>OW121744.1:75923296-77397463 GCA_933228675.1 Stomorhina lunata
ATTAATTTAAATAATTAACCCTCCGAAAAAGAAGACAGACTGCTACGTGTGGATTCTGTAAATAGGTCTCGCAGCAAAGGGTCTGATGGCATTGTGACAACAAGACTTCCTCCATATAAAGATTCCATTTCTTCCATTTGCTTTAAAAAAGATTCTTCTAAGCGCTATACAAATGTAAAAAGATTTATTAAATTATTAATAAAATAAAATTGCAAGTGGTTTAATATTTATGTATATTATTAAACATAAATAAATATATGCAAAATTTAATTATAATAGTCTAACATGTAAAGCATCAATAACCAATGAAAATTAATGGTTGCAATATATTAAAAACATGTAATTTGTTAACGATTTGTAATTAATGATAATAATAAATGTAAGTGTCTACGATATGAAATTTTATACATTAGAGCCGCTCCAATGTTTTTTCGAATTTTATAACTTCTTCAACGGAATATTGTAACAATAGGTCTAAAAGTTTAGTTCTGAAAATTTGAGGCAAATCGGACAACGTTCTATGGGCGCGCATCGGGTCCAAAGTTTAAGAGCCCAAGTGTATGGTGAAAAATGTTTTTTTTTATTTTTGAGAAATTTCAACCAAAAATAAACTAAAATCCATGAAGTAGTTTTGGAGTTATACCATTTTTCCCCTGAAAATTCATGTCCTTGAAAATTTTCATGTCCTTGAAATTTTTCAGGGGAATACCATTTTTCCCTGAAAAATTACTACATGGATTTTTTTGACTATTTGAAATAAAGTTGTGTTAGTTTTCTTTAACATTGTTTATTTTTGGTTAAAATTTCTCGACAATAAAAAAAAAACATTTTTTATCTTAAACTTTGGACCCAATGCGCGCCCATAGAACGTTGTCCGATTTAGCTCAAATTTTCAGAACTAAACTTTTAGACCTAGTGTCAAAATATTCCGTTGAAAAACATATAAAATAAAACAAGTCAGAGTGTTATATTCGGCTTTGCCGAATCTTGGATACCCTTCACCAATGGTGTTCCAAATGTAAAGTACAAAATCGTAAGATTTCATTGATAAGTATATAGTTTCTGATTACTGACTTAGTTGAGCCCCATACAAATGCTTGATATATATATTAATTTTCTTTTGTTCATACTTAATGTAATTCCTAGCAATATTTGGTTATACTAGTATTATATGCAAAGAGTCATTATAATTAGGAGTCGGAAAACGAAAAGCTTTTCGGTGGCGTCATCATCTAGAATAATTATGGACCCAAAGGTTAGGTTGGACAGGTGGCTGATGTCTAAGGCAGGGTCATTTGGGTTCTAAAGTGGTCCCTTTGTGAAATATAATGATTGCTGGACTACAAGTAGAGAATGCTTATTTAAGCCAGCCAGTACCTTCGATATATGTGTCTGTTTTACGAACATTTAATAAAGTTCGATAGACCAGATAAACCATGCAGAAAAGATGCCCTTAGATTTGCAAGAGAACATCGATTTGATGAAGATTAAGTATTCTGGCATGCAACCCAAAAACACAGTGCCCAGTGAGGGTTGTTTACTTTAATTCGTACGAATTATCCAACTAGTAAAAGTTCTTGATTATTTATGTAAAACTCTGAAGTAAGCGGACTGATTTAGGTCAAAGCTTTAACAATGATTGTCAATGTATACAAGCCTTAGAATTAATGGGTATACACTCTTCGTTTTAAATACATACGTGAAATATATAGCTTTTGAATGAATGGATATCAGTTTTGTCGAAAAAGTTATTGAAGATTTTCTTATTAATCTGAAGTTAGTTAACTAAGTCCCGTTTCACACGAATCAGGTTTACTTGATCAGTTTTCCTTTTAATTTCTTTTGAACCTGCATTCACGTTCACACACAAACATTTTCAATGTCAGTTTTCATTTTATTTTCCTTAAATTTTATACAAATTTTCAAAATTTTCGTAACTTGATAGTACGGTCAGGTTTGGTCAATTTTAATTCTGTCAGTTTTTTCTCGTACGAATTCAAGACTTGATAAGCCAAACCTGATTAATGTAAAAGTAGACTAATTAAAATGAATACTTCATCAATAATATTTGGGATGTATTGTTCTATCGATCTGTCCGATGAATGTGTGGAAAGTTTTGATCTAGTTCTTTGTGAAATTATAATGTGATTTAATTTATCAGCATTAAAGTGATTCCCGGTCGGGGTTATATGGGAGATTTCACTAAATGTGAACCGAGCTCGACCATTTTAAATACCGAACTTTTCAAGAGATCAGAAATACTTTTGTCAAATGTTGTCCCTCTAGAAAGTTTATTTAAGGCGCTATCGCCCTGAATAACGATATTCTACAACGTCTTTATACTAAATGTCATCATCGTATCTATTATAATTTGTCATGTATTAGCTACTAAGAGATTGCCTTAGGCGAAGTTATACGGGAGCAATTGTCAAACGTGAACGGATTTCTCCCAATTGCAATTAAAAAAATTTAAATTTTCGTTGATATGTGAGATACATACATACATATCGTCGTTGAAAATCCAAAACTGCGTATCATCAAAAAAATCAAAATCGAGTTTTTGATTGATTATGATTCGTAAAGTTGTCTTACATGTCTCTACCAATTTTTAGATTTTTACGACCAAAAATTGCGGTTTTATATCAATAATTCAAAATTGCGTATCAACATGTGCACTATTTTCAAAATTCAAATATGCGTATCATCAAACTTGGGGTAAGATATGAAAATAAAATATTTGAATTAAAAAAAATATATATATTTGAATTTTTGCTTCTCCTGTAAAATTTGAAAAAGAGTTTTGGATTTTCAACGACGATATGTAGGTTTGAACGGATATCATGTACTTAGCTGCATTTTTGTACATTAGATTACCTATATTTTTGTACATTAGATTACCTATAATTTGATATATAATACATTCTCAAATGTTATCATAATGTTCAAAAGTCAGACACAAAATTAAGATAAATGCAGTGTGTCTGTCTGCTAAAATCAGATTTGTGGAGCTCCTGGAAGTTATACCCATATACATTTTACATAAAATTTTAGGATATCGTCCCACACTGAATTTCATCATTGTCGATAAAAACACCTGAAATATCTTAAACACTAAATTATATCTACCGCAAATTACTGAATACATCAGAATATTACATAATCCCATGCGAAGTACGCTATTAAATTTCATCAAGATAAACATCTAAGATATCTACAAAACAGGAGCTCCTAAAACTTGACTACAACAGAAAAAAGAATAGACAGATAGACGGACAGACAGTCGATTCTCTTGCCGATTCTGAGTCGATCGGTACAATTTGAATGGTATTCATAATCAGATTTGTGGAGTTTATATATCAGATTTTATGGGAGGATTTCCTAAAAAAAGAACGCTGTCAAATTTCTTCACAATCGGCTTTTAATAAAATTTAATAAAGTGCTTTTCGGGGGAATTTCCTAAAATCTGATATAAAATTTATGTATGTCCGTGCTAAAGGAGGATGGTTTTTTCCTATTTCTGCATTTCATTTTTTCAACAAACATTCTCTAATGCGTATTTTGGGCAATTTGCGATACATCAAATTTAGTGCTTTGGCGATATCTCAGTTGTTTATGGACCAATTTGACAGAGTGCTTTGGGGAACCATTTCCTACTATCTGATATATAATATATTATGACATGTACACCAGGGGGTCAATTCTGGTTCTATGAAACGATGAAATGAAAAAAAAAATTCATTTAAGTTTTCACAACTAGTTTTCATAATACTTTTTCATCTATTTTATGATAATTGCCAAGCAAATGTCAAACGTAAAGCAGGAAACAAATAATGTTGGTCTCGGCAACACCAATTTCCGTAATTATTAATTTTTACTAAAATTATTAATTACCAATTTCAATTTTTGTAATTATTAATTTCGATTAAAATTATTAATTACCACAGCATCTTCCGTCGGCGGTAATCCTATAGCAATAACACGCCGTCGACGAAAAATAAATAAAATTGGCTATTAAACAAAAAAGCTTAAACAAAGGGCGCAACTTGACTATATACAATAGCACGTACGTTGAATAATACAAAGCTTTCTTTTCACCACCTTCTTGCTTCTCTACTATCCCTTTTTCAAAGAAGGTAACCCAATTCGTATATACTCTTTATACAATTGTATAGGCAGTATTTGCCTGAGCGTTACTTCTCTTAAAAAAATATATATATCTAAATTATTATCATCAGTACCGCCTAAAGCGGTAAGCCTCGTCGTCAGTTTCACTTTTCGTTTAAAATTGTTTCCGTCATACATTTATAGATTAGTGACCAGTATTTTTAATAATTATATTTCATACTAATCGTTAGCAATATCAATATTTTCTTCCAAGAAGTTAATTAAATAATATTTTATTTTTTTTTTTGATTTTTCACTTAAAATTTTTCAGTGAAAAAATTTTTTTCATATGAAAAAATTTTGACAGTTGGTTGGACTGTTTCACAAAACAAGAATCACAATTGTTATGAAACGATGAAAAAATCTCGTTTCGTTTCAGTGATTTTTTCACATGATAATGATTTGACGTTTGTTTTCATTTTTTTTACTAAAATAGAATCGCTACTTCTATGAAAACATGAAAAAACTTTTCATTTCATCGTTTCATAGAACCAGAATTGACCCCCAGGAGTATCTTTTTGCTCTTGTTATTTAAAAGTGTGTTTCAATCAAAAAATTTAAAATTTCCATCTAATTTTTGGTATTTTTTCGATATTTTCGGTGTATAAACCGATATAATTCAAATTTAATAGCGTTCATTGCGGGAGAATTTCCTAAAATTTGATATATAATTTATGTAGGTTCACCCTCCAGAGGCTTCAGAAACTTGATTTCAACAGACAGGCAGGCATCGCAAATTGCCCAAAGTACGCATTAGAGAACGATTGTTGAAAAAATGAAATGCAGAAATAGGAAAAAACCATCCTCCTTTAGCACGGACATACATAAATTTTATATCAGATTTTAGGAAATTTTCCCGTCAAGCACGTTATTAAATTTTATCCATAAACAATTGATATATCGCTAAAACACTACATTTGATGTTCAGCAAATTGCCCAAAGTACGTGTCTAAGAAATTTTGTTTACATTTTGTAAGTATTGTTTCAGCGATATCTCAGGTGTTTATGGACCGATTGTGATGAAATTGGACATCGTTCTTTGTGGGAGGATTTCCACAAATCTGGTTATGAATACCACTCAAATTGTACCGATCAATTCAGAATCGGCAGGAGAATCGATTTCGCGACCTCCGTCTGTTTATTTGTCCGTTCGTCCGTCTACCTGTCTGTCCTTTTTCCTGTTGTAGTCAAGTTTTTGGAGCTCCTGTTTTGTCGATATCTCAGGTGTTTATTTTGATGAAATTTAATAGCGTCTTTCGCAGGGGATTACCTAAATCCTGATGTATTCGGTAATTTGTGGTAGATATAATTTAGCGTTTGAGCGATATTTCAGGTGTTTTGATCGACAATGATGAAATTCAGGGTGGGACAATATCCTAAAATTTTGTGTAAAATCCAGGAGCTCCACAAATCTGATTTTAGCAGACAGACACACTGCATTTATCTTACTTTTGTGTCTGATTTTTGAACATTATGATAACGTTTGAGAATGTATTATATATCAAATTATGGGTAATCTTCCTAGAAAGTACAAAAATGCAGCTAAGTACATGACATCCGTTCAAAACCTACATATGTATGTATGTATGTATGTATGTATGTATGTATGTATGTATGTATGTATGTATGTATGTATGTATGTATGTATGTATGTATGTATGTATGTATCTCACATATCAACGAAAATTTAAGTTTTTTAGCCTAAAATAAACTTTCTAGAGGGACAACATTTTACTTTTTGATCTCTTGAAAAGTTCGGTATTGAAAATGGGCGAGCTCTGTTCGCATTTAGTGAAATCTCCCACCTCAACGGGGAATCGCTTTGATGCTGATAAATTAAATCATATTATAATTGCACAAAGAACTAGAGCAAAACTTTCCAAACATCCATCGGACAGATCGAAAGAACAATACATCCCAAATATTATTGATGATGAATTCATCTTAATTAGTTAACTAACTTCAGATTAGTAAGTAAATCTTCAATAACTTTTCCGACAAAGCTGATATCCATCCATTCAAAAGCTGTAAAAGTGTATAAAATATAATTCTTAGGCTTGTATACATTGACAATCATTGTTAAAGCTTTGACCTAAATCAATCCGCTAACTACAGAGTTTTACATAACTAATCAAGAACTTTTACTAGTTGGATAATTCGTACGAATTAAAGTACACAACCCTCACTGGGCACTGGGTTTTTGGGTTGCATGCCAGAATACTTAATCTTCATCAAATCGATGTGCTCTTACAAATCTAAGGGCATCTACATTTTGAAGCATCTTTTTAGCATGGTTTATCTGGTCAGAAACTATATAATTATCAATATATTCTTACGATTTTGTATTTTACTTTTGGAGCACCATTGGTGAAGGGTATCCAAGATTCGGCAAAGCCGAATATACTACTCTTACTTGTTTTAATTTTTTGTCTTCAGTGCTGAGTGCTTTTTCGTTTGATGTTTTTAGTGCTTTTTTTTTTGTTTGGTGGCACTGATTGCCAAAAACTAGTTTTTAGTAAAAATCACAAACAAAATTCTAATTACGCTACATTAAAAATAAAACGAACGAAAGATTTCTCTACTTAAGATTAAAATGGTTAAAAAGTATTCTTTGGTGTTTTTATACCCACCATAAAAAAAATCGGTGTATATTGAGATTGTTATTCCGTTTGTTATTTCCCTAACATGGGCTCGAAAACCAAAAAGGAAGTTTATTTGAAACCTTATGAAATTCTATGACGGTCGAGCGATGACCATCAGTCTGGCTGTTGTAAGACATGAGCTAGGTCATTCAAATTTGAAAAATATTTCATATTTCTTGGAAAATGTTTGGTTTTAAATTACACATTTGACCATAGCCTCCATATAACATCGCCTAGGCAATCGCTTATTTATTTAAACGACAAATTATAATAGGTTTGATGCTAAAATTTAGCATAGAAAAGATTCATCGGTTCACATTTGACCATATCTCGCATTTAGAAACAGCAAAGTTACTAAAATTAAGAGGGTTTCTGTGTGTCAGTCTGTCCATCATTTGAAAGCAACAAAATTTGACAAAAGTATTCCTGATTTCTTGAAAATTTTCGAAATCACTTTACATTTGGTTATAGCTCCCATATAAACCGCTGACGAAATAAATTCAATTATACATATATGTATGACAACATACAATATTTTGGAATTTATAACAATTGTTAGTCAATGTGAAAAATTTCGTGACTATAATTCAAATGTTGTTTTTATCTACAATCAAAAAGATTTTCAGCCAGAATGAGTAAATAATCAATTTGCGAATATTAAACAAACTTTTCGACATTTTTCGACAATTTTGTTCAATGTCTGGTATTCCGCGAATGTCCCACGGCCAGGGCCCAGTTAACCTTCATGGACTCCCGAAAACATTGAACTGGATCGAAAGCAGTTTAATTTAAAATCCGCGACTTTCAATACAGAAAAGAGCAGCCTCACTGGGACTTCCAAGAGCGTTTATTCTAAAATTCAGATTGTTCAAGAACTGAAAGGAAGTGACTTTGATTTACGCTAAAAAACGATGTTTTAGCGTATTCGCACTGTAAACCCCAAACGGTCACACCATCCCCATTGAAACATTAAAAACCAGGGTAACTGTTTGGTATGTCTTATCCACGCATGAGATAATTGGACCTTTTTTTTCGAAAAATTCCCATTCTCTTGTGGCTCAATTGAACCAAGTTTACTGCAGCGTGTGGTGCAGAACACAAGGCTGCTTTCTTAATAAAATAAATGTTTTTTAAATACAAATAATTGTTTCCCTTATTTAATGATTTTTTAGATCCTTCATTTATTTAGCATAAATTTTGATTGGAAATTGTCTATCTTTATTAACTTCTTTAGAAGATAATAACCTAAGCATTTGTGTGAACCGCCATGGTATAGCCCAGCATACCAGAGGTTCTAAGTTCGATCCTCGGCCAGAAAAAAATAAAATTTTTAAAAAATCGACCTCATAACCCAGGTGGTTATTGAGTATTGGGCATCTCGCAGCCGGGGTTATATATATATATATATATATATATATATATATATATATATTTATATATATATATATATATTTATGTATATATATATATTTATATATATATATATATATTTATATATATATATATATATATATATATATACAGTGGTGGTCACATATTTAGCACACTAATTATGCGTTTTTTTCAATTGCTTCATATATAATTTATTTGTTGGTAATACGTAATTGGAGCTGGACACAAATTTAGCACAAATATTCAACATTTAACATTTCTGTTATTTTTTGAATTTTTAATTAATTTTTGGTAAGTTTTTCATCATATTGTGTACAGTTGAAGGTTTATCAGAAATAAAATATTTATTAGACATGGCCAAAAATAAATGGTGCACAGATACGCAACGACAGGTGATTTGTGAAATAAATTCGAGAGGATGTCCTGTAAGTGAAATAGCAAGTATTTAAAATTGCTCCAGAAAAATGGTATATAATGCTTTTTAGCCATATAAAAGCACACGGAACAATTGAAAAGCGTTCACGGGCACCTAGACCAAGAAAAACGATAACAAAAGATTATTTAGTACATAGAATGTCAGTGGCCGGAAATGTCATGGTGTGGCTTGCATTCTCAGGGCATGGAGTTGGTCCAATACACAAAATTGACACATGTATGGATCAACACGTTTATAAAAATATTCTAACCGATATCATTATACCATAAACAGAGGCAAAGATGCCACCTAGCTGGCGCTTCATGCATGACAATGACCCTAAACACACTTTACGTACTGTGAAGTGTTGCTTGGAGGAGAGTCAAATAGATGTTTTGAAATGGCCAGCTCAATCTCCAGATCTCAATCCTATTGAGAATCTTTGGAATGATATAGAGAAGCATATAACAAGCGTAAAACCTAACAACTTAAATGATTTATGGACGGAAATCCAAAAAATATGGCACGCTATCCGAAATGAGCGATACCTGGCTCTTGTGAAGAGTGTGCCTAAAAGATGTGCGGCAGTTATACAAAATAAAGGATATCCTACAAAATATTAGGTTTTTTTCAAGAAATTTTAATTAATAACTGTTTTTGATTTTTAATAAATATTGTTTTTAATTTGTGCTAAAAATATGTCCAGTATTTCTTATGGGTTAGTTTTAAATAATTGCAAAAATAAATATAATGTTTAATAAATATGTATTTAAAAGGAATACACCTTAATCCTCGCATCACGTGTAATACATTACAAAAAAAAAGTATTGAAAATTTTGAATTAGGACTTAATATTTCCTATAAGAGATAACAGGTACCATTTGTGCTAAATACGTGACCACCACTATATATATATATATATATATATATATATATATATATATATACATATATATACATTATATATATATATAAGAACAGTTCCGAAAAAATTAGAATACACATTTTTATAAGATTTTGTTTTACAGTTAATTTTCAAGTTTCGCTCATAAAATTTTGGCCCTTTTAGTACTAACTCATTATTACATTTTATATTTTTTTCTTTGACATTGGCCCTTTTACAATATTATTTAGCACCTGTTTCCGCAAATATTATTGAATTTAGAGGATATATGTATATATCTAATAACTTATAACATATATCTAATAACATATGGTATAAAATTGCTAAAAAAAAAATGTGAAATAAATTGTTGACGTTGCCCCTGTTACCATTTAGATTTTATTTAAAAATACAAATAAAATTGTGTGTGATAAAAGGGCCAATGTCAACATTGGCCCTTTTAGCACACATGTAGGATTAGTAAAAAAAATTGTTTTGGCGTTGCAAAAAGAGCCGATAAAGACACTTACATCGGTGATGTGCTGATGTTTTCCCTTCTAAAAAAGTGTGTGCAAGCGTTGATGAATTACAGTTATTCACATCCATGGATTTAAGCTCTTTTCAAGAAACAATTGTTTCTTGTTTGGAAATTTCTATGGATTTTTTACGGTTTGATCCGTTAAAGAACGAAGCATTTTGTAAAGGGGAACAGACCGCGAAATGCATTACTGTTGGGAATGATTCCCTTCTTTACCCTATTTTATTTAGCTCCAATAGCTAATATCTAACTTAACTCAGAACAGATTTAAAAGGGTTTTTCTGGGCAATGTTACTATGAATTTGTATGGACAATAAAAACTTATAAGATATTATGTATAGATTTTGAAATGATATTAAGGCACTGTTTAAAAGTTGTTTTCTGTGAAAATCGTCATGTTTATGAGACCTTCAATACATTTAAAAGTTGGCCACAAAAGTTCAATGTTGTTAAAAATTTTGTATCTTGATTTTGGTGTCTCATTTTCTTATAGAAAAGTACATGGGTAATCTTGATTGTCAACGAATTAAATAGACAAAATTAGGTAAGTCTTGGTTCAATAATATCTCAAAGGTTTTTTTCTATCAATATACAGTGTCGGACAAAAATATGGATACTTTTTAAAAAATGTTTATTATATGAAACTAACTTCTCAAAAACTCTACATATTTTTTCAATTTGAAAGTTTTTTTTAATAATATGGATGTTGAACAAAAATTAAACCTATTAATTTTTGCACTGTTGACAAAACAATGCAAACTTTATTTCAGCTAGAGAACATTTCTTTTGCAACTTTGTAATTTAAAATTTTGAAGTGTATCCTTTATTTTCTTTCAATGCTTCATAGCCACTTCAAAACACATACCTCATCAGATTGTAACCACTCGGTTACAACCTTAGAGGTGATCTTAAGGTTATCGTCGTTGAAAATCCAAAACTGCGTAACAACACTTTTTCAAATGTTACAGGAGAAGCAAAATATATATTTTTTTTTCAAATTCAAATATTTTATTTTCATATCTTACCCCAAGTTTGATGATACGCATATTTGAATTTTGAAAATAGTGCACATGTTGATACGCAATTTTGAATTATTGATATAAAACCGCTATTTTTGGTCGTAAAAATCTAAAAATTGGTAGAGACATGTAAGACAACTTTACGAATCATAATCAATCAAAAACTCGATTTTGATTTTTTTGATGATACACAGTTTTGGATTTTCAACGACGAAATGTTCTCCTCAAGGATACAAATTAATATTAAATGATGTAACGAATCATTGATCTGTTCCCAATACCAGTCATAGTATCCTTTATAATATGAAACGGACTATTTTTGACCCAAAATGCAGCCCCTTAACTTTATGTTACCATGACCAAACTTTTTTGTTTTTCTAGTGTACTAAGGACAAAATAGAAATGGATCATTGTATTGCATTAAACACATAAACAACAGCAAGCTAGCTTAGAGCTAGAGTTTTATTTTAATAAAACTTATACTGAATATTATTACTCAGTCTATGAACAATGTCTACGAAAATTCAAATTACGGAATGTTATGAATTTAGTGGCGAATTTAAATAATAAAACAAATTATTTTGTAGAACGATTATATTGTTATATCAACAGACAAGAAGACTTAAATAACCCAAATTTATCACAAGAAAATTTTGCAAATTATGACCGAAAATTTAAATTTTCGACAAAAAAAAAATGTTGTGCCATAAAAAAATTACTTAGTATGAAAGCTATATTTGGGGTTGTATGCGGCAAAATGAGATAACAATCCAAAGATACTTTAACAAAAATCATTTGTTCAATTATCTAAATAACTGAGTTTTTTTACATTATTGAATGTAACCAATATGCTAATATACAGCTAATATTTTTATAGTATTTTATTCAAATATTAAGCGTTAACATTTTTTATATATGGGCGCATAGCTAAGTAAAGCTCCTAACTAAAAACCTTACCGAAGTTTTCACATGCAGCCAAAACAACATTCAGGAGCTAAAATTTCAAATGTTTTCACTAAACCCTGATCCGCTATTTATAAAATCGGAATCTACATCAAATCACCTTTCTAATAAGGTATATAGCTCCTAAATTGTAATTTAAATTACATTAAAACATTTGTATAGAAATTAATCTCTGTCGTAAAAAGATTGCCAAAATATCAAATATTTTCCTCAAATTATTAAGTTTGACATCTTAGCTTCCCGATAAAAAACCTTTCTAGAAACAAGTAAGAAAGTGCTATAGTCGGTCAAGCCCGACCATACGATACCCTTCATCACTAAGGTCAAAGGTGTTCTTTTTTCTGTATAAAGACAAATATTTGCTAAATTTTGCCATCATACAAACGTTTTCTCAAGACTTATATACTTAAGCTGTATTCATCATTTGGTCTTATAGGGACAAATGTGGACCGATTATCACGAAATTTGGCAAATTGATTATCTTCTGATTAACAAGCTTTTTAGTGTTTTTTTCTCATTTAGTGCGTTTTGACAGAAGAGTTAGTATGGGAGCAATGGTCAAATGTGGACCGATTTCAGCTAAATTTGATACAGTCATTTTGATTTATAAGAAATATTTGGTTTAAATTTCATGAAAAAATATTGATATTTGTGACCAAAATATCAATTCCGAGAAGTAGGACCTACGGAAAGTAGGACCTATAATGTGTATAATAATATTTAATAAATAATATCAAAATTTATATCTATTCAACTCCACCTCAGTTAATTTTTTAAAAAAGTTAATTTTCAAACTATCATAACTCACACACTTCATGTGCTACGTAGTTTAGGTTACATTAAAGAGCATACTTATATCTATGTTGTTTTAAGATATGCGAATTCTTATAATATCGAATATAAACTTCTAAAGTTATGTATAATTCTTGAAATTTAAAAAGCCCATAGCTCTCAAACTATAAGAGATCGGACCAAAATTAATTTATGTCGTTTCTATCAAAATTTATATCTTTATTTTGTCCCTCTTATTAACGCGATTTGATGATTTCAACATGACAATAACCAAAACACACGCTTATAAAGTTGTAATCAAGTAGTTAGAAATCTGTTGAGGTATGTGCTTTGAAGAGGCCTCCTCAGTCACAAGATCTCAATTCCATAGGAAATCTAAAGAAAATTGTAGATGGCAAAATACGTGGCTAAAACTAAGCCAGAAAGGAGGATTTGCCGAATTCAGTGTAAGAGATTGGTAAAAAATTCCAGTAAAAACCATAGATGCTTTAAAAGATGTAGTGCATAGTAGCTATGAAGCAGTAATGAAAAATAAAGGATACTCTACAAAATAAAAAATTACTCAAAGTTACAAAATAATTTTTTTCTATTTACTATAGTTTCCATTGTTTTGTCAACAGTGCAAAAATCAATGATTTTTATTTCTTTTTTAATTTTTGTTTAATATTTCTTCAAGTAAGTACATAATTTCCTTAGTTCTTTTTGTACAAAGAAATAAGGATTCATATTATTAAAAAATAAAAAAATCTTTAAAATTTTAAAAATATCGTCCTGCGGGAGTTTATTTGCTATGTACGCCAAAAATGAATTTGAGAAAATCGATCTTAAAGTTTTAACTTAATTTTTCTAAAAAAAACTATACAAGAATTTTGTGTTTTTTACACCATAAATTTGGCGTATAGAGAAAAACAGCACAAAAAAAATCTGTTTGGATGGATATAGAACAATACAGACACTATTTATCTCAAACGAGATAGCCGAAAACGGATTGCAGATTTAAAAAATTTAGGGTCGAAAACATGAATTGGTATCATTAACAAAAAATGTGTAAAATGGCGGATAGAGCAAATAAACTCCCGCACGACGATATGTTGAATTTTTGAGAAATTAGTTTAATATAAATAATTTTTTTTTTTAAGTTTCCATAGTTTTGTCCGTAAACCGCCGTGGTATAGCAGGTTAGTCATCCGCTTAGCATACCAGAGGTCCCAAGTTCAATCCCCGGCCAGACTCACTTGAAAAAAATGAATTTTCAAGAAAGCGGCGGTTCACCTCATAACTCAGCTAGCCACTGGTTATTGAGTATTAGGCTATGTAAAACTTCTCTAACTAATGCATTTGCCGTTCGGAGCCGGCGTTAAAACGTAGGTCCCTTTCAATGAGTCTAAAAATAGAATCGGATGCAGCTCATTGTCTGAGAGAAGTACCCCTTGTTTCAATTGGAATGTTGTCGGGGAATTATATATATATATATATATATATATATATATATATATATATATATATATATATATATATATAGTTTTATATAGTTTTGTCCGACACCCGATGTGACCAACGTTGAAGGTCCATCAGTCCCTCTCCCAAATCCTCATGGACTAGTGTTTTTGAAAATCAACTCCAATGCTTCATTTCAAATAAATCTATTCGTTTAAAAGTTACAGAACGATTTCCAAAAAAACCTATGTAAATTACAGTGCAATAGGGGCATTTATTTAAATTTAATTTTGAGAATTTGTAGAAAGCTGTTTTAGTTCTTTTTCAGATTATCATTCCTTTCAATTTTGCCAAAACCGCAATGTGTTTATTTTGCAAACTTTCTCATATAAGTTGTTAGGTCATCGTAACTTTATAAAATAATTATTTGTTTTGCCTTTTGTCTATTTTATTAGTCTCTTAATTTAATTAATTTGCTATTAGTTTGTTCTCAATTGCATTAATTATTTTCTTATAAATATTTCATTGTAATTTGATCATATTTTATGGCAAGTAGCCCCACTGTTACTTATTTTGGTAATTAACCGTTAGTTTTTCTTTCTTGTTTCTCGCTTACATTCGATTTAATATTAATAATATTGTTGTTGTACACAAAATATTATCTATTTGCAGTGCTCTTGCACTTACATTTTTTATGCGTAGATAGCAATAGGTACAATTGAATTTTGAAAATAACCAAATTGTGAAAAATGTAACCAAAATTTTATATGTCGATATCTTTAAAGTAACTTGCCATATAAGAAATGGCAATAAGAAATACGTTTGACCCCAATACTGAAGTACATTAAAATTGGATTCATAGAAATTTTCTGGCATGGCGCGAAAGTTCAGACCAAACAGTTCTATAGGAAAATGAGGGCTTACTTATGTCAACGATAAAAAAGTTTTATGGTATAATAAGCTCTCAAACAAGCTTATAATGTTGATTTCAGTCATTGAATACAAATAATTTATTTAAATGCAAATAGCACTGCTATACATAAATTCTTAGAAAAATTTTGTCTGCTGAATCCGAAAATGATTTCAGTTTTTTCTAGTTGGCTCTAGTTTTTAAAATATAATTTTCTTTTTCGAAAAATTTATTTTTGGACGACTAATATTAATATATATATTTATGGCCCGTTTGTGTAACTAGTTTTTTTCCAAATCGCACGTCATATGAGTAGAAAAATTTGAATTTCGTTTTTGTAATGAAAATGTCAGTTCTGATTGAGTAAAAAACGTAAGAACAAAAAGCTTTTACAAATATATCGTTCTTTTAAGTGAATTTCACACGTTCTTTGAATCAAAAACAGACAATCAGAAAATATCAATCGTTTACAATTTTATTTTCTAACTTATAGCTTTTGCTGTGGAAATAATTAATATTTATTAAGAAAATATATTTTTTTCAAATAAATTATAATAAAAAGCGCATTAAAACGTACATATATGTTTGCTAGTATACTTTGTAGAATAAAAAGTACCTTTTAGAATAAAAAGTACCTTTTAGAATAAAAAGTACCTTTTAGAATAAAAAGTACCTTTTAGAATAAAAAGTACCTTTTAGAATAAAAAGTAGCTTTTAGAATAAAAAGTACCTTTTAGAATAAAACGTACCTTTTAGAATAAAAAGAACCTTTTAGAATAAAAAGTACCTTTTAGAATAAAAAGTACCTTTTATAATAAAAAGTACATTTTAGAATAAAAAGTACCTTTTAGAACAAAAGTACCTTTTAGAATAAAAAGTACCTTTTAGAATAAAAAGTACATTTTAGAATAAAAAGTACCTTTTAGGATAAATAAAAAGTACCTAGAACTGAACTAGAACGGAACTAGAACTAGAACTGAACTAGAACTGAACTAGAACTGAACTAGAACTGAACTAGAACTGAACTAAAACTGAACTAGAACTGAACTAGAACGAAACTAGAACTGAACTAGGACTGAACTAGAACTGAACTAGAACTGAACTAGAACTGAACTAGAACTGAACTAGAACTGAACTAGAACTGAGCTAGAACTGAACTAGAACTGAACTAGAACTGAACTAGAACTGAGCTAAAGTAGAATTGAACAGAAACTAAACTAGAAAATGTTACGGAATACAAAAACTGAGCATCATATGTTATTTTTAATACCTTCATCATAAAACCTTGCGAGGAAGAACTGCTCCCAAACATTAATGCGGATGTAAGAAGTTCGTGTGTCGGGGACAAACCAAGGTAGTTTATGCTAAAAGTCATTATTCTGGCTAAAAGATATTAATAGGAGTTGTGAGGACATTAGTAGGAGTAATGAGAAAAGATTTCCTCTTTATTAAATATATGATTTTAGAGCTATTTCTTCTAAAAATTAAGTACTAAAAGAGCTATCGAAACGGCCATGAGGTTGAAGATGATATTTCCGTTTAGGCAGAGTACAATTTTTCCTTTCGGCAGCTTTTGGTGGATACATTTTGGAGTTAAACGCTAAAAAAACATGCAATTAAATAATTGGTTGATATTTTACTGTGTGAAAAAGTTCCTTACTTTTGGCTCCGATATCAATCTCTCATTAATACCTATATCCACTTTCGTTTGAAATAATTTTGGCGAAGAAATTCTCATTTACTCAGAGGTTCAACTGAAATTTACAAAAATTTTATAAAATACTTCGAAAACAAATTGTTTTGTTATATATTGAGTATTTTTTTTGACAAAACGAATAAAGAGTTACCTTTTTCATTTTGAATTGAAAATTTTGTATGAAAAAATAGAAAAGCTTTCGAGTTGAGATATATTGGCAACCAACAAATTTAAAAAGAGAAAAAGCACAACGTAAGATAGCGTAAGCCAGGCGAATATTTTCTAAGAACTCAATTTCAGACGAATACGTCTGCCTCGAAAACGTTCACCTCAGAAATCACATGAGTTAAAAGAACCTGACATTAGAAAACGGTCTGCCATTTCTCATAAACACTTATTTTTTATTTATTCATCTATTTTTATAATTTTTTTAATAAAAAAAAAATTTGAAAAATTTTTTTTCTGTGTAAATTCTTTGATATCTCCAAAACGATCAAGAAAAATGTGGGAAGGACTAAAAGATTCTTATAAGCTCAATATAGCTAGCTGTTTTTAAGTTATATTAGTTCTATTCTAAAAACCACATTTTCAGAAAATAAATGATATCCCGAAAACTAGACTCAACCCGGAATAACAAATATAACTTTTGGATTTAACAGACCAAAGTCATCTAGAAATCTCGTGCCGCAAAATCTTGTTGACTTGTGTAATAAAAACATGAGATATTTGTATTCAATGACGTATATAAATCAAGTATAAACTATATAATATTCTATATCACTGAGATCATATGTGGTCCACTTTTCCAAAACCTCTTTGGTTTCTTTAAAGACATACATATGCCACTAACAAAAAAATCTGTCTAAAATTTGATGAAATGTCGATTTTGTAGAAAATGTTAATTTCACTTTTATAAACTTTATTAAAAAATGTAACCAAAATGAAAAAAATGTAATTTTGGTTAGAAGTACACAAAACGGCAACGCTGATAAGTAGTTACTTTTGTTACTTTGTTTGGTTTTTCTTGTTACTTGGGCAGATAACAATTGTTACTTTTGTTCCTCAAACAGATAACAACTGATACATGTAGGTAGTTTTTGTTAAATTTCATACATGCAGTAAAGATTTTGATTAGGTGTAAAATTTATGAAAAAGAATTTATTGTAGGACGTAGGAGATTTTTGTTATTAATTTATTAACTTCTTAACAAAATTTGAATTATTATGAGACGAGGAGTTAAGCTTTCAGAATAATGTTTAAAAGTTCAAGTAGGTCTTACACAGTGGACTCTACAGTAGGTCAAAGTTAACCACATCGGGTGTTTAAAAAGCAACTTATATTTTGGAAATCAAAAAAACTTTTGAAAAAAAAAAAAAAAATAGGACAAAGTTAACCACATCGGGTATATAAAATACAACTTAAAACAATTAATTTATTGAAAAAACTAAAAAAAAACTTAAAATTTCTTCAGGACAATTTCAACTTGATTTTCACGTTTTTTAAAATTTTGCTGCACGAATACTAACAATTTGAATTTTTTAAAGTTTCTTTAAATAATATATTCTTTGAAACAAACTATGAATTCTTGATTATATTGAAGACCTTATTTTTAAAATGGATTAAGTCCACTTATTTTTAAATTGAGATATAAAGGGTTTTGCGTTTTAGTGTTTTTAAAAATTTAAGTTTTGATCAGAACCTATAAAATTTATTAATTCATAAAAATAAATTTATAAAAACCATTTGGAAATGCATTTTTTAGAGGGTTGAATGCTGTTATACCACTTTCATAACAAACATTTTAAAATAATAATTTTTTGAATTGAAAAATGTATGGGACTTAAAATGTTTTCAAAACAAATAAAATTTAAATTTTTGGTTTTGTATGAACAAATTTTTACTTTTGAATTGAAATATGTATGGGACTTAATCCACTTTCAAAACAAATGAAACGAAAAATTTTGTTTCAAAAAATTTTGCTAAATATTTTTCATAACAAAATTTATATAAAACGATTTTTTTTTTTTAAAAAAGTAAATCTTTGAAAAATTTTCTATAAAAAGTAAATTTTTGAAAAATTTCCTATAAAAAGTAAATTTTTGAAAAATTTCCTATAAAAAGTAAATTTTTGAAAAATTTCCTATAAAAAGTAAATTTTTGAAAATTTTCCTATAAAAAGTAAATTTTTGAAAAATTTCCTATAAAAAGTAAATTTTTGAAAAATTTCCTATAAAAAGTAAATTTTTGAAAAATTTCCTATAAAAAGTAAATTTTTGAAAAATTTCCTATAAAAAGTAAATTTTTGAAAAATTTCCTATAAAAAGTAAATTTTTGAAAAATTTCCTATAAAAAGTAAATTTTTGAAAAATTTCCTATAAAAAGTAAATTTTTGAAAAATTTCCTATAAAAAGTAAATTTTTGAAAAATTTCCTAAAAAAAGTAAATTTTTGAAAAATTTCCTATAAAAAGTAAATTTTTGAAAAATTTCCTATAAAAAGTAAATTTTTGAAAAATTTCCTATAAAAAGTAAATGTTTGAAAAATTTCCTATAAAAAGTAAATTTTTAAAAAATTTCCTATAAAAAGTAAATTTTTAAAAAATTTCCTATAAAAAGTAAATTTTTGAAAAATTTCCTTTAAAAAGTAAATTTTTGAAAAATTTTCTATAAAAAGTAAATTTTTGAAAAATTTCCTACAAAAAGTAAATTTTTGAAAAATTTCCTACAAAAAGTAAGTTTTTGAAAAATTTCCTATAAAAACTAAATTTTTGAAAAATTTCCTATAAAAAGTAAATTTTTGAAAAATTTCCTATAAAAAGTAAATTTTTGAAAAATTTTCTATAAAAAGTAAATTTTTGAAAAATTTCTTATAAAAAGTAAATTTTTGAAAAATTTCCTAAAAAAAGTAAATTTTTGAAAAATTTCCTATGAAAAGTAAATTTTTGAAAAATTTCCTATGAAAAGTAAATTTTTGAAAAATTTCCTATAAAAAGTAAATTTTTGAAAAATTTCCTATAAAAAGTAAATTTTTGAAAAATTTCCTATAAAAAGTAAATTTTTGAAAGATTTCCTATAAAAAGTAAATTTTTGAAAAATTTCCTATAAATAGTAAATTTCCTATAAAAAGTAAATTTTTGAAAAATTTCCTATAAAAAGTAAATTTTTGAAAAATTTCCTATAAAAAGTAAATTTTTGAAAAATTTCCTATAAAAAGTAAATTTTTGAAAAATTTCCTATAAAAAGTAAATTTTTGAAAAATTTCCTATAAAAAGTAAATTTTTGAAAAATTTCCTATAAAAAGTAAATTTTTGAAAAATTTCCTATAAAAAGTAAATTTTTGAAAAATTTCCTATAAAAAGTAAATTTTTGAAAAATTTCCTATAAAAAGTAAATTTTTGAAAAATTTCCTAGAAAAAGTAAATTTTTGAAAAATTTCCTATAAAAAGTAAATTTTTGAAAAATTTCCTATAAAAAGTAAATTTTTGGAAAATTTCCTATAAAAAGTAAATTTTTGAAAAATTTCCTATAAAAAGAAAATTTTTGAAAAATTTCCTATAAATAGAAAATTTTTGAAAAATTTCCTATAAAAAGTAAATTTTTGAAAAAAGTAAATTTTTGAAAAATTTCCTATAAAAAGTAAATTTTTGAAAAATTTCCTATAAAAAGTAAATTTTTTAAAAATTTCCTATAAAAAGTAAATTTTTGAAAAATTTCCTATAAAAAGTAAATTTTTGAAAAATTTCCTATAAAAAGTAAATTTTTGAAAAATTTCCTATAAAATGTAAATTTTTGAAAAATTTCCTATAAAAGTAAATTTTTGAAAAATTTCCTATAAAAAGTAATTTTTTAAAAAATTTCCTATAAAAAGTATATTTTTGAAAATTTCCAATAAAAAATAAATTTTTGAAAAATTTCTTATAAAAAGTAAGTTTTTGAAAAATTAAAAATTATTTCGCCAAATTTTCAGTATTTTTTTAAGAAATTTTAAATGTCAATAAAAACAATCTTGGACTCGTACAACTATGAAAATAAGTTTAACTTTTACTCTGTTCGAGTAAATATTTTTTTTTAAATTAAAAATGCGTTGAATTTAACCCACTTTCAAAAAAAAAATATTTTATTTGAATAATATTTTCTTTCAAATTAAAAAATATATGGGACTTAAACCACTATCAAAATAAAAATTTGTATCAAATCGTTAACTACAAAGTTTTAAAATTAATTATTTTTCGCATAGTAAGATTGACAATTGCAGCCCGTTCCTTATCATTAACTTATTTTTTTGGAATGTGGACTTATTCCAATTTGAAAATAAAGTCTTCATATGTATATTTTATGGATTTTTAAATTTTATAATTTTTTACTTTATTCGACTTTGTTGAATAATCACAAGATTGCATGAAATTCCTTTTTTCCAAAAATCAATTTTTTTCTTGAAAAATCAATACAAAATTATTTTATAAACAAAAAGAAAATGAAAATTCCTGTATTTTTATAATTTTGTATTGATTTTTCACAAAAAGAACTGATTATTGAACAAAAAAAAAAAAAAAAAAGAATTTTATATAATCTTGTGTTTATTCAAGAGAGTTTAATTGATTTAAGTTTTAAAATTATCCCAAAAGTACAAACAAAATGTTTTTTGTACTTTAGCGTACAAATTTTAAATCGCGAATACGAGTGCTAACGTCGAAAAACCTCTAATGCCATTGAACAATTTATTATATTTTAATAATACTGGCATAAATATTATTTGATTTTATTAAAATATTATAAAAGTAGTAGATTTTCAACAATTTAATTTCAAACAAAATTTCTGAAATATAAAAAAAAATATTATAGATTGTTTTTCAATCTTTAAACATTTAATGCAAATAAATTTATATGTTTTTGGAATTGTTAAATAAAACAACAAAATAATAACACTCTTTGGTGATAAAATTTATAAATAAATAAATTCGTTCAGCATAATTTTTAAAGATTTCAAAATGGAGTTGAAATCATCCTGAAGAAATGTTTAGTTTTTCCAAAATATAAGTTTCTTTTTATATACCCGATGTGGTTAACTTTGACCTACTGTAGAGCCCACTGTGCAAGACCTACTTAAACTTTTAAACATTATTCTGAAAGTCTAACTCCTCGTCTTATAATATTCCAAATTTCGTCAAAATTCGCCAAGAAGTTTAGAAGTTATAAAAATGAATAACAAAAACTTCCTACACGCTACAATGTATTATTTTTCATAAATTTTATACCTAAACAAAATCTTTACTGCATGTATGAAACAGAGGTGTAAATGGGATGCAGTTGCTACCTGGGTTTCCGGCTAACAGGTAATAACTGTATTCAATTCCTACTCACACCTCCTCGTGGTACATCTTGGAAACCTGAGCAACCAGTTGAAGATGCGGTAAACAATCCGAGTGGGATTCTAGGTCAGTGCTAACGTGAGGGGGAGTTATCTTGGAGCCTATCCGACGTAATTGGTGTAAGGGTCTAAGATAATTGTACTTGGTAAAGTACAAAACTGTAGCGTCTGTTCAACATGTTAGTTGCGGCTGCAAGCGGGCGTCTGTCTCGGATCGAGCGGCTCCTTTTACAAACGTGGCTCTTGTCTTTGGACTCATCATCCATCGACTTACGATGTTTTAAGCATGGAAAGAAACAACTTTATATAATATACTACTCCAAGGGGTAATCGAGCGAGAAATCCCCCTACTATGGCAGCTGGCACAAGGATTTTGGAGGTGCCTAATCTATGCAAGAACATCCTGATGAATGAAACTAATTCTATCCAAAGAAATCGAACTATAAAAACTAATATAGGCATGAAAGGAAGTTTAAAGTTGGCTCAAACAACAATGGTTTGGAACACTACATTGGTAAGCACGGTGTCGGAGTAAGAAACGACAACGGAGAAAGATTAATCGAACTATGCTGTGAAAGGAATCTGGTTGTAGGTGGCACAATTTTTCCTCATAAGCTCCACCATAAAATAACTTGGATATCGCCGGTGTCACCAAGAACCAAATTGATCACATTTTGATCAACTCAAAGTGGCGATCATCTTTACTTGATGTACGTTCGAGGCGCGGAGCAGATATAAACAGCGACCATCACTTAGTTTTATCTAAAGTTCGACTGAAAGTAGCGGCTCTGGGGTCTGAAACGACAAAAGCCGATCGGAAAATTGATGTTGGAAAACTGGAATCAGAGCGACATAGAAATGCCTTTATTACAGCCATAAGGAATCGGCTTCCAGATGTTGTAAACAACAACAACGCTAGTGTAAATGAAATTGCAAGGTGTGTCACTCAGACGTACAAGGAGGTTGGTCAGCAAACGTTAGGTTTTAAAGACCATAAAGGGAAAGTCTGACGAAAGTCTGTTTATTCAATGGAATTTCAGACAGCCCACTAACGATACTAGAAGTAAAGAATGTCATTAAAAGCCTCAAGCGCAACAAGGCCCCGGGCAATGACAATATATCAGCAGAGATGCTTTTGTGTGACATTGAAGGATCGGCGAGAGTATGGCACCCATTTGTACGTAAAATATGGGAGGAGGAAGCTCTGCCAGCCTCCTGGAATGAAGGTATACTAGTCAAAATACCAAAAAAACGTGACTCCAAAGACTGCAATAACTACAGGGGAATAACACTTCTTCCAATACCGAGCAAAATACTAAGTCGAGTAATTTTGAATAGAACGTCTGTCGCAGTTTCTGAAACACTCCGCGAAAATCAGAGAGAATAGATCTTGTGTTGATCTAATCAACACAGTAAGAATAGTACTGGAACAATGTAATGAATTCCGCACCCCCATTTACCTAGAGTTTATCGACTTTATGAAGGCCGAGTGTCAATAGGAGCTATCTATGTAGAATTTTAGAAAACCGTAACATGCCAACGAAAATTCTGAACTTAATTCAGGCAATGTACGTGGACTTTAAATGTCGGGTTCTACATAAAGGTAAATTGTCTAATCCGTTCGAAGTTACTACTGGAGTAAGACAAGGATGTATCTCATCACCCATACTTTTTATCCTTGCCATCGACAATATAATGCGCGCGGTACTGAATGGTAGACGTGGTATCCAATGGACAACCTTTATACAACTCGAGGACTTGGAATACGCCGATGACGTATGTCTTCTAAGCCAAAGCTCAGGCCACCTTCAAGAAAACACTAGCGCTATTACTGTTGAATCTCGGGCAGCTGGGCTGGAAATCAATATTTCCAAGACATAGATTATGCCTGGAGGCTATGACGCTAACCCGTCGCCACACATCAATGTGGATAACGAGGGTATTGGATGTGTAGGTACCTTTAATTATCTTGGTATCTACAAAACGTGGCGCCGACGAGGATATTGAATAAGGCAAAATCTGCATTCGGCATTTTTCGAACTATATGGAAATCTCGGCAAATATCAACAACAACTAAGTTACGAATATATAACTCGAATGTCAAGTCCATCTTGTATTACGGCTGCGAAACTTAGAAACGCACAAATGTTATCGATAAGCGCTTACAAACCTTTGCAAACAAATGCTTGCGGCAAATCCTTAATATATGGTGGCCAAATCGCATAAGAAATGAAGATCTGCTAAATGCTACAAACCAAATCCCTTCTTCTATAGAGGTATGTCAACGGAAATGGCGGTGGATAGGCCACACACTACGAAGGTCAAATACCAGCATTGCTCGACAAGCACTTCGTAGGAATCCACAAGGAAGCGGCCGTCGTGTTGGTGCACCAGCTAGAACGAGGAGAAGGTCAATTGATGCGGAGTTACAAGCAGCAAACTATTCATGGAATGATGTATGCCTAACATCTCGCAATAGAGTCCGATATAAAAGGATGGTTCAGGCCCGATGCTCCACTGGGAGTCAAGGATAACAGAAGAAGAATACTCATTCATACTCATATCCATTTATACTAGATTCATTCGTTTACGTTAAAATTTGTACAAAATATTACGGAAAGTCGTTCGTTTACCCAAAACTCGGTAAGAGGGGAAATGTAAACAGAGAGAATTTTTGAGAAAAACTGACAGTTTATTTGCTGAGTATTTTTAAAATGTTTCGGGGAAAATTCTTGCCTGTAAAAGTTCGGTAACAACAACAACATGAATAAAAAACGTAAACAAAAGAAAAACAGGCAGCTGACCATTTGCCACAATTTTTATTTAGTTAACAATTTTAAGTAAAAGAAATAAAATTAACTAAATTAAAGTTAAAAAGTATATAACTTATTAAAAATTAAAAGCTTAGGTCATTTTTTTATTTATTTATTGCCTATTGTATTGCTTTTTTCTTATTGTCTCGATTTTCTTACTGGATTTTTACAAATTTTCTGTTCGTTTACTTTTCTTGTACAAATGATTTGGTGAGAGTAAATTCGTTCATTTACTCAGTAAATACTCAGCTTACTGGACTTTTACTGGAAAGTAAACGAATTCATATCTAAATACGGAAATTTTATTTATATTTATATTCAGAAGCACTTATGACGTTTTTGATTCTAACTCTGCTCTACTTCATTTATATAGCCTATGCAAAACAAATATAAATAACTCTCCAACATGAATACACTCTAAATACGATCGTATTTGAAACAAGCATAAAAAATGGATACCGAAATACTAATTTCGTTGTTTTGTATATACAGCATTGATGGACATTTCATCAAACAATTGTTTGTAAGCAACGCCTCCTTTTTCTTATGCTCTTTAGTTAAGCCATTATTTTGATCAAATTTGATTGTTTTTTCTTCCAGATACACTGCGAGATGTTGTGATGTTATATGAGATTATTTTAATGCTAAATATTTAATTCAGTTTTTATATAAAAAAATCAGTTTTTCTATGGAAAAAAAGTTGTAATTTTTTCTATAGAAAAAGTAATTTTTTCTATAGAAAAAGTAATTTTTTCTATAGAAAAAGTAATTTTTTCTATAGAAAAAGTAATTTTTTCTATAGAAAAAGTAATTTTTTCTATAGAAAAAGTAATTTTTTCTATAGAAAAAGTAATTTTTTCTATAGAAAAAGTAATTTTTTCTATAGAAAAAGTAATTTTTTCTATAGAAAAAGTAATTTTTTCTATAGAAAAAGTAATTTTTTCTATAGAAAAAGTAATTTTTTCTATAGAAAAAGTAATTTTTTCTATAGAAAAAGAAATTTTTTCTATAGAAAAAGAAATTTTTTCTATAGAAAAAGTAATTTTTTCTATAGAAAAAGTAATTTTTTCTATAGAAAAAGTAATTTTTTCTATAGAAAAAGTAATTTTTTCTATAGAAAAAGTAATTTTTTCTATAGAAAAAGTAATTTTTTCTATAGAAAAAGTAATTTTTTCTATAGAAAAAGTATTTTTTTCTATAGAAAAAGTAATTTTTTCTGTAGAAAAAGTAATTTTTTCTATAGAAAAAGTAATTTTTTCTATAGAAAAAGTATTTTTTTCTATAGAAAAAGTATTTTTTTCTATAGAAAAAGTATTTTTTTCTATAGAAAAAGTAATTTTTTCTATAGAAAAAGTAATTTTTTCTATAGAAAAAGTAATTTTTTCTATAGAAAAAGTATTTTTTTATATAAAAGGTAATTTTTTTTATAAAAAAAGTAATTTTTTTCTATAGAAAAAGTAATTTTTTCTATAGAAAAAGTAATTTTTTCTATAGAAAAAGTAATTTTTTCTATAGAAAAAGTATTTTTTTTTTTATATAAAAAGTAATTTTTTCTATAGAAAAAGTAATTTTTTATTTATAAGAAATAGTATATTTTCTTATAATAATATAAGATATCTATAGAAAGATACTTTTTTCTATAGAAAACAAATAATTAATATTGGTTTACTAAAAATAACAAAAAAAAGTACAATACTCCTCCTCATGTTCATTCCTCGCTGGCTCGGCGGTAACTGAAATCCCAACAAACCAAAATGGTTGTAGAAATAACTTATAGAATGCTTACTAACCTAAGCGTTAAGCTTTGAAAAGTGTTGAAAAGTGTTGAGATTACCATTATAAAAGGTTTAGTGAAAATAGTTTAATAGTGAAAACTGAACCCTTACAATAAATTTACTTTTATAAATTGTATATTAAGCATTGAAGAAGAATAGTTTCTTAAACATGCTCACTAGAATTGCGCCCTTTCTCTTTCTTTTGATATTATATACAATTAATTCCACAATTTCTTTTTCAATAATTCCACATTTTTTATAAACACCTAGTCCTACAACATATATATTTACTATAAGTCTTTTATTTTAAAATATTTAATTACTTTTTTTTAATTTTACCTGTTTAAAACACTTCACTGATAGAAAAATACTTTACTTTTCACTGAAAAAAACAATAAGACTGAAAACTTTAACAAATAATACAAAATTGAGACAAAAAACTGTACTTTATTCTCAGAAACAATAACAAATATATATCAGAATAAATAAGAAGAGAACAAATTCCATCATATTTGATAAATTGTTATCATTCTAAGCTTTTATTAAACATGCTTTTAAAAGGTTTTAGGAAATCTCGTATGATAAGTTTGTTCTACAACTAATTTAAAATTTGCTTCCAAATTGGTTTGTTGGGTGGGTTTGCATGTGTTCTACTCATTTACTCATTTGTAACAAAAGTAACAAGTAGGAACTAGTTAGAACAACTTGTGCTGTAACAATTGTTACTCTGATGAAGTTCTTTAATTGGTACATTGGAAGTGAGAAACATGAAATGACAACAACAACAGTGGACCCTTCCGGACTTGAATTTTTTGCAATCAGGTTTAAGAAGAATTTTTAGAAATAAAGAAAACATTGTTCAAGTTAAATTCGTACGAGCTACTTGTTTTGATTTATTATTGAGCCACGTTCGCAAATGTTTTGCATGTCATTAAATTATCTGCATAAGTGAACCACTTCAGCAGCCTATAACAATTTAAAATATACCAAATTACTCTATATCGCTGCCGGTGCGGAAAAAGCTCTTCATCTTAAATAATTATTTGGCTTAAGATAAGATTATTCCCAAAAATTCGGTGTACACGCAGCCTTCGGACCAAAAGGTCTGAGTTCTAAATACTACAGTAAGATATAAACAAGTAACAAAATCCTGAAAAAGATTTTTAGAAATTCTCATATTAAAGTTCTCGATGTAATAATAAGATATTTTATTTCAAATTATCTTTATTACAACTTTTCGGGCTTATGTATTTGAATTTGTTAGTTTTTCATGTTTTTTTTTTGTAAATTTATTCCTAATTTAGTTGTAAATTTCAACCTGTCATGGGCGCGAAATTTATTTGTTAACTAGTTATGGGCAAATAAATTCTGCTGACACACATACACGATATACAATAATTGTAAAAGCATAAAAATACTTTTACGCTCTAGATTTTTTACAAACTCTCACAAAAAAATTCAATCAATCGCTATGAAACACAAATGGTGAAGTGAGACAACAAAACGGAATTTTTTTAAATTTTCTCTGCTGCTACTAGTACAATCGCAAATTTGCAAATGTGTTAGTGCCCATCGCTGATTCAAACCCATGAGGAAACCATTAACGTTATTCGTGAAGATGTACGCAATTGATGATATTTAATATTATATTAACCCAAATTTTTTAAAAGAAAATTTCAATGAAAAAAAAAAGATAATGAAGTGCAATATAATATACCTTAACAATATAATTTGTTATAGGATCAATAAGATTATAAATTGTGTTGACTACGCAGCGGATGAGTCCATATTTGAGTGATCCCGTTTTTCAGCAGAATTTTTCAATACTCTTGGAATTGTAAAAGTCGAAGCCTGTTGTAACATAAAATTATCATAAGATTCATCAGTATCCATTATATTGCTGTCACATTTTGTTGAAGCTCGAAGCATTGGTTGCACTTCATCAAGCAGCGCCGCGGCCTTTTGTCCAGCTATACTACCTCTTCTTCTATCAGGATATTTCAATGATACCTCCATACGATAACAATTTTCGAATGACGATTTTTTATGATGGCTCTGAGTCGAATATGAATTATCAACTGTTAAATTTTTTTCTGGTAAATACGACGGCCGCTTAATAACAAACGAAGATGAGGAATGCAGTAGAGAATTAGACGGATTACGTAATTGCGCTAATTCTTCATTTGTTTTAGAAAAACGATTAAATACAATATTATCGGGACTTTCACAAATCTTTGGAGAATGAGATGTTTTAAATGTTGTTAATATTGGTGTATTATTTCCCTCGTTTATGTTGTTAATACAAAAAGTTGACGAAGTTTTTATTGGAACTATTTTATCTCTTTCATCGGCAAAGCATTCATTTTGATCAAAATCTGTAGGGAATGCGGAAATATCTTCTAAAATAGGCTTATTACTTTGATTTTGGCTTTGTGGAATGGATTGAGTACAGTGCTTTGAACTGTCTACCAACATTACCCGGTTATGTTTAAATGTAAGCATTGGAGTTGTCGGTACACTACGACTTAAATCTGGTACAGAGCCAAGTAAATTAGAACTTAAATAAGAAGAAAACATTGAAAGCGTTCGTGATCTAGCCATTTGATTAAAATTAGTTAAAAAAGTCCCTTTAGGCACTGTACGGGGCGTTTCATTAAAAATGCCGACCAAGTGTAGCGGTAATTTCACTAAAGTTTCTACATCGTCGTCATCAAATATTTTCCAATCAGTATTTAAAACGTAACGTTTTTCAAACTTATCACACATTATATTAACCATTTTTATGAAATTCTTTTTTGTATACGTTAGTAATAATAAATGATGTTTAATCAGGAAATAATCAAGCAGATAGAAGAGCGACGACAGGAAACATGCAACCATGTCGACATTTTTGTTAGTAGCGGTAGGTACAAGAGTTTTAGCAATATTACATTTGTTTTAGATGATAGTAAAGAACCATGTTATCCAATTATAAACAGCCATTGAGAAAAGTTATAGAAGAAAAACATAATTAAACATAGATAAAATTGTACAACAATATACTACGATATACTTATATTTATGTATAAATATTAGAGCGGTTCGATCTTCATATGCATATCTTTATAAAATACCTAACCCCTGGTAGTAAGTAGATTTTAGAATAATACCTACAATATTTTTCCGTTATATCATCAATTAAATATTATTTTTATCTCATAAGTTATCATTTAATTTGCATGTGAATACAAAGTCAGCAAATAAATTCTGATGAAATTTATTAGTGAATACAATTTTTTCTTAGTTTTGAAATTAATCCCATAACTTGGTTATCTTTGAATACATAACTTGGTTATCTTTGAATACATAAAAACAGTGGTAATGTCGGCACAAACTGATATTAACCTGGTTCTGAGCTAAGTAACTTAGATCACTAGATTACCAGTTATTTTTCAAAGTTGAAATTTGTTTGACGCCAACCATCAGATTGCTTCGAACTCAAAAAAAATAGTCACTGGAAAATTTCTTTAATAAATACTTTAGAATAAAGAAATTCTCCCCTTATCCGATTGAGCTCAAATTCAAACCAATCTAAAATATTTTTTTAATAAAAAAATACTTTGTAAAAATAAATACTTTTTTATATTCGGACTAATATTTTAATGTTCTAAAATTTTTTGTTATGGAAAATTAAAAAAAAAAAATAATTTTCGACCCTGGAAAAGAAAGCGTTAAACTTTTATAATATTAAAAAAAAACGTAAGAGTTGGTTGATATATTTTCTGATCTGTTCAAGGTCGTTGCAATTAACACAGCTTTTAAAGTGTAGATATATTCTGATATTTTTAAGACCTATGTATTTTATACATCGCGATGTCTTAGGATACATGGAATCAGTGAGATATATAATACGTTTAATATACATATAATACCGGTATGTTCTACAAATCACTTCCACATGATTTTGAATTCACATTAATTTTCTAAGTCGAATTATTCATTGTTCACAAATTATTTTGACAATTTTATAACTCAGTGTACTTAAGATGAAGAAGGTCTAGAAGGTTATTGATAAATGTTTTGGAAATTTCAACAATTATAGAAATTACAGCCTTTTTGAATTACATGTGATTTCAAAATCATGTGGAAGTGATTTGCAGAACATACCCGATAGTTATAATTTTGAAGTTATTAAAATTAATACTTAAGCGATAATATTTGGAAGTATTATACTGGTCTTGGTATCCAGGCTTTATTCTAAATGATCATATATACGCAATATAAGATGTAAACAAGTTATAGTTAAAGATGCATATTTCACATATCGTCACTGTTCCGTCAAATTCTCTCTTAACGAATGACCAAAAACTTTTACTGCCCCTCAGAGCGGTAAGAATTGCGGAATCGCTGCTCGTAGAGAGCCTTTTCGCGGTTCAGTACTTTAGCACATACGGATCAAGCTTTTGCGCAATAAATCAGTGGTGTTGTTTTTGTTTCTTCGCCAGATTCTAAATGCGTTTTCTCTTTCCGTCCCGCACGTTCTATTAAACCAAGATTTATGTTTTTGTTTTGTCAAAGTGTTTTTGGAAGGTATGAATCTTTTAATGCTCATCATTATAATGTTTACAACCATTTTTGTCATGGCATCAATATTGTCGTCTAAAAAGTAAAGGCTCCAGTTAAAATTCTGAAAGAAATCATTAAGCTGGACCCAATCAGCTTTTTCGTAAATAAAAAATAAACGCTTTGAGACTGCAGGTAAAGCGTTTTTTAAGCTGGCGAGACGAACCTGCTACACAGGTGATATGAGTCGGTTCATTCACTAGTTGCCCGAGATGGTTATGGGCAACAAATAGTTCAGCATATTGCCCTTCTGGAGTGATATGACTCGAATTGTAATGCCATGAACAGTTATGGACGTTGAAGTCCACAGCAATAACAATTTCACTGGATAGGCAACTCTAAAGAATTGTTGTTATAGAGTCGGAAAGGGCGTTGGAGCTGGATACTGTTAGGTCCCTTCCCGCGTTAAGGCTTCTGTATAAAAAAACGAAATGTAGATAATGCGTCCGGATTCTAAATTTCACCCAAAGGCAGCAGAATTCGACATCAAATAAGGCTAAGGGTTGCAAACACTGGTACGCGACCTCATTGCTTATATACACGCAAAGGCCCCGGTGAAAAGCAAAAAGAGATAGAGGTGATACCCAGGTACTTATCCTGTGGATCAGTATTCTCAGATACCTGTGTCTCACATAAGGCGAGAACAATCGGCTTACAGTGACAAATGTGAGCGTACACAAAAAAAAAAGTTTATTCTTAGATCACGTATATTGCTGAAATCGATTCTTAAACGCCCCCGCATTATAAGAAAAAGAAGATTAAATAAATTATCTGTCTACAGTATCGATGCAGACGAAACGAGTTGTTGAAAAATATAACTGTTTAGTGACCAGTGTATATATATCTATGGCAATATGGAAGAGTAGCTTAAGTCGACATAAGAGAGAATTGAGTTAAATGAGTTTAGTCCGCTTTAAAAAATTCGGGTTTTTTGTCAATGTTATGCACGTTTACTTTTTAGCTTAAGTTTTTTGAATCAATAATGCATTGATCAAAACAACTTATGTACACAAATTTTTGCGTACATATTCAAATTTTTCTTTTATCATATAAAGATTTCGCTTAACTTTACTTAAACTGTATAAATGTTGACCTTGAAAAAATAAAGTCATTATTTTCAAACAACTTATGTTTACATAAAACTACACAATATATACTTTTTATTTAAACAGAACCGCTTAAAGTTATTTAAGGTCCAGTTTAACACAAATTTCAGTTTCGAAAAAGAGAAAAACGTAAAATCTTCAGACTTTAACAATATTTGTTTATACCCTTCACCAATAGGTGAAAGGGTATTATAAGTTTGTCATTCAGTTTGTAATTTTTTCATTATTTGTCACAGACCCCACAAAATTTATACCGATCGACTCAGAATCGGCAGGAGAATCGATTAACACCTAAGATATGGTTAAAATAGTAAAATCGATGTATTGCAAATTGCCAAACTCAAAATTTTTGAGAAAACTTTATTTGTTTTTTTTTTTTTTTGCAATTTATCAGGTATTTATGGACAGATTTTAATGAAATTTAATGGTGTGTACTGAGAGAGTACGTCTTAAACCCTGATATATAACTTATGTCGGTGTATTTCCGAGGAGCTTCACAAATTTGATTTCAGCAGACGGATATACTTTATACTGGTATATCTTAAGTCAGTGGTCTGACTTTTGAATATTGTAAAGAGAATATATTTATACATGATGGGCCTGTATAATAGATTTTAGAAAATCTTCCTACTCAGCACTTTAAAGAATTTGATCCACAAACACCTGGAATATCTCCAAAACCCTATAATCGATGTACAATCGATGAAAATTTCCTAAAATGCGATATAAAATTAAAAAAATGTACTTTTCTGCAATTTGCGGTTTATTTTATTCTAAGGCATGATATATAATTTCATGTTAGTATTTTCTCCAGTAAGATGGAATGGCCACAGCGTCGCCAAGACACCAAAAGGTGACCTATATTACAGCTGCCATGAGAGTAGGCATGAATTTGGTTGCGGATTCATAGTCAGCAAAAAAATACGAAACCTAGTCTCCAGATTCACCCCAGTTAAGGAAAGTTTAGCAACAATACGTGTAAAAGCAAAATACTTCTATCTGAGTTTAATTTGTGCTCACGCTCCCACAGAGGATAAAGATGAAGATTTAAAAGAAGCCTTTTATGAGCAACTCGAGGAAGTATATGATAGCTGCCCTAATCATGACGTAATAATAAAACTGGGTGATTTTAACGCAAATATTGGACAGGCAAGTTGCTTTGAGCCCACTATTGGTAAATTCAGCCTCTATAACGTAACATCTGACAATGGTATAAGGTTGGTCTCTTTTGCGGCTGCTCGAAATATGGTAGTGAGTAGCACCAGATTTCAACACCGTAGAATACACAAAGCTACGTGGGTATCTCCCGATCAAAGCTACGTGGGTATCTCCCGACCATATTGTAGTTGACGGAAGGTACTCATCAAGCGTATTGGATCTGCGTACCATTCGGGGAGCCAATATGGACTCCGATCACTATCTTGTTGCAGCCAAGGTGAGAACACGCCTGAGTGTGTCGCGAAACATGCAGACAGAATCGCAAAGGAAATTTAACACCACCAAGCGACAATCCCATCAAATTGCCATAGATTACTCGCGAAGAATATCTCAATTACTCGGAGAAAATATTTCAACTCCCAACGACATCAGCGCTCTATGGCAACATATTGCCAGCTTTATGAAAACTGCTGCAAAAACTGTATTGCGGGTGCCGATTGTCTTCCTGCAGAGCTTTTTAAGGCCGGAGGAGATGAGTTGATAAGGCTTATGTCCCAACTTATAGAAGCAATATGGTCAGAAGAATACATGCCAGACGATTGGAATCTTAGTGTCCTTTGTCCTGTGCACAAAAAAGGAGATACAACTGTGAGTGCAAATTATAGAGGGATAAGCCTCCTCTCAATAAGATTCTATCGACCATACTGTGTGAAGGGCTTAAGCCCTGGCTTTAGACCAGGTAAATCAACCACTGACCAGATATTTACTCTACGTCAGATCCTGGAGAAAACCCAAGAGAAACAAATTGACACGTATCATCTCTTTGTTGACTACAAAGCACCTTTTGACAGCCAGATACGGAAGAAGGTGTTTGAAGCAATGTCTGAGTTCGGCATCCCCACGAAGCTAATAAAGTTATGCAGGATGACACTAATTTATACAATATCATCTGTTAAGATAGGTAAGAACCTATCAGAGTCTTTCATAACTAAACTGGGTTTCAGACAAGGTCATAGTCTATCATGTGATCTCTTCAATATTGTGCAAGAGAAAATCTTGCGAGATGCAGCAGTTAATACAAGTGGTACAATCTTCAATAGAAAACATATGCTACTCGAGTATGCCGATGACATTGATATTATGGGACGCACTTTACGCGAGGTAGCTGCCGCCTTTTTCAATATCGAGAAGGAATCAAACAAAATGAATCAAAAACTACTAACAACAACGATATAAGCTTTGAAATTCAACGTAGAATAATACTTGCGCGTCGATGCTATTTTGGCCTAAGCAAACAGCTAAGAAATAAAGTCCTATCCGTAAGAACTAAAATTACGCTCTATAAAACGCTTTTACTACCCGTGTTACTGTACAGGCAGATAAAGCTATCCTTGGAGTGTTTGAGAGAAAAATTCTACGAAAAATATTTGGACCAGTCTGCGTCAACAATGAGTATCGACATCGAATGAATCATGAGCTGTATGAGTTAAACGCTGACATAGACATAGTAAAACGCATTTAGCAACAGCGGCTGCGCTGGCTAGGACATGTTGTGCGAATGGATGAAAATACTCCGGAAAGAAAAGTGTTTGATAATGATCCTGAGGTAACTCATAGAAGAGGGCGCCCAAAACTTCGATGGAAAGACCATAAAGAAGAAAATCTTTCAAAACTTGGCATACGAAATTGGAGAATATGCGCACAAGATAGAAAAGCATGGAATTCTAAAATATGCTCGGCCTTTGATCTAAACAGGTTGTTACTATAGGCCATTTAAGTAAGTAAGTAAGTAAGTAAATAAGTAAGTAAGTAAGTAAGTAAGTAAGTAAGTAAGTAAGTAAGTAAGCAAGTAAGTAAGTAAGTAAGTAAGTAAGTAAGTAAGTAAGTAAGTAAGTAAGTAAGTAAGTAAGTAAGTAAGTAAGTAAGTAAGTAAGTAAGTAAGTAAGTAAGTAAGTAAGTAAGTAAGTAAGTAAGTAAGTAAGTAAGTAAGTAAGTAAGTAAGTAAGTAAGTAAGTAAGTAAGTAAGTAAGTAAGTAAGTAAGTAAGTAAGTAAGTAAGTAAGTAAGTAAGTAAGTAAGTAAGTAAGTAAGTAAGTAAGTAAGTAAGTAAGTAAGTAAGTAAGTAAGTAAGTAAGTAAGTAAGTAAGTAAGTAAGTAAGTAAGTAAGTAAGTAAGTAAGTAAGTAAGTAAGTAAGTAAGTAAGTAAGTAAGTAAGTAAGTAAGTAAGTAAGTAAGTAAGTAAGTAAGTAAGTAAGTAAGTAAGTAAGTAAGTAAGTAAGTAAGTAAGTAAGTAAGTAAGTAAGTAAGTAAGTAAGTAAGTAAGTAAGTAAGTAAGTAAGTAAGTAAGTAAGTAAGTAAGTAAGTAAGTAAGTAAGTAAGTAAGTAAGTAAGTAAGTAAGTAAGTAAGTAAGTAAGTAAGTAAGTAAGTAAGTAAGTAAGTAAGTAAGTAAGTAAGTAAGTAAGTAAGTAAGTAAGTAAGTAAGTAAGTAAGTAAGTAAGTAAGTAAGTAAGTAAGTAAGTAAGTAAGTAAGTAAGTAAGTAAGTAAGTAAGTAAGTAAGTAAGTAAGTAAGTAAGTAAGTAAGTAAGTAAGTAAGTAAGTAAGTAAGTAAGTAAGTAAGTAAGTAAGTAAGTAAGTAAGTAAGTAAGTAAGTAAGTAAGTAAGTAAGTAAGTAAGTAAGTAAGTAAGTAAGTAAGTAAGTAAGTAAGTAAGTAAGTAAGTAAGTAAGTAAGTAAGGAAGTAAGTAAGTATTTCCTCCAGGAGCTCCACAAACTTCATATGACATGAATTTGTGGTCTGACATTCGAAACCATTATATCGAGCCCTTACATCCAAATGATCGCAAGCAACGGGAGAAGTGACAAAAAAAATAAGTGACAAAAAATCTTAATTAAACAAAAACGGGAAATGTTTTGGTGCATAACATTTTTGTTTTTTGTTAGTTTGCTACTTTCGACAAACTAACTAAATTTGTTCCAAATTGTTTAAAAGTTATAGTATTGTATGTGAAGTTTTTTAGTTTTACTTCAATAACTTTAAAACTACTGGGCGGATTTTGGCGCAATGTGCAGAAATTGGGTAGTTGGAGTACCAATTTTTAAAAATATGTCTATTTTTAGCACAGTGGCTATTGGTCCGTATAACTTTCGCAGATTTAAACTAATCGAAAAGATTTTAACACGTTCGAAAACTACTTAAGAATGAAAAAAAAATATGCTTACTGTCTTTTATAGTTTAGGAGATATTTAACAGAATGTCGTTTACGATTATTTAAATCTAAGGCCTCGATATCATACATATATTAAAATATTATATACCAAATTGTATTTAATCTTTTCAGAACGTACAATAAATACATTTCAGTACAGTTTTGATATAACTCATTACAATAGGAGATGTCACCAAGAGACCAGAATCAAGATAACATTTTTTAACAAAATACGATAGAACTTTTGTGACTTTTTCTATTGAATTGTTGTATATCGATAAGGATTATCTTTTTAGGATTTACACAGAAACTGATTTACTTAAATTGAATTGAACTTTGTAATGCTGTAAAGATTACCCACACAGTTTTACAAGTAAACGTTGCCTTTAAAACTAGAAGTACTCACTGATTTTGTTTTAAAGGACAAAAGACATATATAACAGAATCTTTTTTTTTGTTACACTCTACAAGTAAAGTTTTAAAATATCTTATGTTGACCCTAGTTTTACAAACGAACACGCTGAAAATTTGTCAAAAATAGTTGCTTCTTTAGTTCTAGTGACAATTTATGCCTTCAAACTGCAAGGTTAATTTTGTTATCTTAAAAAAACTTACCAGTGAATTACTGCATAGAAAAACAACAAAAACAACTTAAAAAACAAACAAGGCAAAAAAGTTGTACACAAAAACAACATGTTGTTGTTTTTCTGTTCTCCTGGTAAAGTCGAGTCAGTTTAACACAAATTTAACTTATTAATTCTTTTTACGACCCTCCCCACCCCCTCAAGATCACTTTTAAATAATAATTTTAGTTGTGCCAATTATATTTAATGAAATAGTTGTGAAGGTTTCTTGATTCTTTGTTTTATATTTCTTAATAGTTTTTTTCTCTAGTCGACCTTTTTAGTTCATTTTAGTCAACATTTTATTTTTCATATTTTCAAAATAGTTATGAAAATAAATTTTACTGCGAGAAACATTTTAGTTTTCATAACTAAACTTAATGCTAAAATGAAAAAATTCATATTCTTTCTTTTTACTGTCGTATAAAATAGTTCCTAAAAGCTAAAATCATTTTAGCACACCACGAAAGTATGTGAAGGAAATAGTAAATTTATATATGAAATTTTGGAAATAGTTTTTGGTTTCAGTTTTTATTTAAATAAAAAGGTGAGAGGTGTCATTTCAACTCGCATGAGTTCTTAAATGTTTGCTTAGAAGTCTTAATAAAAGTACAAATTAATATTAGAAGTTATCTGCATATTAAAACTATGTTCCTATAACATTGTTTTCTTTTTATACCCTTCACAACCATAGGTGGAAAGGGTATTATAAGTTTGTGCTTATATGTAACGCAAAGAAATATTTGTCTTAGACCTACCTTTTAGTATACCAATAGGCTTAGAATCACTTTCTGAGTCGATTTAGCGATGTCAGTCCGTCCGTCCTGGCTGGCTGGACCCCCATGTAAACCATGTAATCAAAGTGCAGGTCGTAATTCTAAAGATAATTTGATGAAATTTGGCACAGATCATTTCTTTAATAGTGGGACCATGGCTAATCGGTCTATTATTTATGGTACCTCCCATATGTCCCACTTCCCGGAATTGATATTTTGGCCACAAAAATCAATATTTTTTCATAAAATTTAAATACTGCTTATGTAAACCAAAACTACTGTTCCAAATTTCGTTGAAGTCGGTCGACATTTAACCATAGCTCCCATACAAACTCTTCTATCAAGAGCACTAAATGAGACAAAAAATCAATAAAACGCTCGTGAAGATAATGAGAATTTTGAGTTTTTTTTTTGCATATATAATTTCTGTAAAAACTGTAATCAATTTGCCAAATTTCGAGATAATCGGTCCACATTTGACCCTAACTCTTATATAAGTCCAAATGACGGAAACAGCTTAAATATATAAGTTTTGAGAAAATGTTTGTATGAAGGCAAAATTTAGCAAATATTTGTTTTTTTTTACAGGAAAAAGAGAATCTTTGACCTTAGTGGTGAAGGGTATCGTATAGCAAGCTTGACCGATTATAGCACTTTCTTACTTGTTTTTGATATGCATACACTAGCGTGTGTGTTTACCTAAAAATACTGCAAATTCATAAACAGAATTTTTTAACAGTATGCTTGATATTTTATTATTTTTAAATAATATATTTTTGTTTTGTATTTTGTTTAAAAAAATATGGTCACCGTAACTATATCGCTTAAAATACACCGGGTTTAAAAAAAATATGGGTTTAATATCGAATGCATAATAGGTCAAAAACAAAAAAAAGTCGAAGAGACAAATGTTTTTTATTTTTTTGAAATGAAATAACTTAAACCCCATAACAGTAACAGTTATTATAGTAAAGCATGTTTTTCATTTCTTCAAGCTCATTCCAAAATCAACTATGCCGGACAATAATTGAAAGAGCTACACGGTTCAAAACCTTTTGTTCTTCTGAGGTGTTAACACAGGGTAACCATAAATCCAAAATTTAGAAAGCTTCTCCTCAACAATTCTCTCATACATACTGATGTAATCAGAATTACAGATTAGAAGATACAGATTTATTACCACTGTAAGCTTAACTATGTTAAAAGTTATAAGTTAACCCCCTAATTTATAAATGAATTATAAAAATATCAAAGTCTTATAGTAGAAATTTTGTTTGGAAAATTTAAATTGTAAGCTTGTCACAGCTACACTTTTTGTTTATGAATTAGGGGGTAAATATTTAAGTTAAATTCAATATTTAAAAAAATAAGCCATTTTTCTTCGTTTTTTTTTTTTTTGTAAAAAGTATTTTTAGCGTTTTTTAGTTATTTAAAAAATTAAGGAACATATAACATATTTATAATTTTCTGAAAGAAAACTTAACAAAGTTTATAGTTAAGTTAAAAAATATCTTCTTGTTTATTCGGTGTTATTATTAGAGTCTCCCGAATTAGACCTATTGTTTACTTAAATTCAAATTTTAATCCATAATTCCACATAAAAAAAATTTTACCAACTTAAATTTTTCGTGAATTTTTTGATTCTGATTTTTTTCATATACAAAACGGTTTTTGTACTAAACAATCAAATATTTTTCATTTTGATTTCAAAACATAACTTTTTAAATTGATAGCACCTAAACATAACTTTTTACTTTTTCAAATCATTCTGGCGGTTAGAAAACCGAATTAATTAAACATATAACTCAGATCTTATGACTTCAAGTACAAGTTATTCCCATATGGACAATTTAAGTTATAGTAAACAAATGTTTTCCCAATTTACTTAAAATGATTTAAGATGAAATTATTACATTTTGGTAAGAACGCTAAAAGGAGGACGGCTTTTGAGATATAGAAAGATTACAGTTTTTTTGGGTTTAAAAAAATATAATAAAAGTATCTTCTGAACTTTTTTTACTTTTTTATTGAAGGTAATAAAATTTTTGCAGCAAAGTCAGATCGTTTGTAAAATGTAATCGAGAAATGACTGAGTCACAGTAGATTTTAACCTTTAACTTAATAGGTGATTTTTGTTTACACTTAGTAAGAGGTGGTTTTAAACATACATAATTCCACATAAAAAAAATTTTACCAACTTAAATTTTTCGTGAATTTTTTGATTCTGATTTTTTTCATATACAAAACGGTTTTTGTACTAAACAATCAAATATTTTTCATTTTGATTTCAAAACATAACTTTTTAAATTGATAGCACCTAAACATAACTTTTTACTTTTTCAAATCATTCTGGCGGTTAGAAAACCGAATTAATTAAACATATAACTCAGATCTTATGACTTCAAGTACAAGTTATTCCCATATGGACAATTTAAGTTATAGTAAACAAATGTTTTCCCAATTTACTTAAAATGATTTAAGATGAAATTATTACATTTTGGTAAGAACGCTAAAAGGAGGACGGCTTTTGAGATATAGAAAGATTACAGTTTTTTTGGGTTTAAAAAAATATAATAAAAGTATCTTCTGAACTTTTTTTACTTTTTTATTGAAGGTAATAAAATTTTTGCAGCAAAGTCAGATCGTTTGTAAAATGTAATCGAGAAATGACTGAGTCACAGTAGATTTTAACCTTTAACTTAATAGGTGATTTTTGTTTACACTTAGTAAGAGGTGGTTTTAAATTTACACCGTAATTTTTTTTTATATAATTTTTTATGTTTATATTTTATGGCAATTTTTTACCTAGATTATTCGAGATTAAATACTTTTAAACCAGTTTATTGAAAAAAAAAAAACAAAAAAAAGAAAAGAAAAATAAAAAAATTGTACTTTATTTCATATCCATATTTTACTTAAAAAATTTTTGGTTTTTTGAATTTTGGTAATTTTAACTTATTTTAGTATGAACATTTTGTGCTTAGTAGGATCCAGATCGGTGCCAAAAGGACAATGTTTAAATGTTTAAGAAATAAAGAAAGTATACATAGCGTGAGTAACAATAAATATACAAATTGGTTGAAAACTGTAAAATTGCTTTGCCTTTTCAGTTTATTTTCTGCCCCTCATTCAAGGAACTACAAATAGGCGCCCAAGCTACGGCTTATTTATTGTATTTGTAGATAAAAACGATTACCATGCTCGTCACTTTGGTCGTCAAGGTTATTTCAAAAGAAATTTAACTGCTAATGCAGAAGTTGTATTAGTTGTAAAGACAAAATAAAGAGGTAAACTTACTCTATCCGTTAAATCTAATTGAAAGCAGTCACTTTCCTATATAAGAGTTTAGTTAAAAAACTGTTACATAGTGTAATTATTGTTACCACTTAAATGCTTCAAATAGAATTGAAATCCTCGTTTTTCTATATAATAGTTTCAATTTACTTTAAAGATATAGGCATTTTAAATTTTGGTTACTTTTTTCCCAACTTGGTTATTTTTATATGAAAATTTGGTTACAAAAATAATTTTGTCGTGGCAAAACTGAGTGTAATCGACAACAACAGGTCTTTGTTTACGTCTAAAGAAAATGCTAGAAACTTTCTTCTCTACTATATAAGGCCGATGAACGAATATCTTGGGAAAAGCTCTAGTTATAATGCAATGACAGAAGAGTTCCTGTAAGAGTTCTAAACTTATCCTGCCATAACAAAGTAATTAAACCTGTTTTGGAAATTGGTTAATGTAGCTACTGAATCGTGTTGATTATCGCTTCAGTAGCTACGAGAATACGAGAACAAATCAGAGCCTGTTAAGATGTCCAACAACGATTACGTAGAGAAATTGGTAGAAGGCTTGACACCGTCTTACAAAAATAAAGCCAAACAATTTCTGAAGAAGCATGCAGTCGTATTTGCGTCCAAAACTCAAAGATAGGAAAGAACGGCAATAATGAAACACGAAATTTATACGGGTAAGGCGAGACCAATTAAGCAAGCGGCTAGAAGTATTCCCTTGGCAAAGCGTGACGAAGTTAAAGAATTGGTCAACGAAATGGAGCGGAATGGAGTAATCGAACCATTGGCAAATCCATGCAGCTTTCCGGTGGTTCTGAAAGATGGCAGCACCAGATTTTGTGTTGACTACCGGAAACTAAATGATGATGTTACGGAAAATTACATCTATCCCTTGCCAAGAATAGATGACACCCGGGACACCTAAGGTGGAGCGAAATAGTTTTCTACGCTGGATCTTCAAAGCGGTTACTGGCAGGCGGAGACCTCAGAGACAAAGAGAAAACAGCGTTTAGTGCTATTGATGGGCTATGACAGTTCATTTGTCATTTAGGCTCCGCAACGCCCCCTCTATTTTTGACCGTCTAATGAAACGAGTACTGAAAGGACTTCAGTGGAAAACTTGTTTGGTGTACCTAGACGACATCATGGGAAAACCTTTTGATGAACATTTGAAGAATCTGGAAGAAGTACTTAAAAGCATAGCGAAGGCTGGTCTTACCTTAAGTGCCAAGAAATGTGCGCTGTTTCGGAAAGAAACAAAATATTTGGGGCACTTGCTGACTAAAAATGGCATACCGACTGATGAGGACAAAATACGAGATGTCAAAGACTGGCCGCAGCCAACATATCTACACGAATTACGCAGCTTCCTAGGGCTATGTACTTACTACAGGCGATTTGTTCCGAATTTCGCAAGTGTGGCCGCAAGTTTGAATGAGCTTACCAAGAAGTCTCGACCATTCTATTGGGGTACAGAGCAGGAGCAAGCAACTAAGGTTAAAAACATTACTCTGCTCGGCACCAATATTGGCGTATCTTGTAGCCAGAGAGAAATTTGTGCTCGACACCGATGCAAGCGTTCGGAATTAGGCTGTGTTTCCACAAGAGGTGAATGGAACACAACGAGTGATTGGCTACTACAGTCGAACTCTACCATAAGTACTTGCATGATCAGAAATTTCAACTAAAAACCGACCACTCCGCATTTAGATGGCTATTGCAGTTTAAACAACCAGAAGGAACGATCCTGTACTGTGGAAAATAATGCAAGACAAAGAAGAAGCCAAGAGGCCAACCCGTGACGAAATATCGCAAGATGAAGTCATTGTAGGCGCTTTGAGATAGTCTGAAGATAATTGACGGTTGCTTGTATCGCACTTAGGAGAGCGCCGATGGAAAGACAGTGCAAAACATGGTCGTGGTGACATCCTCTAAGATAAAGAAAGTACTAAAAGACTTTCATGATGGTCCCAGTGGAGCTCACATAGGTGTAACAAAGACTCTAGAAAAACTAAAGCAGCGGTTCTATTGGGTTGATTGTCTTCAGAATGTAGCTAGCTGGATTGCTAATTGTCCAAACTGTATCGCCGCTAAGGGTAAAGTCCGAAGAAGTCGTGGCCAGCTACAGCAGTATAATTCTGGTGCTTCCTTTGAGCGGATAGCTATGGATGTCGTTTCCCTGTAAGCGAGGCCGGTAATCGTTATGTGCTAGTGGTGATGACCATTTTACCAAATGGCTGGAGGTATATGCAATACCTAATCAAGAAGCTAAAACAGTGATAGACGTCTTTATAAACAACTGGTTATGCCGCTATGGAGCTCTAGTAGAAAGCTACACTCAGATCAAGGCAGAAATTTTAAATCCACGGTGTTCAGGGAAATATGTGAGTTGTATGGTATAAAGAAAACGAAGAGTATCTAAAGAAGGTTGTGTTTGGAACCGAGCTGCAATTACCCACAGACTTGCAATTTGGTACTAAGCCGATAACAAATACTGAGGATCGCGGTCACCTCCCCTCCCAAGAGCAAGAAAACCTTAATGAACTTCATGAATTCGTCCGCAGCAAAATTAGAATGGTCAGCAACACGATGGCCAGATACCATCGACCGGCCAATTCCCAGGGATCAATTGAAGGGCAGTTGGCACTCTACAACCACAGCGCAGAAAATGATCGTCCTCCATCCTACAAACTCATATGGACGGCCCGTACAAGATTGTGAGAAGAATAAATGATGTGGTGTATCGAATACAAAAAGATAAGAGTTTAAGGTCTAAAATAAAAGTCGTACATTGTGCAAAGTTCACCGCTTATAATTCTTCCCCTCGTTTTCTTGAGTGTTTCTGTTGGTATTGTTGTTATTCTGTTTGCGTCTATAAGCAGAGTATCATTTTTCTCTTAATATTTTGCTGTAAAGAGCAGAGCAACAATTTTCTTTTTTTTTTCTATCAACTCTTACTTTGTTTTGTTGCTGTAAACTTCAGATAATCCATTTGTACACCGTATTGGTGAGTGTGTTTTGATTATGTGATAATGTATTGGAACATGCATGAACTTTCGTAAGCCACATTGTTAGTGTAATCGACAACAGCAGCTCTACAGAAAATGCTAGAAACTCTCTTCTCTACTATATACGGCGATGAACGAATATCGTGGGAACAATTTTAATTGAGACGCGTATAAGAGCAGTAATACTGAGAATATTTGCAAAGCAACAAGTTTTTATTTACAGTTTTGTAATTTGTGTTTAAAGTTACTCTAAAGGTTAATAAAACAATAACTTTGTAAAACGGCGTAAAGTGTTTTAATTTTGCTTCCGGTTTTTTGCAAAAATAATTCCTTCCACGTTTTTAAAGGAAAAACGTAACAATATTTACGCACTATTTATAAAATCTCAGTCCTTAACTTAAATATCGAGTCACTCTAATATGCATACATAAACAAATCTTTAGTATTACTTCATTATTATAAAAAAAAAAACAACAAAGTAATATTTATATATTTATTTGTGTTTACCTGTTTTCGTGGTACCAATTGGTCTTTCCATTCTCGAAGTTCGGTTTTTAAACGATCATCAATTTGTGCTAATTTAGCATGTTCGTGCTCCACTAAAGCTTTGCGTTTTTCATTTTGTAATTGCTCCAGTTCCCTGCAACAAAATAGAAAATTGTGTAAATAATCATGCATAGGTATTTTTAGAGGCAGATGTTCTCGTATTTATTTAATTTCCAGAATAGTTTTTAACTTCAATAAACTTTTTAATTAAAAAATAAATTTGTTCTAAAATAAACTCAATAACTTGTAAATATCCAGAGGTCCCAAGTTCGATCCCTGGCCAAGGGCACCCATACCAGACAGGCTTATGGGGAGTGCTAAACTAAGAACTACCTACCCCCGTATCATCTGGCGTCTGTTTCCCATATTGGGCGGCCTGATGATATCTTGTTGGACCCCACAGCAGTCCTTCAGTGCAGCTTTCACTGGACTGTAGTTGTCCGAACTTTTATGTAAATCCATAGGGCGTCTGTTTCCCACATTGGGCGGCCCTGTGGTCTGCGTCTGTTCCCCGATGGGGCGGCAGTTTTTCATTGACTTGGCTGTAAGTATAAACGGCGAAAAAACCCAACCATGTGATCATGGATCAACACAACCAAAAATAACGCCCCCTGTGTCCGGTCGAGGGCTTCATAATCTCCGGATATAACAATCAATCTTCCGCGGTAACAGTCTTAGGCCGTGGGGCTTCGAAAGCTACTGAGACTGGCTTGGTAAATGCACCTGGCCAAGCTAATTAAGCTACAAGTGCTACTAAATCTGCTGGGGAAAGGAACTCTATCCCGAATAGAACCTCAACCAGCAAAAAACCTGCCAACTCTGGCAAGAATGCTCTGTTCATGGGACCGAGTACTTCTAAGGATGCTTTGGCCAAACCCCCTGTTTCGGGTTCAAACCCAATGCCTCCTGTGCATAAGGGAACCAAGGTCACAACGAACTCTGGTTCTAGTACCCTCCCTGCACTTCCCCCTAGGAGTCCTAGAGTGGAGACGCGAAGTCCCTCTCAAAAGACTCCTACTCAGGACAGCAAGGAGACCCCTAACATAGTTTTGGGTCCACCTACTGCGGCATGTCCCTCTAGGAGGCAATCTACCCCGGCCAGAAGGGCTTTTCTGCAGCGGCGTGCCGCTACAAGGAAACTTCAGTCGCTTGGTGACAAGTCTGAAGACACCCTTACTCCTGAGGAGAAAGCATCCAAGGAATGGGCGACTAAGACGCTGGCTGACTCTCTGGCCAAGACTCCCTCCACGTCCTCGGACGCGCCTAAACGGCAACGCTCGGAGGAAGACTCTAGCCCACATAGCCAGCAGCCAGACACCAAACGACCTAAACCTACCAGGTTAATGGACAGATCTTTCACCGAGGTTGCCAAAGGTCACGGTCAGTGAGAGCCTTAACGATCTCACTGACCGTATCAACGAAGACCTAGGTCCACAGCCCTTGTGCCCGATGGCAAGTCCTCTGCCAAGGAGATACTGGAGCTCCTTCAGATAAGCAATCCCAACCTACCTGTCCATGAAAGGAAGGTGGCTAAGATCTCTGAACCTGAAGGAGCTCTCAGAAGGATAACTGTTATCCTTACGCAAGAAACTTTAGCTCCACTCCGGGAGATGCGCGGAAAGATTTTCTACGGTTTCGAGGAAATCTCCCTGCACGTCTACAGTTCATCTGATCGCCCTGCCAGGAATGAAGCTTCCTGCCCAACGCTTCTTACGCAATCCTTAGAGAGTATTGACTCTCTCAGTGTTGCCGAAGAAGGGATAGAAATGGATGCTGACGAAGAAGCCCTCCTGAACCCCGACCCTGAGGACGAGGATCAGGATGACCCCAATGTCACGATCATTCCACTTGCCTTTTCTGAGGATGATGATGATGAAGGTAACGCAAGTTAATCTTCATCACTCCAAAGCGGCATCTGCTGCCCTACTCCTCCGCATGGCCGAACGTGGGGAGGATCTAGCGCTAATCCAAGAGCCCAGGATCAATTGTGATAGGATCTGTGGATTAACGCTTAAAGGCTATAAGCTAATACACACCAGTGGAACGGGTAGGCCAAGGGCGTGTATTTTAGCAAAGACCTCACTTAATATCTTCATTCTTTCTGACTACAGTGATGAAGATACCACCGTAGCGGCTTGGGAGACCAAGACAGGCTCCATTCTGGTCTCCTCGTGCTACATGGGGCACGACCAACCCAGCCCACCACCTAACGCTCTGGTTCATAAGACAGTGGACCTATCACGCAAGCAAAATCTGCCATTGGTCATAGGAGCTGATGCAAATGCACACCACGTCATTTGGGGAAGCTCTGATACAAACACAAGAGGTGAATCAATTTTTGATTTTATTCTTTGTAATAACTTAGAGATAGTTAACTCCGGGTCAGAACCCACTTTTGTTGTTGCTTACAGACAGGAGGTCCTTGACATCCCGATAGTTAGCAGTATGCACTCAGCTCTGATCAAGAACTGGAGGGTATCAAACGACTGCTCCTTTTCTGATCACCGCTATATTGAATTTGAAATCACTCTACTACAGAAAACATTCACTCCCTACAGTAATAGGAGGAAGACAAACTGGGTTATCCACAGGGGCACCCTGGAACGTCTGATTTGCCTGATTTGATTTGATACGTTAACCGCATGATCAATATCACCGACTTTTTAACGAGGCCAAAAGGACCGCAAATTGGTCCCTCTACAAAGCCTGCGTTAACAAATTTAAAAATCTAGTCAGGAAAGCGAAGAGACAGTCCTGGATGAACTTTTGCAGCGGCATCGAAGGTTCTTCCGACACTAGTAGACTCCGCAAAATCCTGACCTCATCGCCCTCGGTATCTGCCTATATCCAAAGGGACAGCGGCAAGGGATAAGATCCAATGATCTCTTGACAGTTTCGAACCGTACAAAGCTGCGGGTCCTGATGGTATTATTCCAGCTGATCTTTAATATAATACCGATCTCTTAATGCCCTGACTCCTTCTGTTATATGATGGTTGTCTCAGACTATCTCATATACCAGAGGCATGGACCAGGTGCAACGTTGTCTTTATCCCCAAAGCAGGTAAAACTTCGCACACGAAACCGAAGGACTTCAGGCCCATTAGTCTTAGCTCCTTCCTTCTTAAAACTTTGGAACGCATCATTGAGGCGCACATTCGTGCTTCATTAGATCCAAGGCTTCTGTCCAACTCACAGCATGCCTACAACAAAGGCAAATCAGTTGAGACTGCACTCCACTCACTAGTTAGTCATATTAAAAAATCCCTTGAGTTCGGCGAATTCACACTTGCCGCCTTCCTAGACATAGAGGGCGCTTTTAATAACATACGACCTGAGTCGATTTTATCGGCAATGGAAGACTTAAGGGTCGACAAATCTATTATCTCGTTTGTAGATAAGCTTCTCACCTATAGAGTCATCTGCTCAACCATGGGCACGGCTACAATCTATAAAGTAGCTTGTCGCGGTACTTCACAAGGGGGTGTACTATCACCTCTTCTGTGGAACCTTGCCATTAATAAACTACTCACTGAATTAGATTCTCTGAGATTTAACACCATCGCATACGCGGACGATGTTGCTATAGCAGTGTCAGGGAAATTCCTTAGCACACTGTCACGACGTCTCGAATCAGCTCTTGACATACTTTATCGATGGAGCGTCTCCAATGGCCTTGGAGTCAATCCAACTAAAACGGAACTTGTACTTTTCTCGCGTAAATACAAAATACCCAGCTTTACCCCTCCTAAATTAAATAAGGTTGAACTTATGCTCACTGACCATTCCTTATTCTAGACTCTAAACTGTCCTGGAGCCTAAACACCCAATCCAGGGTGTCTAAAGCGTCTATTGCACTCTATTCATGCAGAGGGGCCATTGGCAAAACCTGGGGGCTTACTCCCATCAACACTGCCTGGCTCTTCGACATGGTAGTTAAGCCTATATTAATGTATGGTGCGCTAGTCTGGTGGCCAGTAACTCCACCGCGGACAAACTTGCTAAATCCGGTGCTCTCCTGCGTCAGGACAACATCGACCAATTTACGGGCTTACCGCTATCCCCTGCAAATCAATAATTAGGCAATAACTTTTCGCGTCAGCGCAGAGCGAGTGGTCTTCGGAAACCACTTGCTCCATATCTAGGCAAACATGGCCCACTTACAACACTCAACGTTCAAACATCTTGGTAACTTTACCCCGTCACAGACTCCGCAACCTTATTTCAACCCTAACAGGTCATTGCGTTTTTGGCATACATGCCAGAAGACTTAATCTACAATTTTTTGACTACTGTCGTAGTTGTCATAATATAGAAGAGGAGGAGACAGTGACTCATCTTCTATGTCACTGCCCCGCCCTCTCGACTTCAAGGGCTCTCAATCTGGGGGCACCCTTTCTGCATGATTTATCAGATCTAGCGAGTATTAACATTCGTAAAATCGACTCATTTATCAGGGCTTCAGGATGGCTTGATTAGCCTCTCATTGATAGCCTGGAGTAATTATTTTTGTTCTTTTCTTCCAGTCTATCCCTTGCAGGTAATACAAAGAGACCGCTTTTTAGGACCCAAGAGACGCTGACCTACATCGGCTGCCTGCCTAACCTAACCTATGTGTATCAGCAGAATTTCTTTGCATATAACTACATGGAAAATACATTTCTCGCCCATGCGCTATGGTCTCTCAGCCCACTTTTCTTGGCCATAATTCCAATCTGAAAACATTCTGTTTTTGTTTTTTACTCTAATAGTAAACATTTCAGACCAACAGCAAATACAGTTCTTTTTTTTAAATAACAATTTACCGTCATACAGCAGGCTTTGAAAGTAAACGATTTTGTAAAAAAATTAACGAGCATTATTTTTAACAGTTTTTTCGATAGTTTGTTTGTTTTTCCTATATTAAAAAAGTTAAATATGGAAAAAAAGAGATGCTCCGCGCCTCGAGCGTACATCAAGTAAAGATAATCGCCACTTAGGGCCGATCTTTTACTCGGTAGTTAACTCATACATCGAGATTAAATGACATTTTATCAACAAAAGCTGTTACTTCTAAGTTAACTTATTTTATTTGCTGGTTTAACCCCTCATTGTTGGCGGCTTAACTTTTGATTAAAAATGTCAAAACAAAAACAGCTGGCCACATCAGAAGAAATAAAAGTAAGGACACGTCGAAATCACTTCCATTTATATAATGATCTGGAATTCATGCAAAGATTCCGGCTGACAAAACATTCTGCAAATATGTTTCTGGAACTTATTGGACCGCACATCAAAAATGCAACAACTTACAAACCAAGTTTTATTTAACTTAACCAAGCTTTATTTAACTTATTGCTAAATAAATTTAGAAATATGCTTTTAGGAATAACGCTCCATCATAAGAGCAAACGTTGCTAATCACATTGAGAGTGTATGCCACCGGTGGAATGCTAATGTATATAGGAGATGTAAATGGAGTGTCGAAGACAACAGTGTCTATAGTTGTTGTACGTGTAACTCATCATATCGCACTGCTAAAAGATCACTTCATAAAATTTCCACGAACGGAAAAAGAAATCATGCAAGCAAGAAAAGACTTATAAAATTGCAAAATTTCCCAAAGTGATTGCTGCGATTGACTGCACCCATATCCGGATTGTGTCTCCTGGTGGACATAATGCCGAAATTTACAGAAACATTTTTTTTTGCATTTTTTTTTTCAGATTGCTATATTTCATTTGCAAGGTTTTATACGACCTGAAGCAATCAAACTGGGAGTTAAAGGATTCTGCTATACTCGTAGTCTTCCAACAGCGGATTTTTTAATATCCCGTGGTTCTATCGGTTTTTTTGCACTCTATAATGTTTTTATTTTCTTTACCATTTTCACCAGGAATTCTGTCTCCTTTGTTGTGAAATTAGAGGTTCTTTTCTCTTTTTTCTCAATCACATTTTTTTTAAAACTCTACTTTAATTTCAATCACTATATTTTTTTATTAATTTTTTGCTTAAAAATATTTAAAAATCCAATAAAAAGTCTTCGCAATTTTCTTCTTTTCAAATTTTCTCATAAAATTAATAGCAAATTGTGACATTTGCTAACATTGCCATACTTACATCAGAAATACATGATTATAAATATGGCAATACAAAGAAGTTTAAGCTTGCACTTAAAAACACGAAAGTGAGTTAAGTAGAGAAATTATTTGTTTTTTGATTAGCTAACTAAAATCACAAAAAGGAGATGACAAACAAGTGAAAAACCCACCATTAGAGTTGATCAAAATGTGATTAATTTCTTAATCTTATGAGGAAAAATAGTGCCACCTACAACCAGTTTCCTTTCAAAGCATAAATAGTTCAATTAATCTTTTCCCGTTGTCATTTTTTACTCCGACACCGTGCTTACCAATATAGTGTTCTAAACCGGTGTTGTTTGAGCCTATCTTGGCGTTAAAGTCACCCAGTATCATGGTAATATCGCAGTTATGTACATTGCTGTTCATCCAACTACTTAATACATCATAAAATTCGTCCTTGTCGTTTTCAGATTGGATTTCAGTAGTAGCGTAGACATTGATAATTATCAAATTACGAGCTCTAGTCTTAAGTTTTATTGTCATTCTGTCCATCTTACTGCTTGCATCGCTAGCAAATCAATTTCATAACCCGACATTTCACGGTTTTATAGTCCGATTTCATTGGATAGAATTGGTTTCATTCATCAGGATGCTCTTGCATAGATTAGGCACCTCCAAAATCCTCGTGCCAGCTGCCGCAGCAGGGGGATTTCTCGCTGGATTACCCCGTGGAGTGGTATATTCTGTATTGTTGTTTCTTTCGATGCTTAAAACATCGTAGGTGTGCTAATTTATTAGCAACTGACCGACCAATCGCTTTATAGGTAGACAGCAAGGTTTCTTTGTCCATTCCCCAATTACTGCCGGCTAGTGCTTTAAGGACCTTGTTTCTACATCAAAATTTATGCGCGACAGTTGTGGCATGTGCTGACGAAGTAAAAAGGCTGTCGAGTGTGACTCCCAGGATTTTCGGGTGGTTCACTGTCGTACACCATCGATCTCGACGCCAAGTTGTAGGCTTACTTCATTTGTCCAGGTGGTAAATAGGGTCGCTGAGGATTTGCTTGGTTGTATCTTCAGGTTACGTTCAGTGAAGAAGTTGTGGATGGTACCGAGATAACGATTCACCTTACCGCATAGGTCTTCCACATTATGGCCGCCTGCCATTATCGTGCAGTCGTCTGCATATGATATCACTTCAATGCCTTGCGGTGGAGCTGGGAGTTTAGAGAGGTAGAGGTTATACAGGAGTGGCAACAGGACTCCGCCCTGAGGAACTCCCTGTTTGACTCTACGGTGTTTTGAGCGCTGGTTTCTAAACTCTACTAACGACTGACGTCCACTCAGATAATTTACAATCCATCTCTTCGAATTTATTGGCATTGTGGACATCAGGATGTCCTGGAAGAGGGCTTACCGTGTCAAAGGCTTTTGACAAGTCAAGCGCCACAAGGACCGTTCTTTCACAAGGTCTCTGCTGGTTTAAGCCTTGTGCGATCTGAGTGGTTATGGCTGTTAATGCTGTGGTGGTGCTGTGCATTTTGCGGAATCCATGCTGGTGGCGAGCTGCTGGAAGTTGACTGGTCAGCTGGGGGAGGAGTAGAGCCTCGAGTGTTTTCGCGACTGGTGACAGGAGGGATATCGGTCTGTACGATGATCCCTCGTTCGCGGGTTTCTCAGGTTTTAATATCGGGATCACTCTACCCACTTTCCAGACATCGGGTATAGTGAGGATGGTCATAGATAGATTTATAACACCTGTCAAGAACTCGACTCTCCACTCGCCTAGGTGTTTAAGCATCAGCATGGAAATTCCGTCAGGGCCAATTGCCTTTAAAGGCTTAGCTGTACGGATGGCCTTAGCAACTTCCGCTGGCGTAAAAAGTTGTGGTGGGTCCGAGACTGGGAGATCATGCAGTTTGCGAACAATACTCCTTTTCGCCTTGTCTCTCTCGGGGTGCTCAATAAATAATCGGCTAAAATCACGCACGCTTTCGGGTCGGATATGGTGTTATCGGCAAACTTTATAGCGACCCGATCATTCTTTTTCATAGGGTTCGAGAGAGATCGAACAGTGGTCCACAACTTACTTATACCAGCACCAAGGTTGCAGTTCTTCAGTGTTCTAACCAACTGTTTCGCTTATCCTCGTTTACCAACCATGTTGTCTCATAACCGCGTATAGTTTTACGTTAATAAGCTGTTAAATACTTTTCGTTGTGCTTAATATGTAGATAGGATAAACATGTTGATAGTAATACGACAGGTCCATATATTTTGTTAGGAGTTCTTAATGCATCCACCATATATAAAGTCTGGACATAACATTAATTGATAGCTATCTAATTTCGTAGGTGCAATCATAATATACTGAATGTACCAAAGCTGTAAACGAATGATTCTTTTTAGAATGATTCTGTGAATCATTCAAGAAATTTTTAAAATGGTATGAATTAATTCATTTTACCGGATATATGAATTGAATTAATAGTTGATTGAATTAAAAATATAAGTAAACATTTTTGAATTCATTCGTTTCCCAAAAATATGAATTGAATTAAAATTGAATGAATTCATTGCGATATAAACATTTTTGAATGTATTCATTTTTTTTAAATGATGAATTGAATTAAAATTAGAATAAATTCATGAAAGGTTTATAAGGTTAATTGCAATTCATTTTTTTCATTTATTTGTTGTTTTAAAAGAACAAATGAAAATTTTTGTATGTATGAAAACTTTTTGATTCAAAAATCTATTCGATGAAAAACTTAAATACAAATTTAAGCCAATGAAATTGTTTACCTCAATATTGATTGCAAAAAAAGTAATACAGTAATTTTCGGCTATATGCCACATCTATAGTTAATAACTTTTGTGGACTATAAGCGAATTTGAACTATAACCGATTTTTTTTAGCCACTTTTTGGACTATAAGCAAACCTGGATATAATCAACTTTTGGACTAAATAAAAATTTTGTATTTTCTTCAATAAAAACACTTTGAGTTTGAGATCCATTTTTATTTTTAAGAGGATACTATTTTTTATGAATTATTTTGAATTGGTTACTTTTTAAAAGAATTCCGTAATCTTTAATTGCTTTTTTGTTAGAGCAGCTTTTTAAAAATCGAGTTACACTGCGAATCTAGTTACATGCGAATTTTTTTCCATATAATATTAGCCACAGAAACAAAGAAAATGTGGGCTTTAAACGAAAGTGGACTTAAAGCGAAAAGAAATTGCAAGTGACTATGACAGTATTGGCTTATATCCATTTTTGGCATTAAAGCGGAATGGACTATTGTCGAAAATGACGGTAAAAATTTATCTAACAACCGATTTCGCTCATTTTCAGTACACAACTTCTATAACATATCGTTAAATGTTGTCTATCTAGCTCTTGTAGTTAAACAGCTATCGCGCTTTAATTTGGCGGACAGACAGATAGAGACCCCCTTTAATTTTGGTATTTTGTGTTTCCGTAAGTTTTTCATACGGGAACTATGGTCAAATGGTGACCGATTGTGACAAAATTTGCACACTGGCTGACATTGACATAAGACTTCCTTGTGCTAAATTTAGTGGTTATATCCATTATAGTTTTAGATTAATTGGCATTTAAGTATATTTTAGGTCAAATTTTGGCAGTTTTCATAAGTGTTTTGTGTGGAAGCTATGGCTAAATGTGAACCGATTTTGATGAAATTTTATAATTCTATATACTAAATTTTATCTTCATAGCTATTATAGTTTGTTATTTATTAGCAAATAAGCGATTAGCATCGGGGAGGTAATACGGGAGCTCATCAGTTAACCGATTTTGCCCAACTTTAATACCAAAATTTTCTCAGAAATAAAGAATTTGTTTACTAAGTTTCAGTGAGCTAGCTCCTTTCGTTTAGGCGTTAAAGTGATTTTAACAGACATACAGAGGAACATTGCTCAATCGTCTTAGACTTTCGTAAGGATTCAGAATATACATATATCGATTTTGGTTTTTGAGCCAATATTAAATTACAAACGGAATGACAATCTCAATATACCCCCCATTCTTTCTAATGGTGGGTATAAAAATGATCACTTGTGACAACAATTTTTTTTCAGACACATTTTCTAATACTGCTACTATTTTTTTGAACGCCAAGTATTTTGCGTTTCAAAAAGTTATGATTTTTTGTTTGGAAAATTAATGTTTTTGCTGAAGAATTTTTTTTTATTTTTAAAAAGGCTAAACTGATGCTAAACGGACGCTTTTTTTTTGGAAATAATTCTGTAACTTTTGAACGACTAAAGATATTTAAATGAAATTTGGCATGGTGATAGTCAAGTTGCTTTTCAAAAGCACTGTTCCACGAGGGGTCGGGAGAGTAATTGATGGACCTTCAAAGTTGGTCACCTCGGGTGTTCGACTTTTTTAAAATTCGCCATAAATCCATTTATGGATGGATTGAAAAGAAATTTTAAACTTAAGTTGTCCTTGAGAAGATCTACAAAAAAAAAATACGCTTACATGTGTAGGTTATCTCCTTTGGGTTTCGAGATATTTGGGTAAAAAGTAATTTTTGGGTTGATTTTTTACCTATTTTTAAAGCTTTTTTTTATCTGGTGGACGCATCTGAGGACCAAAAATTCTTTAAGAATATTCGTTAAATTTGTAATAAAATTCTATATAATTTTTGTGCAAGTCGGTTATAGATATCTTCTTTCGTTTAAAAGTTAAAAATATTTAAAGTTAAAACTTAAAAAAAATTTCGCTTTTTTTTGAGTTTTCCTTAAAAGATAGCTATATCTTTTCACTTATAAATAAATACTTTCTTAATAAACATAAATAGATTTTTCAAAGAAACCATAATGAGAATGCGTATAAAACAAATTTCTAATTCGACTTTTGGTCCTCGCACATGCCCTCTCCAAAAAATGCCAATTTGTAAAAAAAAATTTTGTTTAAACAAAAATTTCTCAAAAGGCAAAGCACCGATTTGAAAAAAATTATAATGTTTACATTTTCTGATATATCTGTTAATGATTAGAAAAGTTTTTTCTGAAACGCGCTGCAAATAGAGCCAGTATTGCCATATTTGTAAAAAAAACTCATTTTTTAAAACCCCTTTTTTCCGAGTTGGGAATTGGGTAATTCTTCAGTTAAAATTGCAATTTTTTTTCAATCTATTGCTTTTAGATCTTTTTGATCTACATAACTACAAAATTTCAATGTGATATCTTTATCCATGTCATTTCTACAAAATATCAAATATTGAAATTATTTTCCTTAAAAAAGTAGAAAAATAATATTTTTTTGTTTTACGATACAAAGTGTAAAAACATGAACTCACTTCAAAAAGATTTTTACATACTGTTCACCTCCTGGTCTTTCCCGATCCAATGATACTAAACACGTACATCAAGCTATAATACATAGCCTTTAAAAGCTCTGAAAACTTTGCCTCCCATAGCAATTTTAAGCTAAATATTGGAGTATTAGGGAGTAATGTGTGCAAATAAAGTTAATGGTGCACAGTGGTATTAACTCTGCAATTTCTAAACTACTATACGGATTTTGACAAAATTTGGAACGTCAAGAGAAAAGGTGTGAGGCTTTTACATCAATGTTTAAGAACGTATTTGTCGGTAGCACAGTGGGAGAAAGTTGCCTACCTCGGGTATATAGAACATTTGGGTCCGTATAACTCTCGCGAATTGGGTTCGACCTAAAAGATTTTTACTTTTTCGAAAACTTCTTAAAAAAATTAAGAAAAATTAAAAACATGCTTATTGTATTACCTTATCTCTTATAGTTTAAGAGATATTTGACTTCATAAAATTTTAATTTAATTTTTTAACATTACTTTGTATTTTTTCGCAAAAATCTCTAAAACTAAACACCTGGACCTGTATATGCGAAAATCAGAAATATAAATTTCAGAAGTTCTGAAATTTAAATTAAAATTTTTGAATACAGAAGAGTATGCTTTTCGAAAATTTGAGTTTTTTTTAGAAAAGCGGCCCGTGTGACCCGATTTATAGCCGGGCTCTATCAGATTTTTGCACAGATTTTAAGAACATTATACTTAATACAATTTTGTTAAGAAAAGTTTTAAAGTAAAATAAACAACTTTTTTACATTTACAAAAAACACAAGTTTTGTTAAAAAATGGCTGATTTTTTACTACAGCTGGTTGTAGGATGCATGTCCAAAATTTTTAGAAATATAGTTTATATTGATCCCTCAAGTCCAGCCTTTTAGAAAATGTAAAAAACGAATTGAGTGTTTTGAAAAAATTTTTCAATAATATTGAAAATATAATATTACTTTTTTTGAAAAAAAAAAATAATTTTTAACGCTTTTTTCGGTACACAAACTTTGAAGAATTTTTCTGTTATTAAGTTTACATAATAAAAAACTTTTTTCTTCCAGTTCATTTAGCAATTTTTCAGTATTTTTTTTTTTAATTTTATGTAGTACGAGAAAAGATTAACAGGCCATAAAAGACCAGAAGACATACCATAAAAAGCAAAAAAAAATTGGATTCAAATATCTCTTAAACTATAAGAGATAAGCTAGTAAAGTAAGCATGTTTTTTTCTTATTTTTTTTAAGAAGTTTTCGAAAACATAAAAATCTTTTAGATCGGACGTAATTGGCGAAAGTTATACGGACCCAAAAGTTCTATATAACCGAGTTAGGCAACTTTCTACCATTGTAGAGCCCACTGTGTTGCCGACAAATACGTTCTTAAACTTTGATGTAAAAGCCTTTCCTTTTCTCTTGAAGTTCCAAATTTTGTCAAAATCCGTCTAGTAGTTTAGAGTTAATACCACTGTGCACCATTAACTTTATTTGCACACATTACTCCCCAATACTCCAATATTTAGCTCAAAAATGCTATGGGAGGCAAAGTTTTCAGAGCTTTTAAAGGCTATGTGTTATAGCTTGATGTACGTGTTTAGTATCATTGAATCGGGAAAGACCAGGAGATGAACAGTATGTAAAAATTTTTTTGAAGTGAGTTAATCTTTTTACACTTTGTATCGTAAAACTAAAAATATTATTTTTCTACTTTTTTAAGGAAAATAATTTCAATATTTGATATTTTGTAGAAATGACATGGATAAAGATATCACAATGAAATTTTGTAGTTATGTAGATCAAAAAGATAGACTAAAAAAAATTCCCAATTTTAACTGAAAAATTCCCCAATTCCCAACTCGGAAAAAAGGTTTAAAACCCCTTTTTTGAGTATTTTTTTTACAAATATGGCAACACTGACTCTATTTGCAGCGCGTTTCAGAAAAAACTTTTCTAATCAATAACAGATATGTCAGAAAATATAAACATTATATTTTTTTTCAAATCGGTGCTTTGCCTTTTGAGAAATTTTTGTCTAAACTAAATTTTTTTTTTTTACAAATAAATTGGCATTTTTTGGAGAGGGCATGTGCGAGGACCAAAAGTCCAATTAGCAAGAAATTTGTTTTATACGCATTCTCATTATGTTTTCTTTGAAAAACTTTAAAAATCTTTTTATGTTTCTTAAGAAAATATTTTTTTGTTAGTGAAAAAAGTTTAAAGTTTCAATTTTAAATATTTTTAACTTTTAAACGAAAGAAGGTATCTATAACCGGCTTGCACAAAAATTATATAGAATTTTATTGCAAATTTAACGAATATTCTTAAAGAATTTTTGGTCTTCAGATGCGTCCACCAGATCATAAAAAGCTTAAAAAAATAGGTAATAAATCAACCCAAAAATTCCTTTTCACCCAAATATCTCGAAACCCAAAGGAGATAACCTACACATGTAAGCGTATTTTTGTAAATTTTTTCAAGGACAACTTAAGTTTAAAATTCTTTTCAATCCATCCATAAATGGATTTTTGGCGAATTTTTAAAAATGTCGAACCCCCGAGGTGACCAACATTAACTCTCCCTTCGTGGACCAGTGCTTTTGAAAACCAAATCGAATACTCATTGACTATCACCATGACAAATTTCATTTAAATATATCCAGTCGTTCAAAAGTTACAGAATTATTTCCAAAAAAAGCGTCCGTAAACCACTGTGTGATGGTAATCAAATATAATAAAAAACTTTTTTGAATGTTATTAAAAATTATTTTTTCGCTTATATAAAATATAAGCGAAAGAAGTTAAGTTAAGAAGAAGTTAAGGTGAATAAATTAATTTTCTTAAATCGTTTAATATTAACAAAAACCACTCAGTTATAATCACCGGTACTTGTGCTATATTATGTCATAAAAAATTAATAACTTTGGTTGTTATTTTTCTTCTTACAATTTTTCGGGGATTTCGAAAGTTAATTTTACATTGCCATACATCGTTGTTTTCCGCACAAAATATAGATCATTCCTGTTGACAAATTTGATTAGCAAATGTTATTTGTAAGAATTAAGCGCCGGAAATACAATAAAACGCGTTGAAAATTTGAGAGAAATCGATGAAATATATTTTTTTATATGGGCGGAGCTACTCCCACTTTAAATATCAGAAAAGTTTATAGCCAGCATTTAGCGCCGGAGATGCAATAAAACAGAGTGAAAATTTTAGAAATTTAAGTTATGAATTTATTCCTGTTAAATATTCATTTCGGCCCATCGTGCAGCGCTACTATTATATTAAACACAGCTGTATATCAAATTGTAGGATATCTTCCCATCATTGAATCAAAACACCTGATATATTGATGAGTCACTAAATTATATGTACCGCAAATTACCGAATGTACGTATTTTAGAAAGTTTGTTAAAAAAAAACACAAATTATGCCTATATAAATTATGTATCAGAATTTAGGCCATTATCCCGCGAAGACGCTATTATATTTCATCAATATCGGTTCATAAGCATCTAAGTTTTCGACAAAACAGAAGCTCCAAAAACTTGATTTCTACAGACATACAGACAGACGGATATGGATAAATTGATTCTGCTGCTGATTCTGATTCGATCGGTATAATATTAATGATATCAGATTTTAGAAAATCCTCCTGCAAAGGGCGCTGTGAAAGTTCATCACAATCGGTCCATAAACACCTGAGATATCGCCGAAACACTAAGTACACTGAAAGTACGTATATTTAAAATTTTGTTTAAAACAAATAACCCATGCTGCTGCAGCACGGACCTACATAAAGTATACATCAGAATTCAGGAACTCTTCCTTCTAAGCACGCTTTCAAATTTCGTCAAAATCGGATCATAAACATCTGTAATATGTATTAAAAAAATAAAAATTAATTCAAATATCACAATTTGCGACACATCGATTTTGTTGTTTTGGCGATACTTCATGTGTTTATAAGCCGATTTTGATCAAATTTAACAGCAAGCTTCTGGGAAATTTCCTAAAATCTTGTATATAAACTTCTTAAAAAATTAAGAAAAAACATGCCACTTTATTTATCTCGTATAGTTTAAGAGATATTTGACCTCAAACATTTTTATGCTTTTGTTGGCATGACTTTTGGCTTGTAAAACATTTTTGGTAAGACGGATTTTTTTTAAATACTATAAGATTGCTGGTAAGTTTTTTATTTTTTTTTTTTTAATTTTTCGAAAATGTAAATGTAATTTAAGAAGTTTTCAAAGAGATTTCTTAATAATTTAAAAGCGGGATAATTTAATTGTTCTTCTTGTCCTTTCGGCACTGATCTAGATCTTATTGAGCACTAAATGTAAATACTAAAACATGTTGAAAAGACCAAAATTTAAAAAGATCCCCATTTTTTTTTTTCAAATAATCCGAGGTCGTTCCAGAAATAGTGTTATCTGTTAACGAAATAAGTCAAATAAAAATAATAGAAAATACTATTATTAAAGTGACATATTTAAAAAAACATTCAAAAAACAGTAATTTTGGTATAACATAATTTTGGTAATACATCAGCTTCATAGAATAATAAGGTTATTAAGGTATTAGAGTGGAATAGTAATACAATTAAAAAAAAAAATAAAATGTAAACTATAAATCAAAGGTGTCGACCTTGAAGAAAATTATCGAAAAAAACTTTTATTTTTTATTGAAATAATAACTGTATAAAAATAACTTTTATTTTTGATTTTTAAAATAAAAATAAAAAATAATTATTACCTTTGATTGAAATAAATTTTATTTTTGATAAAAAAAATAACTGTTATTTTTTAACTTTTTGCTTAAAGTGATAACTTTAAAGGTCCCTTCAAAAAATCAATTTATTTTAGAGTTTGAGAATAACTTTTGATATCAAATTTTTACAATTTTTAAAGTACATATTCTCAAATCATCTTAAGGTTTAACAATGACTTCAAAATATCCTTTATTGTCAATTTGAGAAACTATAATTCTTCAAACATTCGTTTTGAACCTAAATTTTCAAATAAAAATAAGTGTTAATCTTAAAAAGTCTCAGATGTAAAAAAAATGAGAAAAACGTTTAATATAAAATGTATATGTCATCATATTCCAAACGTTCTAAAAATTTATTAGTCGTAGTTACAATATTTAAAATTTCTATAGTTTTATAAAAATAAATGTCGAATATACTAATTGTTTTTGAAAAACAATTAGTAATATGTTTAACTTACCTAATAGTGCTTTCTCTAGTCGCTCTCAACTCTTCCAATTGTTTTTGGTGCTTTATTTCAAAACGCCGTTCTTCTTGTGTGTATCGTTTTTTATCCTGCTCTTGAAACTGAAATAAAAAGCAAATTGAAGTATATGGTCGTTATTTAAAATTAATTAGTCATTAATTAATTTCCCGGAACATTAATGGAAGTTATTTTCGATTTATTTTCATATCTTAATTAATAACAATGCATTCCCAAAGACTGTCTCGATTGAAATTGATACTTAGATTTTGGTCAATAAAATTAAAACGTACTGTTTAATTTTAGAAGATTAAAGCTTTTATTGATTCATGGTAAATTCCAATTTTTAAGATATAGATATAAAAAAAATCGCCTATTTCCATAAAATAATCTCACTTTTCGCTTAATACCTTTAATTAGGTTTTGTACACTTCTTTCATTAACTATAGCATACGATTTTCGCTACATATTTTAAAACTCTCTTTCGTTTTTGCACACCCGTTTAGTATTTTTAAGGATCTTTTCATTAATGCCCAATATTTTTTAATTGGGCGAAACTCTGGGCAGTGAGGAGGGTTACAGTCTTTAGGAACATAATTTGTATTATTTGCAGTATACCATTCTACGTTTTTTTTTTTTTTTGAATAGTGGCTGGTGGCTAGATCTGGCCAAAAAAGTACAGGCATAATGTGCTGTTGTATTACTTCCTTTAACGACCCTTCCAAACATTTTTCAATATAAGTGTTTCAATTTATAAGTCCTTTAACGAAGATTTCTTTGCTTCTGCGACCGCATTTACAAATGGCCTTGCCAAACCATCCATGTATTGCTTGGGAAATTAAATTAAATTCGGATCGATCACGCACTTTTAGGACTTTGTAAGTCTTCATGTTATAAATTTTTTTAACTCTTTCAACGATTTTCCACCACTCCATGCTTTCTCTGGATTCCCAACACTTTCTTGTAGCGACCTTTTGACAGTGATTACTGACGTTCCTACTTCTCGTGCTATTTTGCTATACGTTGCTGTAGGATTGTTAAGAGTTGTGTGCAGAATTTTTTCTCTAACAATTTCTTCTTTAGTGGTAATTTTTGCTTACTATAAAGTTTTCGTTTAACCTTTGTGCATGTGTTTTTTACATGTGTCTAAAAAAATTTTAATTATGTTTTTAATTTTTAATATCAAGGGTCGCTGAATTATTTGCAAAAAATAAAGTATCAATTTTTATCGAGACAGTCTTCAATTATTTAATTTAAAAAATTAGGAACGTATATTTTTTTTAAACATTCCATCTATATGTATAAAAATGAATGTTTGTCTGTATCTCATTTATAGAACAGTGAGCTATGCGTATGATCATGTTATGATCTCAAGAAAAGTTGTTACGCATGAGCCGACAAACATTACTATGTTAGTATGACCAATTTCCGACAGGCGGCGCCACCTGCTAAAAGTTAATTAAATCGTATACTGTGCACTTGATCATGCTATGATCTTTAGCAAAGTTGTTGCGCATGAGACAACGAAGTTTTCTAAATTGTTATGACCAATTTCTGGCAGGTGGTGGCACTGAAAATGACTCAAAATCAATTAAATCGTAAACTTTGCATTTAATCATGCTATGATTTTTAGAAAAGTTGTGGCGCATGAGTCGACGGAGGTTTCTAAGTTGGTGCGATTAATTCACGATAGAGGACACCACTGAAAATTCTTAAAAATTGATTAAATTGTAAACTATGCATTTGATTATGTAATGATCTTTAGCAAAGTTTTTGTGCATGATTTATATCAGCGTTATCTCTAAAGGTCAACATAATTTTTTCAAACCTCATTAATTTTATATTAAGCTTTAAAACGAAAGCGCGCCTTAAATACTTTTTTAAATCGAAAATAAAAAATGAATTTCAACAGAATAAAGAAGTATAACTCACTTTTTTTAATCGTTCACGCTCAATTTCCGGATCAAGATTTGAAGAAATTCTCAATGATTCCCTAAACATCAACTCTCGTGCTTTTCGCTCTGCACGAATTCGTTTTGGCAAAGCCCTCTTTTCTAAAGCCTGCTTTTTGATAAGATCTTCTTCTTTCCGCTGAAGCATACGCTTTACTTGATCAAGTTCTTTTTCGTGGCGCACAATCATTTGATGTCGTTGCATAAAACACATTTCTTTAACATGACGCTTAGAAAGTTGATGGCGTTCATGGAGCTGTTTTTCTTCCAGCTCCCACAAAAGTGCTTCACGAGTTCGCATAGCATTTTGTTTTTGTTGCAAAAAGTTTTTATGTATTGTGGCAAGATGATCACGATGTTTTTCACTTATTCGTCGCAACAACAATTCATGTCTCTCCTTAAGTGAATCTAAAAATATTCTTTCTTTCTCTTCGTGATCTAATTCCATCGCTGAACGCCGTTGTTTAAATTCATCTTTACGCTTGTCCTTTGGAAGTAGATCCACTTCTTGTTTAAGCAAATGAATTTCCTGCTTCAAATTATCTCTAAATATTTTAAGTTCTTTTTCTTGCTCTGCTCGTATACGCTTCGAAGACGACCGCAGTTCATGTTCTTGTGCTTGTTCTGTTTTTTCTACTAATTGCTTGTGTTGCCGAGCAAGTCCATCCATATCACCCTCATAAGTCTTTTCTAGGGAAGATCGTTCCTGATCAAATCTTCGATCCTGCTGTTCTGTGCTTATTTGCTCTTTTAGTTGTAAATCAGTTTGTTGTTTTTTCTCCTGCTTTTGAAGCATCTTTAACTCTCTTAACTCTTGCTTGCGGAATACGTGGTCATCATAAAAACGACCATTTTCTTCATCTCCATATATAACTCTACTTGTTGTAGTTGTTACTTGAACACCATCAATTTCAAATTTACGTGTACGTTTTCTTGTTTTCTTTCGCAGATTTCTCAATTCTATCTCCTCTTTTGTTGGACCTGGAGCTCCACTATAACCACTCTTGTAACCAGGAATCGGTTTTTTACGACGGATAATGACATCGTCTTCCTCTCGGGTCTCTTTTCTATCGGCTTCAACCTCAATACGACTGTCATGACTAGCTGTGGTGGAAATACTTTCTGCGTCACTTTTATCAGCAGAGACTGCAATTTTAACCTCAGTACCATGACGAACCATACGATTTCCACTTCCATTGCTTGAACGTATCGAATCGCTTTCACTTCCATCATCTTTAAGTGATTTTTGATGTTTATTTCTACTTCGATTGACTACAAGATTTATATCATCCGTTTCAAATTGTTTTAGTTGACTGTCGATAACTTGTCCATTATGTCCCTTTTCTGAAATTCCATCTTCAGTGAAGGCTAAATTTAGTGAGATATTGCCAAGATGACTGCTGTCTTTTACTCGAATCTCGTCACCCACAGTTACTACAGATACGTGACTTGTATCCATATGTTGAAGTCTGCTGTTTTGATCAGTGCGTTCTTCCGAAGGAGTATTATAAGCACAATCATTTTCGTTTGTAAATGAAGGACACACTATTAATACTTCGCTTTCATCCAATTTTCTGCCATGTGTTTCTATTTTACGACGTGAGTAAGGTTTATCAGTCTCTTCTAATGAACTAACTTCACTTGATAATGTAACGATCATTGGGGATTTCTTTTGAGTAGATGGAGTCGAAGATGCTCCAAGGCTATCATCCATAGAGGGGTAGTCTTCATCAGTTGATGATTCGTTAATTTGCATTGATTTATTAAGGTTATTGGATACAATAACCACATCATTTTTGTCCTGCAAGGGAAAATTTGCCAAACTATCGATAATAACAGGTGGATGCGTACTTGTAACAACTGTTATTTGGCTTCTTCCAGAGTCTAAACTATTTGGTAGTACATTTTGTGAAATTTCTAATTGTTCTAATTGACATGGAGCAGGAGAGTTAGACGACATATCACTATTTATAGTTACCATCGAAGTACTCGAGCTTAAGCCCACTCCGGGTAAGCTTGTACTTTTATTTGATGATACAGATTTTACCGATACAGTTGACGTTGAAGATGGTGAGGGTGGTTGATTCGATTCCTCATTCTTAAATATTACATTTTCTGACGGAATACTTTGATCAAGTAAGTTGTTATTTGATAGCAAAACTTCTTCAGCAGTAGATATTAAATCTGAAGTTATTGTTGCTTTTGTAGATGGTGGAGGAGGAGCTTTTCCTTTTTCTCTTTTAACAATCTGAAAAAGAGAAGAAAATAAATTTTAAAACACAATTAAATATAACTAAGCAAAAAATTTACGGTTATATATCTGTGGGTTGGTGCTCAAAGGGCCAATGTCATAAAAACTAGTTTTGAGAAAATTAGAAATTAAATTTTTATAAGATTTTGTTTTTCTTACAGCTCAGCTAATTTTCAAGTTTCGCTCATAAAATTTGGGTTAGACATGTATTATGATCCTATAGAGGGCATGGTAAAATCAATTCTGTGAAAAATATCCAAATTATAAAAAAAATATGACATTGGCCCTTTTAGCACTAACTAATTTTTACATTTTACATATTTTTCTTATGACATTTGCCATTTTACAGGGAAACATTGACAAAAAAAATATATTATATATCAACTGTTTGCTATGTTTCTGCAAATATTATTGAATTTAGAGGATATATGTACATATCTAATAACTTATAACACATATATCTAATAACATATGGTATAAAATTGCTAAAAAAAAAATGTGAAATAAATTGTTGACATTGGCCCTTTTAGCATTTAGATTTTACTTAAAAATAAAAAAATGTGTATGTGATAAAAGAGCCAATGTCAACATTGGCCCTTTTAGCATTAACAATTTTAGAGTTACATTGGCCCTTAAATTTTTTATGAAGCTGTTGTGGGATGAGTTAAAGATATGCTGTTGGAACAAAATAAAAGAGAGTAAAAAGAGGAACCTAATGCAATGACTAACTCAAAACATCCGAAAACTGGCATTGGCCCTTTCATCACTAAGCCAAGATATATTTGTATCCTAATTAAAAAAAATAAAAGTAAAATTTAAGCAAAGAATTTTTAACATTTTTTTCCTAGAATTTAGTATTATTGAAGAACCTTTAATATAAATTATAACTTATTGTAAGATTAGTGTAAGTAGCAGTAGTCTAATTAATATGTAAGGTACTGTTAGTAGCAAATAAGTTACAATGATAAGTAATTAATATGAAGTATTCTAAACTGATGCCTTTCACTGTAGTTTTAACTATATCAGTTCTTATATTATATATAAAATGGCATACACTGGTGGTCAGCTATTTAGGGACAACATTCTTATCGTCAAAAAATCTAAAATTAACAATACATTTCTTTTAATTTGAACAATTTTTTAACTCACTGTAAACTATAACGGGAAATTGTCCTAAATAAATAACTTTTACCATGTGACTTTTTTTTGTAATTAAAAATTTTGTACAAGTTGAATTCTCATTAGAATTTGGTTGGTCATATAGTTAAGGACATTTAACATATCTGTTAAATTTTTGCATAAAACATATAAAATAACTGGTAATTAAAATTTTTTGTGATAAAAAAAGTATTATAAAATTCCTAATTGATAAAAAATATTTAGAAATGCCTCGCCAGAAACCATGTAGATTTCCGTAAACAAATACTTTGGAAGTATTTCCATGAAAAAAAATCTGTCCGCGCGATAGCGGAAGATCTCGTTTGTTCGAAAACGATGGTTCATAACACAATTCAACATTATAAACAAAATGGGACTATAGAAAACAAAAAAAAAAAGCCCAGAGTGAAAATGACCACAAAACGTGAAGACCGGTTAATTTGTAAAATAAGCAAAACTAATCCTTTTATGAGTTCCAGACAAATAAATAATGAAATTGGTGGACAATTAGCTCAAAAATATCCAATCGGACTGTCAGACGTCGACTTCTTGAAAATGGGCTGCGAGAATGCATTGCCAAAAAAACCAAATGTGTCAAAGAAAAACTTGAAAAGACGTTTTCAAAGAACCATCTTAATAAACCGCTAGAATATTGGAAAAAAATACTTTGGAGTGATGAATTTAATTTATTCGGCTCGAACGGCAAAAAGTATGTCCGACGTCCACCAAACCAAGAACTCAATCGTCGCTATACTTTAAAGACTGTAAAGCATGGTGGAGGAAACATTATGGTTTGGGCGGCATTTTCCTGGTACGGTGTTGGTGCTATTCGTCGCGTTTCTGAAAGTATGGACCAAAACCTGTACAAAAGCATTCTAAAAAATACAATGAAGCCTAATGCAGATGAAAATATGCCCGAAGATTTTATTTTCATGAAGGACAACGATCCAAAGCATTATGCTAGGAGCGTAAAACAGTGGCTTTCTTCGGAAAATAACGAGGTTTTAGACTGGCCTGCACAAAGTCCAGATCTAAACCCGATAGAAAACCTTTGGGCAGATGTCGAACGAGCGTTGAAGAAGAAAACCAATAAAATTGGAGACGCATTGTTCCGGAATATTGAGAAAATATGGAAACATATTCGCATTGAAAGATGGAGGACTTTAGTTGAAAGTCTTCCAATGAGATGCAGTGATGTTATGAAATCTAAAGGCTTTCCAACGAAATATTAATTTTGATTGTAGATTTTTAATGAATTGAATTGATTTCAAGTGGAAATTTTTAAAAATCTGAAAATTAGTTATGTTGTCCTTTTGTATATGTCCATACAAAAAAGTGAAATATTGCGTTTTTTGTTCATAGTAATAAAGAGTTGTTGTTATTTTATTTACTTTTTTATTAATAAAGACAATTTAAGTTAAAGAATTTAATGTGTTGAATTTTTTTCCTAGGGTTTATAAATAGCTTAAAACGTCCTGTAAAGGCACAAGAATTATTTGTCCCTAAGTAGCTGACCACCAGTGTATCTGTAAAATACTGATTTTTCAAGAGAAAAAAAAAAGTAATTAATTCTCTTATTAGTGAGTTTTTAACAAAGTGATCTTTTACAATATGATTGGTAGACTCCTTCTCATTTCGTAAAATAAAATTTATTAAGTAAAAAACAATATTCGCGTTTGTACGGTAGATCAGCCGTTTTGTCTTCGAAAATTTTTGTATTAAATTTTAGATAAACCATTTTGTTCATAGTGAATTTGTAGGAAAGTGGATTGCATAACATAATTTAAGAAATTTATGTAATTCCGATTACACAATACTCCCTCATGATTTGGAATACTTTTATGTATTTAAATTGTACTATATACGACGTTTATTACATTTTATTGGTAATAATTTATTTTCTGAAAAAGTGCATTTTTAAAATGCATTTTCTTTTATAAAAGTTAAAAGATTTTATAATTTTTCGTCTTTTCTTACTTGAAGGAAGATATCTTCTTATTGTTAAGAGTTATAGAATGTATTTTTGGAAGTTTATGCGTAGTGAATAGCCTTTTAAACATCACTAAAAACACTGCATTTTATCGCATTTTCTGTTGAACAGTGTAAAGATAGAAGAATTTTAAAAGCTCATCAGAAAAGTAAAAAAAGTTTTATTAATTTTACCTTTTTACAGATTTTTAGTTTACAACTTCTATGACTATTTAGTAAAAACAATGTAGACAAACCATTTTGTGTTCGAAAAAAAACTTTTTATGTAGATAAGCCAAACAAAAAAGTGAATAAGTCGCAAATAAATTAACATTTTCATAAAAAATTCACACTATAGGTAAAGCGCGTCATACGAAATCGTATGGTATAAAAATCTTAATTTCTAAAATCTGCAGATAATCCATTTTAGATATAGGCCGACGATATATATTATATATTATTTTAAACCGATAAGTTTAAAGCAAAAGAACAAATATTAATGTTAATAAGAAAGAAAAGAATAAAAGTCAGTCGCTGCCTAACCATTGAGTTGATCAGACTAAAGATTAGAAGTGGGATACGCATTAAAAAACAAATCCTCTCTGCCATTATTACATGTAAGTACGTGCGGACGTCTAACGTCTACATTAGATTGGAGTGCTGCATCGATAGAGTTATTAAGATTGTGGTGTCAAAAAACGGTATTAAATGCATTTCAGAAATCTCAGATACATATTAAGAAAAAGTGTCTCATGGATGTTAATACATAGTTAGGAAGAAACTCTAAAGGCGTCCAGTTTCATTGACATTGACATTGCATTGAACCCTAAGATCAGTGGAGAAATTTACCGGTGAACGAAAATGCAGAAGAGAAAAACAAGAATGTCGAGGAAGAAATTTGCACGATACCTAAGTACAAAAATGTAGAGACAAAGAATAATTATACATACAATATGATAAACGAACAATTTAAAGAAAGCAACAAAAATAAGTTTTAGAAACAGATAACGAAATGGAAAGAAGTAAAGATGAGAATGTAAAGAAAACCTTGAACAATGAAATGGATAATAAAAATAATGAAATACGGTGTGAGCCAAAAATATGGAGCGAACAGCAAAAAGAATACGAATATCAGCTAAAAATGTTACAAAAACAACAACAAATATTACAATAGGAAAAAGAAATGCAAAGTCTAAGAATAGAAAAAAAGTAAATCTGATGATGACAGAGCATCAAATTTTGACATACCATTTTAAACCATAAAAGAGTATATTCCTGTGTTTGATGGTAATGGTCAAACAGACGTTGTGGTTGGTTCAGCTAAAGAATGTACGTGCATTAATATGTAGCAAAGGCGCAAGAATGGCTTTAATTAAATTCATCATATTTAATTGGACCGGTAGATGATTTAATTTCGAACTGAAGTCAAATATTTAAAAACACTCAGTCAAATATTTAAAAACAAAATCTGAAAGATCGTGTGTGGCAAGTTGGAGAATCGTTTACTATTTATTACAACGAAATGCTCAGCCTATCAAATTTATTTTTAACCATTATATTTCTATTATATTAAGGTCCAATGCTCCACTGGGAGTCAAGGATAACAGAAGGTGGAGGTGGATGAAGCTCTAATTTAAGAAACATTTGGACTGTATGCAAGTTCAATCCCCGTCCAGACCCACTTGTAAAACAAAAATTTAATTTTCAAAAATCGGCGGTTCACCTAATAGCTCAGCTAGCTATAGTTATTGAGTATTAGGTTATGTAAAATTTCTTTAACTAATGCACTTGCCGTTCAGAGTCGGCGTTAAAACGTAGGTCCCTTTAAATGAGTCTGAAAATAGAATCGGATGCAGCTCATTGTCGGAGAGAAGTACCTCTTGTTCCAATTGGAATGTTGTCGGGAATTATGTATATATACTCGTATGAACATATTATAAAAAAAATGCTAGATTAAAATTGTTTTCTAATATTACACTATTATTGATATTTTTAAATCTGAAAAATCAAAATTATTGCTGTGTAACAATTAAAATTTTGTAGAAAAGATGATTTAGAAAATTTTTGCGGTGCTTAATGTTGGAAAAATTATTATTTTGCATACTTTTTGAAAATATTTTCCACAAAACAAAAAGTACGGTCAGACTCATTAAACATTTAAATCAAATATTTTGAGTAAAATATTGTCAAAACAATATAACAAAAAATTTGTGGTCACACTTGCACATTAATTTGACAATTTTTATTTGATAAAATACAGAAAAAATACGTTCAAAGTATAAACAAAAAAAAAATTGTAGTCGAACTCTATACTCAGTTTGGCCAAGTTAGTGACCGTTTTATTTTTATGGGCCTCCAAAGTTTCGTAATATTAGCATGATGTCTAAAAAAGGTGCCATCGGTTTTTACCAAATAGCTAATCAGCACATAAAAATATCGCCCAACTATGTTTAGCAAAAATGAAGCCAAAAGTATGGAGAATATTTCTTGCTAAAATCTTATAATAAAAATGTATTTTATCACAGACATTTTTTAAAAAAGTTAAAGAACAATTTTTTTGTTTTTAATTTTTTTAACATAACTATATTTGGGAAATATATTTGAAAAACTATATTAGGAAAAATTGTAGCCGCGTTAAAGCTAAACAACTTTTGTGAATACACCAATATAATCTGAACGTGGCTAGATACCAAAAAATAGGTCATAAAGACTATCTTATGTCAACAAATTAAATTTTTTAACTCAAATTTTATAATTAGCAATATCTCAAAAACGGTTTTTCGGAAAAAATACAATTTATGTTGTGGAAAATAAATCACTGGGGTTAAAAATAAGGTTTGTTCTATGACATAAATTATATGTCAGATTTACATATAATAAATTATATGTCAGATTTTAGGAAATTCTCCCGCAATGAACGCTATAAAATTTCATCGGTCTATAAACACCCGAAATATCGAAAAAATACAAAAAATTAGACGAAAATTTGTTTACATTTTGAAAGTAGTGTTTCAGCGATATCTCTGTCTACCTGTCTGTCCGTTTGTCTGTTGTAGTCAAGTTTTTGGAGCTCCTGTTTTGTCGATATTCATGTAGTGGATTAGGAAACATGGTTCCTGATCAGTGATGCCAACCAAAAATTTTACTTTGTAGAAGATTCGACATTAAAAAGTAGTAGATTCCACAGAATTCAATTTGAAAAAGTGGTAGAAATGCCACTTTTGTTTTTTTAAGAATTTTAAAGTTAGAATATTTATGTTTTTATTAAATTTTTGGTTAAGTTTATTCCTATTAGATTAAAAGTATTAAGTAAATTAACTGCAGAAAATAGCCTTTCAACATCGGGACTACTATGTGAAAGCACAAGCAATTTTTGTATCAAAGGGAACATTTCATTCATCGTTATAGCCTATTTTTATTCTAGAAACATGATATCAGAATTTTTTTTCCTGATCTAATTCGTTGCGGACTGAGGGGCATAATTATAAAAAGAAGAACATGTTACAAAAATATACAGTAGAACTTCTCTAATTTGAACTTCTATTACTTGAATTTTTCATAGGTTGAGGCAAATTCCGTTTTAATTGTTTTTCCTTACTCTTGGAAACGTTTCAAAATTTGATTCCCACAGTTAAAGTCTCCGTAGGTTGAAGTTTTTTACGGGATAATGGTAACTCCATTTATAGAAGTTCGACTGTATATATATTTCTTTTTTTACGGTGGTTCAATGTTAAGTTTTTGGTAAGGAAAAAAATGATTTAACACAATATTTAAAAAGCTTAAAAAAGTGGTAGATTCTGCTTAAAAAGTAGTAGAGTGTAGAAAGTTACCCAATAGTAGTAGATCTACTACAAAAGTGGTAGAGTTGGCATCGCTGTTCCTGATGTCGGTTTCATTAGCCATCGTCAATATTTAAGAGTATTGAATGAATATGCATTTCCCTCCGGCGATAAATTGATGGGAGAAACATTAATTTTCCAACAGGATAACGCCTTATGTCATAAGAGCAAAATTATCAGAAAATTTCTAACAGGGGCGGAAATAAAAAAAAGAAGAAAAACAACTGGTATGTCAAAATAATTCTGCCGACTAGTATAGTTGACTAATTTCAGATTAATAAGTCAATCTTCAATAACTTTTCCGACAAAGCTGATATCCATCCACTCAAAAGCTATATATTTCACGTATGTATCTAAAACTAAGAGTGTATACCCTATTATTCTAAGGCTTGTATACATTGACAAAACAATCATTGTTAAAACTTTGATCTATATCGGTCCGCTTACTTCAGAGTTTTACATAACTAATCAAGAACTTTTACTAGTTGGATGATATGTACGAATTAAAGTACACAACCCTCACTGGGCACTGCATTTTTGGGTTGCATGCCAGGATACTTAATCTTCATTAAGTCGATGTGCTCTAAGGGCATCTACATTTGGAAGCATCTTTTCTGCATGGTTTATTTGATCTATCGTACTTTATTAAATGTTCGTAAAGTAGTATCGAAGCTACTGGCTGGCTTAAATAGGCATTCTGTACTTGTAGACTAGTAATCATTATCTTTCACAAAGGCACCACTTTAGAACCCAAGTGACGCTGCCTTCGACATCAGCCACCTGCCCAACCTAACCTTTGGGTCCATAAGTATTCTAGATGATGACGCCACCGAAAAGCTTTTCGTTTTCCGACTCTTAATTTAAAAGACTCTTTGCATACAATACTGGTATAACCAAATATAGCTAGGAATTACATTTGGTATGAACAAAAGAAAAGCATTTGTGTGGGACTCAACTAAGTCAGTAATCAGAAACTATATAATTATCAATAAACTCTTACGATATTGAACTTTTCTTTTGGAACACAATTGGTGAAGGGTATCTTGTTAATAATTAAAACTTAAAAATATGATTTGAAAGTTTCAAATCTCGATAATTAACACGGCTTTTGAATGTATGTATGTCCACATACATTTAAGTTTTGGCCGATATATGAATAATAATCAAATTAACTTGTAAATAACCCTATCTTATATTGGATCTAAAATATTCTGAAGGCAGATTGAAATACAAATTTGAGAGATGTCTCTCATTAGAGCTATATTTGAAATGCTCATGATAAATTATGTACGTATTATAGCTTTATTTTTAAGAGTTTTTGATTATTTATTTACTAGCGGACCCATTTTGGTTATACTTTTGGCAATAACATTTGGTAGTTTCTTTTGACGATCTATATAAGCCTTAGATTCTATATATTTATGTACGACATAAAGATTTTGAATGAATATCACGTCAATATTGCAAAAACATATGATTAATTGCGTATCATTACTCTTGTGAATCTATTTAAAAAGTATTGTTCTTTCAATCTGTACAAGACTTATATTCTAAGGGTATACTCAGACTCTTTAATTCATTTAAATGAAAATCTGGGCCATATTTGAAAAATTGTTAATATTTGATGTATGTGGTTAATATTTGATGTATATCTCTGCAGTTAGTTAAGTTAATTCTAAAAGTCTTTCAGGCGTAAAATTTGGAAGGTATTCTTCTGAAAGTCTATAAAATTTGTGTATACATATATGTGAAATATATAGATTTTAAACGGATAATATGGATACATATTATATGTAAAAAGTTGTATTTTGCATAAATTCTGGAAAGTTCACCTAGAATTAAATATATAATTACTACATATCATGAATAAAAGGCCCATCACAATGTTCAAAAGTCATACCACTAATTAAAGACATATTTTGGTATGTTAAAATCAGGTTTGATGAGCTCCTAGATTGCATACCGATTCTACAAAGTACACTTTTAAATTTCAATATATAGTTCTACTAACACCTGAGATATAGCCAAAACTCAAAATTTGATATCGAATATAAATTATTTTATTTTTTTTTCTCGATGTCCCGCAAATTACCGATTTTAAAATATTTTTTTTTTTCTGAAAAAAAAGTTTTTTGAACTGTAAATCGACTCTTGTGGTGATTTTGAGTCGATCAAACTGAATGGCAAACTTATAATACCCTTTAAGCTTAAATGTGTAAAAAGTTAAGTTTTAGTTATTTAACAAATTTCTTAAGTTTATAATTGAGTAAAACAATTACTTCTTGTTTATTCGGTGTTAGTACCAATTGTTTACGAATTAGACCTATTGTTTACCTAAATTTCAATTTTGATATATAATTCCCCCGAACGCACGCGAGCTGTAAACAATTTTCACCAAATTTTTATGGACCAAGGTGTTTTTAATTACATTACAAAAGTACTTTGTCGCCCTGAAAGTGGCCAAGCAACTAGAGCAAAAAACTAAAAATACCCATTTTTGGGAATTTTTAAAATATTTTTAGGAATTCTGGGACTGACTTGTGTTACTATATTTTTTCATTTTTGTATTTTTTTTCCTTAATTCAACCCTGGTAAAGGTACATCATATGAAACATTAAAGGACCCAATCGTAGTGACACAAAACCAATTGGATGGAATTGTTGCAAATTTGTATTTGACTCAGAAAAAATCAGAACTAATGTTTTTGTTTTTTTTTTTTTGAAAGGATATAATTTGCTGGCGAAATTTACGAAAGTAACAGCATATCGAAAACGCCAAAAAGAGTAAGAAAAGTTCTTCAATGTGAATGATTCAAAAAATGTCGCTTATTGCAACCATATTGAAAAGTTAATAGAGACGATAGGGTTAACCTATAAAAAAGATGATTGTCGTTTATTCACTGGTAATTCACTAATCAGCCTTAAAGTTGTGATTTCTGAATGCCTTCTATTCCGATAGCGTATAGTGAAAATTTCGATAATTTAAAACACATTCTGGAAGTAGTCAATTATAACGAACACCAGTGGCGCATTTGCTGCGACTTCAAAATAGTTTCATTGACTACAGGCTTAACAGCATCGGAGAAGGTATTAAAGGAAGAAACTAGTACAAAGAGCATAACTGGTATATTCGTATTGGACGGAAATGGCCTAAAGGCAATAGGCTATACAAAAGTCTTGTCACTGAAATTAAAATTTTGTTACCGTTGCTCCACATTAAACTTGCTAAACATATTTTGAAATGAATCGAAAAAAGACCAGCAGTATTCAACCTCTTAAAAGACATTTTCCCAAGACTAAGCAAGGCCAAAATTCAGGAAGGGGTTGTTAATGGTCCCGACATATGGAAACTAATGAGTCGTCAAGATTTTGAGTGGTAAGAGTGGTAATGCGCTAAATAGAAATGTGTTATCGAAATTCTTCTATCTTCAAACTGTTCAACGGAAAATGCGATAAAATGCAGTGTTTTTAGTCATGTTTAAAACACTACGCATGACCTTCCAAAAATACATTATATAACTCTCAACAATAAGAAGATGTCTTTTTTCATATAGGAGAGACGAAAAATCTTAAAATCTTTTAACTTTTATAAAAGAAAATGCTTTTTGAGAAATGCACTTTTTTAAAAAATAAATTATTACCAATAAATTGTAATTAACGTCGCGACGTATATAGTACAATTTAAATCTGCCATTTCTTTGCTGCTACTAGTACAATCGCAAATTTGCATATGTGTTAGTGCCCTCCACTGATTTAAATACATAAAAAGATCCGAAATCATGAGGGAGTATTGTTTAATAGGAATGGCTAAAATTTCTTTAATTATGATATACAAATCCACTGCGAACAAAATGGTTTATCTACACATTAATATAAAAATTTTCGAAGACAAAACGGCTGATCTAACGTAAAATCGCGAATATTGTGTTTTATTTAATAATTTTTATTTCAGGAAACGAGATCATATTGTAAAAGATCACTTTGTTAAAAACTCAATAATAAGAGAATTAAGTAAGATTTTTTTGCTTCTCCTGAAAAATCAGTTTACAGATAAGCCATTTTAGATATAGGCCGACGATATACATCTTTGGTCAGAACAATCTTGGAATGTGGAGATGTCACTTGGGACCCTAAAACAAACTGTTATAAAAACATTATTGAATCTGTACAGAAGCAGTTTCTTCTTTTCTGTTTGGGTTACTCTACATGGAATCGTGATGTTATTCAGCCCTCTTACTTTTTAAGGCTTGCAAAAATAAATTTACCAACCTTGGAAAGCAGAAGAACTATGCTTAATGTATCATTTGTTTTTAACTTAATAAATGTTACTAAGTATCATAAACATCAATGTTCCTCAAAATTTAATTCTCATATATTTAAAAGTACATATTTCAAAGTAATTATACCAATGAAAGTTCCTTAAGAAGATTAGGTAAATGTTATAATGAATTTTATTTTATTATTAATTTTAATATAAATGTTAAAGTTATTAAACGCAATATTGTTATTTTTCTAAATAGATCAAATTAATTTGTAATTAATATAATCGGTCTGTAAGGATTTAATTCGTAGACCTAAACAAAAAAATAAATAACATGAAAAGCTATAGTCGGTCAAGCCCGACTATATGGTACCCTTCACTACTAATTTCAAATATGGACCAACAATTTAACAAGTTTGCAAACATATACTACCCAGTAAGAAAAAAGGTATATTTTCAAATTGAGGATGATTTGAAAATATATATTTTTTCAAAGGTCAAACGTTTGATACTAATTTGATACCAGGGTATGGATTTGAACACTCATTTCACACATTTACTCATGGGCAAAAATTTATATTTATAAAAATCTCGCACACAGTCATGAGTATTAACAAATTTTTCTTGTACATTCATCTCTTACTCGTGTTGACAAGAGTAAACTTTTTCTACACATTTCACGATCAACTAAAAAATATACAGCACATTTTATGTGCCACTCAAAAATATATTTCACATGAATAGCATACGACTGGCACATGAGTTGCACATTAGCAGAAATATTGAGTTGATTATTAATGTAACTCGTAAAAATAAGTATCAAAAGCATTCAGTTGAGATTTGGATGTTAACAAAGTCTGTTGGTGCTGCTTTGTTAATCAATTTTTTTCTTCAGAAAAAAATACACTTTCTAAAGAAAATGATAGAAAAAAAATAACTTTTTCTACAGAAGAAATTACTTTTTCTGAAGAAAAAAATATTTTTTCTGTAAAAAAAATTATTTATTCTGTAGAAAAAAAAATACTTTTTTCTATAGAAAAAATGCCTAACTTAGATTTATAAGCTGTCAATTTTCATACATAACAAAAATTGGTATTATATTTCATTGTGTAATTTTGATGTTTTAAAAACAAAAAAGTTATCTGTCCCATTTTTCTATGACAAAATATGTCTATCAAAAATTTTTATATCAAAAATTTTTCTATAGAAAAATTATTCTATAGACAAACAATGTTTTAAATTTTAAAATAAATTTAAAACAATGTTTTAAATTATAAAATAAATTATTTTATAGTACCTATTTCTTGTTTCAAAAAATATTCCCAATCCGGTTACATTTATTTGAAATTATGTTTTCAAAAAAATTGTGTCGTGGCAACATTGTTTGAGATTATATTTCTTTGTTTTCTTAAACCGTAGAATTTGTTGCTATGAATTGCATTTCGATTTTGTTTCTTGTGTATTTTGTTTTTGTAATTTCTTAAACAAAGCAGCAACAACATGCTTTGTTGATGTCCAATTCAGCGATGCCAACTCTACCACTTTTGTAGTAGATCTTTTGGGTATCTCTCTACACTCTACCACTTTTTAAGTAGAATCTACCACTTTTTTAAGTTTTTCCAAAATTGTGTTAAATTAATTTTTCGTTACCAAAAATGCAACATTGAACACCTGTTTAAAAAAAATAAATATATTTTTTGTAACATGTTCTTCTTTTTAGATTTATGCCCCTAAGACCGCAGCGAGTTATATTAGGAATGGAAGCTTTAAAGAAATATAACATATCATTTCTCTCTAGAAGAAAATATACATACATACGTGTTGAAAATTTCTGGCATCATATTCCTAGAATAATAAAGGTGACAACGAACAAATGCTCCCTTTGACACTTAAATGCTTGTGCTTTCACATAGTAGTGACAATGTTAAAAGGCTATTTCGGCAGTTAATTTACTTTAAAATTCTAATAGGAATAAACTTTCTACTAACACTCTTCTGGGAGTGTAAATGCTTACACCAACTGATGAACATTTTAAATTATTTAGTAAAACCATGTATTCTTTTAAGGATTCGAATAAAAAATTATCTTTTATAATTTCTTGATTATTTTTAAAATTACATTCAATGTATGTATATTTATTGATACATATTCAACACTATTTTTTAAACAAAACATAAAAGTGGTAGATCTACCACTTTTTGAAAATAAATTTTGTGGAATCTACTACTTTTTAAGGTCGAATCTCCCACAAAGTAAAACTTTTGGTTGGCATCACTGGTCCAATTCCCAATTTAATGTTTTTGGTTTTCATTTTAACGAGTTTATTGAATGATCGTGATATTTACGAAAATTAAAAAAGTTTTTGGCTATCTTAGGTTTACTGAGAAACACAGCGAGAAATATCGCAAGGCTTTTAAACAGAATACATATACATAGGTATTTTTAATATGTTGATATTTTTTGATATTTTGAAAAAATTATTTAATCTGTTTTTTATTTATCAAAAACCGCATTGATAAATAAAAAATATTACTTTTTTTATATTTTTGCAATTTTTCACAGTACAAATCTCTAGGCCTCGCAACCGTAGATCTGTCCTGCTGGAAATGTAAGAGACTCAATCGTAATTGACTTCACTAAATTAATAATGAATGAATGACAAATGTGTATGCTCATGTGCATGCTTATGTTCAAACTCAGTTTACTCGTGTGCATGAGGAAATGATTTTTAAATTTTATTCATTCTTCATGTGCGAGAGATTTATGAGTTCACCTTTACTCACAACTCTTGAGAAAGTGCTGAATTAAGACAAATGAGCTGCACACTCGTGAATATTTCCTTACCCTGTTTGATACTGAGAATAATAGCGTTTTCAACAAAAAAGAGACTTTATTCTCAAATTGAGAAATGCCTTTAATCTCAAATCATTATCAAACCTCATTCTCAATGGTTTTTCAAATGTGAATATAATCTACATGTGGAACATAAATGAAATGAAAATGTATTTTTGAGTTCCTTTATTTTGTTTTTGAAAACGGTGCATTATATTTGAATCTTTTTGTTTATATATTTTTTTTAATGTTAGGTAAAAAAACTTTTAAGAAACAAAGAAAATTTACTTATGCAAATGAATATTATTGAATTTTTAATCTTTGATCAAAATAATTTGATGAAATTTAGTACAGACATTTGCTTTGCTAGAAGGACTATCACAATTAATATTGGCGATTGGTCCACTTTTTTTAGTTAGGTTTAATGGGTGACTTTTTATACCCTTCACTATAAGTTTGTGCTGATGTATGTAACTCATAAGAATATTTGTATTAGACCAGTGGTGTCAATTATGATTGTGTTGGTGAGATTACTCTTGACTCTTACATTCCTAGCGGGAAAAATGTGCGGTTGCGAGGCCTTGAGATTTGTACTGCTAAAAAAAATGCAGAAAAATACGAAGACAAGTATTTTTTATTTATCAATGCGGATTTTGATAAATAAGAAATAGATGAGGTTAATTTTATTTTTTTTAATGTAGAAACATCGAAGTCTTCGCGATTATTAAATAAGTTTTACTTTGCCGTTATTGTCTAAATGATAAATAAATATAATTTGAACTTTGCAATAGACAAATAAAGTTAACATATATAAGTACATTGGTTCACAGGTAATTTTATGCAGAAAAAAGATATTTAATTTAAAAATATTTCTCCAGTTTTTACCTGAACATTTGGATAGTTTAAATACAAAAGGAAACAATTTTTTGCAAAAAGCCTACATTAAGTAATTTTCGAAAAGACGCACCTACTACATACAAGGGCTCCAGCTTATTGGTTGAAACCAGCCTTTTTATATTTATTGTGTATTTATCGATAAAAATATAATATTTCAATTTAGAGGCCTCAAAACAGGCCTTGCGATATTTCCCGCTGAACAAGAGTATTTCTCAGTAAAAAATCATATTTTACGCTCGCAAAATAAAAGAGCGTAAGTGTACATGTGAGTTTCATTTCCACAATTGTGTATGACGCTGACATCCCTGTATTAGACCCACCTTTTAGTATACCAATAGACTTAGAATCATTTTCTGAGTCGATTTAACGATGTCAGTCCGTCTGTCTGGCTGGCTCTATGTAAACCATGTAATCAAAGCACAGGTCGCAATTCTAAAGGTAATTTTATGAAATTTTTTTAATTTTTTTATAATTTTTTAATTTTTTTATAGTGGGACCAAGGCTATTGTAATTCGTCAAAAACCGTCTATTATTTATGGTACCATTGATATTTTGGCCACAAATATCTATATTTGTTCATGAAATTTAAAACAAATACTGCTTATTTAAAACTAAAATTACTGTACCAAATTTCGTCAATTTTACAAAATCCGAAAAAATAACGAATTTCTTTGTAATGCAATGCCATTCCATTAAATTTTTTTTAACATACAAATTTTTTTTTAAAGTTTGAAAAAACTTGAAAATATGGTTTGATATCAAATTTATATAACACCATTTTCAAATTATTCTCAAATCATCTTAGGATTTAATAATGATTTGAAAATAAACTTTATTCTCAATTTGTGAAACTATCATTTTTCAAACGTTTATTCTCAAATGAACCTTCATTGGAAAATAAATGTGAATCTCAAACATCTGTTTAGGTTTGAAAAAAAAAGTTTGTTCTTATTGGGTATGTGCTATTTTTCCAAAATTTCGAGATTTAAGTAGATTTATGTAAATTGTGGAGGTGCAAATAAAGGTTCCTTAAGAAGATTATGTAAATGTTATATATATTTTATTTTTTTTATTGATTTTAATGTAAATGTTATTGTTATTAAACGCAATATTATTATTTACAGTCAAAGCCCGGTATAACGAATACTCAGTTTAACGAAAATCCGATATAACGAATGGCCAAAGTTTTACATTAACTACCTTATATAGCGAATCCCAAAAAAAAAAAATCCCGATTTAACGAATGGGAGAGAAAATAAAAAATCGTTACAGAACCGTTAGATTTTTGTGTGTGTTTTTTGCTTCTTTGCTTTGTATCAAAAATACACGTGTGATGCGTTGCTTTTTATCTTAAAGTTTCAGTAGTTTTGTTTGGTTCATTGTGAAAACGAGATGTCTAATCGAAAAAGAATCTGTTTTGATAAAAAATTAAAGATTTTGGAAGAATGCAAGAAAGGTGTAAGCCTTTCAGTAATATCCCAAAAGTATGGTATTCCAAAATCTTCAATATGTACCTTAAAAAAGAACGAACATAAAATTGTGGAAAATTTAAAAATTACAAACAATGGGACAAAAAATCGGCGATCTCTAAAAAAAGGTGAATTTCCAAGAATGGAAAAGGCTCTCTTCGAGTGGTTTTTAAGCCAAAGAAACAAGCATATACCCGTCAATGGAATGATTTTAAAAGCAAAGGCATTAGAAATCAATAATCAAATGAGCGGCTCCGATTTCCACGCAAGTGATGGCTGGCTATCACGTTTTAAGAAAAGATATGGAATCAGGTTGCTAAAGCAAACCGGCGAAAAACTTTCAGCTCGACAAGATTTAGTGGAGCCTTTTAAAAATCATTTCCATAACATAGTAAGCGAACAGAATTTAACAAAAGATGCAATTTTTAATGCGGATGAGACCGGTTTATGTTGGAAATTGCTGCCTGATAAGACACTTGTACATGCAGGAGAATCCAGTGCTCCTGGTAGGAAGCTATCCAAGGAAAGGGTAACAGTTCTTCTATGTGCAAATGCATCCGGTTCAAAAAAATTAAAACCGCTCTTAATTGGTAAAGCAAAAAAACCTCGTTCATTTAAAAACAGGGTTATTCCAACGAATTACACCCATTCAAAAAATGCGTGGATGAATTCAGCAATTTTTAAAATGTGGTTCTTTGAAATGTTTGTTCCAGAGGCAGGTTTTATGCTAAGATACATGTTTTTGTGACAGTGTTTTATTTTTATTTTTTTCTAAGGTTGAACAATTTTTAAAAACCAGCAATCTACCCATAAAAGCACTACTTATCCTTGACAATGCACCAAGTCATCCGCCCGCAGAGGATCTGGTCAAAACAACCGAAGACGGTAAAATATGGACGCTTTATCTACCACCTAACGTAACACCTTTAATTCAGCCGATGGACCAAAATGCCATCCGAATTTTAAAAATGAATTACAGAAATCATTTACTCAGTAAAATTGTTTCATCAAAAACAGAAATTGTCGTTGATTTTTTAAAAAATCTTAATTTGTACGATGCAGCATACATGATCGATCTGGCTTGGAAAAAGATAAAAAAAGAGTGCTTAGAAAATTGTTGGAATAAAATTATGTCATCAAATAGTGACAATTTTGACGAGGAAGACGAAATTCCTTTGTCCCGTCTATGTCAACTGGAAGATGTCGAGTGTATGAGGCGTAGTGTGCGTTTACTAAGCGCTGTGTTTCCAAATGTATGTTCTATGTGGTTAATTTAGTTTTTTTTTATTCATATCTATCGTAATTTCAGATAACCTTTAATGTAGAAGATGTAAGCAATTGGAATGAGGATATTATTCAAGATGGAGATATCGAAGATGAGGAAAATGAATGTGACGTTATTCCTGTGGAGCCAGAGGAACTAAAAATTAAAAACTCAGATGCAATCAAGGGGTTTGAAACCTGTATAATGTGGTGTGACCAGAATAGAATAGATGTTTCAAAATCGCTGGTATTAAGGGAGTTGCAAGAAGAAGCAATACAAAGAGGACTCCAAAGCACGTTAAAGCAATCATTTATAACAGATTTCTTATAAAATAAATGAAATGTAATAAGAGTATACTCACCTATCTTAAAAATAAAAACAATTCTTAAATAAGCGTGAAAATATCAATTAACGTATTATTTCTACACTAAATTAGAATCGAAATTAAATTTTGGTGTTTTTAAAAATGCGCACCACCGTTTTTTTTTATCAAATTTTAAGGTAAGAAATTACTGTTCGATATAGCGAAAATCTCGATATAACGAAATGTCTGAACATTATATCATTCGTTAAACCGGGCTTTGACTGTACTTAATAAGCTTAAATTAATTTGTAATTGTATTTAATGTAATTGGTCTGTAAGGATTTAATTCGAAGACCTAAACAAAAAATAAATAACAAGTAAGAAAAGCTATAGACGGTCAATAGACGTCACTACTAATGTCAAATATGGACCAACAATTTAACAAGTTTTCCTTACGTCTTAGAGACATGCATACATGTACTATGTTCTATTTTTTTAAATTTCGAGATTTAAGTAGATTTGTCATTTCCGGCTAAGTGACTGATATGGGAGCTAGCGTCAACTGTGGATCGATTATTACCAAATATCGGTAATTGGTTTATATTTACAAAATATTTATCTGTCAAAGCTTTAGTAAGAAAAAGGCATTAATCTTTAGATTTATAAGCGTTTTTGTGCTTTTATGGGTATTAAACTACTTTTAAGAATGTGTCTTGCACAGGGACCGAAAACTGTTATTTTTTAATTTTTGATTTAAAAAGCAACCTCAAGGAAATTTCGGAGAATACAACCAAGTATACTATTTTGAAAGTCTTGGTCCAAATTTCCATAAAATGTGATGCTTTTTTAAAATCTTTGATTTTAATTTTTTTTTTTTGAGCAAAAATAGCAGTTATTTTTAACTTCTATTTTTTCGAGCATAAATAAAAGTTATTTATATATGTATATATTATTCGAGTGTCAATAAAAGTTATTTTTGTGTTTTCAACCCCAATTATGATTGCAAAACTCTGAATATTATTAAAATACAACTAAATTTGTGGCCGTAAAGGAGCAAAAACTATATTCCGGGAAGGCATCGAAATAGTAACCCGATTTTGCCCAAGAAGTATAGGGATAAGTATAGGGTCCTTGAACCAAAATGAGCCTGTGCCAAATTCATCAAATTATCTTTAAAGTTACAACCTGTACATTGATAACAAGCTTACATGGATAACATCATTAAAACAACTCAGGGATGATTCTGAGCCCATTGGTATATTAAAAAGTGGGTCTCAGACCAATATTTTTATGAGTCACAAACATCAGCACAAATATACAATATACCCCAAATACGGCCAAAAATCAAAAACTTGTTTATTTCTTCATATTTTTGACTGAAACTTACTTAGCTGACAAACTATTATCCTTTCTTTATATTTTTAAAATGATATAGTAAAACTAAAAGTGGTTGGCAAGATAGGGGACATATAAGATACATTTATAAAATGTGTTTAAAAATTTTGAAAAATATGTCTAACTTATGATATATAGTTTGTAAAATTTGGAAGAATAGTTTCAGAGAAATGTTTAAATGACAAAACAAATAATTCAATATTTCAATTTCCTTATATTACACTGCTCTGCAAAAATTCATTTTTTGTCTTTCCTTTTAATAAAACTATGCGGACTATATGGATCTTGATGCGCTAAACTCAGATCCGTTATCGGTTTTCTTCCATCAGATCTTGATTTTTTTTATTGGCGTGGCAAATTTTTCCCCTTAAATTAGTCAGGTACGGAGACCTATTTCGTTCTAACTCGAGAACGACTTATTCTATTTTCAAAATTAAAACACTTGAAGATGCATAACAAAATTGCATTTATTTTAGTCTAATATAATTTTTCTGTACTCCTATCGTTTTTGAGTTATTTAGAAATTAATGGAGAAAAATTTTTTTTCGAGCGAAATTTGTAATTTTTTTCAGGTTAAAAATGTAATTAAAAAAAGATAAAGGTTTAAAAATGTGAATTTTATTACGACAACGGATCTGAGTTTAGCACATCAAAAACCATGTAGTTCACATAGTTTTATTAAAAGGAGGATTTGGCTGCAGAGCAGTGTAATTTGTTGTCGTAAATTGGTTCTTCGTTTACCTCGGAATATCTGTAATTTACCTAAAATATAAGACATCAGGGTGATCGAAAATCTACAATTTTTATACAAAACTTGAGTTTTGTCCTAATCAGAAAATTTGATTATGGGTTTCAAAACTTTATTTAATTAAGTTATTTTAAGTGTATGAATTTTCTAAAAGCATACTCTTCTGTATTCAAAAATGTTAATTACAATTTCGGAACCCGTTTCGAAATTTATATTTATGAATTTCTTAGATATTGGTATATACTGTGTCAAAAAATGTTCATAATACCTTGTTCAATGATTTATAAGCCAAAAAAGACCAGAAGTCATGCCAAAAACTGCAAAAAATAATGTTTGGAGTCAAATATCTTAAATATCTCTTAAGAGATAATGTAGTACAGCAAGCATGTTTTTTCTTAATTTTTTTTTCTTTTGGATCGGACTAAATTGGCGGAAGTTTTTCATACCCGAGGGGGGCAACTTTGCTTCACTGTAGAGCCCACTGTGTTACAGGTAGATCCTTAAACATTGTTCTTAAAGAGTAGCTCGTCTTCTATTGATGTTCCAAATTTAATACCAAAAAAACCTAATTTGCACCACTGTGCACTGGTCAAAAGTAGAACATTTTTTGTGGCATACAAAAAAACTGTATTTGCGTTTTCAAAGAATTAAAATTTTTTGAAAAATAGTCCACATATTTTCCTTTTCTTCTTCTTATTTGAAAGATAATGATAATGAAAAGAAATGACTGAGTTACAGAGGACCAAAATTAAAAAAAAAATATCGATTTAATATATAATAATACAAAATCTGGTTATAAGCATAGTATGAGTATAATATCTCTGAAAGTCGTGTATCGTAAGATAGGTTTCTTTTCATATACATATTATCCCATTAAAGTAAATATTTTTTTATAATCAACAAAGACTTTTCAGCATGTTTAGTAGTCCGGTTTAAAGTGACCACTGTCTTCATATTTTAGTAAAAAATAAAGATATATTATTTATATACACAGAAAATTTCAAGAAAAAAAGTCAAGAAATGACCAAGTTATTGGGTTTTGGCCGTTTTTCCCACTGTGCATTGGTTAATTTACTAAATCTTCTGTCGTTTTCTTATTTTTAAACCAATATGCGTCTAGATGGAATAAAATGTAAACATTTTAATGTCTTGAGTTAAAAAAAAAATAATTGAAAAAAGCGAAATTTCAAAAATTCTAAAAAATTTTCACGAAGTTTGAACTTTTCTCCATTGTAACTTTGTTTTTGGACTGACCTTTAGTCACGAAAAAATACACCATTACCTCTCTTTGCATCCGGGTTACATTCCAAAAAAAGTACGACTCAAAAACTCAAAGATAAGATCCAGGGTTACGAAAATACTACTTAAAAAAAAGAAAGAAAGTGCTATAGTCGGTCAACCCCGACCATACGATACCCTTCACCACTAAGGTCAAAGGTATTCTTTTTTTCCTATATAAAGACAAATATTTGCTAAATTTTGACTTCATACAAACATTTTCTCAAAACGAATATACTTAAGCTGTTTCTAGCATTTGGACTTATATGAGAGCTAGGGTCAAATGTCCCGATTATCTCGAAATTTGGGAAATTGATTACAGTTTACAAAAATTCTGTATACAAAAAATAAACTCTAAATTCTCCTATCTTCAGATTTATGAGCTTTTTAAAGATTTTTGTCTCATTTAGTGCGTGTTAACAAAAGAGTTTGGATCAAATGTAGGCCGATTGCAACGAAATTTGGTACATTGATTTTCGTTAACATAAGCAGTATTTGTTTTAAATTTCATGAAAAATATTAATATTTGTGGCCAAAATATCAATTCCGGGAAGTGGGACCTATTGGAGGTACCATAAATAATGGACCGATTTTGACGAATTTCAATAGCCATAGTCACACTATTAAACAAATGATCTGTGCCAAATTTCATCAAATTATTACCAGCAAGACGGACGAACGGACTGACATAGCTAAATCGACTCAAAAAATGATTCTAAGCCTATTGGACAAATATTTCTATGCGTTACATACATCAACACAAACTTATAATACCCTTTCCACCTATGGTGAAGGGTATAATTAAATTAAAAAACAAAAATAATATAAAAATTTGTTACAAAATAACGTTTTCAATTAATCGTTTTTTTAACTTATAAAGATTTTGTAGTAGCTCTTTTTTCGCCAATACATAACATCTTAAGCTTTTATCGAGTTTAGGTTTTATTACCATCTGTACAGCGATTGTAAAGAAATTTAAGCTTAAAGTTCAATTTTCAATCTGTAATTTATGATACCCATATTGGTACGGAAACAGGTTCTTAAATTGACAATACATGCAAAAATATACCCCCTTTTTCAAAATGGTCCAGCTCACGAGAGGTCAAAGCTAGAGCCAAAATATAGAACGAAACTAAAATTTTTCAAACTATTATTTATTATTTAATTTCCTTTCTCATTTATTTTTTCCATTTTTTATTAAAATTTAATTCAAAATTTAATTTTTTTATTAATTTTGCCGCACTTTTTTCTTTTGTTTTGATTTCTTTTCAATTAAAATGTCATTTTGATTTACACAGAGTGTAATTTGTTAGTACTTTTTAGAAGAAAAACATGGCTGCATCATTAAGTACTACTAGATTTCAAGGTCCACTGAGTCATGGATAACAGAAGAAGAAGATTTGAAGTAGATTTTGCCAAAACCTACTTCATAACTAGATTTATTTTTGTCAAAATCAACTAGATTTTGAACAAAATCTCGTAAGTACTAGATTTCGAGGTAATGTAAATGCCTTATAAGAAACATTTAAACTTTTTTTTAATTTGTTAATAAAATATTTAAAATAATTTTATTAAATTTTATTCTTGAGATCAGAGACCGAATATTAATACTTTTAAAACAATATTTTCATGTTTTAATCCATACAAAAACAATCATTGAAGTTTAAAAAATAATAAAAATCCCTAAAGATTTTTAATTGTTCGAAAAATTTTGTATCGTTTTTCAATCCGATGAAAATAAAAAATAAAAAAATCGTTTGGGATATTTATCAGTTCAAAATAATTTTCATCTTTTTTCATCCGATGAAAAAAATTTTGATAGAAAATATTCAAATTTTATTTCTGTATTTGGTTTCATTCATCATAATGTTCTTGCATAGATTAGGCAACTCCAAAATCCTTGCGCCAGCTGCCGTAGTAGGGGGATTTCTCGCATAATTACTCCTTGGAGTAATGTTGTTTCTTTCCATGCTTAAAACATCGTGAGGGCTAAGTCGATGGGTGATGGGTCCAAAGACACAAGCCACGTTTATATAGCGAGCCACTCGATCCGAGACTGACGCCCGCTTGCAGCCGCAACTAACATGTTGAACAGACGCTTCATTTAAATAACAATAAATTCAATTATTGTTGCAAATTTTATGTTGAAATGGTTTTGCGAGTCAAAGAAACCACCAATAGTTCCATTAGGACTATTAGGTTTAACTTCGATGTCCTAAAATATTCCAATTAATTGGAAACATATTCATACATTCATTGTTGAAAATTTTACAATTTCAAAAATATTTTATTTTTTCAAAGTCAAAACAGAAGTTCAAAAAAAAAAACAATCAATAAAATATTTTTCTGTTCGGATATTTATCGTTAAAGATATTTAAAATTTTCATCATGAGGGATATTTATATTTCAAATATAAATCCCTCATTATTATTCATCGATCGAAATGAAAATAAATTTTCATCGGCAATGATATTTATACTTGATTGATTTAAAAAATAAAACAATATTCGGTCTCTGCTTGAGATATTATAGAAAATAGATTTTTTGGGTAAAATTTTTATTTTCAAATGTCCCAAAAAAATTATTTTCGTAAATAAGACAATATTCGCTATCGAGTAGCGCTAGAGCCAAAATTTAGTTATACCCCTAATGCACATATAAGCAAAAAAGTACTTTTTTATACATTTATGTAAAAAAAATGCAATTTTTTGTGTTTTTTGAATTCTAATAAAGTAAATTTTACTTGCCTTTTTGTCTCCATCCGATGATGTTTGAACAGAAGGAACTTCAGGATCGACAGTAGCCAAATCTTCGGGAATTTTTTGCAATTTGTTCGGGCGTGGTGATTTTTTAAAATCAAAAGCAGAACAATTGATATTCTCTAATTCTTCTTCATTAATCTGTAGTTTACTAGGTGTTGTTGTTATTGCAGATGTTTCTTCGACCAAACTTTCGTTAACGGATTGTTGAATATTTTGTGAATTATTTACTTGAGACGGCTCTTTAATGTCTCTAGATAACGAAGTTGGAGTACCTGGTACTAAAATAAATAAATAACAAATTTTATTCATAATCAATAATTTTTGGAATGCAAAATGAAAATTAATAAATTACTTCCTCAAATGAAATTATTTTTCCTAATATTTTGACAGGGATTGAAAAAATAGTTAAAATAAATTTGTTAATTTTTTTTTAATTTTAGTATATATAATATATTACTTCCGGGAAGTGGGACCTATGGGAGGTATCATAAATAATGAACCGATTTTGACGAATTTCAATAGCCATGGTCCCATTATTAAAAAAAATGATCCAAATTTCATCAAATTATCTTTAGAATTACAACCTGTAGTTTGATTACAAGGTTTACATGGGGGTCCAGCCAGCCAGACGGACGGACATCGCTAAGTCGATTCAGAAAGCGATTCTAAGCCTATTGGTATAGTAAAAGGTCTAAGACAAATATTTCTATGCGTTACGTACATCAGCACAATCTTATAATACCCTTTCCACCTATGGTGGTAAAGGGTATGAATATTGCTCAAAATCGATCAGGAATGGTCTTAAAACTATTCTTTAATAAAGCTTTACCTTAGATCTGAGCGCACCAAAATATTATAAGGATTAACGATTTGATAGACCAAATAAGAATTTTATATTTTAAAAAGATATATATATATATATATATATATATATATATATATATATATATATATATATATATATATATATATATATATATATACCGTTATCTGCATATATTCATATTATTCTTTTAATCTGTGAAGGAAATAATTATATGTGCAAATGTGTTTTTTTTTTTGTAATTAAAACCAAAAAATTTAACTTTTCTCATATTTTAATTTTATTTAATAATTGATATGACCTCCATTTATAATTATAACTTCACAAAGGCGACGTGGCATAGAGCGTACAAGATTTTGAAAAATGTGTACGTCGATTTTATTCCACTCTTCTTTTATAGCACTCCGCAGGTCATTAAGTGAATGAAATTGACGTGCATTTTTGTACACATTTTGAGACACTATACTCCAAAGGTTTTCCACCGGGTTTAGGTCTGGACTAACAGCAGGCCACTGCAATCTTGGTATCCCTCTTGAGTGCAAAAATTGTTTTGTTAGGTTTGCAGAGTGAATTGGTGCATTATCCTGCTGGAAAGTCCAGTTATCCTCACAAAAATTTTCGCCAAAACTTATTAATTGGCTATCTAGCAACTCTACGCACTGAGCAGCATTCATTTTATGGGAAAGAAAACATATTTCTGCTTTCCCATTATAACTAAAAGCAGTCCATGTCATGAGTGAGCCACCTTGAAAATTTCGAGCCATGCAGTGTTCCCGTGGCTGCCGCACGTCTCGCCAATATTTTTGATAGCCATCGGGGCCATCCAAATTAAACTTTTTTTCATCGCTAAATATCACATGTTGCCATTCATCTTCCCAGAATTTGAAGTTTTCAGCGAAGTTTAACCTTGCTTGTTTGTGTCGTGGTAGAAGCATGGGTTTACACGACCGTTTTTCATACCGCAAGTTAATATCTTCACTTAAAATTTGCTGTACTCTTCTTTTTGTGACCTTTAACGACAATTCTTGCTTAATTTGGTTGGCGCTCATGTTTTTTTTGTAGCAAGACGTTTTATACTTCTTTTTGTACGTTCATCCACTTTTGGTTTTGGGCCAGTTCTCCGTGTTTTACCATAGTTATCCGGATTTTTAAGAAAATTGCTAATGGAATTTGTATGTCGATTTAATTTGGGAGCTATTTCACTCACTCCTAGACCTGCCTCCCTGTAGGATTTAATATGGACTTGTTCCATTTCGGAAAAAGACGTTCCTCGAGGCATTTTACACTATAATTTACAATGTAGGGATTTGAATACAACAACAACTATTAAATTTTATTTTTTTAACCTTTGTTTGTTCTTCTAATAATTATTTCTTCTTTGACAATGACCTGGATTTTACAATATACGAATTATCACTGATGCACATATAATTATTTCCTTCACAGATCAAAACACTAATAAAAATATTTGCTGATAACGGTACAATATTAAATCAAAATACCAAATCGAATTATGTGGTTATCTTCAATAGGCTTTGTTTTTGTTTTTTGCTTACTTAAATTTTACCGTTATTGTTTCAAAATAAATTTTACACTCAATATATGTTCAAATATACTATGCACATATAGCAGCTTCGCTGGGTGTATATATATATATATATATATATATATATATATATATATATATATATATATATATATATATATATATATATATATATATATATATATATATATACATATATATATATATATATATATATATATATATTTCTTTTACATTTACATTTTACATTTACATTAATGAAACCCTAAGAAATATTGAGTGTGCGATCAAAAAATTTTTTGAATTTTTTTAATTCCGAAAATAAAAACTATTTGATTTTTGTCCATATATATATTGTATTTAAAATGATAATTTCAACTGAATGGTCTTAGTTTGATTTCAACCATCCAAGACCACTCATCAACTCATGGTAATGAAAAAATACCATCATGAGTCAATTCTGATTATGTAGGGGATTTTGGATACCAAGCAACGGTTCTGATTGGTCTTAACTTGGTAAACACTGACTTATCTTGGCTATCCTTCATCTCAACTGTGGACACTGACCTATTCGTATTAGCTCTCGGGGACTACTTAAACACCCGTTTATGTATTGAAATAACATGTGCCGCGAGTTTTCCAATAAGAACGATAAAAATTGGTTTTGGAACAATTGCTATGAAGAGGCTAAAATTAGAATAAAATTGTCCCACCACCTAATGTTAGAAGAGGTTCTCAACATATGAAGTAGCTCAGTGGAAGAGTCTTCGCCTAGCAGTCGTACGGAGCTGGGTTCAGCTTTTTTTTAATTAAAAGACAACAAAGTTTTTGTTGTTGTTTTCCAATTGCTTACCCAAGTCATTACTTTTCTGCAATTGGTAAGTATTTATCACCAATGACATCCCCATGTTAATGTAATGACTTAAACAGCGATTGATTAAGTAGTTCGTGTTTAATAGTTTAGCTGTTTAACTCATTATTTGGTAATGAAAAGTTTTGTTGAGTGCTAATAGCCTATATGGGTGAATTTTTTTTTTAAGAAATAAGTTTCCGTCCAACCCCCAAATTTTTAAACATATTGAAATGACAAATATTAAAAATTATAAATTATCGTTTCAGGTTCATAAAAGAAGCAAATAAAAGAATAAAACACAGAAAAAATTTTGTCGATATCTTCAACAGTTTTGCCGAACCTTCGATTTGAAACCTTAGAATGATGTTTTTTTTAGTATTATAAAAGTTTCCCGGGGACAAAGATATTTTTTAATTTTTCATAGCAAAATAGCGGAATATTTAAAATATAATATCGAATTTAAATTCATTTGTATTTATTATTTTAATAAATATTAAACTTTTAAAAATTCCAACTTTGAAAAATAACTGGTACTCTAGTGTATATACGAATAGGGTTACCTTCTTTGAAAAGTGGATAGGAGTGAGGTGAAAATTGGTGAAAAAATTTTAAGTTTTATATTATTATATTATTCAAATTATTCAATTTATTATTATTTTCTTCTTCTGTTATCCTTGACTAGCAGTGCACAGTGGTTTACGGACGCTTTTTTGGAAATAATTCTGTAACTATTGAACGACTGGAGATATTTGAATGAAATTTAGCATTGTAATAGTCAAGGAGTATTCGAGTTGGTTTTCAAAAGCACTGGTCCACGAGGGGTCGGGAGAGTGACCTTCAAAGTTGGTCACCTCGGGTGTTCGACTTTTTTAAAAATTCGCCAAAAATCCATGTATGGATGGATTGAAAAGAAATTTTAAACTTAAGTTGTCCTTGAGAAGATCTACAAAAAATACGGTTATCTCCTTTGGATTTCGAGATATTTGGGTAAAAAGGAATTTTTGGGTTGATTTTTTACCTATGTTTTTAAGCTTTTTTTGATCTGGTGGACGCATCTGAGGACCAAATTTTTTTTAAGAATATTCGTTAAATTTGTAATAAAATTCTATAAAATTTTTGTGCAAGTCGGTTATAGATATCTTCTTTCGTTTGAAAGTTAAAAATATTCAAAGTTGAAACTTAAAAAAAAATTCGCTTTTTTTTGCTTAAGAAATCTCCTTCTTTAAGTATAAACTTACGTTTGGTCAGATAGCTAACTAGAAGCTTATATACACTTTCGGGGAAAAGTTTTTTCAATTTATAAATTAAACCATCATGCCAAACTTTATCAAATGCCTGGGATACATCAATAAAAAGAGCAGAGCAGTATTTTTTTTCTTCAAAAGCCGTTCGTATTGCGGTAACGATTCGATGAGTTTGTTCGATTGTACTGTGCTTTCTTCTAAACCCGAACTGGTGATTTGGAATGCATCCTCTTTCATCCAGAATTTGCATTATTTTGGTCACCAATAGTTTTTCAAAAAGTTTAGACATATTGGATAGTAAGCTTATATGTCTATATGATTCTACTTTTGTATGATCTTTTCCTGGCTTAGGAATCATAGTTATCAAAGAAACCTTCCAATCTGTGGGAAAATATTTCAAGCTTAAAATGGCATTAAAAATAAGTTGAATTAATTTTATTGCAACAAGTGGTAACTCTTTAAGAATTTTATTACTTATTTTGTCAAATCCTGGTGCTTTGTTTGGGTTCAAATCGTGTATAGTTTTAACGACTTCTTGGATTTCGAACATAATATTTGTACCATGTCGCTCTTCAACCGGAGGTAATTCCACTATATTATTTGATGCATTGGGGATAAATACGCATTTTAAGTGATTAACAAACAGTTCACCTTTTTCATAGTCACTTTTTGCAAAGCCTCCATTCGTATTTCTTAAAGGGGGTTTACGCATGATAGGTCTTTTGTGACTTTTAGCAGCTCTCCATAACGAATATCCTGATTGCGGAGTTGCATCTAATCCTTCCAGATAAGTTTTCAGGGATTCTTCTCTTCGGGTTTCCAAAAGTTTCCTTAATAATTTTGTACAAGTCTGCAATTTGTTTTTCGATTGGGGGGATCTATGAAGTTGCCATTCTCTTCTTGCTCTTCTTTTATCAGATAAAAGCCTTTCGACATCGGCTGAATAAATTCTGTTAAAATTAAAGCACGCCGCAACCTATAAAAGCCGGCGTACCCCAAGGTAGTATACTAGGTCCAATATTATATGTAATATACACTTTTGATATGCCCACAAACATACATACATTAACATCCACATTTCCAGATGATACTGCCATTTTGAGTACTCATGAAAACCCATTAGAATCAACTCGGCGTCTACAGACCCACATATCTCATTTAGAAGAATGGCTAAAACAGTGGAAAATTAAAGTAAATGAACAAAAGTGCGTTCACATCACTTTCACTCTACGGAGGGAAACTTGCCCTCCAGTTAAAATAAATGGCCAAATTATTCCCCACCAAACAGAAGTGAAATACCTTGGAATTCACTTGGATAGACGGCTTACGTGGAAAAGTCATATAGAAGCTAAACTTACTCAAATTAAACTTAAATCAGCAGAAATTAACTGGCTTATTGGTAAAAATTCTAAGCTTGGCCTAGACTGCAAAATTCTTCTATACAACTCGATAATTAAGCCAATTTGGTGTTACGGAATTCAGCTGTGGGGTACTGCCTCTGAGTCAAATATTGAAAAAATCCAAAGGCGACAAAACAAACTTTTAAGAATAATTACTGGCGCACCGTGGTATATTAAGAACTCTAATTTACACAAAGACCTTGAAATCCCATTAGTTAAAACTGAAATAGCAAAGAGTGTTGTGAATTATCTAAATAAATTAGCATGTCATCCTAACCCACTTGCTCGAAACATATTAAATGGTCGCGGCCATGTCCGTCTCAGAAGGAGGGATACTAGCGACCTTTTCAGCAGAAATTGAAAACGGATTTTTGGAGTAGAAAGGAATAATCCTACCGAAGAAAAAGATTATGTGGTTCATAATTGGACTTTCATGATTAATTTATTTTAGATTTAAGATTTATAAACTTATTGTTAGTTCATTAGATTCAATGAAGATTCAATAAATAAGAATAGACGAGAGAAAAAAAAGCTTTTTTTTGAATTTTTCCCTAAAAGTTAGCTATATTTTTTCACTAATAAAAAAATATTTTCTTAAGAAACATAAAAGGATTTTTAAAGCTTTTCAAAGAAAACATAATGAGAATGCGTATAAAACAAATTTCTGGCTAAGTCGACTTTTGGTCCTCGCACATGCCCCCTCCAAAAAATGCCAATTTGTAAAAAAAAAAATTTAGTTTAAACAAAAATTTCTCAAAAGGCAAAGCACCGATTTGAAAAAAATTATAATGTTCATATTTTCTAATATATCTGTTATTGATTAGAAAAGTTTTTTTCTGAAACGCGCTGCAAATAGAGGCAGTGTTGCCATATTTGTAAAAAACCCCTTTTTCCCGAGTTGGGAATTGGGGAATTTTTCAGTTAAAATTGGGAATTTTTTTTAGTCAATTGCTTTTAGATCTTTTTAATCTAACGTGTGGTGAATAAAATACCAACAAATGCAACGCTGTTGATAAAACGAAAACACATGTCGCTAAAAAAAAAACTTACAACGGTTAATGATACTGCGATATCTACTTGTAAAAAATAAACAAAGATTACTTTGGTGAGTTAATAATTAGCGCTCAAAAATGTCACTAAACGAACTGAACCGTAGAAAATTAATTTGTAAATTTTGTAAAGAAAATCCGAACAAAACAAAAAGTGAAATTTTTAATCATTTTAAGGATATGGGTTTCAAAAAAACTTTTATTTACAAGACAATAAACTTGTGCTGGAATAACAAGCCAATTGAAAGAAAGCGTGGATCGGGTCGGAAATGTAGTTTGCAGGACCCCAAAGTTCGGTCCAAACTAAAAAATTAAACCTTAGGTTGCAGTGGAAAATCGTATCGCCAATTGGGAAAAAAATATAATTGTGACAAAAACACAATTAAAAGGTATTTAGAATCCATGGGAGTCCAAAGAAAGAAGAAAAAAACAGCACCATTTACCACAGAAGAGCAACAGAAGGTGATAAAGTGCAGATTACGCGAGCTTTCCAGAAATTACTTTGCTTCCTCATCAGAATACAAATGTGTTATGGATGACGAGTCATATTTTACCGTGGAAGGCAATGAATGGCAGCCAAAACACTATTTTGAATCTTCCACTCACAAAGCACCCGAAAAAGCTAAATTTATTAAAAAAACAAAGTTTCCGGGAAAAGTTTTACTGTGGTTAGCCATAAGCGAAAATGGTGTCAGCGAACCAGTGATTTTTAAAGGCGGCTTAGCTGTGAATGCGCAAGTGAACCCTCCAAATGTTCCACAATTGCGACCAATTGAAACTTTTTGGGCTATTTTGAAGAGAAAGGTTTACGCAAATGGATACAGAGCCAAAAATGTCGATTCCTTAATTTTGAAAATAAAAAAGGTGCTAAAAACTTTAAATACAGAGGGAATTCAGCGGTCAATGCGTGAACTACCGAAGAAACTTAGGAAAGCAAATCACGAGGGAGCAAATTTTTTTTGTAAATTTTCTTTAAAACTTAACAAATAAATAAAAAATAATACAAAAGTGAATAAAAATCACCTGTTTTTTCTAATTTTATATTTGTTCGTATTTTATTCACCATACGTTACATAACTACAAAATTTCATTGTGATATCTTTATCCATGTCATTTCTACAAAATATCAAATATTGAAATTATTTTCCCTAAAAAAGTAGAAAAATAATATTTTTTTGTTTTACGATACAAAGTGTAAAAAGATTAACTCACCTCAAAAAGATTTTTACATACTGTTCATCTCCTGGTCTTTCCCGATCCAATGATACTAAACACGTACATCAAGCTATAATACATAGCCTTTAAAAGCTCTGAAAACTTTGCCTCCCATAGCAATTTTAAGCTAAATATTGGAGTATTGGAGAGTAATGTTTGCAAATAAAGTTAATGGTGCACAGTGGTATTAACTCTGCAATTTCTAAACTACAAGACGGACAAAATTTGGAACGTCAAGAGATGAGGTGTGAGGCTTTTAGATCAATGTTTAAGAACGTATTTGTCGGTAGCACAGTGGGCTCTACAGTGGGAGAAAGTTGCCTACATCGGGTATATAGAACCTTTGGGTCCATATAACTTTCCCCAATTGGGTCCGATCTAAAAGATTTTTACATTTTCGGAAACTCCTTAAAAAAATTAAGAAAAAAAAACATGATTACTTTACTACCTTATCTCTTATAGTTTAAGAGATATTTGACTCCAATTTTTTTTGCGTTTTATGGCATATCTTCTGGCCGTTTTTGGCCTATTAATGTTTTCTTGTACAACCTAAAATTTTTTAAAAAATACTGCAAGATTACTGATAAATTTCTAAATGAACTGGAAGAAACAACTTTTTTATTATGTAAACATAATAACACAGAAAAATTCTTCAAAGTTTGTGTGCCGAAAAAAGCGTGAAAAGTTATTTTTTTTTTTTCAAAGAATAGTAATATGATTTTTTTAATATTTTTGAAAAATTTTTTCAAAAGACTCAATTCGTTTTTTACATTTTCTAAAAGACTGGACTTGAGGGATCAGTATAAAATATATTTGTAAAAATTTTAGACATGCACCCTACAACCAGCGATAGACGAAAATCAGCCGTTTTTTAACAAAACTTGTGTTTTTTGTAAATGTAAAAAAGTTGTTTATTTTACTTTAAAACTTTTCTTAACAAAATTGTATTAAGTATAATGTTCTTAAAATCTGTGCAAAAATCTGATAGAGTCCGGCTATAAATCGGGTCACACGGGCCGCTTTTCTAAAAAAACTCAAATTTGCGAAAAGCGTACTCTTCTGTATTTAAAATTTTAATTTAAATTTCAGAACTTGTTCCGAAATTTATATTTATGATTTTTCACATATACAGGTCCATACTGTGTACAAAAATGGTCGTAATACCTTGTTTAGTTTTAGAGATTTTTGCGGAAAATTACAAAGTAATGTTAAAAAATTATGTTAAAATTTTATGGAGTCAAATATCTTTTAAACTATAAGAGGTAAGGTAGTACAGTAAGCATGTTTTTTCTTAATTTTTTTAAGAAGTTTTCGAAAATGTAAAAATCTTTTAGAGCGGACCCAATTGGCGAAAGTTATACGGACCCAAAAGTTCTATATATCCGAGGTAGGCAACTTTCTCCCACTGTAGAGCCCACTGTGCTACCGACAAATACGTTCTTAAACATTGATCTAAAAGCTTCACACCTCATCTCTTGACGTTCCAAATTTTGTCAAAATCCGTCTGGTAGTTTAGAAATTGCAGAGTTAATACCACTGTGCACCATTAACTTTATTTGCACACATTACTCTCCAATACTCCAATATTTAGCTTAAAATTGCTATGGGAGGCAAAGTTTTCAGAGCTTTTAAAGGCTATGTATTATAGCTTGATGTACGTGTTTAGTATCATTGGATCGGGAAAGACCAGGAGATGAACAGTATGTAAAAATCTTTTTGAGGTGAGTTAATCTTTTTACACTTTGTATCGTAAAACAAAAAAATATTATTTTTCTACTTTTTTAGGGAAAATAATTTCAATATTTGATATTTTGTAGAAATGACATGGATAAAGATATCACAATGAAATTTTGTAGTTATGTAGATCAAAAAAAACTAAAAGCAATAGACTAAAAAAAATTCCCAATTTTAACTGAAAAATTCCCCAATTCCCAACTCGGGAAAAAGGGGTTTTTTTTTGCAGCGCGTTTCAGAAAAAACTTTTCTAATCAATAACAGATATGTCAGAAAATATAAACATTTTAATTTTTTTCAAATCGGTGCTTTGCCTTTTGAGAAATTTTTGTTTAAACTAATTTTTTTTTTACAAATTGGCATTTTTTGGAGAGGGCATGTGCGAGGACCAAAAGTCGACTTAGCAAGAAATTTGTTTTATACGCATTCTCATTATGTTTTCTTTGAAAAACTTTAAAAATCTTTTTATGTTTCTTAAGAAAATATTTTTTTATTAGTGAAAAAATATAGCTAAAGTTATTTTAAAGTTTGGGCTTAAAATTTTAAATACAATTTTCATGTAGAATAAATCAATGAATAAATTAAACAGTTAAAACTACATATTTTAGTCATAACACAATTAAACAAATTCTTTTAACTTTTGTGAATTTTATTATATCAAATATTTAACTTTTTGCTGAATCTAGTAAACTTCCCTATTTTATTTGCTAAGAGTGTTTTAAATTTGTTGTTAATGCGTCTTGTGTAGTTCCTTACTATTTAAAAAATATGTACTCCAAATTTGCTATCCAGAATCGATTCAGAAGACAAAAAACCGCGTGAACAATATAAGTTTTAGAGTATTTTTTTCTATTAAGAAATATTTTTAATTTTAAAAATAAAGTCCCCTAATATTTTTATAGTAGGAAATTTATATGAAATATTCGATTAATAGGCTTGTCATATCATTATTTTTTATTTATGAGTTAGGGGGTTACACTAAAGACAAAATTTTCTAATTTGATATAATTTTCTTGACAAAAAAGAGTCAATACATGAAATAATAGTAATATGCTTCTTCAACTTGTATAATTCAAAACTGGAAATTACTGCTATACTATTCATTCGATTTTAACGTTTTATTTTTCATTGAAAGATATATTTTGTTAGTAATATAAAACTTATTTTCCAATTTAAATAAATTGACCTTAATAAGGATTTTTTTTTAATTTAAAAAAAAGTCCTATTTTTTACCCAATATTCGAAATTTATTTCAATGTTTAGTTCCGGTTTCGAAAAATCGATTTACATAAAATTTCGGGTCTATTTGATTTAGGAACTAATTTACAAAATATTTCCCCTCTAAGACCAATTCATTTGTTCCGTGCTAAAAGGGCCCTTTTATCACATACAATTTAATTTTTATTTTGATATAAAATCTAAATGCTAAAAGGGCCAATGTCAACAATTTATTTCACATTTTTTTTTTTAGCAATTTTATACCATATATTATTAGATATCCTCTAATGTCAATTATATTTGCGGAAACATAACAAACTGTTGCTAAATAATGTTTTTTTGTTGTCAATAATTCCTTGTAAAAGGGCCAATGTCAAAGAAAAACAAAAATATAAAATGTAATAATGAGTTAGTTCAAAAAAGGCCCATGTCATACTTTCTTCTTAACTTCTAATCTTTTTTAAAGAATTGATTTTACCATGTCCTTCATTAGATCAAAATATATGTCTAACCCAAATTTTATGAGCAAAACTTGGAAATTAACTGAGCTATATGTAAAATAAAATCTTATCAAAATTTCTATTCTAATTTTCTCGAAACTGTTTTTTTACATTGGCCCTTTAGCTACTAATCAGTAGGCGAATCTTTGTGCTGTAAATCACCACATTAAATCTTAAAAGTCTTTAAAAAAAAGCACTTCTATTTTGGAAAAAGAACCTTTTGTTAAAAAAAAGTGGAAAAGTACCTTTTGAAAAAACAAATAAAAAGTCAAAATAAAAAAAATAATAATTTTTATTATGCAAACATATATATACTATATATGTACATTAGGGTGCACCTTATTTTACGAAAGTCCGAAATTGAACAGTAACTCCCACCAGAAATGATCACTAACTTAAAAACAAGTACATCCGCCCACAAAGTGTTAAACTTGTTTGTATGGAAAAAAAAATGGGAGTATTTTCGGTTTGTACAAATTTCAACCACAAGAATCAAATTATTTGAAAAAATTTACTGGAAAAGAACTAAAGTAGCTTTATTTTAAGTCATCAACATTAAAAATTCAAGAAGTAGTTTCAAAGTTATTGCAATTTTCGGAATAATTGTGTCCTTGACGACACGCCTAAGTATATGCGCCAATAAATTGGATGTGTAAATTTCAGAGTAAGACATGATTTACAATTCTATAACCTGTAAGTACTAAATAGTCGAGTTTTGTTAAAATATAACCGAATTTCCTTTTTTTTTCAAATTAAAAAATTATACTTTTTTCTCAGACCGGCTTCAAAAATAATTTTTTTATTTTTTGAAAATTTTATTCAATAGATATTACAAATGAAAGATTAGCTTGATGACACTAAATAAAGTTACTTTAGTTCTCTTTTGTATTCCAGTAAATTCGTTTAAATAATTAAATTCTATGTGATTAAAATTTGGGAAAACCCGAAAATACTCCAATTTTTTCCCATAAAAAAAGGCTAAACACTTTGTGTTCCCTTTATGCAGTTTTAAAACAAATTTGCACATAATTTTTTTGTGTTACATAAAACATTTCTAGGGGGAGTTACGGTGCAATTTTGCATTTTCGTAAAAAAAGTTAAAGTTTGTTTAGCAAAACTATTTAAATGTCAATTTAATTCATAAAAAAATTATTGTCAATTGTTTTTAAAACCTTAATATTACAAAAATAAAAAAATAAAAAAACGTTTAAAGTATGCAAGAATAACTTTGTCCCGCGACTCCACACACACACATTTATATATATACATATATATATATATATATATATATATATACATATATATATATATATATATATATATATATACATATATATATATTTATATATATATATATATATATATATATATATATATATATATATATATATATGTATAAATATATACAGTGGTGGTCACGTATTTAGCACAAATGGTACCTGTTATCTCTTATAGGAAATATTAAGTCCTAATTAAATTTTTTCACAACTTTTATTTTCTATACGTGATGCAAAGATATTTTTTAAAAATTATATTTATTTTTGCAATTATTTAAAACTAACCCATTAAAAATACTGGACATATTTTTAGCACAAATTAAAAACAATATTTATTTTTTTTAATATTTATTTTGTATAACTGCCGCACATCTTTTAGGCACACTCTTCACAAGAGCCAGGTATCGCTCATTTGGGATAGCGTGCCATATTTTTTGGATTTCCGTCCATAAATCATTTAAGCTGTTAGGTTTTACGCTTGTTATATGCTTCTCTATATCATTCCAAAGATTCTCAATAGGATTAAGATCCGGAGATTGAGCTGGCCATTTCAAAACATCTATTTGACTCTCCTCCAAGCAACACTTCCCAGTACGTGAAATGTGTTTAGGGTCATTGTCATGCATGGAGCGCCAGCTAGGTGGCATCTTTGCCTCTGCATATGGTATAATGATATCGGCTAGGATATTCTATAAACGTGTTGATCCATGCGTGTGTCAATTTTGTGTATTGGACCAACTCCATGCCCTGAGAATGCAAGCCACACCATTACATTTTCTCCACCATGTTTTACAGTCTGTGACGAATACTTTGGGTTGTGCTGCATGTTCGGAAGATACCATCAGATCCAAATCTGTAAAACTTTGATTCGTCGCTCCAAAGTATGTTTTTCCAAAAATCTAATAGCTTTTCTAAATGCTATCGGGCGAAAGAAATTCGTGACTTCAAATTCTTTTTTGACACATGTGGCTTGTGTTGCACGATACAGCCACTCAAGTTTTTTTTGATTAATGCGTTTTTGTATCGTTCTGTCGGAGACATCAATACCGTATTTTGATGACACTATTTATTTCACTGGGGCTCTTAAAAGGGTCGGCCACTGACATTCTATGTATTAAAGAATCCTCTTTTGTTGTCGTTTTTCTTGGTGTAGGTGCCCGTGGACCATTTTTAATTGTTCCGTGTGCTTTTATATGGCTCATAGCATTATATACCATCTTTCTGGAGCAATTTAAAAGACTTGATATTTCACTTACAGGACATCCTGTCGAATTCATTTCATAAATCACCTGTCGTTGCGCATCTGTACACCATTTATTTTTGGCCATGTCTAATAAATATTTTATTTCTGAAAAACCTTCAACCGTACACAATATGATAAAAAACTTACCAAAAATTAATTAAAAATTCAAAAACTACCAGAAATGTAAAATGTTTAATATTTGTGCTAAATTTGTTTTCAGCTCAGTTGTGCGTATTACTAACAAATAAATTATATATGAAGCAATTGAAGGGAAAAACAAAAAAAGCAACGGTACTTGTCGATCACACTATAAGCTACACATCGTGGCAAAAAAAAAAGAAAATTATTACTCCAACAGAAAAATATACAGTTTTGAAAACAACGCATAACAAGTGTGTTTCGGATCATTATCGTGTTCAACCACCTATCGAATCGGCATATTCCATACCAGAGAAGAGATTGAATGGATATTTTCTTGCTTTGAATGTATTCACACCAAAATGAAAGCTTGCCGTCAACTTACAATATTTTAATGAGACGAATCAATGCATATTCACAAAATAAGGGTATAATGAAATATATTGCATGCATTGCTTGTGTTTCTAAATGCAAACAAACACACTAGGAAAACATTCAAACATTCAATCTTATAATAGCGAATGCGTGAGTGTTTACGAAATATTATGAATGATTTCAGTTGTGTTGTGTTTTCTGTATGCCAACGAGATACGGCCAGAATTGGTCAATCGTAAAGGTGTCATATTCCACCAAGCAACGCTAGACCGCACACATCTTTGGTCACTAGCCAAAAACTGAGAAAGCTTGGCTGGAAACTTTTGATGCATCTACCATATAGCCCTGACCTTGCACCGTCAGACTTCCATTTTTTTTTTTGGTCTTTTCAAAACTCCTTAAGTGGTAAATGACAAGGCCATAAAATCGCATTTGGTTCATTTTTTTACAGATAAATGCCAAAAGTTCTATGAGCGTGGAATAATGATGTTGCCGGAAAGATGGGGAAAGTCATCCAACAAAATAGAAATTATATAATTGATTAAAGTTCATTCTAAAATTTAAAAAAAATGTGTTCACTTCCTTTTAAAAATCGCCAGTTTCTATAATTCTATATTTTTTAAAAGCAGCAACAAAGTCTAAGAAAATATTTTTTTTTAATTAGATTAAGTTACAGCAACGAAGTCAGACTGTAAAAATTTCAAGTGTTCTCTAAGCTAGCGATATGTGACTAAGTTTTTGAACATTGCACTCCTGTTAGTCCATAAATTTATCTAAAATTTTATCTAACAAAATACTTTTTAAAAGTCCTTATATGTAAAATACAAGCTATTCAAATATAGACATTAAAAACCCAAATAAATAATTTATTTGGGTTTTTAATGTAATGAAAAATTTCCCAAAAATGTCTTAAATTATTTTAAGTTAACACATTATCATTACAAATTTTCATGAATTTGTAGACTAAATTCATTAGTTTTTTTCATAGTTTAAATATACTTACATTTTTCAATATCTTGACTTTGCAACGATGACGAATCATCGTATAACTCTAGTGGGAGCGCTGAGCTGCGGGGTTCCTACGAAAATAAAATAAATTAATTAATTAATTCATACATACACAACAATAACAAATTAAAAACATTAGATTTCTATGATATGATATCGTTTTAAGAATTAAAGAACGATGAAACTGACAAAAAAATCGAAAATTAGTTTTTATTAGAAAAAATACTGAGCCGATTGGTCCCGGTACAATATTTGTATAATAAAAAAAACACATACGCCATCTGCACAAACAAAAAGTATTTTTTACATTTGTTTTGCGTCAGTAAAATTGTTCATTCTTTGCGTATGTAATTCATTAGAAAGTTAAAGTTACTACATTCGCACCAAAACGTAACAATCCCATTTTTTTTTAATGAGTTAATGGCGCAATTTTACTCTACATATACTGGCCTCTATATTAATGAAACCGCAAAAACGCCAATCAATTCGTTGCAAATGGTTTATAAAAAGATCGATCGCTCTAAAAGTTAACAATTTTATAAACGTTTACTTTTTTCCAAAAATTTTAACTTGTACAAACAACAAGTAAGAAAGTGCTATAGTCGGTCAAGCCCGACCATACGATACCCTTCACCACTAAGGTCAAAGGTGTTATTTTTCCTGTATAAAGACAAATACGAGTATTTGCTAAATTTTGCCATCACACAAACATTTTCTCAAAACTTATATATTTAAGCTGTTGGAATTAAATGAGAGCTAGGGTCAAGTGTGGACCGATTATCTCGAAATTTGGCAAATTGATTAAAGTTGTTACAAAAATTATGTATGCAAAAAATAAACTTAAAATTTACGAGTGTTTTACTGATTTTTGTCTCATTTAGTGCGTTTTTAAAGAAAAGTTTGTATGGGAGCTATGGTCAAATTTGGTACAGTGATTTTATCAAATTATCTTTAGAATTACCTGAAGTTTGATTACAAGGTTTACATGGGGGTTCAGCCAGCCAGACGGACGGACTGACATCGCTAAATCGACTCGGAAAGTGATTCTAAGCCTATTGGTATACTAAAGGGTGGGTCTAAGACAAACATTTCTATGCGTTACAAACATCAGCACAAACTTATAATACCCTTTCCACCTATGGTGGTGAAGGGTATAAAAACTATTTCTAATTAGGTTTTTGTACTTAAAAATAAAACATTTTTCATTTCGATCGTTTTAAAACGTAACTTTTCAAATCGATCGCTCCAAACGTAACTTTTAACATTTTCAAATCAATCTGGTGCGCCATGGCGGTTAGAAACTCGAATTAATTAAACAGACAACTCAGATTATTGTCTTATGACTTCAAGCACAAAGTATTCCCATAAAGAGAATATAACAATTTATAATTAGCAAAAGTATTTTCTTAATTTACACAAAATGGTGCCAACAAATATTACATATTTTAAAAAATAATTAAGATAGCACTTTGTTTCAGTAATAAAGTTTTAACAGTGTGCGTTTAATTCAAAAAATATTTTTCCACTTTATTAATTTTAACTTACAGCTATGAGGTTTTACTTAAAAAACTCAAACATGACACTTGCAGCGTTTTAAAATTCTAAAATTTTGTTTTCATAAAAAAATTCTTGTAGTTACAGCATTTTATAGGTCTGCGAAGGAAAAATCGTTTGCTAAAAGCCGCAGAATCACCGGGAATAATAGACTTGAGACGAAATGTTTACAGCCATAAAGCGAGAAAAAATAAAAATTATTATTTTTCTACTTTCATGCATGTTTTTTGGTTGTGGTGAAAATTTTATGTTTTGTCAGTTTAATTCTTTAATTCTTGCGTCGATATAATGGTAGGTCATATTGAGCAAAACAAAATTCAACTTGATAAGACCAACCAAAACCATATAAAACATTGTGCAAAGAACAAACTCCGTTTTTTGATTAGTAATAAGCTTGTAATTTAGTAAAAGGTAATAATTATATTATATGTATTAAAGTACTAAAAATTATAAAACAATGATTAAACAACGAGCCTTAGTTTTTTTTGCTGGTTGGTCTTAAAAACCTTTACAATTAAAAAATTTAAAAAGAAAGAAAAATATAAAAAACTAAAATAATGTAAATAATTAAAATATTAAAAAAAAATAACAACAAATAATATTTGTTCGTAGATTTTTAAATAGACAAACTTTGGATAAAAATTAATTTCTTTTATTTTTAAAATTCTTTACTTTTTTGTTTTCATATAAAATTGATAATATTAATACAAAATCAGGCACTTATTTTTATTTTTTTAATAAGATTTTTTTTATAAAAAAAACCAAATCGAAAATTATTTACTTAAGCTTTTTTGTAAAAAAAAAAAAAATATGAAAAAACAAAAAACGATTTTACCTTGGGAGAACTAATATTGGTAAAAAACAAGCAATTATATTACCCTACTATTGTACATTAGAGTAAAGCGAAAACACATTTTTTTAATTCGATACTCCTGTATCTACATCAAGGGTGCCCATAATACATTTAAAGAAAAACTAATTTTTACTCAATATTTTTTCTTGTAAAAACTAAAACATACAAAGCAAAAACGAAAAAAACAATATAAAAAGCTAAACAAAAACTTCATTGATGATCGTTGTCGTCAATGCTTAGCAATGCGAACAAACCATAAGAAATTTTGTGTATTTCGCCTATAGCTAAGCTGTTTTACCAAAACAAATGAGCACTAAGCGCATTGGGATTGGGAAACTATGCTCTACATCCTTAGGTGCTCTGAAAAAAATGTGTTCTACTAGGTAAATGTTTTGAGGTGTCACATAGGACATTTATTTCTAGGACCCATTTGTATGAGAAAAAAAAATGTATTTTTGGTTTTATCTAAAACTAAAAAAGATTTGTTTTGCCAAAACAAAAATAAAATAAAAAAATGGGATGTATAATATAACTAAAACAGGTTTCCAAAAAGTCATAAAAACCAAAAATCCATGCAATTTTTGAATTATTGCAATTTTTCTCAGAAAATTCTTGTTCTTTTCAACATGCCTAAGGATATTCAGCAACAATTTACTTTAGAATTGCAAGTAATAAATAGTTTAATTTTATTAAAATATAATAAAATTTATATAGTTTTTTCTTATACTGAAAAATTGTACTTTTTTTAAGGACGGTTTTACGTGAGGTTGGACAGATTTTGACGAAATTTGGAACATCAGTAGAAGATAAGTTAGGCTCTTAGAGCAATCTTCAGTGGACCAAAAGTCCGTATTTCTTTTGCCAATTTGGTCGGTCCCGAAAGATTTTAACATTTTTGAAAACTTCTTCTAAAAGAAAAAATATGCGTACTGTACTACGTTATATCTTATAGCTTTGACTTCAAAAATTTGTTTGGTTTTTTTTTTTGGCATGACTTCTTTCCTTTTTTGGCTTATAAATCTATTTTTATAATAAATTTATAAATGAACTAAAAGAAAAATATTTCATCCTAACACTCCTGACACGGGTACCTGGGTACCCGAGCGAAGTTTAAAGTCAAATATCTCTTTACCGATAAAAGATATAAAGTTGAGGTTTCGTAAGTTCCTAAAACTATTTTCTAAAGATTTTTATCTCTTTCTCTTTTATTCATCGAAAGTCAAATATTCCTTATCCTCCTGATAAGGGTACCCGGGTACCAGTAAGCAAATTAAGGCATTATTTATAGAAAAAGTAATGGTAATGATTATATTTTTTATTTTATTTTAAAATTTGTACACTTAACATTGTACTGGTATTATAGAGAAACTTCAAAATTAACATTCTGTTAAGCGTGAAGCAATAATTTGGCTATGTGTATTACATATTGGCATTTGGCAACCATCATAACCTTTACGTATTTTGAGATTTGATTTACAAAGGTAACACTTTCTAAGCTGTTATAACTTCTGAATTATTTTAGTTAACATTTTATGTTAATTCCATTCTCTGTAAAGAACTCTTCAATTATCCTCTGCAGTTAGTCTAAATATATTTCGCGGAATATTTTAATCGTAACGGAAAAATTATGTTATCAGTACGGTTATGGTAAATTATGTAAACTTTATAACAAAGAAAAAATGTTCAAAGCTTGTTTAACGAAAGAAGCTTGAAAAATTATATTAAAAAAAAGTTATTTTTTCCATATTTGTGAAAAATGTTTTTTTTATGTTTTTTCGATAATACATAATGAATTTTTAAGAAACAAATTTGATTATTTACGTCGAATACAATTCATTTTAAATTTCTAATCAGAAATTGGTGGACCATCCTAAAATTCTTTTCGAATACAATAATTTATACTATATAAAATGTTATTTTCAATAAAAAGTTTTTGTAGTGCGTAATGGGGTTTTACAGATGACTTCAGAGTATTTTCACACTTTTCTTTTTTGCCTTTTCTGTAAAAATAAAGTTTAAATTGGAAATTGTTGTTTATAATTGGAAATTGTTTTGATAATTTTTATTGAAAAACTGTTTTTGAACTTCAGTGCCACAAAACAAAAATAAAAGACACTTAAAACACTAAAAAAAAGGACTGAGCACTGAAGGGAAAAATTTTCGCGACAAAAACTTTCAAAAACACTAAAAACACTGCAGAATATTGCTGGTCAATATTTTTTATGTTTTGTGAATTTGTATACTCTCATCTTAATTTTTTAACATAATTTGAAATTTCCCGTTAATCGCAACTAACTATTGTTTATCGCTACAATATCGAAATTTTTGTACAGGAATAAATAGCTCTTTCTAATTCATTTCATACAAATAGTGCCAAAATAAAGAAATTTCTATTGAAATGAGAAAATTCCAATTGAAAATGAGAATTTACATTTGAAAATGAGAAAATTCCAATTGAAATTGAGAATTTTCATTTGAAAATGAGAAAATTCTAATTGAAATTGAGAATTTCCATTTGGAAATGAGACATTTATATTTGTATTTGAGAAATTTTCATTTCAAATTTAAAAAAAACCCAATGAAAATTTCTCAATTACAAATGAAAATTTATCATTTTCAATTACACATTTCTCAATTTCAAATAGAATTTTCTCAATTACAAATGAAAATTTCTCATTTTCAAATGAAAAACTCAATTTCAAATAAAAATTTCTTAATTACAAATAGAAATTTCTCATTTTCAATTAAACATTTCTCATTTTCAAATGGAAAACTCAATTTGAAATGAAAATTTCTCAATTACAAATGAAAATTTCTAATTTCAATCATACTTTTCTCAATTACAAATGAAAAATTCTCATTTACAAATGGAAAATTCCCATTTTCAATTCAAAATTTCTCATTTTCAAATGAAATTTCCCAATTTTAATAGGAATTTTCTCAAACTCAAATGAAAATTCTCAATTTCAATTGAAACTTTCTCATTTTCAAATAAAAATTCTCAATTTCAATTGGAATTTTCTCATTTTCAAATGTAAATTCTCAATATCAAATGAAAATTTCTCAATTCAATGTGGAAATTTCTCATTTACAATTGAAAATGGTGTAGTTTCAAGCGCATATAGTTATTTTCAGATGTCAAAACTTTTGTATCACTTCGTAATTTTTTACGCCAATATGATAAAGATATCAGAATGAAATTTTAGAACGTACTAGAAAACACGCGACCATTTAACAAAAATATTTTTAAGATAGTCTTCCTCAAAAAATTTCAAGGATATAAAAAGACAAAATTTTCAAAGGTCATTTTTGTTTAAATTTCGTCCTAGAGGACCAATTTAAAAAATAGTTTCAGAATACGTGGAATGTCTTTTTTCGTTTAATACCCATATTGCTAGAAAATTTTCATGTCCTTAAAACTTTGAAATCTTTTATAAAGGAAAATTGAAAACCAGGTGAAAAACTGAGTACGCAGTTTTACCTAACCTTAGGTTCCAGATGTATGTGGTCTCATTCAGATGTCGGAGCAAAAGTGTCAATTTGTATCGCAGTGTAATCACTGTAAATTTAAATAGACAACACTTTTTACAACACTACCGACAACTGTAGTAAATCATAATCGTAATTTATAAAATACAAAACTTAAAATATAAGTGTTGCAATCGATAATTGGGTCATAAAAAAGGTATTTCCCATTGCCAGATTACGAAAAAGAATATATTCAGGAAACATCTATTAATCTTATCAATTATAAAATTACATTGTTTTCAATATATTGTCCTCAAAGACTAACAATAAAAAAGATTTCTTGATTTTTTTAATAGACGCGAAACACACGTTTTAGGGTCCGCGACTTCTTACTCACAAGCTGGACGCAGTATCTAGCGGTCACCCGACGTATCGGCCCTCTCACTTAAATAAGATTTCCGATCTAATAAATTTTGCAGTTAAAAATATAAAATAAGTCAAATACATGTATCTGTCTATTCATCATTAAATTTTCCTCTATTTCACCATTCACCCTCTATTTTAACTTTTTATGACAATTCAAGTGGAGTTCAAAGAAAATTTAATTGTTTGGTCATAATTTGAGGAGATGCTTCGTAAATTTTTGGATTCATTAGCATTTCAAGGCAAATTACGAAAACTTTAGAATTTATTTTGACAAAAAAATATTTTTGGACATTTTAGTCCATAGTATAACATAGTAGTGTTATGATTAAATTTAGTTGATTCACACATATAGGTTCTGTGTGACTTCAACATAGATAAAAGCTCACCTCACCTGTCAAAAAATATAAACATAAACAAATTTTTGTTTATTTTAAAATTATTTTTTTAATAAAAAAATTTAATAAAAGGGCAATTACGGGTTATTTTAAATCGCTAAACAAGCAGCTAAACAAGATCAACTAAACGGCAAGCATTTCAAAATACGTGCCTTCAAATCAAATACAGAAAAGTCCTCAAAGTCCACGGAAGATAATTTGGCTTGGTGGCCGCTCATGAGGCTCGCCTTGCATTTCAAAATGCGTGCCTTCAAATCAAATACAAAATGCATGTCAAGAAAAGTCCACGGAAGGTAATTTGGCTTGGTGGCAGCTCATACGACTCGCCTTGGAAATCGGTACACAATCGTGGTGTTATCGACAACCAAACAACATGTGTCATAATTGGATGATAAATCCGAAGCTCCTATAGCCGAAGAGGAAGAAAAGACTGGAAGTGAGTCTTGATCCTTTTCTTGTTACACATGATTCAAAGCATTGTCCATCGCTGGCTGCTACTGTTTCCCATCTTTCGTGCAGCGTGTGAATCCCGCGTTGAAAAAACTGGTCATCTTTTGAAGCGATCCAAGTTTTTACTATTTCATAAGACCGGACTATTTGGCCAGCCAAGCTTTGTCATTGATTGAAACAAATGATAGTCCGAGGGTGGAGAATACGGACATCCCATTTCAACATTTACAAGTTTGTCTTGACGACTTTCGCAATATAGGGTCGAGGAATGTAATGCTGTAAAATCACATTTTTCTAGATACATTTTTTATAGCTGATCTGTGTATTGTATTATATTTGAAAGTATTCTTGAATAAACCGAATCCGAACAGAATTAAAATTTAGTATTGTTTCCTAAACCACCTTGGTTTCTGGCGTTAATGTCATCCTCAGAACTTATGTCAGAAAAATTCCGCCAAGAGATTTTAAAGACTTGCGGAAAATTTCCTATTTCTTTGGCTAATTTTGAAAATTTCCCATCATTTTGCTAAATTTTTAATATATTCTATTATTTTTGGGATATTAAGAAAATTTCCCATTTCTTTTGGGAAATTTTAAAAATTTCCCATTATTTTTGGAAATTTTAAAAATATTCAATTATTTTGGGAAATTTTTAAAATTTCCCATTATTTTAGGAAATTTTGAAAATTTCCTATTACTTTGGGAAATTTTTAAAATTTTCCATTATTTCCCATTTCTTTTGTTAAATTTTGGAAATTTTAAAAATATTCAATTACTTTGGGAAATTTTGAAAATTTCCCATTATTTTGGGAAATTTTGAAAATTTCCCATTATTTTGGGAAATTTTGAAAATTTCCCATTATTTTGCGAAATTTTGAAAATTTTCCATTACTTTGGAAAATTTTGAAAATTTCTCAAAATAATAGGATATTTTTAAAATTTCCCAAATTTCCATTACTTTGGAAAATTTTGAAAATTTCTCAAAATAATAGGATATTTTTAAAATTTCCCAAAATAATGGGCATTCTTCAAAATTTCCCAAAATAATGGGAAATTTTCAAAACTTCCTAAAATAATTGGATATTTTCAAAATTACCCAAAATAATAGGAAATTTTCAAAATATCCCAAAATAATGGGAAATTTTCAAAATTTCCCAAAGTAATGGAAAATTTTCAAAATTTCCAAAAATAAAGTGACATTTTCAAAATTTCCCAAAATAAAGGGACATTTTCAAAATTTCCCAGAATAATTATTGGAAATTTTAAAAATTTCCCAAAATAATTGGATACTTTCAAAATTTCCAAAAATAATGGGAAATTTTCAAAATTTCCCAACAGAAATGGGAAATTTTTTTAATATAGAATATTTTCAAAATTTTCCAAAATGATGGGAAATTTTCAAAATTACCCAAAAGAAATAGGAAATTTTCAAAATTTCCCAAAATGATGGGAAATTTTCAAAATTACCCAAAAGAAATAGGAAATTTCCCAAAATAATGGGATATTTTCAAAATTTTCGAAAATAAAGGGAAATTTTCTATATTTCCCAAATGAAACAGGAAATTTTCCAAATAAGCCAAAAGAAATGGGAATTTTTTAAAATTTCCCAAAATAAAGGGAAATTTTCAAAATTTCCCAAAATAATTGGATATTTTCAAAATTTTCCAAAATAATGGGAAATTTTCAAAATTTCCCAAAATAATGGGAAATTTTAAAAATTTCCCAAAGTAATAGGAAATTTCCTAAAATAATGGGAACTTTTAAAAATTTCCCAAAATAAATGCATATTTTCAAAATATCCAAAAATAATGGGAAATTTAAGAATTTCCCAAAAGAAATGGTAAATTTTCTTAATATCCCAAAAATAATAGAATATCTTCAAAATTTCCCAAACTGATGGGAAATTTTCAAAATTAGCCAAAGAAATAGGAAATTTTCAAAATTTCCCAAAATAATGGGATATTTTCAAAATTTCCGAAAATAATGGGAAATTTCCCAAAATAATGGGAAATTCTCAAAATTTCTCAAAATAATGGGAAATTTTCAAAATTTCCCAAAATAATGGGAAATTTTCAAAATTTCCCAAAATAATGGGAAATTTTCAAAATTTCCCAAAATAATGGGAAATTTTCAAAATTTCCCAAAATAATTGGATATTTTCAAAATTTCCTAAAAGAAATGGAAAATTTTCAAAATATCCCAAAAATAATAGAACATTTTCAAAATTTCCCAAAATGATGGGAAATTTTCAAAATTTGCCACAATAATAGGATATTTTCAAAATTTACCAAAATAGTGGGAATTTTTCAAAATTTCCCAAAATAATGGGAAATTTTCAAAACTTCCCAAAATAATTGGATATTTTCAAAATTTCCCAAAATAATTGGATATTTTCAAAATTTCCCAAAATAATGGTAAATTTTCAAAATTTTCCAAAATAAAGAGACATTTTCAAAATTTCCCAAAAGATATAGGAAGTTTTCAAAATTTCCCAAAATAAAGGGACATTTTCAAAATTTTCCAAAAGAAATGGGAAAGTTTTCTATAAAGAATACTTTTGTATAAAAGTTATCCTGTAGAGAATACTTTTGTATGACAATTTTTTTATAGAGAATACTTTTGTATAACTACTTTTCTATACAGAATGCTTTCGTATAACAGTTTTCCAATAGAGAATACTTTTTTATAACCATTTTCTTATAGAGAATATCGGTTTTTCTATAGAAAATATTTTTGTATGACAGTTTTTCTATAGAGAATATTTTTGTACAACATTTTTGTAGGGAATACTGTTTGAAAGCAGTTTTTCTATAGAGAATATAATTTTTTGAGACTTTTTCTATTGATAATGAGTTTGTATTTGTCACTTTTACAAGAAAAAATTAAAAAAAAATCGCTGCTCGAAAAAGTATATTACAAAAGATATCGCTCAGAGAATGTTTAAAAAATTAAATTTAAAAATAAAAGGCAAAAATTGCCTTATATAATATTAAAATAAAAATAACCGACAAAAAATGTGCAAAAAAATATGCAACAAACAAACTGGTTATAAATTGAGCTATATAATAAACGGCAATCATAACCGGCAGAATTTGTGCGATTTAATATACGACAGAAATAAGCGGCAGAGTTTGTGCGATATAATAAACGACAGAAATAACCCGCAGGCTTTGTGCAATATAATAAAAGGCAAAATTAACTTTTATTTTTGACTAAAAAAATAAAAATCACATAATAAAAAAATTAAAATCAAAAAAATAAAAGGCTTACGATCAAATGAAAATATAGCCCAAACGAATCAAAACTGTTTAATTGAATTTTAAAACAAATGCTTTTTTGGGTGTGCTTTTTTTAATTAAAAATTCGAAAATAACGGTTATTTTCAGTCCCTGGTTTAAATAAATAAAATAAATATTAAAAATGCATTTATGTTAGCAAAGTTTTAACAAAAAAATTCGTTTCTTTTCTTATTCACATTAGAAAATATTAATAATTTTTATTTATAAATATTCATAAACAGAAAACAAGCATTGCAGAAGAAAACATTAAAAAACTTATAAAGCTTCTTTATTTACTTTATTTTATTATTTTCAAAAATGGCCCATAATCATAGTCAACAACAAAGTGTAATTTAAGAAATAAAAAGTTTACTTTGTTAAAAGTAGCAATTTTGAAAACTATAGACAAGTAAAAGTATACTTTTAACTCAAAAACATGTTTTAAAATTAAAACAAGTAAGAAAGCGCTATAGTCGGTCAAGCCCGACCATACGATACCCTTCGCCACTAAGGTCAAAGGTGTTATTTTTCCTGTATAAAGACAAATGTTTGCTAAATTTTGCCATCATACAAACATTTTCTCAAAACTTACATATTTAAGCTGTTTCCACATTTGGACTTATATGAGAGCTAGGGTCAAATGTGGACCGATTATCTCGAAATTTGGCAAATTGATTACACTTGTTACAAAAATTATGTATGCAAAAAATAAACTCAATATCTTTAGATTTACGAGCGTTTTAGTGATTTTTTTGTCTCATTTAGTGCGTTTTTAAAGAAGAGTTTGTATGGGAGCTAGGGTCAAATGTGGACCGATTTCAACGAAATTTGGTACAGTGATTTTAGTTGACATAAGCAGTATTTGTTTTAAATTTCATGAAAAAATATTGATATTTGTGGCCAATATGTCAATTCCGGGAAATGGGACCTATGGGAGGTACCATAAATAATGGACTGATTTTGACCAATTTCAATAGCCATGGTTCCATTATCAAAAAAATGATCTGTACCAAATTTCATCAAATTATTTTTAGAATTGCGACCTGTAGTTTGATTACAAGGTTTACATGGGGGTCCAGCCAGCCAGCCGGCCAGCCAGCCAGCCGTCCAGCCAGACGGACGGACGGACGGACATCGCTAAATCGACTCAGAAAGTGATTCTAAGCCTATTGGTATACTAAAAGGTGGGTCTAGGACAAATATTTATATGCGTTACATACATCAGCACAAACTTATAATACCCTTTCCACCTATGGTGGTGAAGGGTATAACAAGCTGAAGTTGTTTTTAACCAATTTAACATTGCTCTAAATCAAACAGCTGATTGCCGCTTAAAGCAAAACTAAAAAAAATATAAACAAACAAAAAAGTAATTTTAAGACAATTGTGTATTGCATTCTTTTATAAAATATTTTATTATATTTTTTATTTTATTATATCTTTTAATTTATAACTATAAATGAACTTTTACGGTTTTTTTTCTTATGTCTTGCTTTTTGTTTAGAGATGCCATATGCTTGTATTGTATTCTTTTGTTTTGATTTTTGTTTAGAGATGCCAGGTGGCACCCACTTAAAGTTGCTTTAAGTTAAAATATGTTTGACAAGCGTCATTAGTGAATATTTAAGACGTCGGGAGCAAGCGTTAACATTCATAATACTAATTTATTAATTAAATTTTACTTTGTAACTGTACCATGGAGGTCATATCTTTAATAATTTATCGGAATAAAACATTTATAGTTCTAAGTTGTACATATTAAGATACTTTAATTTTAGAAACATTGTAAATATAATTCTTAAGTCTCAATAAATTGAAATGAAATGTTAAAATATGCTTTAATTCAAACTATGTATATGTGCCAATTAATTTAAAGCAGTTCTTTAATTTAAAAATGTTTTTAAAAGAACCGAAAAGTTTGACTACGATTATGGGACAATATTTACTACATAATCATCATACTTTCACAATTTCGCTAAAATGTAATTTTTTGGTCATAATTTGAGAAGATGTTTGGTAAATTTTACTTATATTCAAACTTAACAATATCTTAATACATATTATTGGCCAGTATATAGAGAATGTATACTGGATTTTTTTTCGAAATTGTATAACATTAAACCTTCCTTTCCCGGGCTCAAAAGTAAAAATTTAGATTTTTTAGTTTTTTATGACAAAATTACGAAAATTATGAATTTATTAGTGAATTTCGGAAAAAACTCATAAAAATAATTATTTTATATTTTTAAATTTATAAAAATAATTATTGTATTATTGTTATAATTTTACCATGAAAAACTCAAAATGAAAATTTTGAGCTTTGCCCGGGAAAGAAAGGGTTAAAAAAAATCGGCGGTTCACCTCTTTTTTTCTCTAACTAATGCATTTGCCGTTCGGAGGCGGTAAAATGTAGTTCCCTTTCAATGAGTCAAAAAGAAATAGAATCGGATGTAGCTCATGGTCTGAGAGAAGTACCCCTTGTTCCAATTGGAATGTTGTCGGGGAATTAGGAATTATGTATATATATAAGTAAAAATATACTTTATATACTAAGCTAAAATATTCATAAAATTGAACAAAAATAAATTTAATAAGAACTTGGTACGGCGAAACTGTTTAAGAATTGGCCTCCATTTTTTTAATTTTATTTTTCTAGTTGTATATTTTATATTACCGTTGAAACAATTTTTGTTATCGCATATTTACTAAGCAAAATTTTCGATTATATAAAAAATGAGTTTTGAAACCGAACGGTCGGCAGCTGGAATTCTCTTACAAATACTTTCATAACTCAAAAATCGCACAAATGCGCAACAAAGCATTTTGAGATTTATTAGCTAAAATCACACTTTTTAAGAGCATAAAAGCATTTTCTAGTGCACTCATCCGCAAAGTTGTTGAAACTCAATGTATATATTAAAATTACCAGATTTTTAGAGCAATTTATTTTTTTAATATTTTAAAAACATTTATCTAAACAAGAAATATTTGTTTAAATGCTCATATACCTGAAGTTGACGGTTCCATCATAAAACTTAAACTTTTGTTCATTTAATTTTCAAATTATTAATTTTGAAATTGGAAAGTAAATTATGGAGAAAAACTGAAAAAATTATTTTTGAACGCGGCTAGTGGATTGCAATTTCTGTCCCGCCACAGTCGAGGGCGCTAAGTGCTGATGACGTCCTGTGGCGGGACAGAAATTGAAATCCACTAGCCGCGTTCAAAAATAATTTTTTCAGTTTTTCTCCATAATTTACTTTCCAATTTCAAAATTAATAATTTGAAAATTAAATGAACTCAAGCCTGATAAAACCTAATTTTTCAATTAATTCTAAAGTTCGAATAATTAATTCCCAAATAATTAAAAGCAAAGGGCACGTTGCATTTACATACACATACATTCATGTAATTTACTTACATATGTGAACACTGTTACTATTCTATAAATAGCATCAAACCAAAAAGTCTTGTTCTTCTCTACATGCCAACGGCAAGTGAAAAGATCGAGCAAAAACAAGTAATAGGAGAATACACAATCAATTAAACGTAGTGATGTTCGATCAAACTCAATGAGTTAAATTGATGATTATCTCTGCAATTTGATAACTCGACTGTGGTCGAGGGCGCTAAGTGCTGATGACGTCCTGTGGCGGGACAGAAATTGCAATCCACTAGCCGCGTTCAAAAATAATTTTTTCAGTTTTTCTCCATAATTTACTTTCCAATTTCAAAATTAATAATTTGAAAATTAAATGAACTCAAGCCTGATAAAACCTAATTTTTCACTTAAACTTTTGTTTATAAAAGTCTTAATAAAAACTATAATCACCTGAAATAACAAAATTTTCTCTTTTAATCAATGCGCGCAAAAATAACAAAAATGATTGAACTTTAAGCACGCACTGTAAATAAAGTAAACTACCAGTAACTTTTATTTCTGCAGTTGATAATGTAGAATTTTATCTAATTTCATATGGTACCAAATGTGATTGTGAATGTTAAAGTTCATCTTTTGAATTAATCACCAAAATTGAAGGCTTTCGCTCCAAAGTGCAGCGGGACATACTGGCTAAAACTTTGGAGCAGCAACCGTAACCCAGTCTCCGTTTCGTCATTACAACAACAACATCTATAAAAATTATTAAGTGGCACTTTTTGAAACCCCACAGATAAACATCTTGGACGGGATATGAAGCAAACTCTCCGATAAGTATTATTTTGGTTTACCGTAGTGTTGTTGATTAACTCTTCCGCGAAAGCGGTAGCATATCTCGATGTTGTTTTTTTTTTTTTTGTAAAATCAAACAAAAAAAAAACTAAATATTTTTCTAGTAATTTCTTTTTGTCCATGGCCGTTTTGGGCGGTCGCTGAGGATTGGCCGATATTGAGGACATAGCTCTCGGCTTGGGCCACAACTAAGACCCCAAGTCTTTGGACTGTGCCTCTCTGTCCTGGCTAACCTCGACATCATTTTATGTGCGCTTTTAACAGCATACTTAATTTGGAGCAAAACAATAGTCCGGTTTACAATATTCTTCTCCCAATTAATTTTCCTCGTGTACATTCAAAATTTTCGCCAGAACGGTGTAAAATAATAAATAATCGTAAATTTTTTGTAATTTTCGCCTCTTCTATTTTTCCAATAAAACAAAATTTTCCTTCTAAATCACAAAACAATAGACATATAGAGAAGCAAATTTGATCACTGATTTCTCTGACATTTCATTTTATAAAATAATCAGGGTTGCCGTGTATTGAAAATAAAATAACAAAAAGAGAATGTCGAATAATAAAGATAAACAATTGAAAATATGTAAAGGCGTTTTACACGATACGACATTCACTTTTATGTTGTGGCCATTTTTAAAAGTACTATTAAAATTGGAAACAGAATAGAAAAAGTATTTGTTTAACGTAATGAATTTTTGAACCACAATCAGTGATTTCGATTTATTCTCTTTCCAATAAGCCATTGTATAATTAGTTATTAAATATTATACTAACCCTCATGTACTATCCCAGTAAGAAAAAAGGTTTATTCTCAAATTGAGGATGATTTAAAAATAAATCTTTTTTTCAAAGCTCAAACGTTTGATAATGGTTTGATACTGTTTTGAGAATAATAGCGTTCTTAACAAAAAGGGGACTTTATTCTTTAATTCAGAATTGCCCTTATTCTCAAATTATTATCAAACCTCATGTAGGATATCATCTACATGTTGAATATAAATAAAATAGCGTTTTATTTTTTATATTTTTGAGTTTGTTTATGTTGTTTTTAAAAACGGTGCATTATACTTGAATCCTTTTGCTGAAAATAGAATTTTTTATGTTAGGTAAAAGCAACTTTCAAGAAGCAAAGAAAATTTACTTATGCATATGAATATTATTGAATTTTTAATCTTTAATCAAAATAATATGATTAAATTTAGTACAGACATTTGCTTTGCTAGAGGAACTATCACAATTAAAATTGGCGATTGGTCCACTTTTTTTAAGTAAGGTTTAATGGGTGGGTTTTTTAAGTAAGGTTTTATGGTAAAATATGGATCAATTTTAAAAAATACGAAAGAAATTGATTCAAAAGGAATAATTTTCGAAACACAATGCTTTAAGCATACAAATTCGAACAATTTTATTTTCGAATCGAGATACGCAGTAACCCCCAAGGTATGATATCAAAGTTTATAAAAATTTTTAGTACAAAATTATGTAGACATAAATTTCCGATTTTCAACACTAAAATAATGTCATAATAAATAGAAAAAAAAGTAAAAACTAAACAAAAAGTTTTTTTAAATAAATATTATAGGAGACTTTTGGAAACATTTCTCACTACTCGTACGATCAAGCATTTTGTTCCTTCCTTAAGTAGGTTAAATAAGTGCAACCAAGTATTTTGAGCTAAGGAGGTACAACTTTTTTTTCGAAATTTTTATAGATATAAATATAAATTTCGAAAAAAAAGTTCTACAATTGATATAATATTTAGACTTGATATTTTTATGAATAAGAAAATCAATACAACAAAATTGATAACTAGAAGATAAGTAAATAGATTCGTAGTAATTGTACAAACGTTCGACATAGGGCCAAGTAAATTCAATAATTCGTTGTATTACTATAAGATTAAATTATATGAGATATAATCATGAATGAAATTGATCGTAAAATGTTTGAGTAAATAAGAATCCTGGGAGGGTGAGTATTGAGTGGGAAGTAGAGAGAAGGTGAGGCGTAGGACCTGTTAGGATCCTAATAGTTTTAAGGAGTAGTGAAAAACACACTGGAATCAAAATGTAATGTTATTCGATGTCGACTCTGTTCACTGTAACGTAACTCGGCCATGCCCTACGAGCCATAGCCGTGCCCGGCTCAAATATACCAGTGTGGCGGTAAACAGAGAGCGATAGTTAAGTAAAGAATTTAACAGAGGCCGCTGTTGTCAATGTATGCGATTTTTGCTTTTCTTCATTTTTAAATGTTTCAAAATATAACGGAAATTTGTTTTTGAGAAAAAAATCTAAAAACATTACACAGGAGAGACAAAAAACTTATTTATTTTAAAAATTAAATTATATAATTATTTTTATTTTAAAGCCAACATTGTATTTAATTAGGGAGTTTTTCTACAAAAATGTTCTATAACTATATTATATTTATTTCAAGAAAGTGTTTTGAGTTAATTTACATTTATGAAAACAGCTCATCACATTATTTTCAACTATTTTTCGTTTTTATTTTTACAAATATTTTGCTGCCATAAGTTTCTGTTTGGTCTTCTTACAATTTTAACCATTTCATTGAAAAATAAATTATTTTGTCGCAAAACTGTTGATCATTCTAAACAGGTAAGAAAATAGTATCTTGAAAGTTGCATGCGGCCTACGTCACATCTGTCAATTTTAATAAATTTTTACAAGTAATATGTGTGGAAAACTTGTTCGTGTGGCTGCAGGGTAAGTGGACTTAGTAGTTTTTTTTTATCAAACCTTTTTACACACTTAGAGACTCAAATTTAAGAAAAACTACATGTGGTCGACGGATCAAAATCTCAATTTACTGAAAAAGTGAAGAGCCGACGACATGAAATTTTACTTAATTATTTTCTGCGTAAATCCTTGAAATATTACCCATATTTCGATATACATATAACAATTTAATACAACAATTTAAAACAAATCCAAATTATCAAATTCGGTCCATTAACATCTAAAATAATGCCAAAATAAGTTAAAAATTAAAATTCGGCAATTTGTGGTACATTGATTTTAGCATTTTAAAAATATTTTAGCGTACTGAGTAAAAATATGTCCTAAAATTTGATAAACAATTTATGTAGGCCCGTCATGCAATTTTCAAAAGTCACACCACTAATTAAAGATATATACGGTATCTCCGTCTGCTAAAATAAGGTTTGTGGAGCTTCTAGGGAGTATTCCACAAAGCACACCTTTAAATTTCGTCAATAAGCACCGAAAATATTGTACAAACATGAAATAAAAGTAAACAAAATTAATTCGATATCTCAGGTGTTAATGGTGTTTTGGCGATATCTCAGGTGTTTATAGACCGATTTGATAAAACTTAATAGCGTGCTGCGATTTAATTCATTCTAAAATTGATTTTGTACTATTACAGTCCTGAAAATAATATAAAGCTTTATCTCTTCTTTTCACCACCTTTTGCCTTTCTACTATTCCCTTTCCAAGGAAGGTAATTAAATTAATATAAGCCTACGGTGACCATACGTACTCTATTATAAAGTACAGTACTGTATTTTAGAGGTCTGTTCTGTATAAATTATTATTATGGAAAAAGTGTAAAAATGTTCTGTATTTTGATTAATGTTCTGTATTTGTACTAAATTTGAATGTCTCAAAATTAAAAAAAAAAAATTACGTAGTTTTTTACTATTCTATTTCCTGAAACAATTGAAAAATGTTATCCAAAATAGTCGTATTCAAGGCGTATATGCTACAAGTTATGTGAATTTTGAGAAATCTAAAGCAGCCTAATTTTATATAGACTGTTCTGAATACTTAAACCAATGGGATACTGCTTATCAGGAAGTTTTAGTATGAAAATGGGTTCTTCTACTTGGAACTCCTAAATGTGATGAGGTTGAATCCAGTTGTGTTTACAATATGGACAAGAGAAACGAGCTTAATATAAATGACATCGAATTATTTAACAAATAAGCTATTGTTAAAAGTTACACCTCTTCAAAACAACTGAAGATTGGCAAAAAAATCTATTAAAGAACGTTGGGTAGAAATTTTTAAACATTTAAAAGAAAGAGATATACATAAGCTTTACAAACATTTTGAAAGATATTGAATTTGAATGCTTCAACGGAAAGGGTAGTTTATTGTATTGAATTTTAAGAATATGAAGACATGGTAAAACAAATATGTTCCTCAAAATGCTGAGATTAGTTATTTATATTTTAAAATTTCAAATCGCATGAGTTCTTAAATGTTTGCTTAGTAGGCTTAAAATAAGTACAAATTAATATTAGAAGTTATCTGCATATTAATGTAATAATCTCAAAAAAATTTAATTTTTTATTTTTTATATGCACATATAGCGTGTGTGTTTAACTAAAAATATTGCAAATCCATAAACAAACATTTTTTAAACGTATGCTGATATTTTACTATTTATAAAAAAAAATTTGTTCTGTATTTTGGTTAAAAAAATATGGGCACCGTATATATACCCCATGTACAATTGTATGAGCAGTATTTGCCTGAGTGTTACACTCTTAAAAAAACATGTAATAAAATGGTTATTAAATAACAAACACACAGTTTTTCTTTAAAAATAATAAAAAAAAACTTAAAGATGTAAACTAAAACTAAAATATCTGAATTATTAAAATTAATAAACATTCAATAATCAATAAACATTCAAAATCAATAAAAAAAAGTAAGAAATTTCTATAGTCGGTTAAGCCCGACCATATGATATCCTTCACCACTGAGGTCAACTGTACAAAATATACAAGACTTACATATCGCACTTGATCAATAAGAGGGTATTAACTCAAAATTTTTAAATTTTCAGTAAAGTCAAAAAAATATTTTATTTTACTACTACTTTCATATAAGGAAGAGGGGTAAAACTGTAGTTTTTTTTGGTGAAATTATAGTGAGAATGATGTCATATTTTTACAGTGGGTAGATAAGACTATTATACATCAATTTCTTTAAAAAAGTGAAAATTTAAAAATTTTGAGTTAATACCCTCTTGTTGAACAAGTGCGATATATGTATTATATTTATATTTCCGTCTTAAGGCCTTATATGGGAGCTAAAGTCAAATGTGGACCATTTTTTTAATTGCAGTTTATATGGAAATTATTTTCATGATTGTTATTTTTGTCTCATTAAGCGACTTTTGGCGGAACAGTGATATCTGTTTATATATGCAGGATTTGGTTTCAATTTAACAAAAGTATGTATACTAAAATTTGACGCTAAAAATTCAATTTCGGGAAGCCAATATTATGGGAGATACCAAAAATAACTGACCGATTTCAGCCATTTTCAGTGACAATTGTCCCTCTATGAAAAAGTTGAGACCTGTACTATACTTTGCGACCATGAAATGATTCTGAGTCAATTGGTGTACTTAAGGTGTTTTCTAGACTTGATGATTTATATACATTAGCACAAACTTAATGTACTCTTCCACCTATGGTGGTGAAGGTTATAAATATAAACACTGTAACAAAACATTTTAGGACATGGGAAGACTTACCAACCCTTTGATAAAGAGATCGCCTTTTAACTTGTCGTTTAAGTTTCTAAAGCGATAATTTTTAAAAATGCGGCGTGTAAAAAATAAGGATGCAAAACATAAATACATTTAAAAGAGTTAAATTATTATTTATATATTAAAATATTTGCTTATAAATGTTAGTATAAACTCATATTATATTAAATATAAATACGCTAATATGCTAATAGGGATCTAGCTTGGGACCTTTGATATTCTAGGCAGATGACTAACCTGCTATATTACGGCGGTTCGCATATAGAATTGACAAAATTAAATTGGCCATTTGAAATCGACATGGAATAAACATTTTTTATTAAAAAAAATTAACTTCTGCAACATAATAATATTTTGATGCTCATAAATTTAAATCATACTTTTTTAACTAGCATTAAGAGATTTTGGCAGGTCTTTTGCATGGGACCTACGCCAAACAATGGACATCGTGAGTAGAGACTTGACTATTTTATAAAATTTTTCATTATTTATTCCTATATAAAACTAAAAATACATTATAAATCTCGTAGGACAGATAGTGTATTACAAAATATCTGTGGCAATATGGAAGAATAGCTTAAGTCGAAAATTGAAGTTTTGAGATATAATGAATTTTGTGTAATTTTTCTTCTGCTTGATTTCTGCGAATAATTTATAAATTAATATATTGGTATCATGTTTATTAGACAAGAATGATGATTTCACGTTTTTTCTACTTAATATCTTTTTCGAAACTGAAATTTGCGTTGAACTGAACCTTAAGTTACTTTAAGCGGTTCTGTTTAAATAAAAAATATATATTGTGTAGTTTTTAAACAAAAGTTGTTTGAAAATAGTGACTTTATTTTTTCAAGGTCAAAATTTATACAGCTTTAGTGAAGTTAAGCGAAATTGTTATATGATGAAAGCAAAATCTGAATATGTACACAAAAATATGTGTACATAAGTTGTTTTGATCAAAGCATTATTAATTCAAAAAACATTGGCAAAAAACAGAATTTTTTTAAACGGACTAAACATATTTAAGCGCCTTTGCTTCTTTATTACAATAAAAACGCCTTAACTCAATTATCTCTTATGGTGACTTAAGCTACTTTTTCATATTGCCACAGATACAATGTACATGATTTTTTACCAGATAACTCCAAATAAAAAATTTCATTTTTTATCTAGTTAAAAATGTAAATAAAAGCCTCTTGATTAGAGTTGAGTGTACAAAAAGCACTGGATGAACAAGAAATATTTTTAACCCTTCGCGACTGGCGTGTAGTCCTGCAGACACCAACGAAGTAAAAAACTCATGCAATGCTAATAAATAGCATATAACTCTCATAAAGGGAACTTTTAAATATAAGTCATGGAAATGTAATCTGGTCGTAGACATTTTTGGGATACTGTAAAATCTATTTAATTATAAAAATTCTCTCTTAATGATTATTGAAAATGTATGTATTAGGTTTCAAAATAATGTTAGACATAAAATTGTTCCCAATTTGAAACACGTTTTTCAAAACATTATTCTCAAATAGATCTTAATTTAAAAATAAATGTGAAATAAAAACATCGTGCTATCAGCCATGTCACAGAACTCAATTCCATTCGGAAACGCACTGAATTCCATATTTTGCTTCTTTGCAAAAAGTATATGATAATAATTTAGTGTTATTAGTTGATTTCAATTGAAAAAATCTTGTTTTATGTTGATGTACGATGTCTTTTAGCATTTAAAATTTTTCGGAATGTATAGAACCAAAACCACTTCGATCGGAATTCATCTACGGAATGATTTTAATTCCGAGCGTAATTTGTGAAATGCTAATATATTAAAGTTATCTTATTTAAAGAAGGAATCATAAATATACAGCTATCTCAATTTAGGTAAATATGTAAAATGTAGTTAGAAAACATCACAAGCTTAGGTTTCAGAAAATAACAATATAACTTATGGCTCAATATGCCTACCCTAATCTACATATATTTATAAATTAAATGTAGAAGTATATTTACCTCTGTCTCGTCATCAACAACTTCTTCTACTACTTCAGCTCTGTACTCCAGCAATAGGTCTTTTACGGGTTTGGCATCAATTTCACGACTGATAAAAGAGTGTTGCAATAGCGCTTCTGTGGATGGCCTCTGTTGTGGATCCTTTTGACAAAAATAAAAAGTTATAATTAAATGATAAACTGAATATTTTTTAATAGGCAATCATAAAACAGGGGGGTTACTGCGTATCTCGATTCGAAAGAAAAACTGTTCGAATTTGTATGCTTAAAGCATTGTGTTTCGAAAATATTTTTCTTCGAATCGAAATACGCAGTAACCCCCCAGGTCTTATTTTACTTTTTTTGGAAATTTAATTACGAAAGATGCTAAAAATATTTTATTTTGTGTGAATGAACTAGACATCTGCATGAATGCAGAAAAACGAGAAATTGTCCATTTATTTCCTAAATGACTTTTATCTGCTGACTCAAGTATATTTTCTAATGTAGTAAGACTACTGTGTCTTACTTTAAAATTTGTAAACTTGTGTTTTTGAACTTCGGGGATAATACAGCAATTATAGCGATCATACAATTTTTTGATACCATTATTTAGTATGTTTTTCTTAAGCCTTAAAATAGATCTTAACCACTTGCAGTCCACTTGTCTGACTATCTATTGGACTCCGTTGTGAAATGATGGTGCCATGTTCTCATATCAATGTTATTTACATTGATATCTTTATCTTTTATTTTTCAGACCTAAATGTGTCACCCATTTAAATGTGACAAAATTCCGTCACGAAATACTGCTTGTTAAAAAAAATTAAATTTCTCAGCTATTCAATCATATTAACTTTATGGTAATTAAAAATTACTAAATAAACCACTTAACGGTAAATTTTAATGGCGCAGCGACCAAATAATGCCTATCAAGCCAAATGTCGATTTTTCACAAAAAAAAATTTATTAACACTAAACTTTTTTACGAAATGTTATTTTCTACAAGCTGATACCTGACAGCTGCCAAATTTATACACGTTTGCAACTGTTATGACATTTATAATAAAATTTAGAAATAACAGTTATTTTTTATTATATTTTATCACTTAACTAGCTTTAGAACCCGCTACTTCGTTAGCGGTACAATTTGAATTAACAAAGTTACAATTAAAAAGTTACAAAATTTACCAAAATAATTTTTTCACTTGTTTATCGATTCCGATATAAATTAAATGAAATATTTATAGGTTCTTAAGATACATATAGGACAAAATAAGTACCTACCCTTTACTGGTGCCATTTTCAAAAAAGTACTAAACACGCCTCCCTTATTTTCGTAGCTGATCCAATTTTGAATGCTAACCCAATTTAAATCTTGTTCTTGTCGCTTTTGATTTTGAATATTTTAATATTTGATTTGAATATTTTTTTACCCCTGGTCAGCCAAATTTAAAAAAATACCGAATACATGTCCTGATATTTTTATTGCTGATCTTAACTCCATTTTTGTTAAGGAGGTATAATTTACCGATTTTTCTGTTTTTAACCCCTTAATTGAAAAAATATGCATAGTTTAAAAGGAAAAACCCTATCTTTAAATTTTTGACCCGTTTTTGTCTTTTTCTACCCCATTAGTCGAAAAAGTACCAAAAACGTATTTGATACCATTTTGATTTTTACCGATTTTGGTATAAATTTTGTTTCTATAAAAATTGATTCAAAAGTTATATATGGGTCAAAAAAGTACCAAAATTCAGTTTTTATCAGTTTTTTTAATCCCCTATTTTTACCTCATTTACGAAAAGTACTAAAAACGTGACTTTTTATTTTTCTAGTCGAACTAAATCCAATTTAAATTTTGTTTCCATCGATATTAGTTTCAGAGATATAACTTTACTATTTTAACCCCAAAACTTTTAAATTTGCAAAAAGTACTGCATACTTGTCTTAGACCACTTTAGTGTTTGTTTCACTTTAGGTTTAGAAGATATAATGTCATTGATTTTTCCCTTTTATTTTAATTTTCTTCAATGTGAATCAACACATCTCTAATTTATACTTCTGACTTCATTAGCTTAAATGAATATTTTCGCATTTATCGTAAAAGTAATATTTGTTTAATACTTATTGCTTGTGGCATAAAGTGAGTCTTTATGTTTATAAGTTAAAAAGATACGTATAGGTTACCAAAATATAGTTTTTACCCTTTTTACCCTTATTAGTGCCATTTCCAAAAAAGTACAGAACACATGTCCCCTTATTTTTCTAGCCGATTATATGATTTCAGAGTCTGAAAACAAACAAACAAAACCTTTTGCAAACATTCGTAGAATGTAAAGACACATTCAGCTTTACTTTAATCGTTTTGTTTCATGAACGAAACAATTTCGTTTGAAAATCAAAGAGCAAAAAACAAAAAATATTCTTTGTGCTCATCTTTTTGCTTCAGTTTACCATACCAACCATACATTTAAGTACAAAACAGCCTTAGAAATGTTTTCGAATGATTCGTTTTATCTTATGCGAAGATAGGCAGCCGAAATATCAAATATCAATTAATGAAACTCGTTAAAATGAGTATTAAAAGCATTCAGTTGAAATTTGGACGTTAACAAAGTTTTCCTTGTTTAAGAAAAGACAAAAAGAAAAATACAAGAAACAAAATCAAAACAAAATTTATAGCAACAAATACACAGTTCGGGAGAACATAGAAATATAATCTCGAACATTATTGCAACATCATTTGTGTAAACATTGTAATGTAACAGAATTAGGAATATTTTTCGAAACATTCTTTCTTTTTAGCTTTAAATAAAAAAGATCAAAACATTCAGCAAATGTTTGCGAAACGGTGTTGTTCCGTGTTTTTGTCTTTCTATTTAGCAGAGTAAATTTAAATAACATTCGTGTTTCGTTCGTGTACAAAAAAAAAAAACAAATCATTTTGTCAACTATATTATCATTATTTGCGTTTTGTTTCTGTTTTGCACACTGCAAAAACAGAATTAAAACAAATTCAAATGTTTGCTTTCGTTTCTTTGCACACTCTGTATGATTTATCCATTTTCTAGCCTGTTTTACCCATAAGCGGCCAAATTTAAAAAAATTACCGAACCCGTGTCCTTTAATTTTAAGTGCTGATTATAGACCAGTTTAATTTTTGTTTTCATCACTTTTAATTTAGAAGAAATAACGTTACCGATTTTCCCCCCTTTTTACTCCAAAAATTAAAAAAAGGAACCAAACGCGTGTCTTATACTTCTCCAATGTGAATAGACCCGTCTGTAAATTATACTTCTGGCTTGATTTATTTAAATGATATTCATAGTTAAAAAACAAAAAACCCTTTAATATTTACCCGTTTTTACTCTTTTGTGCCTCATTTATCGCAAAAGTGCCAAGCACTCATTTATTTTAGTTCTTATCAATTCTAATGTAAATTGAGTATTTATGTTTATTAGTTCAAAAGATACGTATAGGTAAAAAAAGTACCAAAATATAGTTTTTACCCTTTTTCTCCCTTATTAGTTAAATTTACAAAAAAGAACCAAACACGTGTTCCTTTTTTTGCAAGACGATCCAAATCCAATTTTAACTTTGTTTCTAACGATGTAAATTTCGGAGATATGATGTTACTAATTTATCCATTTTCTGTTTAACCACGTCTCTTATACTTTTTCAATATGAATCGACCCGTCTGTAAATTATACTTCTAGCTTCATTAGCTAAAATGAAATTCATAGTTAAAAAATAACCTTCCCTTAAATATTTTCCCGTTTTTAACTTTTTTTTACCTCATTTATCGTAAAAGTACCAAATACGTGTCTAATAATCTTCTTTATTACTGAGTCTCTATGTTTATTATTTCAAAAGATACGTATGGGTTCAAAAAAAGTACCAAAATATAGTTCTTGCCCTTTTATTGAAATTTACCCCAATGTCAATTGAGCAGCCAATAAATTATGTTTCTGGCTTCATTAGCCTAAAAGATATTCTTAACTAAAAAGCAAAAAACCTACCCTTGAATATTTTCCCTTTTGTACCCCATTAATCGCAAAAGTACCAAATACGCATTTAATACTTTTTTAATACCTATCGGTTGCAATATAAATTATGTTTCTATGTTTATTAGTTCAAAAGATACATATGGGTTAAAAAAAAAACGTACCAAAATATAGTTTTTACCCTTTTTTATTCTTATTAGTGCCATTTTGAAAAAAGTACCAAACACGTGTCCATTTATTTTTTTAGCCGATCCAAATCCAATTTCAACTTTGTTTGCATCGATGTTGGTTTTGGAGATATGATGTAATTAGTAACATCAACCCCGTTTTACCTTCTAAGAGGTCGAATTTCAAAAAAGTACCTAATACGTGTCCCTTAATTTTAAGTGCCAATTTTAGACCAATTTAGTTTTTGTTTCTATCACTTTTGGTTTAGAAGATACAATTAAAAAAGTACCAAACATGTAGTTTATTTTTTTTTTCAATGTCAATCGACCAGTCAATAAATTAAACTTCTGGCTTCATTACCTTAAAAGATATCCATAGCTAAAAAGCAAAAAACCTACCCTTGAATATTTTCCCTTTTTTACCATTTTGTACCCCATTAATCGCAAAAGTAGCAAATACGTATTTAATTGTTTTTGAATAACTATCGCTTGCGATATAAACTATGTTTATTAGTTCAAAAGATACATATGGGTTAAAAAAGTACCAAAATATAGTTTTTACCCTTTTTTCCTAATGAGTGCCATTTCAAAAAAAAAAAAATAACAAAACACGTGTCCCCTTATTTACCTAGCCGTTTTAAATCCAACTTTGTTTCTATCTATGTTGGTTTCGGAGATGATGTTACTAATTTCTCCCTTTTCTATCCTGTTTTACCCCCTAGGCGACCGAATTTCAAAAAAGTACCGAACACGTGTCCCTTATTTTTTAGTGCAAATCTCAAACCAATTTAATCTTTGCTTCTGTCGCTTTAGGTTTAGGAGATATAATGTTACCGATTTTCCCTTTTTTACTCTTAAATTGAAAAAAGTACCAAATACGTATTTCATATTTTGTACCTGGCAATCGATCATCCTATAAATTTTATTTCCAGCCTTATTGGTTCAAGTGAAATACAAAGAAAAAGATAAATGGACCTACCCTAAATTTTGTGTCTAATATTTTTTCTTGTTTACCGTCTCCGTTCTGAATTTTGTTACTATGTTGATTGGTTTAAAAGATACACATGGGTTAAAAAAAGTATCAACATTTTATTTTTACCCTTTTTAATTTTGGTCCTATGACGTTTACTTCCGGAGAAACAGCATTACTAATTTTTCCCTTTTTTGCCCCTTTTAACCCCCTTATAGGCCGAATTTCCAACAATCCCTTCCTAGTGCAGCTAAAGCTCCCTAGCTTTAGCCGTTTGGGCTGGGCAATGATGAGTCAGTCAGTCAGTCACGTTAGTTTTATATATGGGCAAATCCTGCGTGACGGACGATACATTTGTACGGATTTTGTTGTACTTAAATGAATTCCATTGTCGTTTTACACGAGATATCTTTGCAGAGATTTCAGAGAATATAAGCCCATCGATTGTGCTATCGAATGGCATTTGTTAATTTACATATTTGTTTTGAAGGAAAAAGATATTCACTTTTAAAGTGCTGTGACGGACGCTACAAAAACTGGAAGTGACTTTTTTTCAACATGTGTTTCTGTAATTTTAATCAAATCGGTCATAGTAATAAAAAAACTGTAAATTCATAATAGATAGAGGAAAATCAGAGGATTACAAAACAGCTTTTATAAAATATTTTAAAGTTTCCAGTTTCACCAAAAATCCATAAATGAACTGTTGCGGACGCTACTTGACGGACGATACAATTTTTACTTGAATGTTTTTTTATCAGGAAAAATTCATATTTTATATGTTCTTAAGGGTTCGTAAATCAGTGATAATAATGGTGATATTTGTTCCCAAATTTCATTTACTTCCTCTTTATTTTCGCGGTTAAAAATGCGATTTTTGGACGCAATTTAATATTTCACAAAACGGCTACATACATATAATTATTTAAAGTTTTATACTTTTTATATCTTTTCATCCAAAGAATGTTGCGGCTTAGCTGGATTTTTTTTAAGCATCAAATTCGCTCACTGTATTTTTTTAACACTTAATACCTCAAATTTAATCTGTGTATATAGACAGTGTTATTGTTTTATGAATAAGACAGACATGTGTTGGTAAATTTTGTATTTAATAAATATTACCTTATAAAAAATATTTACTGTGACGGACGCTATACACTTTCCTATACATATTATTCTGTAAAATGCTATATTAACATCTATATACTTTTAGCCTTATGTAAAGCTCACTATAAGTTCTTTTTACAAACCTGGTTCAATTGGAGAAAAAAAGAAAAATTGCACTAGTCAAATTAAAAAACCTTTATTTCTGTGACGGACGCCCTTTTTTACTTGACGTTATTTATATCACTCCAATCACTTTTGATGGGGTCTTTTGCACCTAACTGTATAAAATTAAGTAGACTTTGTTTTTGAGATTTTTATGAACTTTTAAAAAACCAATTATTTTAAAAACACGAGGTGGGCGCAAATAAAGACGAAGAGAGCGATCAAAAATTGTATCCATTAGATATTATAAAGGATCAATATACTCTTATCTTTTTTATTTATTTATTATTAAAGTCTATGGAAAAAATCCTTACAGACTATTACATTAAATTAGATTTGAATGAGCAATATAAATTTAAATCTTAATAAGGTATTTAAATATGCTATAATTCTTTGTTTGACAGTTTTTGTAGATAATGAGAAATCAATAAGATTATATAATATTAATATAAATCTTTACAAATCCGTCTAATGGGGTCAGCATCAGCACAATTTCTGCGGAAGACTTCTATAAATAGCGGCCGAAAATTACGACTAACTGTTTAATTAAATTAATTAAATTTAGAAGGAATGATACATTGAGCACGGTACGACGGCTCTGTAGTGTCGACAATCTTATAAGCAACAATCTACTACGGTATGATGGTAGGTTAACTCCAGGATTCCAGAGGAATCCACGTAGGCAAAATAATAAAAACTGTTTTTGAACAGGTTCAATGTGATTTATATGTACATTGTATTGCGGGTCCCAGATTATAGATCCATATTCAAGGATAGGCCTAACGAGAGAAGTATATAGTCTTTTTATATGGTAAATTTTTTTATAAACACAAATACGTAATTATGACAGTTTAAAAATTTTGTCCTTTGTTTAATGTTTTTCGGATTTGCCCATATATATATAAATATTTTCTTATTTAATAGAATTCAAACCAAAAGTGCAACGTTTCACAGTGGTTTTAACAAAAAAAAAAAAGAAAAATAATGCTTTTGATATTCATTGTCACGAGTTTCATTAATGATCATGGTCTTAACGAAAATTAGCTTTAGTCAGAACGAATTATTCGTGCAAACATTTCTGAGACCTTTTCTTATTTTGATAGTAAGTAGTAAGAAGAATGTTGTTTGTTTTTGCTCTTTGATTTTCGAATGAATTTGTTTAGTTCATGAAACAAAACGATTGGAGTATAGCTGAATCTGTCTTTACATTCTACAAATGATTTCGAAAGGTTTCGTTTCTTTTCACACTCTGTAAATATGTATCTTCTGAACTGTAAGTCTGGTATGAGAGAATTGTTAAATAGGACCCAATTTTTTGTTTATGGTTAGCATGTGTTTACACGGGGTAAGTCATTAGGCGTCAAAGTAGACGACCTTAGAAGCTTTTGGACGAGTAGCTCTTTCAATTATTGTCCAAAATGGTTGATTTTGGAATGAGCTTGAAGAAAAAACATGCTTAACAGGTAATAAAAACGATAACCAATTGAAATATGAAGAAATTATTAAGTTATTAGAGACACACTTCTGTCCTCAAGAGAATATCTTGGTGGAACAACATCGTTTCTTATGTGAAGTTCAAAACGAGAACTAATCTATTACAGATTTCGTATCGGTTTTACAAAAAAGAAGTATTGAATGTGAATTCATGTATGAATGCGAAAAGTCGGTGGCAGACTTTTTTCTCACTGCCCAATTCATATGAGGCGTACGTGACTCTCACATTCGTGAGCAGCTGTTACAAAATCCAAAAGTAACATTTTAAGCTGCCATGGGCGTGAAATTTATTTCCTATAACTAGTTATAAGCAAATAAGTTCTGATAATACACATACACGACATACAACAATTGTAAAGAGCATAAAAATACTTTTATGCTCCTGATTTTTCACAAACTCTCAACAAAAAATTCAATCAATCGCTATGAAACACAAACAATGAAGCGAGAACACAATATGGAGTTTTTTAAATTTTTTTCTGCTGCTACTACCCAGTAATAAAAAAGGTTTATTCTCAAATTGAGGATGATTTGAAAATAAATCTTTTTTCATAGGTCAAACGTTTGATACTGATTTGATACTGATTTGAGAATAATAGCGTTCTCAACAAAAAGGGGACTTTATTCAAATTCAAATTGAGAAATGCCTTTATTCTCAAATCATTATCAAATCTCAAGGTTTTTCAAATGTGGATATCATCTACATACATGTGGAACATAATTAAAATGGCGTCGTATTTTTGATATTTTTGAGTTTGTTTATTTTGTTTTTGAAAACGGTGCATCATATTTGAATCCTTTTGCTTAAAATATAATTTTTTTATTGCTAGGTAAAAAAAAACATTTAAGAAACAAAGAAAATTTACTTATGCATATGAATATTAATGAATTTTAATTCTTTAATCAAAATAATTAGATGAAATTTAGTACAGACATTTGCTTTGGTAGAGGGAATATCACAATTAAAATTGGCGATTGTCCATAATTTCGGGTGACTTTTTTTAACAAGATTTTATGGTCAAATATGGACCAATTTTAAAAAATCCGGAAGAGATAATGAATTTCTTTAAACGTAATACCATTTCATTAAAATATCTTAAACATTAATTTTTTTTAACATAAAATTGTTTTGTTATTTTTTGTTTTTTAAAGTTTGAAAAAAAAATTAAAATATGGTTTGATATCAAATTTATATAACACCATTTTTCAAATTATTCTCAAATCATCTTAGGGTTTGATAATGATTTGGGAATAACCTTTATTCTTAATTTGAGAAACTATCATTTTTCAAACGTTTATTCTCAAATGAACCCTCATTTGAAAATGAATGTGAATTTCAAACATCTGTTCAGGTTTAAAAAAAGTTTGAAAAAAAGTTTGATATCAAATGTAAAAGTCATCATATTTCAAACGTTTGACACTGTTCTTACTGGGTAGTACAACCGCATATTTGAATATGTGTTGGTGGTGCCCACCGCTGATTTAAAGAAAACATCGAAAAAGCAACAACATTGGAAGCATCAAAACTAGATAACAGAGAGATTGGAAATAATTCTTAGTGTTAACAAGTGATGTCCATCAAACGCAACATATATATAGCAGAGAAAGAAGTCTCAACCGCAACACCTTTAAACACAACTTATCAAAGTCTAAAACAAGAGCAAACTACTGCGAATTAGGTATTAAAGGTTTATGTCTTTGATGCGGTCGCAACAAATCATATGTCAACAGACTGAAAAATTAACAAAAACAACCGACGAAGTCTGATGGTAACGTTAACGAGTTAATCCACAACTAGAAGCAGCACACTACGAAATCAAAAGGATTCATGAAATTTTTAACAGCTTTAAAAACGCAAAATACTTCTGTAAGTTGGACTTGTACAAAGCATATTTACATATATTGTGTTCTCCGGATGAAATCAGAAAAGTACAAACCATTTCAACACTGCCAGGTACGTATCTTATGAACCGCTTATCTTTTGACATAAAAACTGCTCCTAGCAAATTTAATAGAATTTTTTACCAAATTTTACAAGATTTAAAAGGCACAATTTCATACTTTGATATTATAATCCATGGGGAAACGTTAACCAGCTGTCAGGAAAAGACTGATTAAATGCATGGAAAGGTAGAGCAACTATCAATTACATCTCAACAAAAAAAAAACTGCGAATATTTCAAAACTGAAATAAAATACCTTGTATACGCGAAAAAGTTAAGGCGATCGCGGATCTACCAGAACCAAAGAACGTAAATGATGTGAGGTTTCTTGGAATGATAACTTATTATTTCAAATTCATGCCACATGTATCAACTCTCACCTCTCCATTGCGTCAACTGCTAGAAATGAATAGAAAATAGATTTGGTCTAACAAGTGCAAAGAGTCATTCAAAAGTTAAAACAGGAAATACTAACTGACAGATGGCTGACACCTTATGACGAGAAATTGCCTGTAATCCTAGCTTGTGATGCCAGCCTAGTAGGATTAGCTGCCACACGAAATCAATGGTGAAGAACGCCCCATGGCATTTATTTCGAGATAGTTAACCAAGTCTAAACAAAACTATAGTCAGTTAAATAAAGAAGCTCTTACAATAATTTTCGCAGTTGACAAGTTTTTTATGTGCCTTCATGGTAGAGAATTTACCCTAATAACTGATTATCGCCCCCTTACAAGAATTATTTACCGACGACATCCACAAGACTTCTTCGGTATGCATAATTTCTTCAAAGTTTCAATTATAAAATAAAGCCCCTATTGAAACAACAACAACGTTCAAACGTTTTTTAGATGAGCTGTAAAAATTATCCAAGAAATTAACAAAATTAAAACAAGACTTTCTAAATCCGAATGCAAGTTTTTTGTGTACCTTCATGGTAGGGAATTTACCCTAATAACTGATAATCGTCCCTTACAATAATTTTTCATCGAAATTTCAAAACACATTCGATGACATCTGCAAGATTTCTTCGGTATGCATCATTTCTTCAAAGTTTTAATTATAAAATTAAACACCGCAAAGCTGAAACGCCTATTAAGACAACAACAAGGTTCAAATTTTTTTAAGATGAGCTGGCAAAAATTATCCAAGAAATTATCAAAATTAAAACAAGACTTCCTAAATGATTAAAATTTTGAACCAGAATACTCAATCCAAGATGCCGTCATATTGAAAGGTGAACGAGTTGTGATGCCAATAACTTTACGTAATAAAATTTTGAAAGATGCAACATTTAGCAAGGAAATATTGTGTCTGGAAAGATATAAATGTCATTGAGCAATTAATGTCCTCAAAAAGTGGAAATCCATCATTGGGAAGAGCTTGATGAAAATTTCTAACGTGTACATTAGGGTAGGTCGTTTTTTGACTTTTGTCTCTGATCGACTTCTAATAGTGAAATTATGTGGCCAAATTATGTCAATAGGAAGTGTGCAAAATATTATTTGATTTATTTGTTAAAATTCTGTAATAAATTACATTTACTTAAATTATGAGCAAAAAATTACTTTCTTGCGAAATTCGCCGAGTACGGGAAAATGGTTTGAGATATCGACCTCGATTTTTTGAGTTTTGCAAATACTCTAATTTTTCCCCATAAAAATGGGCTCAAAAACTTTGCGCCCGTTGCGCGGGCTCGTATCCTAAAAATAAATCAATAATATTTTGCACACTTCCGTTTGACATAATTTGGCCACATAATTTCACTATTAGTATTAATAGACGTATTGGTAGACGCAAAATATAAGTAGCCCGAAATTTGTATAATAAAAAGCCCCAATGTCTAGTACAAAAATGCATAACTCCAGGACACCCAGCAACAAATTACTGGCAGACATACGTCCACATATTGAAGTCAAAGCTAAAGGCTATTGAAGATGAAAAGGTACCCTTTAACATCAAAGTACAACAAATTCTTTTTTCGATAAAGAGCAACACCATTAGCAAATGGTCAAACTCCCTCAAAACTTTATCTTGGCCGTGACATCAGAATCAAATTAGATGCAATACTTCCAGTGAAACAGCCAAAATCAATATTAATAAAGCCTGTTGTGCGCCAAATAAGCGTGGGAGATAGGGTCCAGTTACGATGGTACGATAAATACAAGTAGGAGTGTTATATTCGGCTATGCACAATCTTAGATACCCTTCACCAATGGTGTTTCAAAAGTAAAGTACATTATCGAACAAGTTTATGGTAAAATATGTATGTTTCTGATGACTATTTAAAGTGAATCCTACAGAAATTGAATTACCTTGGTTTATACAGCTGCTATTTTAATTTCTATACAAACATACATATATTCCATATACATATTTTGTAATTGAAGAAAATCAAAAATCAGAAAAAGTTCGCGGTTCTGAAAAGTTCATAAATATACACTTTTATCTAAACTTAGTAAGCCGTTGAGTCCCTTATCAATGATATTAGGTAAATATAAAGAAGGCTTTATGTATGACTAAATTCATTAATTACGTATTATGGATATAAAAAAGTTATTGGTTAGTTATCTAAAACTCTAAGGTTAGCGGGCCGATTTGGATCAAACCTTTGGCAACAATATTCGGGATTAATTGGTTTGTCAATCTATACAAGCTTTAGAATCTTAGAGTATACGGAATTAGTGAGATATAAAACTTTTGAATTGTTATCAGAACTATATTTGAAAAACTTAAGGTTACTAACATAGTATTATATAAAGACTGTCTCGATTGAAATTGATACTTAGATTTTGGTCAATAAAATTAAAACGCTCAGTTTAATTTTAGAAGATTAATTTATGATATCTTCCAATTAAAGATATTAAGAAATTATCGCCTATTTACATAAAATACACTTAATTTTGCGCTTAACACCTTTCATTAAGTTTTGAAACTCTCTTTCGTTTTTTGCACACCCGTTTGCTTCCGCGAACGCATGTACAAATGGCTTGCCAAACCATGTATTGCTTGGGAAATTTACTATACTTGGTTTGAGTAAATTTTGCACTGACATCTTGAATGCTGTATAAAATTCCTTACCAGGTAACTGATTAAAGTGTGCTTTGAACTAAATAATAAAATCAAACTTTAGGGATAATATGTTTAGCGTACTCGATTTGTCTCTACCCACCAGGTCTCCCTTTTGTCGATAAAAAATAAGTTGTCAAAATCGAGCACAGTGTAATTATTAAAGGAACTTTTTCTTTAGACTTACAAAAACGTTAACTATTTGTACTATAAATATGTAACTTAAAAGAAAGATGTAAGTTAAAAGATTAATGTTTTTTAATCTATTCTTTCCAGATTCAAAACTTAAGCTTCCTAACACTTCTGCTATATCCACATTCATTTTTTTAAAACCGCCCAACAGTTTAGAAGTTACAGAATTATTTCAATTATATTTTTTAGCCATCCCGCGGTTTTATCAAATAACTATTTATTACAACCATAAAAAATTGTAATAAATTGGGATCTTAGTGCAATACACTACAGTAAAACTTTTTAATAAAATAAATTTATTATTTTATTTTTATTTCTCTACATATCTTACCAACCCTTTTTTGCTATCAGTGCCTAGTTTCTGTAACACTCTCATCGATAAATTATTCGAGTGAAACAAAGAAAATTAAGAAAAAACTTGTTGATTTGAAACAAAATGTAATTTTTTTTACCCAAATGTTTTTGTAACTTATTTTTGTGAGAACTATCTGCCATTCAACAACAATGGTGCGAAAAGTTTGTCTTTTTATCTGTCAAAACAATCCACACGTATTAAAGGCGCCAAAAAAGAAACATTTGAAGTAAAAAGTAAAACCAAATACATAATTGAAATGAATTCCAAAAAGGTGAGTCTTTATAATTAATTAAAATGTAATTAATTTATTCAAATATTTTCCATTTTAATTAATTTCAGAGAATTGACAGAACATCAAAAATTCAACAACATTTTTTGGCAACTAACAACAACAAAAATAATATATAAATATATATATCGTCACCTGAAATGCAAATCGGCGTAACTAACACAAAAATTACAATTGTTTTTTTGAATGATTAGGCCACAGCAACCCAAAATAAATCTAGCAACAAAATTTGCATGCGTGCGGTCAAAAACAGCGATTTTATTCACTAAAAACCAAAGGTTTAAAATGGTGCTTTAGAAAATATTCAGCTTGTAGTTAAGCCCTTTTCTTTTTTCGCTAATACTTAAAAATTACTCGTTTTTTGTCATTTAAGTTTTCAGGAATGTCTTTGCTGCTGCATTGTTGACCAAATTTCAAAATTTGGAACTAATGTTTTATTTAGTTTAAAAGTTGTGATGTTTTTTTGCTTGTCATATAAAAAATTATTATCCTAGACTAAGATTTGTGAAACGTTAAGTTTGCTTTCTGACTGTAGATTGACCTGATTTCCTACAACTCTAAAGCTTCTCTGTTCTAACTATATGAATTTTCATTTAAATATCTTTAACCGTTTAAACGTTACGTGGTAATTTCTGAATAACTCTTAAAAAAATCTCTGTATATATTTTAAATTATTAAAATCATATCCTTTTACATTAAATTAAGTTTCGAAAATAAACTGTTACTATTTTTAAGACCCCTCTCTATACTATTGACGAATAACATTATGTATTTTGAAAGGTTTAAATTTTTGCTCAAAATTTGTATGGTAGTTAAGCCCTTTTGGTTTCAGAAAATATTCAACTTGTAGTTAAGCGCTTTTGTTTTTTCGCAATTGCCCAAAAACTGAACTTTTTTACCATATTATTTTAAATCTTTTTTACCATTTTATTTTAAATTGCCGAAAGTGCCTATTTGTTTAAAAAAAACAAAAAAAAGTGCTTATTTGTTTAAAAAAACACGCTATTGAATTTCATGAATATTGGTCAATAAACACTTAAGATATGGTTAAAATAGTAAAATCGATGTATTGCAAATTGCCAAATTCAAAATTTTTGAGAAAACTTTATTTGATTTTTTTGCAATTGCTCAGCTGTTTATGCACCGATTTTAATGAAATTTAATAGTATGTATTGCGGGAGTACGTCCTGAAATCTGATATGTAATTCATGTCGGTGTATTTTCTAGGAGTTTTACAAAACTGATTTCAGCAGACTGAGATATTTTATATTCGTATATCTTAAATAAAAGCTCTGACTTTTGAGCATTGTAAAGAAAATATATTGTTGTATAATGGGCCTGTATAATTACATATCAGATTTTAGGAAACCGGTCCACAAACACCTGGAATATCTCCAAAATACTAAAACCGATGTATCTTAAATTTCCGAATTTTTAATTTATTTTTTACTTTTTTAACTTAGTTGGTAGGGAAATTTCCTAAAATGAGGCAATTTTCAGAACGTTAAGTCTGGTGTTTTGACGAGATCAAAAACATATATATAATTTCATGTCAGTACTCCCTCCAAATGATCTACCAACCGATTTCAGATGAACAACTGTATATGACATGAATTTGAGGTATGACATTCGAACATTGAAAACCCATTATATGTATGATGTTAAAGTATTACATATCAAATTGTAGGTAATCTCGCAGAATTTGTATTAAATACGCCTCAGTACAGTTCTGATATAACTCATTACAATAGATTTACGACAAGAGACCAGAATCAAGATACAATTTCTTAATAGTAAACAATAGAACTTTTGTGACTTCATTTGTATAAAATTGTTGTGTTATAGTGTTGTATATCGAAATGAGGGTTGTCCTTTTAGGATTTACACAGAAAATAATTTAGTCTCATTACGAGCCTACTCTAACATAGTTCGATACAAGACACCTTCCAAATATTGTTCATGAAGAACCCATCTAAATCGGTCCACTTACTTGGTAGATAAACTTGGTTAACCACTAACTAATATAGTGCATATGGCACATTAAAAAAGGTTCAGATATCCTTTTTTATACATCTTTAACTAGAACTTGTTTACATCTTATAGCCTTGATACCTAGGCTAGATAATACTTCCCAAAGTTTGATCCAAATCGGTCCGCTAACTTTAGAGTTTTAGATAACTAACCAAGAACTTCTTTTATATCCATAATTAATGAATTTTAATATACATAAAGATAGAATACTTACCAAATATTATTTTTAGAAACGCGACCGTTTACTGATTTTTAGTTTTCTTTTAATCCGAAAATATGTATATGGAATATATGTTTGTATGTATAGAAATTTAAGCCGCAGTATAAACCACGGTAATTCACTTAGATTAGTCTTCAGAAACATACATATTTTTCCATAAACTCTTTCGATTATGTGCAATACTTTTAAACACCATTGGTGAAGGGTATCTAAGATTCGGCATAGCCAAATTTAACACTCTTACTTGTTTATATTTTTTTAGTAAATTTGTTTGCTCACAACATCTTTTTATCGATGATAAATTGTTTCTTTTTCTGCCAGCTGTTTTCTTTTTGACAGATGTATTGGAAATTTCCAATAAAACGCAATCAGTGTTGCTAGTTCTCTAAACAAAACACATACTATTTTAAAATATTTATTTTTGTATTTGCTTTGATTTATCACTTGACGTGAACTCCCGCATATCTAAAATAAATACATATATTTATAATAATATAATAGTATTGAAATATTTTAGTTACTTTGTTTTCTAAAGAAGATTTTTAATAAAAGTTTATAAATTAATATGGCTTTTTCTTCAAAATTTGTATATTCAATGAAATCAGTATCGAAAAGGTCACATCTCCGAGACTTAAAATACATAAAAAACGTACATATGTAATAACGGCAATATCAAATTATTTTTGTACCTTTCGATTTCTCACTTGCCCTAAACAATAACCAGAGCTGGAAAAGATTGCAATCACACGATTTTACGTAAATTTGCTTCAATTTTGCATTTAAAAATATAAATTGATTTTATGTTTTTAATTTGAAATCATGAAATCATTTCGATAAAAATTTTTGATTTAATTTTTTTAAATCACATATTTTTTTGTCTTTTTAAGATCGGAAACACCCTTTCCGCAAACACCCCTCGGGTTTCTTTTAATAGTACCGATTTCATTATAAAGTGCAATTTTGATATTGCGGACACCTGCTAATCCGGACACATAATTTTTTACTTTAGCAGTCTCTGTAATCCGGACAGTATTTACTTTAATTGCTTTTGGATATTAAACTTAGACTGAATAATATTTATTTTGTTTCTGAAGAATTTTTGCTGTTAGTTTTTTAGTTAGACAACGCCGTGGTATAGTAGGTTAGCCATCTGCCTAGCATACCAGAGGTCCCAAGTTCGATCCGCGGCCAGACCCACTTCAAAAAAAATAAACTTTCGATTCAAAAGAATTTGTATACCTTGGTACCGCTGTGAACATCAACAACGCTATAAGCTTTGAAATTAAACGTAGAATAATACTGGCCAATCGATGCTATTTTGGCCTAAGCAAACAGCTAAGAAATAAAGTCCTCTCCGTAAGAACTAAAATTACGCTCTATAAAACGCTTTTACTACCCGTGTTACTGTATGGTGCAGAATCATGGGTACTTGCACAGGCAGATAAAGCTATCCTTGGAGTGTTTGAGAGGAAAATCCAACGAAAAATATTTGGACCAGTCTGCGTCAACAATGAGTATCGACATCGAATGAATCATGGGCTGTATGAGTTATACGCTGACATAGATATAGTAAAACGCATTAAGCAACAGCGGCTGCGCTGGCTAGGACATGTTGTGCGAATGGATGTAAATACTCCGGCAAGAAAAGTGTTTGATAATGATCCTGAGGGAACTCGTAAAAGAGGGCGCCCTACTTGGAAAGACCAAGTAGAAGAAAATCTTTCAAAACTTGGTATACGAAATTGGAGAATATGCGCACAAGATAGAAGCGCATGGAATTCTAAAATATGCTCGGCCTTTGACCTAAACAGGTTGTTACAATAGGACATTTAAGTAAGTAGACTTTATTCAATATTTTGAGGCAGTCTGGAGGCTGCATCGACATTTCCATTTTCTTTTGATGTTTTTATTTCAATTATGTAATCAAACGATTGTAGATATATAGCATAATGTTGCATTCTAGTTGCTGACATCGTTGGAAGGCCTTTCACAGGAGAAAATATTTGAGCAACTGGTTTATTGTCTGTAATTAAAATGAATTTCCTGCCGAAAATATACTGATAGAATTTTCTGATACCAAATATAATGACATACGCTTCTTTGTCTATTTGCCTGTACCGCTGTACGGGCGTTCTGTGGCATCGGAGTATCGGTGGCTAAGTACTGCCCCTACACCGTAAGGGCTTGCATCAACAGTTAGAATCAACGACAATCTTGGATTATAATGAGCTAAAATTCGATCAGACATCATTTGCTTTTTAACTTCATAGTTGACATACCACATGAAAGGAACATTCATTTTCAATAAATTATTTATCGGGTACAGGATAGTGCTCAAATTCTTTATAAACCGTCTGTAGTAATTAACTATCCCCACAAAGGCTCGAAATTCTTCCCTTGTAGCCGGTCTCTTCATGTTTTGTATTGCATCAATTTTCCTTTTTACTTTCCCAATGCCGTGTCTATTAATCTCATCCTGCATTCAGTAAGATTTTTCAATATTAGTTCGCATATTATGGTTCTCTAACCAACGTAATACTTAGTCGATTCTACTCAGATGACACTCATCGTTTTCTGAAGTCTTGTAGGCCGAAATGTCTTGAAGCAGCTACTCCATAAAACGCATGCAACCCCAAACATCATTCTAGTTGGTGTGAACAGTCCCTTGTGTGTATTTATCGTTTACAGTTTCCGATCTTGTAGATGTACCTCCAACTGTAAATATGCCTGGGCCAAATCGATCTTGGTAAATTTTTTTCCTCCAGACATCGCGATAAATAATTCTTCGATCGTGTTCAACGGGTGTTCATCGACTATCATGTGGGGGTTTGTTTTAATTTTGTAGTCACCGCATATGCGTACATATCCGTGCTTTTAAGACACTGCCACATTATGGGTTGCACATTCGCTTGAATCTACCTTTTCGAGCAATCCTTCTAAAACTTGCTTTTCTAATTCAAGTTTGACAGCATTGATTATAGAAAACGGCACTCTCCGGGCTTTGAAGAATTTTGGAGTCGCTGATTCTTTTATGTTTATTCTCGCTTGTTAGCTCTCAATCTTTCCAGGGGAGGGTGATTGAAGTATGGGATACTTTTTGAGTATAGCTTGAAGTTTTGTTTTTACATCTTGTTTTGTGTCTTCAGATATGATTTATTTTTGTAGCTTCTTTGTTTAATATATTTGACCAATTTAACTTAACCTGTTTCAACCATTCTGGACCGAGCAATGGTACCGTGTTTGATTTAACTACGTTTAGTTTTAAGGGCGGTGATAGAATAGTGGGACTAATTTGGACCGTGACCAGCAAGAACCCGAAACAGTCAATGACGTTGTTACAGTAGCTATACAATTTTGTGTCATTCTCATACTCATACAACATACTCGCCGTAGGCGACCCTTAAGAGAACAATAATCGCACACAGTCTCTTTGTAACGGCACTCATTTGCTAAATTTTGAGTGCTTTCACAACGATAACATGATTTCCTACCAGCATACATTGTCACCTTTCGAAATTCTTTTCGCTCTAGAATTTGTCGTTACCATATCTACTGAAATTTCCTCCTTCGGTTGACGTAACTCTACCCCTCCTTTCTCAGCACTTTAATATGTTTTTGCGGTTGAAATAGCAGCATCTAAGGTCAGATCGCTTCTGATTGCTTGATCCAAAAACAAACTGACTTCTTAACGCTGTTTAAATACGTGCCAAAGTTGCAGTATAATGCCAACTTCCTTAAGGAAATTAGGTACCCTTCACAAGATTCTTCCTCCTAATCCAAGATTAGACTCATTGAAAGGGACCTACGTTTTTACGCCGGCTCTGAACGGCAAATGCATTAGTTAGAGAAGTTTTACATAGCCTAATACTCAATAACCAGTGGCTAGCTGAGTAATGAGGTGAACCGCCGCTTTTTTGAAAATTTATTTTTTCAAGTGAGTCTGGCCAGGGATCGAACTTGGGCCTCTGGTATGCTAGGCGGATGACTAACCTGCTATACCACGGCGGTTCATAAAAAAACTAACACAGCTTTATTTCAAACAGTCAAAAACAAAAATCCTTGAAGTAGTTTTGGAATTATTATATTTTTCCCTGAAAATTCATGTTCTTTATAACGCGCCAAGGATATGCACAAACAATTTTATGTTTAAATAAAGAAATTTAAAAATTATACATAATTTACCATTAAATGACTCGTTAGTATTGAATAGTACAGTTTTGCTTAAATATAATCGAATTTACTTAGTTTTCTCCATGTTGGAAAATGGTACATTTTTCCCAGGTTGGTTTCAAAAATCTTTTTTTTTTTTTTTTGTTTTTTGAAAGTTTTGTTCAACAAATATTACAAATTTAAAATTTACTCACCAGTGTGTTAAAACAGGTCACAGGTACTGCGAAACTGTTCAAGATATCGACCTAAATTTTTTTTGAGTTTTATTCTCCCATTTGTCTGTTTTAACACACTGGTGAGTGAATTCTAACGGTCTTATGCTAAAAAAACCATAAATATTGCTTAAAGAACGTGTAAGTTACCAAATACTTTAAGGCTAACAAACGATTGTTAAAAAATAGTATCCAAAAACAGTTCTATAAATAATGATACGTCAAGTCAATTTAACATGTTAATGCTGGCAACATTATCATTCTCTATTGTCTCTTTATAGTTAAAAATACAAAACAACGAATTAATTATTCATTGTTTCCTTCGGGTAGTCGAGTTTCTAAATCATGTTTTGTATGTTTTTAATATAAAATAACATTTTTATTCTTTTCTTAATTTAAAATTATACTAAACACATTTATAATACAGTAAAATAATAAATAGACACATTTTTATTAAGGGTTTAAAAATCGAGTACTTTTAACTTATGATGAGTGTTAAAAGTTCTCGATGATATATCACTATAATGTTTTTTATAAATTTCATTGACTGATGTTTGTTTTTTATTGAAAAAATGAATTTTTGTTTAAAATTATAATTTGTATGAAATATGTAAAATAGAGTATGAAATGTCATTGAAATTGGATTTTATAAATTCCCCACCCCCGAAACCTTTTATATGATAAAACATACCAAATTATAAAAAATATGATAACGAAATTTTGTAAAAACATCATTTTTTATTAGAAGAGTCTGAAAACTTAAATATTTTCATTAAAAGTTTTCAGAAAATATTTTTTATCAAAACAATAAAATATTTAATGTAGCTTTAAATTATGTAGATAGCTACTTTGAATTATTTGATGTTAACAAAAGATTAACATCGTTTTTGGATAATACTTTAAGGAATTTAGTTTGACTTTAGTTTTCCAATCGTTGTTAAATTTTTTTTGCATAAGACCGCAAATTTGTAGTATTTGTTTAACAAAATTTTCGAAAAATTAAAAAATGAAAATGAGAAAAATGTACCATTTCAACATGGAAAAAACTAAGTAAATTCGATTATATTTAAACAAAACTAAACCATTCAATACTAACGAGTCATTAAATGATAACTTATGTTTAATTTTTAAATTTCTCCGTTCACAACATAAAATTTTTGGTGCATATCCTTGCGCGCGTTTTCAAGGACATGAATTTTCTGGGAAAAAATGGAATAACTCCAAAACTATTTCATGGATTTTTGTTTTTGGCGATTTGAAATAAAGCTGTGTTAGTTTTCTTTAATATTCTTGTAAAAATTGTTTATTTGTGGTTGAAATTTCTGAAAAATAAAAAATTAACCAATTTTTCGCCATACAAATGGGCTCTTAAATTTTGGACCCGATGCGCACCGGTAGAACGTTGTCCGATTTGGCTCAAATTTTCAGAACTAAACTTTTAGTCCTTCTTCTTCTTCTGTTATCCTTGACTCCCAGTGGAGCATAGGGCTTCAACCATCCTTTTATATCGAACTCTATTACGAGATGTTAGGCATACATTATTCCAAGCGCTTGTCGAGCAATGTTGGTATTTAGCCTTCGTAGTGTGTGGCCTACCCACCGCCATTTCGGTTGACATACCTCTATAGAAGAAGGGATTTGGCTTTAGTCCTAGTGTCATAATATTCCGTTGAAAAACATTTGAAATCAAAGAAAAATATGTTCCTGTCACCCTAATGTATATCTAATAACATATAGTATTAAATTGCTATAAAATAATATTGACATTGGCCCTTTTAGCACTAAGCCAAAGATTTAAAAATATAAAAAATGTGTTAATGCAAAAAAGGCCAATTTCGACATTGGCCCTTTTAGCACACCCTTTTACGCCGAAAATTGACATTAGCCACTTTAGCACCAATCCACAGACTTATTCTATATAACAAATGATGATACAATACATATATCAATAATACATTGAAAAATAGTAATTTGGGATGCATGGTATAATAAAAACTATGAACAGTGACGTTATTGAAGCATTTGAGGAACGAAATCGCGAAAAAAAAATGTTCTATTTGAAGAACAATGTACTGTTGCATCAAGGTGGGGCATTACCTTGATGCAACAGTACATTCTTCTTCATTCTGTAACAAATCAATAAAAACGATGCAGAACTATTGGGTTGCCCAAAAAGTAATTGCGGATTTTTCATATAGTCGGCTTTGACAATTTTTTTCAACGACTTGGGACTTTTTAATTGTGTTTTTTCTTTTGACATTTATAAGCTGTCACAATTAACTTGCTTTAGAAAAAAAGTGCGTGAAATTTTGTTTACATTTGTTTGTTTGGCGACCTTTTTAATATGGAGCACACAAAGGAGCATTTTCGTCATATTTTACTTTATTATTTCCGTAAAGGAAAAAACGCGGAGCAGGTTGCTAAAAAGTTACGAGATGTGTATGGTGATAAAGCCTTAAAAGAAAGACAGTGTCAAAATTGGTTTCGCAAATACCGTTCTGGAGATTTTTCACTAAAAGATGAGCCACGTCCAGGTCGGCCAAATGAAGTTGATGATGACCAAATCAAAGCATTAATCGAATTGGATCGTCATGTAACTGAGCGTGAGATAGGAGAGAAAAAAAATATACCAAAATCAACCGTTCATTATCACATAAAAAGTCTTGGACTGGTGAAAAAGCTTGATATTTGGGTACCACATGTATTGAAAGAAATTCATTTAACAAACCGAATCAACGCTTGTGATATGCACCTTAAACACAATGAATTCGATCCGTTTATAAACCGAATCATAACTGGAGATGAAAAATGGATTGTTTACAACAATGTTAGTCGAAAACGTTCATGGTCCAAGCATGGTGAACCAGCTCAAACCACTTCAAAGGCTGATATCCACTAAAAGAAGGTTATGCTGTCTGTTTAGTGGGATTGGAAGGGTCTGGTATATTTTGAGCTGCTTCCAAGGAACCAAACGATTAATTCGGATGTTTACTGTCAACAATTGGACAAATTGAATACAGCCATCAAGGAGAAGCGACCAGAATTGGTCAATCGTAAAGGTGTCGTATTCCATCATGACAACGCCAGACCACACACATCTTTGGTCACTCGCCAAAAACTGAGTGAGCTTGGCTGGGAACTTTTGATGCATCCACCATATAGCCCTGACCTTGCACCATCAGACTACCATTTATTTCGATCTTTGCAGAACTCCTTAAATGGTAAAACTTTCGGCAATGATGAGGCTATAAAATCGCACTTGGTTCAGTTTTTTTGCAGATAAAGGCCAGAAGCTCTATTAGCGTGGAATACTAAATTTGCCGGGAAAATGACAAAAGGTTATCGAACAAAATGGCAATTATATATATGATTAAAGTTCGTTCTAAGTTTTATTAAAAATGCATTTACTTTCTTTTAAAAAATCCGCAATTACTTTTTGGGCAACCCAATACATAAATTAAAATTGCTTCGTCTTATTTTGGATTCTCCAGATCTGACACAAGCAACTTTTTACGGTCCTCAGACCTCAAGAAAATGATCGATGGAAAAAAATTTAGTGCTGATGAATCGCCAAAACTAAGACCTATTATGAGGCTCAAAAAAAATAGTTAAAATGGTATGCACATTACAACCGCTATAAATGTTTTATTACTTTCGAATAATAAAATCCCTATATTAGTCCTAAACTTTTTTGTTAACAAAATAAAGTATAAACAAAAATACATTCAAGGTATTCATGATATAGAGTTTTTACCCTTGTACAAGAGTAAAAGAGTATTGTAGCTAAAAAAAACAGTGACGACATTGTGAACACACATTTTCAAATTACTCTTACCATTGACATAAATAATTTGTTGAAACGGTAGATTTTATTTATTGGCTATTCCTTTTTTTCTCCTCAATAGTCTTTATTAGTTTTTGTTTAAAAATATTAATTTTGTTTTGAAAATAAAATAATTTATATGATTTTTAAGAATTTTTAAACCAAGATCAAAGTTGTACTTTTTTTGGAAAAGTAAAAGAGTGAAAGTGTTAAAAAGCTGTTTTTAAGTACTTTGTATTGTAGAGTGCTACATTACTTCTTTACTATTTTACTAGGCAAAGAACTCTGGAAAGGAACACTGAATTTGTTTTATTTACCTTAACAAGAGAAATTTTTAAAAAGTCATTGAACTCTTTGCTCCACCTAGACGGTTGGTCCAATTTCGGGGGATCGCTTTTTTGAATTTTAAGTAAAACTCTCATGGGAGACATTTCGCTGTTAGGTGGTTCCATTTGAGCTAATTCAATGAGTGTAATTCCAAGAGACCATATGTCTACTTTCTGATCATATGGATTGTCTCTAAATGTTTCACATAAAACCAATTCTGGTGCCATCCAGTAAGGTGTTCCAATAAAGGTATCATGCTTTTGAAGAGTATGTTTATTTTTCGCTGATACGCCAAAATCAGCTGAAATATAATAATAACTTATAGATCATAAGTTTCAATGTCTAAAAATATTAAGTACCTAGTTTCACTCCACCCTCCATCGTCAGTAAAACATTGCCGGCCTTCAAGTCTCGATGAATCACTTTATTTTTATGTAAGAAATCTAGTCCTTCTGTCATGTGTTTGCAAACATATGCAATCTGAGGTTCATTAAGTGGTTTCTCTAACTCAACCATAACGCTATCAAGTGCCCCACCATCGCAGTATTCAATTAGCATCTAAAGAATAATATAATTATAATATTTTATTATTTTTTTTATTTTAACCCATGTTCTGACACTCACGATCATTTAAATTATATACTAATTTGAAATAGTGTTTCAATAACATTGGACAAAATGCAGTAAAAAATACTTTTTTTTAAGTGTTGGCAGCAATGTTTAATTCTTAATTTGGTCTTTTCTTTTAAAGTATAGTTCTAATGTGATTGTCACAACATGGGCATTTAAAAAAAAAAACTTACCCACAATTTAAGATCTATGTAAAATGCTTCATAGAGTTCAACAATGTTAGGATGCTTAATTTCAGACAATATGTCAATTTCTACCATATGATCACTTAAATCTGCTACAGCTTCTAAAATACACATTTTAGCAGCAGCAAATTGTTTGGTTTCTTTGTTTTGGGCTTTGTAGACCTTTCCAAAAGCTCCATCTCCCAGCTCACCAACAATTTCCCATATTTCAGCAGGGTCTGTGTCCATTTTTATGTTATTCCCATGTCGTTTTTTCTTAGCTTCTCCACCACCCAAATGGAAAACTTTCTTTAAGTTATTTATAAACGACATACTTACTTTTAATTGATTACAGAAACCTTTAATTATTTTTATTCTCCAGAACTCCTTATAAGATTAGCATTTATCCATTTGTAATTAAATGCGTACATATATATATTTTTTAATAAACATATATGATTTCATTATGTTATATATACTAAATAATTATTTTTATATATTGATGTTTTTAGATTGAATTTCTGTGATTTTTTAGACCTGTAAAAAGAAAAGTAAAACAGATGTTTATTTAATTTTTGTTCTGCAGATTTAAATAAGTAGAGAAAATTTCACAACTTTCATAATTTAAAAAGGAAACTTATAAAATGTTCGAAACCAATTAAAAGCAACTCTATAAAGCAAATATTCAATCACTCAAAGTTGAAAACCTTAGGTATGTAAGACGTTGGGGGTTACTCCATACCTCGATTCGAAAATAATAATGCTCGAAATTCTGTGCCTAAGACACACGAAACGTTTTTTACATTGTTAAATAGTTTTAAAGATGTTTGATAATTTGATTTTCTTTTTACATGACATGACATGACTGACATTTTTAAAATAATCTGATTTTTTGAAATAGTAAATAATGGTGAAAAAAAAATAAACTAAAAAAAAATAGCAAACATAAAAAAATAGCAACCAAAAATCAATTAAACGTAGTGAAGTTCGATCAAACTCAATGAAGTAAAATTAATCATCATTACTATAATTTGACAAAGGACGAAATTGCAAAATAAAATTTTCAGTATTCTCCACAAATATCATTTCAAAATTATTAAAATTTAAATAATAACTAGAATAAATAATAGGCTTGAGATATAATTAAAATTGCAATTAATTGAAATATAAGATCGATCGTTGCACGAGGGCGAGTCAGAAATTGAAACCAATAAACTGCATAGAAAACAAATTTCAGTATTCTCCACAAATATTACTTTAAATATGTTCTACTTAAAACACTATGTAACAGTTTTTTGACCAAACGAATCTGATATGTAAAATTGTCCGCTGAATTCGAACTTATTTAAATTATTTAGTTAAAATGGTCAAAAGTAGAACAGTTTACAAGATATTCCGAATTATTTAAACAGTATGTACTCCACAAGGAGGGGTTCTATCACCATTGCTGTGGATGTTGGCTGTCAATGTAATCCTTAGAAGACTTGACCAACTGGGGAGAAAGGTCGTAGCCTACGCCGATGTTCTAGTAGAACTTTCTTCCTGGGCCAGTAATAAAGGACTGGGGATAAGTCCCGACAAGACGGAGTTAGTCCTCTTCACCAGAAGGCATAAGATTGAAAGCTTCCAACTTCCTGTGCTGAATGGTGTAGAGTTAAGACTGTCGCATGAAGCCAAATTTCAGAAAAAGATGAAAAAAGGGCTAAACGCCTACTACTTCTGCAGGAACTCCGTAGGTAAAAAATGCAGATTAAGACCAATAGTTGTGTATTGTATTTACACAACAATTGTAAGGAAGCTGTTAGCAAGGGTTCATTCTCTCAACAAGGAACAACGTTGTGCTAGTATTGGTATAACCGGTGCCCTTAAAAGCACACCTCAAGCAGCCCTAGATATCATGTTGTCATTGTACCCTCTTAATATTTTCATAAAGGGAATGGCAATGAGAAGTCTAGTAAGGATGTACGAGTCGGGTATACTTAGATATAGGCATGTGGGACACTCCAGTATTCTGAGCTTAACAGGCTTCTTGGGCTTGGAGTCAGGTTTACCACGATCTGACTATTTAGTCAAAGATCTACTGTTTAGCACAGCACCAGAAATCGTAACCCCTGATAGATCCGACTGGAAGGGCAAACATCACTTTTTCAAGGCATTTCGATCTTCATGGATGGTTCTAAAATGGATTGCGGACCTGGATCTAGTGTTTTTCTGATAGATCATAATATTATGAAATCCTTCAGACTCGCGGATGAGTGCAGTGTCTTCTAGGCAGATATTTTTGCCATTTGGAAGGCTACAGAGCTTATCCAGGGTCTTATAGCTGTAAAAAGTGAGGTGACAATATACGTAGATAGCCAGTTAAAAAATGTAGGTTAGCTCTTCTTGACCTATCTTTCAGTTATAGGATTAGATTATGCTGGGTTCCGGGTCATTGCGACATCGCTTACAACGAAGTTGCGGACGAAGCCGCTAGACTAGGCTGAAGCCAAAACTTAAGTCAAAGAGTGACAGATATGGCTCCACCTATCTGCCATTTTTATCTGGGCATTGTCTTGGATAAGCAAGAAAACCACAAGGACATGGGGAAACATGGTTACGTGTAGGACATCTAGAGCTCTATGGCCTAAACCAGACATTAATGGAACCAAAATTCTACTAGGTCTGAATAGGTCAAGCTTAAGAAGATGTATAGAGTTCCTAACGGGACACTGTGCCTTAAATTCGAGGTTACATAGGTGAGAGAGTAGCATTCCAGACCTCTGCATGTCTAGATGAGGATTCGTCCGAGTCGGTAGAACACATTCTCTGTCACTGTCCAAGGCTGCAAAATCAAAGGCTCAAACATCTAGGCAGCAGATTCTTTGCTGAGCTTCAGGATCTGCAACAGTGCAGTTTGCATGATACTGTAGGGTACTCTCCTTATCCCTCTACACTTTTCTATTATCTTTTCTCTTCCTCTATCTTGAATCGTCTTTTTTCTCCTCTTCTAGTAAAGGATCACAATGAACCCCTGGGGTCTCCGAGTGAAGGTGTCGCTTGACACCTCCTTTATTACTTAACCTAACCTAAGTTGTGTGTATTTTAAATACTTTTCTAAGGAACCGTTTTTAAATAATTATCCATTAAATTAAATAAATGCTCTGAAAAATAATGTTTTTGAAATTATTTATACATTTTGTGACGGACCTAGAGGAGATAGTGGGAACGACAGAGTGCCCACTGAATTTTTTAATTCCTACAGCAATGGTGATCTGCAAAATTTTATGGTGAAAGATAGAGAAGAAGTGACAGACATCACGCTGACTAATAACAGAGATAACCTTATTGATAAGTGGGTCCCTAGCGAATGCTCCTTTTCGGATCATTGCTTGATCTCTTTCACTGTAAATTTCAATAAGGTTAAACAAGAACCCTTTAGGAATCCCAGAAAAACCCACTGGGAAAACTTTGACGCCAAGACAGTAAATATTTCCCTGGGAGTTTTCTCCCTGGAAGAATCCAATGCCCTGGTGTCAATACTCAGTCAATATAGCTACCATGAGAGCTGTCCTTTAACTACTACTGTGAGTCCATTGATTCAGTAAACGTCCAGATTTAGACTGATGTTATCCAAAAAGAACCCCGTGGTTCCTGGTTTCAAGAAGGAGAAGGAGACCTCTCCTCCTGAGCTAGAGGCAAAGGACTCGGAGTCAACCCTGATAAAACCGAGCTAGTTTTATTCACCAGGTGCCACAAGGTTGATAATTTAAAACTTCCAGAACTTAATCGTAGGGCTGAGCTCAGGCTACTACGGGAGCCGACAGGTGGCGGATGGATGGATGGAATATAGATATGTAGGTTAGCTGCGAACAACCAATAAGCAGTCCCTGACCAAAAGCTGAACTTTAACTTTCACAACCATATTTGGTACCATATGTAGATAAAATTCTACATCACTAACTGCAAAAATAAAAGTTCTTGGTAGTTTATTTTATTTACAGTGTGTGTTCAAAGTTCAATAATTTTTGTTATTTTTGCGCGAATTGATTAAAAGAAAACATTTTGATATTTCAAGTGATTATAGTTTTTATTAAAACTTTTATAAGTAAAAGTTTTTAATGGAACCGTTAACTTCATGTATATGAGCATTTAAAAGGAAATTTTTTTATTTAAACAAATGTTTTAAAAATATTTAAAACAGAGACCGGATTTTAATACTTTTAAAACAATATTTTCATGTTTTAATCCATAAAAAAACAATCATTGAAGTTTAAAAAAATATTAAAAATCCCTCATGATTTTTATTTGTTCAAAAATTTTGTTCCTTTTTTCAATCCGATGAAAATAAAATATAAAAAAATCGTTTGGGATATTTATCAGTACAGTTCAAAATTATTTTCATCTTTTTTCATCCGATGAAAATAAATTTTGATAGAAAAAATTCAAATTTTATTTCTGTATTTGTCCGTGTATAAAACATCTTTAGGACATTTAAATAGCAATAAATTCAATTATTGTTGCAAATTTTATATTGAAATGGGTTTGGGCAACAAATGGTCGTTGTCTAAGTGCGTTTAAAACGTTTAAAAGTTATTTTGTTTTTGAAAATAGCGACGCGAATCAAAGAAACCACCAATAGTTCCCATTAGAACTATTATCTTTAACTTCGATGTCCTAAAAAATTGCAATAAATTGTAAACATTCATACATTCATTGTTGAAAATTTTAAAATTTCATAAACATTTTATTTTTTCAAAGTCAAAACAGAAGTTCAAAAATAAAACAATCAATAAAATATTTTTCTGTTCGGATATTTATCGTTATAGATATTTAAAATTTTCATCATGAGGGATATTTATATTTCAAATATAAATCCATCTTTTTTTATTTTTCGATCGAAATGAAAATAAATTTTCATCGGCATTGATATTTATACTTGATGGATTTAAAAAATAAAACGATCTCCGGTCTCTGATTTAAAAAATAAAAAAATAAATTGCTCTAAAAATTTGGTAATTTTAATATATACATTGAGTTTCAACATCTTTGCGGATGAGTGCAGGAAAAAATGATTATATGGTCTTAAAATATAATATTTTAGCTAATAAATCCCAAAATATTTTGTTGCGCGTTAGTGCGATTTTTGAGTTATGGAAGTTTTTGTGAATGAATTCTAGTTGCCGACAGGTCGGTTTCAAAACTCATTTTTTATATTTTCGAAAATTTTACTTAGAAAATATAAGAATATAAAAATTATTTTACCGGTAATTAAAAATATACAACTAGGAAAATAAAATTAATTAAAAACGGAGGTCAATTCTTTAACAGTTTCGCCGTACCAACGATTTTAATTCGCCGGCGAAAAATTTAATTTTTTGGTCTTTATTTTACAAGTGCTTATTAAATTTATTTCTGTTCAATTTTGATAAAACTGTTAATCAATATTATTGCTCAGTATATAAAAAATTTATAGTGAGTATTTTTTTCAAATTCGATAATTTTAACCCTTTCTTTCCCGGGGCAAAGCTCAAATTTTTAATTTTTTATTTTTCATGGTAATATAACAATAATCAAATAATTATTTTTATGAAATTAATTATACAAATAATTATTTTTATATGATTTTCCGAAATTTACTAATAAATTCTTAAATATCCCTAATTTTGTCATAAAAAACTAAAAATCCAAATTTTTACTTTTGAGCCCGGGAAAGAAAGGGTTAATGTCATACAATTTCGAAAAAACATCCAGCATACATTCTTTATATACTGGACAATAATATGCATTAAGACATTGTTAAATTTGAACATAAGTGAAATTTACTAAGCACCTCCTCAAATTATGACCAACATATTACATTTCCGCGAAATTTTAAAAGTATGATGATTATGTAGTAAATATTGCTTTTATAAATAACTAAATGAAGAAAATAAAGAAGCTTTATATTTTTTTAATGTTTATTTTCTGAAATGTTTGTTTTGTGTTTACAAATATTTATAAGTAAAAAATAATAATATTTTCTAATGTGACTTTTTTGAGTAAAATCTTTGGAGTTATGAATTTTGAAAAAAAAACGTATTTTTTGTTAAAACTAAACATAAACAAATATTTAATATTTATTTTATTTATTTAAACAAAAAAAAATATTTTTTCTAAAGACACATAAAATATGCTCTAATTTACAATTTAATTTATTAATTTATCGTTTTTAATTCCAAAGTTACAACAAAAATAGTCAAATAAGACCATTTTATCCAAAATAGAAAAAAGCTCATAAAAGGTTAACAATTTATGTTTTTTCAAAATTTGTTCTTTTAAATATTGGACTTTTATGTATTTAAGATAATATTTATCATTAAAAAATAACAATATTTCAAAATTACGACTTTTATGAATTAATCGCCGTCTTGAACTAAGTACATTTACATTGTAGCGTCTGTTGCCAAATTGGGCGGCTACAAACATCGTCTGTACTCTATTGGAGCGGCTGAATATATAGAAGGAAACCCTTCAGAAAGCAACGGGAAGCCACTGAAGTATTTTTCCTTGTAAACCATACAATTATGAATCAACAACTAAACACACGGCCCTCAGTCTCCGGTAATACGAGGCTGCTAAGAATCTCCGGAGGTAAAACAAAACGCAAACTAAACATCGGTACATGGAATGTAAGGAGTCTCTATGAAGCTGGAAAATTAGCTAACGTCATAACTGAAATGAACAGACACAAGATTGACATACTTGGTATAAGCGAAACGTGGTGGTCAGACTGCGGAGAATTCGTCTCCCAGAACGCAAAAATGTATTATTCTGGAAATACTAACAGGAATCACAGAAATCGCGTGGGAATCATCGTAAAGAGCAATATTGCAAAATACGTAACCGGTTTTATGCCAATGCACAGTAGGAAATTGTGGCCAAAACCCCCAAAGTTGTTTTTAATTTTTTTTAACAAATTTTGATGTCAGATTAGAGCTGACATTTCAAAACATGTAATCCCAATTTTTTTACCATTCTGCATTGTCTACTAAGACTGTAATAATTCCTCAAATTTTGAATATTTATTTTTATGTTCTTATAAAATTTAATGTATATTTGAACCTAAAAATAAAATTCGGATAATACTGGAAAAAGTGTAAAATTTTAAGTTATTTTCTTTTTTGGATTAAAAAGTAGATACCTTGTGCTAATTAACCGCGCCAGTTTCGATATTTTTTGACCTATGCTTTATGTAGAATTCTGGCAGTTAAAACAACTATAAAAAATTTTTTTTAAAAAATTTTAAATAAAAAGTTTAACAGACCGCCAATTTTTTTTAGAGATCTTTAGAGGTTGGAGCACAACAGCTTCGAATAGCTGAATTGAATCAGTAATAAGCTCTATGAATTTCGTATCCATTTCCATCCCATTTTAAGAATTATAACGTTTTTAGTGACACCCCTTTTTCGCAATTTTATGCAATTTATCGTGAAAAAATCACTACTTGAAGTGAAATTTAGGAATGATGTAATATTTTAATGCCATTTCTTTAGCTTTCTTTCTAATTCAATGCAAAATTTATATATAAACATAAAAAAACAACAAAATTTTTAATTTTGAGTGAAATTTATATAGTCTATTTATTTATTTAAGTATATAGGTAGTGGTCACATAATTGTGGACGCAATAAAAATTTTTAAATCCACAAATTTTATATTATTCAATGACTAGTAATTATTTTTATAAGAATATTAAATGTTTAAAGTTTTTCTGCAGATTTATTAAAAGCATACAAAATCTGGTTATAAGCTCATATTATGAGGCCAATATCTTTAAAAGGACGTGTCCGATTTTGACAAGACGTAAGTCGTAGGATAGGTATTATTTTCATATATTATCCCATTAATATAAATAATTTTAAAAATTGCCAGAAAAGATTTTTTCAGCATGTTTAGTAGTCCAGTTTTATGTGGCCACAGACTTTATATTTTCTTAAAGTAACTATTTCAGTTTAACTAAAGGTATGTCATTTATATATACTAAAACTATCAAGATCAAAAGTCAAGAAATGACCAAGTTATTGCGTTTTAGCCGTGTTCTCCCACTGTGCAATGTCTGATAGAACAATGCTTATAAAAATATAAGCCAAACCGATTAATATTAATATAATACAAGTATATATATGCTCCCACAGCTGAAAAAAGCGATGAAGAGATTGAAGTGTTTTATGAAGAAATACGGGAACTATTGAAACTTTCCTGCGAAAGTAGGAAAGGAGAGTGTGCCTGATATTACAGGACAATATGGTTTAGGAAAACGAAATGAAAGAGGCGATAGACTTATTGAATTTCGCCAGGAACATAATATGAAAATTACGAACACGATGATTAGCCTTCCAAAAAGAAGACTAATCTCAAGATGGAATGAGAAATATTCATTAACATATCCGGGAGCAGATGTTCTATCGGACCACAATATTCTAATGACAACGTTGTGCACTAAACTTTCTAAAACTTAAAAAAAAGAAATATACGAAGAAAAGTTGATATCAGAAAGCTAGATGACTCGAATATTCAAAAGGACGTCAAAGAACATATAAACCGAGAGGTTATCAACTTTAATACGGGAGATGTAGAAGACAGGTGGATATTTATCAGGAACACTCTAAGTGATATAACAAACAATTTTCTAGTGAAAAGTAGAGAGCCACAATAAAAAGAATGGATTACGAAAGAAATATTGGAATTATTAGAAGAACGCCGCAAGCACAAAAATTCAAACTACGAAATGTATTATGAATAAAGTATGGAGATTCGGACGGCAATACGCATGGCAAAGAACGAATTATTAATTTAACAATGCCAGGACATCGAACGACTGCAGAGCCTACATGACGACTTCAATATCCATAAGAAATTAAAAGAAGCAGCCGGCATGTACCGCAAATCAAGTGCAAGAGTGTTATACAGCAACAGTGGACCTGTTATGGATATAAATGAGAAAAAAATTATTTGGAGTATATAAAACAAGTTTTTACCGACAATAGTCGATCAAGATATGAACCGCAAGTACAACAAATACTTACTGGTGAAACAATTACCAAGCAGGAGGTAGAGTCTGCAATTATGATGCTTAGAGTTAATAAAGCATGTGGTCCTGATGATATTTCATCAGAAATACTAAAATTAATAAATGGAAATAATATTCAAATCCTAACAAAATAATTCAATTTAATTTATGACACGTACCAATGCCCACAAGATTTGCTAAAATCTACTTTCATTGCAATCCCCAAGAAAACTCAAGCGAAATACTGTAAAGATTACAGACTAATTAGCCTAATGAGCCACACTCTCAAAATATTTTTAAGAATAATACATTCTAGAATTTATGAAAAATGTGAAAAAGTAATGGGTGCTTCACAGTTTGGATTTAAAGAAGGTATGGGAACTCGGGAAGCGCTTATTCCCTACAAGTATTGATCCAAAAGTGTAGAAATTTCATTCTCTTACTTCATCTCATCAAGTGCAGTTGTCTTGTGCGTTATTGTTCAATTTTCCTAGTATTAACCGTTAGTTTTTACTGTCACTATTTAATTGTTTTATGGAAATTCCAGGATATATTTATTTTTTTAAAAAAATTAACTAATATTTTATTAAATGTTTTATTATCAAAAGTAAAGAAAATTATGAACAATTGTATTGACAATAAAATTTTAGAATATAAAATTTAAAATCAAATTAACAAAAATAATTAACAAGTTTATAAAATAAGGTGGTTCACCACAATACCCCCCTTCTGAGAATCAAACATCTGTTTGAAATCGAACTTCCTTAATATTTTCATTAACGCCAAAAGCAGGCTTAAGCCTATCTATGGAAATATTTTTCTCAACACCATTTAAAACAACTTTGAAAAATTTTTGTGTTCTTTCAATAACTTCATAAGGACCAGTATAGGGGGCTTGAAGAGGTGTCTTAACTGCGTTGACTCTTACAAACACATGGGTGCATGTCTGAAGATCTTTAAATACAAAAGTTTTGTCACTGCTATGGTTTGTACCTGGAACAGCTTTGATATTTTTAAAATTTTCATGAAGTTTTTTAATAAAATCAGAATATGATGTAGCATTGCTTGAATTGTTAAATACTTCAGCTGGTATACGAATTGATGTTCCATATACTAACTCTGCACTGGAATATCCAATATCTTCCTTTATTGTAGATCTTAATCCAAGAAGAATAGTTGGTATTGATTTAGTCCAAGTTTCATTTTGATGGCATTTAATGGCAGCTTTTAATGTCCTGTGAAATCTCTCAATCATTCCGTTTGAGCTTGGGTTATAAGCTGTAGTTCTAATGTGTTTAATTCCAAGAAATTTAGATAAACTATTAAATAAGTCTGATTCAAATTGACGCCCTTGGTCCGTTGTTATTCTTAATGGAACACCAAATCTACAAATCCACTGTTCATAAAAGGTTTGCGCTATAGTTTCTGCTTTAATATTTCTCAAAAAATAAACTTCAGGCCATCTGCTAAACCTGTCGATACAAGTTAAACAATACTGAAATCCATTAGATGGTGGAAGTGGTCCAACAATGTCAATATTTATATGCTCAAATCGAGTTTCTGGACATATGTAACTTCCAACTGGGCTTTTGCAGTGCTTTGAAATTTTTGATTTTTGGCAGTCTATACAATTTTTAGTCCATGTTTGAACATCTTTATTAATACCAGGCCAAACAAACCGATCTGTTACAAACTTTATAGATGATCTTATTCCAGGATGCGATAAACCATGAATATGTTTAAAAATTCGTCTATGGACGAATTCAACCATGAGAATCATCACAATAAATTTCGATAGATGTATTTGGAATTTTTACTATTACAAGATTTAGTGAAGTTTTGTTTTTAAGTAATTCTTTTAATTCAGCATCGTTTTCTTGATGTGCTTTAATTTGTTCTGATGTAATAGAAGGCGGTAACTCTATTGTTGAGATTCGTGACAACGCATCAGCAACTAAGTTTTCTTTGCCTGAAATATGAAGTATATCCGTAGAAAATTGACTAATATAGTCAAGATACCTAAATTGCCTTGGTGTACATGAGTTATAATTTTTGGTAAAAGAGTATACAAGAGGCTTATGATCTGTATAAATTTTGAAACTGCGACCCTCTATTAAGCAGCGAAAGTGTTTAATACTTTCATAAATTGCCAGGCTCAAATGAAATATGGTGCTTATGATAGAGAGCATAAGCACCATATTTCATTTGAGCCTTAGAAAGTTTCCTTGAGAAGAAAGCTAGAGGTAATTGGTTCTTTGAATTGACATCAAGCTGCTGCAAAACAGCGCCAATACAAGTATTAGAAGCGTCAACGTACAGAGAAAGAGGGGCTGTATCTGACGGATGTGCAAGAAGGGCGCATTCGGCTAAAGAATCTTTAAGTTTTTTAAATGAATCAGATTGTGCGTCTGTCCATACCAACTTTTGGTTTTTCTTTGGATTACCTTTTTGAAATTCATTCAAAGGAGCTTGTAACGTTGCGACATGAGGAATAGACGATCTATAGTAGTTAAGCATACCTAGAAATCTTCGTAAAGATGTAATGTTATCTGGTTTAGGGTACTGAAGTACTGCTTCGACTTTAACAGGGGATGGTTTAATGCCTTCTGATGTTATAAAGTAACCCAAAAACGTAATCTCTTGCTTACCAAATTCGCATTTCTTTAGATTAATAACAATACAGTAATTATTCAGGCGTTCAAATAAAATACGTATATGCTCTAAATGTTCTTCCTCTGTAGTAGATGCAATTAGAAAATCATCAATATAAGGGAATACAAAGTCAAGGCCTTCAACAACCTCATGTACGAATCTTTGACAGGTCTGAGCAGCATTTTTTAATCCAAACGGCATGCGTAGATATTCAAATAATCCGAAAGGTGTAATTACAGCAGTCTTCTCTACATCATCTTCAGCCATGGGTATTTGATGAAAGGCTTTAACGAGATCTATTTTTGAAAAATAATTCTTGCCATGTAAAATATTCTGAAAATCCTTGATGTTTGGAATTGGGTACTTGTCTGAAATGCTGTATTTATTTAAGCGCCTATAATCGCCACAAGCACGCCATGTTCCATCTTGTTTTTTTACCATATGAAGCGCACTAGCCCACGGACTTTTTGAACGACGAATAATGCCAAGTTTTAGCAAATTATCAAATTCCTCTTTAGCTTGTTTTAATTTTATTGGGTCCAAACGTCTAACTTTGCAACTCAGTGGATGACAATTCGTAATAATTTGATGCTTGGTAGTTGTTTGTTGTATAAGCTTTGTATTAAATTCTTTAATTACCATTGGGAAATCAGCTACAATTTTATGATATTTATCTTCAGAATTACATATTCTTAGGGAATTAATAGAGGGGGTTCTAACATAACCTTTAATGGAATAATTGTTGTTGACATCAATTAGCTTCCGGTTTCTTATATCTATTAATAGACCAAAGTATTCTATAAAATCGTTTCCTAAAATTGGAACATCAACGTCCGCAATGATAAATTTCCATTGAAATATTTTTTTAGTATTTAAATTGAATTCTAAAATTTTTTCGCCAAAGGTTCTAATTTTTGAACCATTTGCAGCGTAAAGAACACGCTCAGTAGGAACTGTTGTTTTGAAAGTATTAGGTATAACTGAAACATCTTTAATAAATAATCGACGACTTAATTGAGCTATACCAATATCACTCGTCGCCTTTAGTGATTGGTTTTTGAGTTTTCCGAGTTGGAGTGAGGTATGTAGTTACATGGAGAAAGACAACAAGTTGCTTTTTCTTTAAAACGACGATGATAGTAACAAACCTTTTGATTTTTTCTTTCTGTGCTTCGAGAATGACTACGTGATCTTGTTTTATTGTAGTAGTTCGATAAGTTTATCTAACTTATTTTCTATGTTTGAGAATGTATTTGAAAAGTCATATGTATTGCTGACTTTATTAACATTGTTTCTTTGACAAACCATAATGTTGTCTGCTATTTCTAGTAACTTGTCTAAAGATGTTATTTTACACAAACCTCTTAAAGATTGTTGGACATCTGTTGGAAGCTTTTTTAACCAAAGAGTAAATAGAACCCCATCCGTTATTTGATCACATCCCAATTGCTTCATTTCATTAAAAAGACAACTAGGTTTTTTATTTCCTAGATAAACTTCATCAAATAAACGGTTAATTTTAGATTCTTGCGATTCCTCATACAAGCTACATAGCTTTTGCTTTAAAATGTTGCATTTATCTTTAATATGTGGATTTTTGATGATACTAGTAACTTTTTCTATCACTATCAAATCAAGAGAATCAAAAACTTTTGAATACTTGATATTATCGGAAACAATCGAGAAATTTTTAAATTTTTCTTCTGCCATTATAAACCATAGATCAGGATTTTGAGTCCAAAATTGAGGAAGTACCAAATTGTTGGACCTCTTATACTCACTTTCATTTTCGAAATTTTGAGATGGATTTTGAACACTAGTAGCACTTGTAGTCGGTAGGCTTAGAGGCGATGAATTCATCTGCAAAAACTGATTAAACCTGGTTTCCATTGAAAGCATGAATTGTTCCATTTTTTCTGATAAAACTGTAATTTCCAAAGATTGTACCAATGGCTGTGTGCATTCCATGCCTTGTAATTCTGCTGAAAAATCGTAGCGGCTAGGATCATCAGAATGAAGTTCTTCCAAGATGTGAGTTTCAATTCTTAAAATTTTATCAGCTTTACGTCCACTTAGGGGTAAATTCCATTTTTTTTTAAAATGAATGAAATCTCCTCGGAATTTAAATCAGCCGTTGTTTTCATGTTTTTATAGTCGGGGTCACCAATATGGAAATTCCAGGATATATTTATTTTTTTTAAAAAATTAACAAATATTTTATTAAATGTTTTATTATCAAAAGTAAAGAAAATTATGAACAATTGTATTGACAATAAAATTTTAGAATATAAAATTTAAAATCAAATTAACAAAAATAATTAACAAGTTTATAAAATAAGGTGGTTCACCACAGTTTGTTTTCGTATACTTCATTTGTTTTAACAAGTGGATATTCAAAAAAATTAAAGTCCACGTGCACCTTTTTTGGTAATCATGAGACGAAGGCGAAAAACTAAAGGACCAAAGTCGGTTCAGACTAATTCCATCGATATATATCTGTCTAATCAGAAAAAAAGTGTTACGACCGCCAATAAATTTGATTCACTTTCAAGTCAGAGAGCTCCGGTTACTGCAGCTTACAACAGATTTTAGATACCATACCCACAAGGTTGTTGATAGCTCCAGCTACAAAATGGTATTAAAAGGCCTCCATAGAATACCAACCAACCTGTCTAAAGAAGAACTTCAGAATTTTCACGGAGTTGAATGCATTGAAATTAAGGAGATCGTTACTCAAAAATCGTCCCCAAATGATGCCTTATACTTGCTTACTTTCAACCGCATGGAAGTTAATAGAAAAGTATTGTATAACATTAAATACATTCAAAATATTTCTATTTCATGGAAAAATCAAAAATCTGCTCCAAACAAAGGACCTACTCAATGTCAAAAATGTGGAATTTATGGGCATGGCACCGGAAATTGTTATCGCCAAGTTGTTTGCTTTTTATGTTCAAGCAGCGCTCATGAATCGAGTGACTGCATAATGAACAACTCTTCCAGTGGAAAAAACTACAAATGTTTCAATTGTGTTTCTAAAGGGTATGCCAACGTCGCCCATAAAGCTGACGATCCTAATTGCCCTTGTAGGTCTAATTATCTAGAAGCTCGTCGAAGAGCCACCAACAAAAACACAGTGAATCAAAGGCGACAAGCTGAAGCTCCAATGTTCAATCTAGATGCGGGAAATTTTCCTAACTTACCAAATACAAATGCTACACAAAATCATAACCATAGCAACAATGCTACTTATGCGTCTCAAGCTAGAGAAGGCAATAAAAATGATTTATTTTCGATGGACCAGCTCTTTTCAATATTTCAAAATGCTGTACTTGAATTAACATCATTATGAGTATTCTTAAATATGGCGTGTAATCCCGAAATAAGAATCATGTATTGGAACGCACAAGGGATCAACTCTTTTGCTAAAAAAAATACAGTTACAACAAGTTTTAAAAGCTAATTATATTGATATAGTCTTTATATGTGAAACCTTTTTAAATGAAAACGCTAGTTTTTATCTCCCAGGTTTTCGCATATTTAGAAAAGACAGAAATGATGCAGGTGGTGGAGTGGCCATAGCGGTCAAAAATAAATTTAAAACGCAAAATTACCAAAGCTATCCAACATCTAGAATCGTCCAACATCTAGAATCGAAAATGTATCAGTTGAACTTTTCTTACATAACCGCTCAATAATACTTACATCAATTTACTCCCCAAAATATGACGACAAATTTAAAGAAGACATCATCAAGATTACGTCGTCAAATAAGGATTTCATAGTCTGTGGAGACTTAAATGCAAAACATTCAAGCTGGAACTGCAACGAAGCAAACACAGCCGGAAACGTTATTTTCAACCTACAGATAAGGTCCAATTTCTTTATATATTACCCTTCTCAACAAACTCGTTACCCGCAAGGTTCTATTGGCCATCCAACTACCATAGACCTAATGTTAACAAATTCCAACTTATCTGTGTCACCACTTTTATCACATGGCAGTATTCTACCATCAGATCACTGCCCTGTTACATTCAATATAGAAGCCCGAGCAATAATTGAAGATACAGCCAAACTTGACTTTAAAAATGCTGACTGGAATCTATTTATGAACAGCATAGAGCAATCACTTTCTCAGGTCAATATTAATATCAACAATATTTCTTCACCACAACACATAGAAAATGCATTGAAAACTTTCAACCATGTAATAAATGTTGAAAAATCCTCAATTCCAACAAAATATACTTCTCCACATTTGTTAAAATTATCTGCTAATACTAAACTGTGTATTCAAACAAGAAACAAAATCAAACGCCAGTTACAAAGGACGAATAATAGTAGCATCAAAGTCACTCTACTAGCCATTATTAAGCAGCTCAACAAACTTATTGAGAAAAATGTATCGAAAGATAGAAATGTCAACTGGAGTAAGTTTTTATCAAAACTTCCCACAGGATCAAAAAGATTCTGGCACATAACTAAGGCCTATAGGGGGATGAAAGGTAATAAAATATCAACTCTAACCCATAATAATATCAACTTTAATGATGACGTAGACAAAGCTCGTCTTATAGCCGATCAATTTGAAAATGCACATAAAATAACATCAAATTTTAAGCATAGTGTCTAGAAAAATGTAGCCAAGGCCAACAGTGATTTAAACAATGAATTAATGCCGCCTATAGATAATGAGTCTCTTATAACGTTTGATGAAATAAAATCTCATATTAAGACGCTGAGAAATAACCAAGCGCCGGGTTTCGATGGTATTTTTAAAAAAATTGCCTGATATTGGAATAAAATTCTTAATGAATATATTTAATGCCTGCTTAAAATTAGGGTATTACCCCAAATCTTTTAAATGTGCTAAAGTTGTTGCAATCCATAAACGCGAAAAGGATCCTCGGTTAGCCAGCAGTTATAGGCCAATATACTCTAAACTCTATTGACAAAATCCTTCAAAAAATGATTCTTTCTATAATGAATACTTTTATTGAGGACAATAACCTGATAAACAAAGAGCAGTTTGGATTCCGTCAACAACACTCTACAGTCCATCAAATCAAAAGATTAACAAATATGGTTCGAAAAAACAAACGTCATAGACTTTCAACTGGAGTTGTACTGATGGATGTAGAAAAAGCATTTGATAGCATTTGGCACGATGGATTAATATACAAATTAAAAAAGTATAACTTCCCCATATATATTATAAAAACAATCAAATTGTTTTTAAGCAATAGGACATTTAAAGTTTGCATAAACAACATCATGTCTTCTGCTAGAAATATCCCTGCTGGTGTCCCTCAAGGTGCTTTACTGTCTCCTACGCTATACTCATTGTACATATCCGATTTTATCCCCAAAAGTGGTACAGAATATGCGCTATATGCTGATGACATGGCAATGATAGTCAAAGGCAAACTTTTAAACGTTGTGGTTAAAAAACTAAAGAAAAGTTTACATAAATGCGTCAAGTATTATAAAAAGTGGAAAATCAAAATCAATACAGAAAAAACTCAAGCGATTATTTTTCCTTTTAACAGGTCGCCAAAAAGAATACCATCCTTACCACTTCGCTGTGAAAACTCCACAATACCGTTTAGTAATACTATAAAATACCTAGGAGTAAAGTTAGACAAAAAACTAACTTTTTCGAACCATATAGTGCATATCGTAGATAAAGCCACAAAATGCTTTAGAGCCCTCTATCCTCTACTCAATAGAAGATCCCAGCTTAACGCTGACAACAAATTAATAATTTATAAAACGGTAATAAAGCCAATATTGCTCTATGGGAGCTGTGTCTAGAGCAAAGCGTCTAAAACTTATATCAAAAATCTCCAAATCGTGCAAAACAAGGCTTTGGAAATGATCCACAAACTCCCACGTTTATTCCGAACACGTCAACTACACGAAAAATACTCTTACCAAACTATAAAAGATGTCATTGAAACTCAGTATAATGCATTTCTGAATAAATGTAGGAATTCTGAGTATGACCTGATTAGAGAATTATCAGAGGATACCTTATAGTTAGTTTAGGTTAGGTAATAAAGGACGTGTCAAAGACACCTACACTCGGAGACCCCAGGGGTCCATTGTGATCCTTTAATAGAGAGGGAGAAAAGAAAGAATGAAGATAGGGAAAGAGAAAGGTAGTAGAGAGTTGAAGAGAAGACTACCCTATCTAGGCCAGTTGAGACCCGTGATGAACCCTACAATATCAATTAACCTACACTGTTGTAGATCCTGTAGGTCAGCAAGGAATCTGCTGCCTAGAAGTTTAAGTCTTAGGTTTTGCAGCCTTGGACAGTGACAGAGAATGTGTTCCACCGACTCGGACGAATCCTCATCTAGACATAGTCTGCAGAGGTCTGAAATGCTGCTATCCCACCTATGTAGCCTCGAATTTAAGGCCCAATGTCCCGTAAGGAACCCTATACATCTTCCTAAGCTTGACCTATTTAGACTTAATAGAAGCTTTGTACCATTACTGTCCAGTTTAGGCCATATAGCTCTAGATGTCCTACACGTAACCATGTTACCCCACAGCCTTGTGGTTTCCTGGCTAGTCCAGGACTTAATGCCTAGATAAAAGTGACAGATAGGCGGAGCCAAATCCAACACTCTTTGGCTTAAGTCTAGACTTGAGCCTTGTCTGGCAACTTCATCCGCAACTTCGTTGCCAACGAGGTCACAATGACCCGGAACCCAGCACAATCTAATCCTATAGCAAAGTGATAGCTCATGAAGAGCTATCCTACATTTTTTGACTAATTTAGAGGTAACCCTATAACCCCGCAACGCCTTGAGCGCGGCCTGGCTATCGACATAAATTGTCACCTCACTGTCAACAGCTATAAGACCCTGAATGAGCTCTGTAGCCTTCCAAATGGCAAAAATCTCTGCCTGGAAGACACTGCACTCATCCGCGAGTCTAAAGGATTTCCTAATATTTTGATCCCACAGGAAAACTCCAGAACCAGTCCCGCAATCCATTTTTGATCCATCCGTGAAGATCGAAAAGCCTTGAAAAAGTGCTGTTTGCCCATTCCAGTCGGATCTTTCGGGGATTACGATCTCTGGAGCTGAGCTGAACAGTAGTTCCTTGACTAAATAGTCAGATCGTGGTAGACCTGACTCCGTGGTAGACCTGACGTACAGCCTTACTAGACTTCTCATAGCCATCCCCTTAATGAAGATACCAAGGGGGTATAACGACAGCATGATGTCTAGGGCTGCTTGAGGTGTGCTTTTAAGGGCACCGGTTATACCAATACTAGCACAACGTTGTACCTTGTTGAGAGAAGTAAAAGAACCCTTGCTAACTGCTTCCCACCATACTGCGCAACCATATGTTAAAACAGGCCTTACAATTGTTGTGTAAATCCAATACACAACTATCGGTCTTAAGCCCCATTTTTTACCCACGGAATTCCTGCAGAAGTAGTATGCGTTTAGCCCTTTTTTCATTCTTTCCTGTGTGTTTCTCTTTACCTTATAGTTTACTATGTAAACCTTTAAAGGTGTTAATGATAAACCAAGATTTAATGTACCAACTGATACAGGCAAACTCCAGATAATAAACAAAGGTTTTAAAAAATTTTTCCTTTATAATTTGCGATAGAAACTACTACCTGCTTTTATTAAATTTTAATCCTGAAATATCTTATATTAGAAGATAGTAACTCATTTACTGGCTTTAGAAACTTTTATAATGTAACGATATTTCAATAAACTTTTTAAATAAAAATAAAAAAAAAATAAGTGTAGAAAATTTCAAAAAGACGTCTTCTTATCCTTCATTTACTTCTGACAAACTAGTGCAAATTCTCATTGATATAGGTATCAACGACAAAGAAATTCAATGTATTAGAAGTCTATACTGGCACCAAACAGCTCAAGTCAATGTCGACGGAGAGTTAACAGAAGATATTATAATTTCCAAAGGAGCTAGACAAGGCTCCATATTATCCCTGCTTTTATTTAATATATGTTCCGAAAGAATTTTTGAAGAATCCATTAACAATATACGAAAAGGTATATATGTAAATGGAATATTTCTAAATAACATTAGATACGCCGATGATACAGATAGTATAGAAGGGCTCCAACTTTTAGTACACAAACTAACAACAAACAGTGAATCATATGGCCTAAATATTAATATTCAAAAAACTAAATTTATGATTGTAAGTAGAAAAAATAGTCACGATTAAAAATTAATAATAGCTACGTGGAGAAGGTCCGAAGTTTCAACTACCTTGGAGTTACAATCAATGATGAATGGGATAACTCACAAGAAATAAGACGCAGAATTGCGATGTCAAAAGATTATTTTTTTAAATATAAAAAAGTGTTAACAAGCCATGATATTAATCTTCAAACTAAAGTTCGATTTGTTAAAACATACGTATGGTCCGTTCTACTATATGCAATGGAAGCATGGACAATAAAGTCGGCGGATATACAAGACTGCAAGCCTTCGAGATGTGGACATATCGACGGCCTCTGAAAATACCATGGACACACTTTGTATCAAACAACAAAGTGTTAAGAAAAATACATCGGTCTCAAGAGCTTTTTGAAGTTATCTTGACAGAAGAATACGCTTAAGAGAATGAAAAAGGGACTTGACACCTGCTACTTTTGCAGGAACTTGATAAGTAAGAGCTGGGCCCTAAACCCAATGGCAGTATACTGGATATGCACGACCATTGTATAACCAGTTCTAAAGTACGGGTGCGCAGTATGGTGGGAAGCGGTAAATAAAGACTCCTTTCTAAGTCTCTTGAGCAAAGTTCAAAGATATAGTAGCATAGGTATCACTGGTGCCCTAAAGAGCACTCCTGAGGCTTCCTTAGACGTGATGCTGTCTCTATTCCCTTTGGATCTATTCATAAAGGTAGCAGCAAATAGATGTCTATTAAGGCTGCATGAGTGAGGCATACTAAGGCACAGGATACACCAGCATACTGAACCTAACGAACGTCCCTTGCTTCGAATCAGGTTCACCTGTATCTGACTACTTTGTCAAGGAACTTTTGTTCAGTTCAGTACCAGAACAAATAGATAGATAGATGATAGAACCAGCTGTGATAATCGTCAATCGCTCTTTGAGGGGAACTCGATCTTCACAGACGGCTCTAAAATGGAAATCGGCACTGGTGCTGGTATTTTACTAAAGGACCAGAATATTAGGAAATCTTACAGGCTTAGAGATAAGTGCAGTGTATTTAAGCAGAAATCTTTGACATTCTGAAAGCAACTGAGCTCATTTCTTACAACATTCCTGAAGATAGCGTGGTGACAATCTACGTTGACAGCCAGGCTGCTCTAAAAGGTCTGGAAGGATGTAGTATCACCTCAAAAGCAGTCAAGCCGTGTAGATTAGCTATCAGCTGCTTGTCAGCTAAATATAGGGTAAGACTTTGCTGGGTTCCTGGTCATTGCGACATCGAAGGCAATGAAACTGCTGACGAATTCGCAAGACATGGCTAGAGCCAGGAACTGATGATCGCGGTGACAGAGATAGAACCACTTATATGTCACCTTTTTATGGGCATCATGTCTTAGATCGGTGAGGAAACAGTTAAGAATTGGCTAACTTGGCCACTTGCACAATATATAGGACCTTGCTAGGTCTTAGCAGAACCAGTCTTAGAAAATGCATTGGTTTTCTAACTGGCCATTGCGCCCTGAATTCTGGGATGGAGCAATTTAGGACATTTGCAGACTATGCTTAGAAACGGTCGAACACATCCTCTGCCATTGCCCTATGCTCCAAAACCAGAGACATAAATTTCTAGGTAATAGATTCCATGACGAACTGGGCGACATACAGCAGTGCGAACTGACTGACGTTGTAGGTTTTATATTGGGACTCAAATGGCTTAGATAGACTGGTCTCTCTCCCTAGGGTAGCGTTTTATATGACACTTCTCTTCTCTACGACTCCCTTTCTCTATCTGTAACACTATCTAGATACTTCACCCTTCACTGTTCTCTTTCCGCTTTATACTTTCAGAAAGGATCACAATGGAAAAGAAGGTCTCCGAGTGTAGATGCCACTCTCCTGGCATCACCTTTTCAACCTAACCTAACCTAAAACAACAACCACACTTATTGTGATGAATTGTGAGCAATTGTTGCAAATACTCAGATTGCCATCTTTCGTAATATCGCCTAATTATTGTTTGCCTTAAGTTCCATGACTTTGCCATAGATGATATAATAGTTTTTTGATTAGTTAGAAAATGAGCCGGAGTTAATGGCTCTAGATCGTTGCGATCATTGGTAATGTTAGTCAGTGGTCTAGCATTAATGACACCTTCAGCTTCTGCCAAAAACGTTCGTATTTCGTCAAAGATTAAAATACTTTTACCAATTGCTGCTTTAAGACAATCCTTAACGCCACGAACTATTCGTTCCCAAAAACCGCCCAAACAAAAAAGTCTTCGGTACTAGATATCCAATTTCCTAATAAAAAATTATCACCATAAGCTATAAAACTTTTAGTAATCATTACATTTAGTAATCATATTTAATAATTGTCTAAATAATGGATAATTTCCCAAGCTTTGGAAAGTTTCAAAAGTTTTTCCTCTAATGAAAAAGCCAAATGACTTTAAAATTGATAATTCACAACCCATCTCATTGCTTTCTAATATCGGCAAAATGTTTGAAAGAATAATTATGGAATACCATCAGGTCCACTGTAGAAAGACGATTTTAATTTCATTAATAGAGTAGTCATACTGCAAGTAGTGACGAATGGAAATTAGATGGGTTGTTGTTCTTCGATTTAAAATATATAATTTTTTGATGCATCGTATTTTGCATTAGAGTATGTTGAAGCAAAAAAATCAGCAAACAAATTACTTATTTCCATATCATTAGAAGTCTCAGTTAAAAGGTATTTCATTGAGGATGAAAATCCGAATGAATTTCTTTTCGAGTTTACGAATTCATAAAATGCTTTCGAATCGCGTTTAATATTTAGTTTAATCTTATTTTAATAATTTTTATAAAGGCTAAGGTTGAGTAAATTGTATTTAGCACGATATAACGAATATTTACAGTAATCGTTCAGAAGTCCATTTTTTTATATTACTTATAAAACTTATTTTTTATGTTTTTTAAACTCGATAGAATTCCAAGGAGCGCCAGACTTTTTGACAACTTTAAATTTAGGCACACAATCATCGATATAATGAAATATAGTTTTATAAAAGGAGTTTATAGTTGCATCAATTGCTGATGGAGTACCACTTGATAGCGATAAAATTTGGATAAAAAGTAGTTTAAATCGTCATAGTTAGTCTTCTTAAAACAGTAGTTTTTGATGTTACTAAATGTTTTAATTGGTTTCTCAGATAATGGATAAATTCAGTTGACTTCAATAGTAGGATGATGACGGTCTTCAGGATTAGTGAGAGGAAGATGCCTGATTTAGGTTCATTCACGACTACCAAATCGAGCAGTTTTTTAGAATCATTTAATACTTGGTTTAGTTTTATTTTGACTGCAATAAATTCAACATTATTTATGGATGTCATCAATTTCTACGGTTTCCAAACATTTAGATACAGCAATCAAAACTCCACCGCCAGTAGTATAAGTAACTCTGTTGTTGTTTTTATTTAACATAAAACTTAAACATAGGACATACAGTAACACAGAAATGTCTAAATAACCCCTTAATTATTTTAATTCTAAGAACTATAAGAAAGTTTTGCAAAAAAAAAATATATTAATTGGTAGTCTTATTACAACAAAAAACAAAATTGTAAGAATAATGTCAAACATTGCAACACTTACGATAAAAACAACAATTTTGAACTTTTCGTACACAGAAAAGTCTGCATACCACTAACACAAAAGTACTATTTTTTACAATACTGTGATGTAAACAGCGTATGAAACCAGAATAAGCTGTAAGGAAATTATACAGTTTTTTAAAACAAAGTTTCTTAATATTTCTTGCTGTTCATAAAAATAATAAAAAAAATGAGTGAAAATGGAAAAGAGATATCTGTAGATTTACGAAAACTTATTGTTAAATACCACGAAGATGGAGTCTTCGTGAAATTGGTGAATTAGTTGGACGTTTCAAGGCGACTGTACAAACAATAATGAAACAAAAAGCTTCCTTTGAATATTGTCTATCCATTCTTAGTAGAATTATTGTTAGTTGTATCCATGGTGGATCCACTCCTAGTGGGTGGAATGAGGTAAGAGTATTTTCATTTCTAAAGCAGGGAAGGCTAGTCATTTAAAGCCTATAGTCTTTACTTTTGAAATTTGATTGTTTTATTGTGCTGCATAATGTGGTCGGTTTTATTTAAAAGGACCTGGAATTCAAAGAATATACATTCCTCGATGCCGAGGGTGCTTTTCACCTATATGAAGTACCACATATAATGGACCGATTTTGACGAATTTCAGTAGCCATGGTCTCACTATCAAAAAAATGATCTGTGCCAAATTGCATCAAATTATCTTTAGAATTGCGACCTGTACTTTGATTACATGGTTTAGATGAGGGTCCAGCCAGACGGATTGGCAGACGGACTCACATCGCTAAATCGACTCATACATCAGCACAAACTTATAATACCCTTTCCACCTATGGTGGTGAAGGGTAAAAAAAAATAATTATTACTGAAATGGGGGAATTTCGGGTATTTAATTGTCCCCGCACCGGAAAAATAAAAGGATTTCTAAAATGATAAATTAATGATAATTAATTTTTGAAAATAGTAGGCAAGGAGAGATATGTGCAAAATTTAAGCTACCATAACATAAACCACAATTAGACTGATGACAAACTGTTAAAGTACATTTTGGAGACGTCATGTACATATGAGATATGTCGTTATACTTTTTTTTCTATTTTTTTTGTTTTTTTTTTTTTTTTTTGTTTAGTAGGACATATGATCGCTGTCCATGTACCATAACACCTTCGACTTTTTTTCAGTTTTACTATGGGGACCGTTCATTGTGCGGTCTGAGAAAAGAGTATAATTTTCTTTATATGAAAAAATAAATAAACTCTGTTACATTTAAAAAAAAAAGCCGACTATTTAGTACTTACAGGTCATAGAATTGTAAATCAGGTCCTACTTTAAACAAGTATTTTTTTCTGCATATCCGTGTCGTCAAGTACACGAATTTTCGGGGGGAATTAAAATTTATAAATAATAAAATTCTAAGTAAAATTTCGGCAAAGCCGAAAATACTACCATTTGAACATTTTTGAGGTGCCCCATAATGTCCATATTTGAACATAGAGCTCCCATATAAATCTACCATCGGAAACAAGTTTTATGCTAATAAATATCAAATTATATGAAATGCGATGATAAAATTTGGTGCAGATCAGTTTTTTAAAACTGTTAGGTAGTGTGTGAAATTATTTGACAAAAATACACAATAAATGAACATATTTTGATAAATGCAGGGTCGTGATTATATGGGTTCTATTCTATTACCAAGTTGTTGTAAAATCCTATACTAATTTTGGCCAAATTAGTGAGCGTTTTATTTTTATGGTCAACAAAAGTTTCATAAAACTAGCATGGTGCGTAAAAATGGTCCATCAGTTTTTCCCAAATAGCTAATCAGCACTTAAAAATATCGCTTAACTATTTTCGGCAAAAATGTAGTCAAAAGTATGTACCTAGTTCATATGTGATTAAAAATGCACCTCTTACACCACTTGGAACATTTTAACTGACGAACAATTTTATCAGTTTTTTATGTGCAAAAAATGTTTCATAAAAAGTTTGACTGTAGTGTGTTTCACTAAGATGCCAATTTATTACTATTATTTATTATTGTAATTATTTATTATTATGAAAAAAATGTCTAAGATAAAATACCTACATTTTTATCATAAGATTTTGTCAAAAAATATTCGCCATACTCTTGCCTACTTTTTTGCCGAACATAGTTAAGCGATATTTTTAAGTACTGATTAGCTATTTGGTAAAAACTGTTGACACCTTTTTTGGGCATCATGCTAATATTTGGAAACTTTGGAGGCCTATAAAAATAAAATGGTCAATAAATTGGCCAAACTGAGTATAGGACCGATATAGTCACGACCTTGCACTTTTTTCACTAGTGCAGTGTAATCGGTCTACACTTGTCTCTTGCTCCAACATACATAAATCCTTAATCGGAAACAAGTTAAATGGTAATAAATATCAAGTTATCGTAGCTATGATGCTAAAACTTAGTACTGATAAGTTTTTGCGTGAGTCGTTTTACATTTAACCACTGGTTTCATATAAAAACCACTCGCTATGGCCACTTAATTTTGCATAAAGAATTTTTACACAAATACCATTCAGTATATTTAATTTATAGATATGTTACTAAATTGAGCACAATTTGGTTGTGGCTTTTAAGATTCGGCACAGCGGAATATAACACTCTTATTATTATGGCTAAAATTGGCCTAAAAACGATCATTTTAGATTTTGAAACCATTTTTATTCCCTAACATTACTTTAGATATTTTATCATTATGCCTATTCAAGGGGTCTCAACTTTGCTAATATCAACATTTTTCGAAGATGCCAGAACAAATACTAGAGGAATGTAACTACCAGACTAAAACCATTTCGACAGCAATACGTGACGTTAAATATAAAAAGGAGGATCTTTTTATTGAACTTAACTGAATATATAATTTTAATATTCCGATACTGAAACAGAATCTACACGAGGATAAAAAGTTCTCTAGCAGGGGCTAGAGCCAATCTATAGATTCTACAGATTAGCTCTAGCCCATTTAGTATAGAAAGTGTTTATGAAAAAAACCTATACCTATGTACTATTCTACTTTGTGATACCTACATATGTATCAGAGGTTCGAAAGGCTCAATTCCTAATTCCATATTTTAAAATCAAATTTATTTTAGTGTTTATATCATTCCCATAATACATTCACCTGAATCAAGTTATAAGCCTTAACTTTTAAGAATTAATTCTTAGGGAATTTAAAATCAGTTAGATTTAATTTAAATTATTTTAATTCTTAATCTTATACAAAAATAATTAAAAATTTTATAAACAAATCATTTTGTAAAGGCATACAAAAATAAATGTATTCAAACGAACCCTACAGTTCCAAAATATTTAATACCTATAAAAGAGCGGAATAAAATAAATCTCAACGAAACAAGTCCTTAACCATAAAATAAGTTTCAGGATTGCATTAGGGATTAAATATCATTTAATACCCATGAAAAAAAGTCCCCATTTTAGAGGATAAAGAAATGACTCTTTCTTAAGTTATTGGGTTAAAAAAGGGTTTTTAAGCTGAGATGATTTCCATCTCGATTTAACAAAACTGTGGACTTGGTTTGTCTAAAAAACATGTATAAAAAGTCATATGATTAAAATGTGATTTATTCATTATCGACATACATACATATGTATGTATATTTACATTTTCTAATTGTACTGAATTTAGTAATTTTATTCTAATTCCATCATAATTGTGTATGTATCTCAGCTATGTAATATATCTTCCTGCTAAGGGACTAATGTTTTTTAGACCTGTAGGGCATATACAAATAACATTTTTGTGGAAAAATTCAAAAGTTTATTAAGTTGACTTAGGCGAAATTTAAAAAAAAAATAAAAAAAAAATTCTTTGTTATTGGTCATAAGATCAGAAAAACTATTTAAAATAAAATATAGATACACATAAAACTAAAGATTTTTTGTACACATAATCTATAATCTCATCCAGATTCGAAAACATATAAAATCCATTATTTCGCAGCAACACAACAAAACCAGAGATAATATACTCTTACATATTAGCACATTTTACATGTATATGTATGTATTTACAAAAACTAATGTCACAAAAAACAAATTATTTTTATAAATTTTTTTTTAGAAAAAATTTTTAATTAAGCAGATTCCTTCACTGATTGAATTTCTGGTAAAGATTAGGTCATTATAAACGAAGGACCATTAATATTACTATATTCCTGCATATCTAAATATCTTTTAAAAGTTATAGTTTAACAAATAAATGCAAAATATACACAAGTTTGCGGTGAAATAGCCACATTAGGGTAGTTCCGTTTTTTTGAACGAACATTAAAGAATACATGCATACTTTTATTAAATGTGTATGCTTTCTGATAAAACATAAGAATATTTTAATAGGTTATGATAAATTTTGTTCTATTTTATATCTAGGGTTTTTACAAATAATGTATATCGCACTTGATATAATAATACCCTATAAATTAAAACCTCAATTTTCGTTTTTTGGTTTGATATACTTTTATTCAATGAGTGGAATAGTTTAAAAAACTTTTCCCTCGAAAAAGTCAGAATTTAAGTTTTTGATTTAAAATCAAGTAACTTTAGTTTATATCCACCCTAATGATTTGCACAAAATGAATTATCAAAAAATATTTTAATTCAATTTGGACTGGTTTTAATTAAGAATAAAAAATGTTAATTCAAATTGTAGTAGAGGAATGAAGAAACATTTTATTCATTCAAGTTGATTTTAAATTCCCATGTGAATCAATTCACTATGAATTAAAAATCAACACATTTTTTTTAGTTGTTTTATGGGAATTAAACTTAAGGTATTGTTAAATCATTTTTGAATTCCTAGGAATTAAGCTAATATTTAATTAAGCCTTTCGAAGCTCTGATATGTATGTATTAGAACCACTTGAGCTTGCCACATACATTTTTATTTAAGTTATCTAGTGATACTTAAGTAAAATAAATGAAAAATAATTCCTAATTTAGGCAATGATGTTGTAAGCAATTAGTTAACAAGTTTCAAATCATATGAACAAATGGTTACACCACATTATTTGCATGTCCCTCTTTAAATTTTTTTAAGGTTTAATAATGTAAACACCGACAAATGCCAACCTTGCAGGTTGCAACTTTTTGTTTTTTTTTTCACACATACACACAATTTTTGGAAAATGTTCAATATAAGATTTAGCAAATGCATGCTGTGACAAATATAACAGTATGTGTAACATTGTTAACAATAGAAAATTCTATTGACTTTAGAATAACATATAATTTTATTGGAAGCTAAGAATTATCACAAATGCAGAAACGCGAAAAGAAATCGATCGAAAATGGCGCTTAGTCATCCAAGCAAAAAAGAGAACACAAGTATAATTCAAACTAAAGCTTACGCATGGAACAGATGTAAGAAAGAAATAGACTCATTTAATCAAATAGAATCAGAAAGAAAATAAATAATTAAATACAATAATAAAATAAGGGCGTAGATTACTACACAACTTGCCAATTTATTTGTTTAGCAAAATGATTTATTGATTTCAAAGATAATTTACCCGTGAGTGACGCACTAAATTTTAAAGTATATGCATAGATTTTTTTCACATTCAGAACATATTTCTAATAATTTTGTTGTGTTTTTTATTTGCTATGTATTTCACAGTTTCTAAAATAAGTTTTAATAATAAAACACGATTCTCCACTAACAATTAATCGATTTTCTTTGGTGGTTACAACTTCACATTTGTTTTAATCATGCACTATTGTAAAATGTTAAAAAAAAAACATCAGCACGGTCAAATTTTTAGTAATTTTGTAATCTATTACAAACTAATGTCAAAAAGACATTTATAATTTAAATAACTTATAACATCTGGCAACATTTGTGGTTAGTCTACACGACAGATATATTTGTAAGGTTGATTCTCAAATTTGAATGCTTCAATCGATTTTTCACGTGTGGATGACCAAATCTATGCATATTATGCGGTAGAGCGGTTCGCCATCCATACAAAAAGTTGTGTCAGTCACCCCTAGGATTAAAGATAATGTTAAAAAATTTAAATTTTTTTTACCACGCCTGCAAATACCGTCTTTTTCGTATTTTATTAGCTGTATCGCCATTTTAATCATAAAAAAACATAACATTTTATTGTAGGTGTTCGCGGCTCTGTAAAAATTATAATTATTTTTTCATTAACTTTAAGCCTAGGGGGTGACTGACTCAACTTTTTTTTCGAACCACTCTATTATGAAGGCCATACACTCTCAGACTGAATAACTTCAGAAAATAAAAATGAAAAACAAAACAGAACAATGTTGCGCTAAAACGTTCATAAGCATCTAATCTTTTGTACAAGCAACTCAAACGACCTCATAATCGTCGCAATTATGTGTCGGTTTTACCAACTGTCGCAACGTCTAATGCTTGCTTAGAGCGTCTAGACCAATGCAAATTTATATAGGTGGTGCCAAGTATAAACCAAATACAACATGACGAAATGAAAACACATGTTGTTTTTGTTATATTGCTTACATTTTGTTAAATTTTTGTTTGTTAGTATCTGGGTTCTCGCTATAATATTAATTATAAAAAAAATCGCCGTATACCGCTGAATATAAAGTATACTTTTTAAAATTGAAACGACCCAACAAACCAAAGTGGTTTTAGAAAAAACTTATAGATGCTTACTAACATTAAGCTGAATTCACCCATTTTTGTCCGGATAAAATTTTCTTAATATGTAGTTTTACATATCACTTTAATAGCTCATTCACACTGAGCTCGAAAACTCGTTAAAGTAGTTTTCGGCTTAAAACAATATTGAAAACTTAAGTTTTCACATACAAAATGAAAACTCCTTGTGTGTGAGTTTTCAACGAAAACTTATTTGAAAACGTTTTAAATGCCGATACAACACTGAGTTGATCCTATTTATTACAACTCTGATGTAGGAAAACAAGAAAATAGTAAAAATAAATGTCAGTTGAAAATGAAAAAATAAAAAAACAAACAATTAATTTTAAGAATTTTTCAAGAATAATACTACAATTGTGGTAAAAAATATATTATTTTAATTCAATAATAAATAATTAAGTGTTTGGTTGTCGCTTTTTGAAGAAAATCGCGAGTGAAAAAAATCATTTTTGACGAAAACCCAATAATTGTCAAATGCTCAAAATGTGAACGGTAGAGTTTTCGATGGCGTTTTCATTATTGAAAACTCATAAAAATTCATAATGTGAATGGGCTATAAGAGAGAGAAAATATTTTGTCAAACTACATATAAAAAAAATTTGTGCGGACAAAAATTTTGTTTGAACAAAATGGATGAATTCAGCTTAAGCTAAGAAAAGTGTTGAGATTACTATTTTAAAAGGTTTAGTGAATATAGTTTAAAAATGAAAACTAAGCCCTTACAATAAATTTACTTTTATGAGTTATATATTAAGTATTGAAGAGTTTTGTTATATCTTCCTAAAGTTAAATAATAACTAGACCGAGTTTATATATCTATTACTATAATTTATTAGGTATTAATTATTATTTATGAATATGTATAAAAAAGGTGCTGCTGCTTCGGCTGACGCTAGATGACTCGATAAAACCCCAATGTTGTCAACAAGGTGTTGGCATAGCGTTTTTTATAGTGTTGACAATATTACACTTCTTCCCCCATTAAGTATTCACCCAACCTTTCGAAAGCTCTTCTCTATCTTGTAGATTGTCTTAGAAATATATTAATTTCTATCGTTCTGGGTTGAGTTTTGATGTTCTTTTGAATCTCCCGTCGCTTCAATATTTGTTGGAACGGGAACTTCTTGGTTATCCGTAACCCTTATAGGTTCCTCACTTCCAGAGGGAAATACTTCACTTTCTATCGGTGAGACCGTTGGTTCAGTAACCATTCGGGCTTCATCTCTTAGCGGTGATACATCTAATACTCGCTTCCGCAGCTGATCAATATGTCTCGAAATAACTTTCCCATTTCCCAAAGCCTCATAAAAGCGTGATCCCGCTAATTTAATAGTAGTTGGTAACCATCTCTCCCCCTTTCCGAAATTCTTATACCAAACTTTTTCACCTACCTCGAAATTTCTTTAAGGCTGAATTTCAGGAACATGTTTATCTCTTCCACGGCTTCCCGGATATATGTGATCTAGCAACGTCTTAATCTTTCTTCCCATCAAAATTTCTGCAGGGCTTTTATTTATGTTTGTGGTTGGTGTGGTCCTCAGGTGCAACAATATATTGGCCAAACTTTTCTCAATGTTAGTTTTTGGCATTTTCTTTAAATGACTTTTTATTGTTTGTACCATCCTTTCAGCTTGGCCGTTTGATAATGGATGGTATGGAGCAGTGCAAATATGTTTAATGCCACTTTTTCTCAAATATGACTCGAACTCATGAGATATAAAGTCACGTCCATTATCTGACACGATAGAGTCTGGTATGCCGTGCGTAGCAAACACATCTCATAGCAACAGTATCGTTTTACTCGAAATAGTGTTATCGGTTATTTTGACTTCTACCCATTTACTATTAAAATCGACAATTATCAGAAAGTGTGTACCCAAAAAAGAACCTGCATAGTCTATTTGCAATCTAGACCACGGTTTCAGAGTTTCCGGCCACGGTTTTGGTTCCATCCTTGGTGGATTTTTACTGTTCTCACAACATTGTATGCAATTTCTTATCGTATCCTCAATGTCCTTGGTAAGACCCGTCCACCAAAAATAACTTCTGGCCGTAGCTTTGATGGAAGTCATACCCTGGTGAACTTTATGCGGCATTTTTAACATCTTGGATCGCAAACTTGATGGTATAATAATGACCCTTGAACCCCATAGCACACAACTGTCATTTACCGACAACTCACAAATTTTATTAACATATGGCTTAAGATGGTCGTTTTTATCTTTAAAATCAGTATAATTATTTTGGATGTGTTTTAAAACCTGTGATAAAACTGGATCAACTAGAGTGGCTTGAGAAATTTCTTTTGATGTCACCGACTTCGTCTCAATATTGAATTTCTGCAATTTCCGACGCTTTAGAGTTGCTAGAGTTCTTCGTGGCCCCCTAGAATGTCCGTACGGACCCCAGGGGGCTGCGGACCACCACTTGGGAACCAGTGCTATAAAAAGAGAACATTGTACAGAACAATCTTCCTTAAGGTACGGTCAGACTCATCAAACATTTAAATCAAATACTTTGAGTTAAATATTGTCAAAACAATATAATAAAAAAATTGTGGTCACACTTGCACATTTATTTGACGATTTTTATTTGATAAAATACAGAAAAAAAACGTTCAAAGTATAAACAAAAAACAAGTTTTATTTATGGTCACACTGAAGATTAAATATTTTCCCAAAAAATATTTGATCAAACTTTGGCAAAACAAAATTGAGCATCTAGCAATTTTTTTCTCATATTTGATGTTGTTGTTTTTTGCCTCGTAGTAAAATTTTTTGTGATTTTGAATAGTATACAATACACATGCTCAGCTGTTATTTACCCCTGTTTGATGTTACAAAAATTTTGTAAGATTAAATAATTATTTGCTCAAAATTAAAAAAAAATATTTGATCTTGAGTGGTCACATTAGGAAAAATTTTATTTGCTGGCAAATGATTTTGTTTTCTTCAAATCAGCATGTTTCTTGTTTGAACCTCAAAAGTATTTTGTAGTCTTAATCAGTGTCCGTACCTTTAGATTTACAGTACGTTTACACACGTAGGTGACTTGTTACAAGTTGTGTATACGTATTCTTCTGACATGCAAGTAAAAAAATCACTGGCAATCAAAATCGCTTGCCAGTGAGCCTACAACTTGCAGAAGTGTGATTGTGTTAGTAAAAAAATATAAATGTATTGAGCTTGCACTTGCATGTGTAAATGCCGTGTTATGGTAGCAGTAATTGTTACCATATCAATTTATGAGAAATAACTAGTATGTCGCCTGTGGTATACATTATGCTATAAATGGTTACATATAAGCAGTGATAAAAACAAGCTTCGAAAAAATACTCTAAAATACTGTATTTTAAGGTACTGTACTTACGCAAGTTTGGTACATAGTCAAATATGTACATAACAAAGTGTTCAATTTAAGTATAGATACCTTAAAATTTTAGAGTACCTGTTAATATACACAACATTTATCATAACGAACTTACATATAAGCAGTGATAAAAACAAGCTTCGAAAAAATACTCTAAAATACTGTATTTTAAGGTACTGTACTTACGCAAGTTTGGTACATAGTCAAATATGTACATAACAAAGTGTTCAATTTAAGTATAGATACCTTAAAATTTTAGAGTACCTGTTAATATACACAACATTTATCATAACGAACTTTCACGAAGTACTTATAAAAACGTACTTATAAAAACTGACAACAGTGAGAAAAACAGTATAGCCAAAAGTGAAATTAAATAAATATAATACTGTCGTTTAGTATGGAAGCCTCTCAAAAGGCAACACTTGCTTATATTTGTGTGTATATCAGTGGTAGCCAAAGCATTTGTATCAGTTATCAGTTTTTTTAAATGCAGTTAAAAAAATTTTTCAATTCAATTCTCATCGAATTTTGAATTTTGGCGATATCTCTAGTGTTTATAAATCGATTTTAATGAAATTTAATAGCGTGCTGCGTTGGAAAATTTCCTAAAATCTGATATATAATTCGGATTAAATAAATACGGTTTTTTAAATTTAGTTTTTTTAATTTGCCAATTTGAGGACATCGATATATTGTGATTTCGCGATATCTCAGTTATTGATTTATCGATTTTGATGATTGTGCTGCTCTAAATTCTGTTATCCTTGACTGCCAGTGGAGCATAGGGTCTTAAGTTGCGCTGAAATATTTCCTAAAATTTGATATATAGTTCAAACAACTTTTTTTTTAAATAAAGTTTTTTACAAAAAAAAAAAAAATATTTTAAATTTGGTAATTTGTGAGACATCGAATTTGGCGATATCTCAGATTGTACCTACATTGATAATATATATAATATCGTTTTGCTTAGGAGGATTTTCTAATATCTGATATATAATTCGTCTCGGTATACTATTCGTAAATTGAGGAATTTATACAAATTAAAAAAAAATACAATTTAAAATAAAATAAAAAAATTTGAATTCGGCATCGCATTTTTGCTATATATCAATTGTTAGTAGAACTACATGTTGAAATTTAATAGTATACTTGGTAGAACACTATTAACATACAATACCTATACATGTAAGTTATGTCGGTATGCCATCTAGGAGCTCATCAAACTTGATTTCAGCATACCGAAATATGTCTTAAATAAGTGTCTTTTGAACTTCATTCATGACATAGACCTATTTTTTCAGGAAATTTCAATTTCGATCCATAATTTTTTGCTTAAAAAGTTTTATACCATCGCAAATATATTTATAAAAAAATTTTCTAATCCAAAATCTATTAATGTTAACTCAGATAAAACAAAAATGTTGGCTGTTTTTAAGTTTTTTGCTAAAAGTGTTATTTGGTTATTTGCTTTTTTAATTCATCTTTTTATAATATTTTTATTCGAAAAACTTCTTTAGATTGACATATAATAACACTATATTCCCAATTGAAATGCGTGTTCAATATAATTTTATTTTGCTATTTTTATTTATTTATTTTTTAATGATATAAATCCTAAAAACCGTATGTTTTCAATTAAAACCAAGAAGTTAAAATTGTCTGACAATGATTGCATTGTAAGATGGTGGAATTTCATGAAGCTGACAATAAAAACGAAGCTGACAATTTTTTAAAATGTTCTGCCAATTTTAAATAGAGTGTTTACACGATTGTAAGATATCTGACAATTTCATTGTAATAGAGTGCTTACACGATTGTAAGATATCTGACAATTTCATTGTAAGGTGGTTGTGTGACAATGTGCTGACAATGCTTTAGCTGACAACGTTATCAGCAAAAAATTGTAAGTTTACACGATTGTAAGAAATTTTCTTACAATTTTTCTTACAATATTGTAAGATCTGACCATCATGTAGACATAGCATAAGGTGGTTGTGTGACAATGTGCTGACAATGCTTTAGCTGACAACGTTGTCAGCAAAAAATTGTAAGTTTACACGATTGTAAGAAATTTTCTTACAATTTTTCTTACAATATTGTAAGATCTGACCATCATGTAGACATAGCATTAGTGTTAGTTGTATTGGTGAGAACGAATTTATACACTCAAAAAATTAATATGTTATTTTTTGTTTGTTTTAGTCGCCAGCGAAACTGATACGAAAGCAAACGGGGCGGAAGTTATGGTTTTTGTGCTATTTAACAAACTATGGAATAAAAATGTTTATATCAGGTGCGTTTTAAATAATAATTAGGATATTATCAAGACATTGAAATATAGACATGGGAAAAAGTTCTTATTTTTTAGCTCCGATGTAAATAGAATTTTATTATTCTTTAATTAAAATTTGACTTTTCCGGACAGATTATGTTGAGATGTATTTGGATTTGGACAAGGTAAACATATACACGGACATATTATATCTATTTAATGTAAATACTTCTGAATATGCAATTTATGCTGAAGTTGATATTAAATGTTTGTTGAAGAAATTTATCTATGTACATATGTAGTGAATAATGAACAAAATATAGATGGCCACTTTATTATTTCTTTATTATGCAGAACAACTTTAATATTAAATCTCGAAAGTTTGAAATTCATTTAAGGCTTGACATTTATAATTTTTCTAAATCAACAAAACTTCTTCTATTATGGCAAGGAAGATATTATTTTCGAACCATTTGAAACTTATTTTTATTATTTCTTCTATATCAAAAAGTTCTAAAAATGTAGATATCCTAAAATATTTTTATAGTGTTCCTCAAATTAAAAATTCAACAAAACCTTATACATTAATATTTGTATTGCAGTTACGTAATAAAAGAACATTATTCAAATTTGAGCTTCTTATTTCGTTGTTTCGAGCAAATATAATTTAGGTCAGTAAATATCTGTTCACAAAGGTATGTTGAGAGAAACAACTATAAACACTTCAATGTATTTTGTTTTATTTCCGGATAGTTGTACTATCTAAATTTTTCCAGAACTCTATATTGTCAAATTTCTCAGGAAACCTTATTTTACTTCTAAGTATAAAAAGTTCGGACTGGATTTTAAGCTCAAACATTGATAATTCGCATTCGAATGGATTTTGAAAGATATCCAGTAAAGATTGGGTATTTTTAAAATCTTTCTTCAAAGTTTCCAAACAGAGTTTTAAATATTTCCAAATGTTCCCCCTTTTTTAAGTATTTAGGTTAGGTTAGGTAATAAAGGAGGTGTCAGACGACACCTTCACTCGGAGACCCCAGGGGTCCATTGTGATCCTTTACTACAGAAGGATGAAGAAAAAGAATGAAGATAGAGAAAGAGAAAAGATAGTAGAAAGTTGTAGAGAAGACTACCCTATCTAGGCCAGTTGAGACCAGTGATGAACCCTACAATATCATTCAACCTACCTGTTGTAGATCCTGTAGGTCAGCAAGGAATCTGCTACCTAAATATTTGAGTCTTAGGTTTCGCAGCCTTGGACAGTGACAGAGAATGTGTTCTACCGACTCGGACGAATCCTCATCTAGACATAGTCTGCAGAGGTCTGAAATGTTGCTATCCCACCTATGCGACCTCGAATTTAAGGCCCAATGTCCCGTAGGGAACCCTATACATCTTCTTAAGCTGGACCTATTCAGAAGCTTAGTTCCATTACTGTCCGGTTTAGGCCATAGAGCTCTAGATGTCCTACACGTAACCATGTTACCCCACAGCCTTGTGGTTTCCTGGCTAGTCCAGAACTTAATACCCAGATAAAAGGCACAGATAGGTGGAGCCATGTCCAACACTCTTTGTCTTAAGTCTAGACTTGAGCCTTGTCTGGCAACTTCGTCCGCAACTTCGTTGCCAACGATGTCACAATGACCTGGAACCCAGCACAATCTAATCCTATAGCAAAAAATATAGCTCAAGAAGAGCTTTCCTACAATTTTTGACTAGTCCGGAGGTAACACTATAACCCCGCAGCGCTTTGAGCGCGGCCTGGCTATCGACGTATATTGTCACCTCACTGTTTACATCTATAAGACCCTGAATGAGCTCTGTAGCCTTCCAGATGGCAAAAATCTCTGCCTGAAAGACACTGCACTCATCCGCGAGTCTAAAGGATTTCCTAACATTTTGGTTCAACAGGAAAACCCCAGATCCAATCCCGCAATACATTTTAGAGCCATCCGTGAAGATCGAAAAGCCTTGAAAAAGTGCTGTTTGCCCCTTCCAGTCGGATCTATCAGGGATTACGATTTCTGCTGCTGAGCTAAACAGTAGCTCTTTGACTAAATAGTCAGATCGTGGTAGACCTGACTCCAAGCCCAAGGAGTCTGTTAAGCTCAGGATACCGGAGTGTCCCACATGTCTGTATCTAAGCATACCCGACTCGTACAGCCTTACTAGACTTCTCATAGCCATCCCCTTTATGAACATATCAAGGGGGTATAACGACAACATTATATCTAGGGCTGCTTGAGGTGTGCTTTTAAGGGCACCGGTTATACCAATACTAGCACAACGTTGTACCTTCTGTCGGAAGTAACTATCTCGAAAAGAACCTTTGCTAACTGCTTCCCACCATACTGCACAACCATATGTTAAAACAGGCCGTACAATTGTTATGTAAATCCAATACACAACTATCGGTCTTAAACCCCATTTTTTACCCACGGAATTCCTGCAGAAGTAGTATGCGTTTAGCCCTTTTTTCATCCTTTCCTGTGTGTTTCTCTTCCAAGATAACTTACTGTCTAAGATAATCCTGTGCCGTTCAGCACAGGAAGTTTGAAGCTTTCAACCTTATACCTTCTGGTGAAGAGTACCAACTCCGTCTTGTCGGGGTTTATCCCCAGTCCTTTATTACTGGCCCAGGAGGAAAGTTTTCCCAGAACCGATTGCATAATATCACTTATTGTATCTGGGAACTTGCCAGATACGAGCAATACTAAGTCATCGGCGTAGGCTACGACCTTTCTCCCTAGCTGGTCAAGTCTTATTAGAATGACATTGACGACCAGCAACCACAGCAATGGTGATAAAATCCCTTCTTGTGGAGTGACCCTAGTTACTTTTTTACGTAAACTACAGTCACCTAGATTTGAGTTGATGATCCTACTGTTAAGCATGTTCACAATCCAATCTATTAGGAAGCCCTGTATATTTAAGTCCTCCAGTGAACCCCTGATAGCTTCAATAGTAATATTATTGAAAGCACCCTCGATATCGAGAAAAGCGGCCAGGCCCTTTTCTATAAAACTGACCACATCGTGCAACGCACTCTCAATAGAGTTACCCTTGAGATAAGCATGTTGAGCGTTGCTAATAATGCGCGTACCTAAAGAGTTCCTAAGAAATAGGTCAGAAGAATTCTGTAGCATAGGGGCCATCCGGGCCTGCTGACTTGTACGGTAAGAACGTATTCACGGCCGACTTAATTCTGTCTGAAGTAACTATCTCGTCCCGCATCCCGAACTGAGGTTGATATCACAGTGATATTGCTCTCCGTGTCGGAATCAAGCACAATAACCTCAGAGACCTGAGTAGCGTCAGTGCGGTCAGGTCGATCTGACTGGGCTTCCGGAACCAGTTCAGTCTGGCTCTCCTTCACCAATGTTGCCACAGGTTTCAAAAGGGGTCCATCTCAACCCTGACCCGAGGTCGGTGTCACCTTGACATCGACAACTGTATCAGGATCCAGCGAGACCTCTGTTGTACGACGTGTGATATCCGTGGATTCAGCAGAGCCAGGCTGATCCTTCTGGGTCTCTCCACCCAGCAGATCCCTAGAACCCGAAGGAGATCCCGACTGAGATCGGATAACAGTTACCTCAAACTCCGAATTTGACTCAAGCGAGACGTCCGTCAGGGTCTGTGTGGCTCCGGTGGTATGAGAGGAGTCCAGATCGTCCAATAACTCCCCCCCTCCTTTCTAAGTCCGTCAGTAGTAGTCTCTCCTGATGGAGTATGTCCGCGTTAATGTCACTAAACATGGTCAGTTCGACAATTTCGTCCCTCCCTGGTGAGTCCCGTCTGGCCCTGAAGCTGTCCTTCAAGGAAGTCCTGTCCGAAGTACTTTTGTTTTTGTTGTTTTTTTATTTGTTTGCAAAATTTTGATTCCCACTAGTGTAGGGGAACTGAGGTCGCTCGCGTCATAGCCCCTAGTAACGCAAAAGCGACTGGATACTGGCGGAGGCGTTAAGGTATCCGCCAGGCACCGTTGAGATACAGTCTAAAGCTTACCCCCGACTGCAGACCGAAAGCCCGTAGCACGGTAGCGCTTGACATCAGAGCTTGGGGGGTTAGTTTAAAGTATTAACCCACTACTACCTGTTTGGTCCGAGGGAGATATTTAATTTATCTCCTACCACCCACGCATGGAAAGGGGTTCCTCGCCACCTATTTATGTGGCTGGTTCCCCACCCATGAATGGGAGGCATTCCCCTATCCGCCACCTGAGGACGCGCCCTCTAGGATTAGGTTCCCCCGAGGGATTAAGTATTTATCCTTCTTATAAATCATAGAAGTCAATACAAAATGAAAACAAATCACATTTTTTTAATTTTTTTTCAATTTCCGACCTAACAATAGTACCTAAATTAGAAGTTCGACGAACCAAACTTTGTGGGGACAGATTGATTGATTAAATAAATCCGGTATTGTAGTGAAGTTTTTCAAAAATGTTAATCAACATTTTTTTTGATAAATATCCCATCTAAAAAGGTCTTCCTTTCTTAATAATAAACTTATTAAGTTTGACATTTCCATTCTAAGATTATGTTGCTCATTTTTTTATCTACCTAATTTTTTAAATTTCCCACAATTTTTTTTTTGTAAATGTTAAATTGCTCTTTTCTCCCAAATTATTAAAATCTTTATGAAAATTTTCAAAATGCCTTTTTAAATTAAAAGCATAAAGTAATTTTCAGCATGCATCTTAATAATTTTTAATATTTCCTTTTATGATGTGAATTCGTTGCCATCTCGATGTAAATTAATTCTTAGCGTATTAAATAGTCGACTTTGAAATATTTTGTTTGTACAGTGGCTCAATGTTATATGGCTACAACGAATCATCATTACATTGAGCCACTGCATCGGTATTTTTGAAATATTGTAAAAAATATACATATCGTCGTTGGAAATCCAAAACTGCGTAACAACACTTTTCAAATTTTACAGGAGAAGCAAAAATTCAAATATATATTTTTTTAAATTTAAATATTTTATTTTCATATCTTACCCCAAGTTTGATGATACACATATTCGAATTTTGAAAATAGTGCACATGTTGATACGCAATTTTGAATTATTGATATAAAACTAATTATTGATAAAAATGTTTGGTCGTAAAAATCTAAAAATTGGTAGAGACATGTAAGACAACTTTACGAATCATAATCAATCAAAAACTCGATTTTGATTTTTTTGATGATACGCAGTTTTGGATTTTCAACGACGATATGTATGTACATTAGGGTAACAGGAAAATTTTTTAATTTGATTTCAAATGTTTTTCTACGGAATATTAAATAATATTTGTTGAACAAAATTTTCGAAAAATTAAAAAAATGATTTCTGAAACCGACCTGAGAAAAATGTATCATTTTCCAATATGGAAAAACTAAGTAAATTCGATTATATTTAAGCAAAACTGAACTATTCAGTACTAACGAGTCATTTAATGATAAATGTTGTCTAATTTTTTAATTTATTTTTTTTACAACATAAAATTTTTATTACATATCCTTAGGCGCGTTTTCAAGGACATGAATTTTCTGGGGAAAAATGAAATAAATCCAAAACTACTTCATGGATTTTTGTTTTTGGCTATTTAATAAAGCTGTGTTAGGTTTCTTTAATATTTCATTATTTTTTCTTGTAAAAATTGTTTATTTTTGGTTGAAATTTCTCAAAAATAAAAAAAAAACCTTTTTCAAAATACAAATGGGCTTCAAAACTTTGGACCCGATGCGCGCACAAAGAACGTTGTCCGATTTGGCTATAATTTTCAGAACTAAACTTTTAGACCTATTGTTACAATATTCTATCGAAAAAGTTATAAAATTCGAAAAAACATTTTCTTTCATACAAAAAATTGTCAAAAAATATATGTACATATGTGGAAATTTTATAGTCGGTAAAGACTGACTATTTGATATCCCTCACCGCTAAGCCAACAAAGTCGCAGAATATACTTATGCTGTATGTAGAATTTAATTACTTACATAATTATGTATAAGTCTTCTTTAAGCAAAAATTGATTAGCGATTTCGTATTAGCTGGTCCAAATTTTACCATAGCTCCCATGTTACAAATCTACCCTTGGAAACCAGTTAAATGTTGGTGAATATCAGATATAGATCAAAATAGAAAAGTAGTGGACTTGAAGATAAAATTATTACGAAACAGGCATAAAGCGATTTTTTATATATTTTGTCAAAGGCAGTCGATTTTTATAAGCCACTGTAAAAGAATACTGTTTTACTTCATTATCGCCGAAAATAATGGGATGCCGTTATTTCAAAACTGAAATATATTTAAATGTAGCAGTACGTTTTAAAACATAAAATAGTAAAGAAGATACTATTTCTTGAAAACATTTTCCTATGCAAGCAGTCATTTGCAAAAATTACAATAAAATAATAAATACACAATAATAATCCTCTTCTTTAATTTTTTATTAACTGTCATAACCAGTGTGGCCATTTTGGAATTTTTGCGGCTAGATTTAGCATTTTTATTTTTAATTTAGCCGCAAATTTTTCGTTTTGTAGTTAGCATTACTTTAAGCATTTTTCAATTATATGTTTAGCATTTTTAGCATTTTTTTATAGTGAAAATATTTATTTACTCAAATAAGTAATCTTAATTTCAAAACCTACCACAATTTTTTCTTGATTACACATTTAAATATGTAACCCCGGCAATAAAGTGAATGGAAGTGGCATCACAGTGTTTATGTATCAGAAAAAAAAATTATCTTGTAACAATTGCCGAAGAGTACAATGGGCTCTACAGACATCATTCTTTTTTTTCGAAGTTTCAGTACCGTACGGTTAGGTGCTGATGTATGTAACACGTAGAAATATTAGTCTTAAATCCAAAAGACTTAGAATCACTTTCTCAGCCGTCCGTTTGGACGGCTGGCTGAAAACTACGGCTATAACTTTTTCACACTTTTTGTAAAAATTAAAAACGGCATAGTCTAGTCGTGTAGAGCATAGATCATAAACCACAACTAGACTGTGGACGAAACTGTCAAGTACATTTAAGAGACGCAAAGGTACATTTAAAAGACTTCATCTTCATGTAAGAAATGTCATTATACATTTTTTTTGTGCTTAGTAGAGCATATGATCGCACTCTATGCGGTACTCTACGGCAGGGATGACCAGAACAATTTTGCTCACTTATACATTAACATAATTGAGCGAAACAGAAATCACAATGGGTTGTGCCTATTAATTTGGTTGATTTTCTATATTTTATTCAGTTGCCGCTAAAACGGCGAATAATGTAGAGGGGAGTTTTGTTTTTTTTTTTTAATTTAATTTTTAAATATGTCAAGCAAACATATTTTAGTATTTTATATTGGAAAGAAAATAGTTATTTTTTTCAACCGATTTTGTTGAAATTATGTATACACATTTTCCTAGCTCATGCAATTTTAAGAGTTCTTTATAATTTTTAATTTCGATTTTGTTAAGATATTAGGCGGTCCAAAGCAAATTTTTTTCAAAACATACTAATTTTATATGTCTATAACTTTTGATACGCTTATCAGATTTTTATGAAACTAGGCTCATATTTTAGCGTATGTCCTTTAATTTTATGGTTTTTTATTTATAAAATTAATCATGTAATGGAGAACAAGAAATATTAATTATGTCCTTGACTCAAGGATATCTCATAAGTCGTTTTAAATTTTAAAGCAAAAAAATATAAAAAAAATTCAAATTAACGAAAAATTTTCAAATTTCGAAATTTGAGAGGAGGATAGAGAAAATTGAAGATATGCTTTTTGAGATATCATTGAGTCAAGGACATTATTAATTTTCGTTGTTCTCTAATACATAACTACATTTTTATAAGCTTCACCAATAGGTGAAAGGGTATTATAAGTTTGTGATTCCGTTTGTAATTTTTTTATTGGTGATCGTAGACCCCAAACCGATCGACTCAGAATCGGGAGGAGAATCGATTAAGCGATGTCCGTCTGTCTGTCCGTCCGTCTGTCTGTCTGTTGAAATCAAGTTTCTGAAGCCCCTGGAGGATGGACCTACATAAATTGTATATCAGATTTTAGGAAATTCGGTTTATAAACACCGAAAATATCGAAAAAATAACAAAAATTAGACGAAAATTTTAAAATTTTTGATTGAAACACACTTTTAAATAACAAGAGAAAAAAGATACTCCTGGTGTACATGTGATAATATATTATATATCAGATTGTAGGAAATGGTTCCCCAAAGCACTCTGTAAAATGTTATCAAAATCGGTCCATAAACCACTGAGATATCGCCAAAACACTAAATTTGATGTTTTGCAAATTACCCAAAGTACGCATTAGGGCATGTTTGTTGAATAAATGAAATTCAGAGATAGGATAAACCATCCTCCTTTAGCACGGACATACATAAATTTTATATCAGATTTTAGGAAATTCTGCCGCCAAGCACATTATTAAATTTTATCAAAAGCGGTCCATAAACAACTGAGATATCGCCAAAACACTACTTGTGATGTGCAGCAAATTCCCCAAAGTACGTGTCTAAGAAATTTTGTTGACATTTTGTAAGTAGTGTTTCAGCGATATCTCAGGTGTTTATTGACCGATTGTGATGAAATTTGACAGCGTTCTTTGTGGGAGGATTTCCTAAAATCTGATGTATAAACTCTACAAATCTGATTATGAATACCATTCAAATTGTACCGATCGACTCAGAATAGGCAGGAGAATCGATTTAGCGACGTCTGTCTGTCCGTCCGTCTGTTTATCTGTCCGTCCGTCTGTTTGTCTGTCCGTCTACCTGTCTGTCCGTCTACATGTCTGTCCTTTTTTCTGTTGTAGTCAAGTTTTTGGAGCTCCTGTTTTGTCGAAATCTCAGATGTTTATTTTGATGAAATTTAATAGCGTACTTCGCAGGGGATTACCTAAACTCTGATGCATTCGGTAATTTGTGGTAGATATTATTTAGTGTTTAAGCGATATTTCAGGTGTTTTGATCGACAATTATGAAATTTAGGGTGAGACAATATCCTAAAATTTTGTGTAAAATGCATATGTTTATACCTTCCAGGAGCTCCACAAATCTGATTTTAGCAGACAGACTCATTGCATTTATCTTAATTTTGTGTCTGACTTTTGAACATTATTATAACATTTGAGAATGTATTATATATCAAATTGTAGGTAATCTTCCTAGGAAAAAATACAACTGAGCACATGATATCCGTTCAAAAACCGACATATGTATGTATGTATCTCACATATCAACGAAAATTTAAATTTTTTAATTGCAATTGGGAGAAATCCATTCACGTTTGACAATTGCTTCCGTATAACTTCGCCTGAGGCAATCTCTTAGTAGCTAATAAATGACAAATTATAATAGATACGATGATGACATTTAGTATAAAGACATTGTACAATATCGTTATTCAGGGCGATAGCGCCTAAAATAAACTTTATAGAGGGACAACATTTGACAAAAGTATTTCTGATCTCTTGAAAATTTCGGTATTGAAAATGGTCGAGCTCGGTTCACATTTAGTGAAATCTCCCATATAACCCCGACCGGGAATCACTTTAATGCTGATAAATTAAATCACGTTATAATTGCACAAAGAACTAGAGCAAAACTTTCCACACATCCATCGGACAGATCGAAAGAACAATACATCCCAAATATTATTATTGAAGTATTCATCCTTATTAGTTAACTAACTTCAGAATATAAGTAAATCTTCAATAACTTTTCCGACAAAGCTGATATCTATCCATTAAAAAGCTATATATTTCACGTATGTATCTAAAACTTAGATATACACCCTATAATTCTAAGGCTTGTATACATTGACAATCATTGTTAAAGCTTTGACCTAAATCAGTCCGCTAACTTCAAAGTTTTACATAACTAATGAAGAACTTTTACTAGTTGGATAATTCGTACGAATTAAAGTACACAACCCTCACTGGGCACTAGATCGGTTCGCCTTCCATACAAAAAAAAAAAAAAAAAAAGTTGCGTCAGTCTCCCCCTAGGATCGAAGGTAATGTTAATACAATTCTAAAAAAAATATATTTTTTACCACACCTACAAATACCGCACAAATACCTGTAAGGGCTACATTTCTCTTTTTGATAGTTTTTTACTACCACGTCAATTTATAGTCATAATTTTCAAAAAACTAGATTTGTACTCGATTTGATTAGGGTGGGTACGAATAGAATTTTGAAAAATGATGACTAGAAATTGACGTGGTAGTAAGAAACTAACAAAGTAAAAAATGTAGCCCTTATACAGCCGTGAACAACGATATATAAAGTGTTCTGATCAGGGTAAGGATTTGAACACTCGTTTCACACATTTACTCATGTGCAAAAATTCCTTTTTATAAAAATCTCGCACACAGTCATGGGTATTAACAAATTTTTCTTGTACATTCATTTCTTACTTGTGTTGACAAGAGTAAACTTTTTCTACACAAGTCACGATCAACTAAAAAATGAAAACCACATTTTGTGTGCCACTCACAAAAAATATTTTACACGACTAGCGCACGACTTGCCCGTGAGTGGCACATTAGAAGAAATATTAACTAAATTTCTGCTTTGTTAAAGAAAAGACAAAAACAAAAAATACAAGAACAAAATCAAATTATTGCAAAAAAATAAATGGTTCGAGAGAACAGTATTTATATTTTGTTTTTGTAATTTTTTAAACAAAGCAGCAACAACCTGCTTTGTTGACGTCCAATTCCCAATTGAATGTTTTTAGGGCTCATTTTAACGAGTTAATTGAATGATCGTGATATTTACGAAAATTAAAAAAGTTTTCGGCTGTGTTAGGTTTAAGAAACACAGCGGGAAATATCGCAAGGCCTTTAAACAAAAGTGCATAGAAATACATATACATAGGTATTTTTAATATTTTGATATTTTGTTTTTGATATTTTGAAAAAAATGATTCAATCTGTTTTTTATTTATCAAAAACCGCATTGATAAATAAAAAATATTACATTATTTATTTTTCTGCAATTTTTTCACAGTACAAATCTCTAGGCCTCGTAACCGTAGATTTGTCCTGCTGAAAATATAAAAGACTCAATTGTAATTAACTAATAATGATAATTAACTAAATTAAAAATGAATGAATGACAAATGTGGATGCTCATGCGCGTGCTTATGTTGAAGTTTAGTTTAGTCGTGCGCATGAGGAAATGATTTTTAAATTGTATTCACTCTTCACGCGCGAGAGTTGTATATGTTAATCTTTAGTCATAATTGTGTGTAACAAAACAAAAAAACATTACTCACAACTCTTGAGAAAGTGCTGAATTTAGACAAATGAGCTTCACACTCGTGAATATTTTCTTACCCTGGTTATGATCGGACTAAAGATGGCGACACAGTTAACAAAATTTGAAAAGAGCGGTATTTGTAGGCGTGGTAAAAAAAGAAAAACACATTTTTTAGAATTATTTTTACATTATCTTTAATCCTAGGGGGTGACTGACTCAACTTTTTTTCGAACCACTCTACTGGGCACTGTGTTTTTGGGTTGCATACCAGAATACTTAATCTTCATCAAATCTATGTGCTTTTGCAAATCTAAGGGCATCTACATTTTGAAGCATGTTCGTAAAATAGACACATATATCGAAGCTACTGGTTGGCTTAAATAAGCATTCTCTACCTGCCCAACCTAACCTTTGGGTCCATAACTATTCTAGATGATGACGCCACCGAAAAACTTTTTATTTTCCGACATAGGTAAATATTGCTAGGAATTACATTTAGTATGAACAAAAGAAAATTAATATACATATCAAGCATTTGTGTGGGGCTCAACTAAGTCAGTAATCAGAAACTATATAATTATCAATATATTCTTACGATTTTGTACTTTACTTTTGGAACACCATTGGTGAAGGGTACCCAAGATTCGGCAAAGCCGAATATACCACTCTTACTTGTTTTAATTAAAAAAGCATAAAACTAAAGGACATACGCTAAAATATGAGGCTAGTTTCATAAAGATCTGATAATCGTATTAAAAGCTATAGGCATATAAAGTAGTTATATTTTGAAAAAATCTTTAAAAAAAAAAAAAACTTTTACCGCCATAAAATCTTAACCAAAGCGAAATTACAAATTTTGAAGAACTCCAAAAATTTTATGATTTAGGAGAATGTATATAAATTTTCTCCAATTCCGAGATGATGTGGTTTAGATGTGTTCAAAAATTTTTGATTTGACTTAAACGTAATGGTTAAATGATTTTTTCTAAACACTTTGTTTTATTTATTCTATAGAAAACATTACATCTTCTGTAAAAAATTTAATAGAAGTGCCTTTTCTTTAGAAAAATCATTACAGAAAATATGCCCCCCAATACTAGTGCTAAGTAGAAAGCATAAAGCGATTTTCAACACTAACGTTCAAAGCACTAACTTTTTTAAGCCACTGTAGAAGAATACTTCCGTTTTACCAGTATATTTTGGATTGCTTCATGGGGATACACTTGTTCCATAATAATTTTTCTTCCAGTACCTAAAGTGCATATTTCTATTTATTTTATGAATATTAGTTTTAAAATTAAAAAAATATTGAGGTAACATTTAAAGTAACTGCTTGAAATAAACTGAGCTACTGTATGAATAGCAATTTGTATTAATTTGATCTTTATGTCTTTCATAAGTTAAATTGTCATTGAGTTAAAGAGTTTTATTTTTCGTTTCAATTCCTTAACATATAATACTTTTTCATACAACGTACCAAATATCTCCCATTGTGCATGGTAAAATAAGAAAAAATTACTCTCAGAAAAGTATAAATAAAAGAGAATAAGAATACGTGTAAATTCGATTGGAACAATTGTTCTTCCTGCTGAACTTCCCTGCTATAAAGAAGTACTCTAAAGTTAAGTAAAAAATACCCTAAAATCTTACAGAACGGTACGTTATTACTTAACTTTGTTTCCGACTTAGGTACTTCAAAATAAATAACTTTTGTGTGCGTAAGTTCGAACTTTGGTTTAAAAAGCTGCCAATTTTGATTTTTTTAAATTTTGTACGATTTTCAACACTTAAAAATGTGGGAAATAAATTTTTATTCTAAAAAAAAATTAATTCCTGCAGAAAAAATGTAAATATTCAAACTTCTTAATAACTTTAAGCTATTTTTAATGCTTTTCTTTTTGCAAACGTAGCGTCAAGCTAAAAATGTTTTGATGATAGAGGTAGTTTATTAGAATTATGTATCATTGAAATTATTTTGATTATGAAAATATTATCCAATAGTAATACATTTAAATAAGATTTCAAATATCATTTTTAGATACTTTGAGTCATGTAATTTTTGTAACTCACAGAAGTAACGGTGCTTGGACGTTGTCCAAGCACCGTTGTCGTCTAGTTTCGCTACGTGGCACTGTGTTCGATTCTTCAATCTAGCTGGCCAAACCCTTAAATGAGCTGTGAAAAATAGAATAAGAACATTTCTGCTAAGATATTTTTTATAAATTTGAATTTATTATTATTCATATTCATTGTTATCAGTAAAATGTAAAAAATGAAATTTTGGTTATTTTGCTTGAAAAAAAACTTGTAATTTGGAAGTAAATTACAAGTTATCGTTTAAATATAATTAAATATTTGTGTATTGTTTACTTATAAAATAAATGTAGTATTTGTAATATCCAATTATATCAAGAGGACTTTTATTAAAGTTATTTGAAGCGTCAATTTAAAATCTAAAGGCGGAACAAATTTCTACTTTCTGAAGGTAAAAGCGATTATTGTCTTGCAAATGCTCTATTTTGGACAAACCAAAGAAAATTATTGAAGATTGTAAATTTAAGGAGTTGACTTATGTTGTAAGTTGTGATCAGCTAAATTGACAATTGAAGCACATTTGCGATCATCTGAAAACGCGAGTCCTCTGGATTGGTAACGGAATTGGCTTTGGCTTTACCACAAACTTGAACTTTTTTAAAACGAAAGGTAAAAAAATTATATAGAAATGGGTCTTTCAGTAGATGAAGGTTTTGCTTTGTATGGAGAATAGAAGCTTTCGTGCAACGACTTCAAAAAAATTATATATTTTTTATATGAGAAAAGTAGGAGAGCCTTTGGGCAGAATTTTTCAATTTTTTGAAAGAATATTTAATGGGAGGTTAGCAGTTTACCTAAAAAAATCTATATTCTCTTATTTTTTTTTCAAAGTTTTCAGTTGAAAAGTAAGTGGTTTTTATATTTTTTAAATAAGAAAAGTTTTTTTTTCGTCTTTTTTATTTATTCAATCTTTATTTGCTAATGAACTAACAATAAGTTAACAAATCTTAAATCTAAAATAAATTAATCATGAAAGTCCATTTATGTACCACTTAATCTTGTTCATCAGTAGGATTATTCCCTTCTACTCCAAAACCCCATTTTCAATATCTGCCGTACAGGCATCCCTCCTTCTGAGACGGACATTTATTATGTTTCAGGCAAGTGGGTTAGGATGATATGCTAAATTTGTTAACATAATTCACAACACGCTTTGTTATTTTACTTTTAACTAATGGAATTTCAAGGTATTTGTGTAAATTAGAGTTCATAAAATACCACGGTGCACCAGTAATTATTCTTAAAAGTTTGTTTTGTCGACTTTGGATTATCTCAATATATAGCTTATAATTGTTGTCACTAAGCCAGTTAATTTAAGCTGATTTAAGTTTAATTTGTGTAAGTAAGCCGCCTATCCAAGTGAATTCCAAGGTATTTCTCTTCTGTTTGGTGTGGAATAATTTGGTTATTTATTTTAATTAGAGGGCACGTTTTCCTCCGTAGAGTGAAAGTGATGTAAACGCACTTTTGATCACTTACTTTAAAGAAAAGTGGGCGTATTTGTTGGCGGATTTTTGAGAGAAATTTGTATGAGAGCTGAACAGTCTACGTAAAAGAAACCACTAGGATATTATTTTTATTTAAGAAGTTACCATTAAAAAAGATTATTAAAAATTTTTTTTTTTTCATATGAAAAGTTGGCGTGTCTGTATTCGGATTTTTATAAATTTTTTAAATGAGCTTTTATGAGGGCTATGCAGTCTACTTGCAAGAAATCACCTTCTTCCGAAGTTATCAGCTGATAAAAAAAATCATTTAATAACTTGACATTTTTGACTTTATGCCGATTATTTCTTGTCGGCATGATCTTATGTTGGAGTCTGGTGTCTAATTATCATCATACGCCTTTTATTTTTAAATCTATCAATTGATAAAAAAGAAACGCTTTACAAATTTAATATTTTTTATGTAAGAAACTCCATGTACTTCCAGCGTTGCAAATGCTGCCTGAATATTTACAAAAGCACAAAAATTCAGCTTTTTCTTTCATTTTATTTAGCTAAATAAAAAAATGTGTTTTCAATACCTGTTGATATAATTTCATACACCCACAGCGAAAGACAAAAGTAGAAGCCAACAAACGAAATGAGTTCGTTTGTTCTGCCTGTCGGCTTCTGTAGTTTCTTCTTGTGCAGTACAGTCAAAGAATTTACTTGTATTTGCTGCTTTTGCTGAAAGCAGCTACTTTTTCATTTTAAAGTTGTTTTTATTTAATTTGCTGTTTACTTGAATATTACTGATATTGCTTACAGCACCCTTTCTTAGTATTTATAATACACACACAATTACATATATTCCTTCTTGTCTCTTTCTCATCATATTCATAAATACGACACACATAGATATCTTAATACAAAACTACAAGCGCTGCGTCGCCTTTAACTGACTGATTTGAAATTAAATTTATGGTGTGTGTGTTTCACTGTTGTGCTAAGCTAAGAAAACTTCATAGGAAAAAGTCAACCAAAAACAAAAGGCGAAAGAGAAAAAAACTTGAAGTTGGCAGCATCAGCTAAATTTACAAGTATTTCTCTTTTTCTGTGTGCGTCAGCCAAAATAAACGATCAGTCAGCTGCACCAGTCAGCTTTACTTTTTTTTCATTTAGCTTTTGCTGGTTTTGTTACTGTAGTTTCATTTAGGCATAAAACTTATACTGTGAAAAACTGAAGTAATTTTCAACCCTGTGTACTTCCAAAGTTATTAATTTTGGCCAGCTTAATTAAAGAATCGAACACTGTGCGTGGGAATAATAATAATTGCCAATCCACTATCATGCATGGGCTGTACATTAGAGCGTCTCGACTTATATGGAAGAAAAAAAAAAGATAACCGTACATTGGGTTTGCCAAAAAACATTTTTCATTATATCTTCGGCATTTATAGTCGAATCTTAAAGCGTGATATATCGGTGTTTTTGTCTCGAGGAGGCCAAAACATCCTTGACCTTTTCCTTACTTCACACCCTGATAAGTATGAAGTAAAGGTTCTTGCACCTCTCGGAAATTCCGATCATTGTGCCATTTCAGCCTCTTTTTCGCTCTCCTCATTTCGCAGCATTTCGAAAACAGCCTCGAAACGTTCAACTTTTCTATACGAAAAAGGTCGTTGGGCAGAGCTCAACGAATTCTATAGGCATTTTAACTTTGAACTTTGTTTCCTCTACAGTAATGTCAATGCCTCGGCGGAAATGGTTTCAAATGTTATTAAGCTGGTAATGAAAATGTTTACCCCAGTGAAAAATATTTCGATTAAACCAAAAGTAAAAACTTTGTTTAATCAGACGTGCAAACAAGCAGTCAGAGCAAGAGAGGAAGCTTTCAGTAACTGGCGTAATAACCAAAATCCAGTTACTGATTCGCAACGCAAACGTGAGAGGCGTACATGTGCCTCGGGGTAGTAAGAGTTTTTGGTCATTCGTTAAACGAGTCAAGAATAATGATAGTTCTACAATTTCTTCTCTTTTAAGGAACGGTCAATCATTTTCTGACCCGGCTGATAAAGCTAACCTTTTAGCTAAAGTATTTGCAAGTAATTCCCGCTTGCCGGAAAGCACTCAGCCTCCGCCCGAGCTCGAAAGAGTATCTGTAACTATGCCAAAGATATCCTTTCGCGCCCGTGCTGTGAAAAGGGTTTTAGCAGATCTCAACACAAGTAGTCAGGGCCGGATGGTATTCCAGCAGTGGTCTTGAAGCAGTGCTGTTCGACGCTTTCGTGTCCATTAACTAACCTTTTCAGCACCTTGTGCCATGCTGGTAAGTTTCCTCGGTGTTGGAAGGTTGCTAATGTAACGCCAATCCCTAAAAAGGGTGAGGCTACCAACCCTGAAAATTACCGCCCAATAGCAATTTTTTTCGCACTCTCCAAAGTATTGGAGAGTATGGTAAACCACCATCTTGTTAAATATCTGGAATCTAGCAACCTACTAAGCGACCGCCAGTATGGACTTCGTAGGGGAGACCTGCTAGCCTTCCTTTCGGAAAAATGGTGTCATTCAATACACCGTTTTGGCGAAAGTAAAGTTGTGGCTCTGGACATTTCCAAGGCGTTTGATAGAGTGTGGCACGTAGCACTTCTATCAAAACTTATTGCTTTTGGTGTCGGTGATAACTTCTCTCGATTTATATCGAGCTTCCTCAGAGATCGCACTATAAGAGTTGTTGTAGATGGGATCATCAAACGAGTTCAAGCTAAATTCAGGGGTACCGCAAGGCTCCGTTCTTTCTCCTACTCTATTTCTTATCTTTATAAACGACCTTCTACGTCAAACTTCCAATCCTATCTACTCTTTTGCAGGTGATAGTAACATTTGTCATTCGTATTCATTCATAGACCAAACCTTTTAAAGATTGGCACTATGAGGCAAAATATGAATGAATCATTAAACCGCGGTTTAGAAACAATCTCAGAATGGGGTCGTGCGAATAGAGTCGATTTTAATGCGCTGAAAACTCAGTGTTGTATGCTTACGCACAAACGCACGGCGGATCATGTTACTTCATCTGAATTAATGGGTGGTGAAAATATCGAGGAATCAGATACTCTTGATGTTCTGGACATGAGAATTCAATGTGATGTCCGTTGGACTGACCACATTTTTCAAGTGTCGAAAGAAGCATTCAAGTGTCTCGGTTTTCTTAAATGATGTAAGAGATACTTCATTCCATCTGATCTCCTTACTATTTACACCACCTATATTCGACCTATGGAGCATCTTGGCCGAGTGCAGGAGAGGGCGAAGGTGCTTATTGGTGACAGTAGGGTATCCAACTCTTTTGATTCACTAAAGCACCGTCGCAATGTGGGTTGTGTCACACTGTTCTATCGTTACTACTTTGGAATGTGCTCTAATGAAATAAGGGAACTTGTTCCTGAAACTCTAATTTTTTTTACGCGATACACGTCTGTCTGTTAGAGCTCATCCCTTCGTAGTCGTTTGGCCAGCAGACAGAACAGAACAACACACACAACAGATCAACACACTACAGAGAAAATTCATTCTTTAGCCGTACAGTTCGTATGTGGAATTTACTTCCCGCAGAAATTTTCCCTGCCAGTTGCAATAAAGTTCCTAGTTCCAACACAATGCATTGCATAAGTAGGGGTCATCCCCTGAGTGCTGGTAATAAATAAAAAAAAACAATTCTTCATCGGTTTGTGGGGGTTGTGAACAATAAAACCAATTTTATTTAATTTTAAAACTAAATTAAGTATTTATTACTGGTAATCAGTGACAAATTTAAAAATTATAAAAATCTAAAAAAGGTTAAGTTTTTGGAAGCTTGTAGATTGTTCGAGAAGTAGAGAATGAGTGGCGTTTTTCTTCCTTTTTTCAAAAAGAACGAATACTAGAAAAATGTAACTGGTAATTGGTAGTTACAGTGTTGTAAACTCGTAACAATGTTGTAGGGTCACCACAATACCCTCCTCCTAGTTAAGGCTTTAACGGTACCTGGAAGAAATCACGACATGACGTCCTGATGAGGTTTGTCGAGGCTTCTCCGCTGTGGTGTTTTGAGATGTAGTGGGTACATCGTCATCTGCAACTGTGAAACTTCTCTCGTTTGCAACTGGGGTTGCTTCAACTTGTGTAGCTTCTGGGTTGAAATTTACTACAGCTTCGGGACTGCATTCGTCTACTACCGGACGTGCTTCAGGTAGGACGGAATCTGGACTAAATATCGGGTGGTTAAATTTCAAGGCCCGATGTTGATTTTGAATAAAAAAGTTCGTTATCATCTCACGATAGCGAACACCATTCACAATAACTGCCTGACCGGCCTCAGCGAACAGCAGCAATATTTTCTGCAGTACGAGCTGTACGAGCATGCACTGGTGTTCTCACATCTTCTACAGACCCGGTTTACTCGAATTTTTCCACGATTTTTGCGATTGTACGCACATTTGGACGATCAAATTGTCCAAAAAATCACGAAGTGCACGATATGCATTTTGATTTGAACGCCCATTTTCATAATAAGTCTGGATAACTTTAACACGTTGTTGGATTGTGTATCTCTCCATGGTTCAAATTGAGTAAGTCTGAAATAGAGAAATGTCAAATAAAATTCGGAAAAAAACTTGGCGTTTAGGTGTGGTTCACATTCAACATCGGCCCTTACAATTTAACCACCCTTTATATAAGCTGCCTTCAATCTATCGATTGAAATTTTTGCATCTCGTTGGTTAAGCTTTACGATGAAATATTTGTCTCGCTTTTCCATTACCTCGTAAGGTCCCTCATAACTGGGCTCCAAAGGTGTTCGTACATGATCCACTCGCACGAAAACATACTTACAGTCACTCAATGCTGGCTGTACAAAACTTCGTTCAGATCCATGTCGAATTGGTTTGGTGGTTGGGAGTTGAGAAATACACTTACGCAGCGTTTGCACGAATTCCGTCTCAGTAGTGTTTACTTTTGCTGGCACGAGAAACGCTCCGGGGATTCGTAAAGAAGAACCGAAAACCATGTCGGCTGGACTCAACCCAATGTCATTCTTGATTGTGGATCGCATTCCCAAGAGAATAAGTGGAAGAGCTAAACTCCAGTCATTTGTTTCGACACATTTTATAGCTGATTTTAAAGTGCGATGCCAGCGCTCAATTATGCCGTTCGCCTGTGGATGGTATGCTGTAGTTTTCAGATGTTTAACTCCCAATAGTTTGGTAAGCTCTCTAAAAACGGACGACTCAAACTATCTACCCAAATCTGTAGTTATACGTAACGGTACACCATATAGGGCTATCCAACCACTTATGAGCGCACCTGCAACACTTTGAGCTGTAATATCGACAAGAGGCACTGCAGTCGGCCATCTGCTGAAACGATCGATACACGTTAGGCAGTATCGGAAACCATTTGAGGACGGTAGAGGACCGACGATATCTATGTTTATGTGTTTAAAGCGGGCATCAGTGGCGGTGTACTCTCCTAAGGGTGACTTGGTGTGACGTTGGATTTTTACTCTCTGACACGGAATGCATGAACGGACATACAGAGCGACATCTTTATACATTGATGGCCAAACGTAATGATTAGCAACTAAACGTTTGGTAGCTTTTATACCTGGATGTGACAGTGAATGAAGCTTCTTCATAACTGCTTCCCGACACTTCTTAGGCACGTAGGGTCTTACTCTCTCCTTCGACACGTTACAATATAATTCTTTAGAGGAACTAGGAATAGTAAATTTTGACAGCTTTAACGAGACGTCGGCATTGTTATTGTTTAACAATGTTTGCAGTTCAACATCATTGTTTTGATGCTCAGCCATTTCGTCAAAGTCAATCTCTGGATTTTCGACGGCGTTGATGCGCGAAAGTAAATCGGCTACGTGATTGTCAGCTCCGGGTAGATGGCGAATGTCTGTGGTGTACTGGCTAATGAAGTCTAATTGCCGTGCTCTTCGGGGTGATGCTTTGTCACTTTTTTGCCTGAAGGCTAAAGTAATTGGTTTGTGGTCCGTGAATACGATGAACTTTCTTCCTTCCAAAGCGTATTTGAAATGCTGGATGGCTTGATATATCGCAGTGAGTTCTCTGTCATAGGCACTGAAATTGTGTTGGGATGGCATCAGTTTTTTGGAATAAAAACCCAGTGGTTGTATTTGACCTTCTATAACCTGATGTAAGACGGCTCCGACGGCGTCATCAGAGGCATCGGTTGTTAACGTTAACAAAGCGTTGGGGGCCAGGTAATTAAGCAAGGCGGCGTTGGCAATATCGTTTTTACACTCTTCAAAAGCAGCAATTGTCGTTTTTCTTGTTTCCTGGAATCAATTCCAGCAACAAACTTTGATTTTTCATCGCGTGCGGCAAAAAAGGGCAGTAGAAATTGAGCATGCCCAACAATTTTTTAAGATTTTTTGCTACCGTGGGCCTTTCGAAATTGCGGATGGCATCGACTTTGCTCTCGGGTGGTGTAAGACCGCTGGAATTGATTTTATGACCTAAAAATACAAGTTCTGACTTACCGAATTGGCATTTATCAAAATTTACGGTCAGGTGGTATTTGCGCAACCGGTCAAACACAATTCTGAGATGCTCTTCGTGTTGCTCTGCTGTAGTAGAAGCGATGAGTATGTCATCGATGTAAGCGAAGGCAAAATCGATTCCTTTTAAAACTTCGTTCAGATGACGCTGGAACGTTTGGGCTGCGTTTCGGAGTCCAAACGTCATATAACAAAACTCGAATAATCCAAACGGCGTTATTATGGCGGTTTTTGGGATATCACTTGGCTCGACAGGTATTTGATGGTATGCGCGTTGCAGGTCGATGGATGAAAAAACCTTTTTTCCATATAAAATGCTTGTGACGTCACGCAAAAAAGGTATCGGGTACCTGTCGGGAACGGTGATATTGTTGCCAACTTCCATCAGACTTCTTCACGAGGTGTAGGGGACTAGCCCAATTACTCTTCGAGGGTCTGCAAATTCCCATTTCCATTAGATATTCGAACTCTTTCTTAGCAGCCTGAACTTTATAACCAACAAGACGACGGGCTCTAACGTATGTAGGTGGCCCTTTTGTTGTGATATGATGTGTGACCACAGATTCAACGGGGCGCTTGTTAGCACTGATCGTACCTAGATCTTTATATTGGTGCAATAGTTGGGCGTAGCTATTGTGTGTGTCGTAGGACAAAACGTGAACATACGACGTTCGTGCGGGGTAAACCTTTGCCTCGAGTAGGGTGGTGCGGTCTATTAGTTTTCCTCTTTTAACGTCGACTAAAAGACCATGATGTTTCAAAAAATCGGAACCTATAATAGCGCAGTTGACTTTCGCCACCAAAAAGGTCTATACAAAATTTCGGCGGAGGCCCAAGGAAATATTAAGAGTTTTCTCACCGCTGGTTTCTATGGGGGAACCATTAGCCGCGAAAAGCAATTTCTTTTTTCCCACACGCACACCCTTAGCACCTTTAGATGGTAACACTGAGACATCAGCGCCTGTGTCTATCAAGAAATTTATTTTTGACAAATTATCATTAATCATAAGACGGGCAATTTGATACTTAGCTTGCGATTCGCCTGAGCAATCGGAAGGCGAAGTTAGTTTTTTATAGGTTTTGAAAACGAGCAAGGCTCACGGCACTTGGTGGCCTTTTCACCAGTGTTGCTCGGGCACTGGTTTCGCTTTGGAGTCGCTAGATCTTCCTCTATTTGAAGACGCTGATCGTGCTCTTCTCGGACGTCTGCCTCTATCGCCGCAAATACTGTTGATACGTTGTTCGATGCGTTCCAACCGGCTTTCAACATCAAATCTGGAGGCACGTGGCGCTGTGCTGACAACTGCCAAATTTTGAAACTCTCCCACTTCCATAATTTTGTCGGCTATCTTCGCAAGTTCTGCCAAATTTGCATCGGACGCCTGTAAAATAGCACACACTTGCACTGGCAAGCGTTGCATCCACAATGATTTCAAAAAATCTGGGGTTACCTTGTCTTTCGACAACGTGCTCAACTCGTTTAACAGTTGTGTCGGACGTTTGTCACCCAAGTCGATTTCGGACAGTAACTTCTGAGTCTTCTTTTGCTCACTCTCGCAATATCGTTCAACGATACACTTCTTCAAGTTTGCGTACTTGTTGCTTTCAAAAGGATTCAAAATGGCATCCGAGACTTGCACGAGGACGTTTGACTCGATCGCAGCGACGACCGTATTAAACTTTGCTGAGTCACTCATAATGCCGGCAACGGCAAATTGCGCCTCTACTTGCGCCAACCAGACCTCGGCATGGTCAGGCCAAAATGGTGGAACTTTAACTCCTACACGATTTATGGCTGTGGCCTCAACGTTGGAATTGTTCCCAGCAGGTGTTTCACCAGTGTTTTTATCATCCTCGTTTGGCATCTTGATTTGTCACTGATCACGTCGGGGTCACCAATTTGTGGGGGTTGTAAACAATAAAACCAATTTTATTTAATTTTAAAACTAAATTAAGTATTTATTACTGGTAATCAGTGACAAATTTAAAAATTATAAAAATCTAAAAAAGGTTAAGTTTTTGGAAGCTTGTAGATTGTTCGAGAAGTAGAGACTGAGTGGCGTTTTTCTTCCTTTTTTCAAAAAGAACGAATACTAGAAAAAATGTAACTGGTAGTTACAGTGTTGTAAACTCGTAACAATGTTGTAGGGTCTTAATTTGAATTTAGTGACTTAGTAGCAAATTGTAGTAGCATTGTGTAATGGCGGTTAGAAAACCGAATTAATTAAACAAATAACTCAGATCTTATGACTTCAAGTACTAGTTATTCCCATATGGACTATTTAAGTTATAGTGAAAAAATGTTTTCTCAATTTACTTAAAATAGTTTAAGATGAAATTATTACATTTTGGTGCGAACGCCTAAAGGAGGACAGTTTTTGAGATATAGAAAGATTACATTACAAAAGTATCTTCTGAACTATTCGATTTTTTATTTTACTTCTTTATTGAAAGGTTATGAAATTTCTGCAACAAAGTCAGATCGTTTGTATAATTTAATCAAGAATAACTGATTCACAGTAGATTTAATAGGTAATTTTTGTTTACACTTAATAAGAGGTGGTGTAAAATTTACACTATAATTTTTTGTTTATATTTAATGCAATTTTTTACCTAGATTATTCTAGATTAAATACTTTTAAACAAATTTATTGAAAAAAAAACAGAAAGAATTTTCTATTAAAAGAAAATTGTACTTTATTTCATAGCCATGTTTAACTTAAAAAAAAAGTTGTGGTTTTTTAAATTTTGGTATTTTTAACTTATTTTAGTATGAACATTTTGTGCTTAGTAGGATCCAGATCGGTGCCAAAAGGACAATGTTACAGAAGAGCAAATTTATTATCCTACTTTAATTATTTAAAAAAAAAAAAAAAAAAAGTATTCTTAGCTGTTTATTTTCTGCCCCTCGTTCAAGGAGCTACAAATAGGCGCCCAGCTACGACAGTTACATATTATAATCGTTGTTATTTAAACACTTAAATGCTTCAAATAGTATTGAAAGTCCTAATTTTTCTATATAACAGTTTGTTCAGATCTTTAGCGTTAAGTCGAAAAATTTCACACTGAATTTACTTTAAAGATATCGACATTTCAAATTTTGGTTACTTTTTTTCCAGTTTTATATGAAAATTTGGTTACAAAAATAATTTTGTCGTGGCAAAACTGCTAGCAACACTGATTGCGTTTTTATTAGAAATTTATAATACATCTGTCAAAAAGAAAACAGCTGGTAGAAAAAGAAAAAAAATTAGTAAGTAGATATAAAAAAATTAATTAAAAATAAGAAAAAATAAATATATATAGACATATACATATATTTATATATTATTTTAAATGTTAAGTGTGTTGTTGTTAGTTACCGGACAAAACGATCGCCGAAATATATTGATGCAGTTTTGATATTCTTTCAATTTAAATTAATTAAAATGGAAAATATTGAAAAAATAAAATGAATCAATTAATAACATTAATTATATGCTTTAATTATGTATTTGTTTTTACTTTTTAGTTCAAGTTTTTCTTTTTCGGCGCCTTTAATACATGCGGATTGTTTTGCCAGATAAAATGAAACACTTTTCGCATCATTTGCTTACAGAAACAGTCTTACTCGCACATTTCCAATAAATTTAACGTAAGTTGTTGAATGACAGATAGTTCTCATAAAATAAGTTACAGAAACACTTGGCCGAAAAAAATGACATTTTGTTTCAATTCAACTAATTTCTTCTTCATTTTCATTGTTTCACTCGAATAATTTACAGAAACAAGGCACAGGTTAACATAAGGAAAATTCTTTCTTTTATTTACTAAACTTAATTTTTTTTACAGCTTATCTATGCCATTCACAAAACACCGAGCGTTTTGTTCATGTAGTAGGGTAGAAGGGGGAGCATTTGCCACTTTTTTTTAAAGTGCTCTAGGTTTCCTACCGGGAGAGTTATCACAATTTTTTTGTTCTTCATAGGTACCTATATATGTTACCTTTAAAATGTGTTGGTTCAGATTGCCTACGACTTTTCTTTATGTATTAAATTTAAAAAATAGCAAATTAACTAAAAGTGGCCAATGTGCCCCACCCATGGGGCACATTTGCCAATAAGTTGGGTACAAAAAAGAAGTAAAAAAATTGTTGTAATAAAGTTAATTTTTATTGCTATAAAGCTTTAATATACAAAACAAACAAACCAAAAAATTAATTCAAGTTTATTTCACATGGATAAATTAAACAAAACAGTAAAAAATTCAGAGATCAAAATTTAAACTATTGGGCCTCTGTTAACATTGTACTGTGACATATCAACATTAAAAAAAAAATGTTAAGATGTAAGATGGAATACGAAAAAATACGATATCCTTTTTAGGGATATTACGAATGTCGGGCTCAAAAAAATGTCGACGAGTAGCTATGTTATATATGTATGGCAAATGTGCCCCAGGTAGAGTCCTTAGATGTAAAGAACAATTTTTCACATAAGAAATAGATTTATTGATAAAAACTTAAAGTATTTGTTGTCAATACCAGATTGTTTATTAAACTAATGAAAAATTTCTTTGGATAACAAAAAACTAAGGAAAATATTACAAAAATACTCGTAGCAAAATATTTTTTCAGGATCTGCTAAAACAGTAAATCACGCCTGATGTTTTAAATATGAAAGCTACAGCAGTCAAAATTTGACATATAGAATATCAATGATAAACAATTATAAAATCGATTACAGCATCAAAAAAGATAAGTTAGCCTATGGCAAATGGTCCCCCTCCTACCCTACATGAATCTGCCATGGCTTTCACCGATGAGCAACACATATTTTCTAAACTCGAGAGTCGTCAAAAATATAGAAAACTTTTATCGTTTCAAGACATGATTGATTCTTCTGTTATCCTTGACACCCAGTGGAGCATAGGGCCTCAACCATCCTTTTATATCGAACTCTATTGCGAGATGTTAGGCATACATCATTCCATGAATAGTTTGCTGCTTGTAACTCCGCTTCAATTGACCTTCTCCACGTTCTAGCAGGTGCACCAACACGACGGCCGCTTCCTTGTGGATTCCAACGAAGCGCTTGTCGAGCAATGTTGGTATTTGGCCTTCGAAGTGTGTGGCCTATCCACCGCCATTTCCGTTGACATACCTCTATAGAAGAAGGGATTTGGTTTGTAGCGTTTAGTAGATTTTCATTTCTTATGCGATTTGGCCACCATATATTAAGGATTTGCCGCAAGCATTTGTTTGCAAAGGTTTGTAGGCGCTTATCGATGGCAATTGTGCGTTTCCAAGTTTCGCAGCCGTAATACAAGATGGACTTGACATTCGAGTTATATATTCGTAACTTAGTTGTTGTTATTTGACGAGATTTCCAAATAGCTCGTAGAATGCCGAATGCTGATTTTGCCTTATTTATACGCGATTCAATATCCTCGTCGGCACCACCTTTTGTAGATACCAAACTACCAATATAATTAAAGGTACCTACACATCCAATAACCTCGTTATACACATTGATGTGTGGCGACGGGTTTGCGCCATAGCCTCCAGGCATAATCTTTGTCTTGGAGATATTGATTTCCAGCCCAGCTGCCCGAGATTCGACAGTAATAGCGCTAGTGTTTTCTTGAAGGTGACCTAGGCTTTGGCTTAGAAGGCATACGTCATCGGCGTATTCCAAGTTCTCAAGTTGTTTAAAGGGTGTCCATTGGATACCACGTCTACCATTCAGTGCCATGCGCATTATATTGTCGATGACGAGGATAAAAAGTATGGGTGATAAGATACATCCTTGTCTTACTCCAGTAGTAACTTCGAACGGTTTAGACAATTTACCTTTATGTAAAACCCGGCATTTAAAGTCCACGTACATTGCCCGAATTAAGTTCAGAATTTTCGTTGGCATGTTACGGTTTTCTAAAATTCTCCATAGATAGCTCCTGTTGACACTGTCGAAGGCCTTCATAAAGTCGATAAACGCTAGGTAAATGGGTGAGCGGAATTAATTACATTGCTCTAGTACTATTCTTACTGTGTTGATTAGATCAACACAAGATCTATTCTCTCGGAACCCAAACTGATTTTCGCGTAGTGTTTTAGAAACTGCGTCAGACGTTCTATTCAAAATCACTCGACTTAGTATTTTACTCGGTATTGGAAGAAGTGTTATTCCCCTGTAGTTATTGCAGTCTTTGGAGTCACCCTTTTTGGTATTTTGACTAGTATACCTTCATTCCAGGAGGTTGGCAGAGCTTCTTCTTCCCATATTTTACGCACAAATGGGTGCCACAGTCTCGCCGATAGTTCAACGTCACATAAAAGCATCTCCGCTGAGATATTGTCATTGCCCGGGGCTTTGTTGCGCTTAAGGCTTTTAATTGCATTCTTCACTTCTTGTAATGTTGGTGGGCTGTCTGAAATTTCATTGAATAAACAGTCATGGTTGGTTTCGTTTTGCACTTCCGTCAGTGCTTCTAATCCAATGGGATTGTTTAATGTTGACTGGAAGTGTTCCATCCATCGTATTAATGGTTCATCCGGCGCTGAGAGAAGTGTACCGCTACTACTAAGTATGGGACTGTTGGTGTAGGTAGTTTTGCCGCACAACGCCCTTGATATATTCGCCCTTGATATGTCGCCTTTACTTGCAGCTGATTCAGCTTGGCTCGCTTGTTCATCTACCCACATTCTTTTGTCCCTCCTTGCAGACATTTTTATTCTGTTGGATAGGTCACGGTACATTGTACTAAGCTCCTCAACATCCACGTTTGAATTTAAAATTGTATTTTTTATTATTTTACGATGTTCAACCAGGTCCCATGTTGCTTGGGTGAGCCAGACTTTCCTTTTATGGTCTTTAAAACCTAACGTTTGCTGACCAACCTCATTGTACGTCTGAGTGACACACCTTGCAATTTCGTTTACACTAGCGTTGTTGTTGTTGTTTACAACATCTGGAAGCCGATTCCTTATAGCTGTAATAAAGGCATTTCGATGTCGCTCTGATTCCAGTTTTCCAACATCAATTTTCCGATCGGCTTTTGCCGTTCCAGACCTCAGAGCCGCTACTTTCAGTCGAACTTTAGATATAACATCAAGTAAAGATGATCGCCACTTTGAGTTGATCAAAATGTGATCAATTTGGTTCTTGGTGACACCGTTCGTCGATATCCAAGTTATTTTATGGTGGAGCTTATGAGGAAAAATTGTGCCACCTACAACCAGATTCCTTTCACAGCATAGTTCGATTAATCTTTTTCCGTTGTCGTTTCTTACTCCGACACCGTGCTTACCAATGTAGTGTTCTAAACCGGTGTTGTTTGAGCCAACTTTGGCGTTAAAGTCGCCCAGTATCATAGTAATGTCACAATTATGTACATTACTGTTCATCCAACTGCTTAATACATCGTAAAATTCGTCTTTGTCGTTTTCAGATTGTATTTCAGTAGGAGCGTAGACATTGATAATTATCATATTACGAGCTTTAGTCTTAAGATTTATTGCCATTAGCCTCTCATTGATAGGATACCATGCTATCATGGCTTTAGCTATTCTATTAGTCATCAAAAAGCCCACACCCCTACTATGCTCATCACCATCCGGGCGACCGGGGTAAAACACACAGTATTTTCGTTCCGTTTATTTCACATGGATAAATTAAACAAAACAGTAAAAAATTCAGAGATCAAAATTTAAACTATTGGGCCTCTGTTAACATTGTACTGTGACATATCAACATTAAAAAAAAAATGTTAAGATGTAAGATGGAATACGAAAAAATACGATATCCTTTTTAGGGATATTACGAATGTCGGGCTCAAAAAAATGTCGACGAGTAGCTATGTTATATATGTATGGCAAATGTGCCCCAGGTAGAGTCCTTAGATGTAAAGAACAATTTTTCACATAAGAAATAGATTTATTGATAAAAACTTAAAGTATTTGTTGTCAATACCAGATTGTTTATTAAACTAATGAAAAATTTCTTTGGATAACAAAAAACTAAGGAAAATATTACAAAAATACTCGTAGCAAAATATTTTTTCAGGATCTGCTAAAACAGTAAATCACGCCTGATGTTTTAAATATGAAAGCTACAGCAGTCAAAATTTGACATATAGAATATCAATGATAAACAATTATAAAATCGATTACAGCATCAAAAAAGATAAGTTAGCCTATGGCAAATGGTCCCCCTCCTACCCTACATGAATCTGCCATGGCTTTCACCGATGTGCAACACATATTTTCTAAACTCGAGAGTCGTCAAAAATATAGAAAACTTTTATCGTTTCAAGACATGATTGATTCTTCTGTTATCCTTGACACCCAGTGGAGCATAGGGCCTCAACCATCCTTTTATATCGAACTCTATTGCGAGATGTTAGGCATACATCATTCCATGAATAGTTTGCTGCTTGTAACTCCGCTTCAATTGACCTTCTCCACGTTCTAGCAGGTGCACCAACACGACGGCCGCTTCCTTGTGGATTCCAACGAAGCGCTTGTCGAGCAATGTTGGTATTTGGCCTTCGAAGTGTGTGGCCTATCCACCGCCATTTCCGTTGACATACCTCTATAGAAGAAGGGATTTGGTTTGTAGCGTTTAGTAGATTTTCATTTCTTATGCGATTTGGCCACCATATATTAAGGATTTGCCGCAAGCATTTGTTTGCAAAGGTTTGTAGGCGCTTATCGATGGCAATTGTGCGTTTCCAAGTTTCGCAGCCGTAATACAAGATGGACTTGACATTCGAGTTATATATTCGTAACTTAGTTGTTGTTATTTGACGAGATTTCCAAATAGCTCGTAGAATGCCGAATGCTGATTTTGCCTTATTTATACGCGATTCAATATCCTCGTCGGCACCACCTTTTGTAGATACCAAACTACCAATATAATTAAAGGTACCTACACATCCAATAACCTCGTTATACACATTGATGTGTGGCGACGGGTTTGCGCCATAGCCTCCAGGCATAATCTTTGTCTTGGAGATATTGATTTCCAGCCCAGCTGCCCGAGATTCGACAGTAATAGCGCTAGTGTTTTCTTGAAGGTGACCTAGGCTTTGGCTTAGAAGGCATACGTCATCGGCGTATTCCAAGTTCTCAAGTTGTTTAAAGGGTGTCCATTGGATACCACGTCTACCATTCAGTGCCATGCGCATTATATTGTCGATGACGAGGATAAAAAGTATGGGTGATAAGATACATCCTTGTCTTACTCCAGTAGTAACTTCGAACGGTTTAGACAATTTACCTTTATGTAAAACCCGGCATTTAAAGTCCACGTACATTGCCCGAATTAAGTTCAGAATTTTCGTTGGCATGTTACGGTTTTCTAAAATTCTCCATAGATAGCTCCTGTTGACACTGTCGAAGGCCTTCATAAAGTCGATAAACGCTAGGTAAATGGGTGAGCGGAATTAATTACATTGCTCTAGTACTATTCTTACTGTGTTGATTAGATCAACACAAGATCTATTCTCTCGGAACCCAAACTGATTTTCGCGTAGTGTTTTAGAAACTGCGTCAGACGTTCTATTCAAAATCACTCGACTTAGTATTTTACTCGGTATTGGAAGAAGTGTTATTCCCCTGTAGTTATTGCAGTCTTTGGAGTCACCCTTTTTGGTATTTTGACTAGTATACCTTCATTCCAGGAGGTTGGCAGAGCTTCTTCTTCCCATATTTTACGCACAAATGGGTGCCACAGTCTCGCCGATAGTTCAACGTCACATAAAAGCATCTCCGCTGAGATATTGTCATTGCCCGGGGCTTTGTTGCGCTTAAGGCTTTTAATTGCATTCTTCACTTCTTGTAATGTTGGTGGGCTGTCTGAAATTTCATTGAATAAACAGTCATGGTTGGTTTCGTTTTGCACTTCCGTCAGTGCTTCTAATCCAATGGGATTGTTTAATGTTGACTGGAAGTGTTCCATCCATCGTATTAATGGTTCATCCGGCGCTGAGAGAAGTGTACCGCTACTACTAAGTATGGGACTGTTGGTGTAGGTAGTTTTGCCGCACAACGCCCTTGATATATTCGCCCTTGATATGTCGCCTTTACTTGCAGCTGATTCAGCTTGGCTCGCTTGTTCATCTACCCACATTCTTTTGTCCCTCCTTGCAGACATTTTTATTCTGTTGGATAGGTCACGGTACATTGTACTAAGCTCCTCAACATCCACGTTTGAATTTAAAATTGTATTTTTTATTATTTTACGATGTTCAACCAGGTCCCATGTTGCTTGGGTGAGCCAGACTTTCCTTTTATGGTCTTTAAAACCTAACGTTTGCTGACCAACCTCATTGTACGTCTGAGTGACACACCTTGCAATTTCGTTTACACTAGCGTTGTTGTTGTTGTTTACAACATCTGGAAGCCGATTCCTTATAGCTGTAATAAAGGCATTTCGATGTCGCTCTGATTCCAGTTTTCCAACATCAATTTTCCGATCGGCTTTTGCCGTTCCAGACCTCAGAGCCGCTACTTTCAGTCGAACTTTAGATATAACATCAAGTAAAGATGATCGCCACTTTGAGTTGATCAAAATGTGATCAATTTGGTTCTTGGTGACACCGTTCGTCGATATCCAAGTTATTTTATGGTGGAGCTTATGAGGAAAAATTGTGCCACCTACAACCAGATTCCTTTCACAGCATAGTTCGATTAATCTTTTTCCGTTGTCGTTTCTTACTCCGACACCGTGCTTACCAATGTAGTGTTCTAAACCGGTGTTGTTTGAGCCAACTTTGGCGTTAAAGTCGCCCAGTATCATAGTAATGTCACAATTATGTACATTACTGTTCATCCAACTGCTTAATACATCGTAAAATTCGTCTTTGTCGTTTTCAGATTGTATTTCAGTAGGAGCGTAGACATTGATAATTATCATATTACGAGCTTTAGTCTTAAGATTTATTGCCATTAGCCTCTCATTGATAGGATACCATGCTATCATGGCTTTAGCTATTCTATTAGTCATCAAAAAGCCCACACCCCTACTATGCTCATCACCATCCGGGCGACCGGGGTAAAACACACAGTATTTTCGTTCCGAACTTCCCCTTGTCCTGTCCATCTTGCTTCTTGTACCGCCAGCAAATCAATTTTATAATCCAACATTTCACGCCTTAGTTGTTCTAGTTTTCCAGTTTCGTATACCGTGCGTACGTTCCATGTCGCAAACTTTAAATTTTCTTTCATGCCTATATTAGTTTTTATAGTTCGATTTCTTTGGATAGAATTGGTTTCATTCATCAAGATGTTCTTGCATAGATTAGGCACCTCCAAAATTCTTGTGCCAGCTGCCGTAGCAGGGGGATTTCTCGCTTGATTACCCCTAGGAGTAGTATATTCTATAATGTTGTTTCTTTCCATGCTTAAAACATCGTAAGTGCTTAGGCGATGGATGATGAGTCCAAAGACAAGAGCCACGTTTGTAAAGCGAGCCGCTCGGTCCGAGACAGACGCCCGCTTGTAGCCGCAACTAACATGTTGAACAGACGCTACGGTTTCGTACTTTACCAAGTACAATTATCTTAGACCCTTAGACCAAATATGTCGGAATGGCTCTAAGATAACTCCCCCTCACGTTAGCCCTGACCTAGAATCCCACTCGGATTGTTTACCGCATCTTCAACTAGGTTGCTCAGGTTTCCAGGATGTACCACTAGGAGGTGTGAGTAGGAATTGAATACAGTTATTACCTGTTAGCTGGAAACCCAGACAACAACTGCATCCCATTTACATCCCGACATGATTGATTAACGTTTATTAATTTTACATTAATTTTTTTAATTCTTATTGTATGAGTTGAGATATCGTGATTAAGAACTAGAAGTGTGTACTTGAGGTCAATGATTATTAACACAAAACATTGGCCTTCTTTAGACAAAAACATCGTTATATAACACTTCAAGATCCAACCGTAACACGGCATTTACACATGCAAGTGCAAGCTCAATACATTTATATTTTTTTACTAACACAATCACACTTCTGCAAGTTGTAGGCTCACTGGCAAGCGATTTTGATTGCCAGTGATTTTTTTACTTGCATGTCAGAAGAATACGTATACACAACTTGTAACAAGTCACCTACGTGTGTAAACGTACTGTAAATGGCGAAGATATATCAAAAAAAATGTATTTTGGCGACCAAAATGTGCGGCAAAAATAAAAATTGCTTGTTTTTAATAGTCCGGTTGGAATTATCGAAAAACTTCCTTAGTAAAAGTTTAACAATTTTTAAGAGCTTTAATTTTCTGATATTAGGGAGGTACATTAGGGTGGTAGGAACTGAGGTCTGATGGATATATGCTAGAACCGGATATCTCATACCAATAACTATTAAAGCAAAATATTGACCTCCTCGAGACAGAAATATCGTTATATCACACTTAAAAATCCGACTGTAAATGCTGAACGAAAAATGTATTTTGGCGACCCCAATGTGCATCGAAAAAAATAACAAATTTTTATTCAGGGTTGAAAATTACTTCAGTTTTTCATAGTATAAGTTTTATGCTTAACCTGTAGTGCGATTCACTACGCTTTTTTACAGTACGTTTACACACGTAGGTGACTTGTTACAAGTTGTGTATACGTATTCTTCTGACATGCAAGTAAAAAAATCACTGGCAATCAAAATCGCTTGCCAGTGAGCCTACAACTTGCAGAAGTGTGATTGTGTTAGTAAAAAAATATAAATGTATTGAGCTTGCACTTGCATGTGTAAATGCCGTGTTAACCACAATTGTTTCTTCAAAATTATTAAACAACTAAATTAACCACACTGTTATTCACTAACACTTTAACGATTTCTGTTGACGTTTAAAGTCAGCTGTTTCAATCAGCTGTTATTAATAAACAAATAAATTGTTGTTTATTAAAGCCAACATTTTTGATGCTGTTTAATGTTAAAGAAAAGTGGTTAAGAAAAGTGATTTAGAAAAGTGTATTGAAAAATTGTTTCTTTATATAGATCGAAAATTATAATTAAAGAAAATATAATATAAGAATATAACAAAAAATATAATTTAACTATATGACTTGGCTGCTCAGCAGACGACCGGTTTCTTTTGATAGTAGTATGTATTCATTCAGTAGTATTCATATATCATCAAAATAAATAAAAATGTATTTAAAATAATAATTATTTTTAATATTTTACTCAAGTTGTTCTTAAAATTTACAACAAAAATAGTTTTTGGCTTGTTTTTTTCTATTCTTCTTTGTGTTTTTCTCTTATTTTGACAAAGTTGCCACATAACTTTACCGTGGCTTAAACTAAATTAGTGAATAACATAGTGGTTAGTGCAAACATCAAAATGTGTTGTTAATGGTAGAACCTTTTGAAAGTTTTAAAAGTTAGTGAATCGCACTACTGAACTGCAGTAACAAAATCAGCAAAAGCTAAATGAAAAGAAAAAAGTAAAGCTGACTGGTGCAGCTGACTGATCGTTTATTTTGGCTGACGCACACAGCCCAAGAGAAATACTTGTAAATTTAGCTGATGCTGCCAACTTCAAGTTTTTTTCTCTTTCGCCTTTAGCTTTTGCTTGACTTTTTCCTATGAAGTTTTCTCAGCTAAGCACAACAGTTAAACACACACACCATTAATTTAATTTCAAATCAGTCAGCTAAAGGCGACGCAGCGCTTGTAGTTTTGTATTAAGATATCTATTTGTGTCGCATTTATGAATATGATGAGAAAGAGACAAGGAGGAATATATGTAATTGCGTGTGTATGTGTGTATATCTATAATACTAAAGCTACGGTCATATTGATTAAACATTTAATTGAAATTATCAAATATTTGATCCTCGTAGTCTGACCACAAAATATTTTTGAGGTTCAAACAAGAAACATATTGATTTGAAGAAAACAAAATCATTTGCCAGCAAATAAAAATTTTCCTAATGTGACCACGCAAGAACAAATATTTTAATAAATTTTAATCAAATAATTATTTAATCTAACAAAATTTTTGTAACATCAAACAGTGGCAAATAACAGCTGAGCATGTGTATTGTTTACTATTCAAACAGAAACAACAACATCAAATATGAGAAACAACAACATCAAATTTGAGAAACAACAACATCAAATTTGAGAAACAACAACATCAAATATGAGAACATATTGCTAGATACACAATTTTGTTTTGAAAAAATTTGATCAAATATTTTTTGGGAAAATATTTAATCTTCAGTGTGACCATAAATAAAACTTGTTTTTTTGTTTACACTTTGAACGTATTTTTTCTATATTTTATCAAATAAAATTCGTCAAATAAATGTGCAAGTGTGACCACAAATTTTTTATTATATTGTTTTGACAATATTTTACTCAAAATATTTGATTTAAATGTTTAATGAGTCTGACCGTTCCTTAAGAAAGGGTGCTGTAAGCAATATCAGTAATATTCAAGTAAACAGCAAATTAAATAAAAACAACTTGAAAATGAAAAAGTAGCTGCTTTCAGCAAAAGCAGCAAATACGAGCAGAAACTACAGAAGCCGACAGCCAGAACAAACGAACTCATTTCGTTTGTTGGCCTCTACTTTTGTCTTTTGCTGTGTGTGTATGAAAAGCAAAAGCTGAATTTTTGTGCTTTTGCTAATATTCAGGCAGCATTTGCAACGCTGTTTTTATTCGAAACTGTCTCAAGGCAATACTTCATATTCGGTGGTGCACGGCGAACTTTTTTTCGAGACGCCCTACTGTACATATATGTACCCAAGAAACGATACAGTATCATTTATGATATTATTTTTAAAAAGTTTATAGAGTGTTAGGGATTTAGACTTTGTAATTTTTTTTTATTTTTTATTGCCAATTTTTTTTGAATTTAATTTACTTGTTGACAATTTCATTTACACGAAATTGTTTACACGTAAATTACCTAATCCTGTTCATTTCTCTCAGTGCATGTAAATGATGATCTACAGAAAATTGCAACTCTGTAGAGATGAATTCATGCAACATTGCAAAAAAAACCTGTTTGACAGATGCCAAATTCTGATTGGCAGATTGCAATATACCATGATTTTGTAACGGGATTTTGTAACGGGATTTAGGCAGAAAAGAGTAGAACGAAAAAAAAAAGAAGAACAAAGAAAAAGCAAGAATGGCGTGGTTTTTTATTAAGAAAAAGAAAAAATCGAGTCATGTAAGTAGGAGTGGTAATTCAGTAGTGAAGATCAGTTGTCCGTTGTCAATCAATAAGATCAGTTGTCCGTTGTCAATCAATAAGATTAGTTGTCCGTTGTCAAATCATTAAGTCGCTGTCAGTGTGTTCGGTGTTTTATGTAAAAAAAAAAAAAAAAAAAAAAAATTCGAATTAAGAAAAAAAAAAAAAACTATATACATAAATTAAAATTGAAAAAGAAAGAAAATAAAAAAAAAAAAAACTTTGCAAATTAAATTGTATAAAATTAAAGAAAAGAAGAAAAGGAATAAATCCCAATCCCTTGGTGTTGTCCGACCCAGATGTTGTGCAATTCTGCATGTCTGAATAATTCAAGAATGTTGAAATTGGCCACTGGCATCATACGCTTTTATATTAGCATCTTTCTTATTACAAATCATGATATAAGGACATGAAAGCTAAACAAGCCTCAACAGCTCCAACAACAACCTACACCAAACCCACCAACACAAAGCTTTCTCCACTGTAACAACAACAACCCCAGCATCATCTACAACATCATCTACAACATCATCTACAACATCATCTACAGCATCAGCCACATCATCATGCACAGCAAGAACCGCATCCATAGCAACATAATCGTCCACAGCAACATAATCCGCAACAGCATCCTTCACAACCTCATCATCAACCACCTCATCCACAGCAACAACATCAAATATTTACAACACCCCCCCTACAATTTCTGCAACAACATCGGTATTTAAGTAAGGTAGCTGTAACAATTTTCTTTTTTTTTTTTCAATAATTTTATAACTATTATTATTATTTTATTATTATTAATATTTTATTATTATTTTTATTAATAATTATTACTAATATTATTATGATTATTTTTATAGAATAAAATAATGAATTTCATAATGAAATAAATTCATTTTCCTTACAAAACGAAGGTAACAAATTGGTAGGTATGAGTAAACAGTGATGACCCCGTGACGTGACTATGGAGTCCCGTTAAAGTTGGTATAATAAAGATACATTCAGTTCCTTTTTAAAATTTGCAATTTTTTCATTAGAAGCTCTATATTTAAATTTTTTTTTGTGGCAATTTACAATGGCATGATTTTTTCTATGATTACGCGTCAAAACAATTGGGTCGAGAACCGCGCCACTGACGGCAGAGCTAGCCGAAAATACCTCGTACATGCCATTGATCTTCAATTTTTGTTTTTGTGCATTTACAAAGCGCGCGTAACATAGATGGCGCCCAACGAAAAGCTGCCTATAGGGTAGCATAATGTAAAGGAAAATTATAGGTAAATTTCGTATAACGAATTTTGTCATTTAAATTTAAATAGACGATTTTTTTTTCAAATATGTTTGGATGAAATTTTGAATATAATATATAAAAACCCAATTACATTTGATTAAAGTCAGGAAAAAGTTATACGAGGTCTACTTAATAAAATTTGAAATTATACCAACACACTAATAGTTTAATTTTTTTTCCATCAATCTCTTTTAAAATTTTTTTTGAATAATAAAAGTCAAATGTCATGAGATCCAATTCGCTAACATTTTTGCGTTATAATTTTGAAAATCTTTTTTTGAGTGGAGGCTTTCTGAAAATTTGAGAGACTTTAAATTTTATGGTATCTAACTGAAATTTATCAAATGCATCAAAATTAAAGAAAACCTTGTATATTATTTACACCTATTTCCAAATTAAACTATTTCATTTTTTTTTCTCTTATTACTTGTAAACATTAGACTTTGTTCAATTTTTTTAATGAAACATATGATCAATGAAGTAACAATTCAAAACAGTAGCGGTAAATTCTGATGTAACAAAATCAGATAATTACAAGACATGTTTTGGAAAAAGAGAAAAAAATATTATTCACTGTTTGCTCATCCACTAATTCGTTTACTGGAGTTATTGTATTAATATTGTATTAAACCTAAATTAATTTTATTATTTTAATTTTATTATTATTTTGCAATTTTTTTCACATGATTTTTTTTTCCACTAAACCGATATAATCACACACTGCAACGCCTTACTGCATTATTCGCATTTGTTTTCTAAATAGAGTATTTTCAATTTTTTTTTTATTTTGTCCGTCTGTCTATCTATTCATTTATTATGAAAATTTGTAGTTCAGGAAAGGCAGAATTGATTGGAAGAGATCATGCCACGGATTTAAGACCCTAAAATTTTATTGTCGTTTTACCCGGCTTATCGTGGGTCGTGCCACACGTTGATCTTCACGCGCGCTCTAAATCCTTTTCCTGTTCTTTATTTAATTGACATTTTCATAAAGAAGCAGTTTTGTTAGGGATTTAGACTTTGTAATTTTTTTTTATTTTTTATTGCCAATTTTTTTTGAATTTAATTTACTTGTTGACAATTTCATTTACACGAAATTGTTTACACGTAAATTACCTAATCCTGTTCATTTCTCTCAGTGCATGTAAATGATGATCTACAGAAAATTGCAACTCTGTAGAGATGAATTCATGCAACATTGCAAAAAAAACCTGTTTGACAGATGCCAAATTCTGATTGGCAGATTGCAATATACCATGATTTTGTAACGGGATTTTGTAACGGGATTTAGGCAGAAAAGAGTAGAACGAAAAAAAAAAGAAGAACAAAGAAAAAGCAAGAATGGCGTGGTTTTTTATTAAGAAAAAGAAAAAATCGAGTCATGTAAGTAGGAGTGGTAATTCAGTAGTGAAGATCAGTTGTCCGTTGTCAATCAATAAGATCAGTTGTCCGTTGTCAATCAATAAGATTAGTTGTCCGTTGTCAAATCATTAAGTCGCTGTCAGTGTGTTCGGTGTTTTATGTAAAAAAAAAAAAAAAAAAAAAAAAATTCGAATTAAGAAAAAAAAAAAAAACTATATACATAAATTAAAATTGAAAAAGAAAGAAAATAAAAAAAAAAAAAACTTTGCAAATTAAATTGTATAAAATTAAAGAAAAGAAGAAAAGGAATAAATCCCAATCCCTTGGTGTTGTCCGACCCAGATGTTGTGCAATTCTGCATGTCTGAATAATTCAAGAATGTTGAAATTGGCCACTGGCATCATACGCTTTTATATTAGCATCTTTCTTATTACAAATCATGATATAAGGACATGAAAGCTAAACAAGCCTCAACAGCTCCAACAACAACCTACACCAAACCCACCAACACAAAGCTTTCTCCACTGTAACAACAACAACCCCAGCATCATCTACAACATCATCTACAACATCATCTACAGCATCAGCCACATCATCATGCACAGCAAGAACCGCATCCATAGCAACATAATCGTCCACAGCAACATAATCCGCAACAGCATCCTTCACAACCTCATCATCAACCACCTCATCCACAGCAACAACATCAAATATTTACAACACCCCCCCTACAATTTCTGCAACAACATCGGTATTTAAGTAAGGTAGCTGTAACAATTTTCTTTTTTTTTTTTTCAATAATTTTATAACTATTATTATTATTTTATTATTATTAATATTTTATTATTATTTTTATTAATAATTATTACTAATATTATTATGATTATTTTTATAGAATAAAATAATGAATTTCATAATGAAATAAATTCATTTTCCTTACAAAACGAAGGTAACAAATTGGTAGGTATGAGTAAACAGTGATGACCCCGTGACGTGACTATGGAGTCCCGTTAAAGTTGGTATAATAAAGATACATTCAGTTCCTTTTTAAAATTTGCAATTTTTTCATTAGAAGCTCTATATTTAAATTTTTTTTTGTGGCAATTTACAATGGCATGATTTTTTCTATGATTACGCGTCAAAACAATTGGGTCGAGAACCGCGCCACTGACGGCAGAGCTAGCCGAAAATACCTCGTACATGCCATTGATCTTCAATTTTTGTTTTTGTGCATTTACAAAGCGCGCGTAACAAGAGTCATTACATTTTTTTAAAAATATTACAATAACTCGGTTGTAACATTTTGAACTTAGAAATAAAAATCAAAAAATTTTCAATAATATAAAAAATTTTCAATAATATAAAAAATTTAGAAAAAGATGTAAGCAATATGCATAAATCTACACATATTTTTTTTTTTTTTTTTTAGCGTATGGATTACAATATGAAAAAGAATAATATTGATAATAAATTAGGCACATAATATGCTGATAAAATATATAAATTAAGTTAGATATTCAGGCTGGTTAACCATGCTATTGCATCTGGAGTCAAGTACTTTATATTACTCAAAGGACCGTCATATGAATAAATATTGCACTCAGTGAGAATGTGTTGTATCGTTTGACGATTGGCACCACAGGGACATTTAGGGTCGTCCACAAGCCCCCAGTTGAAGAGGGTATCTTGCGTTCTGCCAATACCAGTCCGCAATCTATTTAGGTTGCACCAAGCTTTTCTGGGCAACAGCAGATTTGCCTAGGTAATTTTTTCTTCAAATAGAGGGCTATATCGACCCGAGTTTTCCCAATGAAATTTCCACGCAGCATCAACAGTAAAATCTTCCTCAAATAATTTTTTGGCTAGCTCTAAAGGTGCACGTCTTGATTGAAGCCGTCGACTCGGTGGATTGCTAAGGTCAGATCTAAGGGGGAGTATGACATTATTTTGGATTTTTATGTATTCACGTAGTAAAGCCTGCTTTCTTCTTAGATGTGGAGGAGCAATACTGCAAAGCTTTGGTAGCCACTCAGTTGGGGTTGGACGAAGCGTTCCGGAAATCAATCTCATCGTCGTATTTAACTGGGTGTCGATTTTCTGCGTGTGGGAGCTATTTAGCCACACTGGGCTAGCATACTCTGCTGCGGCATAAACCAGTGATAAGGCTGAAATGCGCAAGCAGTTTGGGTTTGCTCCCCATGAAGTTCCAGCTAATTTCTGTATGATATTGTTTCTGGACTTTAATTTCAGTGAGCTTTTCGTCAGGTGAGCATTAAAATTAAGTGTTCTGTCTAGTGTGATTCCTAAGTATTTTGGAGTATGGTTGTGCGATATACGGGAATTATTTATGTAAACATTAAGTTCTCGATTAGCTTCTTGGTTATTTAGGTGAAAGCAGGTAACTTCGGTTTTTGCAGGGCTATGAACTAGACGCCAATTTTTAAAGTAATCACACATTCTGGTAAGGTCAGATGTTAACGTTTGTTATGCGAAGGCCATGTCATCAGCATAAACAAATTTGCGGGATGTGGAAGAAGGCAGATCGAAAGTATACAGATTGAATAATGTAGGAGCTAAGACTGAGCCTTGGGGTAGCCCGTTATTTAATTTTCGTGTTTTACTAATATTTTCATTGAGGTGAACATTAAAGAGACGATCACTGAGCATAGAGCTGACAAGGTTGCATATTTTTATACACGGGATAATTTTTAACAATTTGTACAGTACACCCTTTTTCCAAACGGTGTCATATGCCGCGGTAAGATCGACAAAGACAGCTGCAGTCTTAATCTGTTTTTGAAAGCCAGATTCAATAAAGTTTGTGAGACACAATACTTGATCTGTACAGCTACGATGCTTTCTAAAGCCTGCCTGTTCTTGTGGGATTACCTTATCGATATCTGGACCGATTCGACTAAGAATAAGACGTTCGAGCAATTTAAAGCTCACAGATAACAAGGAAATCGGTCGATAACTCTCTGGCTGATCTTCTGGTTTATGTGGCTTTAGCAAGGCGATAATCTTTGATTTTTTAAAAGAAGGTGGTAGTATAGATGTGTCTAATATATCGGAGAAAAATAGTGTTAACCATGATTTTGTATTAGGTCCCGTATTTTTAAGAAACTCAGGGTAGATTCCATCTACTCCTGCTGCTGTTCCAGCTTTCATGGTACTAAGACAATTACTTAATTCAAGTACATTAAAGGGACGAGAGTAAATGGAGTTTGGAAAAGTGTGTTGTCTGGAATTTTTATAGTCGTTTAATACTGTTCTTGTAAAATTTTTGTCCGACTTTGATTTGGATAAGTTTACAATGTGCGACGCTACACGGTTGGGATCTAAGGTTGGTTTGTTTGATGGTGGTGAAGTTGCGCTACCCAGTTTTCTCAGTAAACTCCAAGCCTTACGGCTGGAGTGCTTAAAATCCATATTTTCAACAGTGTTGACCCACTTTTGCGCTCTTGCCTCATCCAGGCTTATAAGAAGTTCGTCAGCAGTCTAATGACACTCAGTTGTGCAAAATTCATTGTATAGACGGTCGCTATCTTCGTTCCAGCATGGAATATATTCCTTTCTAAAACCTCTTGGAATAGTTTTCTTAGCTGAGGCAATAACCAGTCCAACAAAACGGTCATAGTTCGATGATAAGGGAGGAATAAAACGAATAGCGTCATCTAGTAGCTCTGAAAACTTTTTCCAGTTTGCTTTTCGGAAGTTCCACCTAGGCTTGCGAACACTTTTTATGATTGGGATTTTGGTCCCAATGTCAATTATAACTGGGCGATGCTGGCTTTGTGGAAAGTTTTTTAGTACCACACGAGAGGCCTGCAATGGAGTAGAATTAATTGAAGACACAAAGCAAAGATCTGGATTGTAATCCCTATTCCATCTCGCTGAGTGGAAGGTACCCCTATCCTTGGCGTCAAAGATGAGGTGGAGGTTAAGCTTTTCAGCCCAGTCCACTAACCATAATCCATTTTCATCGTCAGTTTGGTACCGCTAGTGGCTATGGTGACTATTAAAGTCTCCAGAGTAAACCGCTGGGTGTTCATACCTTGGAATTGCATTTTCTGGCCATTGAATCAATGGGGGTTTATAAATATTTATAATGTTTATGTTACATATTTCAGCTGCTATAATAAAAATATTATTGTTATTGCTGCACTCTATAACTTTAGTTCCATAAATGTTGCTTCTAACGTATGTAGCAATGCCGTACGCGCGGTGGTGAATTGCGGCAAGTAATGAGAAACCATGTATTAATCCTTTTTGAACCAATAATTCATGTGTAGATGTTCTTATTTCTTGGAGTAGAATAACATCAATATTTTCATCTGTCATTAATCGAGACAGGTAGTCTGACTTAGATCTACTTATACTTTCTATATTTAGTTGGCAGATTCGTACTGCAGGTGCAATAGTCCTAACGGACTGATTTGATTGCATTTTGAAATATTTTATGTTTCTTTTCAATATGCGATGCTGATATGTTTACTCAATTTTCTTATTCTTTTATCTTTATTTGTATCAGCCAGGAGATCAATCAGTTCTTATACGTTGACAAATGTTTGGCTTCCGATCGCTGTAGTTCAGTTAGCGTTACCCAGGGTGCACCACGAGGAGGCGAACTACATAAATTTTAATTTTCTTTGAAATATGTAAAAGATTAAAATGCTTTTTTTACTTACGTTACTCCAACATAATGATTTAATAACACAATTTATTTAATGCAAAATAATAATTCTATTGTTTATTGATGAAATGAGTTTTAGGAAATAATTAATTAAAATACTTTAAATACCGGCGACCACTCCGCTTGTTGACTCGATGCACGCTTTTATCTCACTGACTCAAAAAATGTTTTTGCTTATATCGTCCCTTGGCTGGTAATGCTAATTTAGTGCTTTCAGTCGGCCATCCTTTCAAAACAATCGTCCTCGATTGGGCAGGAACGTTCTTCATCAGAGTCATCTTCATCGCTAACGTTGGTTTCATCTGGCGGAGTACACCACGGCTTAAGTTTGTCAGATGCATGGACGGATTTATAATGGCGTTGGGTTCGACTAGAACCTGGTAAATCTTCTATAACGTAGCGGTCTTTTTCGAGTACCGCAGTGATGATGAATGGGCCTTTAAAGCGTGGTTCTAATTTTCTGGAAGTACCAGTCGCTGTTGGTTCGTTTTCAGCTAACACCAAGTCACCTACTTTATACTTTTTGGGTGGTGCATGTCGGTCGTCATAACGTTGTTTAGCTGTTTCTCGTTGTATATCAATCTTTTCTGCTACTTCTTGTCGTAATGCTTGTAGATCTTCGCTGCTAATTATCTCGCTGTTATGTAAAGCTAGTACAAGTTTATTCTTGAGGATGTCTCGTGGTTCGAATCCGAATAAGAGTTCTTGAGGTGTTTTACCCGTAGTTTTATTTTTCATGGAGTTGATTGACCACTGAATTTTAGGTAACTGGTCATCCCAGCGCTTATCCTCTGACGTTGACGGTAGGAGCATACCTAGTATTGTACGGTTGGTTCGCTCCGCATGGCCGTTAGCACGGGGCGTACGTACTGCATTTAGAACGTGTTTAATATCGTTATCTTGACAATACTTTCCAAATTCGCGCGAAGTGAAAGCTGTTCCACGGTCGGTGATCAGTCTCGTTGGCATACCAAGGTATTGACTAACTTCGTTGAGAGCGCTGATAACGTGTTTACTTGCTGTACTTTTAACTGCTTTAATTACGGTAAATTTTGTAAATGCATCCACGATAACGAGTATATGCTCATTACGTTTTGTTGATTTTGGGAATGGTCCCAAATGGTCCATGTGAACAGTATGGAAAGGTATAGGATCAATTTTGTCGTAGTGATATTCACCTTCGCGTTTACCACCAGGAGTTTTGTTGAACGCGCACTCCAAACAAGATTTGATATGCGATTTAACCGAATTTCGCATTCGCGGAAACCAGAAATGTTTTTGGAGCCCGGATATCGTTTTGTCCACACCGAGGTGACCTGCGTTGTCATGTTGATCCCTTATTACACGTGAACGTAAAGCTTTTGGGACTACCCAACGTTGGGCATCGTTGACCTTGCGAAAGAGTCTGCCGTCTTTGATAACATAATCTTTGCACGCCTCTTTATTACCTGACTTCACCTTCTCTACGGTTTCGCGTATTTGTTCATCTTGAAGCTGCATGGAAAATAGAAAATCGTCGTCGTTTACAGTTGTTTTGGAGATTCTTAGAGATGCCGTATCGTTATCAACCGCTTCTTCGTATGGGGCTCGGCTAAGAGCATCCACGTGCTGCATCCGCTGACCAGATCGATGTTCAATTTTTACGTCGAAATCTTGAATTTTTAGCCACCATCTCGCTATTCTAGGTACTAATTCCTTTTTCTGCATAGCCGTCTTAATTGCGTTACAGTCGGTAATAACAGTAACACATTTGCCGTACACGTAGAATCTAAAACGCTCTAAGGTTTCGACAACCGCTAAGGCCTCTAGTTCGTAGCTATGATAATTGCGTTCGTCTTTACTTGTCGATCTGCTGAAAAATGCTACGGGTTTCCAGTCGTCATTCTCGTTCTGCAAAAGCACTCCGGCTAGACCTATTGAACTGGCATCAGTGTGAATCTGATGTTCGGCAGTCGTACGATACCCTACTATTACCGGGCTCGTGGTAAGGCTTGACTTTAACATTTGGAAAGCCTCGCTTTGCTCGTCATTCCAGTGAAATTGGGAATCTTTCTTGAGGAGACTTCGTAAGGGTTCTGAGGTCAGAGCGTAACCTGGCACAAATTTTCTAAAATACCCGCTTAAACCTAAAAATTGTCTTACCTCTTTCACGTTGGTTGGTGTCGGAAACTCCAAAATTGCGTTGGTTTTCACGGAACCTGGGCTAATACCACCATTATGCACTCGATGACCTAGGAATTCTACGTTCTGCTTTAAAAATTCACATTTGTTTACGTTAATCGTTAAGTTGAGTTCGCGTAATACTTCAAAGACACGTTTCAATTTTTCGAACATTACACCGATGTCATTGCTGCCAACTACGATGTCGTCCATATAGTGTACTATATCACCTTCTTCAGTTTTTTCACGAATTAACGCCATCAACCGCTGAAAAACTGCTGGAGCGTTCTTGAGTCCAAACGGCATGCGTTTGAACTCGTACATACCATCAGGTGTCACGAATGCGGTAAACTTTTGGCTGCTTTCTTCTATTGATATTTGATAGTATCCACTATTCAAATCTAGGACGGTGAAATATTTAAATTTCATTACCTCTTGTAAACGTTCCTCGATGTTCGGAGTTGGAAAAATTTCTTTAACCATGTGCTGATTAAGTCGCCGATAATCAACACATAAACGGTCATCACCGTTTTTCTTTTTGACGAGTACGATAGGGCTGGCATATTCCGACGTTGACTTTTTTATAATATTGTTTTCTAAGAGTTCATTAATCATTTTACGCACTTGTTCTTTTTTCATTTCAGGAAGTCGATACGGTTTTGTTACGATTGGTTCATTTGTCGTTAACGTTATTTTCATTTCGATTGCGTTTGTCAACCCGATTTCGCTTAGTTCTTTACCGAATACATCACTATATTTATCAACAAGTTCATTCAAATCCGATCGCGTTTTTTCATCAATGTCACCATGTTTAATATCAATTATTTTATTTTGCGATTGTTCGTTAATTACAGTTTTTAAAACATTTACATTTTCGAAACATTGTCCGTCATTATTACAAATAAGGCGTATTTTATTATTCAAAAATATATCATTGCCGATTATCAAGTCTGGCGAAAATATATCATCGTCAGCCACGTATAAATCTACCGAAAGTTCTATATCATCGACGTTAAGTTTTACGTTTATCATTTCGTTAAGGACACGCGTACCGCCACAAACTCCACTAATTCTCACACTGCATGACTTTCTGTCACCTATTATGTTGGCTGCTTTCGATTTCTTTACCATACTACACTCGCTACCAGTGTCAATCAACGCATACATTTCTTCACCGTTGATTGTTACCTTTTTATCCGTAGAATGTTTCTTGACGTTGTTTGAAGTTTTCACGTTCGACCCGCCGCAGTTTGTTGGAGAACCTTTAGGATGAACACGCTGACAATCTTTGCATCTTGGACGACGTTGTGGTTTTGGACACGCACTCGATATGTGACCCGTTTCGGAACAGTTGAAGCATATTATTGGTTTACGTTCTGTCTTCGGCTTGGCTGAATTATCAGGAACTTTATTTACGTTGTCGTTGCGTTTAGGAGGGATGAATCTAGGAGCTGTCGTTGGTTTTGAGTATGATGAGCAAGTTGCCACGTTCGCAAAATATTCCTCCAAAGCTTCACGCATTTCCTTCATCGTTTTGAACCGTACTGTCGCAATTGCCACCTGCAAATCACGATGTCGCAAACCCTCGCGAGTATACTTAATAATGGCTGAATCGCTCAAGCTATGTCGTCTACCCAAAGCTGTCATTCTGAAGCAGTATTCGTTAATTGACTCACCATCTTTTCGTGTTGCGCTGGACATTTTAAAATGGATGTCGGCTTCGTCAGGAACAGTTCCAAATTCATCTTTCAATGCCGTTGCAAGCTCAATCCAAGTCACGTACAAGTCCGCTGACGCATCAAGCCACAGCTTCGCAGGACCTTTTAACTTTGTAAAGACTGCTAACATCAAACACCCTTCGTCCCACTCATACACACGCATAGACTTTTCAACACGGTCGATAAATTGATCCACACTAAAAATGGAATCTCTCGTTGGGTCATACTCTGGAAGAGTATCTGCAATTTCTTTAACACTGTAGGTATTTCGACGATTATTACGATTTGGAGACATTATGGTTTGTCGTTCACCGATATTTGTTCGCGGCGCGGTAGGAATTTCTACATTTGAATTCACTTGGCGTTGCAACAGAGCCATTACGTTTTGTAACATATCGCGTAAATCATCAATTTGCGCTTGAGTTCCATCATTATTTACTCGCGACTCTGTCATTTCAATTTCTTCGGAACCTACCGCTTCGATAAGCCGTTGAACAAGTTCGGCTTTCTGACCCGTTGTAGGCAATTCACGCTCGCCCAAAAGTTGTTTTAAATCGGACACTTTCAATGATGATATTAAGGGCATTTTCGTTTTAACCGTAATTCACTGTTTTCGAAAGATTTAACGTTTATTTTTTTAACAAATTTTCGCTTTGTCGCCCTATCGCGTCAGTTTTGTTTAGCACTGAGAACTTTTATTTTCATTATCGTTTATGTTACGTTTGTGTGTGTATTTTTCTTTTTCGTTTCTATTTATGTACGTTAAGATTTAAATTTTCTACGTTTTTTTTCTTTTCAACGGTCGTCTTTTCGTTTTGACTTGTTTTATTTTGATTTTCGTTTTCTCTCCTTTACGTTTGAGAGTATTTTCGTTTGAATATTTTTAACGTTTTTTTCTTTTGTTTTTACACTCGTTTAATTTTGTTTTTACGTTTCGTTTTCTCTCCTTTACGTTTGAGAGTATTTTCGTTTGAATATTTTTAACGTTTTTTCTTTCGTTTTTACACTTGTTCTTAAATATGTTCTTAGTAATTTCACTCAAACACAGTTGTTGTTGTTGTTGTTGATCGTTTAAAACTTGTATTCGTTTTCACAGCGTTTCTATTACGTTTTTTTTTCACACACACACAAATCTATGGTTTTCGTTTAGTTTCAACAAGCAGAGAGGAGATTATTTGCACTCATCAACTTTGCGCACACGCAAACTTAATAATCACGTTTCACAATGACGATTATTGAATTTTGTTCTTATCGTTTTTTCCGTATGTTGGAGTTATTTAGAATTTTACACATGCGTATTTGTATTTTCTTTTGTATTTTTTCACGTTTTTTTGGGGTTGATTCTATCCCACTTCTGAACTAAAAGATTAAAATGCTTTTTTTACTTACGTTACTCCAACATAATGATTTAATAACACAATTTATTTAATGCAAAATAATAATTCTATTGTTTATTGATGAAATGAGTTTTAGGAAATAATTAATTAAAATACTTTAAATACCGGCGACCACTCCGCTTGTTGACTCGATGCACGCTTTTATCTCACTGACTCAAAAAATGTTTTTGCTTATATCGTCCCTTGGCTGGTAATGCTAATTTAGTGCTTTCATATGTATTAATATCGTTTTTTATAAAATTTTTAAGTGAATGCTTAGCATTATAACAATAATAGGTTAAACTTTAAATCGTGATTTTGAATAGAATATTCATCTGAAAAAAAAATTCACCCAAAATTTCACCGTGTTCTAGCAGAGAACTCCATATGTTAACACAATTTTGGTACGAAAACTGAACCAAAGGGATATATAATCATTAAGAAAATGTATATAAAAATGCAATATTGAACTAAAAATGTTATATTTTTTATGGATATTTTTTTAATTAATGAAAAAAATATACAGTACAGAGCCAAAAATGAGGCAAATTTTATAAATATCATTATAGTGTAATAACTGTTAATAACACAGCACAACAAAATAAAAAAATTCATGTGCTTTTAAAACCACTATACAATTTTGATGTATCATGACTACCTTTGTACAAAAATGGTAAAATTTTTAAATTCTATGGCAAGATTTTTTTTTAAATTGCAATTTTTTTAGACATTTCTTCAAATAATTAATGATAACTCAAAAACTACTAGTCCGATATTATTAAAATAAAATCAGAAGATTTACATAGCCTAATTCGTCTATATATCGCGTTTCAATCGGATCAAAAGTATCGGAGTTATAATAAAAAACTTAAAAAAAATATTTTTTTTTCGTAAAAATGACAAAAATTTTCGTTTTAAAAAATCATGAAAAATCGAAATGGCGAAAAACTTCCAGATTTATTTTTTTATCGCATAGCGACATATAATAGCAACAAAATGAGATATCGACCTTAAAAATCGATTGATTTTTTTCGAATTTATTCACAATTTAGTGAATTCGCTCATTTTCACAAAATTTTAGTTTTTTGCTTGATATACGCATTATAGCGGGTTTTTAAATGTATGAAAAAAATAAATTTTCCAATTTCAAGGGGTGCATGTCGGATTGTTGTGAGATTTGGTGAGAAACTTCCACCCACAAAATTTTAGTCGAATTGGACAACGTTAACACGTAGCGCATAGGCCCCAAATCTGAAAAATAGAGTTTAAATCGAATAAAATTGACAAATTTTCAGTTTTTCCAAAATTAACGCTATTTATTCCCCCTTTTGCAAAAAAGTGGATTTTGGTTCTTAGTGCAAACGCTATGATTTTTCCAATAAGCTTCATGTCTTTAAAATCGGTTAAACAGTTTTCGAGTTATTACAATTTTCACTGACCATTACATGTCCTTGAGGACTTGCCGAAGACAATTTACAAAAACATTTTACTTAGTTTAATATTTTTTCTTTTTTAACTTACAATATAATATAAAATTTCGATAAAATTGACAGATATTTTCCTATTACACAACGCAACAAGTCAAGGTCCAAGCTGTAGTCAAGTTCTTTCATCTTCACAAGGACACTCAACCTCAAGCATGTGTTCTCAATCAGGAAGTTCAGATCAAGAACTACCTATATCTGAAAATGACGAGTTCATCCCACACAAAAATATCTCGCCGAGACCATGGAATCAAGACCAGCTAAATGATGTAATAAGAGAACTTGGATTGTCAAAAGCATCTTCGGAATTACTTGCATCCCGGATGAAGAAATCAAATCTCATAACGGGGAAAACTAAAGTTTCATATTACCGTACCCGAGAAAAAGCTTACTTCACTATTTTGCAGAAGAGGACGATTTTGTCTACTGCACGGATATGCCTGGTTTGATGACTGCCATGGGCTTACATAGATATGATTCAAGCAAATGGCGTTTATTTATTGACTCATCAAAACGCAGCTTGAAGTGTGTCCTTTTGCACAATGGAAATAAATTTCACTCCTTGCCAATCGCACATTCAACTAAGGTAAAAGAAGAATACCCTGTAATTGCATTGGTCATGAAGAAGATAAAGTATAATGAACATAACTGTGTAATTTGTGTTGATATTAAAATGATAAATTTCCTATTAGGTCAACAAAGTGGCTATACCAAATACCCTTGTTTTTTATGTTTATGGTATAGCAGGGCTAAGTCAGAAGAGAAAACAATGGCCTTATAGGGAAACACTGGATCCAGGTATGCCGAATGTTATAAATGTACCTCTGGTGCCCCGAGATCGCATCATATTATCCCCTCTTCAGATTAAACTTGGTCTGATGAAACAATTTGTTAAAGCACTTAACAAAGATGGTAAATGTTTCCAGTATATTTCAAGGAAGTTTCCAAATTTGAGTATGGAAAAGCTGAGAGCAGGAATATTTGACGGCCCACAAATTCGCAAATTGGTCAAAGATACCGATTTTCTCAGTTCAATGTCAGAAATTGAGAAAAATGCATGGGATTCGTTTGGATGCAACATGAGCATCAAGTTATATTACCTTCACAGTCACTTATATCGTTTTCCCGAAAATCTAGGAGACTTAAGTGAGGAACAGGGCGAACGATTTTACCAAGATATTCGGACAATGGAGGAAAGATACCAGGGTCGCTGGGATGCACACATGATGGCAGATTTTTGCTGGAGTATTCAGAGCAACACTTCGTTATTCAATAATAGAAAATGTCATAAAAGAAAATTCCAAAGTTTGTAGTTTATAATATTTATTTATTTTTTTATTTCCTTATTTTATAATTATATATTTTTTTGTCAATTGCCTTCGGCAAGTCCTCAAGGACATGTAATGGCCAGTGCAAATTGTAGTAACTCGAAAACTGTTTAACCGATTTTAAAGATATGTAGCTTATTGGAAATCTCATTATGTTTGCCCTAAGGACCAGGATCCACTTTTTTGCAAAAGGGGGAATAGATAGCGTTAATTTTGCAAAAACTTAAAAATTATAAACTTTTTCCGATATAAACTTGATTTGTCAGCTTTAGGACCTGGAATTTAGGAATTTTGTGGGTGAAAGTTCCTCACCAAATCTCACAATTATCCTACCGGCACTCCTTGAAATTCTTAAATCTATTTTTTTCACACATTTGAAAAACCCTGTATACGTATATCAAGCAAAAATATAAAATTTTGTGAAAATTAGTGAATTCACTTAATTGTGAATAAATTCGAAAATCATCAATCGAGTTTTATGGTCGATATCTCGTTTTGTTGCTTTTATTTGTGGCTTTGCGACAGAATAATGAATCTGAACATTTTTTGCCGTTTTCTATTTTTCATGATTTTTTTAAAACAAAATTTTTTGCCATTTTTACGTAAAAATATATTTTTTTCTTAAATTTTTTATTATAACTCTGATACTATTGATCCGATTGAATCCGATATATAGACGAATCAAAGGCTATGTAAATCTTAATTTTTCCGTCTAAAAAAAATTGCAATTTAAAAAAAAAAAATTTTAAAATCTTGCCATAGAATTTAAAAATTTTAGCATTTTTGTACTAAGGTAGCCATGATACATCAAATATATATAGTGGTTACTCGAGCACATTTTTGCTGTTGCCCCGTGTAATAAATGATATCATTATAATATCGTTATTATTTTAAATCTCGGCAAATATCGCGAAATTATCATTTTGTCTTTTATTATAGATATCGTTAATGATATCATTATTAAAAAAAAAAAAATTTGATATTATAATCGAGTGTACCTTTTAATAGGACTCTACTATTATTATAGAGTCTAAAATTATATCATTCTCGGAATTGCTTGCCGAGTAAATGATATTGTTATTTCATTACGATATCGTTTGGTTTGTTAGGTAGTTAAAGAAAACTGCTACAGTAAATCCTTAAAATTATATATAGTTTTTATTTTACTCAAAAAATTTTTAAATAAATATATATTTTTCTTACTTATGTTAGTGTCGCCAAGTGTTAAAAGCAAAGTAGCGATATCGTTTTATTTAAAATTGTTTTAAAAATAAATATAAACCTCGAATTAAACACAGCTAAAATATCAAAAAAAGTTTACATTTTTTCAGTCCCTAACTAGTTAGTTAGGGAAAGATCCTAATACAAACCAAATCAAAATGTTTAACACAATTTTTTACAAAAAATGCTATCAACGTTTAAAGATTCTTATTGTATTTTGCTTTCTTAAAAAAATCTACCAAAACCCGGCAAATAGAAAATAATACAGACAATTTGGAACGTTGATGTTTTTTTTAAAGCATTTTCAGCATTTCACTGTAAGTATGAAAATTTTTCCCAGTGTTGTTATACCTTCCACAACCACTATGAATAGTTAATATATACAAAGACTGATAGGTTTTGAGGCTGGGTGAAAGTTTTCTTCTTAACGCTTTACTTATATTATGATTTTATGTGTGTGCAAGGATAGAATATTTCTATTGTTTTATCTCCAATGTGTATTCACACTCTCTTTATGAGATTTGATTTTAGTCAAGAAAAAGATGTGAATCTGCAACGTTATATTACTATGAAAACTTATAAAAAAATGATTTCGTTACTAATAAAAATGCATAAATAAAACAATACAAAGTTCATATACACATAATTTCAATACTTTTAAATACGTTTCAGCCTAATAAGTTTGAATAATTATATTTTTTAAGCATTTAATAAACAAAATTTAACATTGTGACGCCCTAAGTTTGTGACAAATTTTACGTTAGCAAATTTGTGAATGTACTACATATATGTATATACGAGTATACTAATAGAAATATCGACATACATACATATGTATTGGTTATTTTATTATTTAAATATTAAATTTAAATATTTTTTAATTTGTGGAAATAAAAATAAACGAAATTAAAAAAATGATTGAGATAAAGAGTATCAACTAAAATGTTTTAGTTATAACATAAAGATAAAATATACTTTTACATATATTTTTTGTGTGTATAAAAAGGATACTACTCTTTAAGTGAATGACAGGGGAAAATGTATGTATTTAAGACAGGCAAGGTATACTTTTGGGAGCGGTATTTGTCATAAGCTCACAACATTTATATGCAGCCGATTGAGAAGTTATTTTTATTGACAGTGTGTAAGTATATATGAGTGAATATTGAAGAGATTCTTACTTAAAAGTATACATATGCATTTATTTTACATACATATATTTTTAATTATCAAAAAGCAAGCTAAAACCATCGAACTCAAGTCACATTATTAAGACTTGAATGCATGAATTTATCAATAAAAATCTTTAGCTAATTTGTTTACATGTTTAAAAATACCAAAAGTGTATTATGTGCATTAGGCTCATTTTTTGCATGATATTTTTTTATTTCGAGGAGTGCCGGATGCAGTCGTAATAAATCACTGGAGACCGAATTGTAAATTTCCAAAATTCGCTTAACAACAATTCTGCGTCGTCAATGATATTAGGAAGATACCAACCAATTCAACCAAAATTTTATATTTTGTTACTTACAGGTCTAAGATAAGTAAAAACATTATAAAAATACAAATTAAAAATAAATCCGTCAATTCTTTTGGGTAGAAATATTTATGTAAGTCGTCTACGACATGCAATTTTCTGAAAAAAACGATATAATTCAAAAACCGCGGTTTATAAGACATCTACTTCAAAATAAATATTATTAAGTCTTTATTACTAATCAACTCCCTTTTTTATAAAAGTTAGCCCAAATAACATTAATTTGGCAAAATCAGAAAAAGACCAATTTTTCTCTTGTAAACTCATTTTTTAGCTTAAGGGCCTGGGCGCCACGTGTTAACGTTGTCCGATTTTGGTTTCTCACCAAACGACACAATAATCCCACCGGCACTCCTCGTAATTAAAAAAAGTAAAAAAACAACCACAACAAAACATAAATAAATTACATTGAAAATGGCTCACCAAGAATTAAAAGAGTTTATTTTTATAATAATTGTATGAAATTAAGATTTTCAGTTGCTGAACGTAATAACAAACACATTTATTTTTATAAATATTTTTGTTTAATACTAGCTTGTTGTACCCCGCGTTTCACTGTGTTTCTTCTTGGTTTTCAACAATTTTTCTTGCAACTTGTTGTTTCGTCTCTAAAGTTTTCAAGGAAGCATGCCGCCGACTCTGTCGAATACGTCGTAAATTGGTTTCATCCTCCGTCTCTGTTGCTATTAAAGCTGTTTTTCTCCAGATATTCGCATATTTCTATGATGGTTGGTCTCATGAGCCCTTCTCTTTGAGCAATGCATCGTGAATTGGTTTCATCCTTCGTCTTAGCAGCTATAGAAGTAGCCTGGAGTTGCTGTTCTCTTAATAGTTCAATATTTCTATGATCTTCAGTTGTTAAAATGTTTAAAAGAAGCAATAGTGGTTAAAAAAGCGTAGTGAAATGCACTACAGGGTTATCTTACTTAAGCGACCAACAATAATTTGCAACCTTATTTGGTTTTTCTTATTTGGTTTTGACCATCGTATGGTTTCTCCATTTTCAGAATATCCTCGTAGAAACGCCTTGTTCGTCACTAAATGGCTTAAATTCTAGGAAAAACATCCAAATGGGCATGCAGTTAAGGAATTTTGATTGATATTTTGCACCTCATTTGCTTATATGAGTCGTTCATTTCCTAAAAAAAATTGCATAGTAAAATAAAACTCAATCAAGCTTGTTTTTTATTTCATTTACATCCTGTTTTTGAAACTATTATTTTTTTTCAAATTGTACGTCAACTGACGAAAAATTTTGGTTTTATAATATTTTTTTTTGAGTGAAACGAGAAAAAGCTTTTAAAATTTTGGTTCGTATATGAAATGTATAGACGAAAGTAAATGTCAAATTAGGCAATTAAAAAATCAAAATACAACGAAAATACTGCCACGAATTTTTAATTTATCCGCCCCATTGTGTTAAGTTCATTGCTTGTACATAATTCTTCCCCTCGTTTTCTAGAATGTTTCTGTTGGTATTGTTGTTGTTCTGTTTGTGTCTATAACAAGAGCAACATTTTTCTCTTAAATACTTGCTGTAAAAAGCGGAGCAACATTATTCTCCCTTTTATCTATCGGCTCTCTCTCTTTCTCTCTTTGTTTTCATGCTGTTAACTTCAGATAATCCATTTGTACAAAGTATGGGTGAGTGTATTCTTGATCATTGAACCAGGATAAGGAAATATTTACGAGTGTCTAAATTCAGCACGTTCTTAAGAGTTGTGAGTAATGGTTTTTTGTTTCATATACGAACCAAAATTGTTAGTAAAGAAGAACTCAAAAAAACTCATGAAGAATGAATAAAATTTAAAATAGAACTTTTTGCCCATGAGTAAATGTATGAAATGAGTGTTCAAATCCTTACCCTGGTTAGAACATGCATGAACTTTCGTAAGTCGCGTGACAACAGTGTAAGATATTGCTAATCTAGCTTTTTGAGTTTCAATTTGAGTAAATATTTTTATCAAATATGAAAGAGCACTTGTTATAAAATAAGAAAATGAAAAAACATTTCCAAATTTGTCAACAATAGCATTACAACGGTACTTCAAACTTCCATATTTTTGTGAGTTAAAAACAACAAAAACACTTACATGAAGTTGCTAATTTTTAAAAGCTTGTAACTTTTGATTGGAATGGAATTTTTTACCCATTTTTTTTCTGAATAATATACTAATATACTACCTAAGGAACATAACAATTATTTGCAGATCTACAAAAGAAAAAAAATATTGAGTGTATTATTACCTCGAACTTTTTGTTATATGGCTTAAAACTTCCAAAAATGAAAGGCTTGACAGTTCTGTAAACTATATTTGTGGTAAAATAAGCAGTAGTTTTAATTATAATATTGATACATATGAAATATATTCTTAATTTAAAATTAATAAAAATTAAAAAAAACAAATGTTTAAATCAAAATTAAAATTAATTTATTTTAAACATTATCATGTATACTCACTGCTTTTTATCCAAAGCGAATAATATCAGAAATAAATGTTTTTAGTTGTATGGGAGGTGGGCGTGACAGTGGTTCAATATCACCCACTTTTCTGACAATGATACATATTGACCTAGTGACCTTGTGTCAAAACTCAGTCTAGATTCATTTTTTTTCCAAGATATTTTATTATGTCTCCCTAGAATGGCTAAAACTTACACTGCATTGTAAGTGTAATACACGACAGCAGCTTTTTGTTTACGTCTGCATAAAATTCTAGAAACTTAATTCTCTACTATATAAGGCCGATGAACGAATACGTAGCAGAGTAAAACTACACGTTTTGTTTAAAGTTTTGTGAAGTGTTTTAAACTGAACCGACTCTAAAAGTTAATAAAAAGATAACTTTGTAAAGCGACATAAAGTGTTTTAATTTTGATTTCGGTTATTAGCAAAAATAATTCCTTCCACGTTTTTAAAGGAAAAACGTAACAACTGGTGTTAGAAGTGGGACGGCGAACACAACAGCCATGGTGAAACTCGATGATCTAAAATTGGATCAACTTAAAAAGAGTTGGGAAAGATTAACCAGCCAACAGCCGGCACCAAAGCCGAACTACAAAGAAGACTCAGAGAAGAGCTCCAAAATCGAGGTATTGACCTTGCGGCTTATGAATTCGAGTGTAAAGAAGCAATGGAGGTTCGTACGCGTTCCATATCTAGCAGCCTAGACATAAGCTTAATGATGAAAAAGATGGAAGGTATGAAAACGGAGGTTCAAGCAGGTTTGAAAACGGAACTTTAAGAAGCTGCCGAAATCAATAATGAGAATCTTATAACTGAGCTAAGACAGGAAAATAAACAGATAGAAGAAAAGCTTATAGCTGAGGAATTTAACGGTTTTTTTTAAATTAAATGAAAATTTGTTTTTAAAGTTTAAAAAATGATGTTCTGGGCATGGAAACTCAATGTGGTGTCTGTTGGACAAATCACATTTTCAAGTAAGATATACGGTGTAATAGATATTTCACTTCACCTGATCTCCGTTCTTTTTACACCACCTACATATATCCGACCGAAAATGGAATACAACTCTCATGTGTGGGGCGGTGCATCAAAGTCTATTTTGGAGTTCCCGAGCGAGCGTAGGTGAGAGCAAACAGTAGGTTATCCAACTCTATTGCTCTATAGTAACTAATTTGGAACGTGCTCTAACGAAATCGGAACTCTTTCCCGATACTTAAAATTCTTACGCAATACATATGTTAGAGCTCATATCGTTATTTAGCCGTACAGTTCGTATGCGGAAATTGCTTCCTGCAAAAGTTTTGTCAGTCAGTTGTAACCTTTTCCTAGTTCCAACGCAACATTTACTTTCGTCTACACATTTCATATATGAACCAAGATTTTAAAAGCTTTTTCTCGTTTCGACATTTGACGTACAATTTGGAAAAATAGTAGTTTCAAAAACAGGCTTTACTTTTTCTAAATCAATGTGATTAAACATGTTAGTTATTTATTTCTATATGTAAATACATTACTATTTTGAATCAGCTGGTCTGTAAGAATTTAATCCGTAGACCTTAAATAAATGAAAAGGGGGTCCAGTGATGGCAGTCCACCATTTAATGTTTTCAAGTTTCAGTTTAAAACAGTCTCTGATAGAAATTTTTCGGACAACGACCCGAAAGCTCTAGAACTGATTTTGACTCTAAAAGGCAATGTAGCAGAAGTTCTAGGAAGTGTGCCGTTTAGCAGCAGTACGAACTTTAAACTTTGATCATGTATGAGAATGGTATACGAGACCCTGATGTTAAATTTACTGTGTGTGTCACTCGAAAATCAACATTTCCCGAAATCAACATTTCAAGAAACAGCAAAAATCATAGCCAAGATACAAATGTGCAGATTGTGAGGAGCAACTGATGGAGGCTATTAGTCGATTATTAGAGGAGAAACGAAGCAAGCCGAAATCCAAGTGTTACAACTGTGGTAAAGAAGGCACCGAGAAGTCATTCTACGCTCCAAGGCAGACAACAGGTGGATCCACAGTTATCTCAAGAACAATCGTTAAACTAAATCGAGCTAGGTCCACGGGCATGATCCCACAATCAGTTATGCAACAGAAAAGCAGCAATCTTATAGCTCGGGGATGCATTAATGGCCAAGGCACGTTTTTAAAATAGACACAGGGGCATCTCAGTCAATTATTAGGCCCGATAAACCTGCGGAAGTCAACTGGAGAGCACACGGCAGTCTATGGTAAAATAAGTACTTAAGTAGCCATTGCCAACCTGCACGTCAACCACGTATTCATTGCTGTTGACATTGCTGACAAAGCAATAATCGGTGCAGATTTAAGATTGGCATTAGTTTACACCTAAAACTATTGATTTGGAGAAATGTAGAGATACCCCATAATAAACTGCCACCACAGTCAAAATCGTTGATATGGTCCCGTATGGAAGGAGATTATGAGGACAAATGTGGTAAAAGAAAGATTGCAGCACCAGATTTTGTGTCGACTACCGAAAACTAAATGATGTTACGAAAAAGGACAGCTACTCCCTTGCCAAGAATCAATGAGATCCTGGGCACATTAGGAGGAGCGAAATGGTTTTCTACGCTGGATCTTCAAAGCGGTTACTGGCAGGAGGAGATCTTAGAGAAAGGCAAAAAGAAAACGGCGTAGAGTGTGTGAAGCACTATCAGATGGCTATTGCAGTTTAAACAACCAGAAGACCATCTTGCCCCCTTAATCAAACGACTACAGAGCTACGATTGATCACAGGAAAGCCGAAATCATGAGACTGCGGATGTCCCTTCCAGGCGTCTTTGCAGTGTATAGTGTAAGCATTTCGCCAAGACCAAAGGATTGTGTTACTGATGTTCTTTTGTTTTGTTTGTCTCTCCTGTAAAATTTCAAAATATGGACTTTGCATGTTAAGCAAGTGAATTGATATTTTTGATCAAAAAAAGAGGCATGCGATATAATGACATCTAAAACATTCTCAATAGAAAAACTGCTCTAGAGTTTAGGTATACATTCTTCAATATTCCACTGCTTAAACGCCTTCCTAACTGTTATCTTAACAAAACAGTCTTGTTTCTATAAAACTTGCAACCGTGTCCTTAAAACCACAACGACGACAATCAAGCTTAAAATTAACTAAAATAGTTTCTTTGTTCAGGTTTTGCACTGTATACATGTCACTGTTTCGTGTCAGTGAAATCCATTCTCTTTTAGTTCATGCAGCTTAATGTCCTCTTAGTCCTCCGCTAACTGCATTATGTAATGAAATTGACTAGCTTTGTTGCTGCCTTGGTCGAATTGCATTCTTTAGATTCCAAACAAAAATTTTAAATAATCTCTTTTAAAATCTACAGAAGACGTACACCTTCTATTGATGTTCCGATACTATGATAACGCAAAGTTTCTCCGTAATCCGGTATCTGATATACGTTTGCCAATTTCTCTACTCGTTCACCAGACTGTATCCTTACTGTCATTAAATAGACATCTACTTCATAACCTGTTTGATCATATATGTATTAATTTTCCACACGCTCGCCTTGCTCTTATTAGAGAATGATATACGCGGTCCCTAAAATCTCCGAATATCTGGAGAACTGTTGAGGTGAACTCTTGTACACTCCGCCTTAGATGAACTGCATAAACCGTTTCTTCGGATCATCCACTGTTCCATTCGATCTGTTTAAACGATTATAGGGTGTTTGGGGAAAAGAAAACACAATAGGTTTTATTTATTTAGCAATATACGCTTTAAGTTTTATTTTGGGTTTAGATTTTATTTTATTTATTTTTTAGCACATACGTTTTAGGGTAAGTTTAAATAATAGGTCCATTCGTTTACTTTCCAGTAAAAGTCCAATAAGCTAAATATTTACTGAGAAAATGAATGAATTTATTCTCACGAAATCATTTGTACAAGAAAAGTTAACGAACAGAAAAAACAAGCAATTCTTCTTCCTCTTCTTAGTTATCCTTGACACCCAGTGGAGCATAGGGCCTCAACCATCCTTTTATCGAACTCTATTGCGTGATGTTAGGCATACATCATTCCATGAATAGTTTGCTGCTTGTAACTCCTCATCAATTGACCTCCTCCACTTTCTAGCAGGTGCACCAACACGACGGCCGCTTCCTTGTGGATTCCAACGAAGCTCTTGTCGAGCAATTTTGGTATATGGCCTTCGAAGTGTGTGGTCTATCCACCGCCATTTCTGTTGACATACCTCTGTGGAAGTAGGGATTTGGTTTGTCGCATTAGGTAGATCTTCATTTCTTATGCGATTTGGCCACCATATATTAAGGATTTGCCTTAAGCATTTGTTTGTAAAGGTTTGCAGTCGTTTGTGTGTTTCCATGTTTCGCAGCCGTAATACAGGATGGACTTAATATTCAAGTTGTATATTCGTAACTTAGTTGTTGTTAATATTTGCCGAGATTTCCAAATAGCTCGAAGAATGTCGAATGCAGATTTTGCCTTATTAATATGCGATTTAATATCCTCGTCTGCGCGACCTTTTGTAGTTACTAAACTTCCCAGGTAATTTAAGATATCTGCACATCCAATAACTTCGTTATCCACATTTATGTGCGTCAACGGGTTTGCGCCATAGCTCCGGGCATAGCCTTTGTCTTGTAAATATTAATTTCCAGACCAGCTATACGAGATTCAGCAGTGATACCGTTAGTATTCTCTAGAAGATGGTCAGAGCTTTGGCTTAGAAGACATACGCCATCGGCATATTCCAAGCCCTCAGAATTTTCGTCGGCATGTTACGATTTTCTAAAATTCTCCATAGATAGCTTCTATTGACATTGTCGAAGGCAGTCTAAAGATAAACGCTAGGTAAATTAGAGTGCAGAATTCATTACATTGCTCTAATACTATCCTTAGATCAACACAAGAATGGGTTTCTCTAAACTAAAACGGATTTTCGTGAAGTGTAGAGGAAAATGCTGTTCAAAATTACACGACATAATATTTTGCTCGCTATTGGGAGAAGTGTTATACCCCTGTATTTATTGCAGTCTTTGGGGTCACTCAACAAGCATACTGTCACTTTTTCTCCCTAATTCTCTCTGTTTACATTACATAATAATTTGTACAAAATATAGCGTAAACAAATGAGTTTAATTAATTTGTTACACCGACGACGCACAGTGGGGTGAATGGTACAGAAAGTGGCGATTAATTCATAAAAGTCGTAATTTTAAAATATTGTTATTTTTTAATGATAAATATTAATAAATACATAAAAGCCCAATATTTAAAAGAACAAATTTTGAAAAAACATAAATTGTTAACCTTTTATGAGCTTTTTTCTATTTTAGATAAAATGGTCTTATTTGACTATTTTTGCTGTAACTTTGGAATTAAAATTGATGAATTAATAAAATAAATTGTAAATTAGAGCATATTTTATGTGTCTTTAGATAAAATATTTTTTTTGTTTAAATAAATAAAATAAATATTAAATATTTGTTTATGTTTAGTTTTAACAAAAAATACGTTTTTTTCAAAATTCATAACTCCAAAGATTTTACTCAAAAAAAAAAAATATATTATTATTTTTTATTTATAAATATTTGTAAACACAAAACAAAGATTTCAGAAAATAAACATTAAAAAATATAAAGCTTCTTTATTTTCTTCATTTAGTTATTTATAAAAGCAATATTTACTACATAATCATCATACTTTTAAAATTTCGCGGAAATGTAATTTTTTGGTCATAATTTGAGGAGGTGCTTGGTAAATTTCACTTATGTTGAAATTTAACAATATCTTAATGCATATTATTATCCAGTATATAGAGAATGTATGCTGGATGTTTTTTCGAAATTGTATGACATTAACCCTTTCTTTCCCGGGCTCAAAAGTAAAAATTTGGGTTTTTTAGTTTTTTATGACAAAATTAGGGAAATTTAAGAATTTATTAGTGAATTTCGGAAAATCATATAAAAATAATTATTTATATCATTAATTTCATAAAAATAATTATTGGATTATTGTTATATTACCATGAAAAATTAAAAATTTGAGTTTGCCCCGGGAAAGAAAGGGTTAAAATTATCCAATTTGAAAAAAAACTCACTATAAATTTTTTATATACTGAGCAATAATATTGATTAACAGTTCTATCAAAATTGAACAGAAGCACTTGTAAAATAAAGACCAAAAATTAAATTTTTCGCCGAAAATTGGCGAATTAAAATCGTTGGTACGGCGAAACTGTTAAAGAATTGACCTTCGTTTTTCATTAATTTTATTTTCCTAGTTGTATATTTTTAATTACCGGTGAAATAATTTTTATATTCTTATATTTTCTAAGTAAAATTTTCGAAAATATAAAAAATGAGTTTTGAAACCGACCTGTCGGCAACTAGAATTCATTCACAAAAACTTCCATAACTCAAAAATCGCACTAACGCGCAACAAAATATTTTGGCATTTATAAGCTAAAATAATACATTTTAAGACCATATAATCATTTTTTCCTGCACTCATCCGCAAAGTTGTTGAAACTCAATATATATATTAAAATTACCAAATTTTTAGAGCAATTTATTTTTTTATTTTTTAAATATTTTTAAAACATTTATTTAAAAAAAAATATATTTTTAAATGCTCATATACCTGAAGTTAACGGTTCCATTAAAAAACTTTTACTTATAAAAGTTTTAATAAAAACTATAATCACTTGAAATGTCAAAATTTTTTCTTTTAATCAATTCGCGCAAAAATAACAAAAATTATTGAACTTTGAACACACACTGTAAATAAAATAAACTACCAAGAACTTTTATTTTTGCAGTTAGTGATGTAGAATTTTATCTACTTTCATATGATACCAAATATGGCTGTGAAAGTTAAAGTTCATCTTTTGAATTATTGAAGGCTTTCGCCCCAAAGTGCGTCGACTTGATGATGATTTAGATGAACTTGTTGATTGTTTTTAGCTCCGCTTGCTTTCACCTTTCTTCGTATTTGAAGTTGGCTGCAGTTTATTTAACTTATAGATAAATGTCAAAGTTACAGGCATGGGATTAGGGTACATGTGTTCCCATCGTGAACATTCTCCTCGCCATGAAAGCCCTGTTATTAAAATTAAGGTACTTAATGTTCAATAACTAAAAAATAGCATGTGGGGTTATAAAAAATGGCTTAAGTTAAATACTTAGGTGTTTAAATGTTTCTTATTCAAATAGAATTCTTAGCGATCCAGTAGGATTTCGAGATTGACTAACTTTAAACCAAACCTTTGTCTCAAGAAGAGTGTTCCATTTTCTATATGAAATAAAACATGAAATTTTATATTAGGTATTGGAAGAGTGAGTTAATAAGTTTTAGGGAAATATGTGAGTTAAGGGTAAGTGTAGAACGGTTTAGTGGAAAAGTAGATATAGCTAGGTTAAGTATCATATTATAATACGACTAGTAGTATAAGACTAAGTAAAGCGTAGTACGATTACATTAGATATTGAATTTGTTGAATTTTTCTCTGTATTTAATTCGACGTATCTGACTCATCCACCAGAATGAGGAACAGTTTTGGTTGCATGACAATTTTGTGGGTTATACGTTGTCTTGGATTGAAATAACAATATCATCTACATTAACACCTTCGGGTTCTGGGTACGTCCAAATATTCTTAACACCAGATTTCAAAATTTGGATAAGATCATCTGTTTAAAGTTTTTTTCTTCCGAAACTGTCTCAGAAAAACATGTTAAAGGAGAAATACGGCGAGTTTAGTTGAATACATTAGTGCATACATTTGTAATAATACTTAGTTTTTATTGTGGCTGGTGTTTTAAATAACATTAAATTTTCAGAAAATGTAAAAAGAAATAATAAGAATAATGTTGTCCGGGTGCAGTCATTCTCTTTGCTAGGTAAAATTTTTGTTCTGTTCAGATTTCCAGTGTACGGGTTAGGATTTTTGATATCGTTTACGGATTCAAGACCTTTGTACTTGTGTGTTAAAAATTCATCCATTTGAGTCCATGAAAGTGTTATGGAACTGTTTGTTAGGGTTCTCTCAAAATCTTCAAGGGTAATTTGGATGAACAGAGATAAACGAAAATTGGATCCCAGTTATCGGTATCTATCTCTAGGGTATTTAAATGAGTAATGCAACTATTAATTGTGAGTTGTTACTTACGAATAGCTGTCGCACACTGAACACGAACTTCGGGTAAATTGAATAACGATTTCAATTGTGCATTAATTTAAATTCTTGTGTTTTCATATTGCGAGTAGTTTAATATTAAAATATTATAGCAATAGAATAACGTTTATCCGTTACGACAATGTTGAAGGTAATATGTTTGGAATTCTATATTCATATTCATTTATTAAAACCTTGCTTCTTTCCATTCAGTATTTTTTGATTCATTTGGCTTAATTTTGTTAGGATGTAATTATTTTTATATTGGAAAATTGTACATTATTCTAATTCGGTTTTATTTTGATTAACAAATGTTATAAATTCAAAATAATAATAATAATAGTAATAATAATAATAATAATAATAATAATAATAATAATAATAATAATAATAATAATAATAATAATAATAATAATAATAATAATAATAATAATAATAATAATAATAATACAATTAATAATAATAATAATAATAATATTTTTTTTTTTATTATCATTTTTATTTACTCAAATATTAGAATTATAAACATTTTATCTTAATTTTATTCCCGCGATGCCCTTGGCTTGTCTGCAATAAAACAAAATTTATAACTAAATTAAATTAATAAATTAAAAATTTGATTTTGATTTCAGTGCGATGATATTAAATATGATTTCATTTCTTTTTTCCTTTGGTATGGATTTTCCATTTGAATTAAGGATACTGGTAGCTTGTTGATAATTTTGGGTAACATGAAAGTTAGTGCGTTGTTTCCATAATTTTTCTAATGGCGCTTAACTTTAAATCTTCCTTCTTCTCGACTTCTTGTGTGGTAAGTGTGGTCTATGTGTTGAAGGAATCTTCTGTCGTTGAAAAATTCGCTTAGTAATGTTGTTTTGTAAATGCTGTTAACATTAAGAACTTCTAGTTTGAATGCAATATTGCTATTTATGGGTGACATTGTGTTGTAGTTGTGTTGTATTATGTTGGTATTGTATGTGTTGGTGTTATTGTGGGTTGTTGTATTGTTTATATTGTTGAAAAAAGTGGTGTTTGCATTATTGACGTTTATGTTGTTGCATAGGTTGTTGGATGTTGGTGTGTTGTTATTGACCAGTGTATTACTGTTGATGTATATGTTGTTTAAAGATGTGTTGCCATTGCTTGGGTTGTTTGGAAACGAAGTTGTATGATAGGTGTTTAAGTTGATATTGTTGTTGTAAGAGGTGTTTATGTTTTCGATATTTGTGTTGTTGTTTTGATAACTAAAGTTAGCTGCGTTGTTGACACCATATATTATAGAATAATCAATACACATATTGCGTTGATGGTTATTCCATAGTATTTTTAGTATTTGGTTTTGGGAGCGTTCTAAGTTTCTACAATAACTTGAGGTACCCCAAGCTACGATGCCATGACGCAAATACGATTCGGCTAACGAAAAATATGCTTGTTTAAGCACGTTGTATGTGGCGCAATTGCTGAGATGATACAAGCTATACGAAGCACTTTTGAGCTTATTCTGGAGGTGGCGGATGTGTGTTAACCATTTAAAGTTTTGATCAACGTATACTCCTAAATATTGATGTTGTGAAGACAATCGGTATCGTGAAATGTTAATTTAATTTCAAAATTTGGCATGTGTGGCGATTTTATATGAATAATTTTAGTCCTAGAGGCATTAATTATTAGCCCGTTGTCGTGGTACCATTTCGATACTTTGTTTAGCTCATTTTGCATATTTTTTGTTACGAGTTTTGAATCTTTGTTGGCTACAATAATTGCTGTGTCATCGGCATAGGCAAATGTTGAACTGTCTTTTAATATATTTAGCATTTCATTTGCATAAATAATATAAAGGATTGGACCAAGTTTTGAGCCTTGCGGAACACCATTGTTTGACGAAGTTTTAGTGCTAAATATATCTCTAAGTAATTCTCGAACCATTTTAGACACTCGCCTCTTATACCGATTCTTTCTAGCGCTTCCAGGAGTTTTAAGTGTGAAAGGGTGTCAAAAGCTTTGCTGAAGTCTATAAAGAGAGCTAAGCAATGATTGTTTTCATTGAGGTACTGATTTATCAAGTGCGAAAAATTTCCGAGGAGCTGGTTGATATTTTTGCTTCTTTGGAATCCGTATTGACTGGGGTTTAATATTTTGTATTTTTTTAGGAACTCATTTAATCTACGGACAATTATTTCCTCTAAAATTTTCTCAATTACAGTCAATATTGCTATTGGTCTGTAGTTATTACAATCATTTTTGGTACCATTTTTATATATCGGTCGGATTATGGAGGTTTTCAGTAAAATAGGAACTATTGAGTTGTTAATACTTGCATTTATAAATGCTCTCAATATAGGTGTGAATCTATATTATTTTTCAAATCTTTGGGCCGAATTCTATCGATGCCCGCACCTTTCTTGACATTTAGATTTTTTAAAATATCATAAACTTCTTGCTCATTTGTGGGAGATATGAACATTGTGTTTGATATTGATTGTTTTTGGTAAGTTAGTGTTGTTATATCACAGTTGTGTAGTATTTTTTGCACTTTATAGTATTTGCTATATTTAGAAGAGTTTCATTTTTAAAGTTAATAATGATAGTATTGTCTATATTGCTTGTTTTCTTGCCAGTTATTTCGTTAATAAGCTGTTACGTATATCGTTTTTATTTTCTATAAACATTCTTTTATAATAATCGTTTTTCGCGAAAATTAATTTTTTGCTTATAAGATTTCTGAATTTTTTATATTCATTTTCATAAAATTTATTTTTTCTATTATTTTGCTATTTAATATAAAGTTTATCCCGTATATCACAACAATTAACAAGATTTTAGTTTAACCACGGATATGAATTCCTGACTTTATATCTTTTTTTGAGCTTTTACATTTTTCATAAATCTCACTAAAAGTTTCATAATTTTTTTCAAAGAATTGATTTGTACTAAAATTTTGAGTTATTAAAATATTCCAATTGGTTTCTTTTATGTACTTGTTTACTTTATGGCTGTTTATATAGGCCCCTGATGGGCCAAGGGTTTCTACACTTTGACTTTTCATTTTTTCCTTTTCTTCATATACAGAGCAGTATAGAGAGTAGTGGTCTGATATATTAGTTTTTATTACAGCAGCATATGTTTTTGTTGCTATATTATTTGTTCTCACATGTATGTGATCAATACAGCTACTTGTTAGGTTCTTTACATCTTCTCTGATATTCTCGTTCACTAGGCATTGTAAACCATTTGATGACGTCATATCTTGGTATTTTGTTGCTGTCAAATTTTGCGCGTTAATGTTGATGTTCATGTCGCCAATAAGAATTACATCTTGTTTGTTTTTCATGTTGTTAATTGTTTTATCAAGTTCCAATATGAAATCGTTTGTGTTTTTATTTGGCGGGCGATATACTGCGATAAGACTAAGGGTTTTGTTGTTGTTGTTGCTTATATTTATTTGAATAGCTTCAAAAGATAATAACGTTAAAGAGATTTCGATGAAAATAATTGTATCTCTTATATAAACGTCTCTGTTAAGAAAAAGAGCATTGAATCCAATGATGTTAAAAATATGATTTTCATCAAATTAATTTCGCTTATGATCTTGTTTATGGTAGCTAAGAAATTAGTAAAATGTAAACGAAGTGAACGAATGTTCATGTAAATGATGGACGTGGGATAACTTAAACGATTTTTGTTAATATCGGAGAAGTTATTAAGCATTTTGTTATGAAAATTAGGAGTTTTTATTTAAATTAAAAGATTTAAAGGAGTATTAGTTTAAATTGTTGATGAGGTTAATTCAATATCTGCATTATTGATGATTAATAGGGGGTTTGATATTTCGTTTTCTTTGCGTAAATATTGCCATTCTTTACCCATACGTATTTCAATTTCGCCTCTTTGACTTTATTTTTTGCTTGCCATAGTAGACGACTGTTATGTTTGGTGAGCTGATCATTTACATATATTAAGATGTTATTGTTTGTTTCCCCGTTTATAATTTGGGATTCTAATAATAATAATAATAATAATAATAATAATAATAATAATAATAATAATAATAATAATAATAATAATAATAATAATAATAATAATAATAATAATAATAATAATAATAATAATAATAATAATAATAATAATAATAATAATAATAATAATAATAATAATAATAATAATAATAAAAATAATAATAATAATAATAATAATAATAATAATAATAATAATAATAATAATAATAATAATAATAATAATTATAATAATAATAATAATAATAAATATAATAATAATAAATATAATAATAATAAAAATAATAATAATAATAATAATAATAATAATAATAATAATAATAATAATAATAATAATAATAATAATAATAATAATAATAATAATAATAATAATAATAATAATAATGCATATAAAATCTTCACATATGCCAAGTTATGAAATTCATTTAAAGTTTCATGACATCGACTGCATACATAATGCCAATAACTTACCTGACGTGGATTACTGTTCCACAATTATCGAAACTGTCAAAATTTATAAGTATCTTGGTGTTTACGTAGATCAAAATTTCAAATGGCTAACACATATCCAATACCTACAAAATAAACTTAAAAGTTCCGCATATATCATTTATCATCTCAGCAATTGCTCAACATATACAGTTCTAAGACAAACTTACTTCTCTCTTGTTGAATCATACCTTCGACATGGAATTACACCATGCGGAACTTCAACGAACTGTAAAAGTCTACAACAATCCCAAAACCAAATCCTAAAGATATTGTGGAGGAACCAGCAACATAACAAACATCTGGATTTCTCAATGTTGTATGGGAACAATAATACTACAAACAACATAAATATCAACAACGAATCAAATATCTTACACAACAATATAATTGTAAACAACACAAACATTGTTAACACAACTAATGATAATCTTAACAACAACAGCACAAATATCAATAACAGCACAAACATCAACAACATTAACTCCAATCAAATAAACATTTTCTCACAGAACAGCGTCACAATAGTAAACACCAGAAGCAACAACTACACAAATCAAAACTTATATAATAGTAGAAACAACACTACCTCTACTAACTATACCAACAACATAGCAACAAAACTAAATGTATTAAATGTCGACAGCCTTTAAAAAATCTGCCTACTAAATGAGTTTTTCGATGACACAAGATTCCTTACTAACATTGATCATATCTACAATACAAGAAGCCGAGCCGAAGAAAGATTCAAAGTTGAACGCCACCGAAATACTTATGGAAAAAATGCCCTAAATGTTATGCTACCATCAATTCTAAATAAGCTACCTGTTTCTTTATCTTATATAGAAAATCCATATAAAAGGAAGAAGAATTTAAAATCTTTTTATATACAATCGCAATGAATAAAAATGCCTTATCCTGCAGACAAGCCAAAGGCTTCGCGGGATTTAGATTTAAGATGAAATAGCTGAATTACGCAAAGAGGGCCGTAGACGTAATACTTCCGGCTGCCGTCCTCTATCGGCTATAAACGATGCTTCCTTTGATCCTTTTGATTTGTTGGGCATTGAAAGAGGTGAAAGTGGTCAGGACATTTCCTATGGCCATCTCTTGATACCCTCTCGCCAGTTTAGTAAAGAGGACAAAAAACACGCTGTTAACGCTTCATTATTGGATAATCAGATTGAAATAACCAGTACGGCCGCTTTGAAAAATCATGGCATTGCAAGAACCAAAATCATGACACGAAATAAAGGCAAATGGTGTTTCACCTATAACAACAATAATCGCAATAATACCACCAGCCCTTCGCCAGATATTAAAATTGATTTTGATAAATCTTTGGATGGCTCGAGAAGTTTACAGCATTTGCAGTACTCGGCTAATATTTTGGAAGATCCGGAGTTGATAGCTGGAAAACATCGTACTCTATTAACTTTTACTTCTATATGACTTTTTTTGGTCGCTTTGGAATTTAGCTTACACGTTCCCATGCACGAAATCCTACCCCACTATCAACGTTTACTCTACGAATCCTAGAATTGGCCTAAACGCTTTGCCGATAAGCGTTTTCTAACGGCTGCCGGCAATACTTCGCGTCACTATTTTCGACGTTGTGCTAGCACCAAAAAGTAATTTTACTCTTTTTCTTCTTTTTTGGAAATCGTTTTTTTATAATTTAAAATTTCTTTTTTTTTTGCTTGGTGAGACCAAAAGGCAATTTTGTAAATATTTCTTTTTATAAATTTTATACCTTTTGAAATTTTAAATTCTGATACACTTTTTTATACTGCTAAACCCTCAACTCTTATGCATACCCCAGTAGACATTTTTTTAAAATAAAAAAACTCCAAGCACTATTTATTAAAAAAAAATAATAATAATAATTATAATAATTTCCACGAAAACATTCCAATTGGAACAAGTGGTACATCTCTCAGACAATGAGCTGCATCCGATTCTATTTTTAGACTCATTGAAAGGGACCTACGTTTTAACTCCGGCTCCGAACGGCAAATGTATTAGTTAGAGAAGTTTTACATAGCCTAATACTCAATTACCAGTGGCTAGCTGAATTATGAGGTGAACCGCCGCTTTTTTTTTTTTTGAAAATTTATTTTTTCAAGTGGGCATGGCCAGGGATCGAACTTGGGACCTCTGGTATGCTAGTTTAAAGTCCGCCTGAGGAATATATTTAATTTTTATACCCTTCACCAATAGGTGAAAGGGTATTATAAGTTTGTCACTCAGTTTGTATTTTTTTCATTATTCGTCTTAGGTCCCATAAAAATTATACCGATGGACTCAGAATCGCCAGAGAGTCGATTTAGCCATGCCCGTCCATCTTTTTGTCTATCTGTCTGTCTGTTGAAATCAAGTTTGTAGAGCTCGTGGTGGGTGTATCCAGACGAATTATACACCAGATTTTTCCCTACGCAGCACGCTATAAAATTTCATTAAAAACGGTCCATAAACACCCGAGATATCGCTAGAATACTAAACTTCGATGACGAATTTTAAATTCTTTTTAAAAAATGCAATTTAAAATTCTCATCGAATTTTGAATTTTGGCGATATCTCTGGTGTTTATAAACCGATTTTGATATAATTTAATAGCATGTTGCCTGGAATATTTTCTAAAATCTTATAAATATTTCAACATTTTTTTTTAATTTTTGTTTTTATTTGCCAATTTGTGTACATCGATATTCTTTGCTTTGGCGATATCTCGGTTATTGATCTACCGATTTTGATGAAATTCAATATTATGCTGTGTTGAATGATTTCCTAAAATACAGTGCAAAGAAGTTTTTTTTTTTTAAAATAACACAGTTTAAAAAAAATTTTAGTTCTCATCGAATTTTTAATTTTGGCGATTTTGACGAAACATATTATATTAGTATTTTTGTAGGACTCATCTAAATCAGTCTTCAGAAACAAACATACTTGTAATTGACCAAAAACTCTTTCCATTATGTACTTTACTTTTGTAACACCATTGGTGAAGGGTATTTAAGGTTCGGCATAGCCGAATATAGAACTCATACTTGTTGTACGTAAACCGTACCCATGTCGTTAACTACACCGGGAATTTTTAATTTTTATTACTTAAATAAAAGCAATATTAGTTCTATTTCAAATTCTTTTTGTTATCGTTTTGAATCTATATATGTATGTTTATAGAATAATCAAATGCCGTTTATTGGTAGTCAATTATTTTTTTTAAATACTTATTATACATTAACCTTTTATGAACACCAAATTGGCTAAGCTTACTTTTGAGCCCACTTTTATTCGCTAAAACCAAAAATACTTGCTTTATGGGTCAATAACTATCCGCGAGGATAGCGCCATCGTTAAGATTTTCGTTTTCCAACTTTTAATTTTGAAGACTCTTTACATATATGTAGTGTGTAATATAAGTAAATATTGCTAGGGCTCACATTTAGTATATACAAAAGTAAATCAATATACATACATATCAATCATTTCTGTTGGGCTCAACTAAGTTAGTCATCAGAAACTATATGTATGTATATGTATTTAAACATAAACTCTGTTTTCCTCTGTGCTACTTTTAAAACACCATTGATATCTAAGATTCGGCATAGACGTGGTATATTCATCTTACCTGTTTTTTGTATTTTTTGGTCACCGTATACAACTTTATGAAATAATTATTTAGTTTTGCTTCGTTCATATTTTATTTGTCTTTAAATTTTACTTAGATTCAATAATTTTTGTTTTGTATTAATTTATCTTTTAATTTGTTATTAGTTTACTCTCAATTGCATTATTATTTTTCTTATTGCTATTACATTGTAATTTGATGATATTTTATTGCAAGTAGCCCACTGTTACTTATTTTGGTAATTAACCGTTGGTTTTGATTTCTTGTTACTCGCTTATATTCTTTTTAATATTAATAATGTTTTTGTTGTACACAAAAATATTATTTATTTGCAGTGCTTTTGCACATTTTTTATGCATAGATATTTATGTATATTCAACTGTACCGAATTGGTACATTAGAAGTGAGAAACAAGAAATAACAACAACAGTGGGCCCCTCTGAACTTGAATTTTGTAATTAGGTTTAAGAAGAATTTTTAGAAATAAAAAAAAATTGTTAGAGTAGAATTCGAACGAGCTACTAGTTTTGTTTTATTATTGAGTCACTGTCGCAAATTCTTTGTAAGTAAAAAAAAATATCTGCCCAGTGAACACCGCTGCTGGTGAGGAAAAAGCTCCTTATCGTACATTTTGGCGCCTAACGTGGGGCAAGATAATTTAAATATTTTTTTTAATATTGTGTGGTCAGTGTGAAAATAATAATAAATATTATATAATATTTTTTGGCTCAGCAGAGCTTTATATAAAAAATAAAATTTAAACGGTGTCCCGAAATTAACCGCTGATCGAAGTATATAATATACATATGTTTGTTTTTGCGCTCTTGTTTGGAAATAAATAGCGGTGAATATTTCAATTTGTCGCTGACGCTATTCAAGTAAATTATATATAGACTTTATATAAAACTTTTTGGCGGAAATTTTTGGCGTTGCATATAGAGCAACAAAATTGTCTTACTTATATTTTTAAAATTTTGGGGTAAAACTTTGTGGTTCATTGCTGTTTAAATACTTCGCATTTTTTTGTATTCCAAATAATTTTTTTTGGTTCTACGATTACTCTTGTGAAGCAAAGCAACAATAGGCTAATACAAAAAAAGAAATGGAACGGGTGAAAGTAAAACGCTGTCGCCTGCGGTACTTAAATGTCGTTTGGATATTTTGGAATCATACTTTAAGCAAATACTGTCATTCCAAACTCAAATCGAAAAGTTTGATCCGGAGGACAATAGTAGGACCGAAATTGAGGAACCTATATCACTGCAAAATTAAGTATCCAGCCTCAGCTAAGTGAAGATCTCCATAATACATCGATATCTGATTCTACAATTTCTAGAAAGGCTTAAGATGTGTTATGACAACAGCTCACTGATATTTATAGAAAATATTGCCACGCTTTTTAATATTCCGAACATGTCTAAACAGAATTGCACCCAACTTCGTAGTCTCGTTGATAACGTTTCTGCTCTTTATATCCCCCTGCTATAGGGTTGCCAGACACAAATCCTGAAAAAGCTGGACATAAGGAAAAAAAAGCTTGACAACCCAAAAATTAGCTGAACATTAAAAATAAAAAACTTGCTTTAATAATTTGCTTCGATGAATTTTGAAATTTTTGATAAGCCGAATTGACTGCCGTCTTTTCAAGTATCGAGAAGGAATCTAATAAAATGGGTCAATGAATCAAAACAAAACTGTTTGTTTCTACAAGCAGGCAATCCTTAAGAATTGGACCACATGATCGTTGAGAACTATAGCCACGAGGTTGTAAAATAATTTGTTCACCTTGGTACCGCCGTCAACAAAAATAACGACATAAGTTTTGAAATCAAACATAGAATCATAAGCTGGCAGATAAACTAAGCTCTACAAAACCCTTATACTACCCGTGTTATTATATGGTGTTGAATCATAGGCACCTGCTTAGACAGAGAAAGCTATTCTTGGAGTTTTTGAGAGGAAGATTTTACGAAAAATGTTGGACCAGTTCGCATCAACAACTAATATCGACATTAAATGAACAACTCATTGTTCATTTTATGTCGACATAGTAAAACGCATCAAACAGCACCGGCTGCGTAGCTGGGACATGTTGTGCAAATGTATGAAAATTTCCCAGCAACAAAAGTATTCGAAAACGATCCAGAATGAAGTCGTAAAAGAGGACGTCCGAAAATTCGGTGGAAAGGCCAAGCAGAGGTCAATCTTTCAAAGCTTGACCTACGAATTGGAGAATATACATATATATGTTTGAAGCGCATGGAATACTAAAATATGCTCGGCCTTTGACCTTAACAGGTTTTTGATATAGGCCATTTAAGTAAAATAAGTGCAATGGGGAAATTTGATAAAGGGTCATTTTATTACAAAATTAACTTGATCAAGCAATCAAATAATCAACGAATAAATCACTAACGTAAAAAAGAAAAAAAAAATACTTTTGCAAGTTTTTAAAAATAGTTTTTCTTTAAAAATATTAAAGAAAAAATTCAATTCTTAACCTTTCAGCTGGACAAATTTAATTTTAGCTTGACACTGGACAAGCACTAAAAAAGCTGGACAATCCAGTCGAATCCAGCCTGACTGACAACCCTACCCTGCTATCTCTTGGTTCACATAGTGACATTGCGCAGTCGATGTTAATCCACATTGTGATGTCGAAGGTTGATGACGACACCAAAAGGAAATGGAAAGACTCGTTGGACTTTAAAAAGATTTTAGAGAGACATTGCCAATTTTTAGAATCGGTTGAACCCTGCAATACTCACGTGGCTCCTCATAAGTTTGATCATCAACAGTCTGGTAAGTCCAATGATAAAAATGTTAAATCCGGCTATAGTTTCCCGGTTTAAAAATGTGTTTGCTCGCTTTACTCAAAATCTGACCACGCAATTAGTCGTTGTTCTCGGTTCAAGGAAATGGATGTTAGTCAACAACATGAAAATGTTAAACGGCTAGGCCTTTGTCTCAATTGTTTATCGAAAGGGCATCATGTCAATAACTGTTCGTCCTCATTCAAGTACAAATCTTATTCTCGTCTGCATCACAGCATGCTTCATCGGTCTCAGTTTGCGTCAAAGCCCTCGTGCTGCTGGACCATCTACTTTTCGTGCCACTTCGAATGAAAATCCCGCATCGGTCCATACTCACATGAAAAAATCTTCGCCGGAACAGATATTGCTTGCTACTGTCGTAGTTCAATTCTTGCTCTCAATAGAATTTCATGACTGACGAGTTTTCTCAAAAACTACATTTGCCCCGCATAAAACAAACAGCAGAAGTCGGTAGTATTGGAAATACTCATAATAAAAATATAGGTCGTCAAATGTCAAATCTCGATTTACTGATTTTGAAGTTTCGCTCATTTGTGTTACTCCTCATATTTCATACCAACCCGATGCTGAATTAGATGTATCATTGTAAAATTTGCCCTAAAATACACAGCTTGCTGATGAATTCTTTTCAAGTCTAAACGTATACATTTACTCATTGGTACTGTACATTTTTTACAGTACATTTTATGGAGAAACTCATAAGAAGAGGAAATGAGAACATATGAGCGCAATACTGTTACTTATGGAATTTCGTCTGTCCCTTACCTTGCCATTAAAAGTTTACACTATCTAGCTGATCAGCATATAGAACAGTTTCCATTTGGCTCTAAAACTATAAAATCGTCGTTTTATGTTGATGATTTTTTGGGTGGTGCAGACTCGCTGGAAGAATTGGCTCAAATAAAGGAGGTGGTGACTTATGTCTTAAGTCGTGGTTATTTCGAATTGGACAAATGGCACTCAAACCATAATGACTTCCAAAACGATAAAACAATTAAAGTCTTAAATATTGACAAGTATTATTGGTATTACATTGGATCAACAAAAAGACATTTTAATATTTTCGTTTTCTCACAAGTCTGATGATAGAATTACTAAACAAACTATTTTGTCGCTCTCGTCGTCTCTTTTTGATCCCTTAGGCTTTTGGCTCCAATTATAATTAAATTGAAAATCATCATGCAAGAACTGTGGATTCTTAAAATTGGATGGGATGAATCCATACCACAAGAACTGCACTCTGAAACATTTTCCGGAAACATTTTCTCTCAGATCTCGAAACTTTATCTTCGCTCAAAATACCTAGTTTTTGTCTTGCTGTGAATCCTCAATTAGTTCAAATACATGGATTTTGCGATTTATCAATTCGTGCTTATGGCTGCTGCTTCTAATTTCGAGTTCTGAAAATATCTTTGTCCAACTGTTTACTGCCAAATCTCGTGTTGCACCTACAAAAAGGAAATCGTTGCCCAAGCTCGAGTTGTGTGGAGCGCAACTTTTGGCAAAATTGTACTCATAAATCAAAAATCTTTTCTGTTTTTTTTAATCTCGAAGTATTTCTCTGTACTGATTCTCAACTGGTTCTTTATTGGCTCAAGCAGCATTCCTCAACATGAACCGTATTTGTTAACAATAGGGTATCAGAAATCCAGGATCTCACCAATGGTTGTGCTTGGCGCCATGTCCCAACGCATCCTGCTGATATCGTTTCTCGTGGCTCTTCTGTAAAAGTACTGTCTTCGTCAATGTGGTTCAACGGACCAGCATTTCTCGCTTTCAATCCAGCTCAATGGCCGCCTAATAAATTGGATAAGCACTCGGAAGAAAACCAGCAAGAAATCAAGGAGAAAAAACGTAAAACTGCCCTTTGTAAAGAAGTCAAGTCTAATTACATTTTGGACAGCATAGAAAAATTCAAGTAAGAAATGATTCGTATTGTCGCTTAGATGCTTCATTTTTCCCAAAAACAAAAAACTAATATTTTTAATTCTGACTCTTTGCAGCCCTTAAGAATTAGATAATCTATTGCCCCGTATAGTCTTGAATATCCAGAAACAGAATTTTCAAGATTATCTAAATCGAGCTATGAAGAGAAAGGATCCTCAAGGTGCTCTAAAGTGTCTCAACCCTTTCATCGATTCTTCAAATGGCTTTAATTTGCTCAAAGTTGGAGGTCACTTGGAATTTGCAGCTATTTCGAAAGGTCAGAAACACACTTTAATATTGCCCAGCAAAAACCATTTCGTCCATTGTTATGTGCGCATTTACTCATCCAAAATTATCATTCTGGACCCTTGCTCTAATGGCGCTAATTCGTCAAAGATTTTGGATCATCAACTCAAGAAACTTATGTCGTAAAATTGTTAAATCATGTCCACAATGCATCCGCTGTCGTCTAAAATTGTTGCACCAAAACGACTCAATTGTTGCCTGTAGAAACGACTTAACTTTAAGGCACTTCGCTAGATGTTCTGTTGATTTCTGTGGTCCTGTCAATATTTATCTAAGAATCAGAGGAAAGGTCCCATACAAAACCTACATCGCCATTTTTGTCTGTCCCACTACCAAGGCAGTACATATCGAAGTTGTCTTAGATCTTTCAACAGATGCCTTTATCTCAGCTCTCAAAAGGTTGGTTGGATACAGAGGTTTGCCCACAGATATATTCTGTAACAAAGCTACAAACTTCGTTGGAACAACTTATAAGTTGGCTCAATTAAAGTCGTTCCCCTTTGATCCAAAAATTCATGGAAGAGATGAACGGGTCCGAGTTATAGACATCTTGAAAGTGTCCTTTCAATGGGGCCGGTATGTTAGGTCACTGTATACAACTATATAAAATAATTATTTAGTTTTGCTTTGTTCTTATTTTATTTGTCTTTAATTTTACTTAGATTCAATAATTTTTGTTTTGTATTAATTTATCTTTTAATTTGCTATTATTTTCTCAATTGCATTATTATTTTTCTTATTGCTATTACATTGTAATTTGATCATATTTTATTGCAAGTAGCCCACTGTTACTTATTTTGGTAACTAACCGTTAGTTTTGATTTCTTGTTTCTCGCTTATATTCTTTTTAATATTAATAATGTTTTTGTTGTACACAAAAACTTGAATTTTGTAATTAGGGTTAAGAAAAATTTTTAGAAATAAAGAAAACATTGTTATAGTTGCATTCAAACGAACTACTAGTTTTGATTTATTATTGAACCACAGTCGAAAATTCTTTGCAAGTAAATAAATTATCTGCCCAGTGAACATTTTTAGCGGCATATATGTAAATAACAATTCAAAATAACCGAATTGCTCTATATCGCTGCTGGCGAGGAAAAAGCTCCTCATCGTACAGTATGTTTTCTTTTTGTGAAAAAGACTGACAGACCTTGCTATTTATAATAAAAGTATTAAAATGTATATTTTTTTATTTATTTTCAGTTAATATAAGTCGAATTGAAATGACACGCTATATTAGTTTAGCGCTCGCAGCTCATGGCCCACCGAATATATTAGAACCACTTGTGCCATCTTTTAGAACTACAACTTCTACCACTACAACAACCACTACAACAACATTTGTTCCTTTGTTAGCAAAAGATTATTTCCATGGAATAGGTATATCTGAAGATTTGAATAATATAACTACAGTTATTTTGTACGGAAATGATTCGCTTTCAAGCCAAACCAATCTTACACATGTAATGGAACCTAGAGGACCGCGATACTCTCTGTCATCAATGATTCTAATGAGTGTTATTGCTGGAGTGTTAAGTTTACTTACTGTTGTGGGGAATGTAATGGTGATGATTTCATTTAAAATTGATAAGCAGCTTCAAACAATAAGCAATTACTTTTTATTTTCTTTGGCTATTGCTGACTTCGCGATTGGTTTAATATCAATGCCTTTATTTGCAGTATCTACAATAGTAGGGTACTGGCCCCTTGGACCTCATATATGCGATACCTGGCTGGCATTAGACTATCTTGCATCAAATGCCTCCGTACTCAACCTCCTAATAATAAGCTTCGATCGTTATTTTAGCGTTACAAGACCACTTACTTACCGCGCTAAAAGAACTACCAATAGAGCTGCAGTTATGATTGCTGCAGCTTGGGGAATAAGTTTGATTTTATGGCCCCCTTGGATTTATAGTTGGCCCTACATTGAAGGAAAACGCACAGTACCTCAATACGAATGCTACATTCAATTCATTGAGACAAATCAATATATAACATTTTTAACAGCCCTAGCAGCTTTCTATTTTCCAGTTACTATTATGTGCTTCCTTTATTATCGAATTTGGAAAGAAACAAAAAAGCGACAAAAAGATTTACCAAATTTACAAGCCGGGAAAAAAGACGCATCTAAGAGATCAAATTCAAGGTATGATTAAATTAATGTTTTTACACTTCTTAATAAACATGCAATTAGAAACAGGTTCTTAAAAGGGTATTTTATTTATAAAAAGATATGGCATTTTTACAGTTTTGTGATATTAATATGTTTTGAGTCAGCAACTTTTATTTATTTAAAACTAACTACTTGGACCCTAGAAAAATTAGTTATAATTTTGTAATCAAGTTTTAACTTATCGTAGTGGACAGACGTAGTTTTTGCATCGCTCCGGCTAAAATCAATAAATTTCAGTGCTGTTCAGTAAATGATGATCGGTTCTGATCGGTTTAACTTGGTAAGCCCAGGCTTGGTCTATCCTTCATCTCAATTGTGGACACTTACCTCCTAGTGGTGTCATCTGGTAGCTACGTAGTGAGCAAACAATTGCCGCGTGTTCTTCCATAAGAACGATAAAAACATGGGTCAAAGACGTCAGGCTAGTAACACACTCCTGGAAAAAACTTACTATGAACAAGCAAAAATAAGATTAAAAAAAAATATTGACGACTATGGCAAACGTAAAAAAGGACCATGATTTAGGGATCAGCACCTTGAGGCCCTATGTTCCACCAGGAATTAAAGGACTAAATATATACCTTGAACATCCGAACCCTCTACAGAGGAGGTGCTCTGATCCAGTTGATGGATATTCTCGATAAATATAAATGTGATGTGCAGGAAATACGATGGAATGGCAACTGCGTCGCCAAGACACCAAAAGACGATTACAACTGTCATAAGAGTAGACACGAATTTTTTTGCGATTTTATGATTAACAAACGATTGCGGAATCTTATTTCCAGGTTCACCCCAGTAAACGAAAAGCTAGCGACAATACGCGTCAAAGCTAAGTACTTCCATCTGAGTTGATTTGTGCTCACGCTCCAATAGAGGAGAAAGATGATGATATAAAGGAAGCCTTTTATGAACAACTTGAGGAAGTTTACGATAGCTGACCTAATCACGACGTTAAAATAATACTGGGTGAATTTAACGCAAAGTTAGAGCATGGCAAATTTAGTATGCACAGCGTAACCACTGACAATGATATGAGATTAATCTCCTTTATGGCTGCTCGAAATATGGTCGTGAGCAGCACCAGATTTCCACACCTTAATATACACAAAGCTACATGGGTGTCTCCTGATCAAATTACGAAAAATCAAATAGACCATACTTTAGTAGATGGATGTGCGTTCCATGCGAGAAGCTAGCATAGACTCCGATCACTACCTTGTTGTAGCCAAGGTGAGAACAAGTCTAAGTGTGTCGAGGAGAGTACAGGCGTGAAGAGGAGAGTATGACGTGAAAAAACTAAAATCTCATCAAATTACTACTGATTACACCGAACGGACAACTCAATTGCTAAGAGAGAATATCATATTGCCAACTCCATGAAGTCTGCTGCAAAATCGGCAATAGGGTACCAAATCCCTCATGCTAAAAACTCTTGGTACAACGAGGAGTGCCGCAACGCCACTGCTGAGAAAAATGCGGTCTACAGGGCAACTCTGCAGTCAGCAGCTGCTCGTGGATCTGTAGAAAGATATCGAGAGAAAAAGTGGGAGGAAAAACTACTATTCCGCAGAAAAAAAAGTTATGGAAAGACGTGTGTTTGAGGAGATTGAGTTGTATAAACACAAAATGAAATTCGTAAATTTTACCAAAAAATTAAGCACCAGACGGATGGTTATATCAACTATATCCTCTCCTGTAAGGACGACCAAGGAAATCTGGTTACATATACAGAAAGCGTATTGAAACTGTGGAAGAAGCACTTTTGCAACTTTTGCACTTTGACACGTCTGAACAGAATTTTTACCAATTAGGCAGTTAATTTGGCCTGACTTTAGTTTAATTTGGCATCTATGTGACTCTTCCAGGTAAGCCGTCGTTCCAAGTGAATACCTAGGTATTTCACTTCTGTTTATTGGGGGATAGATTGGTTATTAATTTTAACAGGAGCGCACTAGTCTCTGCGGAATCTAAAGGTGATATGAATGCATTTTCCTACATGCTTCAACTGGGTATTTATTAATACTCGGGATGGTTATCATCTGGAATTGTGGAAGTGCTTGTGTATATATTTAGAGCCATATCAAAGGTATATATAATATAAAAAATTGGTCCTAATATGCTACCTTAGGGAACATCAGCTTCAATAGGTCGTGGAGTACTTAAGAAGACTCCTTCTTTAATAATAAATTTACGATGGGCTAGGTAGATATCTAAGAGCATTTATATGTCTATGGGGAAAATTTGCTTCAATTTGTAAATTAAACCTTCATGCCATACTTTGTCAATGCTTGTGATACAGCAATGAAGAGAGCAGAGCAATATTTGTTTTCTTCAAAAGCTTTTCGAATTGCAGTTACAAGTCTATGTGTTCGTCTTCGGGCTCTTCCTTTTTCAGCCAAAAGCCGTTTGACATCAGCAGTGTATATTCCACCTTCATATGTATTTGTTGGAAAATTTGTTCTATATCACCACATACTACAACATGTTTTTACCGAAAACGAAAAAGTATGGACGGAAGAGAAGAGAGAAAATCAGGCCCTTTAAGCAACATAGTGAAACCCCACTTACTTTCGCGGCCGCATCCTACACGATTCTGGTTTTATTGGGTTTATTTTTATTAAACACTGCAAATATTGGTAAATACCAAAACTTTTCATTATTCGTATGGTTGACATCTACTTTTCTAATATAATTATTCTCCAAATACTCGTTAATCGTATTTTCAAAAATATTGATTTTTCCTCAAAGTTTTTTCAAAGCAAAGTAACCTTTTCTTGGCTATATAATAACTTTGTGACAGTTTAATATTATCGTATCGCCACAACCTCGTAGTAACCATCACTTTTCTGTCTTGTATATTTCTCTAATATATCGATTGCCCTTTGATCATCTTTACCAATCTCCTGAGTAGCATTACCTATACTTACGGTGACCATGCGTACTCTCTTATAGAGTACAGTACTGTATTTGAGAGTTCTGTTCTGTATAAATTATTATTAAGGAAAAAGTTTAAAAATGTTCTGTATTTTTTTGTTCTGTTCTGTATTTGTACTATATTTGAATGTCTCAAAATTTAAAAAAAAAATTACGTAGTTATTTACTATTTTATTTTCAACAACAATGGAAAAATACCAAAAATATTAACCAAAATAGTAGTATTCAAGGCTAATTGACTACAAGTTACGTAAATGTTGACAATCTAAAGTAGCCTAATTTTATATAGACTGTTCTGAATGCTTAAACTGCTTATCAAGTATGAAAATGGGTTCTTCTACTTGAAACTTCTAAATGTGATGAGGTTAAATCCAGTTGTGTTTACATTATGGACAAGAGAAACGAGCTAAATACAAATGACACCGAATTATTTAACGAATTAGCTCTCGTTAAAAGTTACACCTCTTCAGAACAATTGAAGAAGTGGAATAAGGAATCTGGAAAAGAACTTTGGGAAAGTTAAATAGAAATTTCAGTTAGAAGTGCAAAATTGTTGTGATTATAAAGAAATACAAATTAATATTAAAAGATTCTGTTTTGTCAGTTTTAATGGATTGGGAAAATACACCAAGGCAAGGGGAATACCTTTGCCGAAATGGGTATCCATCTAACCTGGTAAGACAGGATTAAACCTGGTAATACGTGGATTTTGTCCTAAGTACAAAAATATTAAAAAAAAAGTGTCTTAGCGTGATAGAGCGCGATTTTTTTTAAATAATTTTTTATTTTGTGGGAAATGTGAAAGCTAGAAATAAATAGAGCGATGTAGACGAAAAATTATTTTCAAACAATCGAGCGATTTTTTAAATAATATTTAATTTTATTGAAAATGTAAAAGCTAGAAATGAAATAGAGCACTGCATTTGAACAACTTTGTCGAAAATGTGAATGCTAGAAATTCGCGCGATTTTTTTTAATAATTGTTCATATTTTATATATATTTTTTATTAATTCTTCTATTGCATAAGTGAGCAGATAAGAGCATGGATAATAAATCTTTTACAACTTTCCCGTGATCATACCTTAATCAAAAAGGAGTCACAAACCAGTGTTACCATATTTCACCAATATTACCATGTTACAATAAAATTATATAAAAATCTATTCTATGAGTTACCATTTTAGTTTTACCATCTTACTTTTTAAGACTTAAGGCCATGTCAGATAAAACTTTGTTGCTTTGCGTGACGTTTATAACTTTGACAAAAAAACGTAACGCAAAAAGTGTATGACACAACAAAAACTTTGACAACACTCGCTTTTGTCGTAAATGCATGAGTGCATTTAGACTCAAAGCACAATAGGAATTTATTTTTAAAAACAATTTTTCTTTAAATTAAAACAATTTTATTTTATATAAAACAAAATTTTGCGGGCAAAATAAAAGAATAATCAATAGCTGTTTGTCAAAGCGCGCAAGAAGATAAAAGATGCCCAAAATTTGGACTCAATATCTGCGGCTAAAATAAACTGCATTTAAGCGCTAAAAAATATACATATAAGTTAAATAGTGTGTTAAAATATCGATATCTTTTATAGCTTCGTTGTACCTGTGATTCAAATTTGCAAAAGAAATGCATGTTGAATGTTACTTGTTTTCAAATTAAACAAAACATTTAATCAATTTCATTGCGCAGTCTATTGAGAATGTTTCTATGCCAAAAATTAATGAAATAGCATCCGAAAATGCTACATCTGTCAAAGTACTGGAGCTGGCTCAAATAATTAAAATAGTGGCCATTTTTTAATGACTATGAGAATGACATTTTCTAGAAAAGAATCGCAAAACATAAACAATTTATAAAATTAAGTGAACAATAAGCTTTTTAAAGTAATTCAAATTTATTAACCTATTATTATTTCCTGCTAAGCTTAAATTAACTTAAAACATTGAAATTAAAAAAAATATAAACCTACCATGCGTCTAAAACAATTGAAAGTGAATTTCCATTGTAATAAAAAAGGAATGTGGTGAATCAGGACAAACTTTGGACCAGATATAGACTAATCTTAAGCTCCTAAGAGCAACAATACAAACTATTTTTTTTTTTTAAATAGGTAGAGTCCCGCCAAACTGTTTGATATGCCAATTATAATTTTAAAGTATGTTGATGCAATATAAAAATTTTATTAAAAAGGGGTTTTCAAAAATTTTGGGACGTCAGACATTTAATTAAAAAGTTTTACTGTAGTGTATTGCACTACAATTAAATATTTTATGTTCTTAAAAATATATATGATTGTTGACCTTTTTTCAAATCAATTTTATTTTTAGTGACGAAAATACTGTTATAAATCACACCGGAATGCTGTCAATATCACAATTAGGGTCCAATACTAATGAACATGAAATGTGGAGGAGGCCTAGGTCGGAATCTTCGGCAGATGCTGAAAGTGTTTATATGCCGAATATGATCATTGATTCTAGTTACCAAGGCATAAATTCAAGAAAATCAAGTGTAAGTATTTTTTTAATAGATAAAATACAAGTTTGAAATAAATTTATTAATTCAGATTAAAAGTATCAAAAGTAAAAAAAAGTCGTACCCGTGTATTAGTAGCATAAAGGAATGGTGTATTGCGTGGTGGCACTCTGGTCGAGAGGATTCTGATGATTATCAATATGAACAAGAGGAACCCTCTGATATTGGGTATGTTTAATAATTTAAGCAACATAAAATTATAATGTATTTTATAAAAAATAAAAATATTCAATTCAGGGCTAAGGGGGTAACAAATTACGTAAGACTATTTTCACAGATTTTTACTTCCCCTGCTTTAAGTGATTAATGAGTCCGAGGTGCCTGCTATATGCACCTAAAATTATTTTAAAATCGGCCCAACGGTTAAGAAGTTATGGACTTATTTCCATTCTATTTTTTAAAAATAATGGAAATAAATCTGCAACTTCTAATTATAATTGTCATTTCCAAACCGATTTGAAGCATCATACTATATTACAAATACTTATGTCAAGATCTACAAAAAACATGCTAATCCTATCTCTTACGATTTATAAGATATTCGACTTAAAAAATTAAAATACAATTTTTGTCCCATACTGCTCCGATTTTTTACTAATATCTGATAAAGTTTTCTAAAAATAGAACAACATTTTGAATACTTTACAAGCAAAAAGTGTTTCAAAACCTTTACTATGTAATAAGTTATAAGTGCTTAAAGTTAATAATTAAAAAAACTTTTTTTCCCGTTTTTTTTTTTTTGGCAAAAAGAATATTTATTGTTTTTTAGTTATTTAGAAAAATTCTTAAGGAAAATATAACATATTTACTGGTTCCCAAGTGGTGGTCCGTGGTCCATTGGGGGTCCGTATGGACATTCAAGGGGGCGCGAAGAACTCTAAATTTTCGAAAAATTAAAAAATGATTTTTAAAACCGACCTGAGAAAAATGTACCATTTTCCAACATAAAAAAAACCTAACTAAATTCGATTACATTTAAGCAAAACTGAACTATTCAATACTAACGAGTCATTTAATGATAAATTATGTCTAATTTTTAAATTTCTTTATTTACAACATAACATTTTTGGTGCATATCCTTAGGCGCGTTTTCAAGGGCATGCATTTTTAAGGGAAAAATTGAATAACTCCAAAACTTCTTCATGTAAAAATTGTTTAATTTTGTTTGAAATTTCTCAAAAATTAAAAAAAATACCCATTTTCACCATACAAATGGGCTCTTAAACTTTGGACCCGATGCGCGCCCATAGAACGTTTGGCTCAAATTTTTAGAACTAAATTTTAAGACCTAGTGTCATAATATTCCGTTGAAAAACATTTGAAATCAAAGAAAAAATTGAAAATTCCAATTTAAGTTAAATATTTCTCAATTTAAATTAAAATTTCTCAATTTCAATTGAAAATTTCTCAATTCAATTTAAAAATTTCTCAATTACAATTGAAAATCGTGTAGTATTATAACTAAATATTTGTTTTCTTTTGTAGATCTGCAAATGTCTGCAGATAATTTTATATGTGCCTTAATGTTATGTATGTTAGGCTTTCGTTTAAAACTATGAGGAAAATTATTTATCGATTATAGAATTTTGTTTTTATACCCTTCACCACCATAGGTGGAAAGGGTATTATAAGTTTGTGCTGATGTTTGTAACGCATAGAAATATTTGTCTTAGACCCACCTTTTAGTATACCAATAGACTTAGAATCACTTTCTGAGTCGATTTAGCGATGTCCGTCCGTCCGTCTGGCTGGCTGGACGGCTGGCTGGCTGGCTGGACCCCCATGTAAACCTTGTAATCAAACTACAGGTAGCAATTCTAAAGATAATTTGATGAAATTTGGCACAGATAATTTTTTTTGATAATGGCTATTGAAATTGGTCATTATTTATGGTACCTCCCATAGGTCCCACTTCCCGGAATTGCAATACTGGCCACAAATATCAATATTTTTTCATGAAATTTAAAACAGATACTGCTTATGTAAACTTAAATCACTGTACCAAATTTCGTTCAAATCGGTCCACATTTGACCATAGCTCCCATACAAACTCTTATTCAAAAACGCACTAAATGAAGCAAAAAATCACTAAAACGCTCGTAAATCTAAAGATATTAAAAATTTTGAGTTTAGTTTTTGCATACATAATTTTTGTAACAACTGTAATCAATTTGCCAAATTTCGAGATAATCGGTCTACATTTGATCCTAGCTCTCATATAAGTCCAAATGACGGAAACAGGTTAAATATATACGTTTTGAGAAAATGTTTGTATGATGGCAAAATTTAGCAAATATTTGTCTTTATACAGGAAAAATAACACCTTTGACCTTAGTGGTGAAGGGTATCGTATGGTCGGCTTGACCGACTATAGCGCTTTCTTACTTGTTTTTTCTTAACTTAACAAAACGAGTAATTGTTAAAATGAAATAGAACTAAAAGAACTTTCCAGCTTCTAGAAGTAAATTCTCGAGATATTAACAGAGAATAAGTTGAGCTTCAAAACAAAAAAATAATCGTTAAAAAATTCCATTCCAATAAAACAAGCTTTTAAAAATTAGCAACTTCATGAATGTGTTTTGCTTGTTTTTAATTCACTGAAAATTATTCAAGTTTGAAGGACCGTTTTAATATTGTTGTTAACAAATTTGGAAAAGCTTTTTCATTTTCTTATATTATAACAAGTGCTCTTTGATAAAAATATTAACTCAAATTAAAACTCAAAAAACTACTTTTGTCCAGCTAGATTAGACAAATCTTACACTGTGCAGTGGCTAGCTGAGTTATAAAGTAAACCGCTTCTTTTTTGAAAATTCATACTTTCAAGTCGTTCCGGCCAACGATCGAACTTGGGACCTCTGGTATGCTAGGCGGATGACTAACCTGCTATACCACGACGGTTTACTACAGTAAGAAAATATTCACATTTAAAACTTTAATTAATTCGGTTTAGTCGTTTTAATCCAATGGTCGCCAGCTTGAACTCAATTGAGCCCTTTGAAATTACACATATTCTTACGCTCTTTACATGTATTCTTATGCTCTTTCATTAAGTCTTCAATCAACCACCGAAAAATGAACATTTTTTGTTATAATTTCAATACACTCAACAAATTTTTGTCGTCTCGCTTATTGAATTTTTATTATGACAATAAAAAAAAATTAAAGAAGGAAGAATACTATTGTGAAATTAATACTTTAAATTAAAATATAACGTTACTAATTTATTTAATGCAATAATTAGAGCTGTTTTAAAGAGAGTTTTTACATTTGCCTGTATGCAAAAGAAAATCTTTGCAAGGAATAATCCTTTTTTATATTATATTATACAATATGTTTTAGATTTGTCTATTCATACAAATAGTTTTTTGGTATAATAAAATTCTTCTGTTTAAAAATAAGTTTTTACTTACTATTAAAACCAGTATAATTACCTATTTTTTCGAGTGTGAAAATTATTTCTCATCAATACAACTAATACTTACTAATACAAATGTTTTGGCTACCACTGTTTTAATGATTAAAACAGTGGTAGCCAAAACTATACTATAAAAGGAAAAAAATTACAAAAATTAAAAACATATATTAGAAAAAAAATCTGGCAGAAATCCCAAAAAGATCTAAAAAATTCCAAAAAATACTTTTATTATTTTTAGTTTTCTTTCTCTAGTTGCTTGACCATTTTCATGGCGACAAAGTACTTTTGTAACGTAATTAAAACATTAAAATTAGGTGAATTTTTGTTTCAAATGGAAATTTCCCTAAACAATAGGTCTAATTCAAGAGACTCTAATACTAACACCGAATAGATATGAAATTATTTTTTTAACTCAATTCTTAACTTTTCTTTAGAAAATTATAAATATGTTATATGTTCATTAAGAAATGAATAAAAAATAATAAAAACACTGTTTACCCCAAAAAAAACGGGAAAATACGTTTTTGTTTTCAAATATTAACTTATAACTTTTTACATAGTAAATCTTTTAATACACTTCTTGCTTGTAATTCTAAATTATAAATATGTTATATGTTCATTAAGAAATTTTTAAAATAAATAAAAAACAATAAAAACACCCTTTACCCAAAAAACGGGGAAAATATGTTTTTTTTTTCAAATATTAACTTATAACTTTTCACACAATAAAGCTATACACTTCTTGCCTGTTAAATATTTTGAAGAAAATTGGGCTATATATAGATAGATCAGATATTAGAAAACAATCTGTGCAGTGTGGGAAAAAACTGAAAATTGTAATATCTTTAAAACCGTAAGAGATAGGATATGCTTGTAGATCTTGACCTAAGTATTTGTTATATAGTATGATTCTTCAAATCGGTTGGGAAATGACAATTATATATTTTTTTAAGTGATTAATGAGTCTGAGGTGGCCTACTTTGGCGGCCGATTGTAAAATTAAGGCTTTCCAGGTTCAAAACTTAAGCTTCCCGACACTTCTTTTTTAAAATCCACCTAACAGTTTAGAAGTTATGGTCTTATTTCCATTCTATTTTTGCACCATCCCCGATAAACATCAACCAAATATAAATATGCCATTTACATATATTTAGCTCGTTTCTCTTGTCCCAAATATAAACTCAACTGGATTCAACCTCATCCCATTTAGTAGTTTCATGTAGAGAGCCCATTTTAATACTCCAACTCCTTAAAAAGAAGAATCCCATTGGTTTAAGTATTCAATACAGTCTATATAAAATTGTGGTGCTTTATATTGGTCAAAACTCACATACCTTGTAGTCAATAAAGCTTGAATACGACTATTTTGGATAATATTTTTGGTATTTTTCCATTGTTTTAGAAAAAAGAAAAGTAAAAAACTAAGTAATTTTTTTTTTAATTTTGAGACATGCAAATATAGGACAAATACAAAACAGTAAAAATACAGAATATTTTTACACTTTTTCCTAAATAATAATTTAAAAAGAACATACCTGTCTCTATAATAGGGAACGTATGTTTTACGTATGTATACCAATAATATACGTGTAGCATTTTACTTTCAATGTAGCATTAAAAAACTATGCTCATTTTTTGTAACTAAAATCGAAATTAAAATTTTCCTCGATTGTCTACTTCCATTTTCCATTGGAATTGTTGAGGCTGATTTTTCCTGTTGCACTGTTTTTTTTTATTATTAACCCTGGAACGTCATCCTTATTTTACATACACTAACGTCATCCTTCGTCATTTTGACTACGTATACTTCAAGAGACTATAAAACTCTCCGTGAGCAAAAATGGATACCAAAATAGTTTTCTTATGTATAAATTTTTAAAGAAATTCATTTGTTTATTTCTTAATTATTAATAAAAAACTTAACATATTATAGAACTCTTTTTTTGTTTTAATTTGAAAATAAAATTTTCCGTAGTCATTTTGACGAAGGATGACGTTCTAGGGTAAATGGCTAAGATTTAGGCAAAACCAAAAATACTCCAATTTTTTCCCATGCAAAAATGTGTAACACTTTGGCGGATGAGGCACGTATTCCCCTTATTCAATTTTCAAAAAATTTGCACAGCTTGTTTTTATGTTACGTAGAACATTTGGAATAGCAGGTTAGTCATCCGCCTAGCATACCGAGGTCCCAAGTTCAATCCCCGGCCAGACCAAAAAAAGCGGCGGTTCACCTCATAACTCAGCTAGCCACTGTTGAGTATTAGGCTATGTAAAACTTCTCTAACTAATGCATTAGCCGTTCGGAGTCGGCGTTAAAAAGTAGGTCAATGAGTCTAAAAATAGAATCGGATGCAGCTCATTGTCTGAGAGAAGTACCCCTTGTTCCAATTGGAATGTTGTCGGGGAATTATATATATATATATATATAAATTTAAATTTTGTAATACCCGTAACCTACAATTTTTTTACATTTCACCTCAATAATCCAAATACAAAGTTCATTCAGATCGGAACCTTAATATCGGTTGAAAGGTTTCCTAATTATTAAGGGTTTCCCAAAACATATTATGTCCTTGAACACTCTCCTAAGCATATGCAATGAAACCTCAAGATTATTGTTGCAATGAGATAACGTTGCATAGGGCGAAAAAAGTTTTTTTTATACCGTTTTCAAAACTTCTTTTTATGTTTTATTGATGTTAGAAAAGAAATCACCATTATTAATTTTTATACCCTTCACTACCATAGGTGGAAAGGGTATTATAAGTTTGCGCTGATGTATGTAACGCACATAAACATTTTCCGTAGACCCACCATTTAGAACACCAATAGACTTAGAATAACTTTCCGAGTCGATTTAACTTAAGATTCGTCAAAATCGGTCCATTATTTATGATAGGTCCCACTTCTCGGAATTTTATTTTTTTCCACAAATATCAATATTTTTTTATGAAATTTAAAACAATACTGCCAAAATCACTGTACCAAATTTCATTGCAATCGGTCCACATTTGACCATAGCTCCCATACAAACTTTTCTATCAAAACGCACTAAATGAAAGAAATATCACTAAAACGCTAGTAAATCTGAAGATAATGACAATTTTAAGTTTATTTTTTTGTATTTTTATAAAAATTGTAATCAATTTCCTTAATTTTAAGATAATCGGTCTACATTTGACCCTAGCCTCATATAAGTCGAAATGACGGAAACAGCTTAAATATATACTCTACGTTATCAAAAAAATCCTAAATAAGAAATTTTAAAATTTTCTCACATTATGTGAAGTTTATGTGACGATATAATTAAAAATTTGTATATTTACTTATTCATTTTATTTACAAAATTTATTAAATCACTTTTCTTTTTTTTATAAAATTAAACAGGTGTCATTCTAGTATAATCCGCGATACATATTCGTTGGGTGGAAGTGTAAGTGGTGTTCGACCACCAAGTATTTTATTACCAGATGTATCGCCAATTCCACTGAGGCATCCTTTAACACCAATGTCTCAAGTTCAAGATATAACATCAGTAGCGGGAACTCGTGATTCTCGATCTTTATGTAACAATAAAATTGGTACACGTTCTGTCAGCCAGGAATCAGTTTACACAATTCTTATAAGATTACCACCAGATACTGGAAATACAAGTAATGGCGTAGAAATTACTCCATCAATTAAAATGATACATGAAGATTCCTCGATTCCAACTACCAATTTACTTCCTCGTCGCCCATTGCCATCGCGAGACTCGGAATACAGTTTGCCTCTTGGTCGTCGAATGTCACACATCTCTCCTGATGTTCGAATTCCTTTAAATGCTAAAATAATTCCAAAACAACTTGGAAAATCTGTACATGCAACAGGAAGGGCTATTGGGAAGAAAAAGAAAAAGTCACAAGAAAAACGCCAGGAATCCAAAGCAGCTAAAACTCTATCAGCAATACTTTTAAGTTTTATCATAACATGGACGCCATATAATATTTTAGTGTTAATTAAACCTCTAACTACCTGTTCCGACTGTATACCAACAGAGCTTTGGGATTTTTTTTACGCTCTTTGTTACATTAATTCAACTATTAACCCCGTATGTTACGCGCTTTGCAATGCATCTTTTCGGAGAACATACATACGTATTTTGACCTGCAAATGGCATACACGAAATCGCGAAGGCATGATCCGTGGCGTCTACAATTAAACAAGTCAGAATACTACAATAAATACTCAAATTTAATCTAATGACACTGTACAACAAAATCAAAAATATTGCAAAAAACAAGTACGTTCGCAAAAGACGTATTTTTTTAAGAGCTGTCAGATTTTTCCCACATCTGTATTTTCGAATGTTTATCAAAATCTACATTATACACAAAACACACAATTTAACATATTTTTATTTAAATACTGCCATTTACTAAAAACAATTGATGTCAGACGCTTTGCCACGTAAAAATTGAAAACGCTCCAATTTAAAATTTTACATACATATCGTCACCTGTAATGCCCAATACGTAATATATATGTTCCTAAAAAATGTTAGGTTTCTACATTCAAAAGCAATCAGCCTAACCACTGAACATTTAAAGACGATTTTAAACCGAAAAAGTTGACTTCTTAAAATTTTAAAATTTAATTTTAAGTTTTAAAATTAATTTGGCAAAAATGTTATTGTTTTCTATTATTTTTGCACAAATATTTAATTTAAGATTAAATTATTTTATTTTATAATTAATAATTATTTTATTTAATATTAAATAATTATTTTATTTAATATTAAATAATTATTTTATTTAATATTAAATAATTATTTTATTTAAAGTTAAATAATTATTTTATTTAATATTAAATAATTGTATTTGAAAATTTTTGACATTTTATTATTTCTATTTATTGAAAGCTTTCGAAATATTTGAATGTATTTGTTTAAAAATATTTATAAAGTTTTTTTTCAATTTCTTATGGTTCGAAACATAAACCACAACTAGACTGAGGACGAACTGTCAAAGTACATTTTAGAGACGTCAAGGTACATTTAAGAAAAGTCATGTACATATACAAATTGTCATTATACATTTTTTTGCTATTTTTTCTATATTTTTATTGCTTAGTAGAACATGTGATCGCAGTCTATGTGGTAGTCTAAGGTTCAAAAAATTAAAAAAGTTGACTTCAAAATAAAATCGACTTTATTAGACTTTAAAATTTGTTCTGTGGTTAATCTGAATAATTTTATGCAAGGAATGGATATAGACTTAATACCATAAAACATTGTTATAAAACTAAATAGAAGCAATTTACACTATGTATTTGAAATAGAGCAAACAATATTAATCAATATTAATATTAAACTTTAATTTTTGTTCGTTTTTCACGACAATATACGAAAAAATGCAATTTTTTAATTTAATCGCTTTCACTTTATAGGGTTCTTATGAGCTTAGAAGACGTGTTGTATGTACTTTGATGTGGAAGATCTGACAGGTCATAAGACAAATTCACATCGTGTGAATCTACTTTTAGAGGGAAAATATTGTAGGTGATCGTCCTCATGAAAATTTTCATCTGAAAATAATTTTTAAAAATTAATCTTGTTTATAGATTTTAAATGAAATATTGCCAAACTGTGCGAAAATCAGAAAATAAGAGGACACCTCGGGTATAAGAAACATTAATAATAATCTTACTTATTTTTCATCCGATTTGAAATCAACTGATAAAAACCCCGTTATAGGTGTAGATTATTAAGATTTTAAGTTATATTTCCAATCGCAAACTGAAATCAAAATTTAAAAAAAAAAAATCCCGAATAAAACATTATTATTTTTTTTTTTGGTTCTAGTTCCTTTATAGATAATATAAAACATATTACGACACATTTTTTTAATTTTTATTTAAGCTCTGCGATTGGATACAATACAATATGTCTTAAAATTTTAACAATATAAAATAAGTAATTTTTGTAAATCTTTCATTTCACAAAAAGAAACATTTTTAAACTCTGTTTACTAAAGTGTTCTATAAAGTGTTGTCATTAAGAAAATTATAAAAAATATACATTGTTTAACAAATTATTATTACATTTTTATAAAACTGTAAGTATTTGTTTTTTTTTTGTTTGTGCTTATGTTTAAGACACATCAAAATATTATTCTTTTATCCACCTGGAAGTACACCGATCAGAATCATATTGTGAGTCCATTTAACGATGTCCGTTCAGCTGAGTGTCTGTCCATGTAATTTTACAAAGTTAAACATTTTGCGTTACAATTGATCACCACTTTATTTGTTTTATTCATTTGGAGTCCAGTAAGAAGAGGTTGTAAATCCTAGCTATAGCCGTCAACATAAATAACAAATGAGTTGAATTATACTTGCCAACAGATGCTATTTTGGCATAAGTATGCAGCTTAGAAACAAAACTTTCTCTGTAAGAACTATAACTACGCTTATTCTTGGAGTTTTTCAGAAAAAATTCTACCAAAAATCTTTTAACCAGTCTGCGTCGACAATGAATATCGATATCGAATAAACCATAAGCTGTATGAGTTATACGCTGACGTCGACATAGCAAAACGCATTAAACAGCAGCGGTTGCGTTAGCTACCACGTGTTGCGCGAAGGGATACAAATAATCCAGCAAAAAAATTATTCGGAAATAATCCCGAGGGAGCTGTCCAAAACATCCTTTTCTACGAGCTGATGGAAAGACAGTAATAGTAAAATAAAGTTAGTGAAGCGAAAAATAAATTTCTTTCGTATAGGATAAGAAAGAAAGCATTCTTTCGAATTCGTGGAACAGACTATAAATAACCTTTTTATTAACAACAACGAAAACATAATAACGGTATTTATTAAAATAATGTATCAAAACTAAGTAATTAGTGCAGCCGCGTTTTCTTCTTTTTACTGGTAAGAATAAAAAAGAAACTGTATTTTTAAATCTCAATCTTTTATTACCGATCGACTCAGAATCGGTAGGAGAATCGATTGAGCGATGTCTGTCTGTCTGATGAACACCCTGGAGGAAATTTTCGCACGCTATTGAATTTCATCGAAATCGGTCCATAAACACCCGAGATATCGAAAAAATAACAAACATTAGATACAAATTTCTAATTGTAAAATATTTTTAAATAACAAGAAAGAAACATTTTTCTGGAGTACATGTGATAATAAATTATACATCAGGGGGCTAACTCTGGTACTCGTGATCGAAATAAATTCGCATCGAAATTAATTTCGATCGTGCGAGTTTTTCTGATAATGGCACTAGTTACCTTGAATCGATTTTTAAATAAAGTGTTGTAAAAGATAAGAAAAAACCTTAACCAACACTACAAATATGTAAACAAAAAACATATGCTTGCAAAAAAGATTAACTAATTTATCAAAAGAATTGCGAATTTGTTTTATAATTTTGAAAGTTTTTCGTTTTTTAATAGCGGTCAAGGACGTAAATTCATTTTTTTTATTTATCGTCATCAGAGTCTGAGAGTGAGTGTGATATAATCTTAAAATTTTTTATAGCCCATAAAGAACTTTTAATTTTAAGAATAATAGTGTAAAAATTTTTGTTTGGAAATTTTTGGCTTGGGAGATATAGTGCTTTAAAGTTCCGAAATACAAATCAATATATCTCTCTTATTTAATATCTTTCAGATAAGATATCTCAATTGGCTTTTAATTAACTTATTAAGGAATTATTAACAAAAATGTTCCCTTTTGTCGGTCGGCAACGATTTTATTATTGGTATAAGTTATAAGTTCTGGATGAAATGGAAATGAAACTTTGTCCGAAATTTATAAAAGTTACTCGTTAGAGTTTGTGTCAAAACTCCTTAACAAAAGTGCAAAAAAGGGAGTAATACAAAAAAGTACGAAAATCTATACTAATAATTAATTAATATAACAATTAAAATCTTAAATAAACACTTGTTATCCAATGAACTATTTAAAAGTAAAATCGACACCAAATTTGGTATCAAATAAAACTTGCACGGTTACATTCGATCGTACACTCGCTATCGAGTGCCATCATAAAAAATTTCAATACAAATTACTCGATAGCAAGTGCGAGAATCCCAAAATTAAAAAAATCTAACTTCGAGTAAATTTCGTACGGTATCGACTGCGAGAATTAGCCCCCAGATTTAAGAAAAATTTTCCCCAAGCATCCTGTAAAATTTTATCAAAATCGGCTAAAATACTAAGTTTGATGTGCCTCAAATTTTCCAAAGTAAGTATTTTATAAATTTTGCTTAAAAACAATCAATTAAAAAAATAAAAAAAACATCCTCCTGGAGCACGGACATACATAAGTTTTATGGGCAAAAATCAAACAGTTTCAATTCCTTTGAAACAGACTTTCAATTCCGATAATTTATGTACTCTTAGGAGTTCGAAAAATCTAACTAAAACTTTTCAAATCTCAAGACTTCAGACATATTGAACACAAAATCTTAGTATCGCAAGTTTGCTCTTCTTAACGTAATTGGCAAGTAAATTTAAAAAAACGTAAAAATATCCAATGAAGCATTTATGTTGTTTTTCAAATTTTGTTTTCGTTTTCATTCGTTTTTACATTTAGAGTCTAAATGTTAAAACGAAAATAAATTTTAGACCCAAGTCGTTGTTCTACGAAATAGACACCGCACTTGGGGGATGAATCCATTGCCCTCTAAATGTTAATTTCGTCACATCTAATACTACTTAATGGCTGCCAAAATTTAAATCACGTTTTTGTCACTTTAATAAAAAAAGGTTGGTACACTCAGGGAAAAAACGTGCTGATAATAAGATTTTCTGCTTGAAATCGAAACTTTTTCTGCTTGAAAGTAGAGTAAATACGAAAAATCTTATTTTGAGAATAAAATCTTAATTTTTTAAGATTCTTTGTAAGATCGCAATCTTAAAAAAAATCTAAGCACAGGATTGATAACTAAGAATGTGTTCTTATTAATTAAGATTAAATTCTTAATTTTTAAGAATGCACTCTTAATTAATAAGAACATAATCTTAAATAATAAGAACGCATTCTTAATTATCGATCTTGTTCTTAGAACTTTTTCAAGATTGCGATCTTACAAACAATCTTGAAAAATAAGAGTTTATTCTTAAAATAAGATTTTTCGCATTTACTCTACTTTCAAGCAGAAAAAGTTTCGATTTCAAGCAGAAAATCTTATTATCAGCACGTTTTTTCTTATTATAATATTCGTATTTAAAGATAAAATAAAACACATTTTTTATTATTTTTTTCCTCTTCGAGGAATGTAATAGTATTCCTATATTTTAAAATTTATTTTAGATTATAGGTAGTTAGTAAAAAATTTTATCCTAAAAATACCTTGACTTCATCTTCCGTTGGAAAAAGTGTGCATATTTCTGTCAATATATCTTGGAAATCGTGAGGATGAAGTGGGAGATCCTTTTTTAGAATTTGATGTACTATAATCTGGATCAGCTCATCACGATAGTTATTGTTTAAATCTTTGTGTGAAGCATAAAATTCTAGGATGTTTTTGCCACTAACTGATTCATTCAATAATGAAGCTAAATCCTATATAAATAAACGAAAATATTTTATGTTTTGTACACATTTTAATGTATTAAGTAATTATCTAATACTTTTACCTTGTCAAACACTTTTTTGTTAACTTCCACATTTACAGAGACGATAGAGTGGAAGTTACATCCGCACATTTTTGTAGCCACTGACCTACCTTCGACGGCATCGAAAGTGTATCTTCATCAATTTCAAACTAAAGGACAAAACTATTAGTGGTTTAATTTACTTTCTAAATAAAATATTAAAACCTGTTTCTTTTTCCAGACAAATAATTTTTCACGAAACTCCATTCGAAGTCCTAAGGGTGGAATGGCTTCCTTTACATCACCTGCTTTCATATACTGCAGACTTCTAAAAGTTACATTTGAGCCTGAAACAAATTAAATCAATATAATTTTTTATAAAGAAATTTACTTATGTATTTATAAATATGATTAAAAACTTATGCTGCAGTACGGAAAAACGCATTCCAGATCGAATTCTTTCAAAAAAATTTTCAGCAACGAGTCATCGTCCGAGAAATCTGATGAAATTTCTTGTGAAGGGCAGTTCAATTCATACTCCCCATCACATACCGGAACTAAATTGCATTCTATTGAAATATTTAAAAGGATCACTTCATCCGGATTAAGGTTTTCCATTTATATTTCTTATTAAATTTATATTTTTTTTATCAAAAAATTAGTTTTTCACTTTTTCGCAACTACTTTGGTCGGCGTATTACAATTTATGACAAAATACTGAGAAATTTCCCTTAAACAAGCACACAAATCTACAAAATCAAGAATACGATCTTAAGATTAGAACTTACAATCTTCAAAATAAGAATATAATCTTGAAATCAAGATCACAATCTTGAAATAAAGAATACGATCTAAAATTAAGATTTAAAATCTTATAATAAGATTAAAATCTTAAAAGCAAACAAATTACATGTTTATTTTTAGATTGTATTCTCATAACTAAGAATTTATTCTTAAATTTAAGAATATAAATCTTACTGGCTATATTTTCAAGATTGAAAATTCAAGATTTCGCAATCTTATATTGTAGATTTTTTTTCTTGAAATCAGATCGTCATTTTTCTCTTAGTGTATATCTTTCAGTTTCGCATCGTTTGGTATATATCTCATTAATGTGCTCCATATAGGTGTAACATACGACAGGTGTGAGTGACGAACAATTGAATGTATCGGCATTTTTGAAAATACCGGTTTTTTGGTAAAATTTTATGAAGATTTTGTAAATCGTTCAAAAAAGTGCATATTGCTTTTAATGGTTTTAGATAGCAAGCCGAGACAAAATCACATAAGGCATGAAAGCGATATTTTTTATAACCGATTTGCATCAAAAGTTTGTCAAAGGTTGGTCTTAAAACTATCCTTTAAAAAAATTTACCTTAGATCTGAAGCGCACCAAAATATTATAAGGATTAACGATTTAATAGATCAAAGAAGAATTTTATGTCTTAAAAAGGTAAAACTTAAATTTAAATAAAAAATTGTTTTTTAAATTATACTTATACAAAAGTTAAGGCAACCGAATTTCACTAAGATTCACATTTTGTCAAATGTAAATAGTAAAAATAGCGATAAAAAATATTGTTTTTTCTTTCACTTGAATAATTAATAAGGTATACATATATAAATTACCATAATACAATGAAAACAAAACACCTGAAAATATAAAGGTTGTGTCAAAATCAACATAAAACTTTATAAAATAAAACAGTTTTTAAATTATTTTTAGAAAATTTTATTTTAACCGCCATAAATTCTGAACGTGTTTCTGTTGGTATTGTTGTTGTTCTGTTTGTTTCTGTAACAGGGAAGTTCAGTAGGAAGAACAATTGTTCCAATCGAATTTATACGTATTCTTAAGCTGAATACATCCATTGTTTTGCTCTGATACATTTTTTTTATATGTAGTTTGACGTTTATCTTTTTGAGAGAGAGAGCGAAATTGAGTTAACATGTTTCGGAACCTGAATTGGTTTAATTTTAATTTTTGTTCTGAAACATTTGAACTGTGCTGCCAGCTTCTTAAATTTCTTATGCAAAGTTGAACTGAGCTGCCATATCATATTAAATCTACACAGTATGTATTTATAATAAATTACAAAGCAAAACAAAAAACAAATAACAACAAGTGATTAACGGTTATTGTAATAAAAAAGAAAATAGAAAAAGCGGACAATTAAAAAAGCAAATTAAAATTATTAATAAATAATTTAACAAATAAAATTAAAAAATATTCCAATGGATTTTAATGAAACGGTCGCACTGAATCTCATTTCGGAAATGAAGATGCCGGGTAGAGAGTTCTTGTACGACATGGGCAACAAAAATTACAAAAAGCAATCACCTAAGAAAAGGCGTTTGGTTAACAATAGCAACCTCTATTCTAAAATATGAATATGATGCCAAAAAAAAAACAAAAAAATTACAATTATTTGCTGCTGTGCTGCCTAATTGTTAAACTAGCACGCCTCGTTTCCAAGAATGTTCCATATGGCAGCCTCGTTTTTCCAGAACAATTGTTCGAAGTGGGTGAATCACTTTAAAACAATCTCTCAAAAGAGTAAAAATGTTTCAGAACAAAAATTTCGTTCCGAAACAGTGGTTGAATCAACGTTAACGTTATGCGACTAAAGTCGCAATTTGCGACTTTTTAGGTGGCCTGCGACGCAAGCTGCGACTTTTCTTCCATGACCCTTTTTTGCCACTTTTTCGAGTTTTGTGCGACTTTTGACACCTTTTTAGAAAATTATTTAAAGTTTTTATTTTTAGTCCATATTCAATATCTCAACTAAAATTCCCAAAAATTATTGTGACTTAAGTATAAATGCCATTATTTTGGTCTCAGTTTGCTATCTAAAACCATTAAAAGCAATATATATTTTGCACGATTTTAGAAAAAAATTTTAGAAAAAATATTTTTTGGTGCGCTTTTGCTTTTAGGTGTTAAATGGCAAAAATTCAGTTTACGAGGTAGTTTGGAATTTTTATACATATTTGTCGTATGTTATATCAACATGGAGAACATAATTGAGATATATATCAAATGATGCACAACTGAAAGATCTACTAATCCTTATCTATTTTTTAGGAATTCATTGAGGGGGCCGAAAAATATGCGAAAAAAATTTAAAAGTGGCGAAAACGTGATGATATTTTGGCAGCCATTAAGTAGTATTTGAATGACGAAATCAAAATTTAGAGGGCAATGAATTCATCCCCCAAGTATGGTGTCTATATCATAAAATAACGACTGGGCCCAAATGAAACGAAAAAAGAAGACGAAATATGAAAAAAACATAAATGCTTCATTCGATTTTTTACGTTTTTGAAATTTGCATGCCAATTACGCTTAGAAGTGCAAACTTGCGCTACTAAGATTTTGCGTTCAATATACCTGTGGACTTAGGAGTTCAAATCTGTAATTAGATTTTCCGAACACTTAAGAGTACAAAAATTATTCGAGTTTTATAGGAATTAAAACTGTTTGATTTTTGCCTATATATAATATCTTTTCAAGTATGAATTGTTTTATAGTCTTTTGTTCATTGTTAAAAAAAAATGTTATAAAAAAAGTGTGCGACTTTTTTTTTTATTGAAAGTGACTTTTTGTGCGACTTTTTTTGTAAAAAGCGACTATTTTTGCGACTTTTTCAAATTTGTCAGCGGTAACGCTGGGATGAATTCAGCTTTATTCTCTTTTATTTTCTTTCATTTTACCACGCACAATGGGAGATATTCGGTACATTTTATGAAAAAGTATTATATGTTAATGAATTGAAATGAAAATATTATAAATTATATATTTATTTTACATAATTATGTAGGTATTTTATACCCTTCGCCACCATAGGAGGAAAGGGTATTATAATTTTGTGCTGATGTATGTAACGCATAGAAACATTGTCTTAGACCTAATAGGCTTAGAATCACTTTCTGAGTCGATTTAGCGATGTCAGTCCATCCGTCTGGACGGCTGGCTGGCTGGACCCCCATGTCACAGATCATTTTTTGGATAGTGGAACCATGAAAATCTGTCCATTATTTGTTGTACCTCCCATACGTCCCACTTCCCGGAATTGATATTTTGGCCACAAATATCAATATTTTTCATGAAATTTGAAACAAATACTGCAAACCAAAATCACTGTACCAAATTTTGTTGAAATCGGTCCACATTTGACCAAACTCTTATACAAACTCTTCTGTCAAGACGCACTAAATGAGACAAAAATCAGTACAACGCTAGTAAATCTGAAGATAATGAGAATTTGAGTTTATTTTTTGCATACATAACTTTTGTAAAAACTGTAATTAATTTGCTAAATTTCGAGATAGTCGGTCTACATTTGACCCTAACTCTCATATAAGTCCAAATGACGGAAACAGCTTAAATATATACGTTTTGATTAAAAGTTTGTATGAAGGCAAAATTTAGCAAATATTTGACTTTATACAAGAAAGGGTATCGTATGGTCGGGCTTGACCGACTATATCACCTTCTTACTTGTTTTAATTAAAAAGATTTTAACAGACTTTCCCATAGAAGATTCTATATTGACAACAATAATTGTATGAGCTAAGAAAATGTGTTTTCAAAAATTCAACAAAATCGTTCAAAAAAAAGCAACTGCATTTTTTCCCAGTATAACATACATTAAAATACTAAGATGTTTTTGCTTGACATTTTTTAAAAATAAAATTGAAAAAAAACAAAACTCCCCTCTACATGTACATTCTTCGCCGTTTCAGCGACAACTAAATAAAATATAGAAAAACAACCAAATTAATAGATACAAACCGTTGTGATTTCTGTTTCGCTCAATTATGTTAATGTATAAGTGAGCAAAATTGTTCTGGTCTTCCCTGGTCTATAACTGGCATAGGCAATGTGGGTGAGCGCGCTTCGCTCTTGAGACTCACATGTATTTGTAATTATTCTCAAATCACGAAAAACAGCTGTTTGAGTCTCCAGGTACCCTCTACAAATACTGTTAGCTATCGTTTTATGAAAAAAAAGATTATAAAAAAACAACAAAAACAATTTGTGTGAGTTTTTTCATCAACACATCACATACGCAGCGCATGTATCTGGTCAGATACACTTGTAGTTTGTATGAAGAATTATGCATTTTATTTGCATTTTTTAAAGTTTTTTGCGTTTATTTACTCAAATCAACTGAAACTGCACTATATTTGCACTCTGAATTATTATAGCTTAGTATAAACTATATGCCAAATGGCGACTATGCCTAAGATATCAAAAATTTTGATTATCGAACCAAATGAAGTGTTTGATAGTGATAATTATGCTGCCGATGATCCTTTCCTTAGTAAGGATGATAATTAATGTATGAAAATGTGCCAAATATTGGAACTCGTGTACATCAACACATTTCATGCATAAAACATTTGTTATATACAATTTCTGAAACGAATCGCGGCTTTTTCGAATTTTATATTTATTAAAAAACAAACATTACTTCGGCTATGCCGAATAGACATCTTTTTTATATTAAAGTCTTAATATATAGGGTGAGGCATTTAAGATGGGTGATTTAAAAGTTTAAAATTAAAAATTCTATAAAACAAAGATTTTAAAATTTCGCCAAATTTCTTTTTTGTTTTAAAGTTAAACTTTATTGGTTAGAAGTAGAATATTAGTTTATTCATATTTATGACTCGGCGGGCCTTACACTCATCCAATCTGACTAAATTTCGAATGTATGTTGTAGTATCTCAGCAATTAAATCACAAATTTCGGCCTTAACATTTTCAATTGTCTCAGGTTTGTCGGGATAACTCTTCTTTTTAACAGAAAATAGATCAACATTCTCAAATCACAGCTTGTGGCAGGATTAATGGCATTACCATTTCGACTATCGACTCATTACAGGACATAAAATTACCTTTTTTTGGTAAAGAATTTAAAAAAAAAGTAAAAAAAAACAGATAATTTATGGAATATATTGATACAAAATTGACAACAAACTTTGTTCATGTTATTCATATTTATGACTCGGCGGGCCTTACACTCATCCAATCTGACTAAATTTCGAATGTATGTTGTAGTATCTCAGCAATTAAATCACAAATTTCGGCCTTAACATTTTCAATTGTCTCAGGTTTGTCGGGATAACTCTTCTTTTTAACAGAAAATAGATCAACATTCTCAAATCACAGCTTGTCGCAGGATTAATGGCATTACCATTTCGACTATCGACTCATTACAGGACATAAAATTACCTTTTTTTTGGTAAAAAATTTATAAAAAAGTAAAAAAAAAACAGATAATTTATGGAATATATTGTATACAAAATTGACTACAAACTTTGTTTATGCAAATTCTGCTATGATTTCAGTATAATTATAGAACTACAAATATTTTGCGTTTTTATAATGTATTTTTCATTTAAGTGTTTTTCCATATCAACATATTGACAACACTTTTGATTAACGTCACTTAAGAACTTAAGGATTTTCCATTTTCAACAGATTCAACGCGTGTGAAGAAATCACACTTTTTTATCAGACTTTTTTAATGTTATTGTGAATGGTTGCAAAAAGGGCAAAATGAAAAAAAGTACTATTTTACCAATTTTTGCAACCGAAAATCGTATAGGCGATCACAAAAAACTGTGTACTTACTTTTTTAAGAATATGATCATGAAAATAAAGAACATTTATTTAATATATAAATAGTTTTTTAGTTTAGTTAAGTAAGAAAAATTGTTTTTTGTAACAAAATGTCGTCTTAACATAATTATACAGTTTTTAGTGTTTTTAAATTAACTTTAAGTGGGTATAGAATACAAAAGTTAATCACTATATACATATATAGTTTGTTGATCCCTTGATTCGGAATAGCTAGCGGTGCGAAAAATTTAATGATGCAATTATGTGGACAATTATTGTCTAAATCCAAATAGCCGGTTGCCACTTTCGGGAATTAGCCGATTTCAGGGTATTGCCTATTATATATTATATTGGTATATTACTATATAAAAAGTATGATGGTCCGTAAAATCTGAACCGATCCCGGTGCGAAAAATTTGATAATGGTTTTATACGGACATTTACTGCCTAAATCCGACTAGCCGGTTGTCCCTTTCGAGAAATTAGCCGATTTCAGGGTATTGCCTATTATATATTATATTGGTATATTAATATATAAAAAGTATGATGGTCCGCAAAATCTGAACCGATCCCGGTGCAAAAAAATTGATAATGGTTTTATATGGACATTTACTATCTAAATTCGACTAGCCGGTTGTCACTTTCGAGAAATTAGCCGATTTCAGGGTATTGCCTATTATATATTATATTGGTATATTGCTATATAAAAAGTATGATGGTCCTTAAAATCTGAACCGATCCCGGTGCGAATATTTGATAACAACACTAAGTTGGTACCATTTATTACAACTCTAATGTAGGAAACTAAGAAAATAACAAAAATAAATGTCAGTTAAAAATGAATAATTAAAAAAACAAAAAATTAATTTAAAAACAAATTCAAAAATAATACTACAATTGTGCTAAAAAAAACTATTATTTTAATTCAATAATAACTAATTAAGTGTTTGGTTGTCGTTTTTTAAAGAAAATCGCGAGTGAAAAAAATCATTTTTGCCAAAAACCCAATAATTCTCAAATTCTCAAAATATGAATGGTAGAGTTTTCGATGGCGTTTTCATTATCGAAAACTCATAAAAAGTAATGTAAATGGGCTAATAAACAAATATCTTTATTGAAAATTCTTCTATAAAAAATCTTATACCTAAATTTTTTTATAAAAAAATTTTTGTATTGTTAATTTTTCCATAGAAAAAATGTTTTAAGATATATTTGTCTTTTTTCTTTAATCTTTCCAATAAAACTTTGTCTCCCGTCCCCTAATTTCTTCACACTTTTTTCGACATCATATAAAATTGTTTCTGACCAAATCCACTAACTTGTCTTGTGTTTTTTTCCTTAATGTCAAATTCATTTATTATTTACTAGGTTTTTCTTTCAGTACACAAACAAAATGAAAACATAAGAAAACAACAAGCAGAAGGGTAAGTATTTAGCATGGTATTTTTTTTATTTTTTTGTTAATTTTTGTTTTATTGTTTATTTTCAGGGGGGTTATTATGTAATTCGATACGAAAATTGAAACGTTTCGAAAGTAATTTCCGATTCGAATGTAAAATGGTATTATCTAATTCGTTCGAATGTGAAACAGGGTTGCATTCAAAAATTTGCGGAAAAGAGTAGTAAATACCAGTGCTGCCAAGTTTTTCAGCGGTTTAAAATTTGGCGCTACTTTTATCTTCGTGCCATTTTGTTTAAAGAAAAGGAAAAGTAATAAGTTTTATTTAAAATATATTAATAAAAGACAAAAATGGATTGTGTTTCATTGTGGTCAAGTGACAGTGAGGATGAAAGTGGTATTACTCCAGAGAGAATATAACGAAAAATTATTCGAGATTCGTCTGACATAATGATGCTCAGTGACAAAAAGTAAAATTTATTTAATAATTTAATTGAATGTATTTATTAATAAACAATTTATCAGCTTTGTTAAAAACTTTAGACTCAACAAGGAAGCTTTTATGTATATCTTAAATAATATAAAAGACGACTTGAAGCCAGCAGAAAGATCAACCGCAATCTCGCCATTGTTGAAATTGGCTGCAACTCTCAAATTTTTGGCTCAAGGAGAGTACCAACATCAAATTGGACAGGATCGTCTGTTGGGATTTTCTCAGTCCTCAGTTTCGTTGTATATGTCGGAGGTATGCCAAGCGATTGAAAAAAAATATTTGTCCCAAGACCATAGTACTCCAAATGACAGAAGAAAAGATGATAGAGGCAAAAAAATACCTGGAGTAATTGGAGCAGTGGACGGCACACACATCCAAATTATAAGACCTGTTGAAGACGAGCAACTTTTTTCAACAGAAAGCTTAAGCACAGCATTAGCGCTATGGTGGTAAGTTATGATATAAAGTAATCTAAACAATTAAACCATTTTTGTTTTTAAGATTTGCGGCCACGATTCTCACGTTTGGAAGTTGTCCCAAGAAAGAATATTTTTCAAAGAAAATTATTTGAGCGGAGATACAGGAACACGATTAAAAAGTTTTCCATGAGACTGTCTTCTACTGTGTCTAATGTTGCCGTTGGTGGGGTGTTTTCTTTTGCATTTGCTCTAAAACGGAAGGTTCCATCGATTCCGCTCACAGATTTATCAATTGAAAGCAAATCCACTACTTTTTCTTCAAGTTGAGTCAAGGAACAAAATTTACTTGGACCACCTTATTGTTTGATTTTTATTGTAATAATTACTCACTTTTTTCCATTTTGTACTATCATGGGTGGGAGGTCCTGTTGCATTCAAGTCCAAAGTCAATCTGTCTCATAATTCCTTCGACTTGGTTTTACCATTTGGAACATTTAGATGACCTTTGGCCGTTGCTTTGCATTGCACTTTTTTTGTTGTAGAGTCCTAGTTGGTTAAAATATTATAATAGGCAAATATACCTATAAAAATTTGATTGTAACATTTTTAAAATTTTTGGATATTTTCGATTAAAATACTTAAATATTTTTTATTTTCTTCGACAGCAAAATGGCTTTCGAATGAGATACGAACATTTTATTGTTTTTTTGTATTCGCTTTCGTATTACATAGTTGCATTTACGAAAGAAAAAAAGTAGTATTTTCGTATTTGAGAAAACAAAATACACTTCGAAAAAATTTCCGTACATTCGTAAATAAATTTTCGAAAATCGTACTACATAATACAAATTATTCAAATACGAATGATTTTCCTTTCGAATCGAATTAGATAATAACCCCCCAGGACCTAATGGATTGTGGAGCTATAATCAAAAGATTGGGGTTAAGGACGAGCTTTTATTTATTGCTCGCCATGCACCCAAATTACGGAGTCTCATTAAAGGGACGGGGTTAATTATAAGGCACACCCCACGAAGTCAGTCCCTTTAATAATCATAATTAAGTCATGGCCGGACAGTTCTTATGAGCCACCGGCCAGTTCAAATGAGCCCGCCATGACTTTTAAAAGAAAAAAAAAATTTTCGGCATAGTGTTGCCACCACAACAAATTCTCGACAGAAAATATTTCTATCGAAAATTTTGTTATAAAAACATTTTTCTATCGAAAATTTTGTAATAAAAACATTTTTCTATAGAAAAATATTTCTATCGAAAACTTTTTCTATAGAAAAATATTTCTATCGAAAATTTTTTCGTAGAAAAATATTTCTATCGAAAATTTTTCCGTAGAAAAATATTTCCATCGAAAATTTTTCTATAGAAAATATTTTTATCGTAAATTTTTCTATAGAAAAATATTTTAGCTAAAATTTTTCCGTAGGAAAATATTTTAACCGCCAGTTCCATATGCATATTTGGTACTTCTTTGGTACTAATTGATTTATACATTTTATTAAAACACAGTTAACATAATATTCCTATTTATATTACCAAACACGTGTACAATATATCTTTCACATCTATTGACTGCAGTACAAAGTTCCCTTCTATATTCGTTGGTTTAAAAAATAAGAACGGGTTATAAAAGTACCAAAAAAACTATTTTCACCCCTTTTCCCCACTATCAGACATAGTTTAAAAAAAGTACCAAACACCTGTCCGCTTATTTTTATAGCGTTTCAAAACGTAATTTTAATTTTGTTTCTATACCTATTACTTTAGGAGATATAACGTTTTCGATTTTTCCCGTTTTTACCCCCTTAGCGGTAAAACTGCCAAAAGTCCCTTCATATTCGATCTATACGACAAAAAAGGTACCCAGTTTCTAAATTTTGCCGATATCGTTATATATATATTTTGTATATATATATATATATATATATATATATATATATATATATATATATATATATATATATATATATATATATATATATATATATATATATATATATATATATATATATATATATATAAATTAAAATAACAAAAGTCAACGGCTCGTGTTGCATTCTTTTGGTGTGAACCAAATTTTGGTATATGACGCCTAGACATGTTGTCAGCACATTTTATGGGAACGAAGAAATAACATATTTTGTGTTAACTCCTCCCTCCTTAAGTACAATCGTCCCGATTGTTTAAAACACGTGAAGATTATAGATGCTTGATTGTTTTTTCTCAACTTGTGCTTCTGTATTTGGAGTTTCTGTTATTTCTGGAAGGACTTCTTTTCTTTCCTTTTGATGGTAAAATTTTCTCCAGATTTTTACACCTACAATGGTTCCTATACCAGTAATTAAGACAAGCGCCGAAATCATTGACGTAATGTTGTTTTTAGTTTCTAATATATTTAATCGTTTAATATTTCTAATGTTTATTTTCTGGAGGCGTTCTAATGAAAGCACTTCTTCTATCCTGGCATTAGTTCCTTTTGGTTGTAGAAAAGCTGGAAGAGGCTTAGCACCACTTAATTCAAGTGAAAAGTATTCTTGTTCATCAATTTTTATTGTTGTATTAAAATATTTTATCAAATATGTTCCATTTAGCTTTATTTCTTCATCGTTTGTTGAGATCTTGCCGTTGTATTGATTTAGCAATATGAAGTCGCTTCCTATTTCTTCTACAGTGGCTACGTGATCATTATTTACTTGGGTGCAGTTCCCTACTCTGTTCTTAAATAAGTTGGTTATACAATAATCATCTCTTAATTCTACTATATTATTTTTATTACATATGGTTATGTCATTATAGTTTTTACATTTTTCTTTAATGGCAAACAAAGCATCTTGACATTTCAATATTTTATCAAACTCAATTTTATCTACTAAATTACCAAACTTTACAGGTTTTGTTAAATATGTTTCACAGGTATCAGTATATGTTATTGGAATGCTTAAGATATATAAAATCTCTTTGTTATTTGTTACAATTTTTACATTTCCAAAAGTAAGTAATTCATCTACATTAAATATTGGTATTTTATAATTTGTTAATACATCATTTAGAGTTTCGATTTCTGTTTTAGATAAAATAAATGAATTTACAATATTAACCTTCTCCCATTGAATGGCATACTCAATGTTTTGTAATTCTTTTTCAATTAAGTTTAATTTACGTTCTAAACTAATTGCTAATTCAGTGTTCCAATCTTCTTTCCTAACCTTCAATATCTCATTAGTAATATTGGATATTTCTTGGATTCTATTAATAGTCAGTTCGTTTATTACCATCTGTCTATTATTATTTTCCAAAAGATTGCTAATTTTTTGTGTCAGAATTTCAAAATCATGGCTATCGGGTGTACCTGCAATCCACTTCCATGCAGTACCGATAGCATCTATTGCTCTTTTTATTTTGTTCGGACTCAGACGATTAAGGAGTCCCTTTATCCCAAGGGTTTGTTGTTTTAAGAACGGACGGATCGGATGACCATATGCAATATCATTATCTAAAACGGATTCCATATTGTCTAACAAATCTCGGTATTGGTCGATGTTTATTGTATGCACAACCTTAAATGTACCATTTTGTCTTCTTGCTATCCCAGTATGGATCGTTACGAGTCTAGTGTTAGAGTAGTCAAGAATGTTTAGATCTGCTGAAACAGTTACCAAAAATAGTCTGAAAAAAAAAAAATTTTGTTAAAAATCGCATAATCTTTGCTTTTAATTCCTTATATGAATTTTATGAACAACCCGCCCACTTTCAGTGACGATGCTTGTACCTCGGTTCTCTTTTACTATCTCTTCCTTAAACCTGTTACTTAATTTAGTGCCCAATCTCCTGTTAGTCTTTACATAAACCAATTGTCCAGGTACGTATTCCTTAGGCGGCCTTTTATTTTTGTTATGGTAAACGAGGTCCTTTTCTTGTTTGCGCTTAAGTCGTTCAACATTTGAGAGCCTTGTTGTCTCATAATCGTGTGGCGAAAAGTCAACAGTTCGTCCAAAGAACAGATCTACCGGTTTCCTATTCGTTGTTGTGTGAATCGAATGGTTATATTCATTCACAGATCTTTCCAGTAACTCATCGAAATCCCTGGAAATTCCCTCTTCCTCGTTCTATTTGTCCATTTGGCTCGCTCCTATATGAAGGAGTAGTAAAAATATTTATTTTTAAATCGTCTTTCATCATAAATAAAATAGAGGGTGAATTTAAAGAAGGCTCATTGTCCATTACTACATTTTTTGGTACTCCGTAAAAAAACAAAAGTTCTCTAAGAGGTCTCCTGACAGCTTCAATAGATCTGCCAGTAAGTTGTTTCACTTGCACATATTTTGAGAACTTGTCGATAGAAGTCAGAATTAATTTTTTATCAGTTGAAAATATGTCTATGTGAATTGTATGTCCTGGATATGTTGGTATAGGTGTTTCGCCAAGTTCGGGTGTATTTGGATGTCTTTCGTATTTATTTTTTTTTTGCAAATCGAACACAGTTTTATTATTCTTTTTATTTTTCGTGCCATAGATGGGAAATAATACTTTTCCATAATTTGGGCTCTATTCTCTTTTCCGTTACGATGAGCCCTTGAGTGTTCTTCTACAATTATATTTTCCTGATCATTTTCAGCTATTATATCTTCAACAACCGTTTGCGTAAATCTACATTTATAATTTGATAAATGATCTGCGTAGATCCTCTGAATTTCGCCCATCACCGCTTCAGGAGTTTTAATTCCATTTATTACAGACGGATTAAGGTATCTCTTAAGAATAGTTACTAGTTTCTGTTCGTCGTAGCTTGCTTCAACTATAAGGTGTCGATGATATCCTGGGAAGATTATTTTAAATTGGTAAGAAGGTACTTCCCCTATATTTATAAACAATTGGTTCTTAAACACATTAACTGGAATTTCAACACTTGGTATAAGATTTTCACTTGAACTTTCGGCACTGTGTTGAGTCATCGTAGAAGAACTTGATTGATCTTCAAGTGCATTCAACCCTGAGAGGTTTCTGGATAATGCATCGGACGGCCACCACATTTGTCCTACCTGGTTTATATCTCAGTTCATAATTATACTCTTCCAGCATACATTTCCATCTTTTAATCTTGGAGTTGCTATTGTTGTTACTAAGAGCATATGTAAGTGGCTGATGGTCCGTAAATATTATTACCTTTTTTGAGCCATAGAGATAATTTCTTAGCGAGGTGAGTGACCATATAATCGCAAGCATTTCCTTTTCATTAGCTGCGTAACTTTCCTCTGCTTTGTTAAGTGTCCTGGAAATGAAACTTTTGGGTTTATCATCTTGGCTAAGCACTGCTCCAATAGCGTAGTTTGAAGCGTCCGTTGTTAGTTGAAAGTCCTTATTAAAATCTGGATATGCTAGTATTACTTCACCAGAAATTAGAGCATTCTTTAGGTCGTCAAAAGCCTTCTTTGCCACCTCGTCCAAATCAATTTTGATTTGAGAAGATGTCATTTTCGATACTCTTCCTTCTTCTCCCCGTAAAAGAGCTGTAAGTGGTTTTGCAATATCGGCGTAACCTTTAATAAAGCGCCTGTAATATCCTGATAGGCCAAGGAACTTTAATGTTTTAGGGTAATTGAACTTTAATATTGTTTCGACCTTCTTTGGGTTTGTTTTTATTCCTTCCATTGACACCATAAACCCAAGAAACTCTACTTCTTGTTTAAAGAATTCACATTTGTCTAATTGGATTTTCATGTGAGCCTGTTGTAATGTTTCAAACACCCAGTTCACATGTTCTATATGCGATTCTTCGTCCTTACTAAAAATGATAATGTCGTCCACATAAACATAGCAAATTTTTCCTATGTACTGTCGCAATATATCATCAAGAGCCCTTTGGAAAATTGAAGGAGCGTTTTTTAGACCGAATGGTAACCTTGTAAATTCGAATTTACCATTATTAATGGAAAAAGCTGTCTTTTCTCTATCTTCTTCCCTAAGATTAATTTGGTGAAACCCGCTTTTAAGATCCAGTACCGTAAAGTATTTGTTTCCACCCAAGTTTGCTAGAACGTCATTGATGTCTGGAATAGGATATTTGTCCGCGATTGTTACTGCGTTTAGTCTTCTGAAGTCTACGACTAGCCTATATTTTCTTTTTCCTGAATGATCATCCTTTTTGGGTACTACCCAAATGGGAGAATTATATGGCGATCGTGACGGTCTTATTATCCCATCTCGCAAGAGTCGATTAATTTCTTCTTCCACTATGTCTTTCAGTGCCATCGGGTATGGATAATTTTTTGCGTATATTGGAGTACTATTCTCCGTCCTTATATTTGCTTCCACTACGGTCGAGTAAGTCAGTCTCTCATCTGGTTCTGCAAATAATGTACTATATTGTTCAACAATGTTTCTGAGAGAATTTTTTTGGCTTTCGCTTAGGTGCTGGGTCCGTAATTCTATATTATTCACACTTTGTGACATCCGCTGTTTTATGTTAATTCTTTGTCCGTTTCCTACACTAAGAGAAAAATGACGATCTGATTTCAAGAAAAAAAATCTACAATATAAGATTGCGAAATCTTGAATTTTCAATCTTGAAAATATAGCCAGTAAGATTTATATTCTTAAATTTAAGAATAAATTCTTAGTTATGAGAATACAATCTAAAAATAAACATGTAATTTGTTTGCTTTTAAGATTTTAATCTTATTATAAGATTTTAAATCTTAATTTAAGATCGTATTCTTTATTTTACGATTGTGATCTTGATTTCAAGATTTTATTCTTATTTTGAAGATTGTAAGTTCTAATCTTAAGATCGTATTCTTGATTTTGTAGATTTGTGTGCTTGTTTAAGGGAAATTTCTCAGTATTTTGTCACAAATTGTAATCCGCTGACCAAAGTAGTTGCGAAAAAGTGAAAAACTAATTTTTTAAGAAAAAATATAAATTTAATAAGAAGTATAAATGGAAAACCTTAATCCGGATGAAGTGATCTTTTAAATATTCCAATAGAAGGCAATTTAGTTCCGGTATGTGATGGGGAGTATAAATTGAACTGCCCTTCACAAGAAATTTCATCAGATTTCTCGGACGATGACGCGTTGCTGAAAAATCTTTTGAAAGAATTCGATCTGGAATGCGTTTTTCCGTACCTGCAGTGTAAGTTTTTCATTATAATTATAAATACATAAGTAAATTTCTTTATAAAAAATTATATTGATTTAATTTGTTTCAGGCTCAAATGTAACTTTTAGAAGTCTGCAGTATATGAATTAGGACTTCGAATGGAGTTTCGTGAAAAATTATTTGTCTGGGCAGGTTTTAATATTTTATTTAGAAAGTAAATTAAACCACTAATAGTTTTGTCCTTTAGTTTGGAATTGATGAAGATACACTTTCGATGTCGTCGAAGGTAGGTCAGTGGCTAAAAAAATGTCCGGATGTAACTTCCACTCCATCGTCTTCTGTAAATGTGGAAGTTAACAAAAAAGTGTTTGACAAGGTAAAAGTATTAGATAATTACTTAATACATTAAAATGTGTACAAAACATAAAATATTTTCGTTTATTTATATAGGATTTAGCTTCATTATTGAATGAATCAGTAAGTGGCAAAAACATCCTAGAATTTTATGCTTCACACAAAGATTTAAACAATAACTTTCGTGATGAGCTGATCCAGATTATAGTAAATCAAATTCTAAAAAAGGATCTCGCACTTCATCCTCACGATTTCCAAGATATATTGACAGAAATATGCACACTTTTTCCAACGGAAGATGAAGTCAAGGTATTTTTAGGATAAAATTTTTTACTAACTACCTATAATCTAAAATAAATAAATAAATCAAAATTTTAAAATATAGGAATACTATTACATTCCTCGAAAGGGGAAAAAATAATAAAAAATGTGTTTTATTTTATCTTTAAATACGAATATTATAATAAGAAAAAACGTGCTGATAATAAGATTTTCTGCTTGAAATCGAAACTTTTTCTGCTTGAAAGTAGAGTAAATGCGAAAAATCTTATTTTAAGAATAAAATCTTATTTTTCAAGATTGTTTGTAAGATCGCAATCTTGAAAAAGTTCTAAGAACAACATCGATAATTAAGAATGCGTTCTTATTATTTAAGATTATGTTCTTATTAATTAAGAGTGCATTCTTAAAAATTAAGAATTTAATCTTAATTAATAAGAACACATTCTTAGTTATCGATCCTGTACTTAGATTTTTTTTAAGGTTGCGATCTTACAAAGAATCTTAAAAAATTAAGATTTTATTCTCAAAATAAGATTTTCCATATTTACTCTACTTTCAAGCAGAAAAAGTTTCGATTTCAAGCAGAAAATCTTATTATCAGCACGTTTTTTCCCTGAGTGTAGGGTAAAATAGTTTTCGGCAATATGGATAACGGCTGACAGTTCCTTTAAGCTATCATTTCCCAAAATTGCATCAAACGAATCGAAACCTGGTAGTAAATAGAATTTAAGTGGAATGTTGTCAAATCCTGAAAATGCCAAAAGAGTATGTTGTGTTATCCTAATTGCACCATTGGCAGATTTCGCATAAAAAATTTGTCTGTTGTTTATTGGATTTTGTACAAGATCTGGTCTAATATAGTTTTTGTTGCTGCCTGTGTCTAATAAAAATGATAATACGTTTCCATTCCTCATCTTTGCTTCGAAATACGGCAGTGAGGAACAGTTTAACCTAAAAAATTAACTGCAAGCTGAACGTCGTCCGGTTCTTCTCTTTGAATTTCTTCCGAAGTAGCATTTTCCTGGGGAATATGCTGAAAATATTCCTCAACATAGTCCGCTTCATTATTTTGTGGTCGTATGTCAACCTCATATCCTTCAGGCGCACCACTCATTTTCCGGTATGTAGTCAGCGTTTATGTGAAAATTTCTTTGCATTTTATTGACCGGTCCTTGGAAAGAAGTATTTAATGGTCTTTTCGGGTTTTGGTTCATTGATGGTTGATTCATGTAATTAACCTGTCTCGTTTGAATAGAACGATCCACATCCATCAGTTCCACTCCAGAGGGGTTCCGTTGATTATCATTAAATTGTCCTGTGAACCCATTTGGATTAAACGGGGATTTAGGAGAATTCCAATTTGACTGGGGTCTAGGGAAGTTCCAATTTGGTCGGATAAAATTTTGATTCTGGTTCCTATAATTTATTGTTTGATAGTAACGTGGCGGTAACGGTGGTCTTATAGATCCTGTATGAGCTAATTCAGGATAAAATGTACGTCCACCTAATGAGGTAGGCGGGTAGACTTTACCCTTCTGTCCATTTATTTTTGAGTTTTGAACTTGAGCATAGCTTCTCCTATAAGTCATGTTGTCTAACTTAAGGCAGATATGTAAAGCCTGGGGTAGAGATGTCGGTTCCCTAATACTTAACAACCGTGGAAGGTCCCCATTAAGTCCTCTTACAAAAGTATCTAATGCTTTTTCCCTATAAGTGTTGGTCATTGCACGCAATGTTTCTTCCTTAAAATCGAGGCAATCTACCTTATCTAGGATCAAGGAGAGGTGTTGGTAAACTGTTTGGTAAAAGTCATTTATAGTTTTATTCCCTTGGCATAAAGCAGTCATTTGATATTCTAATGTTCCGATATCTCGTTTGTCCGAGTAGTGCATCATAAGACTTCTTTTGATTTTGTTCCAATCCAGTGGAGTTCTGTATGACTCCAATGCGGTGTCAGCATCACCTATTATTTTAGTCCGGATAACGTGTAGGATTGCATAATAGCGTCCTGTACCACGGAGACTTTCATATAGTGTTAGTATCCTGTCTACTGATTTCCTCCAAGAATTGAATTCCCCTGGTTTACCAGAGAAATCCCGTATCGACTTGACAATGTCAGGGACCTTGTCCACTTCTTCTAGATTAGCACTAACTCTCCCTATTGGTTGGTCCATACCTTCGTCTTGTAAATTCTCAGGTTTTTCCTGCAGCACGTCTTGAATCATTTCCTTTATCTGTCTTTTTTGCGTCTCATTAAGTCCCAAAAGCCCAGTTGAATTAGAAGATGTATTTGGTTGCGTCATTGTCAGAGCCCTATTTAGTCTTTCAGTTATTTCGTTTATTGAATCGTCCGGCATGAGGTTTATTGAAAGGTAGGATAATTTTCAAAATTGGATATTTTTATCAGTGATAAAAAAATATTATTCCGATAAATAAATAAAAAAAATTTTTTTTTTTTTTATAAAAATAAACTATGCGATTAAAAGAAAATTTTGTAATCTGCTGGTTAAAATTTCTTAAAATTAGCTTATCTTACATAGACAGTATCTGGATCTTCATTGTTGATACAGGCTTCTCTATCAGTTTGTTGCTTTATTTTCGGTTTTATTTTCTGATTAATTTCCTTGTTTTGTTTTTCTTCTTTAAAAATTTTTAATATTATTCAATTTTATCTTGAACAGTACCTCTAATTGTTTCTGATTAATTTTGTTTTTCTTCTTAAAATTTTAAATATTGTTTAACTTTATTTTGCACAGTATCTTTATTTTATATTTTATGCTTCTTTTTTTTGTGTTAGTTAATTTGGGTTTTCTTCTTAATTTATTTTTCTTCTTAAAATTCTTTATTTTATTCACTTTATTTTGCACAGTTTATGCTCATATTCTTTGTTTTATATTTATTTTTTATTTTTCTTCTTAAAAAATTTTTATTTTATTCACTTTATTTTGCACAGTTTATGTTCATATTTTTTGTTTTATATTTATTTTTTATTTTTCTTCTTAAAAATTTTTATTTTATTCACTTTATTTTGCACAGTTTATGTTCATATTTTTTTGTTTTATATTTATCTTTTATTTTTCTTCTTAAAAATTTTTATTTTATTCACTTAATTTTGCACAGTTTATGTTCATATTTTTTTGTTTTATATTTATTTTTTATTTTTCTTCTTAACAATTTTTATTTTATTCACTTAACTAAATCTCGCGTTCGCGGCTTAACAGGAGATGGCTTCACGCTCAAACCCCGTTTGTTGTGCACTACTAGGGATCCTGTCAAGGCTTGACTGTTGTGATAAATTTAACTAAAGGACATCCGGGTCCCTGCTCGGGCGCCAATTAAAATAACTAAAGTTATTAAATTTAAAAAAATTATTTTTTAGTTGAGTGTCTTAAGACAGCTCAACGTCTTTATTCTTCAAACTTAAAATCAACAGTGAACATTTATTTTATTTTATTTATTTTCTACCCTAACTCTTTACTTAAAAATGATCACGTCAACGGCTCGTGTTGCATTCTTTTGGTGTGAACCAAATTTTGGTATATGACGCCTAGACATGTTGTCAGCACATTTTATGGGAACGAAGAAATAACATATTTTGTGTTAACTTATATACATATCGTTACTTTAATATAGAAAGGCCCTAAGTCGTTTTTCATTCAAATTGCTTTTTAAAGATTTATCTAATGAAATTTTATAAAAATCTTTTAATTTCAAAAAACATTATTATGGCATTGAATTCTTTAGAGAATTTAGTAAAAAACTTCGTTTAAAAAATTTCTGTATCTTCAAAACTAAAGATTTTATTTAGTTTTTTTCCCCTCTCCTGTAATGTAAGAAAAATATTAGTTAGGGCTTTTCTATATTAAAGTAACGATATATAGATCGTTACTTTAATATAGAAAATCCCTAACTAATATTTTTCTTAGATTACAGGAGAGGGAAAAAACTAAATAAAACCTTAAGTTTTGAAGATACAGAAACTTTTTAAATGCAGTTTTATACTTAAGTCTCTAAAGAATTTGATGCTATAACAATGTTTTTTAAAATTAAAAGATTTTTTTTTATAAGATAAAGTTTTTAAAAGAGATTTGAATGAAAAACGACTTAGGGCCTTTTTATATTAAAGTAACGATATATACATACAATTATTGATATGAGATTAGTTCTAGTATTTTAAATTTTTTTGCTGTAAAAAATAAAGAAGACATTAATGTCGACCCCAATTTTAATTTACAATAAATAAATTAAATTTAATTTTTCCAAAAGAATTTTATTTGTAAAAAAATTTATTATTATTTATTTATTATTTAAATCATAAATTTAAAATTTGTATTTTTCTGTTACGGTCGTATCTTGGGGTGGGGTTTTTTCTGCATCTTGGGGAGTGGTCAGCTTGCCTGGTGCATCTTGGGGAGGGGTTTGACGGGCTGGTGCGTCTTGGGGAGAGGTTTGCTGGGCTGGAGCTTCAACAGCTGGACCGTACATAGAATGATACCACTGTGCGTATCTATGTGGTGGTGGGGGTGGTCGCCAAACCCAGTGGGTACGGTCCAGTTATTCTGGGAAATAAGATTCGGAAATTTAAGAAATATGTATACATATAGTTACTCCCTCCGGGTTACGATATATGTATTTACACACACATATATATATATATATATATATATATATATATATATATATATATATATATATATATATATATATATATATATATATATATATATATATATATATATTAATATATATATATATATATATATATATATATATATATATACATATATAAAAATATATATATTTATATATCCTCACCTGAAATGCAAAAGGGCGTAACTACACTTCTAGTTTTTTACGGGATAAGTAACAAACGTTTTAATTTTAAACTACAAGAAACATAATATCCAAATTTTGGAATTGTTTCAACAAACTATCAGCAGCAAAAAAAACTAAACTGGTTAAAAAAACGTTTCGTTTTTGAAAAGGGCTCAATTACCAAACAAATTTTGACCTTAGAATTGATCTGTAGGCAAACAGGGCAATGTTATATGGTAAGCAAAAAACATCATTACTTTAAAACTAAATGAAATATTAATTCTAAATTTTGAAATTTGCTCAACAAAGTTGCTGAAAACTTAAATATATACAGTTTGTCAAGTAAATGTTTGCATTAAACAAAAATATTGAAAATGCAATTTCAATTTCGAAAATTGAACATCAAATCGTTTAAGTTTGTTTCTTTCGTTTAACGTATACCGTTAATGTAACTGTTTACTACAAAAAGTCGTAAACAAAATTGAAGTAAATACATGCATTGCAAAAACAACAATAAAAAAGAAATATACTCAATTTAACAGGCGTCAAATAAATGTTTGCGCAATGAGTAAAAATAACACCATATATATATATTTTTGATTTTATAATATTTTATTTATTTTATAATATTTTATTTATTTATATTTTTGATTTTATAATATTTTATGAGTGTTATGCAATAAATAAAGTAACAAAAAGTTCAGTTGTTAAAAAAAGAATAATTATGTGCATTAGTTGCCTGGAGAATTAATTTCGAAAGGCGTTATAGAATAAGCGTATCTCCATCACGTAATATATAAAAAATCTCTTCATGTTTGCTAAAGGCCATTTAACTAGGCTTCCACACTTTTGGCGATCCATCATGATAATACAACACCATTTTAGTATGGCTAGAGAAAATAATGCACCCCAATACAATTCTAAGTGCGAAATAGAAAGCATAAAGCGATTTTCAATATTTTATATTGAAAGAAGTAGATTTTTCCTAGCCACTGTAGATGAATATTTCTGTTTTACCAGTATATTTCTGATTGCTCCTTGGGATACTCTTAGCCCATAATAATGTTTAACTAGTGCTTGAGTTCCGCTTTTTAATAATTTTACTTTTTTTAATTTTACTTTAAATTTGTATTGTTTTTTATTTTGGGCTGCATGGTTAACCTTTAAGTTCCAATATTCCTTCGTTTTCGGTACGGGATATGAAGTCTTAACCTTACGGGAGAACATTTCAGCGTTTTCCTTCGCAAAGTTGCCTTTTAGCTATGGAAATACACTTATTTTATAACGCCTATCGAAATCCGTTTTAGAAACTTTAGTTTTATAAATAGAGTTCACCCAGTGCACACAAATTTACTCTTTTTTAATAACTGTACTTTTTATTACTTCATTTTCATTGGATAACACTCATTAAACATTATAAAATCAAAAATATAACGGTAAATAAGAACATTTGGTGTTATTTTTACTCATTGCGCAAACATTTATTTGACGCCTGTTAAATTGAGTATAGTTCTTTTTTTTATTGTTGTTGTTGCAATGCATGTATTTACTTAAATTTTTTTACGAATTTTTGTAGTAAACAGTTACATTTGTTGCGGACCCCTTTCGGACTTAGCCGAAATTTGACCCAGAACGAAAAAAAAAAAATTGTTCGTGGGGAGGCCTTAGGGAAACCCCTTTTCATCATTTTAAAAACCATAAATGGCGGACATCCTAACTAAAATTTTTGCCGGCCAGCACATTTATGGCTGGTAATGGAGAAATTGGCGGGCATCCTACCTAAAAAAATTGCCAAGCCGGTCAATTTCATGTTTTTTTTTTTGTTAATAAAAAATCATAAATGGCGAGCATCCTAACTAAAATGTTTGCCGGCCAGCACATTTATGATTTTTGAGGAATTGGCGGACATCCGAACTAAACTTTGCCAAGCCGGCCAATTCCATTTTTTTTATCGTAGGGATGAAGCTGGTGATATGGACCGAGCCGAAGTCCACCCCATCCCTGTTGCAGACTCGTTGGGTGATCAACCGGTCCTTGGTCGAATCACCTTGCCTTTGAGTTCCCATCTGCAAAATAATAAGTTATTAATAAAAAATATTTAAACAATATTAGATGTACTTACCTCACTTTAGTCAGCGTCTTCTTCTTGTCCTTGTATCCTGAAAAATAAAAACAGAAAAATTAAATAAATTATCAAATAAAACTAAATTTTAAACAATTTCTGCTTCTTTACTTACCTTTTTTCTTGTAAATATTAATGAAATGTGGCTGTCAGCTGCTTTGTATTTACGTTTAATTTTGGTGTTGCCACCTATTGTAGGGAAATATTTAAAAGCGGGAATTTTAATACGGTTTTAAGATTTAGAAAAGGACAAATATTCTGAGCTTAACAAAGTAGAAGATAGTGACAATGGACTTTGGACCCAGAAGACATCTTTTTCATTGGAATATCGCGGTAATTTTTAAAGAGTCAAGAGAGAAAAAACAAAATCTTGGAAAGAAAAGTATAATGATTAGACTTCGTGGGAGGAAAAATGAGAGTTACAAGATTATTCAAGGGCTAGACACCTAACAAACAAGAGATTGTTTCTTCTTAAATATTAAAGATAATATATATCAACATTTTTTTGTTTAATTAAAATTGAAATAAAAGACTTAAAACAAGTCAATATAAGTTAATACTACAACAAACCATAAATTAACACAAAAATAAAAGTCAATAAAATAAAAGATTTTTTTTATTGGACAGCCAGCTAAAATTGAAGGATCCAAATCCAAGTTTAATAATCCGGGACAGTTTGAGGCTTTTTTTGGCATAATTTCCATTGGCCGGTAAATCTTTTGGGTGCAGTTTTCTTCAAACATTTGGGGCCAAGGTCCAGAAGTCCAGCGTCCGTCCAACCTAGTGAACCATAGAAGGTGACAGGTATTTAGAGTGGCTAAAAAAATACAAAAATAAATTTAGTAAAAAATTAAAAAAGAAGAAAAATTTAGACAAGTGAACTAAAATAACTAACTCTTAAGAATAAAGTAATAAAATTTTTTTTTGAGACTTAAGAAGAAAATAATAAAAAAAAAAGAAATAGTTCCATTAATTTAAGAATTTAAGTTAAGGATTTTTTTATTGTGTGTTAGTTTAGTGCGTTGTGTTTTATGTACTTTGTGTAAAAGCCATAAACATAAATTTTTAAAAAATAACTTTTATCCTTCGTAAATTCCCAGCGTTTGGGGTGAAAAACATTTTTTTGGTCTAGGAATTTCGTCCTTTCATATAGGGATATATGTATTGACTTACTTGTTAGGTTTTAGGGAGCTCCTTCAAACTTAGAACAGGAAATAAAAAGTCTTGTAGTCTATAAGGAAATAATAAGTGAATTTCCTCTGTAAAGAAGTCCCTTATATGATAGTCCCGTGAATGTCTGAGTCCAAAATAATTTAATCTTTGTATATGTCAATATTGAGTTTTGTTATTAACAGTTTATGTTTCTGGTTTCTTGTCTTTGTGATTAGGTTAATTTTAGAATAAGTTTATTTTCAAATTTTTATTTCATTAACTTTAATTATATAAAAGATTGTTAATAGAAAAGGAAATATTTTACATTTATAAAAACTGTTAAGTTCAATTTAGCCGTTAGTATATCTAAAAAAAGAGACAAACAAAAAGATATAATAGTTTTAAGGATGCAATTGTTAGATTTAAAGTTTATGATAAGATTATTCAATAAACTATGTAACTTATTAATTAAGTACAAAAAAGAAATATGAGTTGCTAAATTATTTAATTAGGGGTAAAGCAATATAAGGTAAGTGGCGTGATAGGCGGTAGTATGGGGTCATAAACCAAAAATAGGAATTTTGTGACCATGGTCGGGAAAGGGCGGCTGAAGGATACCATCTTCCTTCCATCATAATCTGTGATATTTACTGTGCAATTTTAGAATTTTAGTTTATTTGTCGTCTGTTTGTTTGTTTATGAAAAACACTGAGAGCCAGAGCTAGCCGGCGTTCCCTCTAGCGCCACCTAAGGTCCCGTAACACATTAACGGTATGTGTTAAACAAAAGAAACAAATTGAAACGATTTGATGTTCAATTTTTAAAATTTAAATTGCATTTTCAAACTTTTTTTTTAATGCAAACAATTACTTGACAAACTGTATACCCAAACTTAACATATATGAAGACCTTATTTTGAAAGTGGATTATGTCATTTTTTTTTAAATTGAGATAAAAAGAGATTTGCGTTTTAGTCTTTATAAAAATATAGGTGACCAACTTTAGTAAATGATATCTTAGAATTTGATCAGAACCTAAAATTTAATAAAAACCATTTGGAAATGCGTTTTTAAGCGGGTTGAATGGACTTATACCACTTTCAAAACAAACATTTTGAAATATTAATTTTGTAAATTGAAAAATGTATGGGACTTAAACTGTTTTTAAAACAAATTAAATTTTTGGTTTTGTATGAACAAATGTTTACTTCTGAATTGAAAAATGTATAGGACTTATTCTACTTTCAAAACAAATAAATGAAAAATTTTGTTTTAAAAAATTTTTTATAGCAAAATTCGTATTAAAAGTAAGTTTTCGAAAAAATTACTATAAATCGCAAATTTTTGAAAAATTTTCTATAAATCGAAAATTTTTGAAAAATTTTCTATAAAAAGTAAATTTTGGATAAATTTCCTATAAAAATAAATTTTTGATAAATTTTCTATAAAAGTAAATTTTTGAAAAATTTCCTGTAAAAAGTAAATTTTTGAAAAATTTCCTATAAAAAGTAAATTTTTGAAAAATTTCCTATGAAAGGTAAATTTTTGAAAAATTTCCAATGAAAGGTAAATTTTTGAAAAATTTCTTATAAGAAGTAAATTTTTGAAAAAATTTTAAATTCCTAGAATTTGAAAATGCTTTGAACTTAACCCACTTAAAAAAAAAATTGATTAACATAAAATAATACCTCTCCTCCTCGACCACGTCCTCGACCACAACCTCGGCCATGAGCATGTCCACGACCATGTTCACCTCCACGACCACGTTCCCTGCCACCGCCACCATTCCCGCCTGGAGCAGGAATTTGCTCGATCAGCCGCAGCAACAATGTTTTAGTAACTTCATCCATCTCTGATAACCGTTGAATGATCTTTTTTTTTTCATTCTCATTTGTTCGCATTTTATTTCTTCTCGTTCTCGAAGCTTACCATACTGTTTTATAAAAAATACACTGAAAGGAATGTCTTTTTTATTTTTAGTTTCTATTCTTATTTGATTAATTTATTGTTAAACTTAAAATATTAATTTTGTTTATTATTTACCTGCTATTTTTTCACATTCTGTTTATTGAAAAGAATAATTGTAATTAAGAATAAATAAATACAATATTTTCTATATAAAGTATGGCAGCCCTAAATACACAAGTGGAACAAGTGAAATAGAAATAGCGGTACTTTTTTTATAAAAATAAGAAAAGAAAAAAGAAAAGAACACGAAAAACATGTAAGTTAATGTTTTAGTGTTATATTTTTAATTATTTTAAAAATTGTAAATAAAGTAAATTTTGCATAAATAAGCTTTATATAAATACCAGCCAGTATATAAAATTCTGTGAGAATCGGTCAACATTTGACAATATTTCTTATATATTTAACATCTCTTCTTTATACCCAACATCAAAAAGGAAAGGTTACAGAAACTATTCCACAATTGGGCAAAATTGGTTCACATTTGACCAAAGCTCCAGTATAACCTCGTCTAGGCTAATTACTTATTTGAGAATAAATGAAAAATTATAATTGTTATGATGATAAAATTTGGTATATAGAAGTTTTTCAAAAGACCTAGGCAGCATTATTCGAAATCGGTTCGCATTTAACCATAGCTCCCATACAAAACACTAACAGAAACAGCCTAAATTTTTACAATCGGTCAACACTTGGCCATAATTCTTATATATATAGCATCCCCTTTTTATACCCACCATCAAAAAGAATGGGGAATATTGAGATTGTCATTTCGTTTGTAATTTCCTTAATATTGGCTAAAAAACCAAAAACGATATATATTCTGTCCGTCTGTCTGTCTGTTGAAATCACGAGAACGCCTAAACAAAAGGAGCTAGCTCACTCAAACTCGAGCAAACTTTTGTCCAAAGTAGTTCTTTCTAGCGGTGTATCCTTAGGCGTATTGTCAAGGACACGAATTTTTGGGAGAAAATCGCAATAACTTCAAAACTGTTTTATGGATTTCAAATATTGATGACTTCAATTAAAGCTGCATTAGTTCACTTTTAGATTCCATTATCTTTTCTCTTTAAAATAAATTGTAAATGGACGAAATGTAGCAAAAACTGCAAATACTCACAGTTTTCCCCATAGAAATGGGTTCAAAAACTTTGGGCCCGTTGTGCGGGCTCGTATCCTAAAAATAAATCAATAATATTTTGCACACTTCCGATTGACATAATTTGGACATATAATTTCCCTATTAGAAGTCGATCAGAGACAAAAGTCAAAAAAATCAATCAGAAAGATTTTGATGTAGATTCAGTATATAAAGATTGCACCTACCAAATTATATAGCTATCAATCAGTGTTAAGTCCAGACTTTATATACGGTAGATGCATTAGGAACTTCTAACAAAATATACTATCAACATGTTTATCTTAACGACATACCAATACGCGGTTATGGAACAACATTTTGTGCAAGGTGAATACTAGGGAAACCACTTAGATATTTTTAAATATTGAACTATGCTAACTATACTACTGCAAACGAATTTAGTCCAAATATTTTACCAACAATACTACATTTGGTCAACATTTTGAATTAGCTGCACTCTCGTTCAACTTGATTCGGCACAGCCGAATATAACACTCTTGTTATATCTACTATCAAAAAGATTCGGAGGTACAATCAATATATTAAGTTTGCACCAAGGATATTAGATAGCTATTAATCAGTGTCCACACTTTATATACGGTAGATGCATTAGGAACTCCTAACAAAATACATGGACCTGTCTCATTACTATCAACATGTTTATCCTAACTAAATATTAAGCTTAACGAAAAGTAATTTGTTACGGGAATTTGCCCGAGCGCAAAGTTTCCACAAGATTGTGAACAGCAATTAAAACTTCAAAAATATTTAATTTTGATTGAATTTTATATTTGCATGTTAAAATTCCTAAGAAGTACAAAATTATTAAACATAAATTACAATATTTTAGATAGATTTACATACTTTTTTAGTGCGAAAACTAAGCGCAAAATATTAAACAAATTTTAATTAAAATAAATTTATAAATCTGTCTTCACAGTTAAAGATATAGAAGTAATTCTAGAAAAACGTGGAACTTTCTGACGAAGATGAACCAACGAAAAATTGCGCTCTCTTTTATAATTAATTTTGACACTTAGGGATTACATTACAAAGTAATCGATAAATAACTCATCGATAAATACGTGGGAGACAGTGGCGGTAACACCCCCCCACAGTATGGCAAGAATAAAATTCGATGCCTTACTCCTTATCTTTAGCCACGTCGAGTACAGCTAGCTTTGCCACCGGCCTCTCAAAAATACCACAAGCTGTCATCACTTTTGCGCTGCGTACTTGACCATCTTGTGCGACTTTGGTCTCCAATATTTTGCCCCTTGGCCATACATTACGGGGACTCAAAGGGTCAACCACAACCACCAAATCACCAACACTTATAGGCTTTGACTTTTCAAACCATTTTGTCCTGCATGTAAGAGTTGGCAAATATTCAGTCAACCACCTTCTCCAAAACTGTTGAGCATATTGCTGACAGTATAGCCAGCTATTTTTAAGAATCAAACTACAATCGCTATATTCAACCAATGGCTTCATCCCGTTGGAACATCCTAACAACAAATGGTTAGGGGTAAGAGCTTCTTGGGCTTCATCATTAATGGGCACATACGTAAGAGGCCGCGAATTAATAATATTTTCTACTTCTGCCATCATACTACGAAGTGTTTCGTCATTTGGAGATCTATCTGGCATTATCTTATACAACACCGTTTTCACAGAACGAACCATTCGTTCCCAAGCACCACCCATATGGGGCGCTGCGGGAGGGTTAAAATTCCACTTGGTAACAGCAGTAGTGAATTTACGCACGAATTCGTTAGCATCAATTTCCTTTATAGCCTCGCGCAATTCACGTTCAGCACCGATAAAGTTAGTTCCGTTATCACTATAAAACTCTCGAGGTGTTCCGCGCCTTGCCATAAAATTTCGTATTGCTAAGATACACGAAGCGGTGTTTAGCGAATGCACAATCTCGATATGGACTGCTCGGATCGTTAAGCATGTGAATAACGCACCATACCTTTTTTCTTTGTGTCGGTTAACATTAACTAAAATCGGGCCAAAAAAGTCCAGGCCAGTGAATGTAAATGGTGCAACATATGGAGTCAACCGTGCTCTGGGAAGTTTGGCCATTTGTGGTATAATTGGCTGAACGGTTTTAATTTTACACATTTGACATTTTTTAATAACCTTTTTAAAGACTGTTCTTAAACGGGGGATATAATATTTCTGCCGAATTTCATTTATCGCTATTTCGTGGTTTACATGATGATACTGTTCGTGAAATTGGAGTATTAGAAGTTCTGTTGTGTAGTTATATTTGGGCATAATGGCTGGTTCCTCTAACTCCCCGGAAATACTGACATTATATACTCGGCTATCAATGCGTAAAACTTCTTCACTATCTAGGTAGGGGGATAGTTTGTAGATTGAGCTACTTTTACTAACTTTACCCTCAGATTTAAGGGCTTTAATTTCACTCATATATTCTTCATTCTGGGCCTGTTTAATCAGAATGGTTTCCGACCCTTTTAATTCACTTTGGGAGAGATTGCTCTGTGTCTCACTATTTTTTAATTTGTTTACAAAATGTATTACATAGGCCACAGCTCTGAGAACTCTGTTCCATTTAGAAAAACGTTTAGTATTAATGAAATTGTCAGACTTTTCGATATAATGTATGTGCTGCTTCAGTTCACAGTCAGTACCACAATTATCATCATCTCGGTGCCACGATTTCGAATCTTGCATAAGAAAATCAGGACCATTTTGCCAGCGACTCTTGTTTGATACATCAGGACCACGTTTTGCCCACTTGGTAGCTTCATCCGCAACGTTTAACTTGCCAGGAACCCATCGCCATTCACTCAGCTCGGTTGTATCAAGAATCTCGCTCACACGAAAAGCTACAAATTGGTGGTATTTTCTATGATCTGACCTTAGCCAACTAATCACGGTTCTCGAGTCGGACCAAAATATTTTTTGATTGATATGTATTGTTGTACTATTAACAATATGGTTAGCAAACCTAGATGCAATCACTGCCGCCATTAGCTCTAGACGAGGGATTGATGTTACTCTCAATGGGGCGACTCTTGTTTTAGAACCAACCAAAGAAACTACAATATTTATACCATTTGAGATTCTGAAATACGACACTGCTGCGTAACCGTTTTCGCTAGCGTCAGCAAATGTGTGAAGTTGTATATCTAAATTTTCGTATGTCTTAAAAGTTTGAAGATAGGAACGGGGTATAACAATGTTTTGAATTTCTGGGAGAAATGATAGCCATTTATCCCACTTAATCTTTTGAAGAGGCTGAATTTTTTCATCCCACCCGATTCTGCTCCTCCATACTTCTTGGAGGACAATTTTTAAGTACATAAGGTAGTGGCCGATAAGACCTAGAGGGTCATATATTGTCATCAACACCTTCAGTAACTCCCTTTTTGTTGGTGTCTTGGTACCGAGAAATAAATCATTAGAAAGTATATACGGTGATAATTTGAATGTAAGTACATCCTCAGACGACTTCCAAAATATTCCAAGCACTTTGTTAGCATCCGTCTCACTGCCCAAATCGAGGCTCTTCTGCTCAAAATTATCTTTTTCGCTTAATGCAGATAAAACATTGTTATCATTGCATAACCAATTTCTGATATTAAATCCACCTTTACTATGAATGAGCTTAACATCTAACGCTAAACGTATTGCTTCTTCAGGCGTATCCACTGAGTCTAAAAAATCATCTACATAATGGTTTTGTTTAATAGCTTCAGATGCCACAGGGTACTTTTCGCGAAATTTATCCGCATTAATATTTTTCACATATTGCGAAGTACATGGTGAGCATGAGGCACCAAATATCATCACGTTCATAACAAAGACATCAGGCTCTTCGGAGTCTGTGTTGTGCCATAGAAACCGCTGAACATTGCGGTCTTCTTTTCTTATAAAAATTTGGTGGAACATTTGTTCTATGTCTCCACAAATAGCTACTGATTTTTGACGAAAACGAATAAGTATTGATAACAACGAACACAACAAGTCTGGACCCTTCAATAAAACTGAGTTAAGGGAAACACCTTTGGACTTAGCGGCTGCATCCCATACTAATCGAGTCTTTCCAGGTTTGTTTTTGTTGAAGACCGGAAATATGGGCAAATACCAAATTTTTTCATCTATTTTTGGAGATATTTCAGTATTAACAATTTTTAATATGTAGCCTTTAGAAATATATTCGCAGATAATTTTATTGCAAGAATCGTTCAGAAGACTATCGTTCCTTAGTTTTTTTCTCAAACACGAAAACCTCTGTAGCGCCATATCATAGCTATTCGGCATTTTTTGTTCTTCATTTTTCCACAATAACGATGTTTCATAATGGCCATCTGGCCGCTGCTTAGTATGCTTCTGTAAAATTGATATTGCCTTTTCTTCGTCTTTTCTGATGGGGAGCTTATTACTTATACCTAAAGTCTCCAAACTATAGAAATTTTTCATTAACTCACATAATTTTTCATTGCTGCATTCATGAGTGTGGCAATGGTGGTACTCTAGAAGGGAGTTTGGTGTCATGGAACCATAGACGACCCAACCAAGTCGTGTGCGAATAGCTGTAGGTTCATTGGATTTACCCTCCCTAATACTATTATAAACACACAGCCTAGAATTGTTTAAACCGATTATTAAGCGGGGAGTGGCTTCTGTATAACTTTTTAAAGGCAGCCCTTGTAAATATGGGAAGTCTTTTCTCATCTTTTCAATGTCTATAGTTTGCTTTGAAAGTGAAAGATTATTAACAGTACGGACGTCAATAGAATGAATTTTTTTATTTGGTCCAGAGATGTTTACACTAAGCCGCTGGGAATCTTTTTCAATACGCTCAACACTTCCAGTCCACTTAAGACACAACGGTTCAAGGCTTCCAGTAAGCTGTAAATCATTTATAATTTGTTCATCAATTAAACTTGTGGAAGAACCATCGTCTATAAATGCAAACGTGTTAATAGATTTACCTTTATTACCATAAATGGTTATAGGAATAATTTTGAATAAATTAGTACAACTCGAAACACTGTGCGCATTACAATTCTGCGGCTGATTTGTTTTATTATTTGATTCTGTTATTGTTGACATTTCCTTTTTATCTGTTTCTTCATTAGTTTTGTGTAAAAGAGAATGATGCTTGATTTGACAATTGTCTATACCACACACATTGTTGCTATTACAAACACCAAAATGTTTACGGAGACATTGTTTACAAAGTTTTAATTCTCTCACCATATTCCATTTTTCTGTTCTTTCTGCTTCTTTGAACTTCGAACAATTCGCAACATTGCTGCAATCACCGCCACATACCAAACATTTTTTACCTTGATCTGTATGGGCGTGTATATAAACATTTTTTTGTTTATTGCGAGCGAGAGATTCTGCTGCAGATGGTAGACTGCATTCGATGTTGACGCTGCTGGCAGAGACTCCAATTTCAAAAATCCAATCAGAAAATTCTGACAGATTGACTTTTTTGTTTTGTTTTGCTAAGTTAATTTTATAAGTACCCCAGTTTATTTGAAAATAAGAAGGAAGTTTTGAAACTAATTCTTGCAATAATGATGAATTATTTAATTCATCAAACATACCACAGGCTTCAATCGTTGCTTGAAGACCCTTTACTTGTACAGCGAACGAGGTAATAGTATCTAGTTTATTTGGATTAATTGTTGGTAAAGATCGAATTTTTGTTTTTAGTGAATGCAGAATTTTTTCGGGTTGCCCATACAAAAGCCTTAAAGTTGATATTGCTGCTGGAACGCAAGATGGATGGATTAAAATGTGCTGAACTGATTGTAAAGCATCACCCCGCAAAGCCTTTTGCAGTCGAACAAGATTTTCAGCATCTGTTAATCCACACACTGTAGTCGACCAGTCGTAGGTGGAACTGAATAATGGCCATTCCTCCGGGTTACCTGTAAATGTTGGTAAATCCTTTGGAACTGTTTGTCTTGCATTTATTTGCTGATAGGTGAGATTACTACTTGTGCTGCTGCGGGGAGCGAGTGAAAAGGATGGTATACATGTGTCATTACCTGGTGTTGGCCGGGGAACTTTCGCCTGTGCGGGTGCTGTTGGCTTGCTATTTGTTGAATTAATAAAAGTTGTAGTATTATTGTATGAAGTTGAATTTAAAGAAACATTGGGTGTTTTATTTTGAAAGTTGGATTGCAAAGAGTCTGTTGGCATATTATTTTGGATTACTGGAGTAGTTATTGGAAAATGGTTTGTTTCAAAAACTAAATTATTTTGAATGGATTCTGTGGATTTGCTATTGTTGTTTAGAACATTAGAATGAGTTGTTTTGCACAAATTTTGAAGATCATTTTTGGGGTCAGTAGGCATATTGCATTGTTGATTTTGAGCAGCTGTTGTTGTAAAGGCTACACTATTTTCCACTGATGTTCTCGGCTCATATGTACTGTGATTGTTAACAGGCAAAGGAGTATAAGATGTTTCACATAAGTTTACTAAATCATATGTTATGTCATTGGCAATTGGAGGGTCAGGCTGACTGTTTAGCCATTCATAAACAGAACTTTCAGAAACAGCATTATTATCATCCATTTCTTCTTCAGCTTGTTGCAGTAATTGATATTTTTGTTTTAAAAATTGACTATCTCGTTCTATAGCGAGTTTTCTCTCCTCTTCAAGACGTTGAAGCTCTAGGTTTCTTCTACGAACAATAGATCTTACAGAGGAATTTGATGCATTACTACGTTGACTGTAAACGGATTTTGGCGAGTCTGGAGCTTGATTATCCCTGGAACAATTGTTGCATGTAAATGCTTGGTTATTATTTTCTCTTTTAGCACAATGTAGGTGAAAGTTTTTAGAACACTTATGGCACCTAACAAATTTAGAATCATTTGGTTTATTACAAATTGAACATTTGTCGACTGGCTGGTGATCGGTGGCAGTTTCTTGGCGTTGTTGCGGTTGACCCTGAAAAGAAGATTTATCCATTTTTTAAGACTTACGGTTACTGCTGGTTAGAATGTATTTCTTCTTTGAAATTTGAGCTGCTGCCGCGATCGTCACTATGGTTTTGAGGTTATGTAATACGAAGTTGATACAAAGGCTCCGGTAATTAAAAGAAACTTGAGACCAAAATAAAAAAGAATTTTAATTTTGTTACGGGAATTTGCCCGAGCGCAAAGTTTCCACAAGATTGTGAACAGCAATTAAAACTTCAAAAATATTTAATTTTGATTGAATTTTATATTTGCATGTTAAAATTCCTAAGAAGTACAAAATTATTAAACATAAATTACAATATTTTAGATAGATTTACATACTTTTTTAGTGCGAAAACTAAGCGCAAAATATTAAACAAATTTTAATTAAAATAAATTTATAAATCTGTCTTCACAGTTAAAGATATAGAAGTAATTCTAGAAAAACGTGGAACTTTCTGACGAAGATGAACCAACGAAAAATTGCGCTCTCTTTTATAATTAATTTTGACACTTAGGGATTACATTACAAAGTAATCGATAAATAACTCATCGATAAATACGTGGGAGACAGTGGCGGTAACATAATTAATAGATTAATAATGCTAAACTATACCCGATTTTGTGCAAAGTAAATACTAGGGAAACCATTTAGATACTTTTAATTGTGGAACTTTAAAGCTACTACAACCGAATTTAGTCCTAATATATTACCAACAATACCGTTACTTGTTTGTATTAAAATTTTTATATAGAAAATATTTGGTATTAAAATTTTTCTTTAGAAAATTTTTGGTATTAAAATTTTTCTGTAAAAATTTTTCTTTAGAAAATTTTGCGGTATAACAGTTTTTTATAAACAATTTTTAGTACATATAAAATTTTAATTAAATTTGGCACAGATCATTTTTTTGATAATGGGACCATGGCTATTGAAATTCGTCAAAATCGGTCCATTATTTATGGTACCTCCCATAGGTCCCTTACATATATTAGAACCATATTAGATTAATTAAAGTTAATTAAGTTAATCTCCCAAGTAAGTGGACCGATATCGATTTGTTCTTCATGAACAATATTTGAAAGTTATCTTTTATCGAACCATTTCAGAGTAGGCTCGTAACTGATAGTATTCTACGAAAATATTGCTTAAACAACTATTAGGTCTAGATGTATGTGCAAAATATATTTTTTTCAATGCAACTGCAGCCACAAAAGTTCTATCGTATTTTATTGAAACATGTTATCTTGGTTCTGGTCTCTAGGCTATATCTCTATTGTAATGACGTCATATCAGAACTGTACTGAGAAGTACTGAGATTGGTTTGTGGAGCTCCTGGAGGAAGTACTGACATCATGCTTTAGAATTTAAATAAACACCGGAGATATCACTAAAACAACAGACTTACTGTTTCGCAAATTGCCGAAAACTATATTTTTGAAAAAATTAATTTTGAATTTTATATAGCATTTTAAGAAATTTACTCAGCACGCTACTAAATTTAATTAAAATGCATAAGGTTCATAAACAAATGAGATATTGCCAAAATACCAAATAATATAAAAGTAAAAAATAAATTAAAAAATATGCAATTTGTGGTACATCGATTCTAGGGTTTTGGAGATATTCCAAGTGTTTGTGGACCGATTTTTATCAAATTCGTTAGCATGCTCAATGGAAAATCTGATATGGAATTAAACAGGCCCATCATACATAAATATATTTCCTTTACAATATTCAAAAGGCAGACCACTGATTTAAGTATAAAGTATATCCGTTTGCTAAAATAAGGTTTGTGAAGCTCCTCGGAAATACACCGACATAAATTATATATCATGCTTTAGGAAGTACTCCCTTAATACATACTATTAAATTTCATTAAAATCGGACCATACACATCTGAGAAATTGCAAAAAAATCAAATAAAGTTTTCTCAAAAATTTTGAATTTGGCAATTTGGCAAATTGCAATACATCGATTTTACTATTTTAACCATATCTTAGGTGTTTATTGACCAATATTCATGAAATTCAATGGCGTGCTTCGTCTGATATATAATTTATGTGGGTCCATCGTCCAAGAAAATTGTTTTTATTTTTCAATTGTATTTTTTAAACAAATGAGCACTTTCGGCAATTTGGGGAACACCAAATGTAGTGTTTTGGTGATATTTCAGGTGTTTATGAGCCGGTGCTTTATAGGTGCTTTATAACACGCTATTTCGTTAGCGGTACAATTTGAATTGACAAAGTTACAATTAAGAAGTTATAAAATTTGCCAAAATAATTTTATACTTGTTTATCGATTTCAATATAAATTTAATTTAATATGTATTTTTACTAAAGACACATATAGGTCAAAATAAATACCTACCCTTTACTGGTGCCATTTTCAAAAAAGTACTAAACATACTTCCCTTATTTTCAAAGCTGATCCAATTTTGATTGCTAACCCAATTTAAATCTTGTTCTTGTCGTTTTTTTAATTTTCCCGTTTTTTTAATTTAAAAAATACCGAATACGTGTTCTGATATTTTTAATGCTGGTCTTAACTAGATTTTTGTGTTTCTTTTTTTACCCCTTAAAGCCCAGTACTCTGTTTTAAATTTCATCCGAAATTTTGTCAAAACCCATACAAAAAATATTCAATTGGAATATTTGTGAAAAAGTGTTGCTAGTCTAGTACTCTGTTTTAATTATGAAAAACATGTGAAATGTTTCTAGCAACATTTTTTCAAAAGTGTGAAATAATATGAATGTTATTTATTTCGTATAAAAACATTTTAAAACTAAAATTTTTTTAAATTTCTCGTTGAAAATGGAAAATATTTCAATTAAAAAAGAAAAATTTAATGATGCTGAAAAGCGGAAATTAATATCAGCTGTAAAAAAACAAAGGCTTATTTGGGATAAAACCCAAAAACTTCATTCCAACCGAAACGCCATGAAAGCATCTTGGAGAAAAGTTGGAAATGAAATCGGAAAAGCTGGTAAATAAAACATGTTAATAAAAATTGCAATATTTTTAACATTATTTTCTACAGATGAAGCATGCCGACAAAACTGGAAAAGAATCCTTGATAGTAAACGTTATTACAGACAAAAAAGTAAATGTGTAAAAAAGTCTGGAAGCGGGTGTGATTTAGAGCTCGAGTTGTTGTGTGATGAATCTGAAGATCCATGGGAATTTTATGAGGATTTAGAATTTATGTCAGAGACATCAGAATTAAGAACGTAAGTGTTTTTTACAATACATGTAATTGTTTTTTACAATACATGTAATTTACTTTTTTACAATACATGTAATTTACTTACTTATATACCTATGTATATATTTTAATAGAACAACTTCATCGCAACTACTCTCATCTGATTTAGAATCTGAGAATATTTCTTTTGAGGATTCTTCTGCATCCAATGACTTATCATCCGAGCCGAAAAAACAAACATATGTGAGTGTTTTAATATTTATATGAATCCCTACATCACAATGGCACTGTTTTCAAAATCTGTCAAATATTTGTCATTTAAAATGCACTGCAACACAGCCTGGAGGCAACACCTGGTTGTCTTCAAAGTGCCTAGTATCCCCATTTAATAAAAATGACACTTGTTTGGAGACAGTGTTATTAAATGTTTTAAAAAAGTAAATAAAAATGTAAAACTTAGTGGTGTAGGGTATTTTATAACAGTCTGGCTACTTTTATGAACTAAATACCGTATTTCCACCTAGAAAAATACACCTACTCCTACAAAAAATGTATATTTGAATAAAATGAGAGCATGTGTTTCCAAAGTGGCAGATGTGATGACAACACTGGTAGATATACACCATTTTCAATTGTAATTGAGAAATTTTCAAATTGAATTGAGAAATTTTCAATTGAAATTGAGAATTTTCAATTGAAATTGAGAAATATTCAATTGGAATTGAGAATTTTCAATTGAAATTGAGAAATTTTCAATTGAAATTGAGACTTTTCAATTGAAATTGAGAAATATTCAATTGAAATTGAGAATTTTCAGTTGAAAATGAGAAATTTTCAATTTAAATTGAGAAATTTTCAATTGAAATTGAGAATTTTTCAATTGGAAATGAGAATTTGTAAATTGAAATTGAGAAAATCCCAATTGGAAATGAGAAATTTTCAATTGAAATTGAGAATTTGTAAATTTAAATTGAGAATTTTTCAATTGAAATTGAGAAAAGCAAAATTGAAAATGAGGTTGGTTTTTTTAATTGAAATTGAGAAATTTTCAATTGGAATTGAGAAATTTTCAAATGAAAATGAGAAATTTACAATTGAAAATGAGAAATTTTCAATTGAAAATGAGAAATTTTCAATTGAAATTGAGAATTTTAGAATTGAAATTGAGAAAACCTAAATTGAAAATGAGGTTGAAATTCCACTTGGGGTGTTCTCAATTTCAATTGAAAAATTCTCAATTTAAATTTAAAATTTCTCAATTTCAATTGAAAATTTCTCAATTTCAATTGAAAATTTCTCATTTTCAATTGAAAAATTCTCATTTTCAATTGAAAACTTCTCAATTTCAATTAAAAAATTCAACCTCATTTTCAATTGTGCTTTTCCCAATTTCAATTGAAAAATTCTCAATTTAAATTTAAAAATTCTCAATTTCAATTGAAAATTTCTCAATTTCAATTGGGCTTTTCTCAATTTCAATTTAAAAATTCTCAATTTCATTTGAAAATTTCTCAATTTCAATTGAATGTTTCTCATTTCCAATTAAGGTTTTCTCAATTTCAATTGAAAATTTCTCATTTTTAATTGAAAATTCTCAATTTCAATTGAAAATTTCTCAATTTCAAATGAAAATTCTCAATTTCAATTGAAAATTTCTCATTTTCAATTGAAAATTCTCAATTTTAATTGAAAATTTCTCAATTTCAATTGAATATTCTCAATTTCAATTGAATATTTCTCAATTTCAATTGAAAATGGTGTAGTAAAGAATCCAAAGGAAAATAAGGAGAATAGCTCGTTTCTTAATTATGTTGATCCTTTACTGTTAAAGCTACAAAAAACTGTGGCGGAAGATATGCAATCTAAGATTATTGCAATGCTTCATGAAGAGATTTCGACCCAAAGACGTGTTGGAACCGAAAATAACCGTTATTTTTGAATTTTTAAATAAAAAAGCACATCAAAAAAGGCATTTATTTTAAAACTCAATTACACAGTTTTTATTCGTTTGGGAATTTTTGAAAATTTTGCATCATTTTGGGAAATTTTGCAAATGTTCCCTTTATTTTGGAAAATTTAAAAATTTTCCCATGTTTTGTTGTTGCTTAAATTAATACAATACTTAAGATTTTTTTTTTTTTTTTTTGATTAATGTTTATGATAAAAAACTAACAGTAATAAACTAATATTTCTAATGAATAAGTTAAATGTTTATGAATTAATTTAAAAAAAAAAATCTCTTTGCCAAGGTATGGAACCTTTGTCGGAGTCAAAGTATTCTGCAATTTTTATTCGAACAATACGGCCCGACTCATCTTGTCTTCCAAAGAAACCCTTTTTGATTTCAGATGAAAAAAGAGAATCAGCTGGTAAATGATTTCGAAATTCTCCACCCACAAGAACCCCAGACTCATTAATAAAATCTGTATATCTTTTTGGAATATATTGCTCTTTTTGCGTCTGAATAAGGTAATTGTGTAAGAGTACACAAGTCCTTATAATGAGGTTAGCACGATCTGGACCACAGAACATTTTTAGAGACAAACAGAAGAACTTTGAGCACATTAGTCCGAATGCATTTTCTACGCATCGTCTGGCTCTGCTTAATCTGTCGTTAAAAATATTGTCAATGTTTTTAAGATTTACCAGCTTTGGGTTTAATCGGTTTCATTATTCTACGGTTGAGAGGAAAAGCATCATCCGCAACAAAAACGAAGGGGGTTTCGCCAGTTGACTCTTCGGGGAAAGACAAACTATTTTGTCGGATGGCAGTTCCAAGTGTGCACTTATCAAATAAATTTGCATCACTTTCACTACCGTATGCACCAATATCTACATACGTAAAGCGATAATCTTCATCAGCCACTGCCATAAGCACTATACTAAAAAACCCTTCATATAAAAATTGTTATTTTAGTTGTTAGGTGTAAATTACTTAAAATGTTTACTTTATAGTAACTATGTTGTAAAAAAGACTTCCAGATCTTGGTGGACATTTAACCGCAACGTGTTTCCCATCTATTGAGCCTACGCAATTGGGAAAATTCCATGTTTTATACATATTAGAAATACGAACTAGTTCTTCTTTTGTCATTGGAGGCATCTGAACTTTTAATGCTGTACATAAGGCATTGCACACCTCATCAATTATGACACCAAATTTCTGCTTGCTTATTCTATAGCAACTGGCTATGTGACGCTGCAATGTCCCGCATGCCAAATATCTATCAATTGATGGGATTAAAAAATATTGTCAAGTTGTAAAAATATTGTGAACATACTCCAGTACTATGGCCAATTAGTGTTTTGGAGAAATACAATCATGAGGATGAGTATTTCTTTTCGGCGTAAGCAATTTCTCCACTTTGGATAATAAATAAAACAGTTAAATAATTTTAAAACAGTTAAATAATTTTATTTTTTTTATTTAAAAAATCTTATCAAATTTTTGTATATTTTTGACAAACTTGTAAAAAAAAAAGTTATTGAATTGTTGTAAGTCGCTTTATGGATATCACTTTTATATGTCATTTTTTTCAATTGAAATAACTGATAAAGCGCAACATTTGCCACAAATTAAACAGAGACCAGCCTTAATTGAAAAAAGTACCAAACACCTGTCTCATATTTCTTCAATGCCAATCGAAAGTCCATAAATTGTTATTCTACCTTTATTTATTTAAACAATATACATAGTTTAATATATAGAGCACCTAAATTATAAATTTTAATATACCCTTCACCAATAGGTGAAAGGGTATTATAAGTTTGTCATTCAGTTTGTAATTTTTTCATTATATAAAAATTATACCGATCGATTTAGAATCGCCAGGAGAGTCGATTTAGCCATGTCCGTCTGTCTGTTGAAATCAAGTCTGTGGAGCTCCTGGAGGGTGTAGCGAGATAAATTGTACATCAGGTTTTAGGAAATTGTCCTACGCAGCACGCTATTAAATTTTATTAAAATCGGTCCATATACTCCGGAGATATCGCTAAAATACTAAAATTCGATGGGCGCATATTGACGAATTTAAAAAATTATTTTTTAAAAATACATTTAAAAAAAATTTAATTTTCATCGAATTTTGAATTTGGGGATATCTCTGGTCCGACCGATTTTGTTGAAATTTTATAGAAGTATTTTCTAAAATCTGACATATAATTTGAAATTTTTTTTTTAAATACTGCTTTTTTTAATTTTTTTTTTTAATTGCCAATTTGCGTACATCGATATATTTTGCTTTGGCGATATCTCAGTTGTTGATATGCCGTTTGCTATGAAATTTAATATTGGGCTGAAATGAAATTTAATATCGATTTCCTAAAATTTGATATACAATTCAAACAACTTTTTTCAAATGATTTTTTTTTTTTTTTTTTTATTTTAGGTGTTAGTAGAACATCATTTTGAATTGTAATCGTAAAACACTATTAACATTTAATATACATACATACATATAACATATGTCGGTCTAGGAGCTCTTCAAACCTGATTTCAACATACCGAAATAAGCCTTAAGCAAGTGGTATGACTTTTATATCGGTTGAGAGGATTTCTAATTATTATGGGTTTCCCAAATTATTTCTCGTCTTTGAAGACTCTCCTGAGCATATCGACTTAATATAGAAAGGTCGTATCTTAAATTTTCAGGGGGGTTACCGCGTAACTCGATTCGAAAGAAATTATTTTCGAAACACAATGCTTTAAGCATACAAATTCGAACAGTTTTATTTTCGAATCGAGATACGCAGTTACCCCCCAGTACTTTACAGGAGAAGGAAAAAACTTAATAAAATCTAAAACAAAAACTTTATAAGAAAAGGTTAAATGCAGTTTTTATTTAAAATAAATGTTTTTATATTAAATAATTTTTTGAATTTCGGTTGATTTAAATGAGTAATTTAACTTAGGGCTTTTTAGTATTCAAATTGTTGAAAATTAATGTAGAGATACGACTTTTTGTTATTAATTTAAAATGAGAAGAAACAAAGATAATAATAAACGTTGTTGTAATAAAGTTGTTTGTTTTGATATGTTTTCAACTTGAAATGAGTTGCGGCTTTTTCTTTCAAAAATTTTTTTAATGAGTTAGGGCTTTTTCTTTCAATTACTGTAAATCAACTATTCGTCAACATAGGGACCTGAATTTTTTAGAGGATGTGTGTTGGGGTTTTGTCTACCAGAATATGTAAAAAAATGAGATACGACCTTTCTATATTAAGCCATCGATATGCCAAAATAAAGTGTATTATTTTTAACAAATTTTAAAAAGTTTGAATAGTTTTACTTTTTTGAGACCTCAAGATATTTAAATGTTCATTTTTGTTGCAATGGGCTAACGGTAGGTCACTTTTGCATAGAATGAAAACAATTTTTTTTCATACTATTTTCGAAACTACTTAACAATTCGAATTCGTTTAACAAACTATTAAAAATACAAAAAAAAAAGTTTTGTAAACAGTATAAAAAAATATTTTTTTTCTTCCAATGCAAAAGTGACCTAACGAAATTATTCTAAATACAACTCATAACAATTCTGAAAAGTCGGACCACATGCAGCTATGGTTTCACATACATATATGTATACCAATATATTTCACATATATATCAAAATCTAACAAAACCTATAAAATACAAGATACAACATTTTTAACAATAAATAACTTTTGTGCCGAACTTTTAAATGTATTGAAGGTCCCATATACATACATATGTACATGGTATATTAGTTTTACATATCAAAATGTAGATAAGCATTCCACGATTTACACAGAAAACAACTTTCACACCTTACCTTAATATAATTTCAAAATATATACACAATATCTTAAATGTGTATGTATCTAGAACTAAATACATCGGTAAACAATGGCTACCAAATATTATTACTATAAATCATCGAAATTGATTATTTTACTTAAAAACTACGTTAGAATTAAAGTACACATCGATGGCTTATATTCAAAACCCTCTATGAACCAAATTTAAAATTTGTGTTTGAATATCTTTTGGTTCATAGAGCATCAGAAAATATTACTTTGGTTTATAGAGGTTTAAAAAAAAACGATAAAATCGCAAGTATTTTTGTTTCATTTAAATTTCTTTTATAGATGCGGATTTTTATGCTTTATTTTGGTATCAAAAACTTAAAAAACAAATGTTATAAATTTAGGTCTTATTAACTTAAGACATGCATTAGACTGGGTAATTTTGACGAATTACGAAGCGCATACCTTTAATTTTTTTCTTTTCACCCTAATAATTTAAATCTGAAATATAATTGCGCCAATGTTTGAGGTAAATAAAGTTCAGTAATCAGAACTATAGAATTAACAATAAACTCTTCTGATTTTGCTTTACTTTTGGACCACCATTGGTTAAGGGTATCTAAGATTCGGCATAGCCGAATTTACCACTTTTACTTGTTTTACTTAACCCTTTCGACCCTAACGTTGCTTGTGAGCAACTTCATATGTTTGACGACTAACGGTAAGCGTTATTTTTGTTTTTGTTCTTGTAACCATATATATGTAGAAAGCGACAAGTGTTCTCTTTAAGTTTAATAAAACAAAAGCTAATTTGATTGTCAATTTGCAAAGTTATTTTCATTAGTACGCGCGTGTGTCAAGACAAATATATTGGCGAATTTAGAAAGAGGTTTTAATACATGTGACTTTTTTTCAAAATTAAAACAAAAATTTAAAATTTGTTTATTGAATCTTTTTTAGTAAATATCAAGCTAAATATTTGTAGAAGTTTAATCTTAGAATTTTAAACAAACAACAGTTGAGTAATTTTCAAAGTTTTCAAGTTGCTTGTGAGCAACATTGGGCAATTATGGTAATTAATTTACATACTTTTAGAGATGAGACCCCAAGAGAAGGGCTTGACAAACAAAGACATTGAAAGAATTTTGAACTTCGATTGGGATGTTTCCAGTGACGAGGAAAGCGGCGATGAGGTGGAAGACATATCTGCAGTGCTGAAGAGGAATTTGGAAGGGATCGTGGAAAGAGGAGAAAGCATAGAGAGGCCTTCTTGACAATATACTGGAGGATGAGTTTGAGCAAGAATCCTCTGGTGCTGTTAATATGTGCTTTGAAAAAAATTGATCAGAAATCTCTTAAATGGAGATCAAGGCCATATGAAGCCCCAAATACTATTTTGAAGGGCGATAATATCCTAAAAATTCATGAAGTTTTGACACAAGTTGAATATTTCGAAAAAATGTTTGATACTCGTTGTATCGATTTGATCGAACAGCAAACCAATTTATATGGACTACAGGAACTTGGCATTGAGCTTAACTGTACCAAGGAGGAAATAAGACGGTATATTGGTGCTTTGTTATACTTAGGTGTTTTTAGACTGCCCCAGTTTAAAACGCCATGGACCCAAAACATAAAGCTTACGGCTATTTCAGAAGCAATGACTCGAGGCCGGTTTGAAAAAATTAAGCAGTGCTTACATTTCAACATAACATACAACATATAACATTCAAATAAAAAGAAACAGAGAGGAGAGACTTTATTACATAATCTACAATATAATATTATTAATGACTGTTTAAACTTAATCATTTCTAAGATGAGATTAGGTATTTATTCTCCAATAACAGTTTGCCACAATTGATGGACAATGTGGATTCCCGTACAGCACTTCCAGTTTGCCATTGAATTGGGGTTGGAGTGTTAGGGAAAGACGCAAGACCACATGATTTAATACAAGCAAAGCAAAATCCCCATATACCTGGTCCGTGTTGCTGCATTTTAAAAAAGTAGCATTTACATTGTCATTATTAATAATACAAATACTATGGATTTTCTTAATGTTCGTTTGATGGGGTATATGACAAGATTTCTGCTCAAATAATTTGTTCCATTATTCATGGCCACCATTAATGTGGTTATAGTGTGTTTGCCCAGCACATAAAAAGTTCTTATGCTGCCCCAGGAATTGATGTATTCATTGATGCTTTGCTTATAAGGGAAACGATTGGCTGTACAACTTACTGTGGCCTTGGGATTAGTTCTTTGATTGAGCATGCGTCTTTTTTCCAAAGTTATATCCCACAACTTTATATTACCATAACGGTCTAAGGTAATCAGGTGATTCTTGTTATCAAAAATGTGTATCTTTATTATATTGACACCATCAATTAGCTGCATGCGGCTACATCTGGAATCAAGTGACAAGTCCACAAAAAATCTAGTATTGTCCGTCAGGGCCATAATACATGAATCCTGATCTAAAATGCGTACAATTTTGGCTGTTTGTTGGAGACTAAAGATAAAACGCCACTGTTGGATATTGACCCCTATTATAAAAATATTCAAATTAATTTTGGTAAAGTTTTTAAATTTGAAATCTTTACCTTTCTGAAAACCATAAGCGACGCGGAAATTCTTCTACTTGCTTTAAAGCAATTTCCTTGATAAAATCGTCCGATAGAAGAGCATATTGTAGAAGGCAGCAATCAAAGAAACGCATCTTGTCTTTCTTTTTTCTTTTTGGTTTTCTTTTCATGATGGCGGCTTTTTTAATGATATTGCCATATTATTTTAGATGAGGAACAATGGAATTAAAATTTACAGTACAGTATAAATAATTTCAAACATACACAAAACAAGTAAGAGTGGTATATTCGGCTTTGCCGAATCTTGGATACCCTTCACCAATGGTGTTCCAAAAGTAAAGTACAAAATCGTAAGAATGTATTGATAATTATATAGTTTGTTGAGCCCCACACAAATGCTTCATATGTATATTCATTTTCTTTTGTTTATACTAAATGTAATTCCTAGCAATATTTGGTTATACTAGTATTATATGCAAAGAATCTTTAAAATTAAGAGTCGGAAAACGAAAAGCTTTTTGGTAGCGTCATCATCTAAAATTGTTATGGACCCAAAGGTTAGGTTGGGCAGGTGGCTGATGTCGAAGGCAGCGTCACTTCGATTCTAAAGTGATATGTGTCTATTTTACGAACATTTAAGAAAGTTCGATAGACCAGATAAACCATGCAGAAAAGATGCTTCAAAATGTAGATGCCCTTAGATTTGCAAGAGCACATCGATTTGATGAAGATTAAGTATTCTGGCATGCAACCCAAAAACACAGTGCCAAGTGAGGGTTGTGTACTTTAATTCATACGAATTATCCAACTATTAAAAGTTCATGATTAGTTATTTAAAACTCTGAACTGGTTTAGGTCAAAGGTTTAACAATGATTGTCAATGTATACAAGCCTTAGAATTATAAGGTATACACTCTTAGTTTTAGATACATACGTGAAATATATAGTTTTTAAGTGAATGGATATCAGCTTTGGCGGAAAATTTATTGAAATTTACTTATTTATCTGAAGTTAGTTAACTAATTAAGATGAATACTTCAACAATAATATTTGGGATGTATTGTTCCTTCGATCTGTCCGATGGATGTGTGGAAAGTTTTGCTCTAGTTCTTTGAGCAATTATAATGTGATTTAATTTATCAGCATTAAAGTGATTCCTGGTCGGGGTTATATGGGAGATAACAGTAAATGTGAACCGAGCTCGCCCATTTTCAATGCCGAACTTTTCAAAATATCAGAAATACTTTTGTCAAATGTTGTCTCTCTAGAAAGTTTATTTTAGGCGATATCGCCCTGAATAACGATATTTTACAACGTCTTTATACTAAATGTCATCATCGTATCTGTTATAATAGATAGATAATTATAATTAATTAGATAATTATAATTTGTCATTTATTAGCTACTAAGAGATTGCCTTAGGCGAACTTATACGGGAGCAATTGTCAAACGTGAACGGATTTCTCCCAATTGCAATTAAAAAATTTAAATTTTCGTTGATATGTGAGATACATACATACATATGTAGGTTTTGAACGGATATCATGTAGTTAGCTGCATTTTTGTACTTCCTAGGAAGATTACCTATAATTTGATATATAATACATTCTCAAATGTTATACACTACTACACTAAATTATATCTACCACAAATTACCGAGTGCATCATAATTTAGGTAATCCGCTGCGGAGAACGCTATTAAATTTGATCAAAATAAACATCTAAAATATCGACAAAACAGGAGCTCCAAAAACTACAACAGAAAAAAGGACAGACAAGTAGACGGACGGACGGTCAGACAGGTAGACGGACGGACGGACAGACAGGTAGACGGACGGACGGACAAACAAACGGACGGACGTCGCGAAATCGATTCTCCTGCCAATTCTGAGTCGATCGGTACAATTTGAATGGTATTTATAATCAGATTTGTGGAGTTTATATATCAGATTTTAGGGAATCCTCCCACAAAGAACACTGTCAAATTTCATCACAATCGGTCCGTAAACACTTGAGATATCGCTGAAACAATACTTACAAAATGTAAACAAAATTTCTTAGACACGTACTTTGGGCAATTTGCTGTACATCACAAGTAGTGTTTTCGCGATATCTCAGTTGTTTATGGACCGCTTTCGATAAAATTTAATAATGTGCTTGGCGGGGGAATTTCCTAAAATCTGATATAAAATGTATGTATGTCTGTGCTCTACGAAGATGGTTTTTCCTATTTCTGCATTTAATTTTTTCAACAAACAAACCCTAATGCGTACTTTGGGCAATTTGCGATACATCAAATTTAGTGTTTTGGCGGTATCTCAGTTGTTTATGGACCGATTTTGATAAAATTTTACAGAGTGCTTTGGGGAACCATTTCCTAAAATCTGATATATAATATATTATCACATGTACACCAGAAGTATGTTGTTTCTCTTGTTATTTAAAAGTGTGTTTCAATAAAAAATTTTAAAATTTTCGTCTAATTTTTGGTATTTTTTCGATATTTTCGGTGTTTATAAACAGATTTTAATGAAATTTAATAGCGTTCATTGCGGGAGAATTTCCTAAAATCTGGTATATAACTTATGTAGGTCCATCCTCCAGGGGCTTCAGAAACTTGATTTCAACAGACAGACAGACGGACGGACAGACAGACAGACAGACAGACAGACAGACGGACATCGCTTAATCGATTCTCCTTCCGATTCTGAGTCGATCGGTATAATTTTTATGGGGTCTACGATCACTAATAAAAAAATTACAAACGGAATCACAAACTTATAATACCCTTTCACCTATTGGTGAAGGGTATAATAATACAAATAATTAATACAAGTTAATTTGACATAATATAAAATGCTTAATAAAAAGAATATTAAAACTTTTTGTAATCATAGGCAAATTAAAGGAAATGTGCTTTGTTTTTTATTTATTTTAAAATTTAGTTTTCTTGGTGTTAAAGTAGTATATGGCTTATATGACAGCTTTTTTATAGGAAATAATTATTATTTATAATGAGACTTATATTATAGTTCTTTTGTTAATTATTGAATAACATAATGGATATCATAACTTTTCTTTTAATATTGATGTAGATAAAAAAAACTCAAATGAGAGTGAATTGTAGTATTTTTTTAATTTAACTCATTTATACTATTTGTACTTATATGTCCATAATTTTTTTTATCAAAAACATAATTTACATATTAACACTTTTACCAATATTTTTTATTAAATTATTATACAAATCGCTCATTTAATAATTTGTAAAATGCATGGTGTAAAACTCACCTATTTTATTTCTTTGTAACCCGCAATTATTTGACGTTGAACAAATAAAATTTTACACCTCCAAATAATAACTCTGTACCAGCTGTTTGTTTGAGCAAAAAAAACCTTTGAAAAAAAGTACCAAAAGTATACTACTTTATGGTAAAAAAGTGTGATTTCTTCACATCAATACAGATTCAGACGTTAAGGTAAAGTGACAGCAGATTTCACTAAATGCTTTGCACACAATAGAAACAATCAGCTGTGACTTTCTGTTAAGGCGGCCTCACGCTAAGTTGACCTAATCCATGCTTTAGGCGAGCATTCGTAACAGAGAAGAGACTGAATATATTCACAAATATTGACAACAATATATGCATGCTGCTCTTGCATTGCCTTCAAAGGCAATAACTTTTTATGCAGATCGCTTTATTCATTCACTAAATTTTCGTTGATTTTTTACACACTATTTTATTATTGCACTGCACAGTGGGAAAATACGGCCAAAACTCAATAACTTGGTCATTTCTTAACTTTTTTTTTGAAATTTTCTGTGCATGTAAATAATATACCTTTAGCTAAACTGAAATAGTTTTTTTAAGAAAATATAAAGGCTGTGGTCACTTAAAACTGGACTACTAAACATGCTGAAAAATCTTTGCTGGCAATTTTAAAAATTATTTACTTTAATGGGATAATTTATGAAAATAATAACTATCCTACGACATACGTCTTGTCAAAATCGGACATGTCCTTTTAAAGATATTGGCCTCAAAATATGAGCTTATAACCAGATTTTGTATGCTTTTAACAAATCTACAGAAAAACTCTAAACATTTAACATTCTTATACAAATAATTACTAGTCCTTGAATAATATAAAATTTGTGGATTTAAAACTTTTTATTGCATCCACAATTATGTGACCACTACCTGTATACTTAAATAAACTATATAAAGGTCACTCAAAATTGAAAATTTTGTTTTTTTATGTTTTTTTATGTTTATATAAATTTTGCATTGAATTAGAAAGAAAGATAAAGAAATGGCATAAAAATATTACATCATGCAAAAATTTCACTTCAAGTAGTGATTTTTTTCGCGATAAATTGCATAAAATTGCGAAAGAGGGGTGTCACTAAAAACGTTATAATTCTTAAAATGGGATGCAAATGGATACGAAATTCATAGAGCTTATTACTGATTTAATTCAGCTATTCGATGCAGTTGTGCTCCAACCTCTAAAAATCTCTAAAAAAAATTGGCGGTCTGTTAAACTTTGTATTTAAAATTAAAACAAAAAAAAATTTTATAGTTGTTTTAACTGCCAGAATTCTACATAAAGCATAGGTCAAAAAATATCGAAACTGGCGCGGTTAATTAGCACAAGGTATCTACTTTTTAATCCAAAAGAGAAAATAACTTAAAATTTTACACTTTTTCCAATATTATCCGAAATTTATTTATAGGTTCAAAAATACAGTAAATTTTATTAAGAACATAAAAATAAATATTCAAACTTTGAAGAATTATTACAGTCTTAGTAGACAATGCAGAATGGTAAAAATTTCGGATTACATGTTTTAAAATGTCAGCTCTAATCTGACATCAAAATTTGTTAAAAAAAAATTAAAAGCAACTTTGGGGGTTTTGGCCATAATTTCCTACTGTGCACTGCCAAACTTTAAGTTAGAAAAAAATCATACCACTCTCTAATTTTTGGTTCTATTCGCAAAGTGTTTGTACAATATGCCTGCGTTCTTATCAGTGTTGCCATATGTTTTTCTACGCTTTCCCGCTGAATTATTAGGCTACAATTTTTCTATACAAAAATATTCATTAATAGTTTTATATTGATTATTTTTCTAAAAATTTTCAATAAAAAATTTTCTTTATAGAAAAATTTTCGATGAAAATATCTTTCTATACAAAATTTTTCAATAAAAATATTTTTCTATTGAAAAATTTTCGATAGTAATATTTCTCAATGGAAAATTTTTCAATAAAAAAAATGTTATAGATTTTTTTTTATAATAATAAAAACATACAATCGAATCGCCGTGGCATAGCAAGTTAGTCATCCGCTTGGAAAAAAATAAACTTAAAAAAAGCGACGGTTTACCTCATAACTCAGCTAGCCACTGGTTATTGAGTATTAGGCTATGAAAAACTTCTCTTACTAATGATTTTTCCGTTCGGAGCCGGTGTTAAAACGTAGGTCCCTTTTAATGAGGCCAAAAATAGAATCGGATGCAGCTCATTATCTAAAAGAAGTAGCCCTTGTTCCAATTGGAATGTTGTCGGGGAATTATATATATAAATATACAATAGAAAATTTGTTGTTTTTTAAACGAACTACAAACACATTGCAAAAAAATTACCAATATAAGTTAAAAGTATAAAAAAAGATTTTTTGTTCTGTTCTATTTGTAAGGTACAGGTAAGCAGTCAATATTGTTAAAAAAACGCGATTATGAATCTAAGGTGCCCTACTTTGAGGGCCAATTGTGCCGCCCAAGTAAAACATATGTTTTGAGAGTTTAAAACTTGATCTCCCTAACACTTTTGCTATAGCCATATAAATTTTTTTTTTTTTTTTTTGTTTAACGATTTCTTATTATAAAGGTTTTTTTTTTAATTTGCTCCAATTGAACTTGGTTCGTAATGAGAACTTATAGTATGCTTTACATTAGACTAAAAATATATAGATGTTAATATAGCATTTTATAGAATAATATGAATAGGAAAGTGTGTAGCGTATGTCACAGTATATATTTTTAACAAAATAATATTTATTAAATACAAAATTTAAGAACACGTGTATGTCTTATTTATAAAGCAATAACACTGTATATATCCACATATTAAATTAAAGGTATTAGGTGTTAAAAAAACTTTCAGTGGGTGCAAATTTGATGCTTTTGAAATTTGATTTTTTTTAATTTTTGGGACACTCAAGCAGCTAGCCGCAGCATTCTTTCGACGAAAAATAAGATCTAAAAAGTGAAAAACTTTAAATAAAAAATCGCATTTTAACCGCGAACATAAAAAGGAAGGAGATGAAACTCAGGAACAAATAAAACTAATATTTTCACTGATTAACAAATCCTTAAAAAAAATATGAAAATTGAAGTTTTTTCTAATAAAAAACATTCAAGTAAAAACTGTATCGTCCGTCATGTATCGTCCGCAACAGTTCATTTATGGATTTTTAGCCCAACTGGAAACTTTAAAATATTTTATAAAAGTTGTTTTGTAATCCTCTGGTTTTCCTTTATCTTTAATGTATTCACAATTTTTTTATTACTATGACCGATTTGATGAAAATTACAGAAACACGTGTTGAAAAAAAAGTTACTTCCATTTTTGAAGCGTCCGTCACAGCACTTTAAAAGCGAATATCTTTTTCCTCCAAAAGAAGTATGTAAATTAACAAATGCCATTCTTTAGCACAATCGATGGGCTAATATTCTCAGAAATCTGTGTAAAGATATCTAGTGTATAACGGCAGTAGGATACATTTAAGTACAACAAAATCCGTACAAATGTATCGTCCGTCACGCAGGATTTGCCCATATGTTTTCATTTTTTTGTTAATTTGTATCTTTAATGAAATCAAGTGTTTGTTATAAAAATTTATAAATATTTTATTTAATTCAAATCTAGATTTAGAGTTATTACACAATTGAAGTCAATGAGCGAAATATTTTGTAATCTATTTCCCTAAAGTTCTTATTTTACTGACAGAATTAGCACTTAAAAAGAACCGATAGTATCGATAGTTTTTTATCAAACTATCGAGGGTGCCTACTATCGATAGTTTTGCAGCTCTAGTTGAGATGTAACTGAATAAAATATCAATAAGCCAGCAAATTAATATCAATTTATCGATGTGAAGAAATCACACTTTTTTATCACACGTCTTCTCAGTGATGCATAAAATAGTACTAAGTTGGTACTTTTTTTCTAAAGCTTGCATTAATAAAAATGTAGTATTTTTTATGATTAAACAAACAGGTGTTTACAGGGTATGTTATTTGGAGATGTAAATTAATCTCTTTCTTACAATTTTGTTCAACGTCAAATAATTGCGTGTTACAAAGAAATAAAATAGGTGAGTTTTACACCATTTTACAAATTATTAGATGAGCGTTTTGTATAATAACTTAAAAAAATATTGGTAAAAGTGTTAATGTGTAAAATATAACTGCAAATAGTATAGTATTTAGTATATAACAATAATAGTTTTTGAATAATATTTACATCCCGACAAGTTCGTTTTTTTTTGATAAATGAGTTAAATTAAAATAAACACCTACTACAAATTACTCCCGTTTAATTTCTTTATCTACAGCACATTAAAAAGAAATGTTATGATATCCATTATGTTGTTCAATCATTAACAAAAGAACAGTACTAAAGGGTGGTTTAATTGTAAGGGCCGATGTTGAATGTGAACCACACCTAAATGAAAAGTTTTTTTCCGAATTTTATTTGACATTTCTCTATTTCAGACCTACTCAATTTAAACCATGGCGATACACGATCCAACAACGTGTTAAAGTTATCCAGAAAATGGGCGTTCAAATCAAAATGCATATCGTGCACTTCGTGATTTTGTTGGTCAATTTGATCGTCCAAATGTGCGTACAATCGCAAAAATCGTGGAAAAATTCGAGCAAACCGGGTCTGTAGGAGATGTGAGAACACCAGTGCATGCTCGTACTGCAGAAAATATTGTTACTGTTCCCGATAGTGTGGCTGAAGAGCCGTCCTCCTCAACTCGTCGTCGTGCCCAACAATTGCATCTCTCACGCTCGTCGTTGATGAACATTATGCATAAAGAGTTGCATTTACACGCTTACAAGGTGCAATTGGCTCAAGAACTAAAGCCTCTTGACCATTCCAAACGTCGTGAATGGGCAGAATGGTGGCAAGAAATGGCAACAGTGGATGATCAATTTTCGATCTTCAATCAATCTTCAGTGATGAGGCACATTTTTACCTCAGTGGATTCGTTAATAAACAGAATTGCCGCATTTGGGCGAATGAGAATCCAAGAGTAATTGTCGAAAAACCAATGCACCCACAAAGAGTGACTGTTTGGTGCGGTTTATGGGCTGGCGTCATCATCGGGCCATATTTTTCCAAAATGAGGCCGGTCAGGCAGTTACTGTGAATGGTGTTCGCTATCGTGAGATGATAACGAACTTTTTATGGCCCAAATTGGAAGATATGGATGTGGTTTCAGCAGGACGGTGTCACTTGCCACACAGCTAACGAAACAATGGCTCTTTTGCGCAACAAATTCAATGGCCGTGTTATCTCAGGTAATGGCGATGTCAATTGGCCGCCAAGATCATGTGATTTGACACCGTTGGACTTTTTTCTTTAGTGTTATTTGAAAGAAAAGGTGTACGTCGATAAGCAAGCAACAATTCAAGAGCTAAAGGATGAGATAATTCATCACATTAACAGCATAGAACCTCCATTATGCCTCAGGGTCATCGAAAATTTGGACCATCGGATGGAGGTGTGCCGGCGTGGTCGCGGCGACCATTTGGCCGATATTTTGTTCCATACATAATTGAATAATACCAATATATCATAATAAAATAAAATTACAATCATTTCCTAAATAGTTTGTGTTTTATTCAAAATCAACATCGGCCCTTGAAATATAGCCACCCGATATAAGTCTCATTATAAATAATAATTATTTCCTATAAAAAAGCTGTCATATAAGCCATATACTACTTTAACACCAAGAAAACTAAATTAAAAAAAACTGATTGGGTGAGGACACAAGTTATCTGCTTGGAAATATTCAGATCAATTCTCTTATAAATTATCTAAAATAGGGGTGGGTTTTATATCGTTTGCTCAGCATTCATACAAACCAGGAAAATTCGAAAAGAAATGAAAAACACAATATGTGGTTAGTTTTGGAAAATAGACAAAATTGCAAGTTTTATTAAGCAATTACAATTATTCGACCGTTTTTACATTAGGGTTTAGGCGTTTTTGAGGAAAAGAGACAGGGCGATTTTGCAACAATCAGCTTTCATATATGATGAACAAATAGGAATTATTTGCCCATCACTAATATTAATGCCAAAGACTATAAAGGATCTTTTGGCATTAACATTGCCGCCCACCTTGCAAGATTGCAATGAAAAATGGAATATGTCAATTTGGTCTTGTCTGAAAGACTGCTTCTGTAAGAAAAAATATAAAAGGAATTAAATTTAGAGTATTAAATTGCAATAATGGAATTCATATTTATGATTATTCAATTTACAATAAGTTTTGTAATAAGAAATTAAAAATACGTTTACAATTTACTTCTACCTAAAAGTGCATTTGAATGATTTATAGTGTGGCAGGGCCGTAAATGGTCCAACCAAAGACAGTACTTTGTGCTGTTGGAAAACCGGTTCGGGAGAAAACTCCTTGGCATATTATTTTTGGATACATATCGGCTTCAATGACAATATCAATTGAAGCTTTTTCATAAAATTGAGAATCGGCTAAAAACAAATCCCGGAAATTCTTTTTATAGGATTGCGGAAGGGATTGGGCGGGAGTATGGATAGAGACTCGGAAAGTTCCCTCAATCTTTGAAGCCGAGTCAAACCTGGACTTGAGGACGAGTGGACAAACCGTTTCCGCGTTTAGAGTGTACGAAGTAAAGTCCAGTTTATCGATGAGACTTTTCGCCACACGGCTTACTGCGGACCCCAAGTCTAATAGACATCCAATCTTTACGAGCGCAGTTGGAAGCAAAATAACAGTATTTTGACGTAGAATTGACGTCCAGGTTGTCGATTTTGAAGAGGAAGTGGACCTTCCTTGTTGAGTAGTGGATTCTACTGGCTTTTGAGCAGAAGATGTTAGATCTTGATGATCTAGAGCAGTGGTAGCCAAAACATTTGTATTAGTAAGTGTTAGTTGTATTGGTGAGAAATATTTTACACACTCGAAAAAATATTTTAATAAAATTATGCTATTTTCAATCAGATCTATTAGTCTCAGTTACGTGTTAAATTATTTTAAAAAACCATAACAGTTTTTGGTTTTACTAGTAAGTTAAAACTTTATGAATATGAAAATCTAAAACATATAATAAAATTTAAAAACTCTCTTAAAAGTAGCTCTACATAACGTTACTATTTTAATTTAAAGTATTTATTTCATAATACTATTCATTCTTCTTTATTTTTTTTTATTTTCATAATACAATTCAAAAAGCGAGACGACAAATGTGCATTTTTCGGTGGTTGATGGCAGACTAAATGAAAGAGCGTAAGAATACATGTGATTTCAGAATGCTTAATTCAGTTCGAGCTGGCGACCATTGATCTAGAGGATGTCGATCGGTAGAAATAGACCGAGATCGTGTTCGACGACGTCACTCAGCTGGGATAAGATCCTTTACTAGGAGCGGGTTAACGTGCAGTAGAGTGTGGTTGAATTTTCGGCAGTGTTTCCATCCATGTTTTGTGAAGCAAGTCCCCTGTGAGTGATCATGGGCTAAACAGTTGGCGCAATATTTATGTTTCCTTACGGCGCACAGTGGTTCAGAATCGTTTTTCATTGGCCAAAACTCTGTAACTTTTTAACTATTAAAGATTTTTTAGTTAATAGATAACATCTGTAGCTTTTTTGAGTGTAGGTTTTATTAAGATCGGTACCGTGGTTCTTAAGAAATTTAAGCTTGAGATTTTTATTTTGTATCAAATCTGCCAACTCATTTTTGACCCACTTCCTCTTAACCGATTTGGCTCAAATTTGGGCCACAAGTCGACCTTGGATAGCAATTTAATATTTAGGGTGCACCCTTTCTCGTTGAGGTATTTACAGTATTTTTAATAGGGTGGCCCAAATTTGAATTTATGCTTAATAATACTTACATATTACCTAGTTTTTTTTTGATAAAAGAGTGTAACTTAATTTTTCTTTAAATATATATTTATTTGTAGTCATAAATAGATTGTAGATAAATAAAATAATATTTAATATTAATATTTGTATACTTTATTGCACTCAAATGTTAAATGCAAATTATAATTATTGTTTATTTGGCTGTAATATTTCTTGTAAATATTTTATATTCTGCTCTGTATTACTGCTGTTTAACTTCGGTACTTAGGTCCGAAGGATTTACTTTCCATTGACTTCGAATGCTATAGATGAATGGATCTGACGATGCCAATAATATGTGAAATAAGTCTTCATTTGTAGAACTTCGTGACGTTTTTCTAGTATTATGTTCTCTGTAAAATCTGTAATCCTTATTTCTATTTTCGTGTGCTTCCTCTGATAAATCTCCAATTGGTAATAAATGGTGCTTAATGACATCTTCTCCATGATAAAGAACTTTGTGCACTGTTGCTGACATATTTCTATAATTGTATTTGGATGTATATATAGCAACAGTTTCCTTGTCATAATCACCAAATTTTTTAGCATTAATTTGTTCATTGCACTTAAGTACTTCAGTAATTGTTTTAAATCTTGAAATTAGATCTATATCAACACCTGTTATATCAGATGTAGTTTCGGGATCCAAAAAGAATCTTCTTGCGGTATTGCCATCGTTTGTATTGCCTGATCCTTGTTTTGGTTGATCTATAATTAACCCGTGTTTGAGAAATGCATCATGAACTTGTTTCATTTTCAATTTTCTTTTCTCTTTGTTGGTGTCATTATTTCTTACTGATCCTGAAGATTTGAAATCCAAATCATAGCTAATATTCAGTATGTGTTCCATAAATCTTATTCTCGTATGTAGCAGTGATAATCCAAATTCAAATGCATCAATAATATCTAGTGACTGTAGGTTCTTGGTTTAAATTAAAATTCATTCTGTACTTTACTGAAAGAAATTTTAAAGGTTTTTTCCCTATAAGTTTTAGCAGGTAATTGAAACATCTGTGCAAAATGCAATATTTTCAAAATTCTTTGAAAAATTCCCTGAAAAATTCAGGGAAGTTTTTTTTTAAGATACCAACCATTTGAATAAAAATTTAAACCACTAATAACTTTTCAATTATTGAAATAACTATCTGCAATTTGTATTTAAGACAGTGAATGATTTCTAAAGTAAATTTACTAGCAATTTTGATAGAATTTTGCTTGTAAAAATGTTGATTATTTTCATTTAAATAAAAAAAGTCTTCTAAGGGCGGGTCCGGGCGGGTGCAAAAGTATATATAGGCTTAAAGAGAACACTCTTGGCTTTCGTTGGGTGGTTTCGGTTTTTGTTTCCATTTTTCCCTTTAAAAGTTATACACTACTAAACTTGAAATTTTATGAGTATATGGTGATTTTAAATTTATTACATAACACCTTAACTACAAATTATACAGGGTGCGCAAATAATATTTGTTAAAACCAACAGTCCACCCAACATAACAAAAAAAAACGCAGCCCATTAGCATTAACAGTTTTCAAGAAATCGTAATTAATATGAGATTTCTTTAATTTCTAAATTAACTAAAATTCCTTGTCTTTAGCAACATGCCACGCCCACTACAGCGAATATTTTGACCAAATTTTTTGGCCACCTTAGTTTTGATATGTTTTATGTCTGATGGTATAAACATTTTAAAAACCTATGTCAACAAAAAATATAGGTTTTGGCCAATGAAATTTGATTCTGAACCACCGTGCGGATTCATCGCAAGGAACTTGCGACACATTCGGAGAGGATGGGGACGCTTACACAACCGACATGGATACAATTATATTTTCCCATAAATCCTTTGGACGACTTTTAGAATTTCTAGGCATTATTAGGCTGAGAAAGAAAGAAAATATAATGATAAGAACGTGAATTAGGAATCGATTAGTAGCGCAATTAGTTTTCAGTTGGTTCAGTCGAAATAGGCGATATTGGTCTGGAATTCAAACAGGATTTTGACATAACAGATGAGTGAAATTGTCTTACAGAATGGCAAAAATTGTACAAAGCTTTCAGTTCTTACGTTTTCACTTAGCCAGAAATGACATACGCTTCACAAAACCCAAAACCAAATGATTTACTCATGTGACGTACATTTCTGAGTAAAACGTTTTACAGAACGAGACCATAAGTTTAATAATATGTTTATTATAATATCTATTAAAAATAATAAAACTTTCTTCCAAAGTATTAAAATTATGTCCAAATTTGAGGTGGCTCTTTGCATAAAATAAATTTGCCTTTCCAGTTGGTTATCTATTAAATAAAAATTAAAAAAATTGAATTTTAAGAATTTTTATTAATAGTATTAAATCAACAATTGGATTTTGATCGGCTAAAAAATAAATGGACACGTTTTTGGTACTTTTTTGAAAATGGCGCTAAAAAGCAAAAAGGGTAAAAACTTTTTTTTAACCCATATGTATCTTTTGAACTAATAAACATAGAAACATAATTTATATCGCAACCGATAGGTATTAAAAAACTATTAAACACGTATTTGGTACCTTTGCGATTAATACGAAAGAGTAAAAAAGGAAAAATATTCAAGGGTAGGTTTTTTGCTTTAAGGCCAATAAAGCTAGAAGCATAATTTATTGGCTGGTCGATTGACATTGAAAAAAAAAAATAAAATAAGTGTTTGGTACTTTTTTTAATTTTGGGGGTAAAAATCGTTAAAAACATATTTTCTAAACCAAAAGTGATAGAAACAAAAACTAAATTGGTCTGAGATCGACACGTATTCGGTACTTTTTGTAAATTCAGGCGTATTAAGTAATAAAGAATTGTTAGACACGGTATAATTTATAGGTATAATTTACAGACGGGTCGATTCATATTGAAAAAGTATGACATGTGTTTGGTACTTTTTAATTTAGGGTTAAAAAGGGGAAAAATCGGTAACGTAGTATCTACTAAACCAAAAGAGAAGGAAACAAAAATTAAATTGGTCTGGAATACGCACTAAAAATTAAGGGACACTGGTTCGGTCATTTTTTAAAATTGGCCGCTTAGTGGTAAAACTGGGTAGAACATGAATTAGTTAGTAACATCATATCTCTGAAAAAAATCGTTAGAAACAAACTTGAAATTGGATTTGGATCGGCTAGCAAAATAAGGGGACACGTATTTGGTACTTTTTTGGAAATAGAACTAATAAGGGAGGAAAAAACTATATTTTGGTACTTTTGAACTAATAATAATAGAGACTCAGTTAATCATTTGATAATTGATAAGTACTAAAAAACATTAAGAAGGTGCTTGGCACTTTTTCTATAAATGGGGCACAAAAAACGGGTATGTTTTTTGTTTTTTAACTATGAGTATCATTTAAACAAATTAAGCCGGAAGTATAATAATAAGACGGGTCTATTCACTAAAGAAGTATAAGACACGCGTTTGGTTAGTTTTTTTTTAATTTTTCGGAGTAAAAAGTAGGGGAAATCGGTAACGTTATTCCTTCTTAATCAAAAGTGATAGAAACAAAAATTAAATTGGTATATGATTAGCACTAAAAATTAAAGGTAGCTGGTCCGGTATTTTTTTTTTAATTTGGCCGCTTATGGGTAAAACAGGCAAGAAAATGGATAAATTAGTATCATATCCTCGAAAACAACATAAATAAAATCAAAGTTGAAGTTGAATTTTGATCGGCTACAAGGGGACGTGTGTTCGGTACTTTTTTGGAAATGGCACTAATAAGAGTGAAAAAGGATAAAAACTATATTTTGGTACTTTTTTAACCCATACTTATCTTTTGAACTTATAAACATAGATAACTTTTGAATCAATTATTGTATAGAAACAAAATTTATACCGCAATCAATAAACATCAAAAAGCAATCAAATACGTGTTTAGTACTTTTTCGACTAATTGGGTAGAAAAGGACAAAAACTTGTCAAAAATTTAAAGATTGGTTTTTTTCTTTTTAAACTATGCATATTGTTTAAATAAATGAAGGTAGAATAATTATTTATGGACTGTTCGATTGGCATTGAAGAAATATTAGACAGGTGTTTGTTTTTTTTTTTTCAATTAAGGGGTAAAAAAAGAAAAACAGTAATATACCTCGTTAACAAAAATCTAGTTAAGACCAGCAATAAAAATATCAGAACACGTATTCGGTATTTTTTAAATTAAAAGAAAGGTAAAAAAGGAAACTCAAAAGCGACAAGAACAAGATTTAAATTGGGTTAGCAATCAAAATTGGATCAGCTATGAAAATAAGGGAAGCGTTTAGTACTTTTTTGAAAATGGCACCAGTAGAGGGTAGGTATTTATTTTGACCTTTATGTATCTTTAGTAAAAATAGAAATTAAATTTATATTGAAATCGATAAACAAGTATAAAAATTATTTTGTCAAATTTTGTAACTTCTTATTTGTAACTTTGTCAATTCAAATTGTACCGCTAACGAAGTAGCGGGTTATAAAGCTAGTACCCTATAAATATTCCTGCGAACTTAAGTGACAAAAACGAGTATTTTTTAAGTAATTACGAAAAAGCAAAAGGGCTTAACTACAAGTTGAATATTTTCTGAAACCATAAAGGCTTAACTACAATACAAATGTTTAACCCTTATGTCTACAACCACCTACCCGGGTATGTTTTTCATTTTCAATTTGATATATTTTGGTCATTGTATGAGCTATCGACTTGAAATTTTAAATATGCTCCTACAATATAGTTTTTTAATGTTTAAAAAAATAATTTATTTATTTCATTTTTTTTGGAAAAAATCTACAAGCAGATTTTGAGAATAACCCCTTTGCCATACAACCGACATACCCGGGTATACACGAAACAATTCAAACAATTTTTGGAGTGAAAATGAAAAAATATGTACAAAATGCTCACTACATATGTCATTTACATACATACATACATATCATTAAAAATAACATCTCTTTATAAAAAGAATAGAGATATCTACAAAAATATTTAGTAGTTTTTTTTTCCATTTTTTTTTGTTTGAGCATGTATGGCAAATGCTTACATTCTGTTCCGCACATACCAATTTTTGACATCCTTTGCAAGCAGTTTTTGTAGATCTCCTTTTATTAAATTTTGTTTGTGCTTCTTTTTTCCGTTGTCATCACCTTCTTCTGGAACACATACTGAATTATGATTTGATTTTACTGTTTAGCCTAAAATACACTATACAGCGTGATGAAAAATGCCTCATTATTTCAAAAAAAAAAACTTGAAGAAAAAAAAAAACTTCAAATAAAGCGACGGTTCACCTCATAACTCAGCTAGCCACTGGTTATTGAGTATTAGACTATGTAAAACTTCTCTAACGAATGCATTTGCCGTTCGGAGCTAGAGTTAAAACGTAGGTCCCTTTCAATGAGTCTAAAAATAAATTCGGATGCAGCTCATTGTCTGAGAGAAGTACCACTTGTTCCAATTGGAACGTTATCGTGGAAATTATTATTATTATTAATTGTTCACTAAGTTTTTGAAGTAAAATTCTTCTACTGTTTGTAGATAATTTAAGACCATCTTTACATTTTTTGGATTCTAGCATCATAACTGGCTTTCAGTTTGCACCATCAACTTCAATGTTGTAATGAGATGTGGATAAAAGCTCAACGGATGTGTTTTTTTTTTTTGGAAATATATAATCACGTACTAATGTTGTTACTAAATCCAAAGACTAAAGATTCTACTTATCTTTCTTTTGGATAATAAAATTTAGCCGGAACAAATGTTTGCCTTTTTTCAATTGTCTCACACGATGTTTTTTCCATCTTTAACGACTCGTTCACCCTGCTTTTTCCCTTTCTGCAGAAGGCACCAACTCAGTATTTATCTGTCCCCTAGTGGATAAGATGAAAGAGAATCACAAGCTCACTAGACCTTTATTCCATATTTTGTCAGCTTCGAAGGAATACATTGAGTGAATAAAGTTTTACCATGGTGGGGACGGTATCCATCAACAGTGATCTTAGCTCCTGCTATATAGTTGTTTTGTAGGTTTCTGTTTACCACCTGGAATACGGCTGTTGATTTATCACATTCCTTGCGATATTCCCGTCGATGCACAATGCTAGGGATGTCAATTAGTCAATTGCGTGGACGAATTTTGAATGTCTGACGTCAGCTAGTAAAAGTATTCCGAGAGGAATACTAGTAAAAGTATTCCGATGCATCAAACGACTTTCTTTTTTTATGAAATGGGATGCAAGGGCTTTAATTTATTGATATAAACACAAAAAAGTTGTTCAATCTATACACATTCCCATATAAACTGTATGACATACCCGGGTATGCTGGTTGTATGTATAACATAATTTTTTTGGTTGTAAACATAAAGGTTAAGCAACATTTTAAACCTTTACAGCGTTATGTATAACTAAAAATTAGCATTAAGTTAGCATACAGTTTAACTATATTTGGCAAACAAAGTACTGATAACAAACTGCTAAACACTTGTTAGCAAGTTGCCAAATACTTGCTATCTTCTGTCAAACAGCTGTTTATTGTAAATTTTTTTGTAAACAAAGGAAAATATAAAATGAATTGTGCCTAAAATTAAAAAAATAAAAACTTAAAATAGAATTGTGGAAAAAAATAAAATTGTACGCGAAATAAATAAAATGGAAGTTTTAGACGTTTTAGACAACTTAGATTATCTTAGAACCCGAAACCGCTCTAAAAAAATTTACAAAAAAGAAGAAACCCATTTTTGGAGTACAACAATGAAGAGTTTCGTGTCAGATATAGATTTTCCAAAGAAAACTGCAAAAAGTTGGTAAAATTGGTGCATGCCGACCTTAAAGGAAAAGGTAAAAAACACGGTGGATGCATTCCTCCATATTTACAAGTACTAGCGGCATTAAGATGTTGGGGCCGCAATAATGTCCAAGATGACTGTGCTGAAATTCATGGTATCTCTCAGTCTATGATGAGCCGAATATGCGCAAAAGTTGCTGAGGCTTTTGCTAAAAAAGCCAAGGATTTTATAAAAATGCCAACATCAGTGGAAGAACAAATTATAGCAATGGAGAAATTTAAAGAAATTGCTGGATTAAAAAATTTTATAGGAGCTATTGATTGCACTCATATTCGTATGAAAGCCGTTGGTGGTGATGATGCACAATTGTATATCAATCGCAAAGGACACTTCTCCCTAAATGTGCAGGTATTAACATTTAACAAAAAATTATATATTATAAAATACATACATTTAATTACTTTTAAATTGAATAGGTGACGCTTCCTTGAAAATAAAAGATATTGTTGCCTGCTGGAGAGGAAGCACCCATGACTCCAGAATATTTAATGAGAGAACAATAAAAGAAAAATTTGAACAAGGTAAATTTATGGGTCGATTGTTGGGGGATGGCGGATATAAATGCACAAACTATTTGTTTACACCTGCGCAGAACCCAAAAAACAGTCAAGAAGAACTTTACAACAAAGCCCATATTTTGACAAGAAATGTTGTTGAAAGGCTTTTCGGTGTTTGGAAGAGCCGATTCCGAATTCTTCTGGATAAAATGCGAATTTCCCGAAAAAATGGAAAAATTTTAATTGTGGCTCTCGCCGTACTACATAATTTAGCAGTATTGTATAATGAGGAAGAATTTGGTTAGTTTTTTTTTTATTAAAATATTTTGAATGTACTTAAATAAAAACTTTTGATATTTTTTAGATGAGAATGAAGTTCAAAGCCATATCCATAGAGTACAGCATAGAGTGTGATCATATGTTCTACTAAGCTCAAAAAAAAAATAGAAAAAATAGCAAAAAAAATGTATAATGACATTTCGTATATGAAGATGACGTCTTTTAAATGTACCTTTGACGTTTGTTAAATGTACTTGACAGTTTCGTCCACAGTCTAGTTGTGGTTTATGGCCATATCCCGCATGCTGAAACTCTACAAAATAACAACAGTGATGAAAATATTTCACGCAAATCATATATTTACCAAAATTTTTAATTTTGCTTAATTTTGTTTTAAATATTTCATTAGTGTAAAAATAATACATTTGCTTTCTTTCAGTTTTTAAAATTAACATTTATTAAATAAAAATAAAACTAAATAACAATTCATGTTCAGTCGTTTTAGTTACTAAAGCAGAAAACTAAATAAATTAAAATTTAAAAGTAAATAATAAGTTCATTCTAAAAAAAAGTTCATTCTAAAAAAAAGTTCATTCTAAAAAGAAGAAAAATTGTTCATAAACGTTGTGAAAATAAAATACTGGCGATAGGAAAAAATAAGTTATCTTATATAAAATTAAAAAAAAAATAAAAAAGTCTAATCAAAAAAACCACTTTTCTTAAATTTTTCAATTTCTAGTTTGATTTTTTCCATTCTTAAGATAAGCTCTTCCCTTTCTTGTCTTTCTAACATTTCGTTCCTTCTTTTTTGTATTAAATGATTTTCTTCCAAGTATTTAATTTCCAATTCCTTTTGTTTAATGCTCAAATCCAATAGTTTAATTCTTTTTGAATTTTCATTTTCAACTTTTGATTTTGAGTTTTTCTTTCTTTTAAAAGCTATTGGATTTTTATTTTCTTTTATTGAGTCACCATCTCCCATATTAAATAATTCGTTGTCGCTTTTTATTGACTCATCTAGCTGGATTACTTCAGAACATATCTTATCTTATCTTATTATATTCTTAAACGAGCAATAATTGTATATATATATATATATATATATATATAGAATGGCTATCTCGAAAACGGCTCTAACGATTTTGATAAAATTTGGACAGTGGGTATCTTTTTTGATGTATAGGTCGAAGAAGAAGGGACTTTTGGAACTTTTACCTCTAAGAGGGTAAAAACGGGTAAAAAGGGGAAAAATCGAAAACGCTATGTCTCCTAAAGTAATGGGTATAGAAACAAAATTAAAATTATGTTTTAAACAGCTTTGAAAATAAGCGGACAGGTGTTTGGTACTTTTTTGAAACTATGTCCGATAGGGGGTAAAAAAGGGTGAAAATAGTTTTTTTGGCACCTTTTTAACCCACTCTTATATTTTAAACTAAAGAATGTAGAAAGAAACTTGGTACTGCAATCAATAGATGTAAAAAAAACATGAAACACGTATTTGGTACTTTTTTGATTTTGGAGCCATAATGGGTAAAAAAGGGATAAAATGATAACTTAACATCTCCAAAGTAATATGAATAGCAACATTATACATTATGTTAAATGCGTTTTAAAAAAATGTACCGAATTCAATTGGCACCAAAAAAGTACCAAATATACATATGGAACTTTTAGAAATTAGGGAATAAAAAGGGGGAAAAATTAGTATTATTTTAAACAAATGAATGTTTGTCTGTATGTATGTTCTTTATAGAATAGTAAACTGTGAATTTGATTGTGTTATGCTCTTTAGCGAAGATGTTGCGGATAAGCCGGCGAAGGTTTTAAAGTTGATAAGACTAATTTCCGACAGATGGCGCCACTGAAAATTACTAAAAATTAATTAAATCGTAAACTGTACATTTGATCATGCTATGATCATTAGCAAAGTTGTAGCGCATGAGCCGACGAAGGCTTTTTAGTTGGTATGAATAATTTCGGACAGGTGGCGCTACAGAAACTTACTCAAAGTCAATTTAATCGTATGCTGTACATTTAATCATGCTACAATCTTTAGCAAAGTTGTTGCACATGAGCCGACGAAGGTTTCTTAGTTGGTATGAAAAAATTTCGACAGGTGGCGCTACAGAAACTTACTCAAAGTCAATTTAATCGTATGCTGTACATTTAATCATGCTATAATCTTCAGCAAAGTTGTTACGGATAAGCCGAAGAAGGTTTATGAATTGGAATAAGCAAAGTCCGACAGGTGGCGCCACAGAAAACTACTCAAAATGAATTAAATCGTAAACTGTGCATTTGATCAGACTATAATCTTTAGCAAAGTTGTTGCTCATGAGTCGACAGAGGTTTCTGTTGATATGAATAATTTCCAAAATTATTCAAAATGAGTTAAACTGTAAACTATGCAAACTATGTGTTGGTCGGACAAAATAAATCAAATAATTCAAAATTAACTGAATATTTCTACAATGTCTTTCCTCTAAATTTGTTTTAGCACTTTATAATATAAAATATATAAAAACTTTAAAATTTTCCTCAAAATGCTTATCATAAAGCTCCGAGCAAGGCTCGGTCTACCAGGTACTTTTGTTTAACTGGGAATTGCTGTCGTACATATTGCTGTCGATTTTACACTATCCAAAGGTTTAGGTGCAGGTCCACCACCAGTCTGCTTTGTCTGTTTTATAAAAGCAGAGTTTTTGATTTCTAACTTTTGGTTATACATAGCGCTGTTAGTTTTTAGTGAATAAAATCGTTTTTGACCGTACGCATATACAATTTTGTAGATAGATGTACTTTGAGTTGCTGTGTCATAGTCAATCAGAAAATCAATTTAAATTTTTGTGTTAGTTACGCCCTTTTTCATTTCATGTGAAGATATAGTATTGTTTCTGTAGGACTCATCCAAAATCAGTCTTTAGAACATACTTGTAATTAACCAAAAACTCTTTTCATTCTGTACTTTACTTTTGGAACACTTTTTATATAGTAATATACCAATATAATATATAATAGGAGACAACCGGCTAGTCGGATTTAGGCAGCAACTGTCCATATAAAACCATTAAACAATTTTTCGCACCGGGATCGGTTCAGATTTTATAGTAATAAACCAATATAATATATAATAGGGGATACCCTGAAATCGGCTAATTTCTCGAAAGTGACAACCGGCTAGTTGGATTTAGGCAGTAAATGTTCATATAAAACCATTATCAAGTTTTTCGCACCGGGATCGGTTCAGATTTTACGGGCATATTTTGTATATATATATTTAGACAATAATTGTCCACATAATTGCATCATTAAATTTTTCGCACTGCTAGCTATTCCGAATTAAGGGATCAACAAACTATATAAATATTTTGATTAAGTTTTTTATTCTATACCCACTTAAAGCTAATTTAAAAACAATAACAACTGTATAATTATGGTAATACGAAATTTTATTACAAAAACTGTTTTTTATTACGGGTTTCATCCATTTATATATTAAATAAATGTTCTTTATTTTCATGATCATATTCTTAAAAAAGTAAGTACACAGTTTCTTGTGATCCCCCATACGATTTTCGGTTGCAAAAATTGGTAAAACAGTACTTTTTTCATTTTGTCCTTTTTGCAACCAACATTAACACGGCATTTACACATGCAAGTGCAAGTGAAAAAAAGCTCAATACATTTATATTTTTTTACTAACACAATCACATTTCTGCAAGTTGTAGGCTCACTGGCAAGCGATTTTGATTGCCAGTGATTTTTTTACTTGCATGTCAGAAGAATACCTATACACAACTTGTAACAAGTCACCTACGTGTGTAAACGTACTGTAAGAGTGTGATAAAAAAGTGTGATTACACGCGTTATCAATTCGTGTTTCTGCCCATAGAGTACCGCATAGAGTGCGATCATATGTTCTACTAAGCACAAACAAAATAGAAAAAATAGCAAAAAAAATGTATAATGACATTTCTTATATGAAGATGACGTCTTTTATATGTACCTTTGACGTCTCTTAAATGTACTTGACAGTTTCGCCCACAGTCTAGTTGTGGTTTATGTTTCTGCCAGTGTGTCCACTGTTCGTTTCTCTCTGCCAAAGAGAACAATTGTATTTTACCCTCTGCCCATTCCTGGATTAAAATTACTTTTCAACTAATAAAAACAGAAGAGTGTGTAACACTGTTAAGCTAAGATGAAGTTTTCAACAATTCCCCGATTAAAATTTCTCTAGCGTCCATTTTATTTGCAACTTTATTAATATTTTTATGAAATTATTTCTAAAGAGAATATGTACACACAAAAATAAAATAAAAAATTCACATTTATATAAAAGAGTAACAGCATGGTTGTAAAAAGTGGCATTTGCATGTGCTCGTTGAGCGAATGCAGAAAATATTGCATATTTTTGATGCAACATATTATGAAAAGAATATGATGAATTTTGAAAAAGTTGCACTTTTTTTCAAAACAGCACAAATAATTTCACAATGTTGCATGTAACATTTTTGTTAGAAAAGCAATCACCATTAGTTATTTTATATCTAGCGTTAACGCTAAAGTGGCAAACCTTAAAGGTTGGATTAGTTGAACTTAGCGTAAGGCTGCCTTAATGTCAGACTTTAGAGCAGTTCTTCAACAACTTAAGACGAAGATTTTGACATAAACAATAAAAACAAATTATTTGTCGCTTGAACAGTTTGTTTGTTGTATACACAAACTGTATGCTTTTTTTATTCGGCTAATTTGTAGCCGGAATAAAATGTGTTGTAAAGGCATTCATTTTCCTGTACTAATAAAATTAGTCTATATTTAACTTGTTAAAATTTTTTAATTTTTATTTTTTACTTGTTTTTTTTTTTTTTTTTTTTTAACAGCGTATTGTAAAGTGTTGTCAGTAGTGAGATATACGAAAGAGTTACAGCTATTTTTAAATCTGTCTTTGATCGCGGCTTTTCAATTTTTTTGTTTATTAAGAAAAAATATATAGAGCAATATTGGGCTCTGCCGAGTACATATGCATATTTTATACATAAGTCTAATTTATAGAGTGGACCATTTAAGGGTGAGTCATTAAAAATGTTAAAACAAAAACTTTTTGAAATTTTGAAAATTTATTTTTTGTTGTACAACTTTACTGGTTTTTACTCGTGGAATATTATTTTCCGAGCTGGCCAAATTTCGAACACTTTCGAGTGTATGTGGTAGTAACTCAGCAATGACATTGGAAATTTCGGCCTTAAAATGCTCAATTGTCTCAGGTTTATCAGAATAAACCATCTTTCTAACAGCTCCATCTCAAATCGCAGCTTCTTAAAGACCTATTGAAATAACCATTTTCACTATCAAACTTTCGACTCAATAAATAACATAAAATTAACTTTTTCGGTAAAAAAAAAGCTATCAAACATATATTTTACTCTGACATTGTATAAAAAACAAATAATTTATGAAATATATTGTATGAAAAATTAACTATTAACATTGTTCATGCAAATTAAGCTATGAGATATTATGATTAAAAAACTACAAAAATTAATTTGCATTTTTTATATGTATTTTTTATTTAAGCGTCTTTCTATATTAACATATTGACAACACTCTTGATTAATCTCACTTAAGAATTTTTTTTTACAGATTCAGACGTTAAGGTAATGTGACTAAATTCACTAATTGCTCTAACTGTTTTACACGCAATAGAACCGACTAGCTGTGGCGTTTCGTTAAGGCAGCTTTAGGCTAAGTTCAACTAATCCACCCTTAAACAAAAATGTTAACGCTTTGCCAACAGTGGCATTTAAAATAAATAACTTGGAACTACATTTTTATAATTGAAGCATAGCCGCGAATAACGTTGTAAGCGACAAAATAGAAATTGTTCACAATTCGTAAATAACGTAGGCAATATCTAGATCATTTTTTTTAATTCATCATGGATTAAAAAACTAATTTAGTACAAAAAAAAAAAATGTTTAATAATAATACTTGGTTAATAAAACATGTATTACTTATTTTTTAAAATGGAAAACGTTACATATCCAAACATTATTGTCACATAAAACGTTATCCCATTTTGCACAACGAAAAGTGTGATGGCATTTAAAATGTTCTTCGCTCAAAGGAAACGATCCTATTGCACTTAAAACGTTTTTCCACATTACCTGCTCTAGGGCGTTTTTGGAAGGAATACTTTTATTTTTAATTGTTATAAACTCATTTCCACTATTTCTCAACCTTTTTCTTTCATTATCTTTCCAATTTTCTACATTACACTTTCTTTTTGTGCCTCTGTTACACTTATAAATTACTTTTGACAATGCTGTTCGTATCATTTGACTAACACTTTCTAATTGTATTTTAATAGCGATAAGGTGCATAATTTTAGCTGATTTGGTGATTGATCAATGTAAAAGAGTCAAGTTAATTGTAATCTGCAAAAAACACGTTTGTTTGCCAGTTATTGTTAACACTAGACACGGAAACTTTGTATATGCCTAGATTGACCCAAAGCAGTCAAAATGACTGCAATGTAAAATAATAACTAATGTGTAAATAAATTTGTTTAAAATTATTTTTTAATACTTATATGTTTTACAGTCATTAAAGAAACTGTGCCATTATATACACAATTGTTTTCATAATTTAAATTGGAAAGCAGTCAAAATGACTTCCTTCGGCAAACTAGTGTTAAACTATGTGTTACTTCATGTCAATTTTTATTTTTTTATAATACAGCACTGATATTTTTCGTACATATGTCCATATTATTTTATTTATGATATAACATTTACTCGACAAAAAGTTCCGAGAATGATATTATTCTAGGCTCTAAAACTATATCAGTCAAATGCAACACATATGATAGTTATAGCAAATGAGTTGTTTGTCCTTGGCTGTTATATACAGTTTGTCAAGTAATTGTTTGCATTAAACAAAAATATTGAAAATGCAATTTAAATTTCGAAAATTAAACATCAAATCGTTTAAATTTGTTTCTTTTGTTTAACACATAACGTTAATGTTACTACTACAAAAAGTCGTAAGCAAATTGGAATGCAACAACAACAATGCAAAAACAATTTAAAAGGCGTCAAATAAATGTTTGCGCAACGAGTAAAAATACCACAAAATGCTCTTATACCGTTATATTGTTGATTTTATAATGTTTGAAGAGTGTTATGCAAGTGTTGTTGCAATGCATGTATTTATTTAATTTTTTTTAAGACTCTTTGTAGTAAACAGTTACATTAAAACAAATTTAAACGATTTCGAAATTTTAATTGCATTTCAATATACCGGAATACTATATTTTTGCAATATTTCCCGAAATTTAGAAGAATAATTTTATTATAAAGATATCATTAACTGTTATTATAATGATATTAATACAAACACTGCATGGTAAGGACCATAGTGTAATTATAACAAGTGACTGCAACTCGTCAGCTGTTTTTCAAATTTTGTTCTAGTTCAAAATTTGTTTAAGTTTTCTAATGTCAAATTATTGTTGTTATTCTGAATTGTCGAATTGTTGTTTTAAATTTTGGCATTAAAAAACTTATTATCCAACAACAAAATCTATGTTGTTTTTGGCTTGTTGTACTTGTTGTAGCCATGCGTTAACCTGTATATATGAGCCTTGGTAAGGACTCTACTGTAATATTTATCATGTTTATTTTTTATTAAAGCATATCAACTCATTTACAATGTGTTGAAGCGTAATTTAATTGATATTGAAAAAAAAACATTAATTTGTGGAATGAAATTAAATAAAAGCGACGCCGCCAAGAATTTTTAAGTCGACTTAGTTCTCTGTATTCAGAGCATAGGGTGATGTATCCGGCGTTGCCATATGCTATTATTAAAAAATCACCATTTCAGAGAAAAAATCTTATAAGAAAAATCTTCCACCAATAATCTGAACCAAAATCAAAAACTTATTACAAAATTAATTTTTGAGGTATTAAATAGGTATCAATCCCTTCTTGTCACATTTTCATAATAATGTTAATAAATAATTTTTTATTATATTCCTTAACCTATATTCCTTTACTTTAACAAAACAACTCTAACTTACTCATACATGTTCCCGCAAAAAAATTTTCAATACAAATTGTTGTTTTTTGAGTAATATCTGACAAATTCGGATTGTTTTGGGTAGTTTCGTGAGAGTACGGGAACAAACGTATTAACACCGATATATAAAATGTTATGATTCGACTTAAAATGGCGATACAGTAAACAAAATACGAAAAGGGCGTTATTTGTAAGCGTGGTAAAAGATTGAATTGTTTTAACATTATTTTTAATCCTAGGGGGTGACTGACACAACTTATTTTTTTTTTGTATGGAAGGCGAACCGCTCTAATGTACCTCTAGGTTTTAAATGTGCGTACCGTTATCACGAAATGAAAAATGCTGTACCTGGATTTGTAAAGCTTTTTCATTAGGAAATTTGAAATTAAACTATCATAATCCTTTTTAATATTTTAAATTATAAATATACAAAGTAAAAATAGTTGAAAGTTTATCTATAATTTTATTTGGAAAAAATCTTACAAATCTGACAAAATTACAAAAAATCATATATTTTCAAGCAAACTCTTAAAATCTTACCAGCAGTCCAAAAATCTTCAAAAATAAGATAAATCGTACCAACTGGCAACGCTGGATGTATCTGATGGAATATATTTTATCTTGTTAAAACTCTAAAATGCATTTAGTTTACTCTCCGAGTTTATACGTTCGTGTTGTTGCTAGACTGCGATGCGCGTTTTTCAACTTGAAAAACTTGAATTTTTATGTTTTAAGAAAACATAAAAAATCAAATTAGAGTTACAGACAATGTTTAAATTCATTTTTACAACTTTAATAAGAATTTTTCATTTAAATAGTTCCACCGTTTGTAAATTAAATAACTAAAAAATGTTAAAATATATAAAAAATACATCCAAAAAGCCTTAAATTTATTTTTTATAGATAAATATTTGTGTATACCATTTGCTTTGAAAGGCAAAAAGAAAAATAATAAAACAGGATAACATACATACAGATAATTATTAAATTTGAAAATGCTGTAACCTTAATGCTGAAGTAACAACTAATTAATTTGCCGTAAATTACACACCCATCTTAATACCCTAAATTGTATAATTGATTTACTACAAAAGACAAAGGAAAATAAAGTTAAGAAACATCAACTTTAAAATTACGATATTTGAAAATTTTGTACGAAAACCTGCCGTAAGCTATCAAACAAACTACATGTATTATCATCTATCTGTCTGTCTCTATCTCTCTCCCTCTTTTAAACGTAGCCCACAAGTATTTTTCATCAGTTATTGGATATTTTCTTTTAGCTATTAAATTATTAATAGTCGGTAAGTTAGTTTTTTTGTTATTAATTAAAATAAAAACAAAATTGTTTATTTGACTGGTTATATGTGTTGGTTTATGTTAACTACGTTAGTTATTTATTTTCTCTCATATATGCACGAATGAATGTATGTACATAATTTTATATTTCATTATATGCGTAGTTTTTACACATTAATTCCTTTTTCTATAATTTAAGGATTGTGCTAGTATCCTGGTGGTTCATTTAAATCTTTTAATAGATAAAATAAGTTATTGACGTCTGATTTATTTCTAAGGCACTAAATTTCAAACTTAAGTTAGATTATTGCTTCTAGTGTTTATGTGGTTTTGTTAAAAAAAAAAACACTATTTGTACGTAAGAATTTTGTATACATATGTATTAACATACATATGTATATCACCCCAAAAAATATTTCGGTACTCTTTCGTACATACAAGGCGTATCAAATATAAAACGATGAAAAATTGAAAATGAGCGATATATCTAAATACCAGTAGATTGTGAAAACTAAGAAAATATCGTCAGCTGAAATGTAACCCTAAAAAGTTTTATGATATAATCTGGTAAAAGTTGAAATAGCAAAAGTTGAAATAGAATTAATCATTGCACGGTGGTAAAAAGCGGCCAAAAATTATTTTTCTTAGTTTTATAATTCTGATTAAATTTATAATGGTAGTTTTTAGCCAAGACTTAGGTATCCAATTTGAATCGGGTTGTGACATACCGAGTGAAAGTTCAAAACAATATTCAGTATACGCAGTTGTTTCTCTGGAACAATTTTACAAGATGTGGAATTCAGTAAAAAGTGATATGAAGTCATAAAGATTTTGAGGCTCTGTAGGGTCCATTTCGAACTGACCTGAATGAGGTTGTGACATACTGGGTGAAAGCTCTATAGGATGTGGAATGTAGTAAAAAGTAATATGAAGTCATAATGACTTTGAAGCTCTGTAGGGGCCATTTCGGACAGACCTCAATCAGGTTGTGACATACTGGATGAAAGCTCTAGGGGACTAGATTCCAAAACTATATTCAGTATATGCAGTCGTTTCTCAGGAAAAAACTGACAGCATGTGGAATGTAGTAAAAAGTGATATAAAGTCTCTTTCACGTTCTGTAGGGGTCATTTCGAACAGACCTAAATGGGGTTGCGACATACTGCAAAATTTCCTATTTATATACTTTACCACCATAGGTGGAAATGGTATGTATGTAACGCATAGAAATATTTGCCTTAGACCTTTTAGTATACCAATAGGCTAAGAATCACTTTCTAAGTCGATTTATCGATGTCCGTCTGGCTGTACGGCTGGTTGGCTGGCTGGACCCCAATGTAGACGTTGTAATCAAAGTACAGGTCGCAAAGATAATTTTATGAAATTTGACACAAATATTTTTTTTGATAGTGGGACCGTGGCTATTGAAATTCGTCAAAATTGGTTCATTATTTATGCTACCTCCCATAGGTCCCTCTTTCCGGAATTGATATATTGGCCACAAATATCAATATTTTTCATTAAATTTAAAACAAAAACTGCTTACGTAAACTTAAATCACTGTACCAAATTTCGTTGAAATCGGTCCACATTTGACCATAGCTCCCATACAAACTTATGTGTCAAAACGCACTAAATGAAAAAAAAAAATCACTAAAACACTCTTAAATCTAAAGATAATGAGATTTTTAAGTTTATTTTTTGTAAACATAATTGTTGTAACAACTGTAATCAATTTGCCAAATTTCGAAATAATCGGTTCACATTTGACCCTAGCTCTCATATATGTCCAAACGCTGTAAATATATAAGTTTTGAGCAAATGTTTATATGATGGCAAATTTTAGCAAATATTTGTCTTTATACAGGAAAAAGAACACCTTCGACCTTAGTGTTGAAGGGTATTGCATGGTCAAGCTTGCCCGACTATAGTACTTTCTTACTTGTTTTATTTACGCTTTTTCTAGTTTTATAGGAAATTTTGAAAATTTCCTATTTTTATAGGAAATATTAAAAATTTCCTATTTTTATAGGAAATCTTAAAAATTTTATATTTTTAAAGAAAAATTTGAAAATTTCCTATTTTTATAGGGAATTTCGAAAATTTCCTATTTTTATAAAGTGTGTGAAGTTAAATTCGTCAAGTTAAATACGTCCCACAAAAATGTTAATAACATTACAGGGCACTGTTAAATAGATGAATTTAAAAATATATGATTTTTTCGTAGAAAAAACACAAAAATATAAAAAATTTAGATCATTTAAGTAAAAAACAATCAGAATTTATAATTTTTTGTTAAATAAATTTTATAAAAAACTTGTATTAAGAGCTACGTGCAATTATATAGGCGCATATTTGTTGCACCAAAAAGGCAATTTCGAAGAGACCTGAATAGGGTTTCGATATACCGTTGCAAAGCTCTAAGGGAGTAGATTCCAGAACCGAAGTCCTACTATTCAATTCTTTCTCAGGAGTTAAGTTATGCCGAAGTAAAAACATGGAAACATGGCAAATGTTTGGCCCAAAAGTGGGGCACTTTGGACAGACCTGAACGATGTTGCGATATACCGGGTAACAGCCCTAAGGGAGTACATCCCAAAACTATATTCAGTATATGCAGTTGTTTGAAAATTTTGACAGCGGGTGAAATGTAGTATAAATTCATGTGAAGTCACTTGGACAACACTTTGAAGCTCTGTAAAGGCCATTTCGGACCGACCTGAATCGGGTTGTGACATATCGGGTGAAAGGCCTAGGGGAGTAGATTCCAAAACTATATTCAGTATATGCAGTTCTTTCTCAGGAAAAATTTTATAGGATGTGGAATTTAATAAAAAGTAATATGAAGTCATAAGGACTTTGAAGCTCTGTAGGGGCCATTTCGGACAGACCTGAATGAGGTTGCGACATACTGGGTGAAAGCTCTAAGGGAGTAGATTCCATAACTATAATCAGTATATGCAGTTGTTTCTCAGGAAAAATTTTACAAGATGTGGAATTTAGTAAAAAGTGATATGAAGTTATAAGGAATTTGAAGCTCTGTAGGGGCCATTTCGGACAGACCTGAATGAGGTTGCGACATACTGGGGGAAAGCTCTAAGGGAGTAGATTCCATAACTATAATCAGTATGTGCAGTTGTTTCTCAGGAAAAATTTTACAAGATGTGGAATTTAGTAAAAAGTGATATGAAGTTATAAGGACTTTGAAGCTCTGTAGGGGCCATTTCGGACAGACCTGAATGAGTTTGCGACATACTGGGTGAAAGCTTTAGTGGAGTAGATTCCAAAACTATATTCAGTATATGCAGTTGTTTCTCAGGAAAAATTTTATAGCATGTGGAATTAAGTAAAAAGTGATATGAAGTCATAAGGATTTGAAGCTCTGTAGGGGCCATTTCGGACAGACCTGAATCAGGTTGTGACATACTGGGTGAAAGCTCTAGGGGAGTAGATTCCAAAACTATATTCAGTATATGCAGTTGTTTCTCAGGAAAAATTTTACAGGACGTGGAATGTAGTAAAAAGTAATATGAAGTCATAAGGACTTTGAAGCTCTGTTAAATGAAAAATTCTCATTTGCAAATGGAAAATTCTCATTTTCAATTTAAAATTTCTCATTTTCAAATGAAATTTCTCAATTTCAATTGGAATTTTCTCAAATTCAAATAAAAATTTTCAATTTCAATTGGAATTTTCTCATTTTCAAATACAAATTCTCAATTTCAATTGGAAATTTCTCAATTCAATGTGAAAATTTCTCATTTTCAATTGAAAATGGTGTAGTTTCATTACTGACTATAGATTTTTTTAAAGACTGGCAAAAATATTTGAACTTATTTTTTTGAATTACTTTTTCTTGCAATATTTTAAATGAAAGTTTTATGTCCAAAGAAACAATTTCAGAATATTTTTAACCTTTTAAAATGTATATGAGTTTATTAATTTAAAATTGATTAATAACTTTAAATTTTCAATGCGTTAAAAAAAAGGAAGATTGTATACTGTAGTTTTTCGATTTTTACATGACAACTTACCCTGTACTCACTTAGCATATATTAACTGAGGGTATTAAAATATCCAAAACACAGTGTGAATATAAACATTTTTTATTTTTTTTTATATAAATTTGAATATCGTATATTATTTGTCTTATTTTTAAGATAAAATAAAATTCCTTTTCAATAACCTCATGTATGAAATCAAAATTTTAGATAAATTTTGGATAATTTTTTTTTTTATATACATAAGTACAAGTACAAATATTGAAATATACATATTTTGTTGTATACTTTTTAATAACATCTAGTCGATTTTTTAAAAAAAACATATAACTTTATTTTATAAATATCATACTGTTTAATATTAAAAATGTATAAATAAATAAATACCCAACAGAACTGAATTTAATATTTTTGTTAATTTTTAAAAACAGTTATTATATTTAATAAAAATTTAAAAATGATGTAAATCTTGTTGTTTTTTATGTAAATAATGTAGCTTAGGAATCTAACCCTTTCAAGAAATATAAAGCGTACAAAATGGCCCTTACAGCGCTTCAAAGTCTATATGATTTCACATGATTTTCTGCTACATTCAGGATACTGTTTCCAGACGAACAACTGCATATAATGAGCATATACTGAAAATTGTTTTGGAATCTATTCCCCTAGAGCTTTCACCCAGTATGTCACAACCTGATTCAGGTCTGTCCGAAATGGCCCCTACAGAGCTTCAAAGTCCTTATAACTTCACATCACTTTTTACTAAATTCCACATCTTGTAAATTTTTTCCTGAGAAACAACTGCATATACTGAATATAGTTTTGGAATCTACTCCCTTAGAGCCTTCAACCAGTATATCGCAACCTCATTCAGGTCTGTCCGAAATGGCCCCTACAGAGCTTCAAAGTCCTTATGACTTTACATCACTTTTTACTACATTCCACATGCTGTCAATTTTTTCCTGAGAAACAACTGCATATACTGAATATAGTTTTGGAATCTACTCCACTAAAGCTTTCACCCAGTATGTCACAACCTGATTCAGGTCTGTCCGAAATGGCCCCTACAGAGCTTAATATCACTTTTTACTAAATTCCACTTCCTATAAAATTTTTTCTGAGAAAGAACTACATATACTGAATATAGTTTTGGAATCTACTCCCCTAGGCCTTTCACCCGATATGTCACAACCCGATTCAGGTCGGTCCGAAATGGCCCCTACAGAGCTTCAAAGTCCTTATGACTTCATATTACTTTTTACTACATTCCGCAGCCTATAAATTTTTTCCTGAGAAACAACTGCATATACTGAATATAGTTTTGGAATCTACTCCACTAAAGCTTTCACCCAGTATGTCACAACCTGATTCAGGTCTGTCCGAAATGGCCCCTACAGAGCTTCAAAGTCCTTATAACTTCATATCACTTTTTACTAAATTCCACATCTTGTAAAATTTTTCCTGAGAAACAACTGCACATACTGATTATAGTTATGGAATCTACTCCCTTAGAGCTTTCCCCCAGTATGTCGCAACCTCATTCATGTCTGTCCGAAATGGCCCCTACAGAGCTTCAAAGTCCTTATAACTTCATATCACTTTTTACTAAATTCCACATCTTGTAAAATTTTTCCTGAGAAACAACTGCATATACTGATTATAGTTATGGAATCTACTCCCTTAGAGCTTTCACCCAGTATGTCGCAACCTCATTCAGGTCTGTCCGAAATGGCCCCTACAGAGCTTCAAATTCCTTATAACTTCATATCACTTTTTACTACATTCCACATCCTGTCAATTTTTTCCTGAGAAACAACTGCATATACTGAATGTAGTTTTGGAATCTACTCCCTTAGAGCTTTCACCCAGTATGTCGCAACCTCATTCAGGTCTGTCCGAAATGGCCCCTACAGAGCTTCAAAGTCCTTATAACTTCATATCACTTTTTTCTAAATTCCACATCTTGTAAAATTTTTCCTGAGAAACAACTGCACATACTGATTATAGTTATGGAATCTACTCCCTTAGAGCTTTCCCCCAGTATGTCGCAACCTCATTCAGGTCTGTCCGAAATGGCCCCTACAGAGCTTCAAATTCCTTATAACTTCATATCACTTTTTACTAAATTCCACATCTTGTAAAATTTTTCCTGAGAAACAACTGCATGTGCTGATTATAGTTATGGAATCTACTCCCTTAGAGCTTTCACCCAGTATGTCGCAACCTCATTCAGGTCTGTCCGAAATGGCCCCTACAGAGCTTCAAATTCCTTATAACTTCATATCACTTTTTACTACATTCCACATGCTGTCAATTTTTTCCTGAGAAACAACTGCATATACTGATTATAGTTATGGAATCTACTCCCTTAGAGCTTTCACCCAGTATGTCGCAACCTCATTCAGGTCTGTCCGAAATGGCCCCTACAGAGCTTCAAAGTCCTTATAACTTCATATCACTTTTTACTAAATTCCACATCTTGTAAAATTTTTCCTGAGAAACAACTGCATATACTGATTATAGTTACGGAATCTACTCCCTTAGAGCTTTCACCCAGTATGTCACAACCTCATTCAGGTCTGTCCGAAATGGCCCCTACAGAGCTTCAAAGTCCTTATAACTTTATATCACTTTTTACTAAATTCCACATCTTGTAAAATTTTTCCTGAGAAACAACTGCATATATTGATTATAGTTATGGAATCTACTCCCTTAGAGCTTTCACCCAGTATGTCACAACCTCATTCAGGTCTGTCCGAAATGGCCCCTACAGAGCTTCAAATTCCTTATAACTTCATATCACTTTTTCTTAAATTCCACATCTTGTAAAATTTTTCCTGAGAAACAACTGCATATACTGATTATAGTTATGGAATCTACTCCCTTAGAGCTTTCACCCAGTATGTCACAACCTCATTCAGGTCTGTCCAAAATGGCCCCTACAGAGCTTCAAAGTCCTTATAACTTCATATCACTTTTTACTACATTCCACATGCTGTCAATTTTTTCCTGAGAAACAACTGCATATACTGATTATAGTTATGGAATCTACTCCCTTAGAGCTTTCACCCAGTATGTCGCAACCTCATTCAGGTCTGTCCGAAATGGCCCCTACAGATCTTCAAGGGTGTGAAGATAAATTCGTCAGTTAAATACGTCCCACACCTATGTTAAATACGTTCCACACACTGTTAAGCTGATTTTGAAAAAAGACATATTTATTTTTTTACAAAAAATAGCAACAAAAAATACATTTTTGTAAAAATTTTATTATTTTTCAATCAAAAACGTTTTAAACTAAAATCTAACAAAAACAAAAAAAGATTTACAAATTATTTTCATATAAAAAAATGTAATCTATAACAAGAATATTCGTGACGATATTTCCGATATTTAGAGAAAACATGAATCGGGGTAGCGAAAGACAGGAAGTAGCCCAGGACTAGTAAAAGGTATCACCATATCGGATATGTCAAGTTTTGGGCCGATATCGGAGATATACATTTTTGAAAATTTTAATTTTTCATATATTTCATATGAAAAAATAGAAATTTTCAAGTCGATATATTTCATACTTAGAGAAAACATGAATCGGGATAGCGAAAGACAGGAAGTAGCCCACGACTAGTAGAAGAATGACCATATCGGATATGTCAAGTTTTGGGCCGATATCGGAGATATAAATTTTTGAAAATTTTAATTTTTCCTATATTTCATATGAAAAAATAGAAATTTTCAAGTCGATATATTTCATACTTAGAGAAAACATGAATCGGGGTAGCGAAAGACAGGAAGTAGCCCACGACTAGTAGAAGGAATGACCATATCGGATATGTCAAGTTTTGGGCCGATATCGGAGATATAAATTTTTGAAAATTTTAATTTTTTATATATTTCATAGGCAAAAATAGGGTATATTTAAGTCGATCCAATCGATATTTAGAGAAAACATGAATCGGGGTAGCGAAAGACAGGAAGTAGCCTATGACTAGTAGAAGCTACGACCATATTGGATATGTCAAGTTTTGGGCCGATATCGGAGATATAAATTTTTGAAAATTTTCACTTTTCATATATTTTATATGAAAAAATTGAAATTTTCAAGTCGATATATTTCATATTTAGAGAAAACATGAATTGGGGAAGCGAAAGACAGGAAGTAGCCTAGGACTAGTAGAAGCTGTGACTATATCGGATATTTCAAGTTTTGGGCCGATATCGGAGATATAAGTTTTTGAAAATTTTCATTTTTCATAGATTTCATATGAAAAAATAGAAATTTTCAAGTCGATATATTTCATATTTAGAGAAAACATGAATCGGGGTAGCGAAAGACAGGAAGTAGCCTAGGACTAGTAGAAGCTATGACCATATTGGATATGTCAAGTTGTGGGCCGATATCGGAGATATAAATTTTTGAAAATTTTCACTTTTCATATATTTTATATGAAAAAATTGAAATTTTCAAGTCGATTTATTTCATATTTAGAGAAAACATGAATCGGGGTAGCGAAAGACAGGAAGTAGCCTAGGACTAGTAGAAGCTATGACCATATCGGATATGTCAAGTTTTGGGCCGATATCGGAGATATAAATTTTTGAAAATTTTAATTTTTCATATATTTAGTATAAAAAAATAGAAATTTTCAAGTCGATATATTTCATATTTAGAGAAAACATGAATCGGGGTAGCGAAAGACAGGAAGTAGCATAGGACTAGTAGAAGCTATGACCATATTGGATATGTCAAGTTTTGGGTCGATATCGGAGATATAAATTTTTGAAAATTTTCACTTTTCATATATTTTATATGAAAAAATTGAAATTTTCAAGTCGATATATTTCATATTTAGAGAAAACATGAATCGGGGTAGCGAAAGACAGGAAGTAGCCTAGGACTAGTAGAAGCTATGACCATATCGGATATGTCAAGTTTTGGGCCGATATCGGAAATATAAATTTTTGAAAATTTTAATTTTTCATATATTTAGTATGAAAAAATAGAAATTTTCAAGTCGATATATTTCATATTTGGAGAAAACATGAATCGGGGTCATAGTTTCTACTAGTCCTAGGCTAGTTCCTGTTTTTCGCTACCCCGATTCATGTTTTCTCTAAATATCAATTGGATCGACTTAAATATACTCTATTTTTGCATATGAATTATATGAAAAATGAAAATTTTCAAAAATTTATATCTTCGATATCGGCCCAAAACTTGACATATCCGATATGGTCATAGCTTCTAATAGTCCTAGGCTACTTCCTGTCTTTCGCTACACCGATTCATGTTTTCTCTAAGTATGAAATATATCGACTTGAAAATTTCTATTTTTTCATATGAAATATTTGAAAAATTAAAATTTTCAAAAATTTATATCTCCGATATCGGCCCAAAACTTGACATATCCAATATGGTCATAGCTTCTACTAGTCCTAGGCTACTTCCTGTCTTTCGCTACCCCGATTCATGTTTTCTCTAGATATGAAATATATCGACTTGAATATTGCTATTTTTTCATATGATATATATGAAAAATGAAAATTTTCAAAAATTTATATCTCCGATACCGCCCCAAAACTTGACATATCCGATATGGTCATAGCTTCTACTAATCCTAGGCTACTCCCTGTCTTTCGCTACCCCGATTCATGTTTTCTCTAAATATGAAATATATCGACTTGAAAATTTGAATTTTTTCATATAAAATATTTGAAAAATTAAAATTTTAAAAAGTTTTATATCTCCGATATCGGCCCAAAACTTGACATATCCAATATGGTCGTAGCTTCTACTAGTCCTAGGCTACTTCCTGTCTTTCGCTACCCCGATTCATGTTTTCTCTAAATATGAAATATATCGACTTGAAAATTTCAATTTTTTCATATAAAATATATGAAAAGTGAAAATTTTCAAAAATTTATATCTCCGATATCGGCCCAAAACTTGACACATCCGATATGGTCGTAGCTTCTACTAGTCCTAGACTACTCCCTGTCTTTCGCTACCCCGATTCATGTTTTCTCTAAATATGAAATAAATCGACTTGAAAATTTCAATTTTTTCATATAAAATATATGAAAAGTGAAAATTTTCAAAAATTTATATCTCCGATATCGGCCCACAACTTGACATATCCAATATGGTCATAGCTTCTACTAGTCCTACTTCCTGTCTTTCGCTACCCCGATTCATGTTTTCTCTAAATATCGATTGGATCGACTTAAATATACTCTATTTTTGCATATGAAATATATAAAAAATGAAAATTTTCAAAAATATATATCTCCGATATCGGCCCAAAACTTGACATATCCGATATGGTCGTAGCTTCTACTAGTCCTAGACTACTCCCTGTCTTTCGCTACCCCGATTCATGTTTTCTCTAAATATGAAATATATCGACTTGAAAATTTCAATTTTTTCATATAAAATATACGAAAAGTGAAAATTTTCAAAAATTTATATCTCCGATATCGGCCCAAAACTTGACATATCCAATATGGTCATACCTTCTACTAGTCCTGGGCTATTTCCTGTCTTTCGCTACCCCGATTCATGTTTTCTCTAAATATCGGAAATATCGTCATGAATATTCTTGTTATAGATTACATTTTTTTATATGAAAATAATTTGTAAATCTTTTTTTGTTTTTGTTAGATTTTAGTTTAAAATGTTTTTGATTGAAAAATAATAAAATTTTTACAAAAATTTATTTTTTGTTGCTATTTTTTGTAAAAAAATAAATATGTCTTTTTTCAAAATCAGCTTAACAGTGTGTGGAACGTATTTAACATAGGTGTGGGACGTATTTAACTGACGAATTTATCTTCACACCCTTCAGATCTTCAAAGTCCTTATAACTTCATATCACTTTTTACTAAATTCCACATGCTGTCAATTTTTTCCTGAGAAACAACTGCATATACTGAATATAGTTTTGGAATCTACTCCCTTAGAGCTTTCACCCAGTATGTCGCAACCTCATTCAGGTCTGTCCGAAATGGCCCCTACAGAGCTTCAAAGTCCTTATAACTTCATATCACTTTTTACTAAATTCCACAAGCTGTCAATTTTTTCCTGAGAAACAACTGCATATACTGAATATAGTTTTGGAATCTACTTCCCTAGAGCTTTCACCCAGTATATCACAACCTTTTATTAAACTTTTTATTAAATTCCACATCCTACTACTCCCCTAGGCCTTTCACACGATATGTCACAACCCGATTCAGGTCGGTCCGAAATGGCCTTTACAGAGCTTCAAAGTGTTGTCAAAGTGACTTCACATGAATTTATACTATATTTCACCCGCTGTCAAATTTTTCAAACAACTGCATATACTGAATATAGTTTTGGGATGTACTCCCTTAGGGCTGTTACCCGGTATATCGCAACATCGTTCAGGTCTGTCCAAAGTGCCCCATTTTTGGGCCAAACATTTGCCATGTTTCCATGTTTTTACTTCGGCATAACTTAACTCCTGAGAAAGAATTGAATAGTAGGACTTCGGTTCTGGAATCTACTCCCTTAGAGCTTTCCAACGGTATATCGAAACCCTATTCAGGTCTCTTCGAAATTGCCTTTTTGGTGCAACAAATATGCGCCTATATAATTGCACGTAGCTCTTAATACAAGTTTTTTATAAAATTTATTTAACAAAAAATTATAAATTCTGATTGTTTTTTACTTAAATAATCTAAATTTTTTATATTTTTGTGTTTTTTCTACGAAAAAATCATATATTTTTAAATTCATATATTTAACAGTGCCCTGTAATGTTATTAACATTTTTGTGGGACGTATTTAACTTGACGAATTTAACTTCACACACTTAATTGCATTTACATAGCTAAAAGTCCAGCCCGTAAGGTACATTTATTTAAAAAATTGGTGCGATTTAAAATTCAAGATACCACTAGTTACACGCAGCAAATTAACGATTTCAGTAATTTAGTAGAATCATTAAAAGAAATCGATGTGACAGTCCCTGAGGACTTTGTTAGTATTTTATTGCTTTGTAGTCTCCCCGATGATTTCGAAAGTTTCATTGTAGCTATCGAAAGTAGAGACAAACTACCAACGATAGATCAATTGAAGGTTAAAGTCTTGGAAGAGCATCAGCGTAGAGGGGAAAAAGTACACGTGAATGAAGAACACGTTTTTGCAGCGAATTCTAAGCACAAAGAAAGAAATAATAATAAACTCCAGACAAATAAGAAATACAGTAATGTCAAGTGCTATGGTTGCGGGAAGAGGTAAAGTCGCAATGTAATAAGAAAGAAGTTGTGATGAGTGCAAGAGAAAATAATTTAAGCTCTGTTGAAAATGAGTGGATCGTTGATAGCGGAGCATCATCACACATGAGTGGTAATAAAAAGCTCTTCTCTTTACTTAAAGAGCATAATCAAAGAGTAACTATGGCTTCTGGCGAGTGTGTGTATGCCAGTGCTGCCGTTTTGTGTACTTCTAACCAAAATTGGTTACTTTTTTTTTTAATGTGTATATGTGTACTTTTTTTTCAATTTGGTTACTTTTTTCGAGAAAGATTTTATAAGTGAAATTTGACCACTTTCATTAAGGTCGTATTATGTGGTATTACGAAAATTATGTTATACCAAAATTACTATTTTATGAGTTTTTATAAAAGATGTCAATTTAATAAAAGTATCTTTTAATATTTTTATTTTACTTATTTGGTTAAAGACAATTTATGGAACAACCTCGAATCATTTGTAAAAATATTAAGTTTTATTTTTAAATTTTGGTCTTTTCAACTTATTTTAGTATAGACAATTAGTGCCCAATGGGATCCAGATCAGTGCCAAAAGGACAATATAACAGAAGAACAATTAAATTATCCCACATTTAAATTATTAAGAAATCTTTTCGAAAATGTTTGGGGTCAAATATCTCTTAAACTATAAGATATAAGGAACTTTACTTCCATGTTTTTTCTTAATCTTTTTAAAAAGTTTTCGAAAATGTAAAAATCTTTTGGATCGGATCAAATTGGCGAAAGTTGTACGCTCCCAAAGGTTTTACATACCCGAGGTGAGCAACTTTGCTCTACTATGCTATCGATATATACGTTATTAAAAACATTGTTCCAAATTTCACTATAACTGTATTTTTTACTAATCTCTGCAATCCGATCCATTGTTAATTTGATAATTTAATTATCTTTTATTTAAAAGTGGTGACGCAAGTGGTTCAATGCTTCAAACATAATTGAAATTCCTGATTTCTCTATATAACTGTTTGGTCGGATCTTCTGCGCTAAGTTGAAAAAATTCAATAAATCTAATGTGAAATGTTGTAACATTTGCACTTTAATATTGTATATACTACGTATGTACTTCTCATTGCCGCTTCTCACATATCATGTTTCGCAATTAATTTACTTTAAAAACATCGACATTTCAAATTTTGGTGACTTTTTTCCAAATTTGGTTATTTTTATCTGAAAATTTGGTTACAAAAAAAATTTTGTCGTGGCAACACTGGTGTATGCTGAAGGCATAGGTAATGTAATTTTAAAATCGGAGTTTACCGACATTACTCTATGCAATGTTCTCTTAGTTCCTAAATTAAATGGTAATTTTTTATCCGTAATTAAAATTATTATGCATGGAAATAAGGTTAATTTTTCTGAAGAGAAAGTAACAGTAAAAACAAAACCAGGAGATATGATTTTTTAAGCTAAATCTCAGAGTGGTATTTTTGTAACAAAATTTTTGCCGAAAGATAAAAAAGAAAATGTGATGATGGTCAAATGCAAACAAAACGAAAATTGTGATGTATGGCATAGAAGATTTGGCCATGTGAATATTCGTGATTTGGAGAAAATGTGTAAACATGAAATTGTTCGAGGTCTACAATTTGAAGATTTTCAAAATTTTGCTTGTGTTACATGTGCTATGTGTAAGGTAGTTCAGCCGTTTACAAGCTATGGTGAGCGATTTACTAAATGTCCATTAGAGTTGGTGCATACTGACATATGCGGTCCAATGAGGGTCCAAAGTGAAGGAGGTTCGCGATACTTCATATCGTTCATTGATGACTTCTCCCGGTTCATGACGATTTACTTTTTGAAGAAGAAATCGGATGCATTAGCACCATTTAAAGATTTTCAAGCAAATGCAGAAAGGCAGACGGGTTTAAAGGTCAAAACCTTACGTAGCGACAACGGTTGTGAGTATACAAACAATAATTTTCAAAATTATTTGTCATCTGCAGGCATATCCCACCAAACCACAGTTTGCTATACCCCCCAGCAAAATGGGATAGCGGAAAGGGCAAACAGAACTATCATAGAGATGGCTCGTTGTTTACTGATGGATTCTGGTTTGCCACATACGTTATGGTCTGAGGCTGTGAATACCTCAACATATGTGAGGAATCGCTGTCCAACGAAGGTGTTGGAAAATTGTACTCCCTACGAGTGTTGGTTTGGTCGTAAGCCCTCTGTCTCTCACCTACGTACATTTGGTTGTGTAGCGGTCGCCTTGAACAAAAAACCTGGACGTTCAAAGTTAAAACCAAAGGGGGACAAATATGTGGGTTATTCGCTTAAAACCAAAGGCTATCGTTTGTATGATAAAGATACCAAAAGTATTGTTGTTGCTCGCAGTGTAATATTTTTCGAGTCACAATCTGCAGAATTTTGCGAAAATAGAATCAAAACAAATAATGAAGGCAACAACAATATTGATGATTGGTTCGAAATAAATATGGATAGGAGCAAAATCAACAAAACTAATATTCAAGAAGAAGCACAAAATCGGTTTAATATGGAAGGGGGTGAAGCGGCAGAAGAAATTGTTCATGACGAAACCTCAGAAGAAGAGGATGATACAGAAGCTGGTGAAAAACGAAAAAGAGGTAGGCCACGGTTGGAAAGAACTGGAAAGAGAGGACGGCCTAAAAAGATTCGTGTGGTTGAGAATACTGATTGCCTAAATGAATTAGTGGCTGTACATGACAATCCCAAAACGGTTCAGGAGGCATTGGAATGTGTTAATTCTAAATTTTGGAAAAACGCCATGAAATCAGAGTTTGATACCTTGCAAAGTAATGACACTTGGGAGCTGGTTGAAAAGCCCGACAACAAAAATATTATTGGCTGTAAGTGGGTTTTTGTTACAAAAGCCAATTCATCTGGAAACATTGAAAAATATAAAGCTCGCCTTGTAGCGCAAGGGTTTTCCCAAAAATATTTTGTTGACTTCACGGAAACCTACTCCCCCGTTGCTCGATATTCTGCTATTCGTATGCTGTTTGCTACTGCTGCACAAAATGAGTTGTTGGTGAACCACATTGATGTTGTTGCTGCATATTTAAATGGGGAACTGCAGGAAGAGGTGTATATGCGCCAACCACAAATGTTTGTTGATGAACGATATCCCGATCGTGTGTGTAAGTTGAGAAAGGCGATCTATGGGCTAAAACAAGCCGGCAGAGAATGGTATCGTAAGATAAATCAAATTCTTGGTGATCTCAAATTTGTTCGGTGTAAAACCGATAATTGTTTGTATACAAGACGAACAAATGAAGAACTTGTTTTGATTGCCATTTACGTAGACGATATATTGCTGTGCTGTTCATCAGATGAAACTAAGAAAGAAGTTGTTAAAAGTCTTAATAATCATATTGACGTCATAGACAGAGGTCCCGTAAAATACTATTTAGGTATGGAGATAGAAAGAGAAGGTGTAAGAGGAGCCATTAAAATTCACCAAGAAAAATATACGAAGGAGCTAATTGCAAAATGGAAAATGACAGAGAGTAAGCCATCAAATACCCCTCTTGCTGCTGGTACCGTTTTAGAAAAATGTACGAAGGAAGGTTGCAGTGGTTTCGATTCAAATACTTATCAGTCCTTAATTGGTTCGTTGAACTACTTGTCTGTCATATCTCGTCCAGATATTGCACATATTGTGTCAAAGCTCTCAAAATTCAACACGCATCCAGAAAAATAGCATTTTGTTGCTGCCAAATATGTCTTGAGATACCTCAAACACTATCCCAAACGTACGTTATGCTACAATTCTACTAATGGTTTAGTTTGTTACACAGACGCAGACTGGGGATCAGATACGAGTGACCGTAAGTCATACAGTGGGTTCGTGCTGTTCCTGGCTGGTGGTCCAATATCATGGGAGTCGAGGAAACAGTGTGTTGTGTCCCTAACTTCTATGGAAGCTGAGTACGTGGCAATGTGTCAAGGAGTCAAAGATGTAGTGTTCCACCGTAGTATTTTGGCAGAAATTGGCTTCTTGAATCATACCGAGATTCCTACAAAGATTATGTGTGATAATCAAAGTGCCATGTTCCTAGTGCAAAACCCGGTGGCACATAAAAGAAGCAAGCATATAGATATTCGCTTCCATTATATTCGTGAAAAATTTGAATCTAATGAAATATTAATTCACTTTGTTAGTACGAATGAAAATATTGCAGATTTGTTTACTAAATGTTTAGGTAAAGAAAAGCATTTAAAATTTTGTAATATGATGAATTTAATATTTTAAATTAATTTGCTAAATTGTAAATTGAAAAATGAATTCGAAATATTTTTGTAAAATTTTTGTGTAAAGTATTTGTATTGAGGACGAGTATGTTAGATTCACCCTGTTATTCTTCTTACAATCCTTTATACTATGTATAATACTACTTGTAACTTCACATTATTAATTATAATTTACTCATTCAATAAACGTCTTATAGTAAAGTTCGTCTTCTCGTGTACTTAATTTAACAGTTATTTAATTCCACTATAATATCGCTCACAACATTTGTATCGGTTATTTTCAAAATTTCCCATTTTTATGGCAAATTTTCAAAATTGACCATTTTAATCGGAAATTTTCAAAATTTCCCTTTTTTATTGCAAATTTTCAAAATTTACCATTTTTATTGAAAATTTTCAAAATTTACTATTTTTTATCGGAAATTTTCAAAATTTAACATTTTTATCGGAAATTTTCAAAATTTATTATTTTTATGGCAAATTTTCAAAATTGACCATTTTTATGTGAAATTTTCAAAATTAACCATTTTTACGGAAAATTTTCGAATATTACCATTTTTATTGGAAATTTTCAAATTTTACCATTTTTATGGTAAATACAAAATATTATTATTATTATTATTATTATGCAAATACAGAATATTAAAAATATATGTATACTAACCTCTTAATTTTTTACTTCTTTCACAAAAAAAAAAAATTATCAATTAATCAATCACTTCTTTCACAAAAAAATGTTTTTTAATTAGCAGTTAATCAATCACTTAAAGAAGGGAATGTGCAACTGTCATTCATTTACTTAGATTGTTTTTAGAATTTTTAGTGTTACTCTCTTAATATACATGAAAGAAAAAAACACACGTTGTAAATGAAACAAACAATGTTTTGATTCTCTTCTCATTTTTCTTTATTCGAATTGAGTTGTAACACCAAACTTGATTTTGCAATACTCATTCGTTTCTCTTTCTTTTCTATTTTTCTTTTGCACTGATCGTCACCATTTAAGAATTTTACTGTGATTTTAGATTAAGAATGTTTCATTGCAGAAGTCTGACAAATACTGCTTATATAAACTAAAATTACTGTACCAAATTACTGTCCACATTTGACCCTAGCTCCCATACAAACTTTTCTTTAAAAACGCACTAAATGAGACAAAAAATCACTAAAACGCTCGTAAATCTAAAAATATTGAAAATTTTAAGTTTATTTTTTGCATACATAATTTTAACAACTGTAATCAATTTGCCAAATTTCGAGATAATCGGTCCACATTTGACCCTAGCTCTCATATAAGTCCAAATGACGGAAACAGGTTAAATATATATATTTTGAGAAAATGTTTGTATGATGGCAAAATTTAGCAAATATTTGTCTTTATACAGGAAAAATAACACCTTTGACCTTAGTGGTGAAGGACATCGTATGGTCGGGCTTGACTGACTATAGCGCTTTCTTACTTGCTCTTCATAGTTTCAATTAACTTCTCAATAGAGCTTTGAGTATTTATATCGGGAATTGCGGAACCCTTATTTAATGCGTGAGCATATGAAAATAATTGAGCATTATTTTCAGTATTTTGTTTTTGGATAACTGAATCCTTTTTTGAAATATTGGGAACAACTGAACCCCTTTTTATTTTATTGGGAATAACTGAACCCATTTCTTGATGGTTGGGAATAACTGAACCAATTTTTTGTTGGTTGGAAATAATTGAACCCTGTTTTATAATTTTACTGGAACAAAATACATGTTTACTTCCATATGGAGCACTGAAAGCATTCTTATTGGGAAGATTTAGGAAATAATACTCCTGATATTGGGCATATACAGGTCTTTTTTGTTTTGACATTTCTAACAATTGCTTGTAGACTGGACATTCACGGTAGTTGGCAGTACATGTAAAATGAAATTGTTGAGGAAATTCTGGAGATTTTTTCTTGAGTTACATATACCACTATATAGAAATGGTGGCTTAAGGGGTATTTTATGGAATTGTTATAGTGGGATATCTGAAAAAATTACTTTTTCTTATGCACTTTTTCTCATATAGAAATTATAACCCTTAGGACTACCCGCTCCATATTGTGGTATACGTGTATAATTCTATTTTTGGCCATTTCTTACTTGCAACATCCTGACCAGATTTTTTGGGAAAAGTAACATTTTCAACGTTTTTTTTTTATTTATTTCAGGAAAACGATATACATATAAGGTGTAAAATTGACTCTCCTAAAATTTGCCTTTTTTGTCTTCGCCAGTTAAATTCGAAATTATCTTCACACACATTTATAAAGCATTTACTCAAATTATGAGCAAAAATTTATTTTTTAACAAATTCGACAAATTCGAACTCATTATACCCTTCACCACCATAGGTGGAAAGGGTATATTGGGTTTGGGCTGATGTTTGTAACGCATAGAAATATTGGTCTGAGACCTACCTTTTAGTATACCAATTGACTTAGAATCACTCCCTGAGTTGTTTTAACGATGTCAGGCAGGCTGGCTGGCCGGTTATCCATGTAAGCTTGTTATAACTCTACAGGTCGTAACTTTAAAGATAATTTGATGGAATTTGTCATAGGTTCATATTTTTGTCCAAGGACGATCCCTATACTTTTTGGGCGAAATCGGATTACTATTTCGGGTACCTCCCATAGGGATGCCTTCCCGAAATAGAGTTTTTGGTCATTTACAGCCACAAATGTAAAATCCGTTCGCGTTAATGACATTACGCGATGCGCGCAGAAGTTATGACGCACAGTGGTTTACGGACGCTTTTTTTTGGAAATAATTCTGTAACTTTTGAACTACTAAAGATATTTGAATGAAATTTGGCATGGTGATAGTCAAGGAGTATTCGAGTTGGTTTTCAAAAGCAATGGCCCATGAGGGGTCGGGAGAGTGACTGATGTACCTTCAAAGTTGGTCACCTCGGGTGTTCGACTTTTTTAAAAATTCGCCAAAAATCCATTTATGAATGGATTGAAAAGAAATTTTAAACTTAAGTTCTCCTTCAGAAGGTCTACTAAAAATACGCTTACATGTGTAGGTTATCTCCTTTGGGTTTCGAGATATTTGGATAAAAAGGAATTTTTGGGTTGATTTTTTACCTATTTTTTTAAGCTTTTTTTGATCTGGTGGACGCATCTGAAGATCAAAAATTTTTTAAGAATATTCGTTAAAATTGTAACAAAATTCTAAATAATTTTTGTGCAAGTTGGTTATAGATATCTTCTTTCGTTTAAAAGTTAAAAATATTCAAAGTTGAAACTTAAAAAAAATTTCGCTTTTTTTTGAGTTTTTCCCTAAAAGATAGCTATATTTTTTCACTAATAAAAAAATATTTTCTTAAGAAACATAAAAATATTTTTAAAGTTTTTCAAAGAAAACATAATGAGAATGCGTATAAAACAAATTTCTTGCTAATTGGACTTTTGGTCCTCGCACGTGCCCTCTCCAAAAAATGCCAATTTTTAAAAAAAAATTTCGGTTTAAATAAAAATTTTTCAAAAGGCAAAGCACCGATTTGAAAAAAATAATAATGTCCGTATTTTCTAATATATCTGTTATTGATTGGAAAAGTTTTTTCTGAAACGAGCTGCAAATAGAGTCAGTGTTGCCATTTTTGTAAAAAAACTCATTTTTTGAAACCCTTTTTTCCCGAGTTGGGAATTGGGGAATTTTTTAGTTAAAATTGGGAATTTTTTTAGTCTATTGCTTTTAGATCTTATTGGTCTACATGACTACAAATTTTCATTGAGATATCTTCATCCATGTCATTTCTACAAAACATCAAAAATTGAAATTATTTTCCTTCTAAAAGTAGAAAAATAATATTTTTTTGTTTTACGATACAAAGTGTAAAAATATTAACTCACTAAAAAAAGATTTTTAATTGGTGTTCATCTACTGGACTTTCCCGATCCAATGATACTAAACACATGTATCAAGCTTCAATACATAGCCTTTAAAAGCTCTGAGAACTTTGCCTCCCATATCATTTTTAAGCTAAATATTTTAGTATTGGAGAGTAATGTGTGCAAATAACGTTAATGGTGCACAGTGGTATTAACTCTGCAATTTCTAAACTACTAGACGGATTTTGACAAAATTTGGAACGTCAATAGAAGAGGTGTGAGGCTTTTAGATCAATGTTTAAGAACGTATTTGTCGGTAGCACAGTGGGCTCTACAGTGGGCTAAAGTTGCCTACCTCGGGTATATAAAACATTTGAGGGCGTATAACTTTCCTCAATTGGGTCCGATCTAAAAGATTTTTACGTTTTCGAAAACTTCTTAAAAAAATTAAGAAAAAAACATGCTTACTTTACTACCTTATCTCTTATAGTTTAAGAGATATTTGAATCCAATTTTTTTTTTGCTTTTTATGGTATATCTTCTGGCCTTTTTTGGCCTATTTATTTTTTCTTGTACTACGTTAAATTTAAAAAAAAATACTGCAAGATTGCTGATAAATTTCTAAATGAACTGGAAGAAACAAGTTCTTTATTATGTAAACTTAATAACACAGAAAAATTCTTCAAAGTTTGTGTGCCGAAAAAAGCCTGAAAAATTATTTTTTTTTTCAAAAAAAGTAATATTATTTTTTCAATATTTTTGAAAAATTTTTTCAAAAGACTCAATTCGTTTTTTACATTTTCTAAAAGGCTGGACTTGAGGGATCAGTATAAACTATATTTCTAAAGATTTTGGACATGCACCCTACAACCAGCGGTAGTCGAAAATCAGCCATTTTTTAACAAAACTTGTGTTTTTTTGTGACTGTAAAAAAATTGTTTATTTTATCTCAAAACTTTTTTTTAACAAAATTGTATTAAGTCATGACGGTTAAAACAAAAATTTCTAAAAAAATTAAAAACTATTTTATTTTTATTAGTTTTATGTGGATTTTGACACAACTTCAGGTGTTCTGCCGTTTCATGGTATTATGGTAGTTTATATATGCCTTAACGCGAAGTAATAATGCAATTATGCAAGTGAAAAAAAAATATTTTGTAACAATATTTTTTTGATTTTTTTAACCGCGGTTTTCGAGAAATTTGACAAAATGTGAGTCTTAGTGAAATTCTGCTGCCTTGACTTATGGACAAATTTAATTTAAAATAATTTTTTATTTAAATATAAGTTTTAATAGGTGCATATCTTTCTAAGATATAAATTTCTTATTTGGTCCATAAAATCGCTAATCCTTATAATATTTTGGTGCGCTTCAAATATAAGGTAAAACTTTATTAAAGAATAGTTTTAAGACCATTCCTGATCAATTTTGAGCTAAATTCGCGATGTGCTTCATTGAAATGTTTTTAGATAAAACCTTTGCGTTCTCAGTTAATAAAGATATTTTTGACAAACTTTTGATGCAAATCGGTTATAAATGACATCGCTATCATGCCTTATGTGATATTGTGTCAGTTTACATTCCAAAACCATTTAAACCAACATGCACTTTTTTGCACTATTTTCAAAATCTTCATAAAATTTTAGCAAGTAATGATTTTTTGGTGCGCTTTTGCTCTTAGGTGGTTTACGCTGTAGTTTGGAAATTTTCATTCATATTTGCGAGTGTGCTCCACGAAAAACCGGTATTTTGAAAAATTTACGATCAAAAACTCCTGATTTACACCTGTCGTATATTATACCTATATAGAGCAGACCTATATCAAACGATGCGAAATTGAAAGATCTGCAAATCGTTATATATTTTTTTTAAATTCTTTGAGGCGGCCAAAAAATATGCGAAAAAAATTAAAAAGTGGCGAAAACGATCTTTAAATTTTGGCAGCCATTAAGTAGTATTAGAAGTTACAAAATTATAATTTAGAGCGAAGTGGATTTATCCTCTAAGTGTGGTGTCTATCTCGTAGAACAGCGACTTGGGTCCAAATGTTAAAACAAATGCAGAAGAAGACGAAATATGAAGAAAAACTTGAATGCTTCAATCGATGCCAATTACTCTTAGAAACGCAAATTTGCGCAACTAAGATATTGTGTTCAGTATACAGTTTTTGCGAATTCAAGATCTGTAATTAGGTTTTCCGAACTCCTAAGGGTACACAAATTATTTGAGTTGAAAGTCGGTTTCAAAGGAATAAAAACTGTTTGATTTTTGCCCACCTATTTTTGAATATGAAAGAAGCAAAGTAAATATTTTTATATTTTAACAAAATTAATCCATTAAGTACTTAAAAGTCTTGAAGTCGTATATCATGTTTTATTTGCTAGTTTTTATCTAAAGTAGTTTTTTTTGGAAGTGAATCCTTAGGTGTGTCGTCAAGGACATGAATTTTAGGGGAGAAACCGCAATAACTCCAAAACTGTGTTATGGATTTACAATTTTGATAACTTCAAGAAAAGCTGTATCAGTTCACTTTTAGATTCCATTATTTACTCTTTTAAAAGTAAATTTTTGAATGGTCAAAATATAGCAAAAACTTCAAATACTCTCATTTTTCCCCATACAAATTAGCTCCAAAAATTTGGGCCCGTTGCGCGGATACGAGCGCAATAATATTTTGCACACTTCCGATTGACATAATTTGGTCATATAAATACTTTCACTATTAGAAGTCGATCAGAAACAAAAGTAAACAAACGACCCACCCTAATTTATGTACATCTTTAAGTAGTTTTCGTAATTGTCCCATTAATATAATTATGCTACATCATTGCTATACACAGTAATAACACATGAAGTTAAATGTAACAATAGATCAACATAATGAATAAATTAATTTAAGACTGAACATCCGGGTTTTAAAAACATTTATATGTTTCTACATGATTTATAAATGAACATACATATATAAAGAAAGTAAGGCGTCAAACGTGATTTTTTATATATGTACCTATCTTATGTTTTTGATAATAGTGAATATTTCTTCAAAACGAGATATTTAAGATTTCAATTTTATCACGTTTAAAAATAGTGGTAGCTTATACCTTTTGTATAAGGGAATTTGTTTCACTAACTAGTCGCACAGAATGTCTTTTCCTCTTTTTAATATTGTGTTTTTATGTTTTCAGTTTTTGGAAATTTTATAGCTTAACATATTTTTTCTATAAAAAATTGATTCGCAATGCAGGTAAATAATTGGTGGTCAAATATTATTTTTTTAGTTACTATGTATTACTACTAGTTGAATTTGCTTAATTGTACTTAAATTAATTGTGACAAAAACTAAAAAATTGGCAATGTATATTTTTGCTAGTAAAAGCGATTTAATCTTAAGCCGTAGTCCGATTTTAATTTAAAAAAATGTATATTATGTATATTAAAAGTCTATATAAATAGCCGGTATTGTAAAGTAAAAATGTATGGTACGAGTATATAGCAATAAATTAAAACAAGTACAGGACGCGATTTTAAAGGTAATTTGATGAAATTTGGTACATACATTTATGTGGCTATTGAAAATGGTTTATTATTTCCAAAAGTTATGACTTCTCGGAGTTGAGATTTTGGACACAATTTTTAGTATATTTTTATGAAATTTAGAAGAAATATTGCCTTTACAATCAAACATCCCTGTACCAAATTTCGTTGCAAATATACAGTTTTCTAATACACTATCATTTAGCTTATCGCCGCAGGAATTAAAGAACGCTGTAACAGCCAAATAATCGAAAATACATTTTCTTACAACATTTTTATTTGAACAAAATACTGCGTCGATTGGTTCCAGTCCAATATGTAAAAAACTGACTTACGCCGCCTGCGTTTTGATAAATACCATTGTCTTCTTTATCGCAAGCCTAACAAAACCAATTTTTTACATTTATAATATTTACAATATTTTGACATTTGACCCCGGTGAAGAAAGGGTTAATCTCGTCCAATATTAAAAAATCTTTCAGCATAGGTTTTTCATAAACTAAGCAATAATATTAATTATTTTTTTTTGTTAAAATTTTGGGTTTTTTTTCTCAAATTTGTCTGTTTTAACACAGAGCAAATTGTAAATTTGTAATATTTGTTGAACAAAATTTTCAAAAAATAAAAAATAATTTTTGATTTGATTATATTTAAACAAAACTGAACTATTTACTAGTAATAAGCCATTAAATGATAAATCATGTCTAACTTTGGAATTTCTTTGTTTCCAAGGACATGAATTTTCGGGGGAAAACTGCAATAACATTTAAACTACCTCATGGATTTGTAATAAAGCTGTGTTAGTTCTCTTTAATATTCTGTTATTTTTTCTTGTAAAAATTATTTATTTTTTTATTATTTCGCAAAAACAAAAAAATTACCCATTTTTCCCCATACAAATGGGCTCTTAAACTTTGGACCCGATGCGCGCCCGTAGAATGTTGTTGTTGTTGTAACGTAGAACGTTGTCCGATTTGGCTCAAATTTTCAGATCTAAACTTTTAGACCTAGTGTCACAATCAGGGGTGTCATAGAAACCAAGTCGGTTTTAAAATTTCTCGGTTTTAAAAACCAATACTGGTATTATTTGGTGTCATGAAACTAAGTCGGTTTTGTTATTATTGTTTTGAAATCAAACAAAATGTTGGAATCAATTGTTTATTATTTCATTTGAATTTTTTGTGAAACATCAAAAATCAAATAAAAAATAAAAATTATTAAAAAATAATTTGAAGAAAAATTTTCAGTTTTTTGCGATGTTTGTGGTATAGGTATAAAAAAACGCTGCTGTTTGGACAAATGAAGCTTGTATACCCCAAAATAATGGAATGACCGAATTGCGGACTGAAAAAAATTTTATCTACCTACACCAAGAAACAAACCACAGCCAATCAAATAACGATTGTCACTTACATGGGATATCCGTTTAATTGATATGCATTTGCTTCGCCAGTACCTTTACACAAAGATTATTGTAGCCTTACAATTTTCCCCATTTTTGAAATTTTTTATATTTGTCGATAAGGTTCATTGATTCCAAAGACACAAAAAAGTACCAAAACTTGATTTTATCTTATTACATGATAAAAAATGCTATGTAAACTTTTCACCAATCTCTTTTTATTTGAAAGTTAAAGCTAAAAAGTACCAAAAATACTTTTTCTTTTTTTCTCCCCTTTTTTCGAAAAGTACTTACCACTTGTACTGTTATTTTTTATTATTTTTGTAACTGATCCAAACTCGATTTCAATTTTGGTTCTATTGTTTTTAGTTTGGGAATTACAGTGTTATTGAGTTTTCCCTTTTTTATCCATCACAAGGCCAAATTTTCAAAAATCTGTTCTTAGTGGATCTTTAGATCGAAAAAGGCACCAGTTGGTCAGTAACACCTTTGTTTTAAATTGTTAGACCAATTTTGAAATGAAATCTGTTAACTATAAGTTGCTTGGTTTATTTCCAATACTAAACCAATAATATTATTTTCTGCGACACCTAAAACCAATAGAAAATGTAGCTCGAACATTTATATTGGAATTCATGACACCAATTTAATTTTTTGTCGTTTTCAAAACCAATACCAATGAAATTGGTTTCTATGACACCCCTGAATATTCCGTAAAAAAAGTTATAAAATTCGAAAAATCATTTTCCTTCATACAAAAAATTGTCACCCTAATGAACATATGTCACTTACAGCGTCTTAAACTCTAAAATTTTGTTTCCATAAAAAATACTTGTAGTTACAGCATTTTATAGGACTGTGAAAGAAAAACAGTTTGCTTAAGCCGCAGAATCACAGGGAATAATAGACTTGAGAGCAAATGTTTATAGGCAAAATAAAATATAGGCAAAGAAAATATAAAAATATATTTTTAAAATCATGTTTCTAAGTTCTATAGTTTTTGAGATATGCAGTTTTTTCTACTTTCATACAGTTTTTTTTGGCTCTGGTGAACATTCTATATTTTGTCAGTTACAGCATTCCTTAAAACGAAAATCTCGCTTACGAACCGTTACTTTTAGTGAGCTTTTTTTGCTTTAATGTACACTTTTTTCCATAATTTTCGCAAATTGATTGATTTGCGTTTTTCAAAAAAAAAAAAAAAAAAAAAAAAACTATATTTAAAGCTTTGAAGTTTTACTTGATTCTATTAGACTTTATTGGGTATTGAAAATAATCTTTTGACTTTGCTGGCTATTGGAACACTTAAACTCAGTTGTATAGTCAAAACGATTGAACAGGTAAAAAACGTGCAGACAGCAAAAACTTAGGAGAAGAATCATATTTTTAAGATTTGCCAACAATTTTCATAATCATTTTTTTTCTTAAAACTTTCCGAGTAATTGTAATTTCTATTTCAAGCAGGTCCATCAATGAGCGATTTTAAAATTGTAAACAGTTTTCTGAAGTCAGGCTGTATGCATAGGGCTTATATTCTAACAGCCTAATTTATAAACAAACTGTAATAGGTTTAAAAGCCACTGTAAGCAAAAATGGGGAAAATTGAATTCATAAAAGGAAAAATATATTATTATACTGTTATATCCTATTATAAAATTTAAAATTTTTATTGTGGCCTCTACCCAACTATAAGCATACAATAAAGGTTTTGGTTGCATAAAAATGTTTAATACATTTGATGGTAAATAAAGAAAAAAAAATATTTTTTATTTAAATTTTAATACATTCGATGAAAAAAAAAAGAAATAAGATTTTTATTTTATTTAATAATATTTATCTGCGATGTGTCAAATAATTCCTTAACAAAAATTGGTTTGTATGTTAAAGAAAAAAAGACTTTGTGAATGCATTTCATTGATCCTTACAACAAATTTATATTGCATTTCCTCTTATTCAAAAATATGTTGATTCTGCCTAAAGTAACGCCTTACCATATATACATATGTAATACATATATACATATTATGTGTACTTTCGCGGTGTATCTTATATTAAATCAATAGATTGCTTAGCGGCAGCATTTTCTAAAAATTACCAGATTGGAGTAAATTTTCTTCAAAATCTTTTTTGATTAAAAAATAGTTAAAGAAAAAATAAAAAGGATTTTTTAATAAGAAAAATTAAATTTTTTTGATAAGAAAAATTAAAAAAAGGGAAAATGGCCTGGGTTCGATTCGAACACTCGCATCAATAAAGATACATTTTTTAATGTAATTTAAAAAATAAATTAAAAAAATCTTTGTAGCTCAATTCTTATAATTGTTATAATGTGTTCATAAAATGTTTATGAAATCAAACAATAAGTGTATGATAAATATTAAAAGCTTATAAGCCAAAATATAAAATTTGTATAAATTAGACCGTTAGAAGGTAAGTTTTTAATTAAAGTTTCTCATTTTTTTTAATTTTTTCGTAATCTTTAAAACTTAAAGGCAATTATTTAAACTTTTTTCTTTAAGAACTTATTTTGTTTTATACAGTCTTTTAATGCTTGTTCTATATAGAAAAATACGAGATATTACTTATTGATATCGGTTTACATTTTTCAAAGTTAAAAGTTTTTGATTGCAAATTTTCTAATCAGTGGCCTAATCAGTTTAAAAAAAAAGCTTAATAACTTTGAAATTTTTCGTCTAATTAAAAAAAAAAATAAAACAACGTTTTATTACGTACTAAATTCTCTTGTTGTAGTGATATCGCACTCATTCAAAAATACTGTATTAACTCAAAATTTTTTTATTTCATCTTTTTGTCAGAAACCAATTATGTCCACCTATGGTTCAACATTCTCATAGTTCTGACTACTTTATCTTCATAAAAGTATATGTTATGACCTTTTCCTGCTTAAAAAGTTTATTTGTGTGTATCAAGAAAACAAAATTATTTTGAGTTGTTTTAAGTAATTAATATAAAGAGAGAATAGTAGTATTTTTAGTTATGTTGTTATTTTAATTACAAAAGTTTATTTTAGTCAGATAGTATTTTGAGTTGCAACTGTTTATATGATTTAGGCTAATTTTTTTTTTGTTTTAATTCGAAATATGATTGTTTTAATGAAATAATCCTTAGCTTTATAAACAAATTTAAAAAAAATAATAGCAAATAAAAAATCGATTTTCTATCTGCAGACAATGAACGAATTAAAAGATTATGCAACGCAACACAATAATTGATGGGTTTTTCTATATATTGCCAAATTTTTGTTAAAAAAAACTTACTTAAGCATTGAGAAAACAGTTTTTTGTCTGAAAACTGAAGATTTTGAGTTATTAAATGAGTGCGATATGTATAAACTTTTATGAGCTTTCATATAAGAACAAGCAATAAAAAGCTACTTAAGTCAAAAAAGTGTACAAATTTAGAAAGATATTCCTAACAAAAAATAAACTTTTGATTTACAAATATGTTAAAAATGATATACTTTTTTGTTTTATTTACTGTTAAAAAAAGTAAAATCGGATATAAACTGACTGAGTTAAGAAATCGTTTTTTTGTGTGTATAACTCTCAAATTTGGACGTATTTCTGAATTTTTTTTGCACTATTTGTCATAAACTCGTTTCCCGAGTTTTTTTTAGTTTAACGGAGTGTAATTAAAAAATACATCACCATATATACAAATGTACTCTAAAGTAAAAATGTTTGGTAAAAATTGTTATAAAAGAATTGATTGACGTTTCTTGCGAAAAACAACATCATAAACTCATTTTTTTACTTTTGAAATAATAATTAATTTCAACCCTGTGTATATTAAAAAAAAACGAAAATTTCACTTTCATGGTGCTAAAACTAATTTAAAATAAATTTCTCCTACGTTAAAGTATTATTATGACAGTGGAGTTCGGGAAGCTTTTTATGTAATATTCATAATGTCTGGTTTTTAATAATAAAATAAAATTACAATAAAATGGCTGCTATAAATTGATCATCTCAAGTACCAAAAGTGTTTAAAGTGTTTAAATTTTACTCATGTGTTTTAAGAGTTTTTATGTAACAAGACGATATACATATTCCATTAATAAAATTTATATTTAAACAATTTATATTATGCAACGCTAGCTAAGTAGTAGTATTTCATTCTGAATGTCAGTATCGATAAATGTTTTAAAAAATTGGACAGATCGGTATCCTGGTTGGCAAATAATCACTAATCGAAGACTGTCAACAAATGTTTGTTTTTATGTAAGCAAATTTGACATTGCGTTTTTGGTATGATTGTTGAATTTTGGTGTTTGTTGGTATTTTCTATATTATTGTATGTATTTTTTGTATTTAATTGTTTAATAATAGACAAAACTAAAAAAAAAACAAATTCAGGTCAATTCAAAATTTAAATGGAGGTGTTAGAAATCCACAACTGTTCAGTGGATTTCGGGGAAGAACTACTTCTAGCAATTTTAATGAACAGTGGGAAAGCATTTCGAAAGCATTTATTGCAAAATTCGTTTATTTTTAATATCGAATTTTGTAAATAAATTATATGGGGAAATTTGTTTTAAGAAATACGTTTCCGATTCCAGATTTGTTCGAAATGCTAAAAAAAAATAATCCCGCCCGAAATTAAAAAAAAAATAATTATAAATTGTCAATAATATAAATAAGTGCAACAGTCTTATGATTCAAAGTTTTAAAATTACTTTAAATCCATATAGATTATTTGATGTAAATAGGATAAATTATGGAACAAACGAAAATAGGATTCTTTTTTCCTCACATCCAATGACCAATGGGTCAAACTAATGCGTTTTATGTATCTTGTAGGGCAAATCGAACAGATGATGTATATATCTGTGGCTTGGTGCTAAAAGGACCAATGTCAATTTATTGCTATTTGGGGTTAATCATTGCATTAGATTCCCTTCTCAACCTTCTGTAATTTGGCTCCAACAGCTAATCTCCAACTTAACTCAGAACAGATTTATAAGGGCTTTTCTGGGCAACGTTACTATGAATTTATATGGAAAATAAAAACTTCAAATCAAATTTTCTGAAAACTAATTTAATTGACATTGGCACTTTTGACACCAATCCACAAATATATACACTATTTTTCTATAAGTAAGGGTGTAAGCAAGGCTCATATATTCAGGTTAACGCATGGCTACAACAAATACAACAAGCCAAAAACAACATAGATTTTGTTGTTGGATAATAAATTTTTAATGCCAAAATTTAAAACAACAATTCAGAATAGCTACAATATTTGACATTAGAAAACTTAACAAAATTTTGAACTAGAACAAATTTTGAAAAACAGCTGACGAGTTGCAGTCACTTGTTATAATTACACTATGGGTGTAAGGGTGTAAGATTGAAAATAATTTATTTTCTAAAAAATCGTATGTTGATTTTTATTTTTTATTTTCAAAATTAAAAATCAAGAAGTAATTTTTTTTCTAAACTTCAAAAAAAAATCAATTTTTATTTTAAGAAATCAGAAATAACAATTATTTTTGAGAAATACATGTAATACAAATCAAAAATAATTCTTATTTTTAATTTATATTTAAAATATCGAAAAAAACAAGTTAATTACGCCGTTGGTTTGGTGGTCTTGTTTTAAACACTTTGGCGTTCTTAATAAATTTCTAGATACAATCCTTTATGGTAATTTTTTTGGCTAAAGTTTTTACTAATAACAATTATTTTCAGTCTCTGATTTTAACATCTTTAAATCTAAACATAAAAATATATCATCACCTAAAAGGGCGTAACTACAGTTTTAGTTTTTTTTTTCAGAAAAAGCAAATAACATTATAACTTTGAAACTACAAGAAACATTAAATTCAACGTTTGGTTTTTGGGCAATTACGAAAAAGCAAATGGGCTTAACTACAAGTTTAATATTTTCTGAAACCAAAAAGACTTTACTACAACACAAATTTTGAGCAAAAGTTTAAACTTCTCAAAATGTATAAAGTTTTTTGTCAAAAATATTATTTTCGAAGCATAATTCAATGTAAAAAAATAGTTTCAAATAATTTAAAATTTTTAATTTAAAAGACTAACATACTTCACAAATAACCCCCTAAATCAGAATATTTTCTAAAACCAGAGCTTAAATACAATAGAAATTTTGAACAATTTTTAACTTTTGTTTTTAGTCAATTATGCAAAAAAATTAATAGATGTATTTGTGGTTGCTGTATTATAATCAAAAAATCAATTTTAATTTTTGTGTTAGTTACGGTTTTTTGCATTTTTGGTGACGATTCGATTCGATTTCAAGAAGGAACATGTAAGCTTAGTGCTTTTTCACATCACATCAGGTTTACTTGATTAGTTTTTCTTCAAATTTCTTTTTTAAATTTCATACAAATTTTCAAAATTTTCGTGAACTTGATATGACAGTTTTGTATCAATTTCAAAAAATAAATAAATTCTGTCAGCCTTTTCTTATACAAACTCAAGATTTGGTGGGCTAAACCTGACTGGTGTGAAAGAAAACTTATGTTAAGGTAGTTAGTATTTAAAATAAAATTATGATTTTTTTTTAGTGATGTTTTCGTTTCTTAATTTAGTTTTCGGTAACCTAAAGACGATTTTTTAAAATAATCTGTCTATCACGCACGTTCAATATTTGATAAATGATCAATTAGATGTTTACAAAAAACATATTTACAGGAGATACTTATAGTTTTTAAAGTTATAATAATTTATTATTTAAGAGCCCTTAAGTCTTCGGGAATGATGTTGTATATTAGCAAGGATCAAATAATGGCCGAAAATAACATGATTGGTGTTCTCAAGTTCACAATCGCAAGTGAATTGGAGGTCTCGAATCATTAGCGTGTGCTTAAGTTTACCGATTGTTTTCGCTTAAACTGAATAATATCGGTTTATCCATTTCGTGGTTTCAAAAGTATAGAACTCAAAATACAAACTAAAAATATTCAGTTAAATGTGTTTATTTTAATTTAAAATACAAATCATAACTACATATTATTAAAAAATAAAATTCTTAATTTTTGAACTTTGGTTTGAAATTAAAAAAATATATAAATTGATATTAAATCTTAAAATTAAATCGCAAGTAAAATTTTTTAATATTCTTTGTACTAAATTCAGTGGCCATGGCTATTATTGTTTATAACGTATTAGCATTTAAGTGTTTTTTTTTTTGTATTTAAGTTGTTTCTTGTAGTTGAATTAATTGTTAACTGATTCCTATAAAATTTCATATGCTGGGTTGTATAAAACTTCTATGAATTTCAATACAAGAAGGAAGGAATATTCTTGACAAACTTACTTTTCCTACCTTCTTTTATCCTATTTTAAATAGAATTGCAATCATTATATGTAAGTATATGCTTTATAGTGAAGCAGCAATTTTTATAGTTAAAGTCCGTGTTGCGATTATAGCCCTAAATAAGTGATAAGTATCTAAATGTTGAAATGTAACATACATATGTATATTATTAGTTATACTTTTTGATAAGAATATATTGTTGCTTAACACACTAGATTTTTGACATATTAACAACTTTCAATATGTAATTATTCTAATACCTTTTAGTATGCGCATTAATTCGCAGAATTATTTTTGATCTTATTAACAAGCTGTGCAAAATATAATTAAAATCAGGTTAAGTCCTATTTGGTTGCTTATGATCTACAAAGTAGTGTATGTATGCACAACACATAAATAATATATAAATAAAATATAATATATGTATGTTATACATTAATTGTTATACATTAGGGTGCAATTTCGTTTATGTAAGAAATTTTTTGTTCGAATTTTATGGCTTTTTCAACGGAATATTATGACACTAAGTCTTAAAGTTTAGTTTGAAAATTTGAGTCAAAGTTTAAGAGCCCATTTGTGTGGGGAAAAATGGGTTATTTTTTGTTTTTAAGAAATTTCAACCAAAAATAATCAATTACAAGAAAAAATAATGAAAGAAAAATAATACAGATTTATTTCAAATAGTCAAAAAAATCCATGAAGTAGTTTAGGAGTTATTAATTTTTTCCCCAAAAATTCATGTCCCTAAAAACGCCTAAGGATATGAAAATTTTTTTTATAAATTAAGAAATTCCAAAGTTAGACATGATTTTTCATTTAATCTCTTGTTAGTATTAAACTGTTCAGTTTTGTCAAAATTTTATAGAATTTACTTAGTTTTTTCATGTTGGTGCATTTTTCTCAGGTCGGTTTCAAAAATCATTTTTTAATTTTTTGAAAATTTTGTTCAACAAATATTAAACATTTAGAAGCTGCTCACAAGTGTGTTAATACAGACAAATGGAAGAATAAAACTCAAATGAGTTTAGGTCGATATATTTTAACCATTTCACTGTGCCTTTGATTTAAAATCGTCGAATTTCGCGAAAATTACAAATTTTGATCATAATTTCAGTAGATCCTTGGTAAATTTTAATAAAAATATTATTATTATATTAAATTTTTAATAAAAATATTTATGAACATTATTGCTAAATTTATGAAAAATCGATAGTAAAAAGCTTTTTTGACATTGGAAAAGCTTAACCCTTTCTTTACCAGGATCAAAAGCCGTGTTAGTTTTCTTTATTCATTATTATTTTCTTTTAAATTTATTTTTTTTTAATTGTTTATTTTTGGTTTAAATATCTCAAAAACAAAAAATAACCCACTTTTTCCCATAAAAATGGGCTCTTAAACTTTCGACCCGATGCGCACTCTTAGAACGTTGACCGATTTGGCTCAGATTTTCAAAACTAAACATTTTTACCTAGTGTCATAATATTCCATTGAAAAACATTTAAAATCAAAGAAAAAAAATCGCTGTCACCCTAATGTACATATATTGATATCGTAGCGTAAAATGCATCAGAGAGTAAGTGACAAAAATCAATAGAGTTTTTAATTTACTATAGACTTACATCGGTTAAGAACACAAGAAAAAAATTGTTTATCACGTATTCACTTTTTTAGGTAACGATATGTACATACTTATATTCTAAGTAGTAGTTTCTATGTAAAAGTTTAATGTAATTTATCGTACACAAAAATACGTATACACACATATAACATCTTAGAAAAGTGATCTACAATCAATTAAAACACATATTTTTTGTTTATTTCAGATGTTTAGAAACGCGTACCTATGGGCAATCTTCAAAACAGAATATAATAATTATTAAAACTCCAGATAATATTATTTTCTTCATTTCGTTTTTCATGCTGTCATTATTAAAATTTACTGCACTTGGCATTCCCAGGCATTAATACTCGAGAACTACCTGATTGTAACCACCAGACACATCGAACGGATCTTCGCAAGTTCTCATTTTGAGTAAATGCCTTTACTTTACTTATTACTCCCTCGTACAGTGAGTACCTAAATCTTACCTTTTAGACTCTTGTCTGCTCTCACGATTATTATTTTATCTTGAAAGATTCAAAGTGAGAGCGAGCACAAGGGCTAATGGGATCTGAAGAGTTCATAAAAATAGAGAAAAAAATTGAAATGTCAGTATCCATAAAGTACGTGCGTGAAACGGTTGTAATAAAATATTTTCTTAAATTAAAGTCCGCAATAACATTCACATAGTTCGTAGAAAATATGAACCCAACTATTATTACCGTCAGTGAATACGACGAAACAAAGAATTTCGACTAACTTAAATAAGAACGTAATATATGTATACATACATATGTATGTATGTAAGAATATATATCTGATTTCGAAATTAATTGGTTTAAGGAGTGTGTTTACTAAGGTCAATCGTTTAAACGAGAGAGTAAACAATTAATGGACATTGTGGTGATATGTGATTATAAAAAGCAGCTAAATTTTAAATTACAATAAATATAGTAAATTTTTTAATTTTTGTCAGTGTGATAAAGACAAAAAATTATTAATGATCAATTATGACAAATAATCAACCCCCATTGCGGTGTAAAGGTAGAACGCGGAATTGGCCAATAACATATGCAAAATGGCCATTTGTCCGATTAGCTTTTGGTTTTGGCGTAGTAATATCATTTATTTTTACTCAAATATCAGCAGAACCATTCGGTATTGGTTCTGTAGGAATACACATACCGGGCGGTAGTTTAGGAGCTATCAGCGATTCCCGATGCCCCCGCGTGTGCTCTTGTAACGGATTAACTGCTGACTGTTCACACCGAGGACTGACACAAGTGCCCCGTAAAATATCTGCCGACGTTGAAAGATTGTAAGTACTCTTAAATCTATAAATATATATTTTTATAACTTATTCATTTAATTTACATTAATTTTAGTTGAAAGCTAAAAAATTACCCGATATTAAAATATAATTTAAAATTTTTACACAACGGAATGATCTTCAATATAAATTACTCCAAAACTCACCATCTGAGATTTTGATGAAATTTTGTATATGCAAATTCTCCTACCTCATACTATGTGTGTTCTTTATTTTAACGAAGCAACCCAAACTTACTTAAAAGTGTATTTTTAAAGTTCTTTAAAATTTTGAATTTTGCTTTGGTTTAGATTTTAAAAGTTCGATTTTTTCTAGAAATTGTTTAAAACATGCCCTAATGGATCTATACCGTATTACTAAAGAAATGGCTGACCATAACCTTTACAACTCGAAGCCGCTAATGAATGAGCGGGGAGATCTGATATACTTCAAAGATCAACAGATGAAACTGTGGGAAGATTATTACTTAAAACTGCTATCAGCCAACCATGCTGAATACTCCAAAATATGCGATTCTACGCGTAACATAAATAATATAAATAATGGTTTTGAAACGTTACCACCAACATCCAAAGAAATGTCAGCTGCAATCAAACGGCTAAAATCTGAAAAGTTTGCAGATGCTGATGGAACACCACCCGTAAAAGCTAACACAGCTCTATCAACAATGTTGTTAAAGTTTCTGATAACGAAGAATTGGTCGGATGAAAGATTGCCAAATGATATTAGAAAAGGTCTTTTTATAAAACTTCTGAAAAAAGGAAATTTGCAGGACTGTTTAAATTGGAGTGAAATTACAATTCCTAACATGGCTAACAAAGTTATAGCCCATATTCTACACAGTCGCATAGCAACCATTGTCGAACGATAGCAAGACGTGAAGCAGGCTTTAGAACAAACAAATCATGTATTGATCAGATTATACGACTCATCAAGGAGCTTTACAATAACGCATATCTTAACTATCACCAAACTTAAAGTTGTTAACACTAATTTTTACTCCGTGCTTTTATATGGTTGTGAAACACATGGAATGTATTAAGTCAAGAGAAGATCGGACTACAAGCATTTGTCAATCGATGCCTCAGAATTTTGTGGCCCGTTACAATTTTTAATCAAGATCTATGGTTGGGCACTGATCATGAGTACTCGGAAATATGGTTGGCTAGGTTCCAGAAGGTATAGTTCAGCGTATGTCCTGTAGTTTAATGCTCTTTTAATGTAATCATTTATTGGAGAAAAAGGAAAATAAATTATATAGAATTATAGATATAGATTATAGAATATCTCCAAAATCATATCTTAAATTTTTTGTATCCGTATCTCAAATTGGGATTATAGTGTTGATATTAAAAAATAAAAACCAAAAAAGTGGGATCGTAAAAATTCAGTACAAATTTTTAAATTGAAAATTTTTTAGTGAATCGGTTTAAATTTTAAAGTAAAAAAATGTTAAAAATTTTTAATTTTTAAAATTTATACTGAAATAATATGAATTATTTAAAAAAATTATATTTTTATATTTTTTTTTTGCAATCATCCCATTGGCCTACTTTGTCTACACTATAATCCATATTTGAGAGAATGATAAAGAAAATGTAAGATATGCTTTTTGAGATATCCTTGAGTCAAGGATGTAATTAATTTCCCTCGTTCTCCAATACATGACTAATTTTGTTAATTGAAAAAACATGCCATACGCTGAATATGAGCCTAATTTCATAAAAATCTTATAACCGTATTAAAAGTTATATCTATCTTGAAAAAACGAACTTTGGACCGCTATAAAATTTAAACCAAAAAATATTTCAAAATTTTGAAGAACTTATAAAATTGTTTGAGCTAGTAGAATGTATATTCGAAATTTCATCGAAATCGGAGATTTAAAATTCTTATTTTTCGTTCGAAAAATTTTGATTTCACACAATAGTTATAATAAAATTTTAGAAATCAAAAATTCCAACAAAATTTGATACACAGATTTCGGGTACTGTAAGAAAATAGAGATCAAAATCAAAAACTGGAAAATTTTATACAAAAAACCACAAATAGGTTGGATTAATTATTTAATAGTACTCTCTCAAAAATCAAATTTGATTTGCATTATTGATTTGACTTGTATTGGTAAATTGGACACTTTTTTTAAACTATCTTTAAAGATATCTTAATGAAATTTGGTCCAAGGATAATCCCTATACAGCCCTTCCACAGGGCTGCTTTAAGATCTAATGTCAAAAATTACTTAAATATATATTCATGTCTGGACAAAATATTAAGCAAATTTATATACATATATAAAATAAACAATTTTTATAAAAAAGTGTTTTTCTTTCAGAGACTTACAAGGAAATAATATAACTGTGATTTTTGAGTCTGATTTCCAAAGATTGACTAAACTTCGAATATTGTAAGTAAATTTACTAATATCTTTATATCTATTTATATATATAAATATGAATGTTTGTCTGCCTGTATGCCCTTTATAGAATAGTAAACTATGCATCGTAAACTTGTGCAATTGATTAGTAAAGTTGTAGCGCAAGAGCCGACGAAGGTTGGTGCGATTAATTCCCAATAAATGGTTAAACATTAATTGATTATATAATGAATAATGTTGTACAACGACGAAGATTTTTAGTTGATACATAAATTATATATCAGATTTTAGAAATTATCCGGCAATGAACGCTATTAAATTTCATCAAAATCGAAAAAATACCAAAAATTAGACGAACATTTTAAAATTTTTGATTGAAAAACGCTTTTAAATAACAAGAGAAAAAGAAACTTCCGGCGTACGAGTGATGAAATATTATATATCAGGTTTAAGGAAATGGTCCCCTAAAGCACGCTGTAAAATGTTATCAAAATTGGTCCAAAATACGTATTAGAGAAATTTTGTTGAAAAAATGCAATTTAGAAATAAGAAATACCATCCTGCTGGAGCACGCGAAGAACGTTTTTAAATTTTATCAAAAGCGCTCCATAAACAACTGAGATATCGCCAAAACACTAATTTTAAAGTACTGCAAATTGCCGAAAGTACGTGTTTTAGAAATTTTGTTTAAAAATAAACTAAAGAAATAATAACAAGTAAGAGTGGTATATTCGGCTTTGCCGAATCTTGGATACCCTTCACCAATGGCGTTGCAAAAATTCTTAATGTAATTCCTAGCAAAATTTGGTTATACTAGTATTATATGCAAAGAGTCTTTAAAATTAAGTGTCGGAAAAAGAAAAGCTTTTCGGTGGCGTCATCATCTAGAATAGTTATGCACCCAAAGGTTAGGTTGGGCAGGTGGCTGATGTCTAGGGAAGCTTCACTTGGGTTCTAAAGTGGTCCCTTTGTGAAAGATAATGATTACTAGACTACAAGTAGAGAATGCATATTTAAGCCAGCCAGTAGCTTCGAAATAAAATAAACACATATTTTACGAACATTTAATAAATTTCGATAGACCAGATAAACCATGCAGAAAAGATGCTTCAAAATGTAAATGCCCTTACATTTGCAATAGCACATCGATTTGATGAAGTTTAAGTATTCTGGCATGCAACCCAAAAACGCAGTGCCCAGTGAGGGTTGTGAACTTAACGAATTATCCAACTAGTAAAAGTTCTTGATTAGTTATGTAAAACTCTGAAGTTAGCGGACTGATTTAGGTCAAAGCTTTAGCAATGATAAGCCTTAAAATTATAGGGTATACACTCTTAGTTTTAGATACATACGTGAAATATATAGCTTTTGAATGGATGGATATCAGCTTTATCGGAAAAGTTATTAAAGATTTACTTATTAATCTGAAGTTAGTTAATTAATTAAAATGAACACTTCATCAATAATATTTGGGATGTATTGTTCTTTCGATCTGTCCGATGGATGTTTGGAAAGTTTTGCTCTAGTTCCTTGTGCAATTTTAATGTGATTTAATTTATCAGCATTAAATCGATTCCCGGTCGGGGTTATATGGGAGATTTCACTAAATGTGAATAGAGCTCGCCCATTTTCAATATCGAACTTTTCAAGAGATCAGAAATACTTTTGTCAAATGTTGTCCCTCTAGAAAGTTTATTTTAGGCGCTATCGCCCTGAATATCAATATTGTACAACGTCTTTATGCTAAATGTCATCATCGTATCTTAGGCGAAGTTATACGGGATCAATTGTCAAACGTGAACGGATTTCTCCCAATTGCAAGTAAAAAATTTAAATTTTCGTTGATATGTGAGATACTTACATACATATGTAAGTTTTAAACGGATATCATGTAGTTAGCTGCATTTTTGTACTTTCTAGGAAGATTACCTATAATTTGATATATAAAACATTCTCAAATGTTATCATAATGTTCAAAAGTCAGACACAAAATTAAGATTAATGCAGAGTGTCTGTCTGCTAAAAGCAGATTTGTGGAGCTCCTGGATTTTACACAAAATTTTAGGATATTGTTCCACCCTGAATTTTATCATTGTCGATCAAAACACCATCGCTTAAACGCTAAATTATATCTACCACAAATTACCGAATGCATCAGGATTTAGGTAATCCCCTGCGAAGGACGCTATTAAATTTCATCAAAATAAACACCTGAGATATCGACAAAACAGGAGCTCCAAAAACTTGACTACAACTGAAAAAAGGACAGCCAGGTAGACGGACGGACGGATAGACAGGTAGACGGATGGACAGACAAACAGACGGATAGACGGACATACAGACAGACGGACGGACGGACGTCGCGAAATCGATTCTCCTGCCGATTCTCGAGTCGATTGGTACAATTTTAATGGTATTCATAATCAGATTTATGGAGTTTATATATCAGATTTTAGAAAATCCTCCCACGAAGAACGCTGTCAAATCACAATCAGCATCACAATCGGTCCATAAACACCTGAGATATCGCTGAAACAATACTAACAAAATGTTAACAAAATTTCTTAGACACGTACTTTGGGCAATTTGCTGTACATCACAAGTAGTGTTTTGGCGATATCTCAGTTGTTTATGGACCGCTTTTGATAAAATTTAATAACGTGCTTGGAGTGGGAATTAAAATCTGATATAAAATTTATGTATGTCCGTGCTAAAGGAGGATGGTTTTTTTCTATTTCTGCATTTCATTTTTTCAACAAACATTCTCTAATGCGTACTTTGGGCAATTTGCGATACATCAAATTTAGTGTTTTGGCGATATCTCAGTTGTTTATGGACCGATTTTGATTAAATTTTACAGAGTGCTTTGGGGAACCATTTCTTACAATCTTATGTATAATATATTATCACATGTACACCAGGAGTATCTTTTTTCTCTTGTTATTTAAAAGTGCGTTTCAATCAAAAATGTTTAAATTTTCGTCTAATTTTTGGTATCTTTTCGATATTTTCGGTGTTTATAAACCGATTTTAATAAAATTTAATAGCGTTCATTGCGGGAGAATTTCCTAAAATCTGATATATAATTTATGTAGGTCCATCCTCTAGGGGTTTCAGAAACTTGATTTCAACAGACAGACAGACGGACGGACAGACAGACAGACGGACGGACAGGCAGACGGACATCGCTTAATCGATTCTCCTCCCGATTCTGAGTCGATCGGTATAATTTTTATGGGGTCTACGATCACTAATAAAAAATTACAAACGGAATCACAAACTTATAATACCCTTCCACCTATTGGTGAAGGGTATAAAAACTATCCTTCTGGAGCGTGGACATACATAAATTATATATCAGATTTTAGGAAATTCCATCGCGAAACTCGCTGTCAAATTCGGTTTATAAACAACTCAAATATCTTCAAAACAACATAGCCGATGTGTCTCAAATTGTAGTATTTGCATTGATTTTTTTAATACATTTTTGATTTTATGGCGATATCTCAGATGTTTATGATCCGATTTTGAAAGCGTGATTAGCATGAAGAGTTCCTAAATTGTGATGTATAATTTATGTAGGTCCGTGCTCCAGCAGCATGGTTTTTATACCCTTCACCACCATAGGTGGAAAGGGTATTATAAGTTTGTGCTGATGTATGTAACGCATAGAAATATTTGTCTTAGACCCACCTTTTAGTATACCAATAGGCTTAGAATCACTTTCTGAGTCGATTTGTAATCAAACTACAGGTCGCAATTCTAAAGATAATTTGATGAAATTTGGAACAGATCATTTTATTAGTAATGGGACCATGGCTATTGAAATTCGTCAAAATCGGTCCATTATTTATGGTACCTCCCATAGGTTCCACTTCCAAAAATCACTAAAACGCTCGTAAATAAAAGATAATCAGAAAATTCTAGAAATTCTATTTTTTGCATACATAATTTTTGTAACAACTGTAATCAATCGGTCCACATTTGACCCTAGCTTTCATATAAGTCCAAATGACGGAAACAGCTTAAATATACAAGTTTTGAGAAAATGTTTGTATGATGGGAAAATTCAATATATATATATATATATATATATATATATATATATATATATATATATATATATATATATATATATATATATATATATGTATATATATATATATATATACATATATATATATATATATACAGTGGTGGTCACATATTTAGCACACTAGTTATGCGTTGTTTTCAAAACTGTATATTTTTCTGTTGGAGTAATAATTTTCTTTTTTTTGCCACGATGTGTAGCTTATAGTGTGATCGACAAGTCCCGTTGCTTTTTTTGTTAATCCCTTTCTTCAATTGCTTCATATATAATTTATTTGTTAGTAATACGTAATTGGAGCTGGACACAAATTTAGCACAAATATTAAACATTTTACATTTCTGTTAGTTTTTGAATTTTTAATTAATTTTTGGTAAGTTTTTTTATCATATTGTGTACAGTTGAAGGTTTTTCAGAAATAAAATATTTATTAGACATGGCCAAAAATAAATGGTGCACAGATGCGCAACGACAGGTGATTTGTGAAATGAATTCGACAGGATGTCCTGTAAGTGAAATAGCAAGTATTTTAAATTGCTCCAGAAAGATGGTATATAATGCTTTGAGCCATACAAAAGCACACGGAACAATTAAAAATGGTGCACGGGTACCTAGACCAAGAAAAACGACAACAAAAGAGGATTCTTTAATACATAGAATGTCAGTGGCCGACCCTTTTAAGAGCCCCAGTGAAATAAATAGTGAAGTGTCATCAAAATATGTCTCCGACAGAATATCGTGCAGTATCGACAGTATGCAACACAAGGCACATGTGTCAAAAAAGAATTAGAAGTCACGAATTTCTTTCGCCCGATAGCATTAGGAAAAGCTATTAGATTTTTGGAAAAACATACTTTGGAGCGACGAATCAAAGTTTTACAGATTTGGATCTGATGGAAAGAAATATGTATGGTATCTTCCGAACATGCAGCACAACCCAAAGTATTCGTCAAAAACTGTAAATGTAATGGTGTGGCTTGCATTCTCAGGGCATGGAGTTGGTCCAATACACAAAATTGACACACGTATGGATTAACACGTTTATAAAAATATCCTAGCTGATATCATTATACCATAAGCAGAGGCAAAGTTGCCACCTAGCTGGCGCTTCTTGCATGACAATGACCCTAAACACATTTCACGTACTGTGAAGTATTGCTTGGAGGAGAGTCAAATAGATGTTTTGAAATGGCCAGCTCAATCTCCGGATCTCAATCCTATTGAGAATCTTTGGAATGATATAGAGAACCATATAACAAGCGTAAAACCTAACAACTTAAATGATTTATGGACGGAAATCCCAAAAATACGGCACGCTATCTTAAATGAGCGATACCTGGCTATTGTGAAGAGTGTGCCTAAAATATTAGGTTTTTTTTAAAGAAATTGAAATGAATAACTTGTTTTTGATTTTTAATAAATATTGTTTTTATTTTGTGCTAAACATATGTCCAGTATTTTTTATGGGTTAGTTTTAAATAACTGAAAAAATAAATATAATTTTTAAAATATATGTATATAAAAGGAATACGACTTCATCTTCGCATCACGTGTATATATTACAAAAAAAAAAAGCAGTGAAAAAATTTAATCAGGACTTAATATTTCCTATAAGAGATAACAGGTACCATTTGAAACCATGAAAATTATACCGATCGACTCAGAACCGTTAGGAGAATCGATTTAGCGATGTCCGTCCGTCTGTCTCTCAGTCTGTCTGTACATATAATTTAGTGTTTAAGCGATATTTAAGGTGTTTTGATCGACGATATCCTAAAATTTAATATAAAATTCATGTCGCCATGCTTGTAAATGTTAAACTATACCCGTTATGAGTCCAATTTTGTGCAAAGTAGTTTTGTATATCAGATTTAAAGTTTAGATTTATTTTAAATTCCCGCGAGGCACGCTATTTTATCAAAATCAGTCTATTAACACCGGAGATATCGCCAAGACACTAAAATTTAGAAGTGATTTGCCCTAAAACCCTTTAAAAAAGTATATATTTTACTAGGATCTTGTGTACATCGTAAGAACATGTAGCCCTTGTATAAATTAACTACTTTAAGAGTCATCAGAAGTAAAGACTTGCACAGATCGGAAGAACAATACATCCCAAATATTATTGATAAAGTATTCATCTTAATTAGTCAACTAACATCAAATTTATAAGTAAATAAAGTGGCTAATGTAGACGTGATATTTTTACATTTAAAAGATATATATCTCACGTATGTATCTAAAACTAAGAGTATATACCCAATAATTCTAAGGCTTGTATACATTAACAAAACAATCATTGCCAAAGCTTTGATCTAAATCGGTCAGCTAACTTCAGAGTTTTAAATAACTTATCACTTCTACTATAAGGATGATACTTTCGAATTAAAGTACACATCGATAGCTTATATTCAATACCCTCTATGAACCAAATTTCAAATTAGTATTTGAATATTTTTTGGTTCATAGAGAGTTTTGCATCAAAAAATATTACTTTGGCTTATAGAGGTTTTTAAAAAAGACGATAAAATCGCAAGTAATTATTTTGTTCATTAAAATTTCTTCTATAGATACGGCTTTTTAAGCTATATTTTTATTGTTTTTTCATATATAATGTATGAAGGTACAAGTACCGTTACTGGTGTATGAAATAAATTGACCACAACGACTTTACAATATAATTTTTTAACTTAAAAGTAATAATAATTTAAACTATTTTAATTGTGAACCATCTGTTTCCATTAAAAAAGTTAAGATGAAATTGCTAAAGTTATCGGGGTACATTCAGTATTCAAAAAAGTGTTAAGCTATATTTTAGCATCAAAAACTTTTTTGGGCGAATTGGTTCATAAGTTCATAATTGTTGAAGAAACAACGCCTACCAAATGTAAAAAAATTAGGTCTCATTTAACTTAAGACATACATTAGACTGGGTAATTTTGTCGAATTTCTTTTCACCCGAATAATATAAATCTGAAATATTATTGCGCCAATATTTGAGGTAAAGTTCAGTAATCAGAAACTATAGTTTTACAATAAATTCTTTTGATTTTGTACTTTACTCTTGGACCACCATTGGTGAAGGGTATCCAAGATTCGGCATAGTCGAATATACCACTCTTACTTGTTTAGATTAACTTATAGACTTGTGTCGAATTTCATCATATGTTGTTGAGAATTGCGACTTGTACATAAAGAAGAAAAGTATTTAGGTGAAAAATTGGGGTTCAAGAAAGGTACCTTAATTTCAATTAAAATTATTGGACCTCTTTATTAATAGGTGTGTGCAATTATAAAAAGATGTGTGTTATGTTATCGAGAAGAAAAATAGGTAAAAAATGGCGGTTAAAGGCAAGTACCCAAAAAAGTCGGTGAATTTCGAAATTTTTTTATTTTTTCTTATCTATATAAATATATTTTTCTTATCTATATAAAACTGAACAAGTATGCAAAATTTCATCGTTGTAGGGTCACTCCTTTTATTTTTTGCACTTCGATATATAAAGAAATACCACTGCGCTTCGTAACCCATATTTTTATCGTTCTTATGGGGGAACTAGCGGGAACCTAGCTGATATCACGAGGAGTTTAATGTCCACAGTTAAGATGAAGATGAACTTGGGCTTACCAAGTTAAGACCAATCAGAAACGATGATGGTCGTCATATTTAGATTTACGGACATTTTAGTGACTTTTGACAGAAGAGTTTGTATGGGAGCTATGATCAAATATTTTCCGATTTCAACGAAATTTGGCACAGTGATTTCTGTTCACATATGTAAGTTTATGAAATTATACTGAAATTTGAGGCCAAAATCTGGATGTCTGGTCATGTTATTTATACTCGTAGTGGATATCTTTTTATGACTATTTAGCATGTTATCCTTTTAAATTTAAACCAATGCACTGCAGTAAAATACTTCCAAAAATTAATAACTTTATTTCTTTATATTTTTTACTTTAATTTCAATTAGAATTTTCTCATTTTCAAATAAAAATTCTCAATTTCAATTGAAATTTTCTCATTTTCAAACGCAAATTCTCAATTTAAAATAGAAATTTCTCATTTACAATTGAAAATGGTGTAGTATAAAAAACGACACGGTTATCCGATGGTCAAAATTTAAATTAAATTGGATACTTTAAAGTAATGGCTAACCTACCACCATAATTTCATGAAAATTATAAAAATGAGAAAAATAATTTTTGGCCGCATTTTACCACCGGGCAAAGTCTCTTGATTTTGTATTTTGCTAACTCTAGGGTTTGCCCAACATTGATTTAAACCAACAAATGTGCGTATTGTAAAATTTTATATTTTACTTTATATTAAATATATTTTTTGTATTTATATTTAAAGGCAATTGACTGACAACCAAATTCACACAATAGAGAAAGGCTCTCTGCTGGATTTAATCTCTTTGGAAAGACTGTAAGTAGAATTATAATCGAAAACGCCTGCATGTTATTCAAGGATAGCAACCGTTTCGCTGCAATGTTCGCTAAAATGCCGTAAGCGATGTAGAATCAGCTTATCGTTTATCTTAAACGGGTGCCATCTTTGATATTTTAAAAACTATTATTTGAAATTAAAAAAAAAAAATAATTTTATTATCTAGAAATATGTAGCTTAAAACTATATAACTTTTTAACTCAGAGTATTACATTTTAAAAAACTTTTATTAAACGGCTGCTTCTTGGATTTATATGGAAGCAAATATGAAAAATTAATGATTTTCCAAAAACTTGTTTTGAATTTATATAAAACTCATTTGTGTAGAGATTGCCGGGAACAAAAGTATTAAAAGACGAAAATTCTTGCTATAAAATCAATGGATCCATAGATTTGGTATATATTGATAGTTCAAAAACATGTATTTTTTAAAGGTATAAGAGCCCTTGGGGATCAGTTTTGCTCACCACTTCTTTATTTTTAATAGGTTAAATTTATTGGTATAATTTTTGTGGGCTCTGTGACGAATAATGAAAAAAATCGGAATTTCATAATAGGTGATAGGACCTATTGGTTAAGGGTTTCGACTGTTTATACCCTTCACCACCATAGGTGGAAAGGGTATAAACATCAGTTACAATTCGGAAAAACCATTAACGTAGTTTGATAGTACTATCTCTTGCATTTATTCCCCATTAGCTTCTATTCGTTGACTTTTTAGCGTTTGGCTACATTTACCAAATCGTTCTGAGAAATCGATATGACAATTTTCGACTAAGTCATATGTACATTAGAGTGTCCCAAAAAATTAAAAGTCGTTGTACAAAAAGACGTACCCCAATAATTCAAATACAAAGTTTCATTCAGATCGGTTATAGGGAAAGCGTGCCGACTTGACGTCAAAGTTTGGACATCCCAGTTAAATGAAAAACTGGGTTTTTTTCAGATTTCTTTAAAATGTTTCTACTTAGAATATATTTTTAAATACATTTTTAACATCATGTTACAGATTACAAAATGAGCTTTCCAACGAAAAATTTTGAAAAATTTCCTATAAAAAGTAAAGTTTTGAAAAATTTCCTATAAAAAGTAAATTTTTGAAAAATTTCCTATAAAAAGTAAATTTTTGAAAAATTTCCTAAAAAAAAGTAAATTTTTGAAAAATTTCCTATAAAAAGTAAATTTTTGAAAAATTTCCTAAAAAAGTAAATTTTTGAAAAATTTCCTATAAAAAGTAAATTTTTGAAAAATTTCCTATAAAAAGTAAATTTTTGAAAAATTTCCAATAAAAAGTAAATTTTTGAAAAATTTCCTATAAAAAGTAAATTTTTGAAAAATTTCCTATAAAAAATAAATTTTTGAAAAATTTCCTATAAAAAGTAAATTTTTGAAAAATTTCCTGTAAAAAGTAAATTTTTGAAAAATTTCCTATAAAAAGTAAATTTTTGAAAAATTTCCTATAAAAAGTAAATTTTTGAAAAATTTCCTATAAAAAGTAAATTTTTGAAAAATTTCCTATAAAAAGTAAATTTTTGAAAAATTTCCTATAAAAAGTAAATTTTTGAAAAATTTTCTATAAAAAGTAAATTTTTGAAAAATTTCCTATAAAAAGTAAATTTTTGAAAAATTTCCTATAAAAAGTAAATTTTTGAAAAATTTCCTATAAAAAGTAAATTTTTGAAAAATTTCCTATAAAAAGTTAAGTTTTGAAACATTTTTGTATAAAAAGTAAATTTTCCCCTAGTTATTTGAGGGTTAGTTTCTGAAAAAATATGACTAAAAGAAGCTTTTGGAAGTATATTTTAACACTTATACAAATTTAAGTAGTTGTTTGTCAGTTTAAAACTAGAACCATTTTGAGCCTATAGGTACGCAAGGGTTAATTTGTATAAAAATGAAATTTAAGGCTTTATTGAACGATTTGTTGAATTTTTAATCAATTATGATAAAAACATGTAATTTTAGTACCTTGTTTGAAAAACTTGAGTATTTAAAAAAATATTTTTCACAGGATGTCATTATCACCAGATAATGACATCCGATTTCAACCAAAGTTCTAATATATATTTCTACCCATCGAAACAATAATAATTACAGTTCTGTTTATTAAAATTGCTAATATATAACAATTCACGTGTTTTTTTATAACTTTCGTAAAAAATTGAGTTTTTGTCCAAATCCTTTGAATTTAAATCGCAGGTACGGCAAAGCCGTTAGAAATATAGATTTAATTATGTCTTTGTGCTAATCTGCTGGGTGTTTTTACTAACACTCTGGAACTTTTTTTAGTTTTTTTGAATTCGTTTAACAAACTATTGAAAAAACCAAAAAAGGAGTTTTAAAAAGGGTATACAAAAATATTTTTTTGTCCTATGCAAAAGTGACTTAACGGTGGCCCATTGCAACAAAAATGGTAGCATGTTGTAAACAATGTATTTAAAAATATATTCTAAGTAGAAACATTTTGAAGAAATCTAAATACAGCCGTTAGTTTTCCCATATAACTGGAATGTCCAAACTTTGGCGTCAAGTCGGCACGCTTTCCCGTTATCCGATCTGAATGTAACAAATTTGGGAGTACGTATTCTTTCTGTATTACAAAGTTTAATTTCCTCCATACAAGGGTGGAGAAAATTGAATGTACAAAGTATACAATTTCTATAAAATACAATTCAAGGAAACCATTATTGCATGTTGGTAGTACTACCGCTTGCTTTGTATTCAAAAAAAAAAAATATATATTCTCAAATACAATTAAAAACAAAAATATTAACGTAGCACAGTGGTTTACGGAGGCTTTTTTTGAAATAATTCTGTAACTTTTGAACGACTAGAGATGTTTGAATGAAATTTGTCACGATGCTAGTCAAGAAGCATTTGAGTTGATTTGCCATAACAAAGATTCATGAGGGGTCGGGAGAGTGATTGATGGACCTTCAAAAATGATCAGCGCGGGTGTTCGACTTTTTTTTAAATTCGTAAAAAATATATTTATAAATGGATTGAAGAAAAATTTTAAACTTAAGTTGTCCTTGAGAAGATTTACAAAAAATATGCTTACATGTCTAGGTTACCTCTTTTACCTTTCGAGATATTTGGGTAAAAATTAATTTTTGAGCATGTTTTTTAACTTTTTTTAAATCTCTTGAAATCATAATGAGAATAAATTTCAGGTCAACTGGATTTTGATCCTCACACATGCCCTTTCCCAAAATAGCCAATTTGTAAAAAAATATTTAGTTTAAATAAAAATGATTATATTTCCTGACACATATGTTATTGATTGGAAAAGTTTTTCTAAAACGAGTTGCAAATAATTTCAGTGTTGCCATTTAAAAAAATATTTTTTTCAAAGAGCAATGTTTAAAAATGTATCTATCGATAGCAGAGTGGGCTCTAAAGTGGACCAAAGTTGCCCACCTCGGGTATGTAAAACCTTTGGGTCCGTATAACTTTCGCCAATTTGAATTGATTTGAAAGATTTTTACATTTTCGAAAACTTCTTAAAAAAATAAGAACAAAATGCTAACGGTCTTATGCTAAAAAATTTAACAACGATTGGTAAACTAAAGTTAAGCAAAATTTTCTTAAAGTATTATCCTAAAACGATTATTAGCTTAACAAACCGATATTAATCTTTTGTTAACATCAAATAATTTAAAGTAGCTGTCTACATAATTTAAAGCTACGTTAAATATTTTATTGTTTTGATAAATAATATTTTCTGAAAACTTTTAAAGAAAATATTTAAGTTTTCAGACTTATCTAATAAAAAATAATATTTTTGCTAAAATTAGTTATCATATTTTTTCTAATTTGCTATTTTTTATCATATAAAAGGTTTCGGGGGTGGGGAATTTATGAAATATAATTTCCATGATATTTCATACTCTATTTTACATATTTCATACTAAAACCAAACTTTTCAAAAAAATTGATAATACAGATTCTAATTTTTAACAAAAAATTTGTGTTTTCAACAAAAAACAGACATCGGTCAATGAAATTTACAAAAAACATTATAGTGATGTATATATATTCAACATGAGTTAAAAGTACTCGATTTTTAAATAATCGGTTTAAACCCTTAGTAAAAATTTGTCTATTTATTATTTTACTGTATTATAAATGTGTTTAATTTATGCTTTTATATACCATAAACATAATTTTACAGTAATAAAAGAAGAAAAATAAACATAATTTTACAGTAATAAAAGAAGAAAAATGTTATTTTATATTAAAAACATACAAAACATTATTTAGAAATTCGACTACCCGGAGGAAACAATAATAAACAATAATTAATTCGTTGTTTTGTATATTTAACTATAAAGAGACAAGAGAGAATGACGATGTTGCCAGCATTAACATGTAAAATTGACTTGACGTATTCATTAGTTAAAGAACTGTTTTTGGATACTTTTTTTTTAACAATCGTTTGTTAGCCTTAAAGTATTTGGTAACTAACGTGTTCTTTAAGCAATATTTAAGATTTTTTTTAGCATAAGACCGTAAGAGTCTAAGAGATATTTAACTCCAAAAATTTTTATGTAATTTTTTAACACAACTTTGTAACTTTACCCAAAAGTCTCTAAAACTAAACATGGTCTTAAGACCATTTTTGAACACATTACTAACTTACATAAATGGCCTATAGTTGCAACCTGTTTAGGTCAAAGGCCGAGCTTAATTTAGAATTCCATGCGCTTCTATCTTGTGCGCATATTCTCCAATTTCGTGTGTCAAATTTTGAAAGATTTTCTTCTACTTGGTCTTTCCATCGATGTTTTGGGCGCCATCTTAAACGAGTTTCCTCGGGATCATTATTGAACACTTTTCTTGCCGGAGTATTTTCATCCATTTGCACAACATGTCCTAGCCAACGCAGCCGCTGCTGCTTAATGCATTTTACTATGTCAGCATATAACTAATACAGCGAATAGTTCATTCGATGTCGGTACTGATTGTTGACGCAAACTGGTCTAAAAATTTTCCGTAGAATTTTCCTCTCAGACACTCCAAGGATAGCTTCATTTGCCTGAACAAGTGCTCAAGATTCAGCACCATACAATAACACGGGTAGTTTTATAGAGCGTAATTTTAGTTCTAACGGAGAGGACATTATTTCTTAGGTGTTTGCTTAGGCCAAAATAGCATCTATTGACAAGTATGATTCTACGTTTGATTTCGAAGCTTACTCGTACATCGTTGTTGATGTTCACAGCGGTACCAAGGTATACAAAATCCTTTGCAACCTCGAAGCTATAGTTCTCAACGGACACATGTGATCCAATTCCAGTGGTCTGTCTGCCTGAAGAAACTATCAGTTATGTTTTTGATGCATTGATAGCTAGATCCATTTTGTTTGATTCTTTCTCGATACTGGAAAAGACGGCAGTTACCTTGCGCAAAGTGTGTCCCAGAATATTAATGACATCGACAAATGCGAGTATCATATGTTTTCTATAAAAAATTGTACCAGTTGTATTAGCTGTTGCATCTCGCAAAATTTTCTCTAACACAATATTGAAGAGATCACATGATAGACTGTCACCCTGCCTGAATCCCCGTTTAGATATGAAAGACCCTGATAGGTTCTTACCCATCTTAACAGATGATGTTGTGTTAGTTAGTGTCATTACGCATAACTTTTACACATACACATTATCAGCTCATAGCAAGTTTGTTACTTTTCAGTCGAGTTACTGCATTTCTAACTTAATTTTGGTTGGGTGGTGGACATATAACGCCGTCATCATTGATTTGCTCAGGCGTGTCATCTTGGTCTCTTACAAGCAATTTGCAAAAGTGCTCCTTCCATAGTTTCGGTACGCTTTCTGTATCTGTCACCAGGTTTCTTCGGTCGTCCTTACGGGAGAAGATACAATGGCCAAAACCATCTGCCCAACAGACTAATATATTAGAAATTCAGAAATATAAATTTCAGAACGAGTTGTGAAATTTTAATTAACATTTTTGAATAAACAAGAGTACGCTTTTCGACAGACCCAACGGTTTTACAGTCCCGAGGTGGGCAACTTTGGTCCATTATAGAGCCCACTGCGCTAACGATACATACGCTTTCAAACATTGTTCTAAATTTCGTCAAAAATTCGTAGTTTTGAAATTGCTAAGTTATTACCATTGTGACTGACCTATTAACTTTATATGCACACATTCGTCTCCTTTACTCCAATATATAAATAGGCAAAGTTTAGAGAGTATCATTGGATTAACACCAAGTATAAACTTTTTTAAGTGCGTGATCGTAGAACAAAAAAAAATATTTTGCTACTATTTTGAAGAAAATAATTTAATCTTTGATATTCTTTGGATATGACATAGATAAAGATATCACAATGAGATTTTGTAGTTATGTATTTCAATATGATCTTAAAGCAACAGTCTAAAAAAATCCCAATTTTAATTGAAAAATTCCCCAATTCCCAACCCGGGAAAACCGTGTTTGAAAAAATTAGTTTTTTTTACAAAAATGGCAGCACTGACACTATTTGCAACGCGTTTCAGAAAAAACTTTTCCAATCAATAACAAATATGTCAGAAGATATAATTATTAAATTTTTTTTAAAATTGGTGCTTTGCCTTTTGAGAAATGTTTATTTAAACTAAATAATTTTTTTTACAAATTTTTTTTTGGCGAATTTTTAAAAAAGTCGAACACACACCGTCTTTGAAGGTTCATCAATCACTCTCCCGACCCCTCATGGATATGTTTTTTTGCGAATTTCATTCAAAAATTTCATGTCGTTTAAAAGTTACAGAGTAATTTCAAAAAAAGTCTCTGTAAACCACTGGTTCTTGCACCTGAACAAAATTATATACACATGAACTTAAAGCTCGAGTATATAAAAACTGCATTTTCAGTTTTTGAGCAGGACATCATTTTTCCTTCAAAAAGAACTTCGAAGTTTTTATGTTCTGCTATTTTAATTAAGTTATTTAGTTTCGAATATTTTTCATAGCAATATATCAATAAATCTTTTATTTGATACATATATTATATATGCTTCCGTATGACGTGCTTTGCATATAAGTCGTAAACTAAAAATCTGTAAAAAGGTAAAATTGTTAAAACTTTTTTTACTTTTCTCTTATGATGAGTGGTAATACGCTAAATTTAAATGTGTTTCAATGCGAAAAAGTGCAGTATTTTTAGTCATGTTTAAAAGGCTATTCACTACGTATAAACTTAAAAAATACATTCTATAACTCTTAACAATAAGAAGATATATTCTTTCTAGGAGAAAAAGTGCATTTCTTAAAATGCATTTTTAAGGATTTTAAGATTTTGCATCTCTCCTGTTTGAAAGATCTTCTTATTGTTAAGTGTTATAGAATGTATTTTTAACAGTTTGTGCTTAGTGAACATCCTTTTAAACATGACTAAAAACACTGCATTTTATAGCATTTTCCGTTGAACAGATTGACGATAAAAGAATTTTGAAAACACACATGTAGATAAGCCAAATAAAAAAGTGAATAAATTAACATTTTGATAAACAAAAATCATACTATAGGTAAGCGCGTTATACGGAAGCGTATGGTATCAAAATCTCAATTTCTAAAATCTGTAGATAAGCCATTTTAGATATCATCAAATAACATATAAAAATAAAATATTTACTCCCTAATTCATAATCGAAAAATAAGCCTATGAAGAGTTTATAATTCAAATTTTCCATACAAAATTCCTACAATAAGCCTTTGATAATTTTATAATTGGTTTATGAATTAGGGGGTTAATTTTTAAATACAAAGATTTCTCCTGAATTCGTTTAGTTGTTCAGTTTGTTCAATTTTTTCAATATTTAAATTATTCTCCTGTAAAATTAGAAAAAGTGATATTACGTACTTTTGGATTTTCGACGATGATTTGTATTAAACGTATTCCGACTTTTATCATTAAAAAAAAAAATTATCCCGATATCTTCATTACTTAAGCATAAAAAATTATGAAACATGTGTTTAAAATCACTTTTACATAGGGAAAAATTAATATTTTCTTGTGTTTTTGGGAAAATTTGCTAATAATATTTATTTGCACCAAAACGAGATCCATGGATATAAAACTTAAGTTTGAGTAAAGTCAAACTGCATCAGTTTTTTAACAGGACATTGATTATCCATTTTTAAGGACTCTAAATTTTTTATTATATGTGATTTGAATTAAATTAATTTAAATACATATGGGTAAAAATCAAACAGTTTTTATTCTTTTGAAACCGACTTTCACCTCGAATAATTTTTGTACCCTTAGGAGTTCGGAAAATCTAATAACAGATCTGGAACTCGCTTTTAAGCGTAATTGGCATGCAAATTAAAAAAAAAACGTTAACAAACCGATTGAAGCATTCAAGTTTTTCTTCATATTTCGTCTTCTTCTGCATTCGTTTCAACATTTGGACAAAAGTCGTTGTTCTACGAAATAGACACCACACTTAGGGGATAAATTCACTTCCCTCTAAATTTTAATTTTGTCACTTCTAATACTACTTAATGGCTGTCAAAATTTGAAGCTCGTTTTCACCACTTTTTATTTTTTTCACATATTTTTTGGTCGCCTCAAAGAATTCCAAATAAATAGGTAACGATTTGTAGATCTTTCAATTTCACGTCGTTTGATATATATCTCGTTAATGTGCTCTATATAGGTATAACATACGACAGGTGTAAATGAGGAGTTTTTGAGCGTAAATTTTTCAAAATACCGGTTTTTCGTGGAGCACACTCACAAATATGAATGAAAATTTCCAAACTACCGCGTAAACCGAGTTTTTTGCCATTTAGCACCTAAAAGCAAAAGCGCACCAAAAAAAAAAAAAACATTGTTTGCTAACATTTTATGAAGATTTTGAAAATCGTGCAAAAAAGTGCATATTGGTTTAAATGGTTTTAGATTGCAAACTGAGACAAAATCACATAAGGCATGAAAGCGATGCCATTTATAACCGATTTGCATCAAAAATCTCTATTAACTGAGAACGCGAAGGTTTTATCTAAAAACATTTCAATGAAGCACATCGCGAATTTAGCTCAAAATTGATCAGGAATGGTCTTAAAACTATTCTTTAATAAGGCTTTACCTTAGATTTGAAGCGCACCAAAATATTATAAGGATTAACGATTTTATGGACCAAATAAGAACTTTATATCTTAAAAAGATATGCACCTATTAAAACTTATATTTAAATAAAAAAATCGTTTAAATTAAATTTGTCCATAAGTCAATGCAGCAGAATTTCACAAAGACTCACATTTTGTCAAATTTCGCGAAAATCGCGGTTAAAAAAATATTGTTAAAAAATATTTTGTTTTCACTTGCATAATTGCATTATTTCATCGTGTTGAGGCATGTATAAATTACCATAATACCATGAAACGACAGAACACCTGAAAATATATAAGTTGTTTCAAAATCAACATAAAACTAATAAAAATAAAATAGTTTTTATTTTTTTTTAGAAATTTTTGTTTTGGAAACACACCTCAAATATATTTTGGCCAAAAAAGTTTCCCCACCAGTTTCTAAATCTCCTAAATTTTTTTTTAATTTCCATAATATCGCGATTTTTTTGCGCCGTTCTTTATACAAATAGAAAGATCTTGTTATACTCATGATATTATTAAAAAAAATTAAAAATTTTTTTATTAAATGGCAATTTTGTATATTTAGGAGAAAAATTTGAATTCAAAACTTTGTCGCGTTTGGTGCGGAAACTTTTTAAACTATTGAGAAAAAATAATATATTTTTTCCTAACATTTTTTCATTGTCTATGCGGCTATGTGATGAAGAATATGATATTCGCAAAAATTGCAAAAAGTTATAACCCTATTGTACACCCCACATACAAATATATTACATAATGTCCTGTATATTCGTAAATAAAATAGCTTAAAATAATTGTACAGTCATACTTTTTCGATAATGGCTGTGTTTCGGAACAAGTGGTAGGATCGAGCCATGGGGCAGCCATGTCCGCCATAAAAATAATAATAGATATGAGCAGAGGGAGTTCTTCTTTCCGTAGAAAGTAATTTATTTTTAAAAGAACTTTGAGTAGCCATTTTGGAGAATTTAATTCGTTTGATAAAAAAATAGATAGGATCAGGGTTAATTTTTTTCCATACTTAGATATAAAACATTTTTATTTATATAAATATTCTTTTAACGACTGACTGTGCGAAATTGAACCGTAATTCCCCTAGAAATGTTCTTTGTCACATAAAAATATGCTGAGCAAACTTTTTTCAAAATTGCATAAGGGGAACACGAAAATGTTAAACATTTTTGTATGGGAAAAATTGGGAGTATTTTCGGTTTTGCCCAAATTTTGACCACTTAGAATTAAATTATTTAAAAAAATTTACTGGAATATAAAATAAACTAAAGTAGCTTTATTTTAAGTCATCAACATCAAATAAATCAAGTAGTTTCGGAGTTATTGCAGTTTTTCCTCGAAAATTGGTGTGCTTGATGAAACGCTTAAGGATATGCAGGCAAAAAATTACTAAGGATAAGTAAATTTCAAAGTCAGACATGATTTACAAGTCAATGACCTGTAAGTACTAAATAGTTAAGTTTCGTTAAAATATAACTGAATTTAATCAGTTTTTTTTCATACAGTGGTCGGCATATTTATTTTGACATACCAGTCGGGTATGCTTAGGTACAGGCATATGGGACACTCCAGTATCCTGAGCTTAACAGGCTCCTTGGGCTTGGAGTCAGGTCTACCACGATCTGACTATTTAGTCAAGGAGCTACTGTTCAGCTCAGCACCAGAGATCGTAACCCTCCATAGATCCGACTGGAAGGGGCAAACAGTACTTTTTTAAGGCTTTTCGATCTTCACGGATGGATTTAAAATGGATTGCGGGACTGGTTCTGGGGTTTTCCTGTGGGATCAAAATATTAGAAAATCCTTTAGACTCGCGGATGAGTGGAGTGTCTTCCAGGCAGAGATTTTTGCCATCTGGAAGACTACAGAGCTCATTCAGGGTCTTATAGCTGTTAACAGTGAGGTGACAATTTATGTCGATAGCCAGGCCGCGCTCAAGGCGTTGCGGGGTTATAGGGTTACCTCCAAATTAGTCAAAAAATGTAGGATAGCTCTTCCTGAGCTATCTCTTTGCTATAGGATTAGATTGTGCTGGGTTCCGGGTCATTGCGACATAGTTGGCAACGAAGTTGCGGACGAAGTTGCCAGACAAGGCTCGGATTTGGCTCTACCTATCTGCCACTTTTCTCTGGGCATAAAGTCCTGGACTAGCCAGGAAACCACAAGGCTGTGGGGTAACATGGTAACGTGTGGGACATCTAGAGCTATATGGCCTAAACCGGACAGTAATGGTACTAAGCTTAGGTCTAAATAGGTCAAGCTTAAGAAGATGTATAGGGTTCCTTACGGGACATTGGGCCTTAAATTCGAGGTTACATAGGTGGGACAGCAGCATTTCAGACCTCTGCAGACTATGTCTAGATGAGGATTCGTCCGAGACGGTAGAACACATTCTCTGTCACTGTCCAAGGCTGTAAAACCTAAGACTCAAACTTTTAGGCAGCAGATTCCTTGCTGACCTACAAGATCTACAACAGTGCAGGTTGATTGATATTGTAGGGTTCATCACGGGTCTCAACTGGCCTAGGTAGGGTAGTCTTCTCTACAACTTTCTACTATCTTTTCTCTTTCTCTATCTTCATTCTTTCGTCTCTAGTATAGGATCACAATGGACCCCTGGGGTCTCCGAGTGAAGGTGTCGTTGACACCTCCTTTATTACCTAACCTAACCTATATATTTATTTAAATTGAAACCAAAAAAGGAAATTTCAGGATGTGGCATAGGTATTTTGACATGTTTTTACAGAGCGTATTTAAAAAAATTGTGAGCTTCAAGCTCAACAAAAAATAAAAATTATTATTTAATTTAATCAAATATCTAAATATCCTGTTGGAAAATGAATGCTTCTCCGATCAATCTATCGCTAGAGGGAAATGCATATTCATTCAATACAATTAAATATTGATGATGGAGGTGTCAACAGGAATCATGTTCCCTACTCCACTACATGAAATGGATCCCAGAACATAACATTTCCACCTCAATGGCTTACTTTCTGGCATACATGTGCAACGTTTATATGGAGTTTTTTTATTTAATCTGACAAAAACTATTTTGTGCAATTAGAGTGTACAAAATTATAACAGAGGTTGGTGTTCAAACTCTGGATTAGCTTTCCAAAGTCCAGATTTTAATGTAATAGAAAATGTGTAGTCATACAGAAAGCAAAACAGATCTGCGGATTTGACAAGAACACAAGATAAAACGGTCATTGAGGTCGCAAATGCTTGGAAAGTGATTTCAATGGAGTTTCTACAGTTCTTGGTAGATTCTGATCCGAACCACCTCCAAAAGGTTTAAAATGATAAAAAAAAATTTAAATACGCTCTGTAAAAATATGTCAAAATACTTATGCCTGAAATTTTCTTTTTTAGTTTCAATTAAAAAAAAATTATACAAAACATTTAAAATGTGAAAGGTTTTTTGTTTTCTAAGAAATATTTTCCAAAAAAAAAAAGAAAAACAACTTTTATGTCAAAATAAATATGCCAACCACTGTATTAGAAAATTATACTGTTTCAAAAATAATTTCTTAATTTTTGAAAATTTTCTTCAACAAATATTCAAAACAGTAAATTTTGCTTTCCAGTATCATAAAACAAACAAATGGGAGAATAAAATACAAAAAAAAAAAAACGAGGTCGATATCTTAAACCGTTTCGCCGTACCTGTGATTTAAAACCGTATAATCTCGCGAAAATGTGAAGTTTTTGTAATAATTTTAGTATATGCTTTTTAAATTGTACCAATGTTCTGCATTAATAAGAATCCGCACTGTTTCTTAAAAATTTGAAAAGTTTAACCCGTTCTTCAACGGGGTCAAAAGTCAGAATTTGGAATTTTTTTTTTCATTTTCTATAGAAAAGCGAAAGAATACTAAGAATTTATTACCAAATTTTGTTTAAAATGCAAAACTATATTAATTTTTATTAACATAAAGTATTTTTATTAAAAAATATATATTAATCCTATACAGAATGGGGACTAAAATGACCCACAATTTTTTTTCTTAAGATATTTATTTTTTTTTTCGTACTTTGATGTATTAAAATTTTTAGCCATTTTATAAGCTCGATTTAGTGTCATTTTAGTCTCTATGTCTGTTTAGGGTTAATATAAATTTGTTAATCAAAAGTCTTAATGTTAATAAATATTAATATAATTTTGCATTTTAAACAAAATTTGGTAATAAATTCTTAATATTGTCATATAGAAAATGAAAGGGTTAAACTTTTCCAATCTAAAAAATAATGCCGTGTACATTCTATATAGTCTAAGGAAGAATATTCACTATTACTTTTATTACTCAAATTATTATGTATTTTATTCTTTTATGATCCTGGAAATCAAATTTATTATTTGTAATATTTGTTGAACAAAATTTTCAAAAATTAAAAATTGATTTTTAAAACCGGGCTTAGAAAAAAGTATAATTTTCTAATATAAAAAAAAGTAAATTCAGTTATATTTTAACGAAACTCAACTATTGAGTACTTACAGGTCATAGAATTGTAAATCATGTCTTGCTTTAAAATTTACTTATCCTTAAGTAAATTTGTTGGCTGCATATCCTTAGGCGTCTCGTCAAGGACACGAATTTTCGGGGGAAAACTGCGCAATAACTCCGAAACTACTACATACATGGATTTTTAATCTTGATGACTTAAAATAAAGCTACTTTAGTTTTCTTTTATATTCCAGTAAAATTTTCTAAATAATTAAATTCTTGTGGTTAAAATTTGGACAAAACCGAAAATATCCCAATTTTTAACACTTTGTGGGCGTATGCGGCACATGTTCTCCTTATGCAATTTTGAAAAAAAATGGACAGCATGTAATACATAGAACATTTCTAGGGGAAGTTACTGTTCAATTTCGCACTTTCGTAATATAAGGTGCACCCTAATACATATATTTGAAATTATATAATTCCCATATCAGCAGTACTTCGGTGTCCTTCAAAAAGGATAATCGATGTCCTGTTAAAAAACTGAATACGTGCTTTAATTTTAATCCAGCTATAGTTTAATGAGGACTTAATGTTATATAATTGCAAATAAATATTGTTGCAAATTTTTTCAAAAACTCAAGAATCCCCTAGAATTTCCCAAATGAAAATGTTTTGAAAATATTATTTATCACAGTTTGCGCATAAATAGTAAAGATATCGATTTAAAACTTTGACGCATGATAGAAGATAAATAGGCACTTAAAATTAATATTTTTAAAAATTTTTCATTTCAAATTTTAAAGGATACATTTTTTTAATATTATCGTCCTAGTATGTTATATCAATTTTTTTAACTTGTTTAGAGTGCTATCTTTTATTTGATATCCATAAACTAATAACAAATATTTGATTAATATATAAAATAATTTTAAAATTGCATGCCATTCAAACTTTGAAGTCCTTTAAAAGGGAAAAGCGATGTCCTGCTGAAAAACTGAGTTTACTAGTGTATATAGATTAGTTCAGGTGCAAGAACAAAATTGTAACGCAGCATAATATTATCCCTTGCATTTATTTCTCTCAAATACAATTCAGAATAACCATTGTTGCAGTTTAGTAGTACTGATCCTTGTTTTTTTTTCTCCATTAGCTCCTATTCGTTGCCATGTTAGCGTTTGGCCACATTGGCCAAATCTTGCAGAGAACTCATATGACATTTTTTAAATATTTAAAATAAATCAAAATTTATCTTAAATACAATTCGGGACGATTTACTCAAAAGATGAGCTTTAACTTTTTAAATCTATTTGGTACCATATCGTCATTTTAAAGACCTAATAACCTTTCTTCAAAAATTAAAAAATTAACAGCAAATTCATAATCAAAAGTTGTACACTGTCTTTGTAGGAAACTTATGCAGTAGATATTTAGGATGTCGATTAAGCTTAGACACTGGTTATGTTTTTGTTTATTCATAATACTTTTTATCCACTGTCTAAGTAAAGATTTTCAGAGTTGATTTCACGAAGTTGAATTTTTTTTGAAAATTTGGTTGAATTTCATTTGAAAAAAATGTTTGTAAAACCTTTAAGAAATAAAAAAAATGAATAAATAGATTTTTTGTTAACTTTTCTTTCTAAGTGTAAAATTCATAATCCAGAGTTCTTTGCCTAGTAAAAGAGTATATATCAGAGACCGAATATTAATACTTTTAAAACAATATTTTCATATTTTAATCCATACAAAAACAATCATTGAAGTTTAAAAAATAATAAAAATCCCTCATGATTTTTAATTGTTCGAAAAATTTTGTATCGTTTTTCAATCCGATGAAAATAAAAAAAAAATCGTTTGGGATATTTATCAGTTCAAAATAATTTTCATCTTTTTTCATCCGATGAAAAAAAATTTTGATAGAAAATATTCAAATTTTATTTCTGTTATTTCCAGGAAAAATTTTCCTGGTTTCATTCATCATAATGTTTATGTTAATGCATAGATTAGGCAATTCTAAAATCCTTGATGATTACCCCTTGGAGTAGTATATTCTGTAATGTTGTTTCTATTCATGCTTAAAACTTAAGTCGATGGGTGATAGGTCCAAAGAAACAAGACTCGTTTGTATAGCGATCCGCTCGATCCGAGACAGACGCTCGTTTGCAGCCGCAACTAATATTTTGAACATACCCTGCATTTTCGTACTTTACCAAGTACAATTATCTTAGACCCTTAGACCAAATAGGCTGGAATGGCTCTAAAATAACTCCCTCTTATATTAGCCCTGACCTAGAATCCTACACGGGTTGTTTACCGCATCTAAAACTATTTTGTTCAGGTTTCCAAGATGTACCACGAGGAGGTTAGAGTGGGAATTGGATACAGTTCTTACCTGATAACTGGAGACGCTAGGCAACTGTTGCATCCTCCCATGCCCTATGCTCTACTGGGAGTCAAGGATGACAGAAGAAGAAGATTTGTCCTGGTATAAAAAGTCTTTAGAACGTTTAAATAACAATAAATTCTATTATTGTTGCAAATTTTACGTTGAAATGGTTTTGCGAATCGAAGAAACCAACATTAGTTCCATTAGGATTATTAGGTTTAACTTCGATGTCCTAAAACATTCCAATTAATTGGAAACATATTCATACATTCATTGTTGAAAATTTTAATATTTCAAAAATGTTTTATTTTTTCAAAGTCAAAACAGAAGTTCAAAAATAAAACAATCAATAAAATATTTTTCTGTTCGGATATTTATCGTTAAAGATATTTAAAATATTCATCATGAGGGATATTTATATTTCAAATATAAATCCCTCTTTTTTATTCATCGATCGAAATTAAAATAAATTTTCATCGGCAATGATATTTATATTTGATTGATTTAAAAAATAAAACAATATTCGGTCTCTGGTATATATTAATATATTAAAATAGGTTTTTAACACTTACTCTTTTACTTTTCTGAAAAAGTACAACTTTGCTTTTGGTCTAAGAGTATTTAAAAGTCATATAAATTATTTGATTTTTAAAACACATCAGGATAACTTGATGAGTTTTTGTTTAAATTTTTAAAAAATAAAAATCTTTCGCATCCCTTTAGCAATTGATAGAAAAATAATGTAAGGCTTGTTTATGTATAGTTTCTTCTTATGGGTAGATAAATTTGTTTTTCGTTTTTGTATACTTATTCAGTTCTGATTAGGTAAAAAACTTAAGAACTGAAAGCTTTTACAAATTTATCGTTTTTGTTAAAAAGTTTTACATGTCTTAAAATTTTACTATGAAAGTAATGAAAATAATACTTTGAAAAAATATTTTATAAAATAAATTATTATAAAAAAAAAAAAAAAACAAATAAAAAATGTAATAAAAAAGATAACTTAGAAAAGCTGACTTATTGAAAAAATTAAAACCTTACACTGTTTTTGTTAGTCATCTATTTCAAAATCCACGTGCCAAATGGCATCTCAATAACGAAATTAGTTTTTTTTGAAAATGGGCTCCGAACAAGAATGTCGTAAAAAATATTTTAAAATTTTATTGAAAATTCGCGCTGCCTGCAAAAAACGATTGCGTTTATTAAAGAATATAAAGCATCTTCGAGCATTGAAAGTAAGCAAGGAAGTGGAAGAAAAAAGGATTTCCGACCAAAACAAAGCGAACAAAATAATACGGACTTTTCTAAAACACATAACATGTCAGGAAGGAAAGTGGCGCAAAAAGTTTGATGCTCTGAGACCTTTGCCAGAAAAGTGAAAATACTTAAAAAGGGCGAAATTCTACAGAAAGACTTTCATAAAAAACAAAGTTCCTAAAGAAATTTTTATTATGGCAAGCAATTTGCACATGTGGTGAGAGAAGCACTTCATTCATTATTAGCGGCTCTTAAAACTCTGAAATATACATTAGCGAGTGTCTCCAGAAATTATTGCTTTCATTTTTAAATGCAACTTGCAACTTGTCACTGTAGCAAAAATCAACATTATTGGTATGGCACCAATAATGTTGATTTTTTGCCAAAACAAGCTAATCCACCAAATTGCCCAGAACTCCGCCCTATTGAGAGGTATTGGGCGTTAGTAAAAATAATTTTAAAGGACACAAAGGGCTTAGCAAAAAATGAAAAAAAAAATGCAGAAAATGCGAAAGTGCTAGCAAAATGGTATAAAACGACACAACTTAATCCTTAATTAATGATATTAAAGAAAAAATAAAAAAAGATCTTAAAACATTGTAAAGAAGTATTAATTTGGTACACAAATGAATTCGAACATTATTTGCTTTAACTAAAGTAAAAAAAATTCACGACTCAGTTTCATTTCTAAAACAAAAAGCGTAAGTTCAGATTTTTTTGTGTTCACTTCTTAGAATAAAAAGTATCCTTTAGAATACCATATAGAATAATTAGTAATTTTTAGAAAAACTAACCTTTTAGAATAAAAACTATATTTTAGAATAAAAAGTACATTTTGAAAAGAAAGATGGCTTTTTATTAAATAAGAAAATGTTAAATATACTTTTATTTTAAAAGAATTGTTTATTTTAAGAGAATATGACTTTTTCGTTCAAGTGCATCTTTTCGAATGTCGTTAGTTTCGAAAAAAGTATCTTATATTTTATCTGTCGTCTTTTCAGTCAATGACATAAAGTGTTGTATTACAAATAGGGTTTCTTTAACTTGACATATATATGATTTCCCGACAACATTCCAATTGGAACAAGGGGTACTTCTCTCAGACAATGAACTGCATCCGATTCTATTTTTACACTCATTGAAAGGGATCTACATTTTAAATCCGGACCTACATTTTAACGGCAAATGCATTAGTTAGAGAAGTTTTACATAACCTAATATTCAATAACCAGTGGCTAGCCGCTTTTTTTTTAATTTATTTTTTTTAAGTGAGTCTGGCCTAATGAACAAGTTTTATTTTCTAAAAATTAATTTACTTAAAAAAATGCACGCTGAAATCTAAACTGCTAATTGAAGCCAGCAATTACTTGTAGCATATTTTGGTGACTAAATTAAAATTCGTTAAACGTTTATTAATTGATTCAAAAATATTTCTTTACTCTTAACCATTTTTTGTTTTTAAGTAGAAATTAGTATTTTAAATAATAGCTTAAGAATTATTTATTTAGTATGTATGTGAATGAATATTAAATCTTTTAATTTCTTTATTTAGTAGAATGTATTTTTCATTTATAATTATATATTTAATTTTTTTGCTTATATATTCCATGTTTTTAAATGGAATGAATACAACTGCACGATTTAAATGAAATTACTATTGATTTTACTACACGACATCTTTACGCAGACGCCTTAACAACAATCGACTAAAGGCAATACCTGATAACTTTATCTCGAGTTCAGCAAGTCTTTTACGATTGTAAGTAATAAAATAATATATAGTAATGTATATGATGTTTACACTAGTTCGTCAATTAAAACGAAATAAGCCAATGTGCTATATTCGTTTATGCCGAATCTTATATGCCCTTCATAATATAAACACTTTTATTATTTATTTTATTCATTTATTAATAAAATATTACACATATTAATTAACAAAAAAAAACACTTACATCCAATTTCATAAATTACACAACAAACACAATAATAACTACAACAAATACCAAATCATTACAACAAAAATAACACGTGAACAAGCAAAATAAAAATTGAACATAATCATTAGGTAAACTAACAAGTTGATTAGAGCCAAAATTGTTTTGAAATTGTAGATTTAAAATATCGACCGATTTAAATTAAATTACATCTCAAGGATATAATTTTCGAGCTTATTTTGTCATACAAAGGATACATAAAACGAGTTTTAAATCGTCGTTTTAGTCGATCAAGTCCCATACTTTATCGTACTCTACACCTTTGATACAAGATTTGGACCGATTACTCTGGTCAACAGCCAAAATAACATTCAAGTATTATTTTATGAGTTATGGTCATTTTAGTACAAAAACACCAGAAATTTATTTTTTTTATTATTTTTTAAATCTTTGATGTTGGATGTGGTGCCCTAATTAGTTTGTAAACAACTTGTGCAATTTGACCTGAAAATATATAAATGGATTAAGAATACAATTTTGGCGTGTTTTGGATTAATTGGCAATGGAATATAATAATTTTATTTTGTTCAAAATCGAAGTAATTTTTTTTATAACTTTGAATATTCCAAATAGTATAAAGTTTATATTATGAAAATACATCGATTTATTTGGAATAACTTGAATATACCAAATTTTAGCGAAAAAAATGTTATATAAAGCCTATTTTTTTTTAAGTAAAAATCGTAGTATTGTTTCGAGACTACTACCTATGCAGTCTAAAGTTGGACCATTTATAGCACCCAGGCCATACAGTCATGGACGTAGAAATAGGACACATGTATGTGATATAGTTTAATTATGTGTAATTCAATATTTGTTCTATTACTCGATATTTGTTTTTAAAGGATAGCTCCATTTATTTACAAGAAATGTAAAAATTTACAGAGGTAACTTTTATCAGCTAAACAAATAAATAGAAAACTAGCATAACATATTGTTACGTTTTTCCTTTAAAAACGTGGAAGGAATTCTTTTTGCAAACAACCGAAAACAAAATTAAAACACTATATGTCGTTTTACAAAGTTATATTTTTATTAATTTTTGAGTTTGAGTCACTTCAAACACATCTCAATAAACTGCTTTACAAATATTCTTAGTCTCACAGTTCTATATCTGTGGCAATATGAAAGAATAGCTTAATTCAAAAATGGAGATATCAAAATTTTGTGTTATTTTTCTTCTGCTTGATTTCTAACAGTATTTTTTAAAAAAATTTCCGTCTTACAAAAATGACTTATAAGGCAAAAAAGACTAGAAGTCATGCCAAAAAAACGCAAAAGAAATGTTTGAAGTCAAATATTTTTGAAACAGTAAGCATGTTTTTTACTAAATTTTTAAAGAAGTTTTCAAAAATGTAAAAATCTTTCAGATTGAACCAAATTGGCAAAAGTTATACGGACCCAAATGTTTTACATATCCGAGGTGGGCAACTTTGGTTCACTATAGCGCCCACTGTTTTACCGATAGATGCGTCCTTTAACATTATTATAAAAGCCTAGCTCCTCTTCTACTGATATATCAGCAGTTTAGAAACTGCAGATTTAATACACCACTGTATATTGTCAATTATTCTTTGTCATCAACGAGAATTGCTCGCCGCTAATTTTACGCACCGGTCTGTTTGTGTATGTAGAATTCCAGTAAGATCAGTTTCAAACGTTTGAAATATAATGACTTACATTTGATATCAAACGTTTTTCTCAAACTTTTTCAAACCTGAGCAGATGTTTGAGATTTATTTATTTTTCAAATGAAGGTTCACTTGAGAATAAACGTTTGAAAAATTATAGTTTCTCAAATTGATAATAAAGGTTCTTCTCAAACTTAAAGATGATTTTAGAATAATTTGAAAAATTGTGTTGCATATTAAACTGATATTTTAATTTTTTTATTTTGTAGTATAAAAACCTAATCAGAAATAATCTTTTAGGCATGAAATAAATACTAAAGGAAGTGCCACTTCAAAATTTTTGACTATAAAGAATATCTTTGAAGTTTGTATATTTTGTCAATATTACACAGAACGTTGCCACACTCGTAGATTATTTTATGGAAATTTGTAAACTAAAATGTGTAGTTTGAAAAAAAAAAATTAAGCTTAAAATAACTTATATTTTCAATAAATAGTGTAATAAAATTTGTAGTTTGTAGCTTTGTAGATGCTAAAACACATAAGATCTTAATTATATCATTCAATTAAAAAAATATTTCGTGTGTGTTACTGACTAACGAATTAGCCTTTCGAGACAATATTTACAGCTTGTGTCCCTAAAAGTTTAGGGAATGACTCGATGGACTTTGAATACATGACATGAAAACACTCACTAGGTGCAATTTTGTGGATCTCAGTTTACTTACTCAGTTTTCCCAAACTCTACAAGTAAAATAGAGGGGACTTCCTTCAGTCAATGACATGTACTAGATTCAATTTTTAGACTAATTGAAAAAGACCTACAGTTTGACGCTGGCTCTTAACAGCAAATAACTTAACACTCAATTACCAGTCACTACCTGTATTAAAGACCTTATATATAGTCCACACAAAATCTTTAACATTCCGATATAAAAGAATGGTTAAGGCCCTATGCTCACTGGGAGTCCAGGATAACAGGAAAAGAAAGTTAAGAAAGATTAAAAATTACCAAACAATTTTGATACTTAAATGGGATTTTTTTTGAAAAGTAAGGTAGCCTCATTTTTTGAGTAAACTTCAGATATTCTTTCTTGTCAAATGGTTAATGTTTACAAAATAAAAATAAAGTGGCACTTCCTTTAATATTTATTTCATGCTTTTAGGTATCTGAAAAAAATTAAACCAAAAGCAAGACTAATTGACATAAAATTAGTAGACATAAAAAGTAGTAGATTCCACAAAATTTATTTTCAAAAAGTGGTAGATCTACCACTTTTTTATTCAAGCTTTTAAAGAATTTTTAAGTTCGAATATTAACCCTTTCATTCAATGTTTTGTTTAAAAAATAGTGTAGCACATGTATCAATAAATATACATACATATTGAATGTAATTTGAAAAATAAACAAGAGCTTATAAAAGATAATTTTTTATTCGAATCCTTAAAAGAATGCATGGTTTTACTAAAAAATTAAAATGTTCATCTGTTGGTGTAAGCATTTACACTCCCTGAAAAGTGTTAGTAGAAAGTTTATTCCACAAGCAATTTTTGTGTCAAAGGAGACATTTGTTCGTTGTCACCTTTATTATTCTAGAAACATGATGCTAGTAATGTTCAACACGTATGTATATTTTCTTCTAGAGAGAAATGAATATTTCTTAAAAGCTTCCATTCCTAACACAATTCGCTGCGGTCTTAGGGGCACAAATCTAAAAATAAGAACATGTTACAAAAAATATATATGTTTTTTTGAAACAGGTGTTCAATGTTGCATTTTTGGTAACGAAAAATTGATTTAACACAATTTCAAAAAAACTTAAAAAAGTAGTAGATTCTATTTAAAAAGTGGTAGAGTGTAGAAAGATACCCAAAAGTAGTAGATCTACACGTTTAACCTTTGAAAAATGGTTTATTTTCAAATCATTGGCAATTTAAGTCTGTAGCAATGTTGGACAAAGTCTCTGATTTTGTCTATAGTTTGAAAAATATAGATAATTCAACTCCATCGCGTACATGTTAGTGTGTTTTCTAGTTTCCAAATATGTTTATTTTTTCTGACTTCGCTTACACCCCTAGTCTCGGTTATATATAAGAGTTATATATATAACTAATAAAGATTGGATAACATTTTGCGGTTTCACATTTTGACTTTATGTTCTGTGTGAAAAACAATGGAAATGGATATGCAACAGAAGAATTTACTTTAGAAAAAGAAAAGTCAAACTCAATTTATTACTTTTAAGTATATACACTTGTCAACATATTTATTTTGACATACCAGTTGTTTTTCTTCTTTTTTTATTTCTGGTCCAAAAAAAAAAAAAAAACAAAAAACAAAAGACCTTTCACATTTTAAATGTTTTTGTATATATATTTTTTTAATTGAAACTAAAAAAACTAAATTTCAGGATGTGGAATAAGTATTTTGTCATATTTTTACAGAGCGTATTTAAAAAATTAGGAGCTTCAAGGACAAAAAAAACTTAATAATAATTATTTAAATTAATCAAAAATGTATCCTCCTTTACCACATAAAACTTTTTGGTGGTGGTTCGGAACAGAATCCACCAAGAACTGTAGAAACTCCATTGAAATCTCTTTCCAAGCATTTGCGACCTCAATTGTTTTTGTCAAATCCGCAGATGTGTTTTGCTTTCTGTATGACTACACATTTTTACTATTACATTCAAATCTGGACTTTAGGGAAGCCAATCCAGAGTTTGAACACCAGCCTCTGTTATAAATTTTGCTCTTATGACATGGAGCATTATCCTGTTGGAAAATGAATGTTTCTCCGATCAATTTATCGCCGAAGGAAAATGCATATTCATTCAATATTGTTAAATATTGATGTTGGCTCATGGAACCGTTAACAGGAACCATGTTCCCTATCCCACTACATGAAATGGATCCCCAGAACATAACACTTCCACCTCCATGGCTTACTTTCTGGCATACTGAAATTTCCGTTTTTAGTTTCAATTAAAAAGAAAATTATACAAAACTTTTAAAATGTGAAAGGTCTTCTGTTTTCTAATAAATTACATATACCCACTAATAAATTACATATACCCACTTATTTTTGTTTGCATAGGATCGGAAATAAAAAAGCAGAAAATCAACTGGTATATCAAAATAAATTACCGACTAGTGTATTTAATTACTTTCAAGTCTTAATTAATTATCTTATTACTTTTAAATTTTAAATACATACTTTTGTTTATTCTGGAAAATGATACTGTTTCACTTTTGCAAATATTGCAAATTAAGAATTTACTCAATGTGGTAAAACATCGGCGATAAGCCTACAAGCCGTCGATGAAAAATATATAAAATTGGCTGTAGAACAAAAACCATGCGTCTAAATAACTTTAAATAAATGACTTCAACTTTACTGTTCTAAAAATATATATTTACTATCGCCTTTCCAAAGAAGGTAACCCAAATCGTTAATACTCTTTATTTAATTGTATTGGCAGTATGTATTTGTCTGAGTGTCACTTATCTTTAGAAACTAATAAACTCAAGCCTGAATTAAAAACCTAATTTTTTCAATTAAAATAAAAGTTCGAATAATTAATTCGCAAAAATAATTAAAAATTCATTCATGTAATCTACATACATATGTAAACCCTGCTGTTATTTTAAAAATAGCATCTTGTTCTTTCTCTACCTACCAACGACAAGAGAAAAGTTCGAGCAAACAAGTAATAGGAGAATACATAATCAATTGTAACATGTAACATTTTTACTCAACTTAATTAAATGAAATACAAATTCTGAATTTTTGCTAAGTAATATCTCCTTCACAGTTCCTAACCGTCCGACACGATATTTTCAACCCATAAAAATTAAAGACGTTCGTACCAACTATGCAAATGCCGATCCATTAAGAAGGATGTCTATTAATTTTAATGATTTATATCATCTTATTGATTATTCATCTCCACTTTATCTTATTAAAGGAAATATCATAGCTTAATTAATGTTTAAATAAAAACAAAAAACCTGTTATTGCTTATAAAATTTAACACTCATTTATAGTGCACTATTCTGTCTGTAAGAATATTTCTGTAGACTAAAAATAAAAATAAATAAAAAATTAAACGTAGTGAAGTTGGATCGAACTCAATGAAGTTAATTTTTTTTACTGTCTCACAGTGAACGGTCCCCATAGTAAAAATGGAAAAAAGTCGAAGGAGTTATGGTAGCTTAATGAAATTTTTTGCACATATCTCTCTTGGCTTACTATTTTCAAAAATGAATTAACATTTTTAGAAACCCTTTTATTTTTCCGGTGCGGGGACAATTAAATACCCAAAATTCCCCCATTTCAGTAATATTTTTTTTTTTAATTTCAATCTATCATTTCACATTCAAAATGCGTGATAGTTTTTTTTATAAAATATAACCAATCTCTTATTATTTAGGCTTGCCACAAACCTTTTTAGAATATATCATTTAAAATATAACATATAATATATTTTAAACACTTTTTAGTATTTAAGTATTGAAAATACTCATAACCATTGGTATTGAAATAACATTGGTATTCATTACCGTGTAATGCATTGCCTTCTATTATCATGCATTTTCAAATATTAAAAATATCAACTTATAATTTTGATAAAAATATCAAATATGGATGATTTTTAAAACCTTTGTATTTTAAAAGCTGGCATAGAAAACACCTAAACTTTTTTACTCAAATTTTAGTATATATAACGGAAAATAAGATTATTGATTCCTAAAAGTAGTTTTTTAATGTGTCTATATTTTCGGGTCGATCGAAGTTGACTATTTTTTTTTGAAAAGTACATTGTGAAGTTTTTCACAATTTGTTTTGCAGTGTTGTTATTAATATTTAAATTTTAGGATTTTTGTATTCTTTCTGCTACATTTCTGAATAAAACAAATATAATGGCATGCATTTTTATTGAAAAATGAATTTTTGATATTTATTTTTCTAAAGCCATTTTTTGTTACTTAAAAGTTATGAAAACTTGAACCGTAGCTTTCATTCCATATATATTTTATTGATAAAATCGAAAGTTCATTTTTGGATTTTTTCCACTAGGCAGTTTACTGTGTGCCTATACAATTGTATATAGAGTATATACGAAGCGAAAGGTGTTGAAAGGCAGAAATAAAGCTTTATATTATTCAACACTGTAATTGCACATCATATATATTTTTAGAACAGTGAAATTGCGCCATTTGTTGTTTAGACGCATTTGTTTAAGCTTTTTTGTTCTACACGGAAGATGCTATGGTAATTAATAATTTTAATAGAAATTAATTATTACAGAAATTGATGTTGCCGAGACCGGGGATCGAGAACCCAGGCTCAATGTGATATTATGCTTAGTAGTCGACGTGCTAACCAACTAAACCACAGCACATCACTCGTTTGTAATACTTGAATTATTGAAAAAAGAAAATTGATTATCGTCACTACAATTTGACAACTGTGGTCGAAGGCGCTAAGTGCTGATGACGTCCTGTGGCGGGACAGAAATTGCAATCCACTGAGCCGCATTAATTAACATTTTTTTCATTAAAAAGTTTTACTGTAGTCTATTGCACTAAGATCTCAATTCATTACAATTATTTATTATTGTAATAAATAGTTTTTTGATAAAACCAAAAAATTTTGGTGGGGAAACCTTTTTCCTTTTTTCAGTTTTTCTCCATAATTTCCTTTCAAATATTCGAAATTAAAAGTTCGAATAATTGATTCCTAAAAATAAAATTAAACTACTAAAATAATAAATTGATTAATTATATCTTAGTTTGTATCTTAATAAAATTCGGCATATAAAACTTTCATATTACCGACACTTTTATATTACCGACAGATCTTTGAAAAAAGGAAACACCCCATATCAATGGCGGTAAATAAAATTTTGCTTCTTCTGTTATCCTTGACTCCCAATGGAGCATAGGGCCACAACCATCCTTTTATATCGAACTCTATTGCGAGATATTAGGCATACATCATTCTATGAATAGTTTGCTGCATTTCAATTGACCTTCTCCACGTTCTAGCAGGTGCACCAACCGCTTGTCGAGTTGGTATTTGGCCTTCAAAGTGTGTGGCCTATCCACCGCCATTTCCGTTGACATACCTCTATAGAAGTAGGGATCTTGATGAATGAAACCAATTCTATTTTCAAATTTAAAGAAAATTTTGCTTATAATAAAATAACTTTTCTGTTTTTAATAAAATTAACAAGGGCTTCCCAAGAATTAAAAAGTAAATATTTTAACCTTTTCAAAACCCCAAGTTTAAGAAAATAAACTTTTTCATATACATAAAATATTTAATAAAATATTTAAATCACGACATCAAAGGGCATGAACAATTTAATTTGTTACGTAGATACGTTTTTTGTAGTTTTGTATATATATATATATATATGTACATTAGGGTGGGTCGTCCTTTTTTTACTTTTGTCTCTGATCGACTTCTAATAGTGAAATTATATGGCCAAATTATGTCAATCGGTGTGCAAAATATTATTAATTTATTTTTAGGATATAAGACGCCCAACAGGCCCAAAATTTTTGAGTCCAATTGGATGAGGGAAAATGAGAGCATTTGCAGTTTTTGCTATCGTTCGTCTATTCAGGATTTATTTTAAAACTAAAGCAATGGAATCTAAGAGTAAGCTAATGTAGCTTCCTTGAAGTCATGAAAATTTAAAATCCATAAAAAAAAGTTTTTTATTTATTGCGATTTCTCCCCCAAAATTCGTGTCCTTGATGACACGCCTTCACTATCAAAAAAAAAAATACTTTTTGCAAAAATTAGCAAAGTAAGACATGATTTATCATTTCAAGACTTGTTTGTAAGTACTTAATATTTTAATTTTGTTGAAATATAAAAATATTGACTTGGTTTTTTCATATTTAAAAATGTCGGTTTCAAAACTAAATAATTACTTAAAAGTAATAATTTTACACTAAGATTAAGTTTTTGAATTAAAAAACATATTTTAACCCTAAATAATCATGGGGGTTAAAATATTTTTTTGTTAAATTTAAAAAAGTGCAAAATAATTTCTTTTAAGCATGTTTATCAAAATTCTCTAATAAATTCATAATATTACGTATGAGTGAAATTCAAATTTGTTATATTTGTTAAACAAAATTTTCAAAAAATTAAAAAAAAAGTTTTGAAACATACCTAGAAAAATTACCCATTCGAATATGAAAAAAACTAAGTATATATTTTTATATTTTAACAAAATTAAATTATTAAGTAGTTACAAGTCTTAAAATGATAAATCATGTAGTTCAAAGTATTTTTTTGAAAATATATTTTTAGCCGAGTCGCACAGTGTGTTTAATTTAAATGTAAACGGTCATCTCGATAATCATGAAATTTCACATGCCTATTGAGGAGGAGTATTCGATTTCTCCGAAACACACAAAAAAAAAGAATGGAAAATCTTTAACCGATCAAAAATTATATGTATTTATAAGTTTAATTTTTTTTGCCAAAAAGTGATAACATTATTTTTGAGATATAAAAAAACTTGTTAAGAAACATATAGTCGCTATTTTACGGTAGATCAGCGATTTTGTCTTCGAAAATTTGTATACAAATGTGTAGATAAACTATTTATATAAAATAGTAGATTTATAGATAAGTGGATTTGCATAACATAATTTAAGAAATTTTAGTAATTCCCATTAAACGATACTCCCTCATGATTTGGGATCCTTCTATGTATTTAAAATGTACTATATACGACGTATATTACATTTTATTGGTAATAATTTATTTTTTGAAAAAGTGCATTTTTCAAAATGCATTTTCTTTTATAAAAGTTAAAAGATTTTAAAATTTTTCGTGTCTCATATTTGAAAGAAAATATCTTCTTATTGTTAAGAGTTTTATAATGTATTTTTGGAAGTTTATGCATAGTGAATAGTCTTATAAACATGACTACACAGCATTTTATTCCATTTTCCGATGAACAGTGTGAAGATAGAAGAATTTTGAAAACAATTTTGAATTTAGCGTATTACCGGTCATCAGAAAAGTAAAATAAGTTTTATTCCTAATTTTTTCCAATTGCAAAGCTAGAATCAAAAATGCAAAACAACTTGTTTCTATCTGTATATGTTATAATTATCCTGTGCAAATACTTTTGCACCCCAGAATTATTAAAAAACATATTAATAAAATGCTAAAAAATAGTTTTTGGGGAAAAAATGGGAATTGTCGGATTGTTGTTTTTTAATTTTTGCATTTTTTCGCATCAAAAGGTCTATTCAAGTACAAAATTTTATCAAAATACATTGACAAATGAATATATTATTGATTTATAAAATCTTAATGAAAAAATCTTTTTTTTTTTGGGGATTTGACAAGTTTTTTAAATTCCCGAATACCTGTCATTATATAAGATCATTTCCAAATTTTTGTTAAACATCCCAAAAAAAAAAAGATTTTTTCATTAAGATTCAATAACAAATTTAAAAAATCTTTTTCATAGAATCAAAATGTGACTTCTGGATCGTTTTTAATTTTCGAAGAACCCGAGATGCCCTACTTTGAGGGCATAAAGCTGCCCTCCTAATAAGTATACAGACTCCAAATTCTAAACTTAAGCTCAAATACTCCTCCTTATTGTGCGTCGTCAAGGACACAAATTTTGGAGGAGAAATCGCAAAAACTCCAAAACTGTTTTATGGATTTTAAATTTTTATGACTTCAAAGAAAAATGTATTAGTTTACTTTTAGATTCCACCATCTTTTCTTTTAAAAACAAATCTTGAATGGGCGAAATGTAGCAAAAACTGCAAATACTCTTATTTTTTCCATACAAATTGGCTCAACAACTTTTTGTCCGTTGGGCGGGTTTGTATCCTAAAAATAAATCAATAATATTTTTTTTTACACACTTCCGACATAATTTAAATATATAATTGATCCAGAGACAAAAGTAAAAAAACGACCCACCCTAATGTACATATAACAATATTTTGTTTGATTAATTGATATTCTAACTGCTTGTTAACGATTCATATGTATATTAAATGATTCTGTATTTTATTTGGTGTAACATTTTTTTTATTATTTTGGATTTAGAAGATTTATACATATTTTTTTAAACGTTTTAATTTATTTAGAGACTTATCGCATAATGCTATTACTACAGTCGGCAAACGAGTTTTCAAAGGTGCTCAATCTTTGCGAAGCCTGCAAATCGACAATAACCAAATTACCTGTATGGATGAGCATGCATTCAAGGGTCTGGTGGATCTTGAAATATTGTAAGTATATATTTTACACCATTAAGAAGAACAAGATAACCTATCTAGAAAATTTAGCATTTTACAAAAATCTATTACATCAGCAATAATAAATTAAATTATTGTAGGGAATCAACAGTTAACAAGGTATACTGAGGGACTGGTTCATTACTGTCGAACCATAACTAATTTGAATATGAGATTAACTCTACATTAAACTAGTTAGTTGCATCACCAGATATTTAAAGAGGTAAATTTTCGTTTTTCCCCTTGAGCTCTTTTGTCATCTTGAGCTCTTTTAGCGGTTCGTTTGTATCTCCTGAATCGTCTCAAAAGGCGTCTTTTATGGGTCTCTTTTATCTTGGAAGCAGGAAAAAGTCGCAGGGGCTAAATTTGGTAAATACGGTGGCTGAGACATGATTACGGTGTTGTTTTTGGCCAAAAAAATTGTACGCAAACATTGACTAGTGAGCTAGTGCATTACCGTGATGCAAAAGCCTTGAATTGGTTTTCCACTTGGTTTTCCGGACGTTTTCTTCGTATTACTTTTTACAAGCGCATAACTTTCAAATAATACAGAACTCCTGACGTACTACGCAAAAAAAAACAGTCAGCAAAACCTTCATATTTAATCGAACTTGGCGTGCTTGAATCTTCAATTTGGACGATTGGAGTTTGGTGTCAACGTCATAACCATATACACATAATTCGTCACCTAACTGTTGACCATTTTAAGCAAATCATTTCTAACTTTTATGTCTCTCACAAACAAACTAAGTGTGCAATATAGCTTAAACTGTGAACATATTCCTGACGAGTGTACTAACATAAGAAAATGGAAAAAATCAGAATGTACATAGCCCGCAAAGTTAAAAAAAATTCACCTTATTTTTTTAACAGACCCCGTATATATGTTCAATACATAATAACTAGATTCTGCTTGGTCTAATTGTATATATTTTTTAATTCGCGTGATTTTCGAGAATTTGAGACGATTTCAAAAATATCTCTCACTTGCTTATTTTAATGCACCTATAAATTTTTAAGTAGTTATTAAAATGAAAGGAGCCTCAACCAAATATTAAAATAGTATAAAGATTTGATGATAAAATTTAACAAACATTTTTTTTCCCCAAAATACACAACGTTTCTGCTATTTGTTCAGAAATATATTAAAAATATATGTTTTTTTAAGAAGAACCCATAACTAACTTATTTTTTTGTATGTTAAATATACAATGGAAGTACCTTTAAGTTTAAATACGATATAACTATTTTTATTTATAAATCAAAATAATAAAAAATTGGTGCGTTTCTATTATTTTTTTCCAATACTGTATGTATAAATTGAAATAACTCGTATAAAAATCTTTATTTTTGTTAAAACAAAGAAAAATCTTTTTTTTTTTTGAAAACAGTTATTTGAAATATTGACGATTAATTTGTTTCACACATTCCTTGTCATCACTCTTAGTAGCTCTTATGGTCTGATTTAGGACAGTAATGCTCAACAATATCATAATTTGTAGAAGAGTTAGTTGTGCACAGGTCATTGCCTACATAAATATATTAAGCATGGTCGTTACCCACTCCACTAGAAAACCCTGCACATCCATATCAATAACTACGTTCTAAATGGCGTCGATCGCGATGTTGTTGAAAGCTCCTTCAATTTCTAAAAAAGAATGTGTTCTATCGATTCGGACGAATCCTCAAGTAGACATAATCTGCAGAATTTAAGGTGCAATGTCGGTCTTACATCCGAAAGTACCGTAGTCGGTATGCTTGAGACTAGATCTAATGTCTTGTTAACTGGGAAGTGATTGCCAACGAGCAGATTAAGTGTCTCTAGGTTCGATTCTGTCCGTGAATTTGTGGAAGAGATAAATCTTCACACTGTTGAAAGGAATTCTGGGTAAGGGGACTATACCGACAGAACCTGCATCAAGGGTAACTTAGAGGCGGCTATCGCTTCGAGTTTTGCAGACTGACAGAGGTTGCCGCAGCCGTCAACAACAGTTATTAGCAAATTAAAAAATTTTCCATTACTGCCTCTTTGGAGTCCTAAAAAAGACTAATGCTGTCAATAATCCGGGCTTCAGTCAGCTCAGTCATTCATAATCTTATTGTAGGGATCGTTATGATATATAACAGCTACTTGAAGATTGTCCCGACTCACAGACTTCTTAATCTTTTTGTTGAGTGTTGCTTATCGATAGACCTTGCCCTCTTAGCGCTGACCTTTCGGGTACTCGTCTGAGGATCTAGAGATTTGCAACACTCTGCTTGCTTTAACAGTTCCAACCTCGGGCTTAGTAACAGCAGGCTCTTATTGCTTCGGATTGGCTGATTCCATCATAGTGTAGACGCAAATAGCTGTCGGTTCAGCAGCGGCCCCTCGCTGAACAAATGTTTAGAAGATGCCTAAGATTTCCGGGGTAGAACCGTAAGTTTTTCAAACTTCACGATGTCTTTTGTTCATCTTCCTCTCCTTATGCTTGAGCAGCGTAGGATTCTCGTACCACTCTTTACCTTTTCAAATTTAGATCGGCAGGCTTTTGATGACTGTGTCGGTGAAGCCACTACAGCGTCCTATCGAGCAAGTTGTCCTTTTGGAAATATTGGGGCTTCAAGAGGCGGGTTTTGTATAAAATGTTATTGAGAGTAGGTCGCCAATGTTATAAATTAAGGTTATTATACAATTAAAAAGTGAGTAATACAAGGGCATGTAAATAAGTTCGTGTTTTTTAATAAAATGCTAAAGTGATGCCAACATGATTGCAACATGGAAATTTATGGTGCAGAGTTTAAACAATATGTATAAAGCTTTGCTATAGTTTGAGTAATGGGGTTTTTCGACCTCGTACAATAAAATACAAAACTTTTTGTCGAGAATTTCTTAACAAAATTTACAATTTCAAGTGCTGTTTAAAAGGCAGATTTGAATCCGCTTGTCAAGTTTAAACATCTAGATCGATAAAAATTCCAACTTTTTTCCCTGTGATTCAATTATATTTGAATTTGTTTTGGCTAGCGCTAAAACTCCAGATCTTTGCATCGATCCAACCTACTCAGCACGCCGTTGAATTTCAACAAAATCAGTCCATGAAAAAAACTGTACATATTTACAAAAATATTCGTCAATTTGATTTCCTAAAATATATGCGAGGTCTAAAACGAATTAAAAAAAAAAAGAAATGATAGCTATAAGGCCGAAAATTGCAATTTCCGAAAGTTAGTCCAATGGAAGATACCCAAGACAATGGCCCGATTTCGAACAATTTCCTATCAAAAGTATCAAAACAAATTTTGTGACAATTTTGGGTTCAATAATATTTTGCAGAAGTAATTGGACCACATTTGACCTAAACAAGAATTGCAATCACGCTAAAAATCCTAATAAGATTCATAAATCTTAAAGAAAAACTAGCTTTGTGCTTCAACTTTGCACAGTCGGTTTTGGGTAAACATTCTTCTTCTTCTGTTATCCTTGACTCCCAGTGGAGCATAGGGCCTCAACCATCCTTTTATATCGAACTCTATTGCGAGATGTTAGACATACATCATTCCATGAATAGTTTGCTGCTTGACATATCTCTATAGAAGAAGGGATTTGGTTTGTAGCGTTTAGTAGATCTTCATTTCTTATGCGATTTGGCCACCATATATTAAGGATTTGCCGCAAGCATTTGTTTGCAAAGGTTTGTAGGCGCTTATCGATGGCATTTGTGCGTTTCCAAGTTTCGCAGCCGTAATACAAGATGGTTATATATTCGTAACTTAGTTGTTGTTGATATTCGCCGAGATTTTCAAATAGCTCGGAGAATTCCGAATGAATATTTTGCCTTATTAATACAATATTCAATATCCTAGTCGGCGCCACCTTTTGTAGATACCAAACTACCAATATAATTAAAGGTACCTACACATCCAATAACCTCGTTATCCACATTGATGTGTGGCGACGGGTTTGCGCCATAGCCTCCAGGCATAATCTTTGTCTTGGAGATATTGATTTCCAGCCCAGCTGCCCGAGATTCAACAGTAATAGCGCTAGTGTTTTCTTGAAGGTGACCTAGGCTTTGGCTTAAAAGGCATACGTCATCGGCGTATTCCAAGTCCTCGATTTGTTTAAAGGGTGTCCATTGGATACCACGTCTATCATTCAGTGCCGTGCGCATTATATTGTCGATGACAAGGATAAAAAGTATGGGTGATAAGATACATCCTTGTCTTACTCCAGTAGTAACTTCGAACGGTTTAGACAATTTACCTTTATGTAAAACCCGGCATTTAAAGTCCACGTACATTGCCCGAATTAAGTTCAGAATTTTCGTTGGCATGTTACCGTTTTCCAAAACTCTCCATAGATAGCTCCTGTTGACACTGTCGAAGGCCTTCATAAAGTCGATAAACGCTAGGTAAATGGGTGAGCGGAATTAATTACATTGCTCTAGTACTATTCTTACTGTATTGATTAGATCAACACAAGATCTATTCTCTCGGAACCCAAACTGATTTTCGCGTAGTGTTTTAGAAACTGTGTCAGACGTTCTATTCAAAATCACTCGACTTAGTATTTTACTCGGTATTGGAAGAAGTGTTATTCCCCTGTAGTTATTGCAGTCTTTGGAGTCACCCTTTTTGGTATTTTGACTAGTATACCTTCATTCCAGGAGGTTGGCAGAGCTTCTTCTTCCCATATTTTACGCACAAATGGGTGCCACAGTCTCGCCGATAGTTCAACGTCACATAAAAGCATCTCCGCTGAGATATTGTCATTGCCTGGGGCCTTGTTGCGCTTAAGGCTTTTAATTGGCTTTAAATTGGGTAAACATAAATTGATAAAACACTTTTAAATTGTTGATGCATATAGTCAGATAAAATATTTTTAAATAATTATGTTTATTTCATCAAATGGTTATTTATGTAGAATTAATTTCAAATTTTGAAAAAGGTAAGCAAAAAGCATTTTGCAGTTCTGCTAAGGAACAAAATAAGGCCAGTCAATGATCAACTGACAAACAAGAACTCATTTAATCTATATCAAAATACTATTATTCCATATTTTAATGTATGTTTATTTTTTTTAACTTTTAGGACGCTTAACAACAACAACTTGACTACGTTGCCTCACAACACATTTAACGGTTTAAGTCGATTGAGAGCATTACGATTATCTGACAATCCATTATCTTGCGATTGTCACTTATCATGGTTGTCTCGATTTTTGCGAGGGGCTCCGCGTCTAGCGCCATATACAAGATGCCAATCACCATCGCAACTCAAAGGACAAAATGTTGCAGATTTACATGATCAAGAATTTAAATGCTCTGGTTAGTAAAATTGTTTGTGATATACACATCAGAACAAAATAATAGATACTCCTAAAAGTATTTTATTTGAGGAAAATGAACAATAATTTTTTAAGAGATAAATTTAAAAAACGATTATGTAGTAATATTATATGTACCTAATATTATAAGTAACTAATAATGCAGAAAAAACTTCGCAAGTAATACAACATTTTCTTTAAAATACGCCATTTTAATGTGATGTAAGCAAATTTGGTGGTCAAAATAATAGATACATTTAAAGAACTAATAATAATTTCTCTTCTTTTCCCTTGGTTCATGGACATTTATTTGAACGTCTTTTTATTTGGAAGTCTTTTCCAAACAAGATATTTTTTTGTTTCATTGTTATATATTTAAAACATTTCTTTTAATCAGATTTTTAATCACAATTGGAATTTTTCCGGGAATATTTGCTTGTATAAGAGGACGACGAATTTGAATGGAAAAACCTTTAAGGATTTGAAAGGTTCTTTTTTGCCAATACCATATTTTCGTCTGAAAATGTTTTCAACATTTATATGACACAACCTACATTTTCGATTATTCTAAAGAAAGTCATACAAATTTAGGCAGGCAGCCGATGAAAGGTCAGCGTCACTTGGGTCCTAAAAACGGTCAAAAAATCAGTCATACAATTAACACACATGTGCTTATCATAGGACCATGGAAATATATTTTGCACGTTTTTTTTACATCAACTACAAATTCCCGGTTGCTGAAATAACCTATAGAAGGCAAATGTAATTGGCTTCTGTTGCCATCTACAATACGATTAATAATTGACAAGGCAACAGAGGTTCTGTTATCGGTTATCAGTTGCTATATGTAATGTCATTTTGGCAATTGGCAACACAATTAAAGTTGAGATGCAATACACAATCGAGCCAAAAATAATTTTTGTACTAAATACTGTTGCCATAGCTAACATTTACGTTTTAAGTATCTAAGTCAATGTTGGACAAAGTCTCTCTGAGAGACTACCCAACATTGATTTAAGTACATTTCGTGGGGAACTTTTAAAGACATCTGGACCATTAAGGTCAAGATTTGAATACAAACATTATAACAACCTACATAGTAGAAAACTAAATGAAAAAAAACTTTGGTTTTGTTTAGGGTTATAGAAATTTGTTTGTGTAAATTAATGCATATTAATTATTAGATAACCATTAGATTAAGGTATCTGTTTTATTTTTAATTTCTTCATTCTTCTCTTTTAGCAATCATAATTATACTTGTTTTAATGCGTATCTTGTTTATTTTTTTTTATTTTTTTTCAATTACATATCGTCTTTCTATTGTGGTTTAACTGACTGGAATACTCATCTAACAAAAGGTCTAACGGAAAATGCACCGATAGAATGCGGTTTAGAAAATAGTTGTCCTCATCCTTGTCGATGTGCAGATGGTATTGTTGATTGCCGTGAAAAAAGTCTAACTAGCGTTCCTGCAACATTGCCAGATGATACCACAGAATTGTAAGTTTTATTTATAAGTCATCTACAACCAAGTTTTTAAGTTAAGTTATATAAGTTTATTTAGGGCAAGTTTTTTAAGCACAAAAAATAAAATAGGCTAGCAAATAAGCACGTTTTAGCTAAATTTCAACTAATAATGATATATATTTACAAGGAAATAAAATAAAATCTAAAACAGAACTAAATCAGATTTCTTTGTAGTCCTAAAATGCAAAAATTTATTGAATAGTTTCCGAGTAGAAACCCGAAATTTCGTGTCCTTGAAGACAAGATTTGGATATGAAGCAAAAATTTTTACTTAAAAAAAATGCAAAATAAGTTATGATATAACATTTTTAGACTTGCAAGTACTAACAAGTTTAATACATACATACATAATTCCCACGACATTCCAATTGGAACAAGGGGTACTTCTCTCAGACAATGAGCTGCATCCGATTCTATTTTTAGACTCATTGAAAGGAACCTATTTTTTAACGTCGGCTCCGAACGTCAAATGCATTAGTTAGAGAAGTTTTACATAGCCTAATACTCAATAACCACTGGCTAGCTGAGTTATGAGGTGAACCGCCGCTTTTTTGAAAACTCATTTGCTTTCAAGTGGGTCTGGCCGGGGATTGAACTTGGGAACTCTGGTATGTTGGCGGATGACTTACCTGCTATACCACAGCGGTTCTAAAACGTAAAATTAGTAAAACTTATTTTACTTTTCTGAAGAGTGGTAATACGCTAAATTGAAATGTGGTGTGACATGTTGCCGGGGGGTAATGTAGCATATCGTCGGGGGGTTAGTAATGAATTTTGTTCCCGGTTAGTATGAATGAAGCATGTGATATTTGGGTTGTATAGCAAGTTCCCGGGGGATTGGGTATTAGGTATTATTGTAGGTGAGTGGGGAATTGTGATATATTGATTGGGGAGTACTGTTGAATGTTTAACAGCCAATTTAAGATTATTTTCCAGATATCTAATAGAGAGATCTATGTCTACCGGTGTATGTAGCGGAATGCTTTCTGTGCAGTGAGTGCTGAGATATTTTTTGTATTTAAGCCAATTTTCCTTAGAGCCTACCATTGCTACGTCTATAGTGGGGGATACGGTTTCTTCGGGCTTTAAGAGGGTTATAATAGTTGGCGAATGATCCGAGGAAAGTCCAAAATCGATAACATCCGGAATTTTATTTGGGTCACTAGGCCAATAAGTGGGATGACCGCTTGATATTACGTCTAAATTCAATTTTGAAATAGAATTAAACAACACACGACCTTTAGGGGTAATCAGTCGCGATCCCCAAGTGATTTGAAGAAATTGTTATATTGGTTCTCAGAAATTGAGAACCTTGGGGGGAATATATTGAAGAAATCACCAAGGTACGACAAAACTCAAAGACAAATTGTTGTTGCTTGGAGATAATCTTCACAATAATCGCACAATAAATAGTGCTTGATACGTTGTTTTATGAGAATAGCCGAGCCGCCGCAAGCTCCACCTCTTGGGTCATTAGTATCATAGAGTACGTAACCATCTATTTGAAATAAACTTTTTGCGGTTAAATGGGTTTTCGAAACCAGCATTATGTCGATTTGTTTATCGTTAAGGAAATATTCAATATCGTTTTTATGTTGGCGAATGCTGTTTGCGCTCCAAAAACATATTTTCATGCAGTTCATGGGTTATTTAAAATAGTTTGCAATAACATTGATTGCATTTTGACCGTTTCATACATCATGCTACTCATTGTGTTTGTAAAATTATTTACTGACTGCACTAGAGTGTTAATTGTGGACTCTAGAATGCTGAAGTTCAAGTTACATTTTCAGAACTTGAAGCAATGTTTGGTCTGGGGTTAGAATTTGTTTTTGGTGAAGGATTTTCAGGAGTGTTATTTGTTTTTAAAACATTTGCGTACAAATTTGGTAATTTTTTTTACGTTCGTTCTGAGGAATTATGGATCAAAATTTAAATTTCCGTATACAATGGGTCTAATTCGAGAGACTCAGGTACTAACACCGAATAAACAAGAATTTATTTTTAACTTAGTTATAATCTTTGTAAAGTTTTCTTTCAGAAAATTATAAATATGTTCTATGTTTCTTACGAAATTTTTTAAAAACACTAAAAATACTTTTTACCCAAAAAAAAAAAAACGGGGAAAAATAGTTTATTTTTTAAATATTAACTTTAAGCAATTATAACTTTTTACATAGTAAAGCATTTAATACACTTCTTACTTATAAAAAAATATTTAAATTTTTTTTTTTTTTTAATTTTAAATCAGAAACCGATTTTATATTTTAATCAGATATTATTAAAAATTCGGTGCAGTATGGGAAAAAATCGAAAATTTTATTTTTTGAAGCCGAATATCTTGACTATATATTCCTTATATAGTATGATTTTGTAAATCGGTTGGGAAATTATAATTATCACCCCTATCGCGAATAAATACTATGTATCTCCCTTGGGAATTGTATTCCCAAAACTATTTTTACACTGTTAAACATATAAGAACAATTTTTGGGAACACGGTTCCCGTGGGATATAATATTCGCAATACGGGTGTATATTAGGGTGGGCCGTTTTTTAACTTTTGTCTCTGATCGACTTCTTATAGTGAAATTATGTGGCCAAATTATGTGAATCGAAAGTATGCAAAATATTATTGATTTATTTTTAGGATACGAGGCCGCGCAACGGGCCCAAAGTTTTTGAGCCCATTTGTATGGGAAAAAGAGAGTATTTGCAGTTTTTGCAACATTTAGTCCATTTACAGTGTATTTTTAAGAAAAAAGACAATCTAAAAGTGAACTAATACAACTTTATTCAAGTCATCAATATTTGAAATAAAACAGTTTTGAAGTTATTGCGATTTTCACCCAAAAATTGGTGTCATTGACAATACACCTAAGGATACACCGCTAGAAAAAAATACTTTGGACAAAAACTCGCAAAGTAAGACATGATTTATCATTTTAAGACTTGTAAGTACTTCATAGTTTAATTTTGTTAAAATATAACAATATTTACTTAGTTTTGTTCATACTCGAAAATGGGTAATTTTTCTCAGGTGGGTTTCAAAACAAAAAATTTTGTTAAACAAATTTTGTTAAACAAATATTACAAATTTGTTAAACAAATATTACGAATTTGAATTTCTCTCATCGGTGTGTTAAAATAGATAAAAAAAGACTCAAAAAAAATTTAGGTCGATATCTCAAACCATTTTCCCGTACCTAGTGTTTGAATTCGACGAATTTCGCAAAAAAGTAATTTTTTGCTCATAATTTCATAAATCTTATTTATGTTCAATTTTAATAATATTTATATGAAAAAAAATTATCCATACTATGGAAAGTATAAACAGGTTCTTTTTTTAATTCTGTAAACTTAACCCTTTTTTCCGGGGTCAAAGGTGAAAAATTTGATTTTTTGCATTTGTTTTTTATTTTTTTAGTAGGTAATATTATTAATTTATTACTCAATTTTAATAAGTATAATTAAAAGTAATTATTTTACACTAAGATAAAGTTTTTTTATTCATGGGGTCAAAAATTACCCAAATTTTTTGTTGGCACTTTTTTCAGCAAATTTTGATTAAAAAGCATTCTTAAAAACTAAGGACTTATCATGGTTTTAACAAGCAAACGGACAATGTTCAATTGTCTTATTATATTTTGTTTGAGAAAACTCCTATTATTATTATTTGTTTGCTTGATCTTTTACTAATTAAAACATTTTTAAAGTAATATTTGTAATATATTTTTTTAGTTTTCTTTAAAAATTTGTAATTAATAACACTACGTAACAGTTTTTTGACCGACCCAACCTTTATTTAAAATTGTCTTCTGAGTCTGAATTTGAAGTTAGAATGGTCAAAAGTAGAACAGTTTTCTAGATATTCTAAAATAACAATTGTTTGCGCCTTTAAAAATTATAATGTAGATATCTTCCAAAATATTTGTCGGATTATGTATTCGTTTTTCCTAGACAAATATAATCAAATTACTAAAACAATCATGGGTCGTATGTAAATTTAAGTCTAAAGGTAGGATCACATGATTGACGCAAAGCACCAATTATTGGTGATTTTACAATCTATTGTCCCATACGCCAATCAGAAACAAATTGTATTGATTTGCGGCAATCAAATGCAACTTTTGTGTTGCAATCATGTGAACGGTTACCATTCGTCAATAAACATGCCTAAAATGCGTCAATAATAATTGTGTTCTCGAGCGTCAATCAAATAATACAATTTACGCCAATAGTTACTTTTTTATTTTAATGATTTTTGTGATTCTACGGTTAAAATTTCTTTTCGTAAGTAACAGTAATGTGAACCGCCGTGGTATAGCAGGTTAGTTATCCGCCTTGCATAAAGGAGGTAGCTTTTTTCAAGTTAATTTTATTTAACATAAGAGATGCATTTTTCAAAATAATTTAATAAAAGCGCATCATCTTTTTTTGAAAACGGATAAACAGTAATTTAGATATATCTTCAAAACTGTTCTACTTTTGACCATTTTTCATATTCTGATTTAGCGGGTTAGATTCACTTGAAATTTAGTTAAGCAGCGTAATTTAAAAATAAATTATGATCATACCTGATAAAACCAATTTTCAATTAATTGTATTAACATATGTATTTTAACATTTAGTAACATATTTATATATTATTCTTATAGGCGTTTGGAGCAAAATTTTATCACGGAACTACCATCAAAAGCTTTTGCGAATTTCAGACGTTTAAGAAGAATTGACTTATCAAATAACAATATATCAAGAATTTCACATGATGCTTTAAGTGGTTTGAAATCTCTAACAACCCTGTAAGTATAACAAGTGGAAAAGTATTTTTGAAGTCTTTCATAGGTCTTTCAACATATCGGGTGTTTTTTATTGAGGTATAGAACTTTAAGTTGGCATCACTTTTTTAACTGGCGGCCATTTTGTCAGCTGTCAAGTGATTAATATTTAGTTTGGTTTGCCATTTCATCATGAACAGGTTGACAAAAGAACAACGCTTGCAAATCGTGCAAATTTATTTCGAAAATAATGGTTCAGTTCGCGAAGTTTACCGCAAGCTCCGTCCATTTTATGGTCGACATAATCGTCCATCAGAGCAATTAATTCGGTTAACCATGGATCGTTTTCGCACTACGTTTACTCTATGTGATAATACGCATCCGCAGCGACGTCGAACAGTGCGCACCGAAGAAACAATTGCCGCTGTAGAGCAAAGTGTTGAAGAGGACCCGAATGAATCGATTCACCACCGTGCACAGCAATTGGAGCTTTGTCCATCAACTTTATGGAAGATTTTGCGCAAAGATCTTGGCTTGCGACCTTACAAGATGCAGCTTGTGCAAGAATTAAAGCCGCGAGACCATGCAATGCGTCGTGATTTTGGTGTATGGGCCGAAAATGAGATTGATCTCGATGCTGATTTTCATCGCAAAATTTTGTTCAGTGATGAGGCTCATTTTTGGTTGAATGGCTACGTCAACAAGCAAAATTGCCGCATTTGGAGTAAAGAGAATCCACATGAGACCCTCGAGACGCCATTACATCCACAAAAACTGACTGTTTGGTGTGCTCTATGGGCTGGTGGAGTCATTGGGCCATACTTCTTCCGAAATAATGCTGGAGAGTCAGTTACCATAAATGGAGACCGGTATAGAGCCATGATAACCGACTATTTTGTTCCCCAATTGGATGGCATGAATGTGGATGAGTTGTGGTTCCAACAAGACGGCGCTACATGCCACACAACGCACGTCACAATTGATTTATTGAAGGAAACATTCGATGAGCGCATAATTTCGCGGAATGGACCTGTCAATTGGCCACCAAGATCGTGCGATTTGACACCACTGGATTATTTTCTTTGGGGATATGTGAAGTCGCTCGCCCACGCCAACAAACCAGAAACGTTAGGGGACTTGGAGCCAACATTCGTGGCGTTATTGCCAACATACGGCCCCATATGCTCGAAAAAGTAGTTGAAAATTGGACCTGTAGAATTGGCTTTATTCGAGCCAGCCGCGGCGACCACATGCCCGAAATCATATTTAAACATTAATGGCATAAAATTATCCTTCCAATAAAGCCAAATTGATGGACATTAAAACGATTTTCTTGTGTTTTATTTCAATTCGAAGTTCTATACCTCTAAAAAAAACACCCATTATAATAAGTGTGTAGGGGAAAAAACACGCAAAATAACTAACTCCCAATAAATTAAATGCAAAGTTAGTGCAAAAAATAGCTTTACAAAAGGACGATAGAGGTAGTAGTGTATGTGGACATTTGATTTTGCTTCTACTAACAGTACTTCCATTAATGCATATGCTATAGATAGCAATATATCAAAAAACGCTTGTTCCAATTTTAAGATATTTATTTAAGCCAATTTACTTTTATTCATTAAGAAATACATTCCTCAAATGGACATAACGATTCCCTCATTTATCCGTTGTCTGAAATATAGAATGATATTAACGACATTAATTTTTCAACTCATTTCGAATTTGACGCAGTTTTTAGTTTTTTAATAAATAAACATTAAAAAAAAATCCACAAAAATTACTGTTTTGGTTTAAACTCCTATATCTAAAATTTCTCCGTGCCGCTTGACGGTATATGGACACAAATTTCAAAAGTCTAAAAAAATACAAATTATTACCTTTTTTCTGATTTTTTGAAATTTTGCTATTAATATCTCAGAAACTAAGCATTGCATTGAGAAGCGGAACTGAGATATTTTAGTTTTTCACTGTGTGCAAAGTTTCAAGCAAAACTCTTCACCCGATTTTGTGACATTTACAACAATCTTACCTACTTGTATCATTTTTCACTTGTTCACCTTAATAAGCTACATTGATGTACGATAGTAATGCAAAACTTAAATTTATATTGCTAAAATTCACAAACAAATATTCTGAGGCCTTAGTATAGTGAAGCAAAAATAATACGCGATTAATATAACGAACAATGATTTTCTTTAAAAGCTTAAAGTGTGTGTACAGTAGGGTTATAATTTTTTTTTATATTCACAAAAATTGTAAGTAGTAATAACCCTAGTGTTCAGTAGAGCGGTTCGGTTCCATACAAAAAAAGTTGTTATCCACTAGGACTAAAGATAGTGTAAAAATATTTAGTCTGATCATAACATTTTATATATCGGTTTTCAGGGCTGTAAGAGCAACATTTCTCTCCTAGATGGTTTCTTACAATCACGTCAATTTCTGGTCATAAGTTTTTAAAACTCGATTCGATTAGGGTGGGTACGATTAGGGTTTTAAAAAGTAATAACTAGAAATTGACGAGGTGGTGAAAAACTATCGAAGAGGGAAATGTAGCCTTTACAGAGCCGTGAACACCTTTATAAGTAATTGCGACACAACATACAAATTACTAAAAGGACGGCATTTGTTGGCGTGACAAAAATAAAAAAAAAACATTTTTTAGAATTGTTTTTACAATATCTTAATCCTAGGGGTGACTGGTACAACTGACATATGTATTGACATTTTTCTTATAAATGTATAAAATACATTTTATTTTGGATCTCTTTCGATGTTGATACATTAAAAAAAATAGACGATTTTCGTAAGCAACATAAATAGCGCCATCTTTTAACAGATTTTAGAAAAATATTGTTTCTATAACCGCACAGATTAATTTTCTACAATAAAAAAGTTACTTTTACCAAAAAAGTCGTTTTTGAGATATTCCTGGTAAAAGAGCAAACAAGGTGCTTCCTAAAGCTTTTACTGTGCGCGATATTTTTTAAATTACTTCCGAATTTTTATTCTACCAAGTTAGACCTATGATGATACACGAAAATAAGAATTATCTTCTCTCCCTGCAACGAAAATTGTTATTTGAAATAAGACTTTTTTGGTTAAACAGTTACTTTTGGTAGTTTAAAATCTCTCAACTGTTTAGAAAAAAAATAATTAGAAGTAAAAATATGGCGTTTAAGCAGGAATTTCATAACAAATGATCTCCTGGAAATTTTAAATTTGACTAAAAAAATCACTCTTGTCGCTTTCAAGTTATGTAGTTAAATACATGGATCATTTTATTAAATTTCGTCTAAAGATATATTAAAATAGTTTCTGTTTTTTACCTTTAGTGTTCTATATGGCAACAAAATAAAGGATCTGCCTTCTGGAGTTTTCAAAGGACTTACATCTCTACAGCTACTGCTCCTAAATGCTAATGAAATCTCCTGTATACGTAAAGATGCTTTTCGTGATTTGCACAGCCTAAGTTTATTATCATTATATGATAACAACATTCAAACTTTGGCTAATGGAACCTTCGATGCAATGAAGAGTATTCAAACTCTGTAAGTATTTTTATTATTTTTATTAATTCCTTAACAAATAGTTTTCAATTTTTATTTTTTTTCCTTGTACGGAACTGTGTTAGAGAGAAGACATGTGGTGGTATTTTGCCTTAAGTTTGCTCGGCTATAATACCATAAACTTAGTTAATCACCAGATGTCACTGAACTCAGTTCCGTTCGGAAGTGGAAGGAATTTCGTGTTTTGCATCTATAAAAAAGTAAAACGAAATTCAATTTCGAAAGGAATTTGTGAAATGCCTGCTTATTTTAATATTTGTTGATCCAAAAGTTAGTTTTTTATTTTGCGTTGAAATTTACTAAATATTTTGTCTATCTTTCATAGAGGCAATGTAATACGATTTCAAACACTAAGATTTTATGACTTACATAAATTCCACAATAAGTTATAGGGTGTTTATTATGATGGTTCTTTTGGTCTATGTTGAGCGCTCAAAATGGTCGTAGCAAGACTTGTGAAATGCTGAAAATTATGATAAAATAATATGAGGTTCTCTGTGAAAAGAAACAAAATGCACATTAATGAATTTTGAAAAAAAAAGAATATGTGAAAGTTACATATCGAAAGGTATAATAAAATTAATTAAAGTAAAATGTCCAATGGTATGCACTGCTATTCCCTTCCAAAGTGGCAGACAAGTGGTAAATTAAATTTTTAGTCTGGCTGTTATATCGTAATTTAGTTGTGTGGAGGAATTTCAGGGTGTGGCTTGGTAATTGTTTTATGAATTTTTTTATGGAACAACCTGTGGCCACAATTTTTCCCAAGCAGTTTTTCCTTAAAATTTCCCCAAAGAGCCTTTAAAAATTCACAAATAACCATGTATTTCCTTAGTTTTCCTTTATATTATAAGTTTGTCATTCAGTTTGTTATTTTTTAATTATTTGTCGCAGACCCCACAAAATTTATACCGGTCGACTCAGAATAGCAAGGAGAATCGATTAAGGGTTGTCCATCTGTATGTCGGTCTGTCTGTCCGTCTGTCTGTCTGTCTGTTGAAATCAAGTTTGTGAAGCTGCTAGAGAGTGTATCGACATAAATTATATATCAGATCTTATGAAATTTTCCTACGCAGCACGCTATTAAATTTCATCAAAATCGGTTGAAAAACTCCTGAGATATCGCCAAAATACAAAAATTTATGTGTGACATATAAAATTTTTCATTGAAAAGTACATTTAAGAAAGAAAAGAATAACCATACTCATGATGGACTAGCCTTCGTAAATTATATATCATATTAAAGGAAATCCTCCCGCAAAGTTCTCTGTTAAATTTCATCAAAATCGGCCCATAAACACCTGAATATGAAATGCCGAAAGTGCCCATTTGTCTAAATAATACAATCGCAAAATAAGAAAAACAATTTTCCTGGAAAATGGGCCTACATAAATTATATATCAAACTTTAGGAAATTCCTCCGCGAAGCACGCTATTAAATTTCATGAATATTGGTCAATAATCACCTTAGATATGGTTAAAATAGTAAAATCGATTTATTGCAAATTGACAAATTCAAAATTTTTGAGAAAACTTTAATTGATTTTTTTTTGCAATTTCTCAGGTGCTTATGAACCGATTTTAATGAAATTTAATAGTGTGTATTAAGGGAGTACGTAATAAAACCTGATATATAATTAATTTTGGTGTATTTCCGAGGAGCTTCACAAACCTGATTTCTGCAGACGGATACACTTTATACTCGTATATCTTATATCAGTGGTCTGACTTTCGAAGATTGTAAAGGAAACATATTTATGTATGATGGGCCTGTATAATTCCATACCAGATTTTAGGAAATTTTCCAACTCAGCACCCTATAGAACTTGATAAATATCGGTCCACAAACACCTGAAATATCACCAAAACCCTACAAACGATAAAAACTTCCTAAAATGCGATATAAAATTAAAAATATATTTTTTAAAAAAATATAGTTTTCGGCAATTTGCGGAACAGTGAATCTAGTGTTTTAGTGATATCTAAAATACCAGACAAAGACATGATATATAATTTCATGTCAGTATTTCCTCCAGGAGCTCCACAAACTGCATATGACATGAATTTGTGGTCTGACATTCGAACATTGTGAAACCTTTATATCTTACATATATTAAAATATTATATATCAAACTAGCTACTTCGTTAGCGGTACAATTTGAATGGACAAAGTTAAAAAATTTACCAAAATTATTTTTTACTTGCTTATCGATTCCGATATAAATAAAATTATGTATGTATTTGTTTTAAAGATACATATTGGTCAAAATAGGTACCTACCCTCTACTGGTGTCATTTTCAGAAAAGTACTAAACACTCCTCCCTTATTTGCGTAGCTGATCCAATTTTGATTGCTAACCCAATTTAAATTTTGAATATTTAGCGTTACAAAAATTTCCTTTTTACCCGCTTTTTACCTCTAGTAGGCCAAATTTAAAAAATACCGAATACGTGTCCTTATATTTTTATTGCTGGTTTAAATCCATTTTTGTTAATGTTTGTTTTTAACTCCTTAATTGAAAAAAGTACCAAACACCTGTCTCATATTTTTTAAATGTCAATCAATTATAAATTATTATTCTACCTTCATTGATTTAAACAATATGCATAGCTTAAAAAAAACCTATCTTTAAATTTTTTACTCGTTTTTGTCCTTTTCTACCCCATTAATTGAAAAAGTACCAAACACGTATTTGATAAGTGTTAAATTGCAAAAAGTACCGAATACTTGTCCCTTAATTTTAAGTGCTGATCTTAGACCATGTTTGTTTCTTCCACTTTTGGTTTAGAAGATATAATGCCATCGATTTTTCCCTTTTTTACAACTTTTATTGAAAAAAGTACCAAATACTTATTTAAGTTTTTTTCAATGTGAATCGACACGTCCCTAAATTATAGTTCTGATTTCATTAGCTTAAATCATATTCATAGCTAAAAAAAAAATAAATAACCTACCTTTGAATATGTTCCCGTTTTTACCCTTTTGAACCCCATTTATAGTAAAAGTACCAACCACATGTTTAATATTTTTTGAATACTTATTGATTGTGGCACAAAGTGAGTCTTTATGTATATTAGTTCAAAAGATACGTATGGGTTGAAAAAGTACCAAAATATAGTTTTTAAACATTTTCACCCTTATTAGTGTCATTTCCAAAAAAGTACCGAACACATGTCCCTTATTTTTTTATCCGATCCAAATTCAACTTCAACATTGTTTTTATCTATGTTGTTTTCGGAGATATGATACTAATTTGTACCATTTTCTTCCCTGTTTTACCCATGAACGGCCAAATTTAAAAAAATACCGAACTCGTTTTCCTTAATTTTTAGTGCTGACCATAGACCAATTTAATTTTTGTTTCTATCACTTTTGATTAAGAAGGTATTGCGTTATCGAGTACAAAAAAATATAGTTTATACGATTTTTCTCCCTTATTAAACCCATTTTCAAAAAAGTACCAAGCACGTGTCCTCTTTTTTTGTCAGACGATCTAAATCCAATTTCAACATCGTTTCTAATGATATTTGTTTTGGAGATGATGTTATTATAATTTATCCATTTTCTACCCTGTTTTACCCCTAAGCGGCCGAATTTTAAAAAATGACCGAAACCGTATCCTTTAATTTCTAGTGCTGATTCCAGGCTATTTTAATTTTTGTTTCTATCACTTTTGGTTTAAAAGATATTACGTAACCGATTTTTCCCCTTTTTATACCCTTCACCAATAGGTGAAAGGGTATTATAAGTTTGTGATTCCGTTTGTAATTTTTTTATTAATGATCGTAGACCCCATAAAAATTATACCGATCGACTCAGAATCGGGAGGAGAATCGATTAGGCGATGTCCGTCTGTCTGTCTGTCTGTCTGTCTGTCCGTCCGTCTGTCTGTCTGTCTGTTGAAATCAAGTTTCTGAAGCCCCTGGAGGATGGACTTAAATAAATTATATATCAGATTTTAGGAAATTCTCCCGCAATGAACGCTATTAAATTTCATTAAAATCGGTTTATAAACACCGAAAATATCGAAAAAATACCAAAAATTAGACGAAAATTTTAAAATTTTTGATTGAAACACACTTTTAAATAACAAGAGAAAAAAGATACTCCTGGTGTACATGTGATAATATGTTATATATCAGATTGTAGGAAATAGTTTCCCAAAGCACTCTGTAAAATTTTATCAAAATCGGTCCATAAACAACTGAGATATCGCCAAAACACTGAATTTAGTGTATCGCAAATTGCCCAAAGTTCGCATTAGAGAATGTTTGTTGAAAAAATGAAATGCAGAAATAGGAAAAACCATCCTCCTTTAGCACGGACCTGCATAAATTTTATATAAGATTTTAGGAAATTCCCCCGCCAAGCACGTTATTAAATTTTATCAAAAGCGGTCCATAAACAATTGAGATATCGCCTTAACACTACATTTGATGTACAGCAAATTGCCCAAAGTACGTGTCTAAGAAATTTTGTTTACATTTTGTAAGTATTGTTTTAGCGATATCTCAGGTGTTTATGGACCGATCGTGATGAAATTTGACATCGTTCTTTGTGTGAGGATTTTCTAAAATCTATACTCCACAAATCTGATTACGAAAACCATTCAAATTGTACCGATCAACTCAGAATCGGCAGGAGAATCGATTTAGCGACCTCCGTCCGTCCGTCCGTCTGTTTGTCTGTCCGTCCGTTGTTTGTTTGTCCGTCCGTCTGTTTTTTTGTCCGTCCGTCTACCTGTCTGCAATTTTTTCTGTTGTAGTCAAGTTTTTGGAGCTCCTGTTTTGTCGATATCTCAGGTGTTTATTTTGATGAAATTTAATAGCGTCCTTCGCAGAGGATTACCTAAATCCTGATGCATTCGGTAATTTGTGGTAGATATAATTTAGCGTTTAAGCGATGGTGTTTTAATCGACAATGATAAAATTCAGGGTGGGACAATATCCTCAAATTTTGTGTAAAATCCAGGAGCTCCACAAATCTGATTTTAGCATTAATCTTAATTTTGTGTCTGACTTTTGAACACTATGATAACATTTGAGAATGTATTATACATATATCAAATTATAGTTAATCTCCCTAGGAAGTACAAAAATGCAGCTAACTATATGATATCCGTTCAAAACCTACATATGTATGTAAGTATCTCACATATCAACGAAAATTTAAATTTTTTAATTGCAATTGGGAGAAATCCGTTCACGTTTGACAATTGATCCCGTATAACTTCGCCTAAGATACGATGATGACATTTAGTATAAAGACGTTGTACAATATTGATATTCAGGGCGATAGCGCCTAAAATAAACTTTCTAGAGGGACAACATTTGACAAAAGTATTTCTGATCTCTTGAAAAGTTCAATATTGAAAATGGGCGAGCTCTATTCACATTTAGTGAAATCCCCCATATAACCCCGACCGGGAATCGATTTAATGCTGATAAATTAAATCACATTAAAATTGCACAAGGAACTTGAGCAAAACTTTCCAAACATCCATCGGACAGATCGAAAGAACAATACATCCCAAATATTATTGATGAAGTGTTCATTTTAATTAATTAACTAACTTCAGATTAATAAGTAAATCTTTAATAACTTTTCCGACAAAGCTGTTATCCATCCATTCAAAAGCTATATATTTCACGTATGTATCTAAAACTAAGAGTGTATACCCTATAATTTTAAGGCTTATCATTGTTAAAGCTTTGACCTAAATCAGTCCGCTAACTTCAGAGTTTTACATAACTAATGAAGAACTTTTACTAGTTGGATAATTCGTGCGAATTAAAGTGCACAACCCTCACTGGGCACTGTGTTTTTGGGTTGCATGCCAGAATACTTAAACTTCATCAAATCGATGTGCTATTGCAAATGTAAGGGCATCTACATTTTGAAGCATCTTTTCTGCATGGTTTATCTGGTCTATCGAACTTTATTAAATGTTCGTAAAATATGTGTCTATGGCTTAAATATGCATTCTCTATTTGTAGTCTAGTAATCATTATCTTTCACAAAGGGACCACTTTAGAACCCAAGTGAAGGTTCCCTAGACATCAGCCACCTGCCCAACCTAACCTTTGGGTGCATAACTATTCTAGATGATGACGCCACCGAAAAGCTTTTCTTTTTCCGACTCTTAATTTTAAAGACTCTTTGCATATAATACTAGTATAACCAAATTTTGCTAGGAATTACATTAAGTACTTTTGCAACGCCATTGGTGAAGGGTATCCAAGATTCGGCAAAGCCGAATATACCACTCTTACTTGTTAACAAATAAATTAGAAAAGTACCAAACACGTATCTTATGCATTTCAATATGAATCGACCCGTCTGTAAATTATACTTCTGGCTTCATTAGCCAAAATGAAATTCATAGTTTAAAAAAACCTACCCTTGAATATTTTCTCGTTTTTATCTTTTTGTACCTCATTTATCGTAAAAGTACTTGTCTAATAATTGTCTAAAAAATACTTGTCTAATAATTCTTTATTACTTATCGATTGTGACGTTAACTGCGTCACTATGTTCATTATTTCAAAAGATATAGGTTAAAAGTACCAAAATAAAGTTTTTATCCTTTTTTAACCCTTATTAGCACCATATTCAAATAAGTACCAAACGCGTGTCCCCTTTTTTCCAGCCGATCCGAAGCAAATTTCAACGTTGTTCCTATCGCTTCTAATTTCGGAGATATGACGTTACTAATTTTCAAAAGTACCAAATACTCGTCCCTAAATTTTAAGTACCGATCTCAGACCAACAAAGTTTTTGTCTCTATCACTTTTGGCTTAGAAGATATATTTTTTTCGATTTTTACCTCTAAAATTAAAAAAGTACCAAACACGTATTTTATTTTTTTCAATGTCAATCGACCAGTCAATAAATTATCCTTTTGGCTTCATTAGCTTGAAAGATATTCATAGCTAAAAAGCAGAAAACCTACCCTTGAAAATGTTCCCTTTTTTACCCTTTTAGACTCCATTAATCACAAAAGTACCAAATACGTATTTAATAGTTCTTTAATACCTATCGATTGTGATATCAATTATGTTTCTGTGTTTATTAGTTCAAAAAAATATGGGTTAAAAAATGTACTAAAATATAGTTTTTACCCTTTTTTATCCTTATTGGTGCCATTTTCAAAAAAGTACCAAACACGTGTCCATTTATGTTTTTAGCCGATCCAAATAGAATTTCAATTTTGTTTGCATCGATGTTGGTTTCGGAGATATGATGTTACTAAATTCTCCCTTTTTTACCCTATTTTACCTTCTAAGAGGTTGAATTTCAAAAAAGTACCGAACACGTGTCCCTTGGTTTTAAGTGCCGATCTCAGACCAATTTAGTTTTTGTTTCTTTGGAAGATATACTTTACAGATTTTTACCCCCAAAATTAAAAAAAGTACCAAACTCGTAGTTTATTGTTTTCAATGTCCATCGACCAGTCAATAAATTATGCTTCTGGCTTCATTAGCCTAAAAGATATCCATGGCTAAAAACCAAAAACCTACCCTTGAATATTTTCCCCTTTTTATCCTTTTGTACCCCTTTAATCGCAAAAGTACCAAATACGTATTTAATTATTTTTTAATATCTATTGGTTGCGATATAAATTATGTTTCTATGTTTATTAGTTCAAAAAATACATATGGGTTAAAAAAAGTACCAAAATATAGTTTTTACCCTTTTTTATCCTTATTAGTGTCATTTTCAAAAAAGTACCAAACACGTTACCCCTTATTTTCTTAGCCGACTCAAATCCAATTTCAACTTTGTTTCTGTCTATGTTGGTTTCGGAGATATGATGTTACTAATTTCTTCCTTTTCTACCCTGTTTTGCCCTCTAGGCGGCCGATTTTTAAAAAAAAGTACCGAACACGTGTCCCTTAATTTTTAGTGCTAATGTCAAGCCAATTTAATCTTCGCTTCTATCGCTGTTAGTTAAGGAGATATAATGTTACCGATTTTTCCCTTTTTTACCCTTTTAATTAAAAAAAGTACCAAACACGTATTTCAATTTTGGGCCTATGACGTTTACTTCCGGAGATACAGCATTACTAATTTTTCCCTTTTTTGACCCTTTTTACCCCCTTAGAGGCCGAATTTCCAAAAATCCCGTCTTAGTGGATCTATACTTTGAAAAAGGTACCCGCTGTCAAAATTTCAGCTCTCTAGCTTTAGCCGTTTGGGTTGTGCGATGATGAGTCAGTCAGTCACGTTAGAGTTTTATATATATAGATTGTGGGTAATCTTTTCAGAATTTACTTTTAATACATCTCAGTACAGTTCTGATATAACTCATAACAATAGAGATATCGCAAAGAGACCAGAATTAAGATAACATTTTTTAATAAAATACGACAGAACTTTTGTGACTTTTTGTATTACACAGAAAAAAATTTTCTTAAATTGACAGCCTTAAATTTTTTTAAAAATTTATTTTTCATATACATCTAAACCTAATAAACTCTGAAATGGTTTAATAAAAGATAACTTTTACATATTGTGCATTAAGAACCCATCAAAATCCACTGACTTTCTAATATAGTTCTGATATATGCACATTAAAAATGCATGTATGAAATATAGTTTAAATACAAACTATAACTACTTCTATATAACTACTTTTCCGATATAGGTATTTTACGTTAGTAACCATAAGCTTTCCTAGTATAGGTCTGATATCCATTTTAAAGTTTTGTATCTAACTAATTTCATTCTAAGACTTGTATAGATTGGCGAAACAATCACTCCCAAATATTATTGCCAAAGGTTAGATCTAAATCGTTCCGCTTAGAGTTTAAGATAACTAATCAAGACTTTTTTATAACCATCATACGTAATTAATTAATTCAATCATACATATTTTCCAAATATTATTGAAAATGGACTTAACGGTTTACTAAGTTCAAATGAAAGTGCATATTTATGAACTTTTTAGAACATTGATCGCATCGGTCTGAAAAATATCAAAATATATCTACACTTAAAAAGCTGCGTTAATTTCAACGACCTTGAACTGATCAGCAAATCCATATACAAATTAACCATTTCTATAGCATTCACCACAAAATCTTATGATTATGTACATAACTTTTGAAACACCATTGGTGAAGGGTATCTAAGATTCGGCAAAGCCGAATTTAACACTCTTACTTGTTTTTTTTTATAAAAACACAAAAAAAACTAAACACCACTAAAATTCAGTAATGAATTTTTTACAATTTTTTCTTCCACTTGCAGTAAAAATGTCGTATGTTCACAACTAATTCCACGATTAAAAGAAATAATTTTGTTTCTCTTCTTCCCTTTTCAAGTTTCTTTTTTCCTTTTTCAGGCTACTCTTTTTTAAAACATGTTGCTATAAAAGCTGGTTGTGTTTACATGGTTTACCCAGTAAACATTTCATAACAAACTAAAAAATATATATGTCAAATTTCTTTTCTTTAGCGGTATAATGATGGGCAAATTATTTCAACATTGTAATATGTACCATATCAAAATCATTTGGCATGCCCTGTTCGATAAGCTTTTATAACTTTTAAGTCGCTGAACGTCTTCAAAGAAGTATAATAACATACACTAGGCAGGACAGGTGCATGAAAAATGCTTCTCTATTTCAAGAATACAGTATCTGGTCATGACTGATGGATTGAGTCTTAATGGTGGCAATCGTCTTTGCGAACATTTCCTATATACACGGGACCAAATCAGTCTGGAATTAATATATATTTGGAACTTTATTTTGCTGTATTGCAGAAGAAGCTTGCAAATGGCTAAGTACAAGGCAACACATTTAAATTTATCTGAAATTTGTAAGGTAGTCCAAAAGAATTTGTTAACCACACTATTGTGAGATCTTTATAGCTCTACCAATCTTTGTGATATATTAAGCTGTAGGTCGTATCCTTATCTTGTATAATTATAGAATACTTCTTATTAAATACTTCTTATTAAATACTGCCAGTATAGACAATGGTCTATTAAGTATCCTGTGACAACCTTAAATGATCCATATCCATTTGTAGTTTACCCGGAATATCATATCCTACCAGGATTACTTGAGAGGTTTGATGCTACTTATAGCCCACGTAATTTTGGGTTTGGTTACAATTTCTCTTGCAGCAAAGTTGACTTGTTGCAGTAATATCAGCAGAGATTTTATCGCGGTTGCAACTCCAGTGATTCTATACTAGATGTTGTCTAATCATCTTAGTATTTCTTGAGAAAACCTACTGTATTTTAGTCATAATTTTACTCAAAGCTGCTTGTACTGGGTCCTTTCAGTGCACCATTCATATCATTCTTTGACGCTGGTTTTACTCGTGCGGCATGAGGCTATATTTAAGCGTTTTGTTTTATATGCTAATAAAAGGTTCTCTATATTTCATAAAGTCTGTTTTCCGAATATTATGTGACAAGGTAGATTGTTGATGTTTACCACCCCATTTAAGCTAGAACTGATTTAAAAGAAGTTTGAAAAAATATGTTAATTTAATAACCTATGTTTTTATTTCACAATTTTATATTGTATATTACTGGTAATAAACACTTGTTAATTATGTATTTCACTCAATTCGTTGGTGTTTGAGATTCCACACATTTGATGTTTTGCATTGAATTGACTGCCCACAATTAACCGAAAAAAAAACTTAAACGTAGAATTTCCTTAACTTTAACGTAGAATTTCCTTAACTTTAACGTAGAATTTAATTTAATTTAAATTAAAGGAAAAAACAAATTAAAATTGTACCTTTTGTTTGAAATAATTTTTTTAACAACATTTATTATTATTTTATATTCCACAAATAGTCATTTGGCAAAAAATCCATTTGTATGCGATTGCAATCTTAGATGGTTAGCTGACTACTTGCATAAGAATCCAATTGAAACAAGTGGTGCTCGATGTGAATCGCCTAAACGTATGCATCGAAGGCGAATTGAAACATTACGCGATGAAAAATTCAAATGTAAGTTTAAATAATCGTCTTATGAAAGCTTTTTAATAATAAATAATTAATAATTATCTTAACATAGGTTCCTGGGATGAAATGAGAATAAAACTTTCTGGAGAATGTCGAATGGAAACAGATTGCCCCGCCATGTGTCAATGTGATGGCACTGTTGTTGATTGTTCTGGCCGTGGTCTAAAAGAAATTCCACGAGATATCCCATTGCATACTACAGAGCTGTATGTTATATAATTATAATTACATTAATAGTTATATTAATACTTAAATCATAAAATATATTTTAGATTGTTGAATGACAACGAATTGGGAAAAATTAAGTCTGATGGTTTGTTTGGTCGTTTGCCACATTTGATTAAATTAGACCTAAAAAGCAATCAAATAATAGCAATCGAAACAAATGCATTTGAAGGAGCATCTAAAATTCAAGATCTACAATTGGCACAGAATAAAATCAGTGAAATTTCCAATAAAATGTTCCTCGGTTTACATCAACTTAAGACTTTGTAAGTATATCTGAATAAATTATTGTACTTTACCAAAATGCAGTTGTGAAAAACAATATGAAGTAGTTTCCACTTACCAAATTTAAAAATTTTGCCACACCAATTTCGATATTTTGTGACCTATGTTTCAAGAAGAACTATAGCAGTTGAATTAGTTTTTTTAATAAAACTCATGATATCGATAACAAAAGTAATATTTCCTTAAAGTTTGGATATTTGTTTATTAGTTCTTAATAATAGTTCTTAATTGAGGCCCTATGCTCCACTGGGAGTCAAGGATAACAAAAGAAGTTCTTAATCAGCCTTATTATGGTAGTCGAATATACGACATCGATTACGACAGTTAGTACTAGATTAAAGAAAACATCAACACAATTTCATCAATCTAGTACTTACTGTCGAAGTAGTATATTCGACAACCATAATAAGGCTGAATAAAATTATATGTACATATATTTGAACTCTTTAATAGAATTTGGTTAGTTTTGGAAATGCATGTTAAAGTTTAATTTCTACTTTTTTTAATTAAAAAAAAAAAAATACATTGTGCTAATCAACCTCGTCAATTTCGATATTTTGTGATCTGTAGAATTCTAAAAGTTAAAACTGTTAAAGAATTATTATTTTTTTTATAAAAATTCATAATATTTTTGGGGTAAACTGGCAACAATTATATACATTATGAATACTAAAGTAAATATTTATACAATTATAAAAAATATTAAATAAAAACCCTGCACAACAGTGAAAAAAGTGCAAGGTCGTGACTATATAGCACGGTGCACAGTGCACAAAAAAATCATTGCCGCAAATTGTATTAAATGTAATTGATTTCGATTTTTTTGTTGCGTCAAAGTTGAGCAAAATTACGAAAAAAAAGAAGTTGTTAAAAAATTTTTTGGTGGCTTCACTTATTTGTGAAGCCAACAAAAAAGTTTTTCTACAACGCCAAAAATCCATTTTTTCGAAGATTTCAAAGCGTATTTGGAAAAATACAAAAATTTAGGTTTTAAGTTCAGTTTTAATTTAGTAATGTTTTAAATTTTAATGGAAAATTAAAAAATACATCAAACATCATATTTTTTTCTTCGATTTTATATCGCTCTAGACTCTTATCTAATAGATACTCAAAAAATCTCAACCACTTCGATCCACCTTTACAAGATATATGGATTTAAAAAAGTCGCTAAAATAATAAAATTTTGCATGGTTATAAAGTGTAACTCATTTGATATCAAAACAGCCTTAATGATAGTTCTAGCTACAACAATAAATACATAGTAGGGTAAAAAATTAATTTATAAGTGAGTGAAGTGAAGTTAAAAAATATTCACAATTTCGAGATGGTTCACGACTTTTAACAAAAAAGTGCAACAACAATTAATTTACATAATTATTGAATATCTCTTTGTAAAAATCTCTAAGACTAAACAAGGTCTTAGAAAGTTTTTTGCGACTATAGACTAATATATTAGAAATTCTGAAATATATATAATTTTTCAATCTTTTCTCGGTACACAAACTTTGAAGAATTTTTCTGTGTTATAAACTTCTTCTGTCATCCTTGACTCCCAGTGAAGCATACATAATTTACTTTACATAATTTAAATGTTTTTTTTTTATAATTCATTTAGAAATTTATTAGAAATCTTTTTCAAATGATTTATAAGGCAAAATAGGCCAGAAGTCAAGCCAAAAAATGCAAATATTGCTACAGATAGATCCCTAAATATTGTTCTAAAAGCCTAACTCCTCTTCTACTGATGTTTCAAATTTTGCCAATTTGGTGGCCGATTTTTTATGGTCCTATATAGTTTGCCAATATTAGCATGATACCTAAAAAAGGTGTCATTAGCTGAAAGAAATTTTTAACTTAAAAAAAAAAAAAATTCTAAGATAAAAAAAAAAAATAGTATCATAAAATGTTGGCAAGAAATATTCTCGATATTTTTAAGTGTTGATTTATTTGACAAAAACTGATAACACCTTTTTTCGGGCATCATGCTAATTTTGGGAAACTTTGGATGCACGTAAGTAAAACGGTTACCAAATTGGCCAAACTGAGTATAGGGTTTTACTACAATTTGATAGTAGAATCGAAAATATATAGTCAGATTCTTGCACTTTTCAAAAGATGTTCATTTGTTGTGTAGTATAATTATTATTACTAGTTAGTTATGACTTATAACACTATGCAGCAATTACAATTCCAATGGCAAATGAAAATAATTTATTAAGTAAACAGAACTGCCAAAGGGTTTTGAAAAGTTAGCTCGAATTTAATAAATATGAGATTGTATCGACATCGATTGTATATTTTATGATATGCAGCACGCTATTAAATTTCATCAAAATCGGTTGAAAAACAACAGAGATATCGCCAAAATACCAAAATTTATGTGCGACATATAACATTTTTCATTGAAAAGTACATTTTAAAAAGAAAAGAAAAACCATACTAACTAATGATGGACTGGCATTCATAATTTATATATCATATTATAGGGAATTCTCCTGCGAAGTATTCTGATTCATTCATTAAAATCGATCCATAACACCTGAAATATCGCCAAAACAAATTGCCGAAAGTGCTCATTAATTGAAATACAATTGAAAAATAAGAAAAACCATTTTCCTGGACGATGGGTCCACATAAATTATATACCAAACCTTAGAAAATTCTCCCGCGAAGCACGCTATTGAATTTCATGAATATTGGTCAATAAACACCTAAGATATGGTTAAAACAGTAAAATCGATGTATTGCCAATTGCGAAATTTAAAATTTTTGAGAAAACTTTATTTGATTTATTTGCAATTGCTCAGGTGTTTATGGGCCGATTTTAATGAAATTTAACAGTGTGTATTAAGGAAGTACGTCCTAAAACTTAATATATTATTTATGTCGGTTTGTTTCGGAGATATTTTATACTCGCATATCTAAAATCAGTGGTCTGACTTTTGAACATTGTAAAGGAAATATATTTATGTATGACTGGCCTGTATAATTCCGTATCAAATTTTAGGAAATTTTCCTACTCAGCGCGCTATTAAATTTGATAAAAATCGGTCCATAAACACTTATTGTGTAAGCCAGTTGCATTATCATTTTAATATTTATGTAATTAAAATAATACGATATAATTTTAAGTTTTTAAATAACTATGTATGGGGTAATCTTGTATAATGAAAAAATGAAGTCTCAATAAATTACTAATCTAATCTAATCCCTACAATCGATGAAAAAAAATATATATAGTTTATAGGCAATTTCCGAAACAGTGAGTCTATTGTTTTAGTAATATCTTCGGTGTTTATTTAAATTCTAAAACATGATATACATTTTGATGTCAGTACTCTCTCCAGGAGCTCCACAAACCCGATATCAGATGAGCAAACTGCATATGATATGAATTTGCGGTCTGACATTAGAACATTGTGAAACCATTATATATATGATAATATAGTATTATATATCAAATTGTAGGTAATCTTTTTAGAACTCACATTAAATACATCTCAGTTCAGTTCTGACATAACATTACAAAAGAGATTTAGAAAAGAGACCAAAATCAGGATAACATTTTTTAAAAAAATATTGTATTGACGCATATGGAAATGAAGGTTACCTTTCTTGGATTTCTGTTATCCTTAACTCCCAGTGGTGCATAGGGCCTAGGATTAACGCAGAAATAATTTAGTCAAATTGATAGCCTAATATCTATTTAAAAATATATTTTGCACATACATCTAGACCTAATAAATAGCTGTTTAAGCAATAATTTTGTAAAATACATGCAGTTGTAAGCCTACTCTGAAATGGTTCGATAAAAGATAACTTTCAGATATTGTTCATGAAGAACCCATCGAAATCGGTCCACTTACTTGAATAATGAACTTGGTTAACCACTGACTTTCTAATATAGTTCTGATATATGTACGTTTAAAATGCATACATGAAATATGAACTTTAAAAATAAAGTTTGGCTGGAATAATACTTCCCAAATATCGCTTAAGTATTCATCTTAATAAGTCCATTAACATTAAAGTTATAACTATTCAAGTACCTTTCCGAAGTAGATATTTTACATTAGTAACCAAAAGTTTTTCTAATATAGGTTGATATCCATCCTAAAGTTTTATTTCTCACTAATTCCGTATACCCTTACATTCCACATTAGGTCAAATGACTACTTTTTCTGTGCAAAATTAATTACGAATACATTATAAGAGTAATCGAAACAGTTTTTATATGGATTATATAATTATGAATGGTTCCTATAAAAAATAGGAATTTAACCCAAAAGTTTAGGTCACTTTAACCCTCTAGCACCCATTAATTTAAACACAGTGTATAGAATTAGTTAATTTGTTTTTTTAATACTAAAATATTTATTAATTGTTTATTTATATCCAATTCATTTTGTAATATTAGTTCAAAGGAGGCTTCTTCACTTTCATTAATTTCGTCGTCTTGTTCGTTATGGTGAAGTTCTTCTGTTGGTTCGCAGCAACATAATAATTCAATTGTTTCAGGTGGTAACGTGGAACGTGTTCTTTTTTGAATGCGCCTGTTTAAAAATGTTGTGGAAATTAATGGATCTGAAGTATCCATGGCTCTATTAAATACATCTAGTAGGTTATTGATGCGGGTGTTTCTACGTGCGTGATGTAAGCGATCGGCTTTGTATATTTTATGACGAGATTCAGCAGCTCCTTCTCCAAAAAATCCAATTGGAAGTGGAGCATTATCTATTATTTGCTTTGAGTGAATTAACATTTTATGAACCGTAGAAGTCATTGGCAACCAGGGATATCGCTCCTGAAAAACTTTTGCTGTTTCAAAACAATATAATTCAAATTTCTCTAAATTTATTTCGAACTGACAGGATAAACAAATCAGTATTATTTTGAACCTAAATATAATATCCTTATCTACACCAGTTATTTCTGAAAAAATTTCATGTTCAGCGAAAGCTCGGCGAACAGTGTTTCCGTCGTTAGTAGATCCTGAGCCACCTATTCTGGGCATATCCACGCGAAGTCCAAGTTTTTTCCAAAAATCGTTTTGTATATCAGTTTTCCTTTTCAATACAATTGACTTGTCAGCTCCTCGTATTTGCCACTTTTGTACCTTACATTTGTATCCTACATGTAAAAGAAACTCAAAAACTCTTATCCAGCAATGAAGTGGGCTAAGCCCATACTTTAGGTTTTCTTCTTTTGCACGGAATATTTCACTTTTATAATCAAATTCCGATTTTTCGCTGAATGGTACACGAGGACGTCCAACAGCGCCACTTGTTGCCTTTTCTAAAATGCCATCTACCACAATGTTTAATTCAGCATTTAGCCATGCCTGGTTTTGGCTTTTGAATACATTTGTCTTTCTATGACACTTTTTCCACTTTTGTTCTAGTTTTTTTTTTTTTTATCAACAATTTTTCTATTGAACTTTATTTATTTATTTTATTTATTTATTTATTCATAGTTTTACCCTCGCAACAAGATTTGAATCTTATAATTTACAGCAGGGTTTATACAATGTTATACATTAATTGAACAGATTTTGAAATAATTAATACATATATTTTAATGTTTTAAAATTAAAAAAAATAAAACAAGAACAAAAACAAAAAAAAAAAAAAATATATAAAACAATAAAAGAGAATAAAAAAAAAGAAATTAAATAGTATTGAGACAATCCTTTAAAGAAATGAAATTTTTAGTTATTGATTTGCAAAATATTTTGTTAATTCAGTCTTAAATTTGCTTGCATTGCTTATGGTCTGAATTCTAGTGGGTAATCTGTTCCATAATCTGATAGCATTTACCAGAAATTGCCACTCAGAGATAAGGCTTTGGTACCTTATATTTATCAGCACATATCCTCTCCTCGATCTTGCAAAAGTTAAACGGCAATATAAATAAGTCGGAAGTTTTATATATATAATTTTATGCAGAAAAATGAGAATTTTAAAGTTGATTAAATTTTGGAAAAACATACCATACATTTGTTTTGATACGGTAGTTATGTGATCACCTCTCCGTAAACTAAAAACATATCTGGCTATATTATTAAAAATCACTTGGAGTTTGTGGAAACTAGAGGAGTCACAATGTCCAAAAACTTCACATCCATAGAGTAGCCTAGGCATAAGGTATGTTTTGGCAATCAGCATCCTGATATGGAATGGGGTGTGGGTTTGCACGGACCATAGAGGACGCAACATTGATTGGATTTGGCATGCAATTTTGTTAACGTGATGCGACCAGCTTAGCGTGTCGCTAAATATAACACCAAGGTTCTTCACTGATTTTACTGCTTCGATTTTTTCGCCATTTATGATTACATCAAAATTGTGTGTTAAGATTTTGGATTTTTTATGAAATATAATGCATTTGGATTTGTTGGGATTTAAACATAAACCATTATTAGAAGCCCAAATAGAAATGTTGTTGAGATCGGTGTTAAGTTTGTTGACGTTTTGATGTATAAGGTTATACGATGAGCTTAGATAGATTTGAACATCATCTGCGTACATGTGTACTTTACAGTGTGATACATGCAGAGGCAAATCATTTGCATACATTGAGAAAAGTAATGGGCCCAATGTTGATCCTTGTGGTACTCCCCTGGTGACTGGTAAAGCAGTGGAAAACTTTTCTTTCAAGAAAACGGATTGTGAACGATTTATTAGGTATGAATTTAATAACGAGACAGCAGAATTAGAAAAATTAAACTGACAGAAAAGTTTGGTACAGAGCATGCTGTGATCGACTGTGTCGAATGCCTTGGAGTGGTCAAGCAGGACAAGCATTACAATTTTCCCAACATCGACCTCACTACGGATATCTTCAGCAACGTCAGCAAGGGCAGTAGTGCAACTGTGTTTCGGGCGGAAACCTGATTGTCTGTCCGTCAATAAATTATACGAATCCATGTGCTTATTTGTGAGTGTATTATTTTTTCGAAAATTTTGGAGAGATATGGTAAGATAGCAATTGGTCTAAATTCTGAATTTGACTTAGGCACTGGTATAATTTTTGTAAATTTCCATCGATGGGGAAAATTTGAAGATACTATAATGGAATTGAAAAGATGAGTGAGATATGGAAGTATTTGTGGCAGTAGTATTTTTATAAATTTTGGATTTACATCATCACAGCCAGTAGCATTGGATTTTATAGATTTAATACTGTAGAGAACATCAGTTATGCCAATAGTATGAAAGTTGAACATATTGCTATTTTCCAAACGTTGCTGGTTAAGTGTAGTATCGCTATACACCGGAAGGTTAGTTTTAACAGACGGTAAAGTTGTAAATGCACGATTTAGTTCATCTGCAGTTAAATTCGTGTTTATGCTATCATTTTTAGATTTGCTAATACCAATATCACGAATAGTGTTCCAAGTCTTTTTACCATTTATTGCCTGTCCAAAACGTTCGATAAAATAATCACGTTTAGCTTTTCTGATTAGATCATTAGCTTTTCTTCGTTCGTTGCAGAATTCAGTATATAAGTTATCAGTTTTAAATCTTTTCCATCTGGTATAAGCTTTATTGCGTTTTTCAATTTGAATTTTTATTGACGAAGTAAACCACGGTCTTGTAGTTGGCTTAAAAGTCTTTGTTATCATTGGAACGCATGCGTTATACAATCTTAAGATGTTATCTTCTAGAAAATTTAGCTGGTTATCTACGGAGTCCATATGTAACATTGTATCCCAGTTTATTGAAAAAAACTGATCTTCAAGATTTTGAAAATTAATTTTTTTAAAGTCGCGATATTTGATAGTTTCATCTTTACGTTGTAGGCAGAAATCATATGTAGTATATATCAAGTCGTGGCGAGAAAAACCTGGAACCGAAAGTTGATCATATAGTAATATTTTTGAATCATAGTTAACAAAAAACAGGTCAAGAAGAGTACTGTTAGTATTTGTGAAGTGAGTTGGTATTTCGCTGTTTATTGTTACAAGCCCAAGTTGTTGCATATCTTCAGCAAGCATGTTTTCAGCCAACAAATTAGAATTGAAGTCACCAGCAATTAATAGATCTGCATAGGATTCAGTTATTGTGGCAATTTTTGTTAAAAAAGTAGATGTTTCAATGTAACGGTTCGGTCTATAAACGCAGCCAACGAGAAGTTTTCTTCCATTCGATAAAATTTCAACAAATATATATTCTACTTCCTCTCCGAGTGCAGCTTTGCATTTGAAGTTCGATGTGATATTTGATTTAATAAATATCGCTACACCTCCTCCGCGAGTCTTTCGATCAGCTCTAAATAATTCATACCCATTTAAATGAATGAGACTATCAGGTATATCTTCGTTAAGCCACGTTTCCGTTACACATATCACGTCAATTTGGGAGTTTTCAAATATTACTCTGAATTCATCAATTTTTTTGCCGAGACTTTGTGCATTAATGTGACATATACGAACACCATTACATTGTCTAGCTAGAATGCGAACCATCGCATAATACTATCAGTGGAACAAATGTATATATTATCCATATTGCTTAGAGCAATACCAAAGAAATGCAATGCAGTGCAAATTCAAGAAGAGTATGATTATTACAAGTTTGACAATTGAGTTTAGGTATATTTTAAGTAAGAAAAATTGGCATTTCATATTAGGATAAATAAATTTGAAATTGAAAATTTGCAAAAATAATAAATCAAAATTTAAAAGATTTAAAGTTTTATATAATTCGCTTAAAAATAATGAAAACATAATTTTTGAATTAGGGAAAAAGTTGGTTTAATTGGTCCAAAAATTCAATTAGGATTGGTTCCTCAGCAGCACTTCTCTTCACATAAACAAGACCACGGAGAGTGAAAGTTGATTTAATCTTCCCGTGTTTTTTTAGCTTCAACGATTCTTTAAATATGCTAAAGTTGTGCGTAGTTAAGTTCTCATTAACGTAGATTGGATGAGCACCATTTTCATTTGTCTGAACATACCCTATGTGGCTGAGGTCCAATAAGCAATTTGTATCCTTCTTATATTTGGATATACATTTTAATAGAAAGTTTCTCTCATAAGGAGTTTTTAAAACTGCAACTATCACTTCATCGTTTGGTGTATACGGCTTATGGTTTTTGTAAATTTTATGTAGTCTGTAAATGTTTTCTAAAGGCATCGAAATATTCAGAGTTTCACAAATTTTATTAAAAACCTTTTTTAAATCTTCATTTTCGTGATACGGAACACCAACTATACGTAGGCTATTGGCGACTTGAGAATTTTCATATTTCATAATTTTCCTTTTGAGTTCAATCATTTCAACACTATTTTCATTTTTTTCTTGGATTTGTATTTCTAAATTATTAACGCGGTCTGTAAGATCATTTAGTTCTTTTTGTATAGGAACAATTTTTTTGTCAATTTCAGCGAGTATCTTTTCCTCGCTATCTTTTATAAGTTTCTTTATAATATCATAATGATTTTCTTCACTTTGCTTTATTGAATTTTTAATCACTTGGGAAGTAATGTTTTCGCTTTCAACTATAAGATCTTTAATGAAAGCTCTATCATCACTCGTTAAATGAGATGTGGAGTAGCCACTCTCATAAGGTAAATCTTGAAAAGTTACTCTCTGACGTTTAGATGATGAAGTTGATGAACAAATTAATTTTTTTGGTAATTTGTTACCATTTCATCAGAAATCGACGAGCTTTCAAGTTTGTCATATACGTGTTTTAAAACGGCATCAACTTTTTGTTTTTTTGCACTTTCCTTTCGCCATACTTCAAAAAGATCAATCTTTTTTATGCAGAGGTTACCTAACAAAAAGAGCCATTACTCGCAAAACGCAAAAAATCGCAATTTTTATTTAATACCAAATAACTCACTAGATAATATTCTAATTATTTGGTGCTCTTTGAGAGTGGAGAAATGGGGTATATTTTTTAAAAGCTTTCAGAATATAAAAATTTTATAAAAAATTAACTATTTATAGATGTTTACGCTAATGAGTTATTTATTAAGTATAGCGACATATATATAAAACAGTTAAAATTAAAAATATATCTACTTACTTGGCTCCTTCTTTTCCATTTTACTCTAATAAATTTCCACAAACACAGTCCGAGATATACGCACTTAAAGTTGACCACGCACTGCTTAACTTAGTAACACAATTATAGAAAAAATTTAATCAGTTGACTTCGACACGCTGCTGTATAACGGTTATTTATATTTAGTCAAAACAAAAATCACCTTTTTTTTATTCTGAAGTCTTTAGAATTAAAAAAACACAGCAACAATAGTAAAACTGCAAGTTGATTTTTGGACTTTCGCACAGAAAAAGTAGTCATTTGACCTAATGTGCATTCTAAGGCTTGCATATGTTGACAAAGCAATCACTCACGAATATTATTGGCTTAGAGTTTTAGATAACTAACAAATAACTTTTTATATATCCATCATACGTAGTTAATGAATTTAATCATAAAGAAGGAACAATATTTATCAAATATTATTGAAAAGGGACTTAACGGTTTACTAAGTTCAGATAATAGTGCATATTTATGAATTTTTTAGAATCACAAACTATGTATATGGAATATATTTAAAGACATTTAAACCGCAATATAAACCGATGCATCGCGATGTATAAACTATATCGGACTAAAAAATATCAGAATATATCTACACTTAAACAACTGTGTTAATTGCAACGACCTTGAACTGATCAGCAAATCCATATATCAATCATTTCTGTAGGAGCTTTTGAAACACCATTGGTGAAGGGTATCTAAGATTCGGCAAAGCCGAATATAACACTCTTACTTGTTTCGATATTTCGGAGATTTTGATGATCCTCCTTTACAATTCTCTCATACATTACTAATACAATCACACTTACAGTTTAGAAGATATCAATTTTTTTGTTTTAAAACACTGTGTGGCTTGCCAGATCAGATTTTTTAAGAAAGTACATACCCACCAAATGTACACTAAATCTCAAAAACCAATACATTATTGCAAAATTAAAAAATACTGCTTTAATTCAAATTTAACTGAAATTAATAAATGTGAGCATTCTATTACTAAGTACAATTTTTTAAAGCTTAACTAATGTTTTTTTGGGGGATAGTTGAAGTGGTGTTTTAAAATGTATCAAAAAGATATTGTACAAAAGTTCAACTGAAAAGTGATAGAATTTGATTTAAAAAGTGAATTTTGTTATAAAAAATCTTTAAAAAAATGTTATTGTTATATTAGGTTATAAAATTCCAATATTACTTAAAAGCAACATTTGTCCCTAGTAGTAATATTTTATGTTTTGAAAAACTCAATCTCGAGAACTTGGAATGGAAAACTGCTTGGAAAAAAGAAAAATTTAGCCGGAAAGTGCAAAATCAAATAAAATATTTCCCTGAGTTATTCAATGATGAATTTTATACAAGATTTTTAATGAGCAAATCTATAATTGATGCAAGCAAAAGACGTAGTGCTAAATTTGAAATTAAATTATCATAAGTACGTCTTGATTAACTACTACTGCGCCAAAAAAAATATAAAAAATAAATAAAAAAAAATTAAAACAAAAAATGAATTGTTCTAAAAAGCATTTAAAAAGAAAATTAAAAATAAATACGCAAGTATAAAAATTAAAAATTTCGGAAAAAGGTCTCTCAAGCATGTTTGGAAGAATAAGTCAGCTAAGAAAACGTTTTGAAAAATGGATTACTAAATTTCACATTGAAGCAAAAGCTAAAAACATGGTTTATAAAAACTAAGCCCTTAAGAAGCTGCGCAGAAGAATTATTTGCTATTTTGTCAGAGAAAGGCGTGGTCGTTTCGTTGTCGATAGAAGGGCTTTTAGGAAGAAAAGCTAAAATTGCAATCAGAAGAGTTTCACACGAAAGTTTTTATATTTAGGCATCGAATTAAAAATAATAGTTTTAATTATTGAAAAATTTATAATTACTAGGGGAACAAAGGAAATAGCACCACAATATGGGGTGTAGTAGTATTAAACTGGTTCCATTGCAACAAATTGAGCCAAAATCTACTAGTGTACTACTAGAAACTATGGTACTAGTAATTTTCTAAACACACTCAATGCTAATTTGAACATTAAGATGGTATAGGAAATTTAAAAGTTGGAAACTTGTACTGGTACTTTTAGTACTAGTTAAGTACCAGTTTGATCCAAATATTATCAAACATATTTTTAACCATGCTCACTTTAATTTTGAGATCAGAGGGTTAACTATTTATACGCATATATACATACCAAAAATAAATAAATTCTCAAAAATAATCATCATAATTATTATAATTACAGAAACTTGTATGACAATCAAATATCGTGTGTAATGCCTGGATCTTTTGAGTTTTTAACATCTCTTACCTCACTGTAAGTATTCTATACATGTAAATTGATTAATTAAAAATTTAAATTTAAAGTAATATTTATATGGCTCAGACCAATATTTATATGCGTTACAAACATCAACACAAACCCAATATATGTGCCCTTGGCATCGAATTTTAAGTTTTGGCTATATCTCAGATGTTTATAGACATACATATTTTGATTAAAATTAGTAATGTACTTCGTAGAAGGCTTTCCTGATGTATTACTTATGTATAGTATGCCATTCAAGAGCTCTACAAACATGATTTCAGCAGACAGTGATACTGTGTTATATTAAATTAGTGGTATGACTTTTGAACATTGTTCCATCACAATGTTCAAAAGTCATGTCATATAATAACACTACGTAAAAGTTTTTTGATCAAACAAATTTGATATCTATTCCTTGTGATACCCAATGTTTGCTGAAGCCGAATTTGAAGTTAGAATGGTTAAAAGTAGAACAGTTTTCGAGATATTCCAAAATAACCATTTTTTGCGATTTTGAAAAAAGTAATGTCACTTAAATTTAGGTATCATTCAAAATATCTGTCGGCTTATGTTTTTGTTTTTTCCTAATTGAATATAATAAAATTAATTAAATAACCATGGGTCGTAAGTAAAGGTGTGTTTAAAAATAACAAAGTTACAATGACAAGTTCAAACTTCATGAAAAATGTTATGAATTTTTTAATTTTTTTTAAGTGTATTTTAATACAAACATACTAATTCCAACAAGACGCAGATCCGTTCAAAAATAAGAAAACGACTAAAGATTTAGTGAATTAACCCACTATTTTGTTCTAACAAATTTTTAATATTTTTTGTTATTTAAATTTTGTACTTTGACTTGTATTAGGTTTTTGTTCTTGATTTTATAAAATTTGAATAGTGGCATAATTCAATTTTTCTTCTGTAACATTGTCATTTTTGCGCCGATCTAGATTTTATTGAGTGAAAAATGTTTTTATTTTATTTTTATTATTACTTATTATTATTACTTGGTTTTAAGAAAATCAGTAAAAACATAGAAAAATCAGTAATCTTTTTTTGCAATTTCAACTTTGGTTCTCTATAACTCAGTCATTTCTTAAAAATTTCACTACCTTTTAACGAAAAAAAAGAAAATGGGAATCGGCAGGCTTTTTTCCAAAGTAATTTAATTAAATTATTTTGAAAACGCAAAAAATAGTAATTTTGATATATCTCAAAAACTGTTCTACTTATACAGTTTTGACTTAATATTCGAATGTAGCGAACAATTTTTCATACGGATTAGGGGTCAGATTCATTTGGTCGCAACTTTCTTTAAATTTTGTGAAGCAGTGTAATTATATATGTATTAAATTTTAGGTAAACTTTACAATTAGAATTTTAAAAGTTGGGACTACATATAGCCATGATCTCCGTACAAATATTTTACAAATGGACAAATTCGAAAAACCTTAAAGCAAGGACAAAATTTTAAAACTGTCAAAATCTTTATATGTGATTTAAATTACAATTATTTAAAAGAATTATGCAGAGCTGCTGTTTGTTTTAACATTTTTAGATAGTCGAAGTAAATATGTTTAATTTAACGTATTTCCTTTATTTTTTCTGTAATAGCCCATTCACACTATAAGTTTTTAGGTGTTTTTGGAAATGAAAACACCATCGAAAACTTTACCATTCACATTATGGAAATTTGGCATTTCATAAGTTTTCGGATTTTTTACTCGCGATTATTTCAAAAAACCGAACACCAAATGCTTTCGACTTATTAGATATCATTAATACACAATAAAGTTATAACTTTTTCATCACTGTTATAACGTTTTTTCCGAAATTTTTAAAGTTAAAATTATTTTTTTTTATATTCTATTTTACACTGACATTTACTTTTGATATTTTTCCATTTTTCTTATCTAGAGTTGTAATAAATGGTATGAATTCAATGTTGCATCGGTATTTTAATAGTTTTCAAATAAGTTTTAATTGAAAACTCATACGGATAGAGTTTTCGTTTTGTATGTGAAAACTTAAGTTTTCAATATTGTTTTGAGGCGAAAACTACTTTAACTCAATGTGAATGAGCTATAAGAGTAAATAAAAATTTAAGAAAAAATAAAATTTTTTACCTGTTTTTATTATTTTTGCCACCGAAATGTCAAAATTGTCATTGTCCGATAGAGCATAAAGAAAATTAAGGGCATGTATCCACCGCCGTTTTATAACAAGCTAGTCATCCGCCTAGCATACCAGAAGCCCCAAGTTCGATCCCCGACCACTTGAAAAAATAAATTTTCAAAACAGTGGTTCCTTATACTGGTTATTGAGTGTTAGGCTATGTAAAACTTCTATAATTAATTCATTTGCCGTTCGGAGCCGGAGTTAAAGCGTAGGTTTCTTTCAATGAGTCTAAAAATAGAATTGGATGCAGCTCACTGTCTGAGAGAAGTACCCCTCGTTTTAATTAGAAGTCTTTATGTATGTATGTATGTAAGCTTTTTGAGACCATTTGACAACACATCTACATTAGGGTGTTTTTATACCCACCATCAAAAAGAATGGGGGTTACATTGAGATTGTTATTCCATTTGTAATTTCCTTAATATTGGCTTAAAAACCAAAACCGATATATATTCTGAATCCTTATGAAATTCTAAGACGATTGAGCGATATCCGTCTGTTTGTCCGTCTGTCTGTTGAAATCACGATAACGCCTAAACGAAAGCATCTAGCTCCCTAAAACTTGGTAAGAACATTCTTCATTTCTGAGAAAATTTTGGTATGAAATTGATCAAAATCGGTTAACATTTGACCATAGCTCCCGTATAACCTTACCTATTCTAATCGTTTATTTGCTAATAAACAAGTAAGAGTGTTATATTCGGCTATGCTGAACCTTAAATACCCTATGCTGTTACAAAAGTTAAGTACAGAAATGTTTTGAGAAACAAAACATTATAACATTTCGCACCTTGAGAGAGATCGTATTCAAATGCATATATGTTTAAAGTTTGAGGACCGATTAAATGGTTGCTTTAATGAGAATATTTAGCTGTCCTATTCAAAATCCGTCTATAAACACCAGAGATATCGCCAAAATTCAAAATTCGATACAATTAAAAAAATTTAAAACTGTATTTTTCAAAAACAATTTTAAATTTCGTCAAAAAACTGTGTTTAAAAAAAATTTTTTTGAACTGTATATCAAATTTTAGAAAATCATTCAACGCAGCACACTATTGAATTTTATCAAAATCGGTAGATTAATAACCCAGATATCGCCAAATCAAAAGATATCGATGTACACAAATTGACAAATTTAAAAAAAAAAATTAAAAAACAGTATTAAAAAAACTTTAAAATATATATCGGATTTTAGAAAATACTCCAAGGCAACATGCTATTATATTTTATCAAAATCGGCCTATAAACACCAAAGATATCGCCAGAATTAAAAATTCGATAAGAATTTAAAATTTTTTTACCTTCACCAATAGGTGAAAGGGTATTATAAGTTTGTGCATCCGTTTTTAATTTTTTTATTACGAGTAGTGATCATAGACCCCATAAAAATTATACCGATCGACTCAGAATCGGGAGAAGAGTTAATTAAGCGGCTTAAAACATCGGAAATATCGAAAAAAATACCAAAAATTAGATGAAAGTTAAAAAATTTTTGATTGAAAAACACTTTTAAATAACAACAGAAAAAATATACTCCTGGTATGCGAGTAATAATATATTATATATCAGATTTTATGTAAGGGCCAAAGCACCTTGTAAAATTTTATCAAAATCGGTATATAAACTGAGATATCTCCAAAACACTAAATTTGGTGTATCGAAAATTGCCCAAAAAAAGTATTTAAATGCTTATAAGTGTAAATTTTGTGCAAAGTAGTTTTATATATCAAATTTTTGTAAATCTTCCCGCAAAGAACGCTATTTTATCAAAATCGGTCTATTAACACCTTAGATATCTCCAAGACACCAAAATTTAGAAGTAATTTGGCCCTAAAATCGGTTAAAAATCTTTATATTTAATTAGGAGCCTGTGCACATCGTAAGAACATGTAGCACATTGTATTAATTAATTAATTTCAGAGTCATTAGAAGTTTAGACTTGTACAGATCGGAAGAACAATACATCCCAAATATTATTGATGAACTATTCATCTAAATTAGCCAACTAACTTCAGATTTATTAGTAAATATTTAATTACTTTTCCGACAAATCAATGATAGGTTAGCAACTAATGTAAACCTGGTATTTATCCATTCAAAAGCTATATATCTCAGATACCTACCTAAAACTAAGTATGTATAACCTATAATCCAAAGGTTTGTATAGATTGACAAAACAATCATTGCCAAAGCTTTGATCCAAATCGTTCCGCCAACTTCAGAGTTTTACGTAACTAACCAAGAACTTCTACTATATGGACGATACGTTCGAATTAAAGTACACATCGATAGCTGATATTCAATACCCTCTTCGAACCAAATTTAAAATTTGTGTTTGAATATTTTTTATTTCATAGCGAGTTTTGCGGCATAACCTTTAATAATTTGAATAATATAAATTTGAAATATCATGACTCCAATGTTTGAGGTAAAGTTACTTTTGGACCACCATTGGTGAAGGGTATCCAAGATTCGGCAAAGTCGAATATACCACTCTTAATTGTTTTTTTTTTAACTTTTTTTTTTAATTTTTTTAAATTCGTCATCGAAGTAGCGTGCTGCGTACACCCACCAGGAATCCACAAACTTTATTTCAACAGACAGACGGACATGGCTAAATCGACTCTCCTGGCGATTCTGAGTCTATCAGTATAATTTTTATCTAAGACGAATAATAAAAAATTACAAACTGAATGAGAAACTTATAATACTATTTCACCTATTGGTGAAGGGTATAATAACAAACTATAATAGCTATGATGATAATAATTTGGTGTATAGTTTTATATAAACCTTAGACAGCATATAAAATTTCATCAAAATCGGTTTACATTTAGTCATAGCTCCCATACAAAACACTTATGAAAACAGCCTAAATTTCACCTAAAAGACACTTATTTGCCAATAAATCTAAAACTATATAACAGATATACCACTAAATTTAGCACAAGGAAGTCTTATGTCAATGCTATGCCAGTGTGCAAAATTTCGTCACAATCGGTCACCATAGCTCCCATATAAACAACTTACGCAAACACAAAAAGACAAAAAGAAAAGGGGGTCCGTCAGATAAAAGCGCTATAGCTCATTAACTACAAGAGCTAGAGAGTCAAAAGTATTTTTATATGTTATAAAATTTGTGTACTGAAAATGGGCGAAATCGGTTCACATTTAGTAAGAGCTCCAATATAACCTTGCCCCGGGAATAGCATTTATGCTGATAAATTGATTACAATTATAATATCTATGACAACTAAATTTAGAACAGAGAATTTTTATGCAACTTTTGGTCAGTATGTCAAATTTTATGGGAGTCGGTCCATATTTGACCATAGCTTTCATATAAAAACCCCTCCCGGAAACCACTAAAACGCCACAAACTCCAGTTAAAACTTATTAAATTATAAACTGTGACAGCTATGGCCACTAAATTTTGCACAAGTAAACTTTATATAAATACCAGTCAGTATATAAAATGATAATTGATCGCAATTTGCGAACTGTAGCCGCAAAACTTTTTGGTAAAATAATTTCACAATAAGAATGCGTTGTTCATTCGTGACAATGACACTTCGAATCGCTCCAAATTTAAAAATTGCGTTCTAGTTGGGACACACTTTACAAATTATTTGTTCTAAAGTCCATTCCTCTTTAAGTCCACTTTCGTTTAGGCCACATTTTATTTGTATCTGTGGCTAATATTATATGGAAAAATGTAGTCCACTCTCATTTTTTATTTAACAAATCGTAGTGCGGGAGTTTATGTGCTCTATTCGCCATATTACACATTTTATGTTAATGATGCTACTTTAGGTTTCCGACCCTAAATTTTACAAATCTGCAATCCGTTTTCCGCTATTTCGTCTAGTTTTTGAGATAAATAGTTTCTGTTTTGTTCTATATCCTTCAAACCTAATTTTTTGTGCTATTTTGCTCTATAGCCACGCAGCACAGTGGTTTACGGACGCTTTTTTTTGGAAATAATTCTGTAACTTTTGAACGACTGGAGATATTTGAATGAAATTTGACATGGTGGTAGTCAAGGAGTATTTGAGTTGGTTTTTAAAAGCACTGGTCCATGAGGGGTCGGGAGAGTGATTGATGGACCTTCAAAGTTGGTCACCTCGGGTGTTCGACTTTTTTAAAAATTCGCCAAAAATCCATTTATGTATGGATTGAAAAGAAATTTTAAACTTAAGTTGTCCTTGAGAAGATCTACAAAAAATACGCTTAAATGTGTAGGTTATCTCCTTTGGATTTCGAGATATTTGGGTAAAAAGGAATTTTTAGGTTGATTTTTTACCTCTTTTTTTAAGCTTTTTTTGATCTGGTGGACGCATCTGAGGACCAAAAATTTTTTAAGAATATTCTTTAAATTTGTAATAAAATTCTGAATAATTTTTGTGCAAGTTAGTTATAGAAATCTTCTTTTGTTTAAAAGTTAAAAATATTCAAAGTTGAAACTTACAAAAAATTTCGCTTTTTTTTTAGTTTTTCCCCAAAAGATAGCTATATTTTTTCACTAATAAAAAAATATTTTCTTAAGAAACATAAAAAGATTTTTAAAGTTTTTAAAAGAAAACATAATGAGAATGCGTATAAAACAAATTTCTTGCTAATTGGACTTTTGGTCCTCGCACATGTCCTCTCCAAAAAATGGCAATTTGTAAAAAAAAAAATTAGTTTAAACAAAAATTTCTCAAAAGGCAAAGCACCGATTTGAAAAAAATTATAATGTTCATATTTTCCAATATATCTGTTATTGATTAGAAAAGTTTTTTCTGAAACGCGCTGCAAATAGAGACAGTGTTGCCATATTTGTAAAAAAACTCATTTTTTGAAACACCTTTTTCCCCAGTTGAGAATTGGGGAATTTTTAAGTTAAAATTGGGAATTTTTTTTAGTCTATTGCTTTTACATCTTATTGGTCTACATTACTACAAAATTTCATTGTAATATCTTTATCCATGTCATTTCCACAGAATATCAAAGATTAAAAATATTTTCCTTAAAAAAGCAGAAAAACAATTTTTTTTTGTTTTACGATACAAAGTGTAAAAAAAGTAACGCACTTAAAAAAAACTTTTACTTAGTGCTAATCTCCTAGTCTTTCCCGATCTAATGATACTAAACATGTATATAAAGCATTAATACCGAGTCTTAAAAAACTCTGAAAACTTTGGCCCCCGTAGCATTTTTACACTGTTTATTTAAATATAAGTGATGAATTTGTGCATATAAAATTAATAATCATACTCAAATATTTCACTATAAGATGACAATGATCCTTCGATAACAAACAAATATTTTTTTATTTTTTTAAAGAAAATATCATGAGGATTTATGAAATATCAAAATGTAAATAATTTGTACTTATATTAAAAGGTGAAATACATTTTATTGAAGTATTTGTAGTTAAAGTTTAAACTTACAGTTTTTATTACATATTTATATAAAAGTAGTTATTTACTTAATTTTTATTTTCAGTAAAATAATCAGTACAATCTATTATATCAAGAACCTCTTCCAGGTGTTCGTTTTCAGAAGTTTTTGTATAACTGCTCCACCATTTCTTTCTTATCGTTGATAGAGCAGGATCAGAAGACAACAAGAGATAATTTATTAGATCCTGATTTTGCGATTTTCTTGAGCATTTTCTGGTATTAAATAGTTGGATATACTTGAAATCTGAATTCCGCGCTTCCTGGGCCTCTTCTGTCAGTTCACCAAGTGGGAGAAGATTTGATTCAATTATTTCACGACCATGTTGAAGGACTTTATGAACTGTTGGTGTAATTTCTTTCCAGTGATACAAACGTCGTATACGAGTTAACGCGTTGAGGGCATAGCAATGAAATTTTTCAGCATTTATTTGATATTTGCTATTTATTGCCGATAATATTACGTAACATTTACGAAGAACTTCCTCATCAATTCCAGTAATCTTTGAAGTTGTTTCATAATTTTCAAAGAATCGCCTGGCCGTATTACCATCGTTTGTACTGCCATATCCTACAAGTGGTTTGTCTATGTTTAGACCCGTCATAGTTTTGAATTCTTCCTGAATCCTTTTTTTTTCACTGGATCTCATTTCAATCAGTTCCTTATTATTTCTCACGGATTTTAGCTGATTATCAGGTATATTCCTATATTTCAGATCATATGCTATATGTAGCATAAATTCTAAAAATCGGATACGTGCATGTAGGGGCGATATACCAAATTCCAGAACCTCTTGATTAATTGCAGTACTAGCTGATGCATCTTCTGAAGTTTGTAGAAATTCCGATTTCTTCTTTCCGCATAATGAGCATTTCCAAGTTGAATGGGTTTCCGTTATAGCGTTGCTTACTTTTCCATCTATCATTGCCAATTGAAGCTCAAAATTTACATTAATCAAATATCCATGTATGTCTATGCAGACTGGACTCAAATTGTCTATTGAATATTTGATATCATCAACCCAATTTTTTGTGCTTGCTGCATTTTCTTTTAAATATTCGAATCTGATCGGTCTGCAAAATGCCTTTGATCCTGGAGATGTGTTAACCCACACATATTCAGTACGCTCTTTTGATGTGGATGGTTCAGAACGATTCTTTCTTAATCTTAGTGGTACTAGGGATGCCATAAAAACGCTTCTGTAGTCATTTGTGTTCTGATGAGATGTTGATTGTTTGTATTCCGGTAATCCAGATAAACCGTCACATCCCCATTTACATATTAAAGTTAAGTCCTTGTTGTCAAGTTTCTTGGCTTCTTCTTCAGACAATGTAGTAGATATCAGCCTTGATGCCGTATTTTCCAATAATTTTGATAAATCCACAGATGCACTTTCGTCTCCTATCACGTTTGTTGGTATTAAGTTTTTTTTGGTTTTTAATAACGCATTATATCCTGGTAAAATTGAGTGTCCTTTGTCTCGTAATGCCTTACAGAGTTTAATATATTTATTTTTACTCAATTTCAACTCGAGCATAAGAGCAAGTGCTTCTTCCTCCGAAAATTCTGATTGAGAAGAAGGAGTTGGTATACTCTTAATAATTCGCTTAAGACGTTTAGGAGAAGCCTCTGGGAGAATATCTGCTATTTGTTAAGCTTCAGCTGGTTGATTATTTCGTTTGAGCACTTCCTTAAAGGAATCTTTGATTTCAGTATCCGAATGAGTAGAAAGAACTTCGGATAATCGCATCTTTTTAGATCTTTCTCCGAGATCATCATAGTTTTTTAGAGGGGCTCCAGCACCAGAAGATTTAAGCTCAATTGAGTCCTTCAGCCAGTCTTTAAATTTAGATTCAAATCTTTTTAAACAGTAATTAACCGACTTAATTTTAAGTTCAAATAACTTTACAAATTTTACGACTTTGTCTTCCTCACTATTGAGAATCATGGAGTTAGTTTGACTTTTAGCATATCGCATGATTATTTTAATTTTTTCTGCTCTCGAACTGCTTGGTTGTTCAAAAAGAATATCGCACAACACTTTAAATTCCAATGTTATAGCAATGATGTTTTAACTGTTAATAGCAGTTACATTTAAAACTTTCTTTTTTATATTAAAAAAAAACATTTTTTATATATACCTGTATCCAAAGAATAATAAAGAAATCAATGAATTAATGTATTTTTTACCTCTAAAAATAGGTGCATATATAACTCAACCAATATGTGCGTCTCGTAAAACCTACCTGTATGGAGGTGAGTAACCATATCCTTTCTGACCATTATGAAAAACCCAAGTTGTAACAATTTTTACCTATTGCATTAACTTTCACATTAAAAAACATTTTATAACCTTAACATAATTTTGCAATTTTTTCAAATACACCAATTTTAAATACCGGAAAAATGCCTTTAAATCTTATTTTAAATAAATTGTCACACTGTTACTATAAAAGTACTCTTCTAATTAAACTTTTGCTACAAATTATGGATATATTACCTTTACACTGTTATCAAAATCGGTGCCTTACTCGTACTTACTTATTTAGAATCTTTTACTAAAATTTTATTTTTTAGCTTGGAACAAAAGGCAAAATCGAATAAAATTTTTTTAAGTCATTCTTATAATGTTTTCTTTAAAAAAATAAAAAACTATTTATATCTTTTTGAAGAAAATATTTGTTTATTAGCGAAGGATCATTGTCATCTTAAAAATAGTGAAATATTTGAGTATGATAATTAACTTTATATGCACAAATTCATCACTTATATTTAAATAAACAGTGTAAAAATGCTACGGGGGCCAAAGTTTTCAGAGTTTTTTAAGACTCGGTATTAATGCTTTATATACATGTTTAGTATCATTAGATCGGGAAAGACTAGGAGATTAGCACTAAGTAAAAGTTTTTTTTTAAGTGCGTTACTTTTTTTACACTTTGTATCGTAAAACAAAAAAAAATTGTTTTTCTGCTTTTTTAAGGAAAATATTTTTAATCTTTGATATTCTGTGGAAATGACATGGATAAAGATATTACAATGAAATTTTGTAGTAATGTAGACCAATAAGATGTAAAAGCAATAGACTAAAAAAAATTCCCAATTTTAACTTAAAAATTCCCCAATTCCCAACTGGGGAAAAAGGTGTTTCAAAAAATGAGTTTTTTTACAAATATGGCAACACTGTCTCTATTTGCAGCGCGTTTCAGAAAAAACTTTTCTAATCAATAACAGATATATTGGAAAATATGAACATTATAATTTTTTTCAAATCGGTGCTTTGCCTTTTGAGAAATTTTTGTTTAAACTAATTTTTTTTTTACAAATTGCCATTTTTTGGAGAGGACATGTGCGAGGACCAAAAGTCCAATTAGCAAGAAATTTGTTTTATACGCATTCTCATTATGTTTTCTTTTAAAAACTTTAAAAATCTTTTTATGTTTCCTAAGAAAATATTTTTTTATTAGTGAAAAAATATAGCTATCTTTTGGGGAAAAACTAAAAAAAAAGCGAAATTTTTTGTAAGTTTCAACTTTGAATATTTTTAACTTTTAAACAAAAGAAGATTTCTATAACTAACTTGCACAAAAATTATTCAGAATTTTATTACAAATTTAAAGAATATTCTTAAAAAATTTTTGGTCCTCAGATGCGTCCACCAGATCAAAAAAAGCTTAAAAAAAGAGGTAAAAAATCAACCTAAAAATTCCTTTTTACCCAAATATCTCGAAATCCAAAGGAGATAACCTACACATTTAAGCGTATTTTTTGTAGATCTTCTCAAGGACAACTTAAGTTTAAAATTTCTTTTCAATCCATACATAAATGGATTTTTGGCGAATTTTTAAAAAAGTCGAACACCCGAGGTGACCAACTTTGAAGGTCCATCAATCACTCTCCCGACCCCTCATGGACCAGTGCTTTTAAAAACCAACTCGAATACTCCTTGACTATCACCATGTCAAATTTCATTCAAATATCTCCAGTCGTTCAAAAGTTAAAGAATTATTTCCAAAAAAAAAGCGTCCGTAAACCACTGTGCGCAGTGTCGTATAGAGCAAAATTTCAATGTAAATATTTGAAATTGATTGCTGATTGTCATTTTGCTCTATGTGCAGCTAATATTGCTGAATATAAATATTTTTTAAAATATTTTTCTCTTATAAAGAATTCAAAAAAATAAAAACACCCGATTACGACGAATTATGTTGAATTTATTGCAAAGGACTTCAGTGTTAAGAAAATTCTTATTAAGTTTTAGTTAATACTGAAACATATTTATCAATGTTAAAGCTATCTTTGTACAGGGGGCTAATTCTGAAACTCGTGATCGAAATAAATTCGTATCGAAATTAACTTCGATCGTGCGAGTTTTTCTGATGATGGCACTCGTTACCTTGCGAATCGATTTTTTAATAAAGTGTTGTAAAAGATAAGAAAAAGCCTTAACCAACACTACAAATATGTAAACAAAAAACATATGCTTACAAACAAAAAAAATAATTTATCAAAAGAATTGCGCATTTGTTTTATAATTTTTAAAGTTTTTCGTTTTTTAATAGCGGTAATGAACATAAATTTATTTTTTTATTCTTCATCAGAGTCTGAGAGTGAGTGTGATATAATCTTAAAAAATTTTATAGCCCATAAAGAACTTTTAATTTTAAGAATAATAGTGTAAAAATTGTTGTTCGGAAATGTTTGGTTTGGGAGAAATAGTGCTTTAAAGTTCCGAAATACAACTCAATATATCTCTCTTTTTTTGCATAGTTAGTTGCAATATGCATATCATGTGAAAGTGCTCCGAAATATCTTTCAGGTAAAATATCTCAATATAAAAAATGTTAAATTTTACCCTAGGTTTTTGTACAAAAATGCCCATATCTCGAAAACTAATCGATATGACATAAACCAACGGTATATAACACAAACTTTAAAAATAACAGAGATATCGAGGGTTAAAGTTAATTTTTTTATCTTTCTATATATCAATGATTTTTATACCCTTCACCAATAGGTGAAAGGGTATTATAAGTTTGTGATTCCGTTTGTAATTTTTTTATTAGTGATCGTAGACCCCATAAAAATTATACCGATCGACTCAGAATCGGGAGGAGAATCGATTAAGCGATGTCCGTCTGTCTGTCTGTCTGTCTGTCCGTCTGTCTGTCTGTCTGTTGAAATCAAGTTTCTGAAGCCCCTGGAGGATGTTCTTACATAAATTATATATCAGATTTTAGGAAATTCTCCCGCAATGAACGCTATTAAATTTCATTAAAATCGGTTTATAAACACCGAAAATATCGAAAAAATACCAAAAATTAGACGAAAATTTAAAAATTTTTGATTGAAACACACTTTTAAATAACAAGAGAAAAAAGATACTCCTGGTGTACATGTGATAATATCTTATATATCAGATTGTAGGAAATAGTTTCCCAAAGCACTCTGTAAAATTTTATCAAAATCGGTTCATAAACAACTGAGATATCGCCAAAACACTGAATTTGATGTATCGCAAATTGCCCAAAGTTCGCATTAGAGAATGTTTGTTGAAAAAATGAAATGCAGAAATAGGAAAAACCATCCTCCTTTAGCACGGACCTACATAAATTTTATATCAGATTTTAGGAAATTCCCCCGCCAAGCACGTTATTAAATTTTATCAAAAGCGGTCCATAAACAATTGAGATATCGCCATAACACTACATTTGATGTACAGCAAATTGCCCAAAGTACGTGTCTAAGAAATTTTGTTTACATTTCGTAAGTATTGTTCCAGCGATATCTCAGGTGTTTATGGACCGATTGTGATGAAATTTGACATCGTTCTTTGTGTGAGGATTTTCTAAAATCTATACTCCACAAATCTGATTACGAATACCATTCAAACTGTACCGTCCGTCTGTTTGTCTGTCTGTCCGTCCGTCTGTTTGTTTGTCCGTCCGTCCGTCTGTTTTTTTGTCCGTCCGTCTACCTGTCTGTAATTTTTTCTGTTGTAGTCAAGTTTTTGGAGTTCCTGTTTTGTCGATATATATCAGGTGTTTATTTTGATGAATTTTAATAGCGTCCTTCGCAGGAGATTACCTAAATCCTGATGCATTCGGTAATTTGTGGTAGATATAATTTAGCGTTTAAGCGATGGTGTTTTGATCGACAATGATAAAATTCAGGGTGGCCCAATATCCTAAAATTTTGTGTAAAATCCAAGAGCTCCACAAATCTGATTTTAGCAGACAGACACTCTGCATTAATCTTAATTTTGTGTCTGACTTTTGAACATTATGATAACATTTGAGAATGTATTGTATATCAAATTATAGGTAATCTTCCTAGGAAGTACAAAAATGCAGCTAACTACATGATATCCGTTCAAAACCTACATATGTATGTAAGTATCTCACATATCAACGAAAATTTAAATTTTTTAATTGCAATTGGGAGAAATCCGTTCACGTTTGACAATTGATCCCTTATAACTTCGCCTAAGATACGATGATGACATTTAGTATAAAGACGTTGTACAATATTGATATTCAGGGCGATAGCGTCTAAAATAAACTTTCTAGAGGGACAATATTTGACAAAAGTATTTCTGATCTCTTGAAAAGTTCGATATTGAAAATGGGCGAGCTCTATTCACATTTAGTGAAATCTCCCATATAACCCCGACCGGGAATCGATTTAATGCTGATAAATTAAATCACATTAAAATTGCACAAGGAACTAGAGCAAAACTTTCCAAACATCCATGGGACAGATCGAAAGAACAATACATCCCAAATATTATTGATGAAGTGTTCATTTTAATTAATTAACTAACTTCAGATAAATAAGTAAATCTTTAATAACTTTTCCAAAGCTGATATCCATCCATTCAAAAGCTATATATTTCACGTATGTATCTAAAACTAAGAGTGTATACCCTATAATTTTATGGCTTATCATTGTTAAAGCTTTGACCTAAATCAGTCCGCTAACTTCAGAGTTTTACATAACTAATCAAGAACTTTTACTAGTTGGATAATTCGTAAAGTTCACAACCCTCACTGGGCACTGCGTTTTTGGGTTGCATGCCAGAATACTTAAACTTCATCAAATCGATGTGCTATTGCAAATGTAAGGGCATCTACATTTTGAGGCATCTTTTCTGCATGGTTTATCTGGTCTATCGAACTTTATTAAATGTTCGTAAAATATGTGTCTATTTTATTTCGAAGCTACTGGCTGACTTAAATATGAATTTTCTACTTGTAGTCTAGTAATCATTATCTTTTACAAAGGGACCACTTTAGAAACCAAGTGAAGCTTCCCTAGACATCAGCCACCTGCCCAACCTAACCTTTGGGTGCATAACTATTCTAGATGATGACGCCACCGAAAAGCTTTTCTTTTTCCGACTCTTAATTTTAAAGACTCTTTGCATATAATACTAGTATAACCAAATTTTGTTTGGAATTACATTAAGTACTTTTACAACACCATTGGTGAAGGGTATCCAAGATTCGGCAAAGCCGAATATACCACTCTTACTTGTTCTATATATCATTGGTTTATGTCATATCGATTAGTTTTTGAGATATGGACATTTTTGTACAAAAACCAAGGTTAAAATTTATAACCCCTTCATAGGTTAATTAAAAGTCGATTGAGATACCTCCTCTGAAAGATATTTCGGAGCACTTTTACATGATATACATAATGGTGCTATCGGTGCAAAAATAAGAGAGATATATCGATATATCTCCCAAACCAAAAGCTTCTGACCCATATAAACCCTGTCAAACAAAAGCTATATTAAGCCCCTAACAGAAAAAATCGGTGCAGTTCAGTTGAACTAGACTTGTTCCCTTTTGGCTTCCGGAGGTTTTCAAAATACTGTCGGCAACGATTTTATTATTGGTATAAGTCAAAGCGTGAACCGCCGTGGTATAGCAGGTTAGTCATCCGCCTAGCATACCAGAGGCCCAAGTTCGATCCCTGGCCAGACTCACTTGAAAAAATAAATTTTTAAAAAAGCGGCGGTTCACCTCATAACTCAGCTAGCCACTAGTTATTGAGTATTAGGCTATGTAAAACTTCTCTAACTAATGCATTTGCCGTTCGGAGCCGGCGTTAAAACGTATATATATATATATAAGTCAAAGCGCACTTTCGAAAATAGTTTCAAGAGTTCTGGATGAAATGGAAATGAAACTGTGTCCAAAATTTATAAATGTTACCCGTTAGAGTTTGTGTAAAAACTCCTTTACAAAAGTGCAAAAAAGGGAGTAATACAAAAAAGTACGAAAATCTATACTAATAATTAATAAATATAACAATTAAAATCTTAAATAAACACTTGTTATCAAACGAACTATTTAAAAATAAAATTACATTCGATCGTACACTCGCTATCGAGTGCCATCAAAAGAAATTTCGATACAACTTACTGGATAGCGAGTGCGAGAATCCAAAAATTAAAAAAAATCCAACTTCGAGTAAATTTCGCACGGTATCGACTGCGAGAATTACCCCCAGGTTTGAAATCTTAGATTTTAATCCTCTAACATTTTGATAAAGGAATGAGATAGAATGCAAGGAAAAGTTATTTAGTGTTTTTGAAGTATTTTGGGCACGTTGCGGAAGAACACCAACGTTAGTAAAATTTTTTCTCTCGCTGCAAACATATTCTTGAACTAATGTATTTTTAGGCCAGAAGTTTAAGTCAAGAATTTGTTAAAAAGATTATCGGAATAATCTTAATAGGCAAAATAGATCTCGGTTGAGAGTATTGAAATTTATATATTCTAAAATCAGTATTAAAAACAGTTTTTTCTTTATGTAATAGCTAACATCATCACAGCTGGTATTAACTAGCTAAACGTGATAAAAAAAATTGTTTTCTTGGGCGGAATATGTCGCAACGAATTGTGGGTAAAATTTGGGTGATTAATGGAAATGTAACACTATTTGAAGATGTTTGTTCGGCGTCATGGAAAAAGTTAAATATTTCTTGTTCAGAATTAATAACACTATGTGTAATTTTTTAGGTCATGGAAAAATAACCACATACGGACACCACCACGAGATAGAGGATCAAAAAAAAGAAGACACGTGTCTTTCAGTTTTGTCAAATGTCCTCCCCTTTTTTGTGGGCGGGGCCCTAAAGATTTTGGGCCTCTTTGCCTTTTTTGCAAAAAAAGTGGTCATCTTCTCAGGCTCATATCTTCCAAACCGTTAGGAATTTCTATTTACTGTTTGAGGCAAAGTTGTAGCCATTGTCATGAGGAATAAAAATTGTGAACGCATTAAATCAATAAACGCCATCTTGAATATCAAAATCGCAAAAAACTTAAAAAAAAGATTTTTTTTAGGCTTTTTTTACATGTTCAGGTTCATACGTAGCAAAATTTAAGAAAACAATATACTACAAAAATGTAGCTAACAACTTTGTAGAACATACAAACATCCTAGGAATGATCCTTAACACAGTAAGGGTAGCGCTAAGGTAACCATAAAAATTAAAAATTTCCCAACAAAATGATATATTCAATGGTTATTTTTTTTACTTCAACAATAAAAAATATAACCATATACAAATACCACTACGTGATAAAAGACAAAAAAGCCCATATATTCTAGTTTTGCCCCAAGTCATGGAGTTTTTTCAGAGGCCCCCAAAGATTTGAGGTCTTTGTGTCATTAAAAAAGTAATCATTTTCTTAGGCGCATATTTTGCAAACCGAGTGGAATTTTCATTTTCTCTTTAAGGCAAAGATATTGTATAACCCTTGTAAAGAACAAAAATTGTGAACACATAAAATGAAAAAACGTCATTTAAAAAAATCAATTTGTTTACCTTTTTTCCCATGTTTAAGTCCATACGTAGCAAACCGTTCGAAATTCAAGAAAACAATAATACAAAAATGTACATAAGATCTAATTAAACAACTTTATAGAACATTCAATTTCTAATACAAAAATTATTTAATTTCATTTGATTTAATTTCACTTCGTATATATAATGGGTGTTTTTTTTAGAGGTATAGAACTTCGAATTGAAGTAAAACACAAGAAAATCGTTTTAATGTCCATCAATTTGGCTTTATTGGAAGGATAATTTTATGCCATTAATGTTTAAATATGATTTCGGACATGTGGCCGCCGCGGCTGGCGCGAATAAAGCCAATTCTACAGGTCCAATTTTCAACTACTTTTTCGAGCATATGGGGCCGTATGTTGGCAATAACGCCACGAATGTTGGCTTGGTTTGTTGGCGTAGACGAGCGACTTCACATATCCCCAAAGAAAATAATCCAGTGGTGTCAAATCGCACGATCTTGGTGGCCAATTGACAGGTCCATTCCGCGAAATTATGCGCTCATCGAATGTTTTCTTCAATAAATCAATTGTGACGTGCGCTGTGTGGCATGTAGCGCCGTCTTGTTGGAACCACAACTCATCCACATTCATGCCATCCAATTGGGGAACAAAATAGTCGGTTATCATGGCTCTATACCGGTCTCCATTTATGGTAACTGACTCTCCAGCATTATTTCGGAAGAAGTATGGCCCAATGACTCCACCAGCCCATAGAGCAGACCAAACAATCAGTTTTTGTGGATGTAATGGCGTCTCAAGGGTCTCATGTGGATTCTCTTCACTCCAAATGCGGCAATTTTGCTTGTTGACGTAGCCATTCAACCAAAAATGAGCCTCATCACTGAACAAAATTTTGCGATGAAAATCAGCATCGAGATCAATCTCATTTTCGGCCCATACACCAAAATCACGACGCATTGCATGGTCTCGCGGCTTTAATTCTTGCACAAGCTGGATCTTATAAGGTCGCCAGCCAAGATCTTTGCGCAAAATCTTCCATAAAGTTGATGGACAAAGCTCCAATTGCTGTGCACGGTGGCGAATCGATTCATTCGGGTCCTCTTCAACACTTTGCTCTACAGCGGCAATTGTTTCTTCGGTGCGCACTGTTCGACGTCGCTGCGGATGCGTATTATCACATAGAGTAAACGTAGTGCGAAAACGATCCATGGTTAACCGAATTAATTGCTCTGATGGACGATTATGTCGACCATAAAATGGACGGAGCTTGCGGTAAACTTCGCGAACTGAACCATTATTTTCGAAATAAATTTGCACGATTTGCAAGCGTTGTTCTTTTGTCAACCTGTTCATGATGAAATGGCAAACCAAACTAAATATTAATCACTTGACAGCTGACAAAATGGCCGCCAGTTAAAAAAGTGATGCCAACTTAAAGTTCTATACCTCAATAAAAAACACCCGATACAATGGCATATATCACAAAAATAAGATAAATAAATATGGAAATAAATAAAATAAATAAATATTTGTATCATGTTTATAAAGTTGATGGCCCTGGACTTGTAAATAGCACTCTCTTAAGTTGTGGATCCAATTCGTCGTCCGAATCATCCGAATCTGACTCTGATTCAGAACTTAGGGTGCGCACGGGTACGTTGCTTCCAGACTGCCCTCCATCATAAGCTTTTTCTTCTTGAAATACTTCATTGACATCATACAGGATAATCTTGTGGCTCCACCAACATACCTGAAATAAAAACAAAAATCAAAAAAGGAATACAAAGCAATGCATCAATATATTTGATATTACCTCTGCAAGCAATGCGTCTAGTTTTTTGCCTTTGTACCGTTTTTCCATGGGCATTGTGGTTTGATGAAACCGTTCTCCTTGCTCATCGGATTCAGTAGACAGTTGCTTCATAAAATCGTCAAAATGAAAATGAAGAAAGTGCAGCTTTTCTCAAAATAATACAGCATTTCTTTCACCCATTCTCTTGCTTCCGGCTCAGCGTCTCGATCCCCTCCCAAGACTCTGGTGCATACACGTTGAAGATAAATCCATTCCATTGAATGATTTTCATCAAGCTTAATCATCAAGATTAATTTTTTATATGTTGAGAATTTTTCTTTTTTATGACAAGAGCTAATTTTTGAATGTTTCACTTTTGTCGTTACTTAAGCGCTACCTAAATGCTGTTAAATGGTGGTGAATTGGGCCAAAACTGGAAGATATGGGCTTTCTTGTCTTTCATCACGTAGCGGTATTTGTACTATATATGGTTATATTTTTTCTTGTTGAAGTAAAAAAAAAAACATTAAAAATAACATTTTTCGGGAAATTTTTAATTTTTATGGTTACCTAAGCGCTCCATTTACTGTGTTAAGGATCATTCCTAGGATGTTTGTATGTTCTACAAAGTTGTTAGGTGAGGTCTTAACTACATTTTTGTAGTATATTGTTTTCTTAAATTTTGAACGGTTTGCTACGTAGGAACCTGAACATGTGAAAAAAGCCTTAAAAAATCGATTTTTTTTAGTTTTTTGCGATTTTGATATCCAAGATGGCGTTTTTTTGATTTTTTGTGTTCACTATTTTTATTCCTCATGACAATAGCTACAACTTTGTTTCAAAAAGTAAATCAAAATTCCTAACAGTTTGGAAGATATGAGCCTGAGAAGATGACCACTTTATTGCAAAAATGACAAAGAGGCCCAAATTTTTAAGGCCCCGCCCACAAAACTGAAAGACACGTGTCTTCTTTTTTTTTGATCCTCTATCTCGTGGTGGTGTCCGTATGTGGTTATTTTTTTCATGTTGCACCGTGTAATAAAAGGAGCAGATTGCGAAGAATGATTAAATTCTTAGTTGTCATAGCCTCAGATGACAAGAATAAAATTATTTTTTATCTGTGGGATTAGATGGATCAGCCACAACTTATTACTGGGATTATGCCACTTGTATGTACAGTTTCTTTTAACGTTTCGCATACAATTTGTTGAAATTATCTAAATTTGAGAAATTAATAAAAAGTTTACCTAATTTGAAAAAACTTGGCTTAAATGGATAAAAAGTCTTTGAGTTTATCGAAATCTTCATTGTAGGTGTTAAACAATTTACAGAATTCCACATTTATTTGTTTGCAGCAAGAACAAGTCAAATGTAGGGATTTTGCAGGATCAGCAATTGCATCAGCATCACGTGCCAACAAGTAATCATTCGACCATTTCCGACAACATTAAAATTAATTCTTAAACAATCCATGGTTAGTTTTATAAAAGTAAAAGCTATTTTTTTAAGACAAACTAAATCACGTCAAACTCGTTAAGGTGACCTGTCGGTTGCAAGTTATTTTTTAAAGTTGGAATTTGCGGCCAACCCCCAGATTTCTTCGAAATGCATACAAAAATAATCCCTTCAAAATTTCAGCTCAATCGGATGGGGAAAGCTTGCCCATTACCCGCCCAAAAATTGTAAATAATTTAATTAATACCTTTGAATAAAAAAAGTTCCAAAGTAAGACATGATTTACAATTCTATGCCTTTTAAGTACTAAATAGCCGAGTTTTGGCAAAATATTTTCAAATTGACCTCGTTTTTTTTATATTAGAAAATTTTTCTTTTTTCTTAGGTCGGGTTCTAAAATAATTTTTTGATTTTTTTTTAAATCTTGTTTAACAAATATCATAATTTATAAATTATTGTTACAGATTCATAAAAGAAACAAATAAGAGAATAAAATACAGAAAAAAATTAGATATGAAAATATGAAAATAATAAAAAACATCATCGTATATATTCTCCACAGACTAAGCAAAAATACTTATTACTTTTATTTAAATTGAACTTAGGTACAATTTATTGAGCCTATAATCAAATTATGACCAAAAAAGTGACATTTTTGCGAAATTCTAAGATTTTAAATAGTAGGTACGACGAAACTATTCAAGATACCTACACCATTTTTTCTAAGTTTTATTCTATAATTTGTTTTATTTATGAACCAGAAACGATAGTTTATAATTTGTAATATTTGTTGAACAAAATTTTCAAAAAATCAAAAATTTATTTTTGAAACCGACCAGAGAAAAAAGTAAAATTTTCTAATATGAAAAAAATTAAATAAATTTGAATATATTTTGACAAAACTATTTAGGCGTTACTCCAAAGCTATTTACTTCATTTTTTGATGATTTAAAATAAGGTATAATTCAATGTCACAAAACTCAATTGTGTGGAAGTGGGTTAAATTCCGTATTTTGCTTCTATATCGAAAGTAAAATATTTTTTTTTTTTTTGGAATGAAACAACTTTCTATTTTCAAAGTGAAATTGAATTTGTATATTTTTTAGGGACCGAATTTTGATACATTCCTTTAAAATAATATTTTCATATTTGTATCTATTAAAAAACTGTTACTTATGTTTTTGTCCGAGTACAAGCGTCTTTATACCATTTTTCTGGTAGGTGATGTCGAGTAGAACAACACTTTGTTGTGATTTCTTTTCTAGACAAATATGTTACCCTCAATCTAACTATCAGGCATGTCACAAATTCCGTTCGGAATTGAAACCATTCCGTAGTTGAATTCCGATCGAAATGGTTTTAGGTTCTATAGATTCCGAAAAATTATAAATGTCCAAAATCATTATAAAACACGATTTTTTCAATTGAAATCAGTAACTCTTTCATTGTTTCAACAAATAATACTGAATTATTGATGAAATTATTTAAATATCAAATAAACAAAGAAAAACATACAAATTCAATTTCACTTAAAAAAAAGAATGTGGTTTCATTCCGAAAAAATTTTCGTTTTACTTTTTCTATAGAAGCAAAACACGGAATTCATACCACTTCCGAACGGAATTGAGTTCTGTGACATGGCTGTATGTACATTTTTTGGATTTTATCAGTTCCCTTGAATAGTGTTGCATTTTTGCAACTAGAAATTAAATTAATATTGTCTTTGTCATTTAATTAGTGATGTATTTTTATAGTTTCCAATAAACGAACGATTTTTAACCAATAAAAGAAGAAGCGTGTGTAACACTGTAATACAGTACATACCAGACTTCTGCAATAAAATATTCTAAATCTGAAATCACAGTAAAATTCTTAAATGGTGTCGATCATTGCAAAAGAAAAATATAAAAGAAATAGAAACGAATGAGTATTGCAAAATCAAGTTTGGTGTTACAACTCAATTCGAATGAAGAAAAAAACAAAGAGAGTCAAAACATTGTTTCATTTACAACGTGTGTTTTTTTCTTTCATGTTTATAAGAGAATAACACTAAAAATTCTAAAAACATTCTAAGTAAATGAATAACAATTGCACATTCCCTTCTTTAAGTGATTAACTACTAATTAAAAAACATTTTTTGTGAAAGAAGTAAAAAATTAAGAGGTTAGTATATTTTTAATATTATATATTTGCAAAAACAAATATTTTGCTACAAAAAAAAAAAAAATAATAATTTTTTATATCAAGGACCGAAAAAAATAATTATTCATATGGAAATATCACAGAGTTAATTCGAAAACATCATTTTGATTGTTTTCCACAATATTTTCAGAAAATGGAATGCTTTTTAAATTTTAGATTTTTTTTTTATAATTTTTATTTTACGATTTCTATTTCTATTTCTATTTCTATTTTTTTTTTTTTTTTTTTTTTTGTCAAAGTCTGACAAATATTTTTTTTGGCAAAAATATGTTTGTTCCCGTACTCTAACGGAGCTACCCAAAACAGTCCAAAGTTGTCAGAAATTACTCAAAAACAACAATTTGTATTGAAAAATTTGTACGGGAACACGTTTGAGTAAGTTTGGGTTGTTTCGTTAAAGTACGGGAACAAACATAATATTTGTCTAGATCTAATTTTTATAAAATCATTGTTATTTGTCAAATGAAAAACACAAAAATAAAAAAAATCAATACAGAAAACATAAAAACGGTATATTTTGAAAATTTTTAATAAAAATGAAAATTTTGAAAATTTCCCATAAAAACGGAATATTTGAAAATTTCCCATAAAAATGGAATATTTTAAAAATTTTTTGTAAAAAGGGGAAATTTTGAATTTTTTTTTATTCAAATGTTAAATTTTCGAAATTTACTATAAATGGGAAATTTTAAAAATTTTGAAAATTTCCCAAAAAAAATGGGAAATTTTGAAAATTTTTCATAAAAATAGGAAATTTTGAAAATTTCACCTTAAAACGGGAAATTTTGAAAATTTCACGTAAAAACGGGAAATTTAGACAATTTACCATAAAAAGGGAAATTTTGAAAATACGACAGATCCATATATTTGGTTAGGAGTTCTTATGCATCTACCGTATATAAAGTCTGGACATTGATGCAATCATAATATGGTACTCAGAATCTTTTTGATTGTAGATATAAAAAGGGGATGTTTTATATATATATATATATGTATATATATATATATGGCGCCGTGTTGCAATCCCATATACCATAACCCCATATTGGCTTTATAACACCAGCGATGTGTTATAGTCCCATATGGGTTTATTTCCTTCAAATAAGTGCGATAGTACCATATTAAAAATTTAAAATTTATGCTATAGCCCCATATTGGCTTTATTGCACATTTTTCTGTGCGATAACCTCATAATTAAAAAATTTTGTATCACATGCATTATCTTATGAATTATGTTCCATATTCATTTGTTAGGAATAATAATATGTTTTGTACATAACTGTACATAAACAACAAAAACTATTTATATATATTTTGTTATGTTTTTGTAAAAGACAAAATAATTTGGTTTCCTTTTTATAGAAATAACATAGTATGACTGATTTTAACTTTTCGTACAAGGGAAAATTCCCTTCTATTATAATATTTTTTTGCAAAATTATGGTTTCCCCTTTTACGAAATGCGGAATATAAGTGATTTAAACTTTTCATATATTTTGAAAATAATCGAAATCAATCCCTTAAAACTATTTTTTCATGGCATACTGAATTTTCTGCTGGGTTTTTTTTTGCAATCAATAATAGAGAGTGAACTAACTGTTAAACCTGTTTTGCATTGAATTGCCTAATAACTATGTTATCACATAAAAAGCGAATATTAAAAACAGTTTTGCGTATGCTGCTTAAAAATAAATATGGAAAATTTTGAAAGAATGGAGAGTAATCGTTTAAACGCAAGGAAGATCTTACTAAATAAAAGCGATATTATAAATTTTTCTAATGTTCCCGGATTTATAATTGATTCTTTTTTCGGAAAAAGAACTTATAAAGCGCAACTAATAGCTTGTGCTTTTGCTTTTGTTAATGGAATCAGCGAGTCGCAAATCCTTCAACTCATACGATGGATACCTTTCACAAAAACTCACGAAAAAAAAATAACAGAATTACTCTTATGGCTGGCATATTCTCCGAACGCTCACAAGTACTATAGCTATAATGTCGAACTTAATCAAGTAATATTTTGTAACGGAGATTTACGAAAATATGGCGTAAGAAAACAAAGAAATTAAATAAAATTTTTAATTTATAACTGTTCGTGGGGGCTAATTCGTACACCCTACAAAATCATTTGGTTTCATTTGTATACAAATGTCTAATAATACAATATGAGTTTATTCCCTTCAAATAAGTGAGATAATACCATATTTAAAATTTAAAATTTGTGCTATAACCCCATATAGGCTTTATTGCATTTTATTTTGTGCGATAACCCCAAACCCAAATTATGGGTTTATAGCATAGGAAAAAGTGCTATAAAGCCAATATGGGGTGACGGTATATGGGATTGCAACACGGCGCCTATATATATATATATATATATATATATATATATATATATATATATATATATATATATATATATATATATATATATAACAATGTTGACCGATTGTAACAAAATTTTACACACTGGCTGGTAATTATATAGAGCTTATTCTTGCAAAATTTAGTGGCCATAGCTGTCATGCTACATTTTTTTGGTTTCCGGGAGTGTTTTTTATGTGAGAGCTATAGTCAAATATGGACCGACTCCTATAAAATTTGGTATACTGACCAATAGTTGCATAAAACTTCTTTTTTCTAAATTTAGTCGTCATAGCTATTACTATTGTATTAAATTTATCAGCATTAATATGTTTCCCGGATCGTTGTTATATGGGAGCTCTAACTAAATGTGAACCGATTTCCTCCATTTTCAACACACAACCTTTTCAAGATATCGAAAATATTTTTCTAAAATTTTGTTTTTCTACCTCTTTTTGTGAAGGCGTTATCGCGCTATTATCTGACGGGAAGACGGACATAAACCCCCTTTTCTTGTTGTATTTTTGTGTTCCCGTAAGTTTTTTATATGGGAGCTATGGTCAAATGGTGACCGATTGTGACAAAATTTTGCACACTGGTTGGCATTGATATAAGACTTCCTTGCTAAATTTAGTGGATAAAGCTATTATAGTTTATCATTCATTGGTATTTAAGTGTATTTTAATACAAACGGAATGACAAACTTAATATACCCCCTATTCTTTCTGATGATGGGTATAAAAATACTAACCCAGCTTTATTTCAAATATCCAAAGACTAATATCCATGAAGTTGTTTTGGCGTTATTGCAATTTCCCATTATTATTATTTATTTTTGGTCAAAATTTCGCAAAAGCAAAAAAATAACCAATTTTTCCCCATACCAATGGACTCTTAAACTTTGGACCTGATGTGCGTCCATAAAACGTTGTCCGATTTAGCTCAAATTTTCAGAACTGAACTCTTAGACCTAGTGTCATAATATTCCGTTGAAAAGTCAGATAATTTGCAATATATCCAAATATTATACAAAAGTATACCTATTTTATTTTATTATAACTTTAAAAATTAGTAAAGAGTTAATAAATTTTAGTTTTGTATACATTAAATGTATTCTTATGTTTTTATTAATAAATTTCTTAAGAACTTTTAAATTTAATTAAAAATAAAAAAGTAAACATTAATGTTATTCTTTTCATTTTAACGCAAAAATGCTTATAAGCCTACAAATGAATTTGAATGATTAGTGTTAATTCGATATTTTACGAAACAAAACTGTGATTGCTGAAATTGTTTGTTGTCGTGTCGAGTTTTTTACTCTTAACAGTTCTCTACACTTCTCTTGTGTGTTTTTTTAATTTTGTGTCTTTTTTGTTTCTACGCGAATTTGATTCGCGTGAACAAAAACAAATAAAGAGTTGAATTTTAAAAAAAGCGAATGTGTTGAAAGGCATTTCAAATGTCTTGATGCAGAACTCTGGTACATACCCAAAAATAAATTGTAGACACTGTGTTTTGTTTTCTTTATGGATTTAAAAATGTACGTGCTAATCATCAAATTTACATAAAGTGTGTTAATTGCTTAATGAGCATCAATTGAAATTACTTCAAAACATCTTAGTTTGAATGCGTAGACAATATGCTTAGAAACCAATAATTGTGTTCCTTTTATTGTTTTTAATGTACATTTTAACATCCTTTTTTTTTGTATTTGCAATCACAAACATTTTAAATATTATTTCTGAGTTTTTTTAAGAAATTTAAATTGAGGTTAATAGAATTTATTGCCACGATTGATTGTACTTGAAGTTAATTTTTATCAGTAAAGTAAAGTGCGCTTGAACAAAATTATGAATTTATTAATTTAAATTAGAACATGGTGGATAAAAAAAAATTGTTTTCAAATTTTATGAAGAATTGGTCAGACTGACGTCATGAAATACAATGTGTCTTTGTTTTTATTTTTTTTTTGGGAACAACTAGTTTTTTTTTACACATTTTGTCTAATCGAAATATATACCGATTGTTTCTTCATACCTAATAATTTTCAATTTATAATTTCCTAAAAGCCTTGATCCGTCTCTAAGTTTATACCCCTTTCGGTTTCAATATTTTTGCTTCTGTTTGCCCAGTGTGAATGGACTCTTCTGTTTGATTAACCGTTACTTGAGTTATTGCGAAATTCATTAACCACATTTCAGTTTTTGTAAAATGAGCTGTGGAATTTAGTTTGTTATACCCTTCACGACCATAGGTAAGTAATAAGTTTGTGCTGATGTATGTAACGCATAGAAATATTTGTCTTAGACCCATCTTTTCCGGAATTAATATATTGGCCACAAATATCAATATTTTTTCATGTAATTTAAATCAAATACTACTTATGTACCCTTAAATCTCTGTACCAAATTTCGTTGAAATCGGTCCACATTTGACCATAGCTCCCATACAAACTTTTCTTTAAAAACGCACTAAATGAGACAAATATCACTAAAACGCTCGTAAATCTAAAGATATTGAGAATTTTAAGTTTATTTTTTTCATACACAATTTTTGTAACAACTGTAGTCAATTTGCCAAATTTCGACCCTAGCTCTCATATAAGTCAAAATGACAAAAACAGCTTAAATATATAAGTTTTGTGAAAATGTTAGTATGATGGGAAAATTTAGCAAATATTTGTCTTTATAAAGGAAAAAGAACACCTTTGACCATAATGGTGAAGGGTATCGTATGATCGGTCTTGACCGACTATAGCACTTTCTTACTTGTTTTTTTAATTACAAAAGTATTAATCGCTTACAAATAATAAAGTGCACATATATTCACTATAAAAATAATAATTTGTAATATTTCAAACTAATTGAAATCGTTTCATGAAATAGATCATCAATTGTGCGTGTCCTGAAAATCCTTAAAAGATATAAAAATGATATAACCTAATCATTGATTATATGTTCATACGCTGCGCTGTTGTTTGAAACAAAATAATCTGTATCTTCAAAACTGTAAGAGTGATTGCATCAGTATGTATTAGAGAATTGTTAAGGAGAATCCAGCTTTCTAAATTTGATTGACTTTTACCGTTAACATATTTTTTTATTTAAGTAGTAATTTGTCAATGGGCACGCAAGGGTTAATTTGTATAAAAATTAACGATTTGTTGAATTTTTATTAAAAAATAACAACAAAAACACGTAATTTTTAGTACTTTATTTGAAAAAATTTAATATTTTACTTTTGACCCTGGTAATAAAAGGATTAATGACATCAGATTTCAACCAAAGCTCTAATATATAATTCTACCTATTGAAACAATAATAATTACAGTTTTGTTTATAAAAACTTTAATATATAAGAATTCACGTGCTTTTTTTATAACTTCGTGGTAATCTACAGGGTGTTCTTACTAATATTGTAATAAGTATTTATTTAGAACTGAGAAACTATTAGAAATTGTATTACACAGTAAAATAAAAGTATTTGTGATCAATATAAAAATACATAAACATAAAACAATTTCTAAGGATGAGGTGTTAACTAAAATATAACATATAAATATCCTCAACACTTTCCCTTGTTATTTAGAGTTAGCACCTTTCAAACCCAGCATTGAACAGAGAAGTTTTAAGCGAATAGGCTGCAGAGGTTTTGTCATAATATCAGCCAGTTGATCCACAGTAGAAACTTGTTGAACATGTAATTTTCGTTCAGCTACCTTTTCTCTTACGAATGCTTTGTTCTGCGATGAAATTCTGGGTTTTGGGACAGTCGAACCGGAGCAGCATTATCAACTTGAAGTACCGGAATATTTTTAAACTGTAAAACTTTAGAATATTGTTGACTCAACCATATTATCTCATTAGTAGCTTCAGTAGCTGCTACTATTTCAGCTTCTGTTGTTGAAGTAGCCACAATAGTTTGGCGTTGACTCATCCAAGATATAGCACCGTGTGCATATTTTATAACCACACCTGATGTTAACCTTCCTGTTCTTAAACAGCCTCCAAAGTCCGCATCACTACCATAATCAAGTGTACCAGCTATATATCTAAACACTCTTTTTACTCTGGTTATATCTTCTGACGTAGGAGTCTCAAGGGATCTTGAAAGATATCCAATTGAGTAGGCTAAATCTGGTCTTGTGCCAAGCATAAGATACATTAATGCTCCAACAGCTTGACGATAAGGAAAGTCCACTTCTTTGACTTCGTTCTTTCCCTGATCACTTGATTTCAGCATTGGGGTATTAACTGCTTTACAACCACTAAAATTGAACCATTCTAGAATTTTTCTTGCATAGGCTTCTTGACTGATTTTTATTTCTTTATTTCCTCTTTTAATCTCTATCCCTTGAAAGTAATCAGCTTCCTTACTCACAATTTTGAATTCTGAGTTCGTTTAAAAAGAATTTAAGATCCTCAGCATCAGTTGGTTTAATCTACATACAACACGAGAAGCAAATTTTTGTCATTTATTTCCCTAATGTAGAAACATGGGTAAGCTTCGCTTGCTTTAAAACCAAGATTTATTAAAAATTTTCCAAATCGTCTATTCCAACATCTTGGGGCTTGTTTAAGACCATAAAGACTTCTTTTAAGTTTGCACACTCGACCTGTGCCATCTTCAAAACATCTCTTTTTCATCACTGCTTAGTACCTCATTGTATGTTAAAGGAGTTTTTATTTTACTTACAAAATCCGAAACTGTCATCAAATAGTCGTCATACAAGCTGTTCTTAATTAAAGTTCTATCTCTTAAGCGCTTTGAAAGGGGCAAGTTTTCTTCTGATGACGAGTCATCTCTTTTTCGCTTTTCTTGACGTATGTTTATACTTTCGGGTACGCTCTTTTCTTCAGAAACTTCAAAATATTCTTCTCCTTCAGTGTTAATTTCTTCACAGTTACTATTTCCTTCTTCGGTCAAAACATCAGGATCTTCATGAGAGGGTTTGTATTCTTTAAACGGTAATTTAACTTCTATTTGTTCTTTACTGCCACATGGAACTTCACTTTCTCGCCTGATATTATTTTCTTCAGTTTTTTCTTTGAATTCTTCACATTGAGATAACCTTTCATTCTCTTGACAGCTCCACTGTTTTCTTCTCTTCATTAAAAACACGGTATCGTTCTTCACCATCATAGCCAACCAGATATCCTTTAAGCGCCTTTTTGGCTACTTTCTTTCTCTTTTGTTTTGGAATGAGCAAGTAACATATTGATCCAACGATACGTAAATGCTTAATACGAGGCTTCTTTCCCATCCACAACTCATTGGGACTAACGTCTTGCACTGAAGATTTGCCAGTTCTATTTAAAATGTAAATGGCACTATTTGTAAATTCTGCCCACAATTCATCTGGAAACTTGATGTCTGAATTCGAATGTATAAATGTTCTAGCCATCTCAATTATTGTACGATTTTCTCTTTCTGAACCTCCATTCTGTTCGGGGGTGTATGTTGCTGTTAACCGCTGCGTAATACCATTTGAATCTAATATGGCTCTCACATCTTTGTTGTTGAATTCACCACCATTACCGCTTAATAACTCTTTAATTTTATGACCAAGAATTTTTGCACTTGAAATCATATTTTGTAAAGTCTCTTTCACTTCAGATTTTTGAGCCACAAAATATCCATATCGAAATTTTGTAAATTGATCTTTATATACAACTAAATACCTTTTTCCTTTGAATGATGCAGGGAATGGACCGCAAACATCAGTTGATATTAATTCTCCAGGTTTAGTTGCTTGTAATCTTGTCCCAAATGGAAATCTACGTGATTTTCCATAAATACACGGCTCACAAATATCATTATCGCATCTTGCTTTTATTCCCAATATATTCTCCATCATATGCTTAACATGCCTTTTATCTTGATGGCCCCATCTCTCATGGTATAACTGAAGGCTTGATTTTTCAACAGCAGCATTCACACTTCCTGGATGTATTGGTTTTATATTAGCTTTATAGAGACCTCCATTTTCTTCTCGAAAACCACAAAGAACAACTTCACCATTTACTTTTAACGTACATTTTGTTGTTGTTGATATGAACACACTATTCTTGTTTCTATCTTGACTAGCCAGTACCGAAAATAAATTCTTAGAAACACCAGGCACGTACCAAACATCAGTAAGATTCAGTTTTACATCCTTATTGTTGACTCTTAAATTTATTTCTATTACTCCTTTACCTATGGCTCTTAGTGATTCACTTCCGGCAGCTCTGATTTCACTAGGCGTCTTGAATTCTTCGAAATCAGTAAACATTTCCATTGAGTTGGTAACATGTTGAGTAGCTCCATTGTCTATCCACCAATCGTTATTAGAAATCACTGTACTTACTTCATTATAGATTAATGTCAGACTAAAATTTTGTTCTGGTTCTTATCTTTGGACGGACATCCATCTGCTTTCCACTTTCTACAATCTCTTAACCAATGGCCTTTTTTCTTGCAATAATTGCACGTATCTTGCTTCTTGTCATCTTTCTTGACTGTTTTGAAATTATTTCCCTTCTTGTATGTTTTAACAACAAAGGCTTCCTGCTCTTCTTTGTTGTCTTCAAACTTACGGAAATTCCTGTCATACATGCAAAGCTGGTTTGTCATCTCATCAAAACTCCTTTCTTCATTTTTAGTCAACAACATCCAACTGCTTTTGAAGTTTTCAAATTGATCTTGTAGAATTTGCATTGTCTTACATACCAATAAAACCTCTGGTAATGGCTGCTCATTTCTGCTTTTGAGTCCATTATTCAGTTCACTCCATAAACTTTAAAGTTTTGCAATATGCATCGACACATCTTGACTTGGAGACCAATGAAATGAAAAGAAGTCGGTGCAAATTTTAAAAACTTGATCCTTTGATGATGCTTTGTATAAGGATTTCAACGCTTCCCAAGTATCTGAAGCCAACTCCGTATCCATGATCTTTTGATAAACATCGTCCGAAACTGCACTTGTAATCATGGATTTTGCATAACTATTTGCTTTTCTAAAGCGATCCATTAATTCCCTGTTTTCCTTTACCTCATTACTTGTTGCATCGGCTGGTAACGGCAGTGGCTTCGTTAATTTCTTGTCTATGACTTCTAATGCACCATCATGGTAATCCAATAAATCCCGAATTTTTCTTTTCCAAACTGGCCAGTCGGTTTCTCCCGCTAGAGGCTTGATATGTTTTCAAAAGTCCATAATCTTGAATTGAATTTCTTTTGGGATTCACAAAAAAAAAAATCTTGAAAAAATTATTTTCTTGAAATTTTTTTTTTTTTTTGACTTATATTGAAAACTTTTCTTGATAAATTTTTCAAATATTTCTAAGGCTGGCTGAGCCCATAACCTATTGTAATAAGTATTTATTTAGAACTGAAAAACTATTAGAAATTGTATTACACAGTAAAATAAAAGTATTTGTGATCAATATAAAAATACATAAACATAAAACAATTTCTAACGATAAGGTGTTAACTATAATATAACATATAAATATCCTCAACAACTAACACTCTGGAACACTCTTTTTTACTTTTTTCGAATTGGTTGAACAAACTAATAAAAAAACAAAAAAGGAGTTTTGAAAATGGTATGAGTTATATTAGAATTGTACTAGGTGTATTTAATGTAAGTTCTGAAAATATTACCTACAATTTGATATATGCGAAACGGTCTATGAAAAAGTGGCTTATGACTCAAAAACAAATTAGCTAATTTTTAAAAATTTTTAGCTAATTTTTTGAAATTTTGTTTTTGAGTCATAAGCCGCCACCTTTTCCCTTTTCATAGACGGGGTCAAATTGTTCGAATGTTACACCATAAATGTATGTCATATGCAGTTTTCACATCTGATATCGGTTATGTGGAGCTCCTGAATGGAGTACTGACATAAAATTATACATATATCATGTTTTAAAATTTTAAAAATGTCGCTCCATAAACTCCGAAGATATCGCTAAAACCTCAGACTCACTGTTTGACAAATTGCCAAAAACTGCATTTTTTTTTTAAATTCACTAGTCGGCAGAATTATTTTGACAAACCAGTTGTTTTTCTTCTTTTTTTATTTCCAGTCCTATGCAATTAAAAAAATAAATTAAAAATATTGAAAATAGTAAAAAATATTGTAATTTATTAGAAAACAAAAGACCTTTCATATTTTAAAAGTTTTGTATAATTTTTTTTTAATTGAAACTAAAAAAGGAAATTTTAGGATGTGGCATAAGTATTTTGACATATTTTTACAGAGCGTATTTAAAAAAATTGGGAGCTTCAAGGTCAACAAAAATTAATAATAATTATTTAAATTAGTCGAAAATATATTCTCCTTTAGCATTTAAAATGATTTGGTGGAGGTTCGGAACACAATCCACCAAGAAATGCAGAAACTCCATTGAAATCTCCTTTCAAGCATTTACGACCTCAATAACCATTTTATCATTTGTTCTTGTCAAATTCGCAGATCTGTTTTGCTTTCTGTATGGCTACACATTTTTTGTTACATAAAAAACTAGACTTTGGGGAAGCCTATCCAGAGTTTTGAACACCAGCCTCTGTCACAAATTTTGTGATCATTTTGCTCTTATGAATGGAGCGTTATCCTGTTGGAAAATCAATGCTTCTCCGATCAATTTATCGCCGGAGGGAAATGCATATTCATTCAATGCTCTTAAATATTGATGATGGCTTATGGAACCGTGTTATGGAACCATGTTTCCTACTCCACTATATGAATATATCCCCAGGCCAGAAAGTATGATATGGAGGTGATAACGCATTCACCTCCATATCATACTTTCACCTCCATATCATACTTTCTGGCCTACAGGTGCACTCTCATCACATAAAGTAGTTTTTGTCAAATTAAATAAAAAAAATCCATTAAAATGTTACACCTATATGCCAGAAAGTAAGCCATGGAGATGGAAGTGTTATATTCTGGGGATATATTAATGTAGTGGAGTAGGGAACATGGTTCCTGTTGCCGGTTCCAATAGCCATCATCAATATTTAAGAGTATTGAATGAATATGCATTTCCCTCCGGCGATAAATTGATCGGAAAAGCCCTCATTTTCCAACAGGATAATGCTCCATGTCATAAGAGCAAGATGATCACAAAATTTGTAACAGAGGCTGGTGTTCAAAACTCTGGATTGGCTTCCCCAAAGTCCAGTTTTTTATGTAATAGAAAATGTATAGTCATACAGAAAGTAAAATAGATCTGCGGATTTGACAAGAACAAATGATAAAGTGGTTATTGAGGTCGTAAATGCTTGGAAAGAGATTTCAATGGATTGGTGGATTCTGTTCCGAACCTCCACCAAATCGTTTTTAATGCTAAAGGAGAATATATTTTTGATTAATTTAAATAATTATTATTAATTTTTGTTGACCTTGAAGCTCCCAATTTTTTTAAATACGCTCTGTAAAAATATGTCAAAATACTTATGCCACATCCTAAAATTTCCTTTTTTAGTTTCAATTAAAAAAAAAATTATACAAAACTTTTAAATTATGAAAGATCTTTTGTTTTCTAATAAATTACAATATTTTTTACTATTTCAATATTTTTAATTTATTTTTTTAATTGCATAGGACCGGAAACAGAAAAAGAAGAAAAACAGCTGGTTTGTCAAAATAATTCTGCCGACTAGTGTATATTAAGAATTATGTACGGCATTTTAGGAAATTTTCCTACTCAGCACGCTATTAAATTTGATTAAAATCGGTCCATAAGCACCTGCACTCAACAAAAAAATTCTAGCAAAATGGCATGTGAAATTGAAGAGGCCAATTTTATTAAACGTTGTTGACAACGTATATTATGTTTTTCTGCTGCCCATCATAATACTTAATCCATATTTTCCTCTACAAAAAAAGGGAATAGAAAAACTAAAAATTATAAATGGCAGTTTCATATGATAATATTAATGCACTTACTATTGAAGTAAAACTTCCAAAAATCCACTAATCCACAGTCCTCTTCTTGGGCACACTATTTTGAATTTTGCTTTAAAAAAATTCGGCGAATTCTTGATAAGCGTAGCGCCCGGAAGAGTTCTCTTCTACAAATCGAAAGTCAAATATTCGTGTATCTTGACGATAGCATGTTACCCAAAGTACCGGTGAAAACATGGTCAGAGGTGAACAAACTTAGATTTAAGCCACAGGTAACAGGAGTCTTGTTGAAATTTATTGTTCTTTTTTTTAAATAATAATATTTTTCCAAAAAAAAAAAAATATATACATTTTGATGACAATATCTTTTTTTGTTTCTATTGAGCTTTTTTAGATACACATACAATTTTTATTATTTCTAGTGTTAAAATAACATTTTTTTTCCAATATAACACCCATTCATTTTTCTAACTGAATTAACAAAATATTATAAATGTAACAAAAATATATTTTCAAAACAATATGTATTTTCTATATTTATCTATTTTTCTGATTTGTATTATTTAAATTGAAAAATTTTCATAAGATGAACTAAAATATTTATTTATTTGAACATCTGCAGGCAGGTGTATTTAAATAAATTTATGTGTAAATTTTTCAGAAAAGTTACTACTCTTTTGACAAAATTTCATTGTTTTAAAGGAATTTTAGCCACTTTTTAACAAAATTATATTAAATAGAACGAATTATTTCTGTTAAATTTTAACTCAAATAATTTCTGTAGATTTGAATACAAAATTGTTCTTCTGAATATTTCTTTTAGAATTGAAAAAAATCTATTGATTTAACAATTTCTTTTCCTTAAGGGTCTACGAATTTTATTTTTTAGTATTACTGACTTTTTTGGTTGAGTGTGAGATATCGCCAAAACAACAAATAAGTTAAAAAAGTAAAAAATAAATTAAAAGTTCGCCAATTTGTGGTACATCGATTTTATTGTTTTAGATATATTCCAGGTATTTGTGGACTATTTTTTATCAAATTTGTATTATCAAATTATTACCTATTTTACAAACACAATCGTTACGAATTATGTTTGTAAACCAAAGGTAAAACCTCAGATTATCAACTGAACAAAAGTAAACCGCTGACTATTATGTGCAGAAAGCTGTAAAGAGGGGGGTTAAGATGTTTAAAATAAACAGAAGTTTATTTCAAAAGTATACATGCAATTTTTTTAAAAAAGAAAAAAATATTCGTATTTGATCCCAATCTGTTAAATTTATTTATTAATGTAACAGACAATTTATTGATAAAAGCCACAAAATGTTTATGGGACAATAAATTCCTCGACGCGTTTTGATGGTTGGTTAGACCTCTCTTCAGGAGAAGTATTCCTACGTTTAGACAGATCGAAAACCTCACATTATTACCTATTTTGCAAACACAATAATTACGAATTATGTTTGTAAACCAAAGGTAAGAGCTCAGATTATCAACTGAACAAAAGTGAACACAAGCATTTTTGGAGTATTATCTAAAATCTGATATACATATAGTTCGAAATATTTATTTAAAATATACTGTTTTTTTTTAATTTGCGTACATCGATATCTTTTGCTTTGGCGATATCTCAGTTATTGATATACCGATTTTGATGAAATTAAATAGTGCGCTGCGTTGAATGATTTCCTTAAATTTGACATGTAGTTTAAAAAAAAAACTTTTTCTAAAAAAACCTTATTTTACAAACAAAAATGTTAAATTAGGCAAATAGCGGGACATCGAATTTGGAGTTTTGGCGATATGTCAGGTATTTGTGGATCGATTTTAATGAAATTTAATAGCGTGATGCATAGGAAAATCTGGTATATAATTCGTACCTATTTTGATGATATTTAATATCGTTTTGTCTTGGAGGATTTCCTAAGATCTGATAAAGAGTTCGGTATACTATCCGCAAATTGAGGAATTTAAAAAAAATAACGAATTTTACACAAATTAAAAAAATAAAATTTAAGTGCAAATAAAAACAAGTAAGAGTGTTATATTCGGCTGTGCCGAATCTTGTATACCCACCATCAAGTTGTACGAGAGTGCAGCTAATTCAAAATATTGACCAAATGTGGTATTGTTGGTAATATATTTGGACTAAATTCGGTTGCAGTGGTATAGTTACTATAGTTCAACATTTAAAAGTATCTAAGTGGTTTCCCAAGTATTTACCTTGGACAAAATGCTGTTCCATAACCGAATATAGTATTACATTAATAAGCTATTTCGTTGTCCCATAAACATGTTGATAGCAACACGGCAGGTTCATATACTTTGTTAGAAGTTCCTATTGCATCTATAGATGCAACATTGATTGATAGCTATCTAATTTCGTAGATGCAATCTTAATACACTGAATGTACCTCCAAATCTGTTTGATTGTAGATATAAAAAGGGGATGTTATATATAAAAGAACTACAGCCAAATGTTACCGATTGTTACAAAATTTAATATACTGGCTGGTATTAGTATAAGGTTTATTTGTGCAAAATTTAGTGGCCATAGCTGACATTGTTTATAATTTAATAGCTTTTAACTGGCGTTTGTGGCATTTTAGTGGTTACCAGGAGCGGTTTTTATATGAAAGCTATGGTCAAAAATAGACCGATTGCTATAAAATTTGACGTACTGACTAAAAGTTGCATAAAACTTCTCTGTTCTAAATTTAGTAGTCATAGATGTTAAAATTTAATTCAATTTATAATCATAAATGTGATTCTCGGGCAGGGTTATATGGGAGCTCTAACCAAATGTGAACCGATTTTACCCATTTTCAGCACACAATTTCTATATCGAAAATATCGAAAATACTGTTGCTAAATTTTGTCTCTCTAGCTCTTGTAGTTAAGGAACTATCGCGCTTTTCTCTAACGGATAGACGGACATAAACCGTATTTTCTTTTTGTATTTTTGTGTTTCCGTAAGTTTTTTATATGGGAGCTATGGTCAAATGGTGACCGATCGTAACAAAATTTTGCACACTGGCTGGCATTCACATAAGACTTCCTTTTGTAAAAACAACAAATAAGTTAAAAAAGTAAAAAATAAATTAAAAGTTCGCCAATTTGTGGTACATCGATTTTATTGTTTTAGATATATTCCAGGTATTTGTGGACTATTTTTTATCAAATTTGTATTATCAAATTATAACCTATTTTACAAACACAATCGTTACGAATTATGTTTGTAAACCAAAGGTAAAACCTCAGATTATCAACTGAACAAAAGTAAACCGCTGACTATTATGTGCAGAAAGCTGTAAAGAGGGGGGTTAAGATGTTTAAAATAAACAGAAGTTTATTTCAAAAGTATACATGTAATTTTTTTAAAAAAGAAAAAAATATTCGTATTTGATCCCAATCTGTTAAATTTATTTATTAATGTAACAGACAATTTATTGATAAAAGCCACAAAATGTTTATGGACAATAAATTCCTCGACGCGTTTTGATGGTTGGTTAGACCTCTCTTCAGGAGAAGTATTCCTACGTTTAGACAGATCGAAAACCTCACATTATTACCTATTTTGCAAACACAATAATTACGAATTATGTTTGTAAACCAAAGGTAAGAGCTCAGATTATCAACTGAACAAAAGTGAACACAAGCATTTTTGGAGTATTATCTAAAATCTGATATACATATAGTTCGAAATATTTATTTAAAATATACTGTTTTTTTTTTAATTTGCGTACATCGATATCTTTTGCTTTGGCGATATCTCAGTTATTGATATACCGATTTTGATGAAATTAAATAGTGCGCTGCGTTGAATGATTTCCTTAAATTTGTAAAATTTTGTTGCTGTAACCCTTTTCGTTAAGGCGCTATCGTGCTTTTATCTGACGGAAGGACGGACATAAACCCCCTTTTCTTTTTGTATTTTTGTGTTTCCGTAAGTTTTTTATATGGGAGCTATGGTCAAAACAAAAATTTGCACACTGGCTGGCATTCACATAAGACCACCTCGTACTAAATTTAGTGCTGTATAGGGCTTGTGAAAAACTTCTATATACCAAATTTTATCATCATAGCTATTATAGTTTGTTATTTATTAGCAAATAAGCGATTAGCGTAGGCGAGGTTATACGGGAGCTATGGTCAAATGTTAACGGATTTTGCCCAATTTCAATACCAAAATTTTCTCATAGATGAAGAATGGTTTTACTAAGTTTTAATGAGCTAGCTCTTTTCGTTTAGGCGTTATCGTTTTTGATTTTTGAGCCAATATTAAGGAAATTACAAACGGAATGACAATCTCAATATACCCCCCATTCTTTTTGATGGTGGGTATACAAAATAATTTGGTATCGAATTTCGAATTTACGGTATATCTCAGGTGTGAGTTGAACTATGTGTTGAAATTTTACTTCGTAGAACATTAATAACATCTAATATACATTGTATATGTTATGTCGGTATGCCATCTTGGACCTTATCAAACCTAATTTTATCACACCGAAATATGTCTTAAATTAGTGGTATGACTTTTAAACATTGTGATGGCCCTTTTTTCATGAAGTTTTTTGTATTTCAATCTATCTTCAGAATGTTTAAGACCCAATAAAAAATAAGGTTATTTACAAATCTATTAAAGTATTATTTATATTTCGGCCAAAAAACTTAAATGTATGTGGACATTAGAGTGTCCCAGAAAAACTGAAAATCGTTGTGCCGCCCAAATTTGTAAAATTTAACCCCAATAATCCAAATACAAAGTTTCATTCAGATCAGATATCGGGAAAACATGCCGACTTGACTTGATGGAAAAACTGAGGGGTTTCTTAAGATTTCTTTAAAATGTTTCTACTTAAAATATATTTTTAACAGCATGTTACAGATAACAAAATAAGCTTTCCAAATAAATAAGGGTTTCCGAAAATATGTTATGTCCTTAAAGACGCTCCTGAATATATGCAATAAAAAATTTATAATTTTATAAAATTTATAATTTTAAAAAGTTTGACTGGTTTTTCTTATTTGTGAAGTAAATGTTCCCCTGGTTATATGAGGCTTAATTTCTAAAAAAAAATATTTGTCAGTTTAAAACTAGAACCATTTTAAGCCCATAGGTACGCAAGGGTTAATTTGTATAAAAATTTAATTAAAGACTTCTGAATTTTTATTCAAATATAATAATAAAAACATGTAGTTTTTAGTACCTTTTTTGAAAAAATTGTATATTTTAAAAATTTTACTTTTGACCCTGGTAATAATAGGGTTAATGACATCCGATTTCAACCAAAGTTCACTTTTAAATTTCTAGCCATCGAAGCAATAATAATTATAGTTCACGTGCCTTTTTTGTATAACTTTGGTGAAAAATTGGGTTTTTGTCCAAATCCTTTGACTTTAAGTCGCAGGTACGGCTAAGCCGTTAGAGATATCGATTTAATTATTTCTTTGTACTAATCTGCAGGGTGTTTTAACTAACACTCAGTTTTTTCGATTTCGTTAAACAAACAACCTAAAAAAAAACGTGGTTTTGAAAACGGTATGAAAAAAATATTTGTTTTCTTCCTATGCAAAAGTGACTTAACTTTAGCCCACTACAACAAAAATGGATACTAAAATATGTTGAGGTCTCAAAAAAGTAAAACCAGTCAAACTTTTTAAAATTGATTAAATTTTTTTATTGCATTTGTTCTGGAGCGTCTTTAAGGACATAAACTATTTTCGGCAGCCCTTAAATATCTCGTTGGAGAGCTCATTTTGTTATCTGTAGCATGCTGTGTACCGCCGTGGTATAGCAGGTAAGTCATCCGCCTAGCATACCAGAGGCCCCAGTTCGATCCCTGGCCAGAGTCACTTGAAAAAATAAATTTTCAAAAAAAAAAAAAAAAAGCTAGCCACTGGTTATTGAGTATTAGGCTATGTAAAACTTCTCTAACTAATGCATTTGCCGTTCGGAGCCGGCGTTAAAACGTAGGTCCCTTTCAATGAGTCTAAAAATAGAATCGGTTGCAGCTCATTGTCTGAGAGAAGTACCCCTTGTTCCAATTGGAATGTTGTCGGGGAATTATATATATATATGCTGTTAAAAATGTATTTTTAGTAGAAACATTTTGAAGAAACCCCTTAGTTTTCCCATATAACTGGGATTTCCAAACTTTGGCGTCAAGTCGGCGCGCTTTCCCGATATCTGATCTGAATGAAACTTTGTATTTGGATTATTGGGGTCAAATGTAACAAATTTGGGGGGTACGTCTTTTAGTACAACGACTTTTATTTTTTCTGGGACACTTTAGTGGACATATACACTCTTGAGAGCCGTTTTAATAATTTAGATTTAAAATTTTTACGGATACATACATACTTGTAAACTGACTAAAAACTTTTTCCATTCTGTACTTTACTTTTAAAACACCATTGGTGAAGGGTATTTAAGGTTCGGCATAGCCGACTATAGCACTATTAATTGTTGAATAAATATATTTTCTTTACAATGTTCTAAAGTCAGACCATCAATTTAAGATATAAAGTATAAAGTATCTCAGTCTGCTGAAATCAGGTTTGTAAAGCTCCCAGGAAATATACCGACATGAATTATATTATAAATTTTAGGACGTACTCCTGAAATACACACTATTAAATTTCATTAAAATCGGTCCATAAACACCTGAGCAATTGCAAAAAAATCAAATAAAGTTTTCGGAAAAATTTTAAATTCGACTATTTGTGGTACATCGATTTTACTGTTTTAGAGCCATATCTTAGGTGTTTATAGACCAATATTCATGAAATTTAATAGCGTGCTTCGCGGGGCCCATCGTCAAGGAAGATGGTTTTTTTCTTATTTTTTAATTGTATTTTTTAAACAAATTAGCAATTTCGACAATTTGGGGATTTTACTTTTTAATGAACATTTTAAATGTCTCTCCAAAATTTTGGTATTTTGACGATATCTCAGGTGTTTTTCGGCAGACTTTGATGGAATTTAATAGCGTTCTGCGTAGGAAAACTTCGTAAAATTTCATCTGATATACAACTTATGTCGTTAAACTTTCCAGCAGCTCCACAAACTTGATTTCAACAGACAGACATCGATTTGTAAGGTCTGCAAGAAATAATGAAAAAATTACAAACTGAATGACAAACTTATAATACCCTTTCATTAAAAAATTACAAACTGAATGACAAACTTATAATACCCTTTCATTTATTGGTGAAGGGTATAACAAAAATTTCGATTTTATCTTTATATTATATTGCTACGTTTTTCCTTTAAAAACGTGGAAGGAATTCTTTTTGCAAACAACCGTAATCAAATTAAAACACTTGTAGTATATAGTTTTACAAAGCAATACTTTTATTAACTTTAGAGTTAATCACTTAAAACACACTTTCACAAATACTGTAAACAAACTTCACAAAACTGCTTTACAAATACTCTTAGTCATACTGTTCTCTTTATACGCGTCTTAATTAAAACTGTTCCCACAATACTCGTCCATCGGCCTTATATAGTAGAGAAGAGAGTTTCTAGCAATTTCTGCAGACGTAAACAAAGAGCAGCTGTAGTTGATTACACTAACAATGTGGCTTACGAAAGTTCATGTGTGTTCCACTTCATTCTCACATGATCAAGAACACTCTCACACATACGTTGTACAAACAGATTATCTGAAGTTAACAGTAACAGAGAGAGAGAGAATGTAGATAAAAGAGAAACATGTTGCTATACTCTTTACTGTACATTAAAGAAACGGGTTGCTCTGCTTATTGACATAAACAGAATAACAACAACACCAACAGAAACATCTAGAAAGCGAGGGGAAGAATTATAAACAGTGAACTTTGCACCGTGGGACGGATAAATTTAAAATTCGTCACACTGCCCCCCTCTTAAGCCTGTTCGTCCCGAATAGGCACAGTCCCCGTTCTTCCGTAGGCGGCCAATCTTTCGAGGTGTACGACCTTCATTTTAGACCTTGGACTCTTATCTTTTTGTATTCAATACACCACATCATTTATCCTTTTAACAACCTTGTACGGGCCATCGCAATGAGTTTCTAGTTTGTGGGATAATCCTTTTCTGCGCTGTGGGTTGCACAAGAGTACCAACTGGCCTTCATTAAAACCCTGGGAATTGGCTGCTCGATCGTATCTGGCCTTCATCTTGTCGCTGACCATTCTAATCTTGCTACGGACGAATTCATGCAGTTCATTAAGGTTTTCTTGCTCTTGGGAGGAGAGGTGACCACGATCCTCAGTATTTGTTATTGGCTTAGTACCAAATTGAAAGTCTGCGGGTAATTGCAGCTCGGTTCCAAAAACGACTTTGGCAGGGGTCTTGGACGTGGAGTCGTGAGCGGCTGTTCGATTTGCCAGCAGAAATTTTTGTATGTGTTGATCCCAGTCCCTCTGATGAGTGTTGACAACCTTCCTTAGGTACTCTTCCAGCGTACGGTTAAACCTTTCAACCATACCGTCAGACTGTGGATGTAGAGGGGTAGTTCGCGTTTTTCTTATACCATACAACTCACAAATTTCCGTGAACACCGCGGATTCAAAATTTCTGCCTTGATCTGAGTGTAGCTCTAGTGGAACTCCATAGCGGCATAACCAGTTGTTTACAAAGAAGTGTATCACTGTTTTAGTTTCATGATTAGGTACTGCATACACCTCCGGCCATTTGGTAAAATAGTCCATCACCACTAGCACATAACGATTACCGTCCTCGCTTACAGGGATAGGGCCTGCCACATCCATAGCTATCTGCTCAAATGGGGCACCAGAATTGTACTGCTGTAGCTGGCCACGACTTCGTCGGACTGGACCCTTGGCTGCTATACAGTTCGGACAATTAGCAATCCAGTCAGCCACACTCTGAGAACAACCAACCCAATAGAACCGCTGCTTCAGTTTTTCTAGAGTCTTTGTTACACCTAGGTGACCTCCGCTGGGACTATCATGAAACTCCTTTAGTACTTCCTTTATCTTAGAGGATGGCACCACTATCAAATTTTGTACTGTCTTTCCATCGGCGCTCTCCCAAGTTCGATATAAGCAACCGTCTATTATCTTTAGACCATCCCAGAGAGCCCAGTATGACTTCATCAGCGGACTTTCCTGCGATATCTCGTTACGGGTTGGCCTCTTGGCTTCTTCTTTGGCTTGCATTATTTTTCCCAGTACAGGATCGTTTTCTCCGCACCGCCGACCAATCTCCACTAGATTCTACGCGCATTTGCCGAACATCAACTACACAACCCTTGTCTTTGGTCTTGGCGCAATGCCTACTCTCTACGTACTTCTCCAGTTGCTGTTGCTCCCTGCTGGACATCCTAACAGGCTCTGATTTTGTCTCGCAGTTAGTTATCGCTTAAGTGGTTGCGCATTGACCAATTTCCAAATCAGATTTGCTCACTTTTTCATGACAGGATAAGTTTTTAACACTTACACGAACTGTTCTGATATTGTAAGACTTCTCCTGTTGGCTGCCTTCAACCAATTTTGAAATTAGATAGAACATTCTTTAAGGTGGTTTTAGGATACGTTTTGTTTCAAAACTTGGAAAGGGCCCAAATAGGGTAAATAGTGGACCAAATGGTGCAAAATTTAGTATTTATCATTGAATTTGATAAACCATAAAAGTTAGAAACTTCAAACTTAACAAAAGTAAATTCATTACCAATGACCGTACTTCAGAAAAAAATTAAAAGGATCGGAGCAGGGGATGGCCCCTTCCTCGTTACAAATACAATACCTATAACTGGGTTAATTGATTTTGATGATTTTCGAAATGTAGATAAAGTTATACTAACATTCCTGAAATTTTGACAGTGGGGTACGGTGGTTAAGATAGGCTAGGTTTTTTTTTTGAAATCTCAAGGGGGCGTGACCCCTCCCATATAACTCATATATTAAAAATTACAAATATAGGTGACTAAAAGACCCGATTTTTCTGAAATTTTGACAGTATGTTAAGGTGTGACCGACGGATAAAATAGGCCAGATTTTTTTTGAAATCTCAAGTGGGCGTGGCCCCTCCCATATAACTAATATATTAAAAATGACAAATATAGATGACCGACAGGACCGATTTTTCTGAAATTTTTATAGTATGTTAAGGTATGACCTGTGGCTAAAATAGGAAAGGTTCTTTTTTAAAATCTCAAGTGGGCGTGACCCCCTCCATATAAGTCAAATATTGAAAATGACAAATATGGATGGCAAGCTGCCCGATTTTTCTGAAATTTTCACAGTATGGTAAGGTGTGGCCGGTGGTTAAAATAGGCAAGGATCTTTTTTTTAAAGTCAAGTGGGCGTGACCCCTCCCACATAAGTTAAATATTAAAAATTACAAATATGGATGTCCGAACTGACCGATTTTTCTGAAATTCAAATAATATGGAATGTTTTTTTTAAATCTCAAGTGGGCATGGCCCGTCCTATGTAAGTCAAATATTTAAAATTACAAATATGGATGACCCTGCAGACTGATTTTTCCGAAATTTTTACAGTATGGTAAGGTGTGACCAGTGGTTAAAATGGACAAGGTCTTTTTTTCAAATCTCAAGTGGGCGTGACCCCTCCCATATAACTCATATATTAAAAATGACAAATATAGATGACCGACCGGACCGATTTTTCGGAAATTTTGATAGTATATTAAGGTGTGACCGGTGGGTAAAATAGGATAGGTTTTTTGGAATTTCAAATGGGCGTGACCCCTTCCATGTAAGCCAAATATTAACAATGACAAATATAAATGACCCTGCACACCAATTTTTCTGAAATTTTGACAGTATGTTAAGGTGTGACCAGTGGGTAAAATAGGATAGGTTGTTTTTTTTAATCTCCAGTGGGCGTGACCCGTCCAATATAAGTCAAATATAAAAATTACAAATATGGATGATCAAAACGATTTAACCAAATTATTTAAAGTTTTAAATGTGGATAATTTCATACTATAGAATAGTTTTTCGCTTTTTGAATTTTTTGAAAATGGACCAAGGAGGATCTGGGAATCGAAAAATGGGGATAAAATTCCCGTTTTCTTTAAAGTTCATCACTTTAGAACGGCTGGACCGATCAGGACATTTTTTTTAGTCCAAGTTAGGATTCTACATAAAGAAAAATTTACAATGCCCACATTTACGCCCTCTTTTTTTGATTTGTTTAAAATCGGAAAACGGCTGCACGGATATTAGAAATATGATTAATGTTTGATAATAGCTTGACTGACGATTGTTTGAAGATTTTTCATGATTATTTGAAAGCTGTTTGACGATTGTTTGACAATTGTTTGATGATTGATTGACTGATGACTGTTTGAAGATTTGTAATAATTGTTTGATAATTGTTTCACGATTAACTGGCGATTTTATGATGGTAGTTTGATGATTTTTGGTCAATTGTTTGATAGTTGATTGATTGACGACTGTTCAATGACGACTGTTCAATGATTTTTTATGATTGTTCGATAATTGTGACGATTGTTTGACGGTTATTTGATTACTATTTGACGATTGTTTGATAATCTACAAATATAAAAAAATATTCGCGTGTGTTGTATGTTGTTTGACATTTATGGGCCCTTTGCAAGCACACATTATTGTGGATTACTGCCAATCACTTAAGTCAATTAAATACATATGCAAATACATTAATAAAGGATTCAGGTAACAAATTAATAAAAAATATTTCATAATTGTTAATTTACAAAGAAATGGTTAACACAGCAATAATTAAAAATCTTTTACTATCAACCCGGGCAACGCCGGGTACAAGCAGCTAGTATTTATATATATTACATAGGTACAGATAAAACAAGCTTAGAAAAAATAGCTACTATTTAATTCTCTTTTAGGTGAAACTAATAAATTCAATTCAATTCATTTATTTCTCATATATTATTTTACATTTCATTTATATATTATTAATGGTAAAGAGTTCAGGATTAGTATCCTTTTCTACTTAATTATATAATACATTGGCTTATAAAATTATATAGATTGACAAAGTTATTTTGGAGGTAAAAATTTAGCAAAAACCTATTTAATTTTTTTTTAATATGTATAAAAACAACTAAACCTAAAAACTATTCTATATACGATGAGCTAGCTCATTGATATGGTTATAACCAGAGTATTGACATCTTATATTAAAATTTTCATTCAGTCTTGTAAGTCTATTTTTGATTAGTTCTATATCTGCAAGAGCATGGAGTCTAGCTGTCGAATAACACCATGGAAGATTATATATAAGTTTTAGCAATTTATTTTGAGAAATTTGTAGTTTATTTAAATGACAATTTGCACAATTTGCAGTCTGGTCGACAGACTGGGGCAGCATAAAAAATTACGGCATGGAAGATTGATTTTAGGATTAATATTTTATTGCTAATGCTTAACGAAGAATTTCTATTTAAAAAAGGGTATAGTATACGTGTGAGTACGTTTACTTTATTAATTATATATTGTATATGATCTTTAAATTTCATTTTAGTATCTAGTATTACTCCTAGATATTTAACATTTTGTTCCCATTGAATAGAGTAATTGTTAAAAAAAATGTTGCTCTGTGGCAGAAAACAAGCTTTGCGCTTTCTTGTAAAATACATCGCCTTTGTTTTGTCGGAATTTAGCATAATTTTCCACTTGTTAAAATAAATACCTAAATCTCTTAAGCCTCTTTGTAGGTTGGTCATGACATCTATCGCCAGTATTTCGGAGCTAAGTATAGCTGTGTTATCTGCAAAGACTGACACAGTGCAGTGATCTAATTCGGGTAAATCGGAGGTATATATGTTATAGAGAATTGGGGACAAACAGGAACCTTGAGGACAACCTGCAGCAATAGCATATGATCTAGAGGAAGTTGAACCAATATAGACTTTGAAGGAACGTAATTTTAGAAAACTCTGAATTATACTTACAAGCTCCATAGGAAAACCAAAGTTTATCATTTTAAAAATAAGACCGTCATGCCACACTGAGTCAAATGCAGCTTTGACATCTAATAATACCATGCCGGTTGATTTTTGTGAAACAAAGTTTTCTGTAACTATGTTTCTTATTCTTATAAGAGGGTGGACAGTACTGTGTTCACGGCGAAATCCAAATTGTTGAGGAGGTATTATATTATTTAGTTCCATAAAATTAACTAATTTAGCCTTAATAACTTTTTCTAAAACTTTGCTAATTGAAGATAATAAGCTTATAGGTCGGTAAGAAGAAGGACTATCAGGTGGTTTTTTTGGTTTTTTTATAGAAATCACTTTTGATTTTTTAAATTCATTAGGGAAATAACAGTATTTTAAACAAGCGTTTATGGCAATTGTTAGGAATTTAAGAGCTTTACGTGAAAGATTCTTTAAAACCAAATTATTGATTCCATCGATTCCTGGAGACTTTTTAGGGATTTGACTATGGCCGAGATTTCTAAAGTGTTTGTTAAAAATTCTTGTGTGTGAATTATATTTGATGCACTAAATGAATCAAGAGTACGTTGAACTTGGGAATTTGTATCAAAATCACCAAGACTAGCAGAAATTGAATGATTCAGATTATATGTTCGAAACTAATAAATCTATTTTGCTATATTACTTATTCATGAGGCAACCAGATAATAATACACCTTATATTTTTTTTCAAATTTTAGTAATTTGGCTTCAAATCCTTTTAACTGCAACTGTCATTTAGCATGGTTTTCTGACTGGCTTCGTAAGAAATCATTAAATGGTGGTGCTGCCCGTTGCGTCGCACCACCAAAAGTACGCGATGTTCAAATTAAAGATTTGCCGCATAATGAATTTAAATGCACAACAGATAACAACGATGGTTGCTTAGGGGAGGATTATTGCCCACCCATGTGTACTTGTACTGGCACTGTTGTACGATGTTCCCGTAATAATTTAACAGAAATTCCACGTGGCATACCAAGTGAAACAACAGAGCTATATTTAGAGTCAAATGAAATTAAAATCATAGATCATGATCGCATACGCCATTTAAAATCCTTAACCCGACTGTGAGTATTCATTTTAAAGTTATTTAAAAAAATATGTATATATGTGCATTTCAAAAACAAAATTGCAACTCTTTTTCAGTGACTTGAGTAACAATCAGGTAGTCATGATTTCGGACTACACATTTGCTAATCTTTCAAAACTTTCCACATTGTAAGTGAATTAATATGCTCAGATTTATTTATAAAATGTTAACTTTTAATTACTATTTTAGAATAATATCATATAACAATCTACAATGTTTGCAACAAAATGCATTGAGTGGTCTTAATAACTTACGGGTACTTTCTTTGCACGGCAATCAAATTTCAATGATTCCTGAAGGTTCCTTTCAGGACCTTAAGTCTTTGACACACATGTGAGTATAGCTATAAGTTACAGTCAATAGTGAAGAATAAAATGGAGTAATATTAGTTATTAGTTAAGTTGAAATTGAAAAAACTAAACTTTAAGACGACTCAACTCTTTTTCGGTTTTAGTTATTACAACTGATTCGATTAGTTATAATCGAATGATTGTATATAATATATAATATACATCATGAAATAATAACAAGGAAGTTTCATTCTCTCTCTTCAAAATTATTTTGAAGTATATTGGGTTTTTGAAGTTTGATATTTGAAAACAAATGAAAGAAAAGAGGTACGTAATACATTGGGATTAATTATCAAAAATGAGTAATTTTGAAGTTAATCATATAATGAAGACATTCAATATTAAAGAAAGATAGTTAAAACAAATTCTATGATTATTTATCAAATAAGTAAATATTCATAAGCTTTTTATGCATAAAGACATTTATCGTTAGCTAAAATGCAAAAAAAAACGTAACTAACATTTTTGTATTTTTACAGTAGAAGCAAAAAACTTAACAAGTTGAATAATAATAGCAAGTTTGAAACGAAATTTGGCAATTAAGCTCACAGTACATCGGTTTATCTATTTTTTCATCAAAAGTATATATATATATATTTATTTTTTAGAAAGTTATGTTAGTTTCGTTTTTTTGAATTATTTTTCCTGAAACAAAAAAACGTAACTACGGTGAATATTTTGTTGATTTCTGACTCCTGAATAATCTGAGAACAAATACGTTTTCTGATGCTAAAACACATGCATTTTTATTAGTGTCGAAGGGAACTTCTTTCACAAAACTTAGATTTAAATGACTCACCTATTTTTCTAGGTTCCCTAAATCTTAGAATACCTTTTCAATATCCTTGATAATTTTTGCCATACATTCGTCTCTGTTGGTTTTCACATCTAATATTTGTTCTGCTATTTCCATTAATTTTCATACTAGAATCACTATTGTTTGCACTATCACTATCCATATTATAGTTTTTATTTTTTTTTTTTTTCACATAAATAGTAAGACACGTCGGATTAAAAATAACTGAATGTAATGAAAAATCATAGCCTACGTATTAATTATTTAACATGTAGTCACGTTTTTTTGTTTCAGAAAAAAATATGCTTGTAATTACGTTATTTTGATTTTTATTATAAAATCGTAAATTTAAATCTTATGGCCCCAAGAGTCGGTGGGTACATGGGTCTTGCAGATTTACATGATAATAAGTAAAAAAAGCTATTTCCAAAAAATTGTTAGTTACTATTTTTTGCATTTCAGCTAACGATATACTTACATAAATTTTGTCATCATACCATTTTAGAAAAGTGGGATTGTCGACAAAAATATGGTAGCACAAACTTTCACTATTCTAACAAACGTCAGAAAGTTATCATGGCGATAAAAAGAGAGAATGGAACAACCTTCAGTTATATTAAATCATCCTATAAATGAAACTGGTGCATTGTCGCAAGGAATTAAATTAAAAAATATTAACTTTTCTCATAAAAATTATAATAAATACAATTGCTAAATATCAGTTGTTATTTATAACTTACTTACTTAAATGGCCTATAGTAACAACCTGTTAGGTCAAAGGCGCTTCTATCTTGTGCGCATATTCTCCAATTTCGAATGCCAAGTTTTGAACGATTTTCTTCTACTTGGTCTTTCCATCGAAGTTTTAGACGCCCTCTTCTACGAGTTCCTTCAGAATCACTATCAAACACTTTTCTTGGCGGAGTATTTTCATCCATTTGTACAACATGCTTAATGCGTTTTACTATGTCTATGTCAGCGTATAACTCATACTCATGATGCATTCGATGTCGATACACATTGTTGACGCAGACTGGTCCAAATATTTTTCGTAGGATTTTCCTCTCAAACACTCCAAGGATAGCTTCATCTGCCTGTGCAAGTACCCATGATTCTGCACCATACAGTAACACGGGTAGTATATCCGTTTTATAGAGCGTAATTTTATTTCTTATGGAGAGGACTTTATTTCTTAGCTGTTTGCTTAGGCCAAAATAGCATCGATTGGCTATTATTTTACGTTAAATTTCAAAGCTTATATCGTTGTTGATGTTTACAGCGGTTCCAATGTATACAAATTCTTGTACAATTTCAAAGTTATAGTTTTCTACTGGCACATGTGATCCAATTCCAGTGGTCTGTCTGCCTGAAGAAACCATCAGTTTTGTTTTTGATTCATTTACAGCTAGACCCATTTTGTTTGATTCCTTCTCGATATTGGAAAAGGCGGCAGTAGTGCGTCCCATAACGGCGGCAACTAGTGCGTCCCATAACATTAATGTCATCGGCATACGCGAGTAGCATATGTTTTCTATTGAATTGCACCAAATGTAATAAAAAGTATCTCATTTGAAAGGTCTTGAGGCGTACAATGGTCACATTTTTCTGAAAATTTTGTTTATTTAGGCCTAAAAAATTGGTGCAATGGTTAATCCATAAGTCGAGTTGTCAAATAAATATATTTGACACTTTTTTAAAACAATATGTGTTTATTTAATTGTGTACAGTTGACAAAATTAAACAAACAAAACATGTTTTTATTTGTTTTCAAAAACAAATTTTGGTTTTCTTTTTATTTGACAAAAATATTTGATTAAGTTATTTTGTATTTTGCTTTTAATTTTAATAAAAAAAAAATCTAAAATTTTTTGTGAATTATAATTAATTTTTTAATAATTATAATTAATTTTTTAATAATATTGACAAAAATTTTAAAGATATTCTTTATAATAAAATATTTTTAAGTGAAACTTCCTCTAATAGGTCTGTTTCTTAACTTTCTTTAATTTAGGATTTGCTCTCCCAAACAGCAAAACTTACAAAAAATAAAAAAAATTAAGTCCACAATTGATTTAACTTGAAACAAATTCAAACAAATGTTTTTAAAACTGTTAAAAACATTCTAGTTTTTCTGTATTTATTTTTTAATAACGATTTTTTTTTTTTGTTTTTAATTGACTGAATATTTTTTTTCACAATTTTAAAATGTTTTCCAGGAAAAAATGTTCTAGCTAAAACATATAAATTATTGTAAAAAAAAAATTATAATTTTCTCTAATTCGTTTTAAATTACAGTTTTTTCGCTACAGGAACACTAACTGATATAAACTCGTACAGTTCTGGACACAGCTAATATTTATTTCATGGTTTTACTCAAAAGTTTAATAAAAAAATGTTTGTTTCGTTTTTGTAACACGACAGCCACGACAAATTTATCGTGTTTGTAAAAAAATTTCAACACAAAATAATGTAAGCGAATTTTCTTATGAATTTGTGTGAGACCTAGTCGTTTGTCTTGAATCTTGCAGGAGGTATAAAAATAGGTCATATTTCAATAAAAAAAATCGAAAACATCATTATATTTGTAATAATCGCCAACAACAAAATAAACAATATTCTGCAACTTACACATTATCAGGCATAAACTACAACTAGACTTTTTACGGAACTGTCAAGTACATTTTAGAGACGTCAAGGTACATTTAAGAGACGTCATGTACTTATAAGAAATGTCATTTTACATTTTTTTCTATTTTTTTGTTGCTTAGTAGAACATATGATCGCACTCTATGTGGTAGTCCATGTTATCAGGCATGTCACAAATTCCGTTCGGAATTGATTCCGAAAAATTTCAAATGTTTTTTTTGGCTTTTATTATTTTAGGCAAAAATAACAGTTATTTTTGCTTTATATTTTATCGCTCAAATTATACCGGGTATTTTTGATTTATATTTTTTGCTCAATTCATACCGAGTATGGTTGCTTTATATTATATCGCTCAAAATACACCGGGTATTTTTGATTTATATTTTATTGCTCAATTCATACCGGGTATTTCTGATTTATATTATATCGCTCAATAATTACGGGCATTTCTGTTTTATATTATATCGCTCAAATTATACCAGGTATTTTTGATTTATATTATATCGCTCAAATTATACCGGGTATTTTTTATTTATATTTTATCGCTCAATTCATACCGGGTAAATTTGATTTTTATTATATCGCTCAATATGTGACGGTTATTTTGATATAATATTATATCAAGCAATGACTGCCTTTTATTTTGTGATTTAAATTTTTTTAGCAATTTCTGAGCGATATCTTTTAAAATTGATTTTTTTGAGCAGGAATTTGTTTTTTTAGATAAAAATTGTCAATTTTGAAAATTTCCCGTAAAAGTGGGAAAACTTAAAAATTTTCCCATCAAAAAGGGAAATTTTGATAATTTCCTATAAATTTTTTTCCTATAATATTTTGAAAATTTCCAAAAAAAATGGAAAATTTTTTAAATTTTCCAAAAAAAATGGTAAATTTTGAAAATTTCCTATAAAAATGGTAAATTTTGAAAATTTCCTATAAAAATGGTAAATTTTGAAAATTTCCTATAAAAATGGTAAATTTTTAAAATTTCCTATAAAAATGGTAAATTTTTAAAATTTCCTATAAAAATGGTAAATTTTGAAAATTTCCTATAAAAATGGGAAATTTTGTAAATATCCCATAAAAATTGGAAATTTTGAAAATTTCTCGTAAAAATGGGAAATTTTGAAAATTTCCCGTAAAAAAGGGAAATTTTGAAAATTTCCCCTAAAAATAGGAAATTTTGAAAATTTCCCGTAAAAATGAGAAATTTTAAAAATTTCCCGTAAAATGGGAAATTTTAAAAATTTTTTCATATATATGGAAAATTTTGAAAATTTACCATTTTTAAGGGAAGGTAATTTTTATGGAAATTTTCAAAATTTTTTTTTAAATTTCCTATAAAAATGGTAAATTTTGAAAATTTCCTATAAAAATGGGAAATTATGTAAATATCCCATAAAAATGGGAAATTTTGAAAATTTCCCGTAAAAATGGGAAATTTTGAAAATTTCCCGTAAAAAAGGGAAATTTTGAAAATTTCCCCTAAAAATAGGAAATTTTGAAAATTTCCCGTAAAAATGAGAAATTTTAAAAATTTCCCGTAAAATGGGAAATTTTAAAAATTTTTTCATATATATGGAAAATTTTGAAAATTTCCCATTTTTAAGGGAAGGTAATTTTTATGGAAATTTTCAAAATTTACCATTTTTATGGGAAATTTTCATAATTTACCATTTTTATGGGAAATTTTCAAAATTTACCATTTTTATGGGAAATTTTCAAAATTTACCATTTTATGGGAAATTTTTAAAATTTTTAATTTTTATGGCAAATTTTTAAAATTTTCCATTTTTATGGCAAATTTTCAAAAATTCCCATTTTTATGGAAAATTTTCAAAATTTCCCATTTTTATAGGAAATTCTTAAAATTTACCATTTTTATGGAAAATTTTCAAAATTTACCATTTTTTCGGGAAATTTTCAAAATTTACCATTTTTATTGGAAATTTTCCTTTTTAATGGGAAATTTTCAAAATTTTCCATTTTTATGCAAAATTTTCAAAATATACCATTTTTATGGGAAATTTTCCAAATTTCCCTTTTTGATGGGAAATTTTAAAATTTTCCTATTTTATGGGAAATTTTAAAAATTTCCGATTTTTATATAAAAAAATCAAATTCCTGCTCTAAAAAATCAATTTTAAAAGATATCGTTCAGAAATTGCTAAAAAAACGTAAATCACAAAATAAAAGGCAGTCATTGCTTGATATATTTAATATTATATCAAAATAACCGTCACGTATTGAGCGCTATAATAAAAATCAAACTTACCCAGTATGAATTGAGCGACAAAATATAAATAAAAAATACCCGGTATAATTTGAGCGATACAATATAAATCAAAAATACCCGGTATAATTTGAGCGATATAATATATATCAAAAATACCCGGTATAATTTGAGCGATATAATATAAATCAGAAATACCCGTTATAATTGAGCGATATAATATAAATCAGAAACACCCGGTATGAATTGAGTAATTAAATATAAATCAAAAATACCCGGTATACTTTGAGCGATAAAATATAAAGCAAAAATAACTGTTATTTTTGCCTAAAATAACTGTTATTTCTAATCAAAAAAATAAAAATCAAAAAAATAAAAGGCTTACGATAAAATTAAAATTTAGATCAAACGAATCAAAAATGTGTTATTAAATTTCAGAACAGATACATTTTTATGTTTGCTTTTTTGATTTAAAAATTCAAAAATACCCGTTATTTTGAGTCCCTGCTCTAAAATAGTATAAAACAAGATTTGTACAATTAAAATCAGTAACTCTATCTTTGTTTCAACAAATAGCACTGAATAATTAAAGAAATTGTTTTGCTCGTAAATATGAATAAACAAAGAAAAGCGTACAAATTCAATTCCACTTTTAAAACAGAAAGTGGTTTCATTCCGAAAAAAAAATCATTTTACTTTTGGTATAGAAGCAAAATACGGTATTTAAAATTAGTTTAAAATGCATGTCCTTTAATAACACAGTGATACACTGAAATTATTCACTTTTTGTAAATCGGTTAATAAATGGCTTTGTTATATCTCTTGAAAAAACGGCTAACAAAATTATCCAAGAAATGAAGAATATTTATGCCAAATTTCAGTGACCTACATCCTTTCGTTAAGCTGTTATCGTGCCTCAACAGACAGACGGACAACGCTCTTAGAATTTCATAAGGATTCAGAATATACATATATTTTGGTTTTTGAGCTAATATTAGAAAATTACAAAAGGAATGACAATCTCAATATACCCCCCATTCTTTTTGATGGTGGGTATAAAAAGGAACTTTATTTTTTCCTATTTTATTGACATAATTTTAACATTTTCCACAAGAATAGGTTACAGAGATTCTTACAAACTGATTAAAAAAATATTTTGGAAAAATTTCATACTTATATATGTATGCATGTTATTTACCTTAAATGCATATTTATGGTAAATTTATAGTAAATTTTAAAAATTTTAGCGCTTTTTTTTTCTTAAATTGTTGATAAATTTGTCGAACTGTCAATTAGGCAACATTGAAATTTGACAATTTTCAATTATCTTACGTTTCAAAGCGTAAAGCCAGAAGAACGATAAGTCGAAAGATAGTGGGACGCTTATTCGAACGAAAATGGGTGACTTACTTTCGTTTGCATAATTTTTCGTTCGACATCGTGGGACAGGCTGTTAGTTTTTTTCAGTTTTTGTTCATTAGAAATTAACAGCCTATCCCACGATATCGAACGTTTTCAATCGTTCGCATTCTCAACAAAAACAGCTGATTTGCGTCCCACTAAAAGTTTTCAGTACGACAAGTCGAACGAAAATAAATGCGAACGATAACGTAAACACTTTTTATTATAAAATTGCGTCCCACTATGTCATTTATCTGCCAGCTGCACGAAAACATATGTCAAAATCACACACACATGTTTTAGCTTTCGTTTTCATCAAAAAAGCGTAAAAAACTATATTATTTAAAAAAAAACTTTATTTATTTTATTAAAAAAGATTTTAAGACATAATTTTAACATTTTCCACAAGAATAGGCTTCTGAAATTCGTACAAATTGTATTAAAAAAATATTTTGGAAAAATGTTATTTACCTTAAATGCACAATGTTGTATGTTAATAGTCAAATTTACAAATTTCAGCCTTTTTTTTCTTAAATTGTTGACAAATTTGTCGAAGTGTCGATTAGGCAACATTGAAATTTGACAATTTTCAAATGTACAAATGTATATTACAAGACAATGAGTTGCATCCGATTCTATTTTTAGACTCATTGGGTCTGGCCAGGGATCGAACTTGGGACCTCGGTATGCTAGGCGGATGACTAACCTGCTATACCATGGCGGTTCACACAAATGTACATTACAATAGGTCTATTCGTTTACTTTCCAGTAATCCAGTAAGCTGAGTATTTACTTAGTAAATGAACGAATCATTTGTACAAGAAAAGTAAACGAACAAAAAAAATTTTAAAAATCCAGTAATTAAATCGGGATAATAAGAAAAAAAAACTATTGTATTCCAATAAATAAACAAAAAATGACCTAAGCTTTTAATTTTTAATTAGTAATACACTTTTTAACTTTAATTTAGTTAATTTTACTTCTTTTACTTCAAAATATTCACTAAATAAAAATTGCTGAAAATGTTAACTGTCTGCTTTTCTTTTGTTTACGTTTTTTATTCATGTTGTTGTTGTTACTGAACTTTTACAAGCAAAAATTTTGCCAGTAACATTTTACAAATACTCAGCAAATAAACTGTCACTTTTTCTCAAAAATTCTCTCTGTTTACATTTCCCCTCTTACAGAGTTTTGGATAAACGAACGACTTTCCGTAATATTTTGTAATAATTTGTACAAATTTTAACGTAAACGAACGAACATAATATGATATCCACTTTCTACTAATTTTATAAGTTTCACAGCCTGTCCCACGATGTCGAACGAAAGATTATGCAAACGAAAGTAAGTCACCCATTTTCGTTCGAATAAGCGTCCTACTATCCTTCGACTTATAGTTCTTCTGGCTTTACGTTTTGAAACGTAAGATATTTGAAAATTGTAAAATTTCAATGTTGCCTAACCGACAGTTCGACAAATTTATCAACAATTTAAGAAAAAAAGCGCTGAAATTTGTAAATTTTACTATTAAAATTTTTGCGCAAAATTTTTTTAATACAATTTGTATTAATCTCTGAAGCCTATTCTTGTGGAAAATGTTAAAATTATGTCTTAAAATTGTTTTCAATAAAATAAACGTTCCTTTTTTTAAAATAATAAAGTTTTTTGAGATTTTTTTTATGAAAACGAAAGCTAAAACATGTGTGAGTGATTTTGACATATGTTTTCGTGCAGCTGGCAGATAATTGACATAGTGGGACGCAATTTTATATTAAAGCGTTTACGTTATCGTTCGCATTCATTTTCGTTCGACTTGTCGTACTGAAAACTTTTAGTGGGACGCAAATCAGCTGTTTTTCGTTGAGAATGCGAACGATTAAAAACGTTCGATATCAATTTTTTCTTATTTAATAAAATTTAGCTTTAAGAATTATTTTTGACGTCAGACATATTTATTTCTTTTTGAAGGAAAAAGACTAAAACTTCGAATAATCGATTATACATACAATTAAAATAACATAAAGTATTTTTTAGCGCTCTAGGTAACAATCCATTGTATTGTGACTGTTCACTTAAATGGTTTTCTGATTGGATCAAACTTGATTTTGTCGAACCTGGCATCGCAAGATGTTCTGAACCTGATTACATGAAAGATAAACTTATTCTTTCCACACCCTCACACAATTTTGTGTGTAAAAGCAAAATCAACAACGAAATAATGGCAAAATGTGACGCATGCTTCACATACCCATGTGAAAATAAAGCAAAGTGTGTTTCTTTGCCCCAACGGGACTATCAGTGCCTCTGTCAGCCTGGATATCACGGCAAACACTGCGAATTTATGATAGATGCTTGCTACGGAAATCCATGCAGAAACAACGCCACTTGTACCGTATTAGAAGAGGGCCGTTTTAGTTGTCACTGTGCAGCCGGTTACACAGGAGCTAGATGTGAAACCAACATAGATGATTGCTTAGGTGAAATAAAGTGTCAAAATAATGCAACCTGCATAGATGGTATTGAATCATACACATGTGAATGTCAGCCAGGATTTACAGGTAAGTTTTATAATATTTTTTACGGATTATAATTTATTTAAAGACATTTTAAAGATAAAATGGATATTGATAAAATTGATACTATTCACTTACGGTTATATTGTCTCATTTTCTTCAAGATCCACATTACTGTCAGAACTCAACCAGCGAAATTCAAAATATATATATATATATATATATATATATATATATATATATATATATGTATATATATTGGAAAAATTCCATACTTATATATGTATGCATGTAATTTACCTTAAATGCATATTTACGGTAAATTTTAGCGCTTTTAAATCTTAATTTTTCTGATTTTATTTTAATAATATCGGACTAGTAGTTTTTGAGTTATCATTAATTATTTGAAGAAACGTCTAAAAAAAATTGCAATTTAAAAAAAAATTAAAAAAAAAGTCTTGCCATAGAATTTAAAAATTTTACCATTTTTGTACTAAGGTAGCAATGATACATAAAATGTATATAGTGGTTACTCGAGCACATTTTTGCTGTTGCCCTGTGTAATTGATATTTCATGTATGAAAATTTCTGACAATAATATGAAATAATATTTTCATATTTAATAAATTATTTAAACTAATTTGATATTGAATTTACATTGAAATTAAAAGAAGAAAACATTAAAGTGATTCTAATAAACACCTCCTCAATGTAAACTCTGTCATCAATTTATTAATTACATAATTATCAAAAGCAAAATTACATATTGATATGAAAAATTACAGTACCAAAATTCATTTTAAATTTAATAAATTACAATACTTTAAATGACTTTGGTTTGGCAAAGACTTAGTTAAAATATCAGCTGTGTTGCTATCAGTGGGAACATATTCCAATTTAATTTCATTTGCATTACATTTGTCCTTGATATAGTGATATCGAATATCAATGTATTTGCTTCTTTTTATTCCCATTTGGCTTTTCGTTAAATACTGAGCTCCTTGATTGTCACAATACCATACTTTTTATAGCTTGGCACATCGCTATATATTCTGCTTCCATAGAACTCAACGCCACTAAGGGGTTTGAAACCGTAGAATTTATATATTATATATTTATAATATATATATTTTCGATATATCGAAACGTATATTCTTACAAATTTTCAAATTAAGTACACTTTTTACTATGTGCGAACAAGTAACATACATTTTTAATTCAATATTATTTATTTCTTCAAACAATTCAATAAACAATAAAAAAATCCAAAAGAAAAATTGGCAGCAGGTCATATAAATAATGGATAAGAAGATGGAAATAAAATTTCAGATGTTAGGCAAACCAGTACTCATCGGATATGGACATTTGAAGCACTCTTTGCTTTATGTGTTCCCCGGTCAATCTGCTTCTTAAATCAGGGGCCACTAAATTTACAGCAGAAACAACTCTTTCAGACGATACTGAAGAAGCCTGGCAGATCAAAAATTTCAAAGCTATCTTGGAAAGAACTGGTGTGAAATTTTTACAATTCATCCAAAAATGTACAGGATCTGATTTTCTTTCTAAAAGTGGTTGATCAAGATATTGCTTAAGCTCATTGGGAACAGAACCTGAACTTGGAATCTGTGGCACATTTGTATTGGAGGTTATTAGTGTTTCGTGTCTGCACCAGATAGAAGAGTTGCCATTATGTTCTAGTGTTGTTTGAGCAGATTTTGAACCGGAAGAAGTTTGTGTCATGTTGCCATGTTCCGACCGATTCGCCGATTATTTTCCGATTCGATGTCGCTTATTTTCAATATTGCATTTGAGACAGCTGTTAAAGAAGTAAAGTGAACACGTTTGAATCTCGGATCCAATATGGTGGCTATTGAAAGAAAAATATTATTTTCTAAAGGCGCCAGTTTTTCTTCAACTTTTTTTAGCAAAGTCGAAGGAGATGACTGGTTTGTTGTTTGACGGACTAAATTTAAAATAGGAATGGCTATGCTTGATGTTACTTAGTTTGAACCACTTATAGCTTCAGTTGCTTCTTTGATGGGACCAAGGAGAGCAACAAGGTCGCGTATGACATTGAGCTGTGAAGTTGTTAAAATATCTGGCGTATTTTTGTTTGTTTGACTTCTTGTAGCTAATACTTTAGCTACAATTGAATACAATTTAACGAATCGCTCCAACATATCAAAGCACTAATTCCATCTAGTGCTATTAATGTCAATACTTCGCTTTCTCTTTTTTCAGATCGTAATTGGTCTATAGCATTAACCGATTGTTTAAAAAACGTCACAATGCTTTTGACGCGATCACAAAGTTCAGAAAATTCCACAACTTCTCTCAGCACTCCGTCAACTACAAGATTTAAGCAATGAGCCATACAGGGGATCCTACGATCATCACCAAAAAACAATCGCACAACCGCTACCATATTGTGCCTCCATCACTGAGAATATATTTTGCAGTGTTATATCTATCTTTCACCAATCGTGTTACCTAAAAATAGCAGTTAATAATATAATTTTGTAGGAATTAAAGTAAAAATTAATGATAATTTGTGAAAAGGTACCGTTTTCCTGGAAGGTATTTTATAGAGAGGGCAAGACACGAACAAATTTTTGGAATCCCGGTTTTTCTTTACATATCATATAAATCAAAGCCTGTGTAATTTCTGTATGCTTTTGTCCACAATCTGAAAAAAGGACAAAAGATAAATATTGATAAATAAATATAATAGCAAATGTATTCTGCCACTGCAGCTTATGTACCTTTCTTTTTTTTTTTGTTTCCTGCCGTTCAGTTGAACCTGTAGAAGTAGCCGCAACTTCTTCCACCAGCTGAGAATCTTTTTGTGGCAAACCGGGAGAAATATCCTTGAAATCAATAAAGTTATGGAATCCATAAAAAAGGTTTATGTGTATTTTTCAGAACTACTGTCATATATTTCTATCGGCCCATTTACTTCAGTCTCACTGCCGGATTTTGATTTTTTTCATAAGTTGCAAATAAGCAAAATTGTGTTTTCTTTGAAGGTGAGAAGCCAAATTTGTTGTATTTCTACACGTTTTGTATGTTTTACCAGACAAGTTGCAAGATGCCTGCTCCTGTTTTCTTTCTTTTTAAAAAATTGCCAAACATACGACATTCTTTTTTAATAAAAACCAACTCGTTATCACACAAAACCCACAAAATTGCTTTTAATTTCTCCGTACTAACCGTTATTGTGAAAAATTTAATTGTCTTCGAATCAAAACAAAAGAACATATGATTCAGTGCATGGTGGAATAACATGGTAGTAGCAGTAGAAATTTTACACTTACATTTTTTATATGGACTTGACAGTCCCACTCACATAAACTTCATAGAAAAAAAAAACGAGCAAAAAATAATCAGCTGGGCTTACGCTATCACTGTGTAAATAAATAGTTAAAAAACGCCTAAAACTAAAAAATATCGAAATCGAAAAAGAATCGACGCACAGTGGTTTACGGACGCTTTTTTTTGGAAATAATTCTGTAACTTTTGAACTACTAAAGATATTTGAATGCAATTTGGCATGGTGATAGTCAAGGAGTATTCGAGTTGGTTTTCAAAAGCACTGGCCCATGAGGGGTCGGGAGAGTGATTGATGGACCTTCAAAGTTGGTCACCTCGGGTGTTCGACTTTTTTAAAAATTCGCCAAAAATCCATTTATGAATGGATTGAAAAGAAATTTTAAACTTAAGTTCTCCTTCAGAAGGTCTACAAAAAATACGCTTACATGTGTAGGTTATCTCCTTTGGGTTTCGAGATATTTGGATAAAAAGGAATTTTTGGGTTGATTTTTTACCTATTTTTTAAGCTTTTTTTGATCTGGTGGATGCATCTGAAGATCAAAAATTTTTTAAGAATATTCGTTAAAATTGTAACAAAATTCTAAATAATTTTTGTGCAAGTTGGTTATAGATATCTTCTTTCGTTTAAAAGTTAAAAATATTCAAAGTTGAAACTTAAAAAAATTTTCGCTTTTTTTTTAGTTTTTCCCTAAAAGATAGCTATATTTTTTCACTAATAAAAAAATATTTTCTTAAGAAACATAAAAATATTTTTAAAGTTTTTCAAAGAAAATATAATGAGAATGCGTATAAAACAAATTTCTTGCTAATTGGACTTTTGGTCCTCGCACATGCCCTCTCCAAAAAATGCAAATTTGTAAAAAAAAATTTTGGTTTAAATAAAAATTTTTCAAAAGGCAAAGCACCGATTTGAAAAAAATAATAATGTCCGTATTTTCTAATATATCTGTTATTGATTGGAAAAGTTTTTTCTGAAACGAGCTGCAAATAGAGTCAGTGTTGCCATTTTTGTAAAAAAACTCATTTTTTGAAACCCTTTTTTCCCGAGTTGGGAATTGGGGAATTTTTTAGTTAAAATTGGGAATTTTTTTTAGTCTATTGCTTTTAGATCTTATTGGTCTACATGACTACAAATTTTGATTGAGATATCTTCATCTATGTCATTTCTACAAAATATCAAAAATTAAAATTATTTTCCTTCTAAAAGTAGAAAAATAATATTTTTTTGTTTTACGATACAAAGTGTAAAAATATTAACTCACTAAAAAAAGATTTTTAATTGGTGTTCATCTCCTGGACTTTCCCGATCCAATGATACTAAACACGTGTATCAAGCTTCGATACATAGCCTTTAAAAGCTCTGAAAACTTTGCCTTCCATAGCATTTTTAAGCTAAATATTGGAGTATTGGAGAGTAATGTGTGCAAATAAAGTTAATGGTGCACAGTGGTATTAACTCTGCAATTTCTAAACTACTAGACGGATTTTGACAAAATTTGGAATGTCAATAGAAGAGGTGTGAGGCTTTTAGATCAATGTTTAAGAACGTATTTGTCGGTAGCACAGTGGGCTCTACAGTGGGCCAAAGTTGCCTATCTCGGGTATATAAAACATTTGGGGGCGTATAACTTTCCTCAATTGGGTCCGATCTAAAAGATTTTTACGTTTTCGAAAACTTCTTAAAAAAATTAAGAAAAAAACATGCTGACTTTACTACCTCATCTCTTATAGTTTAAGAGATATTTGAATCTAATTTTTTTTTTTTTGGTTTTTATGGTATGTCTTCTGGCCATTTTTTGGCCTATTTATTTTTTCTTGTATTACGTTAAATTTTTAAAAAAATACTGCAAGATTGCTGATAAATTTCTAAATGAACTGGAAGAAATAAGTTCTTTATTATGTAAACTTAATAACACAGAAAAATTCTTCAAAGTTTGTGTACCGAAAAAAGCCTGAAAATTTTTTTTTTTTCAAAAAAAGTAATATTATTTTTTCAAAAAAAGTAATATTATTTTTTCAATATTTTTGAAAAATTTTTTCAAAAGACACAATTCGTTTTTTACATTTTCTAAAAGGCTGGACTTGAGGGATCAGTATAAACTATATTTCTAAAAATTTTGGACATGCACCCTACAACCAGCGGTAGTCGAAAATCAGCCATTTTTTAACAAAACTTGTGTTTTTTGTGACTGTAAAAAAATTGTTTATTTTATCTCAAAACTTTTTTTTAACAAAATTGTTAAAAAAATCTGATAGAGCCCGGCTATTAATCGGGCCACACGGGCCGCTTTTCTAAAAAAACTCAAATTTGCGAAAAGCATACTCTTCTGTATTCAAAAATTTTCATTTACATTTCAGAACTTGTTCCGAAATTTATATTTCTGATTTTCGCACATACAGGTCCATACTATGTACAAAAATTGTCGCAATACCTTGTTTAGTTTTAGAGATTTTTTTTACTAAAATTTTATGGAGTCGAATATCTCTTAAACTATAAGAGATGAGGTAGTAAAGTCAGCATGTTTTTTTCTTAATTTTTTTAAGAAGTTTTCGAAAACGTAAAAATCTTTTAGATCGGACCCAATTGAGGAAAGTTATACGCCCCCAAATGTTTTATATACCCGAGATAGGCAACTTTGGCCCACTGTAGAGCCCACTGTGCTACCGACAAATACGTTCTTAAACATTGATCTAAAAGCCTCACACCTCTTCTATTGACATTCCAAATTTTGTCAAAATCCGTCTAGTAGTTTAGAAATTGCAGAGTTAATACCACTGTGCACCATTAACTTTATTTGCACACATTACTCTCCAATACTCCAATATTTAGCTTAAAAATGCTATGGAAGGCAAAGTTTTCAGAGCTTTTAAAGGCTATGTATCGAAGCTTGATACACGTGTTTAGTATCATTGGATCGGGAAAGTCCAGGAGATGAACACCAATTAAAAATCTTTTTTTAGTGAGTTAATATTTTTACATTTTGTATCGTAAAACAAAAAAATATTATTTTTCTACTTTTAGAAGGAAAATAATTTTAATTTTTGATATTTTGTAGAAATGACATAGATGAAGATATCTCAATGAAAATTTGTAGTCATGTAGACCAATAAGATCTAAAAGCAATAGACTAAAAAAAATTCCCAATTTTAACTAAAAAATTCCCCAATTCCCAACTCGGGAAAAAAGGGTTTCAAAAAATGAGTTTTTTTACAAAAATGGCAACACTGACTCTATTTGCAGCTCGTTTCAGAAAAAACTTTTCCAATCAATAACAGATATATTAGAAAATACGGACATTATTATTTTTTTCAAATCGGTGCTTTGCCTTTTGAAAAATTTTTATTTAAACCAAAATTTTTTTTTACAAATTTGCATTTTTTGGAGAGGGCATGTGCGAGGACCAAAAGTCCAATTAGCAAGAAATTTGTTTTATACGCATTCTCATTATATTTTCTTTGAAAAACTTTAAAAATATTTTTATGTTTCTTAAGAAAATATTTTTTTATTAGTGAAAAAATATAGCTATCTTTTAGGGAAAAACTAAAAAAAAAGCGAAAATTTTTTTAAGTTTCAACTTTGAATATTTTTAACTTTTAAACGAAAGAAGATATCTATAACCAACTTGCACAAAAATTATTTAGAATATTGTTACAATTTTAACGAATATTCTTAAAAAATTTTTGATCTTCAGATGCATCCACCAGATCAAAAAAAGCTTAAAAAATAGGTAAAAAATCAACCCAAAAATTCCTTTTTATCCAAATATCTCGAAACCCAAAGGAGATAACCTACACATGTAAGCGTATTTTTTGTAGACCTTCTGAAGGAGAACTTAAGTTTAAAATTTCTTTTCAATCCATTCATAAATGGATTTTTGGCGAATTTTTAAAAAAGTCGAACACCCGAGGTGACCAACTTTGAAGGTCCATCAATCACTCTCCCGACCCCTCATGGGCCAGTGCTTTTGAAAACCAACTCGAATACTCCTTGACTATCACCATGCCAAATTGCATTCAAATATCTTTAGTAGTTCAAAAGTTACAGAATTATTTCCAAAAAAAAGCGTCCGTAAACCACTGTGCGACGATATTTACCGATATTTTTTTTCTAAAATATCGATATATTTAAATATCGATATTTTTGCCCATCCCTACTTAAGGCGTGTTTCGCATCAACTTCAACATAGTCTATCTGTTTTTTGTCATTTGATCTGGGGACACAAATATTGCTTTGTGAATGTCAAGGTGTGAAAACCTCTTCACTAAAATATTGCGAGACGCTGCAAAGGATATTAACCACATGCAATTATTTATAATAATGATTTATAAGCAGTGAACTATGCACAATGCGGCGGATAAAAATAAAATTCGTGACAATATAATATATAACTTATTTATGTCCGCGCTCCAGGAGGATAGTTTTTCCTATTTCTTAAATGCATTTTTTCAAATAAATATCTCTAATACGTACTTTGAGCAATTTGCGCTACATCAAATTTAGTGTTTTAGCGATAACTCAGTTGTTTGTGAACCGATTTCTTTAATTACAGCGTGCTTTGGGGAACCATTTCCTTAAATCTAATATAAAATATATTATCAGTCGTTCACCAGAAGAATCTTTTTTCTCTTGTTATATAAAAGTGTTTTTAATCAAAATTTTCGTCTAATTTTTGGTATTTTTCGTTACCTCGGAAGTTTAGGGACCGATTTTGATAAAATTTAATAACGTTCATCGCGGGATGATATCCTAACATTCTGTAGGTCCATCCGCCAGAGTCTTCAGAAACTTGATTTCAACAGACAGACTGATAGATAGACCTACATTACTTAATCGATTCTGAGTCGATTGGTATAACATTGAGGTAAACTATGTGTTATGGTCCCATACTCCAAAAAACTCCCAAAATGTATTTTTCATCGATTTTTTATAGCATTTATTTTATTTATTGAAGCTGTTTCTTAGAAATTCACAATCACCCCTATCGCGAATATCAGCTCCCATGGGAATCGTGTTCCCAAAACAGTGTAAAAAAAGTTTTGGGAACAAGATTCCCATGGGAGATGATATTCGCGATAGGGATAAATAAGTTTTTTAAAATCTGAACCGAAATAATATTAAATTTGCTTATTGTCAATGCAATAAAAAAAGAATTAATAAGTTCTTTTACAATTTCAATTAGTCAATGTGCTCATTCTTCTTAAGCGCCTATGACTCTCAATTGATAAGAAGTATCTTGCAAGGGAGTTTGGGTGTTCTGCCAACTAAGTTGCGTATTTAGTGACGTATTTTTTTTTATTTCATCCTGTATGGTGGGAATCAGTAAATCTTTGTGAATGTTGCAGTTTCGTATGTACCATGGAGCACAAGTTATAGCCCTTAGGAACTTTCACTGCGTTCTTTGTACTTTATCAATATAAGATCTTTATTTATTTTTTTTTTTAATTTAGAATTATTTTGGTCAATTGTGCAAAATCAATTTAACCAAAAATAGTTAATAGATGTATCCGGTTAATAGAGGCCCGGTAAACCGACCTTTTCACTTTAACTTTCAAATAAAAGGAGCTATGAGAAAAGTTTGAAATAAATATTAAAGGAAGTGCCACATGACAATTTTTGACTATAAGGAATATCTTTGAAGTTTGTATATTTTGTCAATATTATGCAATTAGTTGCCACCAATGTAGATTATTTTATGGACATTCGTAAACTGAAATGTGTAGTTAAACAAAAATAAAGCTTAAATTGACTTATATTTTCAATAAAAAGCCTAATTAAATTTGTAGTTTGTAGCTTTGTAGATGCTAAAACACATAAGATCTCATTTGTATCTTTAATTTAAAAAATATTTCGTGTGTTTTACTGAGTAATGAATTACGGGCAAACTGTTGAGCCGTTTGAGATAATATTTACAACTTATGTTCCTAAAAGTTTATTGAAGATCTGTGTTTAAAGAAGGAGTCGCTAGACTTTGAAAACATGAAATGAAAACAGCCACCTGAGCAATTTTGTGGATCTTAGTTCAGAAACTTTACTAACTTAGTTTCCCCAAACACTACAAGCGAAATAGAGGGGACTTCTATCAGTCAAGGACATGTACTAGATTCTATTTTATTGAAAGAGACCCAAAGTTTGACGCTGGCTCCAAATGGCAAATAACTTAATACTTAATAACCAGTCGCCACCTGTATTATGTTGTTGTTGTTGGCAGTCCTCGTTCGGAATACTTAGATTTCCCAGTCGTTCCGGTACGAGGAATCGACTGCCGTGAAAAAGTGTATTATGAGGTGATACTGCTATGTGAACCTTATAGTCGACACAAAATCTTTAGCATTCCGATATATTCCTGTTTTTCTGGGAGTCAAGAATAATAAAAGAAAATTAAGAAATATTAGGGGTACTCGTTTAAACTACTAAATGCCTGTTATACCACTTAAAGCTTAAATATTTAAAACATATTAAAAAATGTGTCAAAAATTGTATAGAAAATTTTTTACAATACTATTCAAGTTTTAAGCAACAATTTTGGCTCTTAAACTGTCTGTTAAACATACGAGATGGGGTTACCAAAATAGCATTTTCAATGTGTTTCAAATATTTCATAGAAAATAATTTTATCAGGGCAACGCTGTTCTTTGATAAAAAATAAAAACAGAAAAAAATTATTAAAATTTAAATGTTTGGAACAATAAATAAGAAATTATAATGACAGAGGTAAGAAATATGTAAAAACTATTTTCTATGTAAATTAATTTGTTCCATTATAGCCATTAGCTTTTGGAAAAGAAAATGAAGCGCAAGTGTGATAAGCCTATACAAAATCATAAGGAAAAATAATTTAAGTATTAAGTTTAAGAGGTGCGTTCGTTTAACATTATTGCTAAATAGAAAAAATTTAAGAGTTGCTAAAGTTAGCAGTTTAAACGAGTACCCTTATTGAAAATTACAAAATTGTATGTATTTTTAAATTAGTTTATTGTAAACTGACAACAATTTTGATACTAAAATGTTTTTTTTTTAAGAAAGTATTCATTTTTTGAGTAAACTTCAGATATTATTTCTTGACAAATGGTTAATGTTTACAAAATAAAGAGAAAGTGGCACTTCCTTGACCGAGCCTTGCTCGGAGTTTTATGATAAGCATTTCAACGCAAATTTTAAACATTTCATATGTTTATTTTATAAAGTATATACTTGCGATACACTTTTTGTTTCTAAGCTAATTTGTTAAAAAGTAAAAAAAGTACTAAAAATATATTTTACACATTATTCTGTTTGGCCTTTTTCCCAAAAATTAGCAATAACTCACCTTCTAATTTTTTCAGCTGATCAAAACGCAATTTAAATTTTGTTTCCATATGTATTACTTAAAAAGCTTTAACATTACTAATTTTTCCCCTTTTTATCCCCTAATTTCAAAAAAGTTTCATATTTGGTACATCTTTTGTGCCAATTAATTTCAGTACATTTTAATAAAAAGCAGTTTACATTTTGTTTCTATTCAAATTACTCTATGGTATGTTAAGTTATCATTTTATCCCTTTTTTACCCATTTTGGAAGGAAGCTTTCATGGAAGAGGAACACGCTCGAGAGGATGAAAAAGGGACTTAACGCCTACTACTTTTGCAGGAACTCAGTAGGCAAGAGCTGGGGATTAAACCCAATGGTAGTATACTGGATATACACAACCATTGTAAGACCAGTTCTGACATACGGGCATAGGCATCTCTGGAGCCCTAAGGAGCACTCCTCAGGCGGCCTTAGATGTGATGCTGTCTCTATTCCCTTTAGATCTTTTCATAAAGGGAACAGCAGCCAGATGTCTGCTAAGGCTGCATGAATCAGGCATACTTAGGCACAGGCATACAGGACATACCAGTATACTGAACCGAACGAATGTCCCTTGCTTTCAGTCAGGTTCTACTGCATCTGACTATCTAGTCAAGGAACTGGTGTTCAGTTCTGTACCAGAGGTCGTTATTCCTGATAGAACCAGCTGGGATAATCGTCAATCGCTCTTTGAGGGGAACTCGATCTTCACAGATGGTTCTAAAATGGAAATCGGCACTGGCGCTAGTGTTTTCTTAAGAAACCAGAATATTAGGGAATGCTACAGGCTTAGAGATGAGTGTAGTGTCTTTCAAGCAGAAATCTTCGCCATTCTGAAAGCCACCGAACTTATCTCACACAATATTCCTGTGGATAGTGAGGTGTCAATCTACGTTGATAGTCAGGCGGCTCTTAAAGCCCTAGAAGGATGTAACATTACCTCAAAACTAGTCAAGTTATGTAGATCAGCTATAATCAGCCTAGCTGATACTTATAGGGTAAGACTTTGCTGGGTTCCTGGTCATTGCGATATCGAAGGCAACGAAATTGCTGACGAAATCGAAAGACTTGGCTCGAGTCAGGACCTGATACTCGCGGTGACAGAGATAGCTCCACCTATATGTCACCTTTTTATGGGTATCAAGTCTTGGATCGGTGAGGAAACAGCTAAGAACTGGCATAACTTGGACACTTGCACGATATCTAGGACCTTATGGCCCAACTTAGATATACGCAAGACCAAGCTCCTGCTAGGTCTTAACAGAACCAGTCATAGGAAATGCATAGGTGTTCTAACTGGACACTGCGCACTGAATTCCAGACGTAGTAGATGGGATGGAGCAATTCAAGACATCTGCAGACTATGCTTAGACGCGGACTCGTCCGAAACGGTCGAGCACATCCTCTGTCACTGTCCTATGCTCCAAAACCAAAGACTTAAATTTCTAGGCAATAGATTCCATGAGGAACTGGAAGACATACAGCAGTGCAAACTGACGGATGTTGTTGGTTTTATTTTGGGACTCAGATGGCTTAGTTGACGGGGCTCTTCCCCCTAGGGTAGCGTTTTTTGGTCAACACTTCTCTTCTATTCGATTTTCCTTCTCTATCTTTAACACTTTCTAGAACTACTCCCTTCACTCTTTCCTCTCTTTCTCTTTCCGCTATCATTTATTTACTTTCAGAAAGGATCACAATGGACCAGAAGGTCTCCGAGTGTAGATGTCATTCTCCTGGCATCACCTTTTCAACCTAACCTAACCTACCCATTTTGCCCTCCGAAATCAAAAAAGTACTAAATACGTTTTCAATATTTTTTTCACATCTATTGATTGTAGTACAAAGTTCCTTTCTATATTCTTTGATTCAAAAGATAAGAATTGTTTAAAAAATGAAAAAAAAACTATTTTCACCCCTTTTTACACCTCATTAGGAATAGCTTAGTATGCTTATTTTCATAGCTGTTCAGAACGTAACAAAATTTTGTTTCTATACCTATTACTTTAGGAGATATGACGTTTTCGATTTGTCCCCTTTTTTTTACCCCCTTAGAGGCAAAATTTCCAAAAGTCCTTCCTTACTGTTTTATATATATATATATATATATATATATATATATATATATATATATATATATATAAACAATTATTGCTCGTTTAAAGATATAAGATAAGATTTCATGCTTAGAAGTAGTAAAAACTAAATAGGAACTCACATTTTATTTTCTTTTTCAGGTGAATTTTGCGATACTAAAATAAAGTTTTGTAGTGAAGATTTTAATCCGTGCGCCAATGGCGCTACATGTCAGGATCACTTTACCCACTACTCTTGCGACTGTATGCCAGGGTTCCATGGCATAAACTGTACTGACAATATTGATGACTGCCAAAGCCACATGTGTAAGAATGGAGGAACTTGTATCGACGGTATCAACGATTATATTTGCATGTGTCCAGAAGACTTTACGGGAAAGTATTGCGAAGGTCATAATATGGTGTCTATGATGTATCCCCAAACATCACCCTGTCAAAATCATGAATGCAAACATGGAGTGTGTTTTCAACCAAATCCAGCCGGTTCTGATTACTTGTGTAAATGTCACCCTGGCTATACCGGAAAATGGTGCGAATATTTGACAAGTATCAGTTTTGTACACAATAATTCATTTGTTGAGATGGAGCCTCTGCGAACAAAACCCGAAGCCAATGTGACTATAGTGTTTAGCACAACTGAACAAAACGGAATACTCATGTACGACGGTCAAGACGCACATTGGGCAGTTGAGCTCTTTAATGGTAGAATACGAGTAAGTTACGATGTCGGAAATTATCCAGTCTCGACTATGTACAGCTTTGAAATGGTAGCTGATGGGAAATATCACTTAGTTGAACTTCTGTCCATTAAGAAAAACTTTACATTGCGGGTCGACCATGGTCTCGCTAGGTCTATTATTAATGATGGATCGAATGAATATTTGAAGCTTACAACACCACTTTATTTAGGTGGCTTACCTTTCGACCCTGCTCAACAAGCTTATAAAAATTGGCAACTTCGCAACCTAACAAGTTTTAAAGGATGCATGAGAGAAGTTTGGATCAATCATAAATTGGTTGATTTTGAAAATGCTGCTCGACAACAAAAAATCACCCCAGGCTGTACTTTATTAGAAGAAGAGGGAACTGAGCCAGATGATGAACAGGATTTTATGGACGAGACTCCTCATACTAGCAAAGAAGTAAGTTATATTAATGATCTATATTTGACTATATTAATGATCTATCTTTGACTATTATATTAGATTGATCCATGTGAGAATAATAAGTGCCGTCGAGGAAGCCGTTGTATTCCCAACTTAAGCTCCCGAGATGGATATCAATGCAAGTGTAAACACGGGCAAAAAGGACGTTATTGTGAACAAGGTGAGGGCACTACCGCCGAGCCCCCAACAAGCACTGGTATTAATCATTCATTTCTTCATTCATTACTAACCATTTTTTTACTGAATGATCGATATATGATATTCATTTGCTTATATCGGGTGTTTTTTTATAGAGTGAAAGAAAATAGTTCAATGGGGTTAAATATCACGATCTTGGTGGCCAACAAATTAAGCCATTACGTAAAATTATTCTTTCATCAAAAGTTTCTTTGAATGTGTCATGTGGGCCCGTCCTGTTGGAACCACATATCAACAAAATTAATGCCAATAATTTATGTACAAAAAAAATTCAAATTATGTTCCTATACCGTTGACCATTGACTGTAACATCCTGACCATCATCGTTTTTGAAGACATATGGGCCAATGACTCCACCAGCACATAAAGCACACCAAACAGTAGTTTTTTGTGGTTGTAATGGTGTTTAGACAAAATCTTGTGCTTATATACGTACCAATTCAACCAGAAATGGGCTTCATCGAAAAATAAAATTTTGAAAGGAAATCAAAAATCAATATCAATTTGTGCTTCAATCCATCCACCGAATTGGTCTGGTTGGTGTAAGTCGATTCGTAATGAAATTTGAAAGTAAACTAACCAAAAAGCAACCATCAGCTGTTAAATAGGTGGTCAAGTAAAGTGGCACACAGTGACACTTTAAAAACACCCGATAGTATCAAGATCTTTTTGACTTTTTATAGAAAGTGTACCTATAAGAGTTGAAATTATTACAATTTTTATTCTTTTATATTTTTTATATTTAAATATCTAACTACATATATTAATAAAAGAGTCATGTGTATATGTAATCAGTAAACTCAAAAACTATTGCACCGATTTTGACCAAAATTTGTGCGTGTGATGTATGGGGCATGAGGAGTGTTTTTGTGAAGTTTCGTTTTTATCCGATAGATGTCACCACTTTTTATATTTTTTAAGTTTTTTCATAATCGTTGAACATTATATTTTAAAATTTCATAGTTTGGAATTTCACTAATCTTTATTAATACATACATTCATTATTTTAGTAATATTTCGCTAAAATACTCTAAAATCGACAAATTAAAAAATAAAATGTGTAAATTTTATGAAGTTTATAAAGTTTAATAGTTAAGTTTCCTTGCAATATTTATGTTCATTTTAGCTCTTAAAAGTCTATTTCCACTTTTATAACTATTTTTAAAATACGCGGTAAGGGTATCCACTAACTTAAAAATCTAAAACAGAGACCGAATATTAATACTTTTAAAACAATATTTTCATATTTTTATCCATATCATTGAAGTTTAAAAAATAATAAAAATCCCTAATGATTTTTAATTGTTCGAAAAATTTTGTATCGTTTTTCAAACCGATGAAAATAAAAAATAAAAAAATAGTTTGGGATATATATCAGTTCAAAATAATATTCATTTATTTTCATCCGATGAAAAAAAATGTTGATAGAAAATATTCAAATTTTGTTTCTGTATTTGTCCTGGTTTCATTCATCATAATGTTCTTGCATAGATTAGGCAACTCCAAAATCCTTGTGCCAGCTGCCATAGCAGGGGGATTTCTCGCATAAAATTACCCCCTTTTAGTAGTATATTCAGTCATGTTGTTTCTTTCCATGCTTAAAACATCGTAAATGCTAAGTCGATGGGTGATGGGTCCAAAGACACAAGCCACGTTTGTATAGCTAACCGCTCGATCCGAGACAGACCCCGGTTGCAGCTGCAACTAACATGTTGAACAGACGCTGCATTTTCGTACTTTACCAAGTACAATTATCTTAGACCCTTAGACCAAATACGTAGGAATAGCTCTAAGATAACTCCTTCTTATATTAGCCCTGACCTAGAATCCCACATGGGTTGTTTACCGCATCTAAAACTAGGTTGCTCAGGTTTCCGGGATGTACTACGAGGAGGTTAGAGTGGGAATTGGATACAGTTCTTATCTGGTAGCTGGAGACGCCAGGCAACTGCTGCATTCTACCAGGCCCTATGCTCCAATGGGAGTAAAGGATGACAGAAGAAGATTTGTCCTGGTATAAAAAGTCTTTAGAACGTTTAAATAACAATAAATTCAATTATTGTTGCAAATTTTATGTTGAAATGCTTTTGCGAATCTATATATAAGGTTTAACTTCGATATCCTAAAACATTGCACTTAATTTGAAACATATTCACACATTCATTGTTGAAAATTTTAAAAATATTTTATTTTTTCAAAATCAAAACAGAAGTTCAAAAATAAAACAATCAATAGAATATTTTTCTATTCGGATATTTATCGTTAAAGATATTTAAAATTTTCATCATGAGGGATATTTATATTTCAAATATAAATCCCTCTTTTTTATTCATCGAAATAAAAATAAATTTTCATCGGCAATGATATTTATACTTGATTGATTTAAAAAATAAAACAATATTCGGTCTCTGATCTAAAATGTCTTTGTCACATACGTATAGATACTAGCATATGTATGTGTATAAAATTAAGCAGGGTTTAATATTTGGTAAAATAGTTTTTCATATTAAATTTAGGCTACGGAAAAATATGAAAAATTTTTCATTTTTCAAATAGCATAAACAAAAAATATTTCATTCATAGAGCAATTTTTGTTAGTTTTTTAAAATATTTTGGGTTTTCAAATATTTTCATATTGTTGGTAGCATACGAAATAAATATTTTCTGGTAGTAATATTTTTTTGGTAGCAAGAATTTTTCATTTCAAAATATTTTTCTAACAAAATATTTGAACTTAAAATTTATGAACTAAAAAAATATGAGAAATTTTGAAATTTAAACTACCAATAGCAGACTAAAAATTTTTTAACTACAAAATATGAAGAATTCAAATATTGAAACTAAAAATTTCAAATATTGAATCTAAAAATTTCAAATTAAATTGAATTGAAAAAATATGAGGAATAAAAAGTTTCAATAACCAAAAACTAAAATTACAAATTGATCATCAAAAAGAAACTCAAATGAAATTTGGAAGATAAAGACAAAAAAATACTTCATATTTGTATTATTTGCTAAAGATGCAAATACAATTAAGGAAAATGTTGATTTCAACAGAAAGAAACGATAACGATAAAACGGTAACCACCATAGGTGGAATCGGTATATTCTGCTGTTGTTTGTAACGCATAAAAATATCGGTCTGAGAACCACCTATACCGATCGATTCAGAATCACTCGCTGAGTCGATTTAACGATGTCTGGCTGGATTTTTGTACAAGTATTACCACTTCGGGTACCTCCCATAGGGATGCCTTTCCGAATTAGAGTTTTTGGCCCTTTACAGCCACAAATTATTTGTATTTTATTAATGTTCAGCGTAAAAATATTACATATGGTAACAGAAATCAGTATACCTTATTTTGTAGGAATTGGCTCATATTTGACAATACATACTTAATATACAAGACACAATCGCAAAAGTCTTTTAAAACCCTATGAAAGCACAAAAACATGAATTTTTACTTTTATTTTCTTATGTGGACAAAACGAAAAAACAGATTTTTTAAAGAAATGACCGATATCATTAAAATTTATAGAAAGAATTATGGATAACCAAAAAATCTTCTTATAAAATTATCAATAATTTAAATTTGTCTATATATTGTCTATATAAATAGAGGTATGACGTAAATTAGAATTGGCGCTTTAGTTTGACTTTGTTGATTATTTCTTTTATTTTAAGAAGTTTTCTATGTTTCAGAATTTAAAGCCTGCAATCAAGTTTCAATATTATAATTTAAACAAATTTTAAGTTGTAATATTTGAATTCCTCATATTTTGTAGTTAAAAAATTTTTAGTCTGCTATTGGTAGTTTCAATTTCAAAATTTCTCATATATTTTTAGTTTCATAAATTTTAAGTTTGAAATGAAAAATTCCTGCTACAAAAAAATATTACTATCAGAAAATATTTTTTTGTTAGCAATTTTTATAGCAAAACTAAAAAAATAGCTTTTCCAATGAATTTTAAATTTATGAAATATGGATTTAGTTTCAATATTTATAGTTTTTTATTGCCGAAAATTATTTGAATTGAAATATTCAACAATTTTTATACAAAACTCGTAGTAAATTTAAACCCTGAAATTAAGTTATTTGCCAAAGGCAAACTGTAAATGGTTTAAAAGCCATACAATGCAATTGCTCAATTCTGGCAATTTAACTTGACCACAATGCAATTGTAATTGCCAGCAAGGCAAACCGGGCCCAGATAGTTAAATAATATTAAAAACTCATAAATTTTAGAAAACTAACAGCCTAACCAGATAACAAATCATAATTCCCACGACATTCGAATTAGAACAGGGGGTACTTCTCTCAGGCAATGAGCTGCATCCGATTCTATTTTTAGACTCATTGAATCGAACGGCAAATGCATTAGTTACAGATATATTACATAGCCTAATAGTCAATAACCAGTGGCTAGCTGAGTTATGAGGTAAACCGCTTTTTTCAAAATGTATTTTTTCAAGTGGGTCTTGGCCGGGGATCGAACTTGGGACCTCTGGTATGCTAGGCAGATAACTAACCTGCTATGGTACGGCGATTCACAAATACATTCAAATATTTCAAAAGCTTTCTTCGATTAATTAAAATAATAAAATAAAATAAAAACAAATCCAAAAAAATGTTTAAAAAAAATTTGTGTTCTTTAGACAAAATAGCATATCGTGAGCCTATATTCAATACCGACTATGAACCAAGTAAAATATATTACAGCCTATTTTTGAAACTACTATTTTTTCAAGTTGTACGTCAGCAGACGAAAAAAATGAAGTTTTGGTTTTTGTATTTTTTTTTTTTTAGTGAAACGAGAAAAAGCTTTTAAAATGTTGGTTCGTGTATAAAACGTATAGGCGAATGTAAATGCCAAATGAGGCAATTAAAAAATTCTAACCGTATAGAAAATAAAAACACTTTTATTTAATTTTTTTGTCAGGGGTTGTCTCCTTCTTATGCAATGCATTGTGTTGTGTTAAAACTAGAAAAAAGTTATGGGAGGGGGATAGGTGGAGTAGTGTTTGCGGACATTTGATCTGAACCACCCTATATTGCTACTGACTGGCAAAACTTCTGCGGGAAGCAGATTCAACATACGAACTGTGCGGCTAATTTAGTTAGAGCCCATTCGAAGGTAGTAACGATAAAACAATAGAGTTGGATTATCTACTTTCACAATGAAAACTTTTGCTCCCTCCTACACTCGGTAGAGAAGCTCCAAAATAGTTTAATTTAATTTTGAAAAAATGTTAAATTTTATTATTTGTAGGGTTATATAGGTACATTTTACAAAAGTATAAATTTTTACAGGAAAAACACTCAGAAAAGTAATAAAATATTTCATGGCAATCCGATTATTTGATATTTCATTACGAAGCTTTTACTTCTAAACGAAAAAAGAAAATGAACTCAATTTAGAGCTTAATCGTTTGGCTAGTAATCCATTGCCTTTTAACCAGTTTTGTGAACAGGCTGTTAAGCTTTTTTGAAATTATAACTTATGTCAATTTGACTGTTTAAATGACCTTATGAATACCCTAAATATGTATTTGAATAAAAAAATTAACGTAATTTGTAACATAGAATATGTTAAAGGTCGTCAACTGATCAATTAAAATTTAGTAGTATACTAAACATACACTAAATTGAAGCTTTTTGCACTAAAATTTTTTATGAAAAGTTTTTTATTTGTTTTTTTTTTATATTTAAACAATATATTAAAATCATAATAAATCTTATAGATGAATTTAACAAGAAAATCTCTTCGAATTAAAGAAAAAAAATTAAAGAAAATGTGTGTAACATAATATCATACTTTTTTGTGCAACTATTTGTATTCATTAAGAGAAATAAAAGCTCTTTTAGGCTTACCAAACTATATTACTGATACGTACTTTTGACAAGTACCAGGTGTACTTTGACATTTCGTCGGCCCTCTATGTATATTTCTATATGATTTGTAACATAAAGATAACGATAATAATAAAATTAATGTATTTGTTTAACGAAGAATTTTTTAATTAGTAAAAACAAAAAAAATCGATATTCTATTTTCTTCCTACGCATTTCACATAATTTTTCATATTTCTGAAAATAGTTTAAAACTTAATAAAAATAAAGTATTTAAACATTTTATAGTGACGTCAAATTGCCGCAAAGAACAGGTCAGAGAATATTATACAGAAAACGATTGTCGGTCGCGTCAGCCCCTTAAGTATGCAAAATGTGTCGGAGGTTGCGGTAATCAATGTTGTGCTGCAAAAATTGTACGAAGGCGAAAGGTGAGAAAGGAATAATAAATTATTAAAAAAAAATATATAAAAATATGTATTTATATTACAGGTACGAATGGTGTGCAGCAACAACAGAAAGTATATTAAGAATCTTGACATTGTAAGAAAATGTGGATGCACAAAAAAGTGCTACTGACTGAAAGATGCGACTACCCAATTGCATAATAGCAGCTTAGATACAAATTTAGAACAACGTAAAATTATCACCATATTAAGTAATAGTAGTAATAATTATGTTAATACAATTAATATTAATAGTAATTATAGTTTAAGTGATAGTATTAAGATAACAGAAAAACTATTTAATTCATTTACTAAAAGTATAAATGGGGAAACGTCTAGTGCAAATGCAAAAGGCAACAATACCCAAAAGGCAAATATTGACGATTACACAAACAAATATGAGACTGAAGGCGACGACAACAACGAATACAGTTACGAAAATGATGAGTTTGATGAACGTATGCAGCTTAATCCAAGTTCTGATTTTTACGATGACGATATATATGACAGCGATGATGAAGGCGAGCCGGAAATATTGCCAGAAGCAAAGAAATTAGTGCAATTAGCTTTTAATGATAGAACTAAAACCGATAATAACGAAGAAGAAGAAGATATGGGATACGATGAAGACGATGAGCGTATTGCCATTGCAGTGGAGCGACCCAAAGAATTGCGCTCTCAGCTAAACCTAAATAATAAATTTTTAAATAGTGAGGGAAGTGGGGGAGGTCTTGAAAACAAAAATATACACAACTCATATAAGAGTTATTCTAATGAAAGATTAAATTTTGATTATGCAAATTCTTTTCGGCAAAAAACACAAATATCGACAGAATATGGTCATGGTGAGGTTGGAGTTATTGCATCGGATGTTGATTTGCGAGAAAGCAGTGGCAATTTTGCTAACGATGATGAAGATAATGATGACGACAGCGATGACGATGACGATAGCGAAAGGTTTTTTAACTCTAAACGAAAATCAAATAACCGTTACTTTAGAAAAAATACTAACGATGCTATAAAAATTATATCAACACCTCTGGGCAAAGTTGGTATAGTCTATCAACAAACTCCTCCACAAAATGATAATAGTAAAAATACCGAAAATGTGGATAAAAAATCGACAACTTTCACCGACTTTGATGCCCTATCGCCAGATCCAGAGAGTAGTCATCGTTTGGCGTCTTCTCATCCGAAAATTACACCCGTCTTAACACCCGATGGCAAGGTTGCCCTGCTTTACCGCGGCGACTCCGAAAACTCCAAGTACGAACCAATTCGAAATCTGACATCGCACAAATTCAACAACCCGAAAATAAGCGAAACGAATTCAGATCGAAAAAAAACTGGTAACTTAGCGGACAATGAGTCTAGTCGAAGCAGTGAGTATAGCGATGCAGATTCAACGGGAGATCTTGACGAAGACTCAGATATGCAAACACCTACCAGTAACATGAGGAATAATAATGGCATTAAGATGACGACAGAAGAACAAGCCGCAATTTTGCCAGCACTAGACATTGCTCCAACAACCGGATCCTTTATTATCAGACCAACTGACTCCGTTTTGCCTATGATTAATCGACCACTTTCTGAAGTTCTTGGAATTAAAAAGAACCAGTTTAAGCAATTTAGAATTAAAGACACCTCATCAACAACTCCATCATCGTCTGAATCATTAAATCCAATTAATATGGATAATTCAGACACAAACAAATTACATTTTCTAACAAAAGTAAATTTAGCTGATTATCCCACATCATCTCGAACACGCAATTACGACTTTGATTTTAGTCGTGATAATACAATGTTAGATGAACGTTCTCGCAGCAAGGAACATCAAGTAAAATCCGATGCCAAAACCAATCATGAAGTTATTGGTACTAATGGGCCAATGAGCGAAGATATTTTATCAAAGACTGAAGTTGTAAACTTGGCAATAATTCCACACTTCGATGAAGAGCTCGAACGTCTCCAAAGGTTAAGAGAATATGAAGAACGTCGACATCATCGACAACGGCAACGTCAAAAACAAAATGAAGAGGATCTTTCCGGCATTCATTGTATCATGCAGGCCATGATGGGTATAGCGGCGATATCAACCGTATTTGGAATGCTTGGTACATTTTTCAAGCAACGTATTCTCGATCAATTACGATTAATGCACTGGTAGTACAACAAGGGTATTCGATTGTTTATTTCTTCACAATTGAATACCCCTTCATCTCAGTTGTTTGTGTTAATACTATCATTCTTGATCTGTTAACGATTCTCTTAAGAACATTTCAGACAACAACAACCATTATTATTAGAACTTTTTCCAATTTAACATTTTTTTATTTTTCTTCAACGTGAATTCCGTTTTTATACATATCCTATACAAACAAATGTACATTTAACCTCGTTCTTTGAGATTCCTGAATGCAAACCTACATACCTACATCAAGTCACGATCGTCAAGTTTCGAATGTAAACTAGCAATAACGAAATTGCATCTATAATCTCTTGTGACTAAAAATTACTAATAACACTAAAAACAAACATATTTTACTAAAATAATTAACAAACATACATGCATATAGTATATAAAAAATCAGAAAATGTGTAAGCTACCCAGAAGTTATCGTACATACACTATTAAAACTAAACATATACGTACATACTCTACCATACATATTTAGAATGTACATATTTACAATACACCATTACTATGTAGCACACCCAAAGGTGATATTATGCAAATATTCAGTATTTTTAAAACATAGACAAACACACATGTATACATACAACATACATACATACATACATGCATGCATACATACATACATACATACATACATACATACATACATACATACACACACATACATACATACATATATACATACATACATATATACATACATACAAACATATACACATACATATATACATGCAATAGCATTTCTGATAATATTAAAACTGATCCAAAACAACTTCTAGAATCCAGTTTTAATTTATATGTATGTAAATCTTGCTCACGTCCGCTGTAAAGAAACTTGGAGTAAACTTATTTTATTTAAAACATTTGACGAATGCATATATTTTGTGGTATTCAGTCTCAAACTTGCCAATATTGACTTTTACTTCAATATTATTTTACTTCTTAGTTTATATTATTATTTGCTGTCTTCATTTAATTTACTTTAATAGTTGGAAAAAGGGAGGCAAAATATAAGTGTTTAAGCATAGTTCAAAAACATGAAAAAGTAAAAATTTAAATATTATATTTGCAATAAATCCACATCACAAAAGACGAGATTCGGACCGATTATTCATTTGTTGCCTTTTATTTTTCTCAAATTTGTGAGAAAAATACAAAATATTTGAAATTTTTTTTGGATTAAAATATTAGAAAATATTTGTATGTTATTTTTTTTTGTAAAAAGGCATCTAAAAAACAGAACAACTATTGAAAAATTTAAATTCTTATGTTTTCCCCTCTACTAATTTGTCGAGTTCAAAAATCTGATTTTCGTAAAACAGTTAAAACAACACTATTTTCTTTAATATTAAGTCAAGTGCATCTATTATAAACGTTGTACCTCGTGACACAAAAAATCTCTTCTGTTTTCTAAAAGTATAATTCTAATTTTATACCTTTCACCACCTTAGATTTGGTCTTACAACACCCACCTTTAAGTATACCAATAGAAATATACTTACTTCCTCAGTCGATTTAACGATGTCAGTCCGACGAAATTCTAAAGATAATATGATGAAAATTTTCTCAAAATACATAGGTCTCCAATACTTTCGATAAATGTTATTCACCCCTATCGTGGATATCATCTCCCATCGGAATCGTGTTCCCAAAACTTTTTTACACTGTAAAAAATATCAGAAAAAAGATTTGGGAACACGATTGCCATGGAGATGATTATATTTTTATGAATTTTAAGACATATACAAAAATCTATATTCCAAATCTCATTGAAATCGGTCCATATTTAATTGTAGCTGTTTCTGTCAAATGTCACTAGTGAGACAAAAATCACAAAAACATTCGTAAATCTGATATAATATATTATAAGGCCCAATGAGGGAAAAATGTTTATATCATTACAAAATTTTGCAAATATATGTCTTTATGCAAGATAAATAACATTTGACCTCACTGACGTAGGGTATCATATAGTCGGTCTTGACCACCGACTACCACAGTTTTTTACTACATTTTGCTCAATTTAGTTAAATTGTTGAAATATGAAACAAATTATATGTATAAAATTTTTCATATTTAAAAAATAGCAATGCAAAAGTACAAAATTTTCAACACAATTTTTTTTTAATTCGATAAATCCGTTATAGTACGGGAACATTAGTAAGAATAACACACACGCATTACAACCAATACAAAAAGATTTTTACTCCATTTAAAAAGCGCAAAATAAATCTTTGCATAGTAACCAAGAATAACATCAAATGCTCTAATTTACCTTTAATTTTTTTAGTTTTGTGTGCATTAAGTATCCTATAAATAAAAAAAAAACTAATTTTAAAAGGCGTTTTACAATTAGTGTATTGCAATCACTTTTATTTTTGTTTGTTATTTTTGTTTTATATGCCTGCTTATCCTTTTAATTCCAGTTTTCTTTAGTTTTTGGTACGCGATATTATGTCCCAAGTTTAAGAGAAAATACTTCAGCGATTTCCTTGACGGGTTTGCCCTTATAGTGATTGCAATACACAAATTCTCTGTATTACACCTTTTGAAATTCGTTTTCCTGCAGTTTTTTTTTGTATCAATATAAGAAAATACAACATAATTTTAAGACATAACTTTTAATAACTCGATATACATTTAAAAAATTAATATTTTAACAGTTAATTAAAGCATTTGGTGTTATTCTTATCCATTGTGCAAACATTTATTTGACACTTTATATTGATTAAAAGTTGTTATGTATTGTTGTTGTTGCAATGCATGTATTTGTAAAAATTTTGTTGGTAACTTATTGTAGTTAAAAGGTGATTTTTTAAATTTAAATTACTTTTTAAATATTTTTTTACGATGCAAAAATATATTTAAAAAACTGTATAAGTTTTCATCCAGCATATAATATGCATACCAGAGAATCGCAATGGACCAACATTAAGCCACTTATAATTCATTTGAAGTATAAGTAACAACATGTCATTGTAATAAATTATCCAGAGTTACTCATACTTACTAAGTCTTTCATTTACAAATACAGCTAGAAACACATGTAGTCCCAAAATATGTTTGATTCATAAACTATCCATTTGTATTCTAAATAAGAAAAAAAAACTAAAAATTCAAAAATTGAATGTAAAGCAAAGAGTAAAAAACAATTCACTTCTCTCTTTGCTATTTACACGTTTTTGTATATCGTCATTTAAGCATCCACAATACAAATCAAAAAGAGAAAACAAACTAAAATACGAAAAGTATATATGAAAATAGAAATTATGAAAACAAAAATTTAAAACTCATGATTCAACTCTACTCATTTTTCGGATACTTAATGCGCTTCTCTGATGCATACATACATGTATTACCTGAAGTGAAATAAAACCAATTAAATTAAATATTGTTAACGAAATAAATTTCTTATAGATATGTAATTCGATACAAAATTGACTTGGTTGTCAAACTAATATTATTCGATTTCTATAAAATTTTGAAATTTTTTGCCTTACTTTAAATTGTTCAAATTCTGCAGAATTTTAAAATTATAGTAGTTTAAAGTTAAGTAAATGTTATTAAAAAATTACCTAAATTAAACACTTATAACTTATATCCGACAACTACTATAAAATATTTTTGGTAATGTCTAATATGGATTAAGTATAAAAATGTATTGGAAATACAGATTAACCTAAGCATCGAAAAGATAATTAACTTTTGCGATGAATTATACTTACAATATACATACTATGAAATTGTATTTATATCATATGATCACTAGGATTCAACACACATTCCAAAATGATTATGATAATCCTGACATAAATTAATGAAATATAAAAAAAGTGTAAACAAAAGCAACGCGTGAACAAATTACTAAAACTACAAAATATCCTGTAGATTAACCTGTACCACATTTATAAAAACTAGTTACAAGTATTTGTTGATTTGTAATTTTAAAAGAGTACGTAGGGTACACATATTTGTATATTTAGAAATACATAATTGATATAGATAAATGCAAACAAACCAATAAATTACACGTTTATTTTCCTCGTAGATCTAAATGCATTTAACTATATTAGATTAAATAAGATAATAAAATTTTTTTATTTATTAACTATTTTTCAACTTATTGTTGTAAAATGATTTAGATTAAAAACTAAGCTCAACGGTGAACTTAAAATATATATTAAATACATATTTTAGAAAACAATAATAAAACTAAATTATGAAATCTATATATATATATGCATATATATGCATATCTAATTTAAGAAAAAAAACAATGAAACGAAATAACATCTAAGCTGGGTAGTCGCATGTAAAAATAATATAAAACCTAAATATACTTATTTATAAACTATATTATAAGCATTTCTAATTACCTATAAATAATATACAATAAAATAATTATTTTTTTAATTTTAATAAGTTTGTTTAATCATAAGCAAATTCACTTTCTATCCCGTAAAAAAAAAAACAAAAAAAAAAACATTTCAAGACGTTATCGCTTTTTATTTAACCCTTGCACGCTCAGAGAATTTTAGCTATGTAAATGCTCGAACCCCACCTAGATCTGTCGGATTTGTTATTAGTTAAAAAAAATACAAAATCCTTTTTATTTATTTTGGAACACATAATAAAATATATAAAATGTTTTGCCTAGGTACCCTACATTTCTGCTAAACAAAAAATAAAAAATCTGTACGTTTTAAAAACAAAATCTCACTTGGGGCGTGCAAAGGGTGTAGTGCAAACATCGAATGGACATCGATCAAATTAAACAAATCTTTTAATTTAATCTAGACGAATCAAATCTAAAAATATTGATACTACGACAAATAACAATATTTTTTAATTTGTGATTTTTGGAATTTATTTTTATTTAGTATTTTCTTCATTTAATTTTAATTATAAAATTTGCAAATCCACATAAAATTTAAAGTTAACAAATTTTTTTACAACACGTATTTCAATTAATGTGCATATAAAATATATTTAATATATAAATGGCTTTTAAAGCCTTAAATATTTCCTTTTCGAGTAAATAAAATACTATCAATTGGTTACCCATTTTTTTAAAAATAGATTAAATGTGTCTCTCTATTATGTTGAAGGTGTGTTGTAAAATCGTCTAATGTGTTCTAACTTAATTTGGTAAGACTAAATTTATAGTTTGAATGCAATTACATGTTTGCACTTACGTATGTATATGTAAAATTTTCATTTAAAAATGAAGAACGAGATTTTTGATTTTAGCAATAATTTAGGTTTGATCACGTCAATATTAAGATTTTTATATTTTGTTTTTATTGTCTTTTATTATATACTTATGAATGTACATTATTACAAAGATCATATACAAAAAAAAAATATTATATAATTAATATTCATATGTATTTGTAAAAATTTTTATTTTATCTACTGTATGTAACTTACTTTATTCTAATACATGTATCCATTAATACAAATAAATTTAAAAAATGTGTCGAAATAAACCAATCGTAAAAACATAAAAATGTCTTATTCACACTTAACTCATCAGCTTTATATAATATAAAAATTTATAATAAATAAATACCAGCTACATATATTGAATGGCAAGTTATTTTAAGCTAGGAAACATGATATTTTTACTTTTCCTGATTAACTTTTTGGTTTATGGAGCTTATAGTTGCCTGATCCACCAAACCTGTAAGATAAAAAGACAAAGTAATAAAAGCATAGACAAAACCTTACCCAAATTTTACTTTTTTATACCCATCATTATTCGTCTTAGACCCCATAAAAATTATACCGATCGACTAAGAATCGCGAGAGTCGATTTAGCCATTTAGCCCTCTGTCTGTCTGTTGTCAAGTTTGTGAAGCTCCTGATGGGTGTACCCAGACGAATTATACACCGGATTTTAGGAAATTTCCATACGCAGCACGCTATTTCATTAAAATCGTTTCATAAACACCCGAGATATCGCTTAAATACTAAACTCCGATGTCGAATTTAATTTTTTTTTTTAAATGCAATTTTTTTAGTTTTTTTTTAATTCTCATCGAATTTTGAATTTTGGCGATATATTTGGTGTTTATATACCGATTTTGATAAAATTTAATAGCATATATAGTTACAAATTTTTTTTTAAATACTGTTTTAAAAAAAAAAAAATAATTTTTTTTAGAAAAATACAGTTTTTAAATCAAAAAATTAAAATTCTCATCGAATCTTGAATTTTGGCGATATCTCTGGTGTTTATAGACCGATTTTGCTGAAATTTAATAGCATGCTGCGTTGGAGTATTTTCTTAAATCTGATATACAGTGGTGGTCACGTATTTAGCACAAATGGTACCTGTTATCTCTTATAGATAATATTAATTAAATTTTTTTCACTACTTTCTTTTTGTTATGTATTATACGTGATGCGAAGATGAAGTCGTATTCCTTTTGTATACATATTTTTTAAAAATTATATTTATTTTTGCAATTATTTAAAACGAACCCATAAAAAATACTGGACATATGTTTAGCACAAATTAAAAACAATATTTATTAAAAATCAAAAACAAGTTCTTCATTTAAATTTCTTGAAAAAAACTAATATTTTGTAGGATATCCTTTATTTTGTATAACTGCCGCACATCTTTTAGGCACACTCTTCACAAGAGCCAGGCAAAGCTCATTTGGGATAGCGTGCCATGCTTTTTGGATTTCTCTATATCATTCCAAAGATTCTCAATAGGATTGAGATCCGGAGATTGAGCTGGCCATTTCAAAACATCTATTTGACTCTCCACCAAGCAACACTTCACAGTATGTGAAGTGTGTTTAGGGTCATTGTCACGTATGAAGTGCCAGCTAGGTGGCATCTTTGCCTTTGCATATGGTATAATGATATCGGCTAGGATATTTTTATAAACGTGTTGATCCATACCTGTGTCAATTTTGTGTATTGGACCAACTCCATGCCCTGAGAATGCAGCCACACCATCACCATGTTTTACAGTCTTTGGCGTATATTTTGGGTTGTGCTGCATGTTCGGAAGATACCATACGTATCTTTTTTTTATCAGATCCAAATCTGAAAAACTTTGATTTGTGGCTCCAAAGTATGTTTTTCCAAAAATCCTATGGCTTTTCCAAATGATGGGGCGAAAGAAATTCGTGACTTTAAATTCTTTTTTGACACATGTGGCTTGTGTTGCACGATATAGCCGCGCAAATTTTTTCATTAAGGCGTCTTCGTATCGTTCTGTGGGAGACATCAATACCATATTTTGATGACACTTCACATTTATTTCACTGGAGCTCTTTAAAGGGTCGGCCACTTACATTCTATGTATTAAAGAATCCTCTTTTGTTGTCGTTTTTCTTGGTCTAGGTGCCCGTGGACCTTTTTTAATTGTTCCGTGTGCTTTTATATGGCTCAAAGCATTATATACCATCTTGCTGGAGCAATTTAAACTACTTGTTATTTCACTTACAGGGCATACTCTCGAATTCATTTTATAAATCTGTGAATCATTTGTTTTTAGCCATGTCTAATAAATATTTTATTTCTAAAAAACCTTTAAAAACTTACCAAAAATTAATTAAAAATTAAAAAAATAACAGAAATGTAAAATGTTTAATATTTGTGCTAAATTTGTGTTTATCTCCAATTACATATTACCAACAAATAAATTATATATGAAGCAATTAAAGAAAGGGAATAACAAAAAAAGTAACAGGACTTGTCGATCACACCATAAGCTACTCCAACAGAAAAATATACAGTTTTGAAAACAACGCATAACTAGTGTGCTAAATATGTGACCACCACTGTATATTACGAAATTTAAAAAAATATATATATTGTTAAAAAAAAAAATCTAAAATTTGTCAATGTGTACATCGATATCATTTGCTTTGGCGATATCTCAGTTACTGATCTACCGATTTTTATGAAACTCGATAGTGTGTTGCATTAAATGATTTCGTAAAATTTGATATACAGTTCAAAAAAGTTTTTTTTAAATACACAGTTTTAAAACAAATTAAATTCGGTACTTTTCGGGACAACGAATTTAGAGTTTTGCCAATATCTCAGATTGTAATGTACCTATTTTGAATATCGTTTTGCTTTGGAGGTATATAATTCATATCGGTATAATATCCCCAAATTGTGGAATTTTAAACAAAAAACGGTTTTTATACAAATTAAAAAAATACAATTAAAAAAAATAAAAAAAATTTATTTGGCATCGAATTTCGAGTTTTGGCTATGTAAGTGGAATTATATGTTGCTATTTAATAGTGTACTTTGTAGAACACTATGTCGATATCTTGAACCGTTTCGCCGTACCTGCAACTTAAAATTTAAGAAAATTCTAGTAGATGCTTGGTAAATTTTACTTGTATTAAATTTAAACAAAAAAAAAAATAATTAATATTATTGTTTATGAAAGACCTATGCTGAAAGGTTTTTAATATTGGACGAGATTAACCCTTTCTTCACCGGGGTCAAATGTCAAAATTTTGATTTTCTTAAAATTAAACAATAATAATAACTATTTTTTGTTAAAATTTAATACAAGTAAAATTTACTGAGCGAAATTCTTCAATTTGTAATCGCAGGTACGGCGAAACGGTTCAAGATATTGACCCAATTTTTGGTTTTATTCTCCCATTTGTCTGTTTTAACACACTAGAGAGCAAATTCTAAATTTGTAATATTTGTTGAACAAAATTTTCAAAAAATTAAAGAAATTAAGGTGAATAAATTAATTTTCCTAAATCGTTTAATATTAACAAAAACCACTCAGTTATAATCACCGGTACTTGTGCTATATTATGTCATAAAAAATTAATAACTTTGATTGTTATCTTAGGAGTGCGGCAACGCTAAAGGCAACAATTTTTTCGTTTCGTTTTTTTTTTTTTTTTTGTAAACACACAGTCTTACAATTTTGGATCAAATTTTCAAATCTAAACTTTTAGACCTAGTGTCACAATATTCCGTAGAAAAAGTTATAAAATTCGAAAAATCATTTTCCTTCATACAAAAAATTGTCACCCTACTATACATATAAGTCATGTAGGTATGCCATCTAGAAACTCATCAAACTTGATTTCAGCATACCGAAACTTGTCTTAAAAAAGTGACTTTTGAACATTATGATGGGCTTTATTAATATCCTTCCTAAGTGTTGTTGTCAAAAGTCTAATCTAAACAAGTCCGCAAAATATTCTCATTAAAGCAACCATTTATTCGGTCCTCTAACTTTAAAGATATTTGCACTTAAATACAACCTTTCTCAATTTACGAAATGTTACAATATTGTGTAATTTTTGAAATTGTTTGTATTACAATCTACCTCCATAATATTTTAGACCCAATATAAGGTTATTCACTTCTCAGTAAAAAATATATGGATTAATCCATAATCGATCAACAAAGGAGTAATGACTTGTTCATCCATTTGGAGTAATAAGCGAGCTATCGAAACTTTTTATTTTGTTTTGTTGTTTATGCCTCGCTTAATACTCCAAATGGATCAACGAGGGATGCATCAGTTCGTTTTTTTTCTTTGACATAACAAAAAATATTTTGCTCAAATTAAATTGGAATGGATCATAAAATAACCAAATACATTTTTTTTTTACTTTTTTTGTTTCGGTAATTGGTGAATTTTTTATTGCATGTTTTAAATAATATATTACGCGTTGTCTTTTCTTTAAAACTAATTTGAACTAACTTTTAATTCTAGAGCTTTAGAAGAGGAAGCCCTACGCACTGCCGAAAAAGCTGCCGCACGTAAGCCTAAGAAGAAGCTGCTCGCCAGGCAGAAGAAGCCGCTTGTCAGGCAGAAGAGTCTGCACGTCTAGCCGAAGAACAACGCAAACGCCAAGAAGAGGAGGAAGAAATGAACCGTTTGGCTGAAATCGAAAGACAAGCTGAGGAAGCTATCAAGGCCGCCAAGGAAGCTGAACAAAAGTAGATAAAATCTACAATAAATTTTAAATTTTGCGCTTACATTTGAGTTTTCTTAATTTTCCAGAGCCCTTGAAGGCACGTTTCCAATATACATAAATAAAAATCAATATTTTCTTATTTTTGTAAAAAATAACCAAATTTGTATTTTATATGAATGTTTATTCCCTTTATGCTCCTTTAGGAGACAAAAACGATTACTCCCTCTGTTGTCATTTTCAAGACTAAATGGAGCACTCCATAAGGAGCTTAAAAGGAGTACTCGTGTCTGCGGACATGCTGTGTTAAAAAACCTATGAGTTTCGGAGTTTTATGGAGTAATCCATTACTCGCAAAGGTGAGCTCCAAGAGTACTCTTTGGATGATCCTATTTTTTACTGGGTTATTAAAGTATTATTCATATATCGCCCAAAAATTACAGGTATTAGAACATACTTACAGAAAATCAATATACAGTGGAATCGCAATAGAGTGAACTAATTCGTGCAAGGCCTGTACACTATTGAAAAAGTTCACTCTAAAGAGTCTATAAAAAAACACTTTTTTATACAAAAAACATCTATATTTATTAAATATTATTATATAATTACAAAAGAGTAAAGTAATTTTCAAGAGTTTTTTGCTTTGTACAAGCATTTTTTACTTTTTGCACCGCTAAATCGCGGAATTTATGCAAAACTAAAATATTTTCGTAATTGTTGGTGTTATTTTCGGCCTGCGCTGCTGTAATGTCTGGTTTGGCTACTACTACTTCCTCGATGTCAGTGTCAGTCTCAGAAATGGCATCGGAAACTCCTTCAGCAGAAATTGGAAATGAACTTTCAGCATTGTTCCATTCTGTAATGTCATCAATGGTAAAAACTTCCTGCAAATAATAAATTTAATACATATACCTTTGGTGGATGCTATACAAACTCACGTTTGGGTTAGCAGTTTGAAGCATATCTAAAATTGGGTATAGTTCTTCCAGATGTTGTTGCCGAAGTGACCTTTGCAATATGTTTAACGGCATATTTTCCTCGTCGGCGTCACTATCTTTTTCTATCTGCACAGAATCACCCAAAAGACTTGACCAGCATTTTTTTTTATCATGTTCGGTTCCAACTCATGCCATGAAGAAAATGTTTTCTATAATTGAGTTTGGTCAATTATGTATAAGAAAAACAAAAGTTCACTCTATTGAGTTGGGTACTGTTCACTCTATAAAGTTACTAATGGAAAAAATCGGGAGTTCGTAGTATCAAGTAGTTTATATTACCAAGTGTTCACTCTATTGCGATTGCACTGTACATACATTAGTATTTTTGTTGGATTCACCTAAATCAGTCTTCAGAAATACACATACTTGTAACGGACTAAAAACTCTTTCTCTTTACTTTTGTAACACCATTGGTGAAGGGTATTTAAGATTCAGCATAGCCGAATATAGCACTCTTACTTGCTTGTCCTATAATGACTCAGTACCCATTAATATATGTAATAGTTTTATTAAATAAATTTTTTATTCAACTATGTATTATTGTAGCTAAAACTATGATTAAGGCTGTTTTAATATTAAATAAATTACACGTTATAGGCAAAATGTATCATTTTAGACACTTTTTTAAATCCATATATCTGGTAAAGGTGGACGGAAGTGGTTGAGATTTTTTTTGTGTCTATTAGATGGGGTCCAAAGTGAAAAAAAAAATTATATTTGATGTATTTTTTTTAATGTTCCACTTAAATTTGGGAAATTTATAAAAAACCACCATCAAGTTGTGTTAAATTCAGAAACAGAGTGCAGCATACAAAATCTTTACCAAAACTGAAAAAATCGCTAAGCTAATTGGTATTGTTGGTAAAACCTTTAGACTAAATTCGGTTGCCCTAGCTATATAGTTCAACATTTAAAAATATTTTAGTGGTTTCCCCAGTACTTACTTTGATCAAAATTCGGTCTCATAACCGGGTATAGTTTTACATTAATAAGTTGTTAAATACTTTTCATTGTGCTTAATATGTAGTTAGGCTAAACACGTTAATAGTACTACGGCAGGTCCATATATTTCGTTAGGAGTTCCTAATGCATTCATCATATATAAAGTCTGGGCTAAACATTGATTGATGGGTATCTAATTTCATAGGTGCAATCTTAATATAATGAATGTACCTCCAAATCTTTTTGATTGTAGATATTGTAACAATTTTACACACTGGCTGGTATATATATAGAGCTTATTCTCTCAAAATTTAGTGGCCATAGCTATAATAGTTTCTAATTTAATAGCTTTTAACTGAACTTTGCTAAAATTGTTGGTTTCCGTGAGTGTTTTTTATATGAAAGCTAAAGTCAAATATGGACTGATTCCTATAAAATTTGATAAACTGATCAAAAATTGCATAAAACTTCCCTATTTTAAATTTAATCGTCATAGCTATTACAATTGTATTCAATTTATCAGCATTAATGTGTTTCCCGGGGCGGGGTTATATGGGAGCTCTAACTAAATTTGAACCGATTTTGTCCATTTTCAACACACATCTTTTTCAAGATATCCAAAATACTTTCGTAAAATTTTGTCCCTCTAGCTCTTTTGGTTAAGGCGCTATCGTGCTTTTATCTGACGGACATAAACAACCTTTTCTTTATGTTTTTTTGCTATCGTGCTTTTATCTGACCTACAGACGGACATAAACAACCTTTTCTTTATGTATTTTTGTGTTTCCATAATTTTTTATATGGGAGCTATGGTGGAATGGTGACCGATTGTGACAAAATTTTGCACACTGGCTGACATTGACATAAGACTTCCTTGTGCTTAATTTAGTCTTACTAGCTTTTGTAGTTAAGAAGCTATCACGATTTTATCTGACGGACAGACGGACATAAATCCCCTTTTCTTTTTGAATTTTTGTGTTTTCGTAAGTTTTTTATATGGCAGCTAGGTCAAATGGTGACCGATTGCTGCAAAATTTTGCACACTGGATGGCATTGACGTAAGACTTTCTTGTGCCAAATTTGGTGGTTTTATTTGTTATACTTTTTAGCATTTAAGTGTATTTTAGGTGAAATTTAGGCTGTTTTCGTAAGTTTTTTGTATGGGAGCTATGGCTAAATGTGAACCGATTTTGATGAAATTCCACACGATGCATAGGGCTAATGTAAAACTTCTATAAACCAAATTTTATCATAGCTGCTATAATTTGTCATTTATTAACAAATAAGCGATTAGCCTAGACGAGGTTATACGGAAGCTATGGTCAAATGTGAACCGATTTTGCCCAATTTCAATACCAAAATTTTCTCGGAGATGAAGAATATTTTTACTAAGTTTCAGTGAGCTAGCTCCTTTCGTTTAGGCGTTATTGTGATTTCAACAGACAGACAGACGGACATCGCTCAATCGTCTTAGAATTTCATAAGGATTCAGAATATATATCGTTTTTGGTTTTTGAGCCAATATTAAGGAAATTACAAACGGAATGACAATCTCAATATACCCCCCATTCTTTTTGATGGTGGGTACAAAAATACCAAAAACATCAAAATTCTATTCTACAAAACATTACTAAGTTAATATTGAACTTGAAATCTAAATTTTTGTATTTTTTGAAAAACAAAAACCTTTGAAATCGTCGAAAAATAGATTTTTGACGACCATTTTTGTGAAGCCACCAAAAACTGATTTTGAACAACTACTTTTTTCGTAATTTTGCTCAATTTTGTCGAAATCAATTACTTTTAATACAATTTGCATCAATAATTTTTGTCCACTGATGGTACCACTGTGCGACGCACAGTAAAAATGCGTTTTGACAGAACAGTTTGTATGGGAGCTATGGTCAAATGTACACCGATTAACGAAATTTGGTACAGTAATTTTGGTTTACATAAGCAGTATATGTTTTGAATTTCATGAAAATATTTCATGAAAAATATTGATTTTTGCGGCCAAAATATCAATGTCGGTAATTGGGACCTATGGAAGGTACCATAAATAATGGACCGATTTTGACAAATTTCAATAGCCACTATCAAAAAAATGATCTGTTCCTAATTTCATCAAATCATCTTCAGAATTGCGACCTGTAGTTTGATTACATGGGGGTCCAGCCAGCCGTCCAGCTAGAAGGAAGGACGGACTGACATCACTAAATCGACTCAGAAAATGATTCTAAGTCTATTGGTATACTAAAAGGTAGGTCTAAGACAAATATTTCTTTGCGTTACATACATCAGCACAAACTTATAATACCCTTTCCACCTATGGTGGTGAAGGGTATAAAAAACTAAGAAAACATTGCTGCATTTCGTTTTTATATTTCATTTTTTTTTTTTTTTTTTCTAAATTTTGCCCAATGGCCAGGAGAATAGGAAAAAACTAAATTATAAATTTTTTATTGGAAAATGCTGCAGAAAAAATTGATCTCATGGATATTGCAGAATTCAAAGTTGTTTAAAAAATTTACATTTACAACTACTAGTTCCAATGTTTTTTAGTGTTGCTTATTCACAAAATTATAGAAAATTTTAGTTTAATATATTTTGTTGTTGAGGTCATTAAAATTGTAGAATATTTCTTAGATTTGCAAGATGTACAAGGGCTGCAAAAGTAGTTTACAATGAAGCGTGATTTCTCCTAGTTTAACACCAGTAACGTTTTAAAAGTAAAGAAAATCTTTATTGAGAGTTTTAGAAAAATATGTTTAGATACAAAGGGACAGTGTCACAATAAGTTATGTTCTTAGAACTATTTTTGCTTTGCTCAAATATACAGTAATTAGATAAAAGCTACAATACCAAATGTGAGAGAGATGTAAAACATACACATATAGCCAATTTTCACGATGCGACATGTCCCCTGAAACATTTTGACGTTTTCTTTTGGTGTCCCTTCGTGTTTCAAGATGCGTTTACATTATACTTTTTTTGTTGAAACAATGAGGGGACATTTTGACGTTTAATTGTCTATTGCAGTAGTGCCAGATGAATATATTTTTCACCGACACTCGGATGTGATCGCTAAAGTGGGGATACATTTTTTTTCATTGTAATATAATTTAATTTTAAATAATATCCCAAATAAAAAAATTAAAAAGGAATGACTTAAACCATGAAGGTTAGAGCGAAATCAACACAGGATATTCTTGTTGTTTGATAAAAGAGCTATCTTTAGACTCTTCGTCTTTTTTAATTATTTATGAATGGATGCAAATATTTGTATAACTCATTCACATTGAGCTCGAAAACTAGTTAGAGTAGTTTTCACCTTAAAACAATATTGAAAACTTTAGTTTTCAATGAAAGCTATTAAAACACCGATACAACACTGAGTTCATACCAATTATTACAACTCTATGTAAGAAAAATGAAAATATTAAAAATAAATGTCAGTTTAAAATAAAATATAAAAAAACAATCATTTTAATTTTTAAAAATTTCTGAAAAAACATTATGAAGTGATGAAAAAGTGATTATTTTATTGTTTTTTGATGCAATTTAATGTTCAAAAATATTTTATGTTCGGTATTTAAAACTAATCGCGATTAATAAATAAATTTCTCCCGAAAACTTATGAAATGCCAAATTTTCATAATGTGAATGGTAAAGTTTTCGATGGTGTTTTCATTTCCGAAAATACCTAAAAACTTATAGTGTGAATGGAATATTAAATACATTCTAAAGAAAATTTAAAAAGACATCGTCAGCTGTTTTTTCAATATTTCTTTTAGTTCAAAGTTTGTTTTTGTTTCTAATGTCAAATTATTGTTCTTATTCCGAATTATCCAATTGTTTTTGTTAATTTTGGCATTAAAAACTATATTTCCAACAATGAAATCTATGTTGTTTTTGGCTTATTGTATTTGTTGTAACCATGCATTAACCTGTATATATGAGCCTTAAACCAAGGCTCATAAAAAACAACAAGCCAAAAACAACATAGATTTTGTTGTTGGATAATAAGTTTTTTAATGCCAAAATTTAAAACAACAATTCGACAATTCAGAATTACAACAATAATTTGACAATAAATAGAAAACTTAAAAAAATTTTGAACTAGAACAAATTTTGAAAAACAACTGAAATGTTCACAAAATATTTTTTTAATTCTGATTCTTTTGTTTTATGTTTTATTTTCGTTTTTTTTTATTGTTTTGTTTACTGTTTTAGTAATTTTCTTATTGTATTATTTCATTACACATTATTACCATCCCCATAATTGTTTGTGGTAGAAATTTTGTAAGACTGGTAGCACTGTTCGTATATCAATAACATGATTACGAAAGAGAAGAAAAAGAAACGTCAATTTGTCCCATGAAAACTCGTTTCGTGGGTCTTTGCTACCCCCACAGGCAACACTCTTCCCCTGACCAACAAGCTGTTGTTTCGTGCAACATTTTCAGGGGACATGTCGCCTCGTGAGAATGGGCTAATAATGAAAAATAAAACTGACGTTAGCTCGGGACGTTATTATTAACTTGCAGAAAATTTTGAGTAAAATAAATAAACTTAAAACTAAACAATTAAGAGTGGTATATTCGGCTATGCCGAATCTTGGATACCCTTCACCAAAGGTGGTACAAAATCAAAAGAGATTATTGTTTATTCTATAGTTTCTGATTACTGAGCTTTACTAGCGCAATAATATTTCAGATTTAAATAAATCATTCGGATGAAATAATTTTAGCAATTCAACAAATACCCAGTCTAGTGTATGTATGTCTAAAGTTAAATGAGACCTAAATTTATTACATTTGGTATGTGTTGTTTCTTCGTTATGTCGACTGCCTATATTCAATACCATCTATGAACCAATTTGCAAAAATAAGTTTTTAATGCCAAATTATAGCTTAAAAAGCCGTATATAGTAGAAATTTTAATGAAAAAAATAATTTCTTGCGATTTTTTAAAACCTCTATACACCAAAGTAATCTTTTCAGTTATTGTATACTTTAATTCGAATCATCTATATAGTAAAAGTTCTTGACCGATTTAGATCAAAGCTTTGGCTTTGATTGTTTTTTAATATATACAAGCCTTATACTCTTAATTTTATAGTATCTGGTAGACCGAGCCTTGCTCGGAGTTTTATGATAAACATTTTGAGGAAAATTTTAAAGTTTTTATATATTTTATATTATAAAGTGCTAAAATAAATTTAGAGGAAAGACATTGTAGAAATATTCAGCTAATTTGGAATTATTTGATTTATTTTGTCCGACCAACACATAGTTTGCATAGTTTACAGTTTAACTCATTTTGAATAATTTTGGAAATTATTCATATCAACAGAAACCTCTGTCGACTCATGCGCAACAACTTTGCTAAAGATTATAGTCTGATCAAATGCACAGTTTACGATTTAATTCATTTTGAGTAGTTTTCTGTGGCGCCACCTGTCGGACTTTGCTTATTCCAATTCATAAACCTTCTTCGGCTTATCCGTAACAACTTTGCTGAAGATTATAGCATGATTAAATGTACAGCATACGATTAAATTGACTTTGAGTAAATTTCAGTAGCGCCACCTGTCGAAATTTCTTCATACCAACTAAGAAACCTTCGTCGGCTCATGTGCAACAACTTTGCTAAAGATTGTAGCATGATTAAATGTACAGATTACGATTAAATTGACTTTGAGTAAGTTTCTGTAGCGCCACCTGTCCGAAATTATTCATACCAACTAAAAAGCCTTCGTCGGCTCATGCGCTACAACTTTGCTAATGATCATAGCATGATCAAATGTACAGTTTACGATTTAATTAATTTTTAGTAATTTTCAGTGGCGCCATCTGTCGAAAATTAGTCTTATCAACTTTAAAACCTTCGCCGGCTTATCCGCAACATCTTCGCTAAAGAGCATAACACAATCAAATTCACAGTTTACTATTCTATAAAGAACATACATACAGACAAACATTCATTTGTTTAAAATAATACTAATTTTTCCCCCTTTTTATTCCCTAATTTCTAAAAGTTCCATATGTATATTTGGTACTTTTTTGGTGCCAATTGAATTCGGTACATTTTTTTAAAACGCATTTAACATAATGTATAATGTTCCTATTCATATTACTTTGGAGATGTTAAGTTATCATTTTATCCCTTTTTTACCCATTATGGCTCCAAAATCAAAAAAGTACCAAATACGTGTTTCATGTTTTTTTTACATCTATTGATTGCAGTACCAAGTTTCTTTCTACATTCTTTAGTTTAAAGTATAAGAGTGGGTTAAAAAGGTGCCAAAAAAACTATTTTCACCCTTTTTTACCCCCTATCGGACATAGTTTCAAAAAAGTACCAAACACCTGTCCGCTTATTTTCAAAGCTGTTTAAAACGTAATTTTAATTTTGTTTCTATACCTATTACTTTAGGAGACATAGCGTTTTCGATTTTTTCCCCTTTTTACCCGTTTTTACCCTCTTAGAGGTAAAAGTTCCAAAAGTCCCTTCTTCTTCGACCTATACATCAAAAAAGATACCCACTGTCCAAATTTTATCAAAATCGTTAGAGCCGTTTTCGAGATAGCCATTCTATATATATATATATATATATATATATATATATATATAATTATTGCTCGTTTAAGAATATAAGATAATTATATATGTACGTAAGATATATAGCTTTTGAATGGATAAACATCAGGTCTACATTAGTTGCTAACGTATCATAGTTTTGTCGAAAAAGTTATTGAATATTTACTTATAAATCTGAAGTTAGTTGACTAATTAAGATGAATAATGTTTGGGATGTATTGCTCTTCTAATTATAGTTGTAGTTGTTTTTGTTAAATTAAACATCTTTTTGCTACTCCTAGTCTTTGATAATAAAAGATTTCTTATGGAAATGTGGTATTTGAAGGTTTTCGGGAATGTTATGATAAAACAGTGACCGAAAATATGGTACATATACTGGAACTAATATAAAACTTCTCTTTGGTCGTCTCAACTAGTAACTATAGGTCATATTGAAGATACGACAACATCATGCGAAAACGGATAGCGAATGAATGGGAATTAGCCACGGTATTAAAGTGATTCCCGTTCGGGGTTATATAGGAGTTCGGTATTTTCAATACCGAACTTTTTCAAGAGATCTGAAATACTTTTTTCAAATGTTGTCCCTCTTGACGGAAAGATGAACAGAAAAAGCTATAGTCAAATCGTCGTACATTTTTAGAAAATCGCTCTTGAAGTTTTAACTTAATTTTTCTACAAAACTATACGATAGAATTTTTGATTTTTACACCATATATTTGGCTTATAGAGCAAAATAGCACAAAAATATCTGTTATAACTTTATAAAATAATTATTTGGTTTAGCCTTTTACCTATTTTATTTGTCTTTTAATTTTACCTAAATTCAATAATTTTTGTTTTTTATTAATTTCTCTTTTAATTTGCTATTATTTTGCTCTCAATTGCATTAATTATTTTCTTATAAATATTTCATTGTAAGTTACTTATTGGTAAGTTACTTATTTGGTAATTAACCGTTAGTTTTTATTTCTTGTTTCTCGCTTACATTCGTTTTGATATTAATAATATTGTTGTTGTACACAAAAATATTAAATATTTATTGCAGTGCTCTTGCACTTGCATTTTTTATGCGTAGATAGTAATAGGTACAATTGAATTGGCACATTGGAAGTGAGAAACAAGAAATAACAACAACAACAGTGGGCCCTTCTGAACTTGAATTTTTGTAATTAGGTTTAAAAAGAATTTTGTAAATAAAGAAAAACATTGTTATAGTTGAACTTAATCGGGCAACATCCTTTCGTTTTGTTATTGAGCCACGGTCGCAATTTCTTTTTGCAATAAAATTATCTGCCCAAGTGAACAACTTCAGCAGCCTATAGATAACAATTTAAAATATACCAAATTGCTCTATATCGCTGCCGGTGAGGAAAAAGCTCCTCATCTTACAATAACTGTTTTGAAAGATATAGAATAAAACAGACACTATTTATTTCAGAAACTAGACGAGATAGCCGAAAACGGATTGCAGATTTACAAAATTTTGTGTCGAAAACTTAAAGCGGCATCATTAACTCAAAATGTATAAAATGGCGGATAGAGCACATAAACTTCCGCACGACGAAATGGTGACCGATTGTGACAAAATTTTGCACACTGGCTAGTATTCACATAATTTTATTCTTCTTTTGCTTAATTTGGTGGTCGTTGATATATATGTTTTCGTTGTTTTTTTGTAAATTATATAAAACATTAAATTCTTTACATTTTGATTTATTGTTCTTGCAAATTTTTCATTTCAAATTTATTAATCTTAATAGAAAATACTGTGACGAATTTTAAACTTATCCGTCCCATTGTGCAAAGTTCACTGCTTATAATTCTTCCCCTCGCTTTCTAGATGTTTCTGTTGGTGTTGTTGTTATTCTGTTTATGCCAAATAAGCAGAGCAACATGTTTCTCTTATGTACAGTAAAGAGCATAGCAACATGTTTCTCTTTTATCTACATTATCTCTCTCTATGTTACTGTTAACTTTAGATAATCTGTTTGTACAACGTATGTGTGAGTGTGTTCTTGATCATGTGAGAATGTAGTGGAACACACATGAACTTTCGTAAACCACATTGTTAGTGTAATCACCTACAGCTGCTCTTTGTTTACGTCTGCAGAAATTGCTAGAATCTCTCTTCTCTACTATATAAGACCGATGGGCGAATATTGTAGGAACAGTTTGAATTAAGACGCGTATAAAGAGAACACTGTGACTAAGAGTATTTGTAAAGCAGTTTTGTGAAGTTTGTTTACAGTTTTTGTGAAAGTGTGTTTTAAGTGATTAACTCTAAAGTTAATAAAAGTATTACTTTGTAAAACTAAATAAAGTGTTTTAATTAATTTGATTACGGTTGTTTGCAAAAAGAATTCCTTCCACGTTTTTAAAGGAAAAACGTAACAACTGGTGTCAGAAGTGGAATTTCAAAATCAACAACCATGATGAAACTAGATGATCTAAGATTGGATCAACTCAAAAAGGAGTTGGGAAAGATGAACGTGCCAACAGCCGGCACTAAAGCTGAACTTCAAAGAAGGCTCAGGGAGGAGCTCCAAAATCATGAGGTAAGGCAGGAAAACAGACAGCTTATAGCTGAGGTAAGGCAAGAAAACAAACAGTTAGAAGAAAAACTGGAAGAAATTTCTGGATCCACAAACAAACAACTTCAGGAAATTTCGACAACGATCAACAAACGCATTGATGGCGTTGAAATTGAGATTGAGAAATTTGATAAAAAACTGACTGACTTAGAGAATGACGTCGGCAGGAAGATGAGCGATCTAGAAGCGAAATTTAAAGACATACAACACCATGGAGGTCCAGTGCGAGTTGTTCAAGACTCATCTGGAAAAACAAAAACACCCAGTTTTGATGGCAGTCTACCGTTTAATGTCTTTAAGTTCCAGTTTGAAACAGTCGCCGAGAGGAACCTATGGGACAACGACCAGAAAGCTGTGGAACTAATTTTGGCTCTAAAAGGCAATGCTGCGGAAGTCCTAGAAAGTGTGCCGTTAAGCTGTAGAAAGAACTTTGATGACATCATGTCTGCTCTTCAGCGTAAGTACGGTGGCGAACACAAGAAGGAAATTTACCGTCTGGAACTTCGCGGCAGAGTCCAGAAACCAAACGAAAGTTTACAGGACTTTGCCTTGGATATTGAACGTTTGGTGGAGCAAATTTATCCTGGAGAAAACCAGACTTTCTTGGACCAGTTCAAGATTGAAGCATTTGTGCATGGTATAAGAGATCCTGATATTAAATTTGCGGTGTGTGCCACACGAAAATCAACATTTGCCGAAACTGTGTCATTCGCATTGACCCAAGAAACAGCGAAAATCATTGCTATGCCACAAATACGTAGGTTGCAAGGTGTCGACGTAGTTGCTAACAACCAAACCAGTATGGAGCAACTGATGGAGAAAATGAGTAGAATAATAGTTGAGAAATTGAGTAGAGTAATAGATGAGAAATTGAGCAAGCCGAAATCCAAGTGTTACAACTGCGGTAAAGAAGGTCATTTCCAGCGAAATTGCAGGGCACCGTTAAGACAATCGAGATCTGCTTCATCAGTCGAAGGCAGCCAACAGGAGAAGTCATACAATACCAAAACAGTTCCTGTAAGAGTTAAAAACTTATCCTGTCATGAAAAAGTGAGCAAATCTGATTTGGAAATTGGTCAATGCGCAACCACTAAAGCGATAACTAACTGCAAGACAAAATCAGAGCCTGTTAAGATGTCCAGCAAAGAACAACAGCAACTGGCGAAGTACGTAGAGAGTAGGCATTGCGCCAAGACCAAAGGCAAGGGTTGTGTAGTTGATGTTCGACAAATACGCGTAGAATCTAGTAGAGATTGGTCTGTAGTGCAGAGGAACGATCCAGTACTGGGAAAAATAATGCAAGCTAAAGAAGAAGACAAGAGGCCAACCCGTAACGAGATATCGCAGGAAAGTCCACTGATGAAGTCATATTGGGCTCTCTGGGATAGTCTGAAGATAATAGACGGTTGCTTATATCGCCATCCTCTAAAATAAAGGAAGTGCTAAAGGAGTTTCCTAGTGGAGGTCACCTAGGTGTAACAAAGACTTTAGAAAAACTGAAGCAGCGGTTCTACTGGGTTGGGTGTCCTCAGAGTGTGACTGACTGGATTGCTAATTGTCCAAATTGTATCGCAGCCAAGGGTCCAGTCCGAAGAAGTCGTGGCCAGCTACAGCAGTACAATTCTGGTGCCCCCTTTGAGCGGATAGCTATGGATGTGGCAGGTCCTTTCCCTGTAAGCGAGGCTGGTAATCGTTATGTGCTAGTGGTGATGGACTATTTTACCAAATGGCCTGAGGTGTATGCAGTACCTAACCAAGAAGCTAAAACAGTGATAGACGTCTTTGTGGACAATTGGATATGCCGCTATGGAGTTCCACTAGAGCTACATTCAGATCAAGGCAGAAATTTTGAATCCGCGGTATTCAGGGAAATGTGTCAGTTGTATGGTATAAGAAAAACGCGAACTACCCCTCTACATCCACAGTCTGACGGTATGGGATGGCCCGTACAAGATTGTTAAAAGAATAAATGATGTGGTGTATCGAATACAAAAAGATAAGAGTCCAAGGTCTAAAATGAAGGTCGTACACCTCGAAAGATTGGCCGCCTACGGAAGAACAGGGACTGTGCCTATTCGGGACGAACAGGCTTAAGAGGGGGGCAGTGTGACGAATTTTAAACTTATCCGTCCCATTGTGCTTATAATTCTTCCCCTCGCTTTCTAGATGTTTCTGTTGGTGTTGTTGTTATTCTGTTTATGCCAAATAAGCAGAGCAACATGTTTCTCTTATGTACAGTAAAGAGCATAGCAACATGTTTCTCTTTTATCTACATTATCTCTCTCTATGTTACTGTTAACTTTAGATAATCTGTTTGTACAACGTATGTGTGAGTGTGTTCTTGATCATGTGAGAATGTAGTGGAACACACATGAACTTTCGTAAACCACATTGTTAGTGTAATCACCTACAGCTGCTCTTTGTTTACGTCTGCAGAAATTGCTAGAATCTCTCTTCTCTACTATATAAGACCGATGGGCGAATATTGTAGGAACAGTTTGAATTAAGACGCGTATAAAGAGAACACTGTGACTAAGAGTATTTGTAAAGCAGTTTTGTGAAGTTTGTTTACAGTTTTTGTGAAAGTGTGTTTTAAGTGATTAACTCTAAAGTTAATAAAAGTATTACTTTGTAAAACTAAATAAAGTGTTTTAATTAATTTGAATACGGTTGTTTGCAAAAAGAATTCCTTCCACGTTTTTAAAGGAAAAACGTAACAATACCAATATTTCTTGCTAAAAATTTTCTTAAACTCAATTATAAAGACTACTAAATTTATTATAATCATACTTTTCTTAAATTTGCTCTGCATCGAATTCTTTTGGTATTGCTCTAAGCAATATGTATAATACATACAGTTGTTCTACTGATAGTATTTATGCAATGGTTCGCATACTCGCTAAACAATGTAATGGTGTTCGTATTTGTCACATAAATGCACAAAGTCTTGGTAAAAAAATTGACGAATTCAGATTAATATTTGAAAACTTAGAGCTGATAGAAGAACTCGCGGTGGGGGTGTAGCGATATTTATTAAATCCAATATCACATCAAACTTCAAATGTAAATCTGCAATAGGAGAGGAAGTTGAATATATATATGTTGAAATTTTATCGAATGGAAGTATATTTCTCGTTGGATGCGTTTACAGGCCGAACTGTTATATTGATACATCTACTTTTTTAACAAAAATTGCCACAATAACTGAATCCTATGCAGATCTGTTAATCGCTGGTGACTTTAATTCTAATTTATTGGCTGAAAACATTCTTGCTGAAGATATGCAACAACTTGGGCTTGTAGCAATAAATAGTGAAATACCAACCCACTTCTTTAACACTAACAGTACTCTTCTTGACCTGTTTTTTGTCAACTTTGATTCAAAAATACTTCTATATGATCAACTCTCGGCTCCAGGTTTTTCTCGGCATGATTTGATATACACATCGTATGATTTTTGCCTTCAGCGTAAAAATGAAACTATCAAATATCGTGACTTTAAGAAAATTAATTTTCAAAATCTTGAAGATCAGTTTTTTTCAATAAACTGGGACACCATGTCACATATGTACTCCGTATATGACCAGCTAAACTTTCTAGAAGATAACATCCTAAGATTGTATAACGCATGCGTTCCGATGATAAAAAATACTATTAAGCCAACAACAAGACCGTGGTTTACTTCGTCCATAAAAATTCAAATAGAAAAACGCAACAAAGCTTATACCAGATGGAAAAGATTTAAAACTGATAATTTGTATACTGAACTCTGCAATGAACGAAGTAAAGTAAATAATCAAATCAGAAAAGCTAAACGTGATTATTTTCTCGAACGTTTTGGGCAGGCAATAGATGGTAAAAGGACTTGGAATACTATACGTGATATTGGAATATGCAAGTCTAAAAATGATAGTATAAACACCAATTTTACTGCAGATGAACTAAATCGTGTATTTACAACGCTACCATCTGTCAAAACTAGCATTCCCGTGAATAGTGATACTCCACTTAACCAAGTACGTTTGGAAAACAATAATCTGTTCAACTTTTATACTATTGACTTAACTGATGTTCTCTACAGTATAAAATCTATTAAATCCAATGCTATTGGCAGTGATGATGGTAATCCCAAATTTATAAAACTACTACTGCCACAAATACTTCCGTACCTCACACATCTTTTTAACTCCATTATTATATCTTTAAATTTTCCCTATCGATGGAAATTTACAAAAATAATACCAGTGCATAAGTCAAATTCGGAATTTAGACCTATAGCAATATTACCTTATCTATCCAAAGTTTTTGAAAAAATAATACATTCTCAAATAAGCAATCACCTGGATTCGAATAATCTATTGACGGACAGACAATCTGGTTTCCATCCGAAACACAGTTGTACTACTGCACTTGTTGACGTTGCTGAGGATATCCGTAGTGAGATCGATGTTGGCAAAATTGTAATGCTTGTCCTGCTTGACCATTCCAAGGCATTCGACACAGTAGATCACAGCATACTTTGTTCCAAACTCTTTAATCAGTTTATTTTTTCTAGTTCTGCCGTATAGTTATTAAATTCATACCTGATAAACCGTTCACAATCTGTTTTATTGAAAGAGATGTTCTCAACTGCTTTACCAGTCACCAGGGGAGTACCTCAAGGATCAACACTGGGCCCGTTACTTGTTTCAATGTATGCGAATGATTAGCCTCTACATGTATCACACTGCAAAGTACACATGTATGCAGATGTTTTTCAAATCTACCTTAGCTCAACGTATAAGTTATACATCAAAACATCAATAAACTTAACACTGATCTTAATAATGTTTCTATTTGGGCGTCTAATAATGGTCTATGTTTAAATCCCAACAAATCAAAATGTATTATACATATTTCATAAAAAATCCAAAAGTTTAACACATAATTTTGATATAATGACAAATGGTGAAAAAATTGAAGTAGTAAAATCAGCGAAAAACCTTGGTGTTATCTTTAGTGATACGCTAAGCTGGTCGCATCACGTTAACACAATTGCATGCCAAGTTCAATCAATATTGCGTCCTCTATGGTCTGTACAAACCCACACTCCATTTCATATTGGGATGCTGATTGCTAAAACATATCTTATTCCGCGGCTACTCTATGGATGTGAAGTTTTTGGACATTGCGACTCCTCTAGTATCCACAAACTCCAAGTGACTTTTAACAACATAGCCAGATATGTATATAATTTACGAAGAGGTGGTCATATAAGTGCCATATCAAAGCAAATGTATGGTATGTTCTTCCAAAATTTAATAAACTCAAGAATCCTTATTTTTTTGCACAAAATTATATACATAAAACTTCCAACTTACTTATATTGCCGCTTAACTTTTGCAAGATCTAGAAGAGGCAACGGGCTGATAAATATAAGGTACCAAAGCCTTATCTCTGAGTGGCAATTTCTTGTAAATGCTATTAGATTATGGAACAGATTACCCACTAGAATTCAGACAATAAGCGATGCAAGCAAATTTAAGACTGAAATAACAAAATATTTTTCATTAAAGTTTTATTTCTTAAACGTTTATCAATACTAAATATTTTTAATTTTATTATTGTTTTATTTTTTTTTTTTTTTGCCTTTTATTCTTTTACTTTTAAAATATTAAAATTTGTGTATTATTTAGTTATGTAAAAAATTGTGATATTAATGTATAACGCTATATAAACCCTGCTGTAATTTATAAGATTCAAATCTTGTTGCAAGGGTAAAACTATAAATAAATAAATAAATAAAAAATTTTTAAAAAATTTCCTATAAAAATAAGAATTTTTTTTGAAAAATTTTCTATAAATATAAAATACATATGGGCAAATCCGAAAGACATTAAACCAAGGATAAAATTTTAAAACTGTCAAAATCACGTATTTGTGTTTATGAAAAAACTTACCATATATTGATCCTTTGGAATAAATAATGGATACAATTTTTGATTGCTCTCTTCGTGAATGGCAGGTCTTTATTTGCACCCATCTCTAATTTTTATACATTTTTCAAAATAATAAGTTTTTTAAAAGTTCATAAAAATTAGAAAAAGTGATAGGAGTCAAGTAAAAAAAAACAAATGTTTTTTTAATTTGGCTAGTGCAATTTTTGTTTTTTCTTCAATTGAACTTGGTTCGTAAAGAGAACTTATAGTATTCTTTACATTAGGCTAAAAATATATAGATGTTAAATAGCATTTTACAGAATAATGTGTATTGGAAAGTGTGTAGCGTCCGTCACAGTATATATTATTTTTTACAAAATGATATTTATTAAATACAATATTTACGAACACAATATTAAATTGTGCCCAAAAATCGCATTTTTACCGCGAACATGAAAAGGAAGGAGATGAGGAGGAACCATTATTTTCACTGATTCTCGAATCGTTAAAAAAAAATATGAAATATGATTTTTTTCCTAATAAAAAACTGTATCGTCCGTCACGTAGCGTCCGCAACTGTTCATTTATGGATTTTTGGTGAAACTGGAAACTTCAAAATATTTTATAAAAGCTGTTTTCTAAGCTTCTGATTTTTCTCTATCTTTAACCCTTTGACGACGAAGAATTTTCCTGTGGGAATTCTAAAAATTTTATTGCGGATTCTTACTTAAAAATATGACATTTCGAGACTAAAGTGTTATCAAAATTTAAAAATTGTTACTCCTTCTACGAGAAAAATCATGGGACATATGTGTCCCGTTCGTCGTCAAAGGCAAAAATTAGGGAACAAATGCATTCAAAACTTAAAAATATTTTGTCTTTGCAAAAAGTAAACATGAAAACGCATGCAACAATTTATTGTTTTTTTTTACATTGAAATGTGCTTATTAGTTTCTAATCAACTGTCCAACAGGTTGCATGTCACAATTTGTGCGTAATTTCGTGTTGTCGCGCTTTGAAAAATTTATATTTCTTAACTATTGTAAATCTTATAAGTTTTTTTGTGAAAATGAGCAGATTGCGTCGGTTCTATAAAACCGAGAGTGAAATCGTACAGCTTTTGAACGCATCGGATAGTGAAGATGAAGAAAATGTGTTAGAATTAGACATCGAGGATAGGGGTGTTTTGGATACTTTTACGGACTTAGAGATCGGAGAAGAAATTGAAATCGAAGATATTTTACAGACTGAAACCCCTTCAACAAGCAAAAATTCTAAAACTGATCCGTCCATGATAGAAGGTATTCCCGAAATTGAAACCGAAGATGTTTTGCTGACCGAAAAACCTTCATCGAGCAAAAGTTCTAAGATCCAAGCTTCAAAAGAAGTAAAATTTCAGTGGAAAAAGACAAATCAAAACTACGTTTCGCCGGCTTATAACGACACTGACTATATATATGGACAGGTTTTAATTCCAAAAGTGAGCCCTAATGATGAGGTCCCATCTATTATAGAAGTCTTCAATACAGTTTGTGATTTCGATACACTCATTGAGTACATAATTCATCAAACGAAACTTTATTGTGAGCAGAAAGGAATTATTTTTTCTATAAGCAAAGAAGAGTTAAAAGCTTTTTTTGGGATGATCATAGCAATGAGTATCCACAAATTACCAGAAATAAGATTGTACTGGTCTACGATGGAAATATATTCAGTACCGTTTATTTCCAAGGTTATGACTCGAGACCGTTTTGAAAAAATTCTTTCCTGCCTACATTTTGCTGACAATGCTAAACAGCCAAGCCGTGATGACCCATTATACGATCGAGCATTTAAAATTAGACCAATAATAAATCACTTCAACTCTGCGTTTGAAAAAGTTTTAAGTCAAGGCAAACGCCAATCTATAGACGAACATATGGTAAAGTTTAAGGGCCGCAATAAAATGAAACAGTATATGAAGGACAAACCCATAAGCTGGGGGTTTAAATTGTGGTGCCGTTGCGATGCTAAGAGTGGGTATCTATATAAAACTGATATATATACAGGAAAAAAGGAAGAGAGAGAAGTTGGCTTAGGCGAATCCGTTATTCTAAACATGACAGCAGGACTGGAAAATATGGGAATAGAACTATATTTTGATAACTTTTTTAATAGTCCTATATTATTACATATGCTTATGATCAATGGAATACGAGCCTGTGGCACTTTGCGAAAAAATCGAGCTCAAATGCCAAAATTTGATAACGATAAATCATTTAAACGTGGGGATATCCAAAGCTTTGTGTCAAAAGGAATTTCAGTTGTGAAATGGATGGATAATCGTGCAGTGTATATGGGTTCTAATTTCATAAGTCCAATCGACACCATAAATGTCAAAAGACGCCAAGTTGGATCTGCAAATAAAATTACTGTGACATGCCCAAAAATGATTTCCCAATACAACGCAGGAATGGGAGGCGTTGATATTATGGACCAGAAAAAGGTATAGTGTTATTTAAATTTGGAAAAAAAAGTTTAATAAAAAAGATTTATTTTTAGTCCTATTATGAACATGATCGTAAATCAAAGATCAAATTTTATCTTCGACTGTTTTTTGATTTGATAGATTTGGGTATACAGAACTCATATATAGTATATGACAAGATATCTACAAGTAATTCAAACCCATTTTCTATAAAACATTTGGAGTTTCGCACTCAGTTGGCTACTCAGTTAATAGATGGTTTTTGCAGTCGAAAAGTTGGTATAACCTCAACACCTCGAGAATCCTTTAAAAGGTCAAGGATGGGGGCAGTATCGAATTTAGCTGAACATTATCAAACAAGAATGGAAGGGGGAGCCAGAAAGCGATGTATTGTTTGCGCGAAAAACGGAATCGAAAATCGAACAAATATAATTTGTATTACATGTAAAAAACCATTGTGCTTTACTAAAAATAGAAATTGTTTCGAAATTTATCATAACTAAGTCCAAATATTTACTTAATTTAAATGAACCATTTTCAGGATCTTATCATTTAAAATGAATTGTTGTATTTTTGTTATGTTTTTTACTGAACTACTTTTGTTTTCTTTGTTTTTTAATGATTAAATATTAAATAAAATAAAAATCCAAACAAAATAAATTCTCCTTATTTTTTACCTTTGCCGACGAATGGGACACATATGTCCCATCATATTTTCAGCCCACCCGAGAAAAGTGTAAAACCTATTCAATATATTTTGGCCAATAGATTTTCATAAAGCATTGGTGCATATAATACTAAAAGTTAAACTACCTGTATTAACTAGAACGCGAGATATTAGAAAATTAAAATAGTTAAAATAAAAATACAAATTTCTGACTTTGAGATGCTCTGAAGTCCACATAAGTAAAAAAAATCTTGAACTTAAATCTAATTCCAAAGAACGTATTTGTTTTTTATCGAATAACACTATTTAGAACAAAATCCATTGGAAAATGTGGCTGTAATGACAAAAAATCCAAATGGGACATATGTGTCCCGTTCGTCGTCAAAGGGTTAACCCCTTAACGGACATAACGATCACAATAGGATAAATAAAATCCAGTTTTCATTTGGGGTTACTATTGATGTCTAAAAACAAAATAAAACAAAAATTTGATTTTTTTGCTTTTGATTGGAGGTAAAAATATTCCCTCTGCCTCCGTCGCGAAAAGCAATTATATATGCCGGAGATCTAATAAATGTAAAATATTATCCTCATTGTCTTCGGACTGGTCAGATTCTGATGGTAATGTAATAACTACTCCAGCACTAACTTTATTTTTCATATTCTTTTAGAACTTTCTTGCTCATTTTCGGACAATCTGTAATATAGAAACAGTCATACTAAGGGTTAGAGGGAAAATTCTTCCCACCAAAAAAGTCGTTGATGGAAGAACAATGTGCAAGATAAGTTTAAAATATGTCTCAGTCCTAAGATATTAAATATAAATCTTTAAAACGTTAAAGGGCATACCATATATCACCACGATAGTTCGAAGATATATACCGATTTCGTTCGCGGTTGTAAAAACGCCAGTTTTTAATTTACAAAATGCTCGTTTCGAAAAAAATCATGTATAATTTGGCAGTACAATTACATTTAATTTATTCCTTTAAATTATTGTTTCCAAATCGAAAAATTAACTGCGATTGATGAGCTACCTTACCAATGAAGAAAAAGTTGGTGGGAAAATTCAAAAGTAAGGCACAAAATTAGGATAAATGCAGTGTGTCTGTCTGCTAAATGAATTTTACATACAATTTTAGGATATCGTTCCACCAAGAATCTCATCATTGTCGATCAAAACACCTGAAATATCGCTTAAACACTAAATTATATGTATGTACCACAAATTACCGAATGCATCAGAATTTAGTAATCCCCCCCGCGAAGAACGCTATTAAATTTAATCAAAATAAACATCTGAGATATCGACAAAACAGGAGCTCCAAAAACTTGATTTCAATAGACAGACAGATGGACGGACGGACACAAGGACGGGCGCTAAATCGATTCTCCTGGTTTATGAAGGGTATATATGTATATCATATTTTAGGAAATATCGCCAGAAAACTACTTACAAAATTTAAACAAAATTTATATGAATTTATAAGTGTTTTGGCGATATCTCAGTTGTTTATGGACCGATTTTGATTAAATTTTACAGAGTAATTTGGGGAACCATTTCCTAAGATCTGATATATAATATATTACCACTCGTACATCAAGAGAAAGCTCTTGTTATTTAAAAATGTTTTTCAATCAAAAATTTTAAAATTAAGTCTAATTTTTGGTATTTTTTGATATTTCGGGTGTTTATCGACCGATTTTGATGAAATTTAATTGCGTTCATTGCGGGCGAATTTCCTAAAATCTGATATATAATTTATGTTTTTCCATCCTTCAGAGGCTTCAAAAACTTGATTTCAACAACAGACGGACAGACAGACGTACATCGCATAATCGATTGTCCTACCGATTCTGAGTCGATCGGTATAATCGGTCTACGATAATGCCTATCACCAATTGGTGAAGGATATAAAAAGAAAAATAATTCTAAAACATTTATATACCCTTTTATTAAAATTGGTCCATAAACAACTGAGATATCGCTAATACACTAAATTTGATGTAGCGCAAATTACCCAAAGTACGTTTTGGAGAAACTTTGTTGAAAAAATGCAAATAAGAAATAGGAGAAACCATCCTCCTGTAGCACGAACATACATAAATTATTTATAAAATTTTAGGAAACTCCTAAGCGAAGCACGTTATTAATAAACAACTGAGATATCGCCAAAACACTAATATTGATGTACCACAAATTGCCGAAAGTACATGTTTTAGAAATTCTGTTTAGAAATACTCTAAAGAAATAGGAAAAACTATTCTTCTGGAGCACGGACATACATAAATTATATATCAGATTTTAGGAAATTCCCCCGCGAAACTCGCTGTCAGATCTAAATCAATCGGTCTATAAACACCTGAAATATCACCAAAACAGCATAACCAATGTGTCTCAAATTGTCGTATTTGAATTAATTTAGAATTTTTTAATTTTTATAATACATTTTTCATTTTATGGCGATATCTCAGATGTTTATGATCGGATTTTAATGAAAAAGCTTGATTAGCAGGAACAGTTTTTAAATTCTGTAGTGCGATTTCACTACGCTTTTTTAACCACAATTGTTTCTTCAAAATTATTAAACAACTAAATTAACCACACTGCTATTCACTAACACTTTAACGATTTCTGTTGACGTTTAAAGTCAGCTGTTTCAATCACCTGTTATTAATAAACAAATAAATTGTTGTTTATTAACGCCAACATTTTTGATGCTGTTTAATGTTAAAGAAAAATGGTGGTCAGTCTTATCTCAATTTTCGGTCGGTACGGTTGGCTTCTTATGCGAAGGCATAAGTCGAACAACATACCGGCAATATATCTTATTAGTACAGTTGGATTCTTATGTAAAGGCATAAATCGTACAACATGGCAGAATAACTGTTTATTTTTTTATTAGCTATATGCATTAGCCTCTCAAAGTAGCGGCATCGTTTTACTAAAATATCGAAACCAAAATCTATTAAATGAAGAAATGACACAAAGAAATATTAAACTAAATATTAAATAAAGTGAAGTAAACCAAGACGTACCAAGAAAAATAAAAACAATTTTGTCTATCATCTATATACCGATATAAAAGAACGGGACAATTGTCTACAAGTATTCAACAATCAGAGCCTTCTTCCTATATGAATGTATAGGTCGCTAGTGGTTACTGATCTTATTTGTGATTTAATTCATCATATGTGACGGGGTGACTTTCACCAGAATTCGTGATGGCCGTATGAATACTTCGTGGCCAAATAATTCTTCTCTAGTGGTATTGCAGCTGTTAGAGGAGTAACTTAAAGAAGCAAACAAACAAACAAACAAACAAAGAAAAGTGGTTAAGAAAAGTGATTTAGAAAAGTGTATTAAAAAATTGTTTCTTTATATAAATCGAAAATTATAATTCAAGAACATATAATATAAGAATATAACAACAAATATAATTCAACTATATGACTTGGCTGCTCAGCAGACGACCGGCTTCTTTTGATAGTAGTATGTATTCATTCAGTAGTATTCATATATCATCAAAATAAATGAAAATGTATTTAAAATAATAATTATTTTTAATATTTTACTCAAGTTGTTCTTAAAATTTACAACAAAAATAGTTTTTGGCTTGTTTTTTTTTCTATTCTTCTTTGTGTTTTTCTCTTATTTTGACAAAGTTGCCACATAACTTTACCGTGGCTTAAACTAAGTTAGTGAGTCACATAGTGGTTAGTGCAAACATCAAAATGTGTTGTTAATGGTAGAACCTTTTGAAAGTTTTAAAAGTTAGTGAATCGCACTACTGATGTATAATTTATGGAGGTCCGTGCTCTTGCAGCATGAGTTTTTTATTTGTATTTTTTTTTACAAAATTTTTAAAATACGTACTTTCAGCATACGTACTGTTTCGGCGATATCTCAATTGTTTATATACCGATTGTAATGAAATTTGACAGCGTCCTTTGCGGGAGGATTTCCTAAAATCTGATATATACATATGTATATACCCTCCAGGAACTTCACAAATCTGATCGTAGATACCATTAAAATTATACTAATCGCACAGAATCTACGGTCTTATAGTCCGATTTCTTCGGATAGAATTGGTCTCATTCATCAGGATGTTCTTGCATAGATTAGGCACCTCCAAAATCCTTGTGGCAGCTGCCGTAGCAGGGGGATTTCTCGCATGATTACCCCTTGGAGTAGTATATTCTGTTATGTTGTTTCTTTCCATGCTTAGGTTAGGTTAGGTTAGGCAGGCAGCCGATGTAGGTCAGCGTCACTTGGGTCCAAAAGACGGTCCCGTTGTGTTACCTGCAAGGGATAGACTGGAAGAAAAGAACAAAGGCAATTACTCCAGGCTATCAGTGAGAGGCTGATCAAGCCATCCTGAAGCCCTGATAAATGAGTCTATTTTACGAATGTCAATACTCGCTAGATCCGATAAATCATGCAGAAAAGGTGCCCCCAAATTGAGAGCCCTAGGGGTCGAGAGGGCGGGGCAGTGACAGAGAAGATGTGTCACTGTCTCTTCCTCTTCTATGTTGTGACAGCTGCGGCAGTAGTCGTAAAATTGAAGATTAAGTCTTCTGGCATGAAGCCCAAAAACGCAGTGCCCTGTTAGGGTCGAGATAAGATTGCGAAGTCTATGACGGGGTAGAGTTACCAAGATATTTGAACGTTTAGTGTTGTAGGTGGGCCATGTTTGCCTAGATATGGAGCAGTTCGTTACCGAAGACCACTCGTTTTGCGCTGACGCATAAAGTGATTGCCTTATAATTGATTTGCAGGCGGATAGCGGTAAGCCCGTAAATTGGTCGATGCTATCCTGACTCAGGAGAGCACCGGATTTAGCAAGTTTGTCCGCGGTGGAGTTACCAGGTATGTTGTTGTGCCCGGGTACCCATAAGAGTTCGATTTTGCAATGTCTCGCCATCTCGTTAAGAGATGTCCGGCATTCGCTGGTAAGAACAGATGTCGTATGGACATTAGATAGGGATTTTATTGCAGCCTGACTGTCGATACAAAAGCGAATATCCCTGTCGTATACTCTGTGGTATCTCAACCATTTGACTGCTTTGTGGATAGCCGATATCTCGGCTATTGATCAGGGAGCCTAAAGCAGATTTCCTTCCCAAGCAATGGGATGAAGAAGCCCCCCCCTACGCCTATCTTTGACTTCGATCCATCAGTGAAAACCTCTAGACAGCCATCATCTAAGGATGGAGGCTCTCCAGAGATAGTCACAGCGAAGGATTTGTCGAAGAAAGGAGTAGATATGCAGTAGTCTATATGTTCAGGGATGTTATTGATTTTGCCCAGGATGGTGGAATGCCCGATTTGTAAGTGGGACCAGGTTCCAATTGTGCTGAGACGGACAGCCGAGTTAAGAGCAATTTGCATTGCCATTAGTTCAGCTGGGAGCCAGTTTAGCATGGTGAAGAGTGCCTTAGATGGAGTAGTTCTTAAAGCACCGGTGATCATTAGAGCAGCAGATCTCAAGATTTTGTTAAAATAGTGCAACTGGTTTGCCTTGGTGAGTGCAGGCCACCAGACCAGCGCACCATACATTAAAATAGGCTTAACCACCATGTTGAAGAGCCAGGCAGTGTTAATGGGATTCAGACCCCAGGTTTTGCCAATGGCCCCTCTACATGAATATAGTGCAATAGATGCTTTAGATACCCTAAGTTGGGTGTTCAGGCTCCAGGACAGTTTTGAGTCCAAAATGACCCCCAGGTATTTGGCATGGTCAGTGAGCGAAAGTTCAACCTTGTTTAATTTAGGAAGAGTAAAGGTGGGAATTTTGTATTTACGTGAGAAGAGTACAAGTTCCGTTTTAGCTGGATTTACTCCAAGGCCGTTGGAAACGCTCCATCGATAGAGTAGGTCAAGAGCTGTTTCGAGACGTTGTGACAGTGTGTTAAGAAATTTCCCTGACACTGCTATAGCAACATCATCCGCGTATGCGATGGTGTTGAATCTCAGAGAATCCAGTTCAGTGAGTAGTTTATTTATGGCAAGGTTCCACAGAAGAGGTGATAGTACACCTCCTTGTGGAGTACCTCGACAGGCTACTTTATAAACAGTAGTAGTGCCCATGGTTGAGCAGATGACTCTATAGGTGAGGAGTTTATCTACAAACGAGATAATAGATTTGTCAACCCTTAAGTCCTCCATTGCCGATAAAATCGACTCAGGTCTAATGTTGTTAAAGGCGCCCTCTATATCTAGGAAGGCGGCAAGTGTGAATTCGCCAAACTCAAGAGATTTTTCAATATGGCTAACTAATGAGTGGAGTGCTGTCTCAACTGATTTGCCTTTGTTGTAGGCATGTTGTGAGTTGGACAGGAGCCTCGAATCTAATGAAGCACGAATATGTGCTTCAATGATACGCTCCAAAGTTTTAAGAAGGAAAGAACTAAGGCTAATAGACCTGAAATCCTTAGGTTTCGTGTGCGAGGTTTTACCTGCTTTAGGAATAAAGACAACGTTGCACCTGGTCCAGGATTCTGGTATGTGAGACAGTCTAAGACAGCCATCATATAGCAGGAGAAGCCAGGGCATTAAGAGATCGGTATTATGTTGAAGATCAGCTGGAATAATACCATCAGGACCCGCAGCTTTGTACGGTTCAAAGCTATCAAGAGCCCATTGAATTCTATCCCTAGTAAGAGGGATGGGGATGGACTCGAGAATATAGTCGTTAGCGAATGTGTCCGCACCTAGTGGTTTGCAACCTGGAAAGTGGGTGTCTAAAAGGACCTCGAGGGTTTCGGATCCGCTTGTCGTCCAATGGCCACTGTCCCTTTGAATATAGGCAGCTACCGTGGGCGATGAGGTCAGGATTTTTCGGAGACGACTAGTATCAGAGGAACCTTCGATGCCGCTGCAAAAGTTCATCCAGGACTGTCTCTTCGCTTTCCTGACTAGATTTTTGAATTTATTAACGCAGGCTTTATAGGGGAGCCAGTTTGCGGTCCTTTTGGCCTCGTTAAAAAGTCGGCGACATTCCTTTCTACGTGATGCAATGTCGGTGGACCACCAGGGAGGTTTCTTTTTGCCTCTCCTGGTGGTGAGTTTACATGCCTGGTTTGTGGCTTGGTTTAGGGCGTTGGTTAGTACATTAACCGCGTGATCTAAATCATTGCGAGTGTTGATGCTCGGTAAGGAGGGGAGGAGTCGCTCCAGGGTGCCCCTGTGGGTATCCCAGTTTGTCTTCCTCCTGTTACGGTAAGGAGTAGTTATTTCCCGTTGTTGAGTTAATTCAAATTCGATGTAGCGGTGATCCGAAAAAGAGCAGTCGTTTGAGACCCTCCAATTCTTGATCAGAGCTGAGTGCATGTTACTAACTATCGTGATGTCGAGGACCTCTTGTCTGTTAGCAACGACAAAAGTGGGTTCTGACCCGGAGTTAACTATCTCTAAGTTGTTACAAAGAATAAAATCAAAAATTGACTCACCTCTTGTGTTTGTGTCGGAGCTTCCCCAAATGACGTGATGTGCATTAGCGTCAGCTCCAATGATTAATGGCAGGTTTTGCCTATGTGCACGGTCCACCGTCTTTCGAACCAGAGCATTGGGTGGGGGGCTGGGTTGGTCGTGCCCCATGTAGCACGAGGAGACCATAATGGAGCCTGTCTTGGTCTCCCAGGCCGCTACGGTGGTATCTTCATCACTGTAGTCAGAAAGAATGAAGATATTAAGTGTGCTTTTTGCTAAAATACACGCCCTGGGCCTACCTGTTCCCTTGGTGTAAATTAGCTTATAGCCTTTGAGCGATAATCCACAGATCCTTTCACGGTTGATCCAGGGCTCTTGAATTAACGCTAGATCGTCCCCACGTTCGGCCAAGCGGAGGAGCAGGGCAGCAGATGCCGCCTTGGAATGATGAAGATTAACTTGCGTTATCTTCATCATCATCATTCTCGGAGAAGGTGAGTGGAATGATCGTGACGTCGGAGTCATCCTGATCCCCGTCCTCAGGGTCGGGGTTCAGGAGGGCTTCCTCGTCAGCATCCATGTCCATCACATCATCGGCAGCGCTGAGAGAGTTTATGCTCTCCAGAGATTGCCTAAGTTGCGATGAGCCGGAAGCTTCATTCCTAGCGGGGGGATCAGATGAGCTGTTAGCCTTCCCACTTGAAACCTTATCTTCTTTCCATGCTTAAAACATCGTAAGTGCTAAGTCGATGGATGATGAGTCCAAAGACAAGAGTCACGTTTGTAAAGCGTGCCGCTCGATCCGAGACAGACGCCCGCTTGTAGCCGCAACTAACATGTTGAACAGACGCTACAGTTCCATACTTCACCGAGTACAATCGTAAGAACATGCCTTGTATTAATTAATTAATTAAAGAGTCATCAGAAATATTATTGATGAACTATTCATCTAAATTAGCCAACTTACTTCATATATATAAGTAAATATTTAATTAATTTTTGACAATGATACATAAGCAACTAATTTAGACCTGATATTTATCAGTTCAAAAGATATATATCTCACGTTTGTATCTAAAACTAAGAGTGTATAACCTATAATCCTAAAGCAGGCGCGACCACCGCGAAGCAAGTGCTTGCCAGAAGTTTTCTTATTCTCATTCATTTAGTCGTCATTCAACCTTTGACGGATGCACACGAGTGGAGGCCGTTATAAGTTTTGTAAATTTTTTGTATTTTTTGTTATTGTTTTTTTCAGATACACTGTGAGACTGAATGTTAGAAAAATTATGTTTTCGCTAAACATTCAATCGTTTTTATAGAAAAGAAAATATTTGATTTTTTTAGTAAAAGATACGCTTTTATTTTTATTTAAACTTAAATTTTTTCTCGGTAAAACCACGTTTTTTAAAGAAAAAAAAAAACGTTTTCTGAATAAAAAATACATCTTCTAAAGAAAACAAACTTTTTCTTTAAAAATAAAAACATGATAAACCTTCTTAAAGACATTCTTTCTATAGAAAAAGTAAGTTTTTCTATAGAAAAAGTAAGTTTTTCTATAGAAAAAGTAAGTTTTTCTATAGAAAAAGTAAGTTTTTCTATAGAAAAAGTAAGTTTTTCTATAGAAAAAGTAAGTTTTTCTATAGAAAAAGTAAGTTTTTCTATAGAAAAAGTAAGTTTTTCTATAGAAAAAGTAAGTTTTTCTATAGAAAAAGTAAGTTTTTCTATAGAAAAAGTAAGTTTTTCTATAGAAAAAGTAAGTTTTTCTATAGAAAAAGTAAGTTTTTCTATAGAAAAAGTAAGTTTTTCTATAGAAAAAGTAAGTTTTTCTATAGAAAAAGTAAGTTTTTCTATAGAAAAAGTAAGTTTTTCTATAGAAAAAGTAAGTTTTTCTATAGAAAAAGTAAGTTTTTCTATAGAAAAAGTAAGTTTTTCTATAGAAAAAGTAAGTTTTTCTATAGAAAAAGTAAGTTTTTCTATAGAAAAAGTAAGTTTTTCTATAGAAAAAGTAAGTTTTTCTATAGAAAAAGTAAGTTTTTCTATAGAAAAAGTAAGTTTTTCTATAGAAAAAGTAAGTTTTTCTATAGAAAAAGTAAGTTTTTCTATAGAAAAAGTAAGTTTTTCTATAGAAAAAGTAAGTTTTTCTATAGAAAAAGTAAGTTTTTCTATAGAAAAAGTAAGTTTTTCTATAGAAAAAGTAAGTTTTTCTATAGAAAAAGTAAGTTTTTCTATAGAAAAAGTATGTTTTTTTATAGAAAAAGTAAGTTTTTCTATAGAAAAAGTAAGTTTTTCTATAGAAAAAGTAAGTTTTTCTATAGAAAAAGTAAGTTTTTTAAATTGTATTTAAAAAAATATATACTATGCTGAATATACATTTCTAAAAAGTAATGTTTTCTTTATAGAAACAAAAGTAAATAATTTTTGTTTACATAAAAACAACAAAAAAAAATCGATACTCCTCCGCATGTTCATTTCACGCTGGTTCAGCGGTAACTGAAATAAAATAGAAATAAACAACCAAATTTATGTCAATTCTTGCTTCTGCCTGTGTATCCTCTCTTTCGCTCACAAATACAATCACATTCCTCTCTTTGGTCATCCCTGTCCTAAAGCTTGTACAGATTGACAGAACAATAATTTTTCTCTTCATAGGAATAATAAATAAATCTGAAATATTATTACGCCAATATTTGAAGTAAAGTTCAGTAATCAGAAACTATAGAAATAATAATAAACTCTTTTGATTTGTACTTTACTTTTGGACCACCAATGGTGAAGGGTATCCAAGATTCGGCATAGTCGAATATACCACTCTTATATGTTTTTTATAGATTATGTTTGTGCTATATACACACGTTGTCTTCATATTTATAAAATAGTGCTATATAATATTTGTGGAAGTAATTTTTTTTTTTTGTAAAATATACATTGTAATTTGTGATAAAACAAAACAATGGAAGTCAACTCCCAACAACGTATTGTAATCGATTACATAGTAGCACATTTTTTAACTTTATTATCTTGAATCCATTGAGACCCCCAAAATTGATAAGCTTATGATGGTAGAAAAAAACCTTAGCTGGGTCTTAAATTAGCTAAAGTTTTTTTAAATTCATTTTTGAAGTTTAGTAGGTACAATTTTCAAAAACATGTACTGATTCTTAAGTCTATATCTCGTAAACTATTTGAAATATTACTTTTCTTTCTTCAGCAAACGTTTGCCTTTTAATAAAATTTAAAAATTTTACCCTGAGATAAAATAAAACAAACAACAACATCGCAGAAAAAACCCGAACCAGAAAAAACCCGAACACCAACCGTCCGTCCATCCATCCTTCCGCTCATTCGAAAATGCGCTTATATTTTCCATAATCAACAATAAAAATCTATGTCGAAATTTTTCGTTTTTATACCCTCCACCACCATAGGAGGAAAGGGTATTATAAGTTTATGCTAATGTATGTAACGCATAGAAATATTTGTCTTAGACCCACCTTTTAGTATACCAATAGATATAGAATCATTTTTGAGTCGATTTAGGGGGTCTGGCTGGAACCACATGAAATCAAAGTACAGGTCGCAATTCTAAAGATAATTTCATATTTTTTTTTTGATTGTGAGACCATGGCTATTGAAATTCGTCGAAATCGGTCCATTATTTATTGTACCTCCGATAGGTCCCACTTCCCGGAATTGATATTTTGGCCACAAATATCAATATTTTTTCATGAAATTAAAAACAAATACTGCTTATATAAACCAAAATCACTGTACCAAATTTCATTGAAATCGGTCCACATTTGACCATAGCTCCCATACAAACCCTTCTGTCAAAACGCACTAAATGAGACAAAAATCACTTAAACGCTCGTAAAATTGAAGATAATAAGAATTTTGAGTTTATTTTTTGCATACATAATTTTTGTAAAAAATAATCTATCCACATTTGACCCTAGCTCTCATATAAGTCCAAATGACGGAAACAGCTTAAATATATAAGTTTTGAGAAAATTTAGCAAATATTTGTTTTTATACAGGAAAAAGAGCACCTTTGACATTAGTGGTGAAGGGTATCTTTACGGTTTTTATAACAAAATACAGAACAAAAATATTTTTTATATTTTTGGTAAGTATACTCGATTATATATAAGGTCTGTTCGTTTACTTTCCAGTAAAAGTCCAGTAAGCTAAGTATTTACTGAGTAAATGAACGAATTTACTCTCACCAAATCATTTGTACAAGAAAAGTAAACGAACAGAAAATTTGTAAAAATCCACTAAGGAAATCGAGACAATGAGAAAAAAACAATACAAAAGGCAATAAATAAATAAAAAATGACCTAAGCTTTTAATTTTTAATTAGTAATACACTTTTTAACTTTAATTTAGTTAATTTTATTTCTTTTACTTAAAATTGTTAACTAAATAAAAATTGTGGCAAATGGTCAGCTGCCTGTTTTTCTTTTGTTTACGTTTTTTATTCATGTTGTTGTTGTTACTGAACTTTTTCAGGCAAAAATTTTCCCCGTAACATTTTACAAATACTCAGCAAATAAACTGTCACTTTTTCTCAAAAATTCTCTCTGTTTACATTTCCCCTCTTACTGAGTTTTGGGTAAACGTAATATTTTGTAATAATTTGTACAAATTTTAACGTAAACGAATTAATCTATAGATATCAAAAAAAAAAAGTTATAGGAACGCAGTTTTGGAGATCATTACATTAATATGCAGATAACTTCTGACATTGATTTGTATTCATATTAATGGCCTGTTTTTATACCCACCATCAAAAAGAATGGGGGGTATATTGAGATTGTCATTCCGTTTGTAATTTCCTTAATATTGGTTCAAAAATCAAAAACGATATATATTCTGAATCCTTATGAAATTCTAAGACGATTGAGCTATGTCCGTCTGTCTGTCCGTCTGTCTGTCCGTCTGTCTGTCTGTCTGTCTGTCTGTTGAAATCACGATAACGTCTAAACGAAAAGAGCTAGCTAACTGAAACTTAGCAAAAACATTCTTTATCTATGAGAAAATTTTGGTATTGAAATTGGGCAAAATCGGTTAGCATTTGGCCATAGCTCCCGTATAACCTCGTCTAGGCTAATCGCTTATTTGCTAATAAATGACAAATTATGACAGTTATGATGACAAAATTTGGTATCTAGAAGTTTTAGATAAGCACTAGGCAGCATATAAAATTTTATCGAAATCGGTTCACATTTAGCCATAGCTCCCATACAAAAAACTTACGAAAACAGGCTAAATTTCACCCAAAATACACTTTAATGCCAATAAATCTAAAAGTATAACAGATATAACCACTAAATTTGGCACAAGAAAGTCTTATATCAATGCCAGCCAGTGTGCAAAATTTTGTAACAATCGGTCACTATTTGACCTAGCTCCCATATAAAAAACTTACGAAAACACAAAAATTCAAAAAGAAAAGGGGATTTATGTCCGTCTGTCCGTCAGATAAAATCGTGATAGCTCCTTAACTACAAGAGCTAGTAAGACTAAATTAAGCACAAAGAAGTCTTATGTCAATGCCAGCCAGTGTGCAAAATTTCGTCACAATCGGTCACCATTTGACCATAGCTCCCATATAAAAAACTTATGGAAACACAAAAATACATAAAGAAAAGGTTGTTTATGTCCGTCTGTCCGTCAGATAAAAGCACGATAGCGCCTTAACGAAAAGAGCTAGAGGGACAAAATTTTACAAAAGTATTTTGGATATCTTGAAAAAGATGTGTGTTGAAAATGGACAAAATCGGTTCAAATTTAGTTAGAGCTCCCATATAACCCCGCCCCGGGAAACACATTAATGCTGATAAATTGAATACAATTGTAATAGCTATGACGATTAAATTTAAAATAGGGAAGTTTTATGCAATTTTTGATCAGTTTATCAAATTTTATAGGAATCAGTCCATATTTGACTTTAGCTTTCTTGTGAAAAACACTCACGGAAACCAAAAATTTTAGCAAAGGCCAGTTAAAAGCTATTAAATTAGAAACTATGATAGCTATGGTCACTAAATTTTGCAAGAATAAGCTCTCTATATATACCAGCCAGTGCGTAAAATTTTGTTATAATCGGTCAACATTTGGCTATAATTCTTATATATATAACATCCCCTTTTTATACCCACCATCAAAAAGAATGGGGGGTATATTGAGATTGTCATTCCGTTTGTAATTTCTTTAATATTGGCTCAAAAATCAAAAACGATATATATTCTGAATCCTTATGAAATTCTAAGACGATTGAGCGATGTCCGTCTGTCTGTCCGTCTGTCTGTCCGTCTGTCTGTCTGTCTGTTGAAATCACGATAACGCCTAAACGAAAGGAGCTAGCTCACTGAAACTTAGCAAAAACATTCTTCATTTATGAGAAAATTTTGGTATTGAAATTGGGCAAAATCGGTTAACATTTGACCATAGCTCCCGTATAACCTCGTCTACGCCAGTCGCTCATTTGCTAATAAATGAAAAATTATAACAGCTATGATGACAAAATTTGGTATCTAGAAGTTTTACATAAGCACTAGGCAGCATATAAAATTTCATTGAAATCGGTTCACATTTAACCATAGCTCCCATATAAAAAACATACGGAAACAGCCTAAATTCCACCTGAAATTCACTTAAATGCCAATAAATGCTAATATGTAATAGCTTTGGTCACCAAATTTAGCACAAATAAGTCTTATGTAAATACCAGCCAGTGTGCAAAATTTTGTCACAATCGGTCACCATTTGACCATAGCTCCCATATAAAAAACTTACGGAAACACAAAAATACAAAAAGAAAAGGGGGTTTATGTCCGTCTGTCCGCTAGATAAAAGCGCGATAGCGCCTTAACTGAAAGGGCTACAGCAACAAAATTTTACAAAAGGAAGTCTTATGTGAATGCCAGCCGGTGTGCAAAATTTTGTTACAATCGGTCACCGTTTGACCATAGCTCCCATATAAAAAACTTACAGAAACACAAAAATCAAAAAGAAAAGGAGATTTATGTCCGTCTGTCCGTCAGATTAAATCGCGACAGTTCCTTAACTACAAAAGCTAGAGCGACAAAATTTTACAAAAGTATTTCTAACAAAAGTTGTGTACTGAAAATTGGCGAAATCGGTTCACATTTAGTTAGAGCTCCCATATAACCCCGCCCCGGGAAACACATGAATGCTGATAAATTGAGTACAATTGTAATAGCTATGACGACTAAATTTAGAATAGAGAACTTTTATGCAACTATTAGTCAGTATATTAAATTTTATAGGAATCGGTCCATATTTGACTATAGCTTTCATATAAAAAACACTCCCGGAAACCAAAAAATATTTAGCAAGGACCAGTTAAAAGCTATTAAATTAGAAACTATGTTAGCTATTACCACTAAATTTTGCAAAAATAAGCTTTATATAAATACCAGCCAGTGTGCGAAATTTTGTTGCAATCGGTCAACATTTGGCTATAATTCTTATATATATATATATATATATTACATCCCCTTTTTTTATATCTACAATCAAAAAGATTCTGAGGTAGAAGCAGCATATTAAGATTTGGTAGACGCATTAGGACCTCCTAACAAAATATATGGACCACTCGTATTACTATCAACTACTTTACCCTAACTAAATATTAAGCTAAAGAAAAGTATTTAACAACTTATTAATGTAAAACCATACCCGGTTACGATAGTGAATTTTGTTCAAAGTAAATTAATACTAGGGAAACCACTTACATACTTTTGAATGTTGAACTATAAAGCTACTGCAACCGAAGTAATTCCAAATATTTTACTAACAATACCAACTAGCGTAACAACTTTTTTCCAATTTGGTCCACGTTTTGAATTTTCTGCACCCTCGTAGATATATGAGATATGTTTCTAAATTTAACACAACTTGATGGTGGGTATATAAGATACGGCACAGCCGAATATAACACTCTTACTTGTTATAATTGGTTTTACACAGAAACCTTTTTTTTGATTGTGAGACCATGAGTGAAAAAAATTGGTTTTGGTTCATATAAAGCAAATCCCAGTTCTCCTTTAGTGAATTACGTATGAAATGAAATCTTTGCATAAAATTTTGGTTCTTGTAATTGAATTTTACTGATCTATTGAGCCAAAAACAAACGATCAGAAAAAAGTAATCGTCGCCAATTTTTACAATGAAATTATGTTTTTTTTTTGATAAAAAATTATAAGAAATATAAAATCTTACATTTTCTTTAATTTAATTATTATAAAAATACCCTTTTAAGCAAATAGTAACAAAAAATAATTTCTTTCCTATAAAATATATTTTTTTTATCAGAAAAAAAAAACATGTTTTTTACAATAAAAAATTTTGTTCCTTCAGAAAAAATACATTTTTTAAGAAAAATAGTCAAATGTTTTTCTAAATAAAAAAACGTTTATTAATGTAAACTCTCAAATAAATTCAGGCGTTGATGAACATTCGTAAAGAGCTGACGTGCATTGTATTTATTAAAAATTGCTTTTCTATTCAATATTATAAAGTTTGTTTTTCTTTATTTTAAAATTGTTTGTTTAATAAATGAATTAAATTATAAACTCGAACATCCTTTGACAAATCAGAAATGGGATAAATTCACAAATACGTAATTAAATTATTAAAAGTGAAAGAAAATCAAAAGACAATAAATACATTGAGAAGTGGTAAAGTAAATTGCACCCTTCAAAGAAAAGGTTTAAGAGATTTGCTAGTGATTAAGAGAATCAAACCAATCACACGACAGCAAATAAAAAGCCACAAAAACAACAATGTAAAAAGTTGACTGTTTTTTCAATAGAAGAAGGAGGAAAGATAATACGTCTTTTGAGATTCTAAGAAGAAAAACAAAAAGGAAAAAAGAGGTCGATTTTTTAAGTAGAAAAGAACATCGGGGACGCGTATGAAAAAAGGAAGGAAGATTAATAAAAATAAGATTAAAAAAATGAAACAATTTAAATAAGTTTAAATTAAATTTTATCGCGATCCAAAATAAAAATAAATTTAAGATCTTTGAAAGCCGGATTGATACATTGCCAGTTATTGAAACGTGGAAACAGTTCAAAAGATTATTCCTAAACGATTTTCCATGCAAGTTTAGTGTTGCTGTTATTCGATGTTGGCTATTGATCGAAAAGGTGATATTGATGATTCGTCTATTCTGTCTTATATAATAAATGGTTTGAAAGACGGTAATTTGACACGAACATTATGAATGAATATACAAAGCTGCAATGAGTTACTGAATTCATTTGAGAATATGGCTAAGTCGGGTCCGAACAAGATGCTGAGTATCAAAGGTGAGGCAGATGCAAAAGTTTCAACCGCAAAGCAAAAAGAGCGCAGAGGTCCCAAGTGCTTCAATTGTAACAACTGGGGACATATAGCAGCAAAGTGTCCACAACCTCCAAGGAAGCAAAAGTGTGAAAAGTGTTCGAAGATTGGTCATGATGTGGGTCAGTGCAAAAATAAACCAGCCATAGCCACAATAAATGAAGCAGTAAATGAAAAATTCTATCCTCCTGTAATGAAACAAGTAAAAGTGAAAATCGAGAGATGTCTGCCTTCGTCGACACCGGAAGTGACTTTACCCTAATGAGAAAAGCTGTTGTGCCTAATGACGGAACAATAAAACACATGAGTGGTTTTGGTGGTTTAGCGGTTGAAGTTCTTGAGTTCTTGGAATCAGAAATTTATGTAAACGGCAACTGTATGAAAATAAAAGTGTACATTGTCCCAAGTAATCTAATGCCATATGATTTGTTGTTGGGTAGAGATGTTCTCTGTAAGTATGACGAGCGTATGATTATTGAATTATGGTTCCAACATACATTGCTGAATGAATTTGAAGTTTGCTTTGCTGAAAACCTACAAGACCTGGGTAGATGGAGATAAATGTTTCTACTAATCAACCAATAGTAGGTAAAAGGTATCAAGTTCCATTTAGTCAACGGGAGACGCTATCCGAAATTATTGATAATTTGTTGAAGTACGAGATTATCCGTCCGAGTAATTCGCCACATGCTTCATCCGTTTTATTGGTAGAAAAAGCGAATGGAGAAAAACGTATGTATACCGACTATCGTGCTCTAAACTCAGTCACTGTGAAGAAGCAGTACGTGATGCCCGTGGTAGAAGAACAGTTGTCGCGATTAGCTGGTAATAGTTATTTCACTACAATGGATATGTCTTCTGGTTATTATCAGATCCCTGTATCTGAAGAAAGTAAGAAGTATACAGCCTTCATAACTCCAAACGACATGTATGAGTACATAACGTACATTTGGTCTAATAAACGCGCCAATGGTTTTCCAAGAAATTATCACACAAATAATAAGAAAGTTAAAGCACCGAAACAATATTATAAGCTATGTAGATGAAGTTATCATATCAAGTAAGATGTTTGAAGAAAACGCAGAAGTGCTAAGAGAATTTCTTAAGACCATCCAAGTGTTCTTTCATGAAGTCGTCAGTCAAGTTCCTGGGTCATATTATTAGTTCCAATGGTATACAGCCTGGGGAAGAGAAGACAAAATGTATTACAGATTTTACTAAACCAGAGAATGTATCAGATATAAGAAAGTTTTTGGGAGTTACTAGTTTCTTTCGTAATTACTTCACAGCCAGTGTTAGCCTTATATGATGCCAATAAAGAACATCAGGTCCACACCGACCCTAGCTCTATAAGTTTGTCAGGAATGCTATTCCAGTTTGAAGATGGTGATTTTCGTCCAGTGTTTTATTATAGTCGTCATTGTACTGAAGCCGAAAGTAAATATGCCAGCCATGAGCTTGAAGTATTAGCTATAGTCGAAACTATAGAGAGATTTAGAATTTACTTGTCGGGTACGAAGTTCCAACTCGTAACAGACTGTAATTCAGTAGCTAAGCTAAAAGGGAAACTCGTATGTGTTGGTATAGTATGCGCCTTCACCAAATATACAATAATTAAAGCGATGCGTAATACAAAGACTACTCCAGTTATTAATGCCTTGATAGAAGTGATGTCAATATTTGGTCAACCCCTAAAGCTAATTTCTGATCGTGGAACGGCTTTCACGTCAGCGGAATTTTCACAATAAAGTACGGTATACAACATATTCAAACGGCAGTGAGAACGCCAAGTGCCAACGGCCAAGTTGAAAGGGCCAATCAAACGTTTCTTAATTCGTTGAGATGTCTAACCAAGAATTCCAAAGAATGGGACCAGAAGATATCAACTATTCAATGGAGTATAAATTCCCAAACTAATGCTACAATAAAGTTCACCCCAAACGAACTTGTTTTCCACTTTAACCCAAGAGATGTCAGCTGTAATCGAATTATACAAGCCATGAATGATAACGTCATAGTGCCTAAAGACCAGCAGCTCAAATTTGACCAGGCAACAGCAAATATAATATCCCAAAGATAAAAATGGAAATCCCGCTATGATGATCGCCATGTCAAGGCAAAGTCGTACAACGTTGGTGACTTAGTAGTTGTTGACTATGTTCCGCAAGCAACTGGTGATTTACACAAGTTAGATCCAAAATTCAAAGGCCCATATGTGGTCACAAAGATTTTAGGAAACGATCGATGTATTATTGAAGATCTACCTGATCTACCCATAACCCAAAGAATATATTGTAATGTGATGTCAACAGACCATATGAAACCGTGGTGTGCTGGAAACCCAGATTTAGAATTACACACGAATGCCGAAAATGAAGATTCCCAAGACGAAGCCGTCCAAGTGGACTTGTTGTCAGGAGAGGCCGAGTTGTCAACTCTAAAATAAAGTCAGTCGTTGATGAACATTCGTAAAGAGCGGACGTGCATTGTTTTTATTAAAAATTCCTTTTCTATTCAACATAATAAACTTTGTTTTTCTTTATTTTAAAATTGTTTGTTTAATAAATGAATTAAATTATAAACTCGAACATCCTTTGACATTAATTTGTAATTTTTATAAGTTCCATTTTTAAAAACAAAAAATGTAAAACCCCCACGCTTGTGCATTCCTCGCTGGTTGAGCGGCAAGTGAATAAAATATCAATTAACAATGAGAAGAAAGAAAACACTCAACTTTTATTTTGTGAAGGGTTACCACTTTTTGGTAAAAAATGTATCGAGAAAGTAAAAAATACTTGATATTTTAATACGGTGGCAATAAGTAGAATGAAAAGAGAAAAAACTCACTTAACATATAAGCTAGACGAATATTTTATATGAACTCATTTTCTTACGAAATCGCCTGTCACCAAACGTTCGCTTCAAAAATTAAACTATTTATAAAACGGGCCATAAGACTATTGGCATTTGTTTTATATGAACCAAAACCAGTTTTTTTCACTCATGTAGCGAAGGTTTCTGTGTGAAACCAATTATAAAAACAGGTCATATGTAAACATTTAAGAACTCATGTAAGTTGAAATTTTAAAATATAAAATTACTTACTTTAGCATTTTTCTGGGGAACATATTTGTTTTACCATGGTTTCATATATTTTTTTTAATTCTTTATTCAATATTTAAAATTCAATACAACAAAATACCCTTTCAGTTGAAGTATTTAAAGATTTTTATTTTTCGTTTCAATTCTTTAACATATAATACTTTTTCATACAATGTACCGAATATCTCCCATTGTGCATGGTAAAATGAGAAACAAAAAGAGAAAAAATAACTCTCAGACAAGTATAAATACAAAATGCAAAAAGAGAGAGAATTTGAGAGACTTTGCCCAAAATTGGTTTAATAGCAAACATTATAAATTATATATTTATTTAAAATAATTATGTAGGTATTTGTATACCCTTCGCCACCATAGGAGGAAAGGGTATTATAAGTTTATGCTGATGTATGTAATGCGTAGAAATCACTATACAGAATTTCGTTGAAATCGGTCCACATTTGACCATAGCTCCCATACAAACTCTTCTGTCAAAACGCGCTAAATGAAACAAAAATCAGGAGATAATGAGAATTTTAAGTTTATTTTTTGCATACATAACTTTTGTAAAAACTGCAATCAATTTGCTAAATTTCGAGATAGTCGGTCTACATTTGACTCTAGCTCTCATATAAGTCCAAATGACGGAAACAGCTTAAATATATAAGTTTTGATAAAATGTTTGTATGAAGGCAAAATTTAGCAAATATTTGTCATTATACAAGAAAAAGTTCATCTTTGACCTTAGTGGTAAAGGGTATCGTATGGTCCGGCTTGACCGACTATAGCTTTTCTTACTTGTTTTAATTAAAAAGAGTTTAACAGACTTTCCCATAGAAGATTATACATAGACAACTATAATTTTTTTTCTATAAAAACAAAACACATTTGATATTAAAGAATATTTTTTAAAGGAAAAATCAGCTAAGAAAATCTGTTTACAAAATTACATTAAAATACTAAGATGTTTTTGCTTGACATTTTTTTAAATAAAATTGAAAAAACAAAACTCCGCTCCACATGTACATTCTTCGCCTTTCCGGCGACAACTAAATAAAATATAGAAAAACAACCAAATTAATAGCTACAAACCATTGTGATTTCTGTTTCGCTTAATTATGTTAATGTATAAGCGAGCAAAATTGTTCTGGTCTTCCCTGTTTTAGGACAGGCGCGACCACCGCGAAGCAAGTGCTTGCCACAAGTTTTCTTATTCTCATTTATTTAGTCGTCATTCAACCTTTGACGGATGCACACGCGTGGAGGCTGTTATAAGTTTTGTTAATTTTTTTTGTATTTTTTGTTATTGTTTTTTTCAGGTACACTGTAAGATTGAATGTTAGAATAATTATTTTTACGCTAAACATTCAATCGTTTTTATAGAAAATATTTGATTTTTTTTTAGTAAAAAATACGTTTATATATTCTTTATAGAAAAATAAACTTAAATTTTTTTCTATGTAAAAGCACTTTTTTTAAAGAAAAAAAAAAACTTTCTAAATAAAAAATACATATTATAAGGAAAACAAACTTTTTCTTTAAAAATAAAAACATGATAAACCTTCTTAAAATAAGTTTTTCTATAGAATAAGTAAGTTTTTCTATAGAAAAAGTAAGTTTTTCTATAGAAAAAGTAAGTTTTTCTATAGAAAAAGTAAGTTTTTCTATAGAAAAAGTAAGTTTTTCTATAGAAAAAGTAAGTTTTTCTATAGAAAAAGTAAGTTTTTCTATAGAAAAAGTAAGTTTTTCTATAGAAAAAGTAAGTTTTTCTATAGAAAAAGTAAGTTTTACTATAGAAAAAGTAAGTTTTACTATAGAAAAAGTAAGTTTTTCTATAGAAAAAGTAAGTTTTTCTATAGAAAAAGTAAGTTTTTCTATAGAAAAAGTAAGTTTTTCTATAGAAAAAGTAAGTTTTTCTATAGAAAAAGTAAGTTTTTCTATAGAAAAAGTAAGTTTTTCTATAGAAAAAGTAAGTTTTTCTATAGAAAAAGTAAGTTTTTCTATAGAAAAAGTAAGTTTTTCTATAGAAAAAGTAAGTTTTTCTATAGAAAAAGTAAGTTTTTCTATAGAAAAAGTAAGTTTTTCTATAGAAAAAGTAAGTTTTTCTATAGAAAAAGTAAGTTTTTCTATAGAAAAAGTAAGTTTTTCTATAGAAAAAGTAAGTTTTTCTATAGAAAAAGTAAGTTTTTCTATAGAAAAAGTAAGTTTTTCTATAGAAAAAGTAAGTTTTTCTATAGAAAAAGTAAGTTTTTCTATAGAAAAAGTAAGTTTTTCTATAGAAAAAGTAAGTTTTTCTATAGAAAAAGTAAGTTTTTCTATAGAAAAAGTAAGTTTTTCTATAGAAAAAGTAAGTTTTTCTATAGAAAAAGTAAGTTTTTCTATAGAAAAAGTAAGTTTTTCTATAGAAAAAGTAAGTTTTTCTATAGAAAAAGTAAGTTTTTCTATAGAAAAAGTAAGTTTTTCTATAGAAAAAGTAAGTTTTTCTATAGAAAAAGTAAGTTTTTCTATAGAAAAAGTAAGTTTTTCTATAGAAAAAGTAAGTTTTTCTATAGAAAAAGTAAGTTTTTCTATAGAAAAAGTAAGTTTTTCTATAGAAAAAGTAAGTTTTTCTATAGAAAAAGTAAGTTTTTCTATAGAAAAAGTAAGTTTTTCTATAGAAAAAGTAAGTTTTTTAAGGTCAATACTCCTCCGCATGTTCATTTCACGCTGGTTCAGCGGTAACTTAAATAAAATAGAAATAAACAACCAAATTTATGTCAATTCTTGCTTCTGCCTGTGTATCACATTCCTCTCTTTGGTCATCCCTGTTTTAGAATCACTCTCTGCCACTCTCTCTGTGAGATAGGCATTTCTCCTGTTTACACTAAGTCTTCCCTCACTTATTTTATTATTTGGAAAACACATTAGAAGGATTCTCTTTTAATTTTTTCACTTGTTCTCTTTTTTTCTAGTCAAATTTCTTTTGTAAACAAAAAAAAAGAAATCAACTTATTTTTATTTAACAAATATTAAATTTTATTTATTGTTTTATTTTATGTTACTTTTTATATTTTTGTTATTATTTTTTGATTTAAAAGCGTCCTTTCGCAGAAATAATTTTAATCAAAATTATAATTTTTAACAGAGTAAACAAATTTTTACCAGAGTAAATAGCTTTAAATCGGAGCAAAATTAAAACACGTCCATTCACTTCGATTAATTTGAAAGCAAATGAATAAGTTTTTGAACAGAATGGAATAAGTTTTTTGTCAATTACAAGTATGTATGTTTCTGAAGGCTGATTTAGCTGTGTCCTACGCAAATAATAATATGTATATTCATTTGCTGATCTGAGAAAGTTTAAACTCTCAATAATTAACACGGCTTTAAATGTATGTATGCCTTCATACATTTAAGTTTTTGGGCGTTATATGAATAAAACTCTAATTAATTTGTGAATAACCTTGTTTTATATTGGCCCAATATTATAATAATTTTATGAAATTTGGCATAGATAATTTTATTTATATCTACATTAGAGTGCCAGTTATTTTTCAAAAGTTGGAATACGTATGCGGCTAACCATCACATTTGTTCAAAATACTAAAAAAATAATCTCAAGAAAATTGGAGATCAATCGGATGGGGGGAAAGCATGCCCATGGCCCGCCCAAAATTGCAAAATACCTGATGTTTTTACTTTGATTGTAAATAACTTAATTTATACTTTGGAATTAAAAAATTCCAAAGTAAGATATGATTTACAATTCTATGGCCTGTAAGTACTAATTAGCTGAGTTTCGTCAAAATATTAGCAAATTTACTTAGTTTTTACCCTGTAATGACTACAACATACCCTCCGAATAACTAATAAGTTATTGCAGAAGTACTTATTTGTAATTAAGATTGTAATTTAAAATGAATGGCCCGGTTAAAATCCCACCAAGATCCACAATTTTTTTTAATTTTTTCTTATTAAAAGAGTCTTTTTAAATGATTTTTATACCCTTCACCAATTCATCTTAGACCCCATAAAAATTATACCGATCGACTCAGAATCACCAGAAGATTTAGCCATGTCCGTCTGTCTGTCTGTCTGTTGAAATCAAGTTATAGGAAATTTCCCTACGCAGCACTCTATTTAATTTTAATAAAATCGGTCCATAAACACCCAAGATATCGCTAAAATACTAAACTTCGATGATGAATTTTAAAATTTAAAAAAAAAAAATACAGTTTTTTTAAAAAATTTATTTTTTAAATTCTCATCGAATTTTGAATTTTGGCGATATCTCTGGTGTTTATAGACCGGTTTTGATAAAATTTAGTAGCATGTTGCGTTGGAGTATTTTCTAAAATCTGATATCTAATTCAAAATTAAAAAAAAATACTGTTTTTTTTAATTTTTAAAATTTGTCAATTTGTGTACATCGATAACTTTTGCTTTGGCGATATTAATCTAGCGATTTTGACTTAATTCAATTGTGTGTGCTGCGTTGAATGATTTCGTAAAATTTGATATAGGTACAGCTCAAAAAAACCTTTTAAAAAAATACAATTTTTTGACGAAATTAATTTTTTTAAATCCAGTTTAAAAAAATTTAAATTCTCATCGAATTTTGAATTTTGGCGATATCTCTGATGTTTATAGAGCGACTTTGATAAAATTTAATAGCATGTTGCGTTGGAGTATTTTCTATAATCTGATATCTAATTCAAACATTTTTTTTAAATACTGTTTTTTTTAATTTTTTAAAATTTGTCAATTTGCGTAAATCGATAACTTTTGCTTTGGCGATATCTCAGTTATTAATCTAGCGATTTTGAAGAAATTCAATTGTGTGTGCTGCGTTGAATGATTTCCTAAAATGTGATATACAATTCAAAAGACTTTTTAAAAAAACACAATTTTTTTACGAAATTATTTTTTTTTTTTTTAATAAAGTTTTTAAAAAAAATTAAATTCTCATCGAATTTTGAATTTTGACGATATCTCTGGTGTTTATATACCGATTTTGATAAAATTTAATAACATGTTGCGTTGGAGTATTTTCTAAAATCTGATATATAATTTAAAATTTTTTTTAAATACTGTTAAAAAAAAATATTAAATATGTCAATTTGCGTACATCGGTATCTTTTGCTTTGGCGATATCTCGCTTATTGATCCATCGATTTTGATGAAATTTAATAGTGTGCTGCGTTGAATGTTTAATGTTTAATGATAAACTTACAAAAACACAGTTTTTTGACAAAATTATTTTTTTTTTATGAAAAATACAGTTTTTTAAACAAAATTATTTTAAATTCTCGTCGAGTTTTGAATTTTGGCAATATCTCTGGTGTTTATGTACCGATTTTCATGTAATTTAATACCATGCTGCAATGGAGTATTTTCTAAAATCTGATATATAATTCGAATTTTTTTTAAATTTTTTTTCTAAAATATGCCAGTTTGCGTACATCGACATATTTTGCTTTGGCGATATCTCAGTTACTGATATACCGATTTTGATGAAATTCAATAGTGTGTTGCGTTTAATGATTTCTTAAAATTTGATAAACAATTCAAAAAACTTTAAAAAAACAGTTTTTCGAAAAAACATAGTTATTTTGAAAAATACAGTTATTAAAAAAACAAGTAAGAGTGGTATATTCGGCTTTGCCGAATCTTGGATACCCTTCACCAATGGTGTTCTAAAAGTAAAGTACAAAATCGTAAGAATATATTGATAATTATATAGTTCCTGATTACTGACTAAGTTGAGCTCCACACAAATCCTTATGTATATTAATTTTCTGTTGTTCGTACTCAATGTAATTCCTAGCAATATTTGGTTATACTAGTATTATATGCAAAGAGTCTTTAAAATTAAGAGTCGGAAAACGAAAAGCTTTTCGGTGGCGTCATCATTTAGAATAGTTATGGACCCAAAGGTTAGGTTGGGCAGGTGGCTGATGTCTAGCTTAGAAATAAAATAGACACATATTTTACGAACATTTAATAAAGTTCGATAGACCAGATAAACCATGCAGAAAAGATGCTTCAAAATGTAGATGCCCTTAGATTTGCAAAAGCACATCGATATGATGAAGATTAAGTATTTTGGCATGCAACCCAAAAACACAGTGCCCAGTGAGGGTTCTGCACTTTAATTGGGACGAATTATCCAACTAGTAGAAGTTCTTGTTTAGTTATGTAAAACTCTGAAGTTAGCGGACTGATTTAGGTAAAAGCTTTAACAATGATTGTCAATGTATATAAGCCTTAAAATTATAGGGTATACACTCTTAGTTTTAGATACATACGTAAAATATATAGCTTTTGAATGGATGAATATCAGCTTTGTCGGAAAAGTTATTAAAGATTTACTTGTTTTTCTGTAGTTTGTTAATTAATTAAAATGAACACTTCATCAATAATATTTGGGATGTATTGTTGTTTCGATCTGTCCGATGGATGTTTGGAAAGTTTTGCTCTAGTTCTTTGTGCAATCATAGTGTGATTTAATTTATCAGCATTAAAGTGATTCCCGGTCGGGGTTATATGGGAGATTTCACTAAATGTGAACATTTTCAATACCGAACTTTTCAGGAAATCAGAAATGCTTTTGCCAAATGTTGTCCCTCTAGAAAGTTTATTTTAGGCGCTATCGCCTTGAATAACAATATTGTACAATGTCTTTATACTAAATGTCATTATCGTATCTATTATAATTTGTAATTTATTAGCTACTAAGAGATTGCCTTAGGCGAAGTTATACTGGAGCAATTGTCAAACGTGAACGGATTTCTCCCAATTGCAATTAAAAAACTTAAATTATCGTTGATATGTGAGATACATACATACATATGTAGGTTTTGAACGGATATCATGTACTTAGCTGCATTTTTGGACTTCTTAGGAAGATTACCTATAATTTGATATATAATATAATACATTCTCAAACGTTATCATAATGTTCAAAAGTCAGACACAAAATTGAGATAAATGCAGTGTGTCTGTCAACTAAAATCAGATTTGTGGAGCTCCTGGATTTTACACAAAATTTTAGGATATTGTCCCACCTGAATTTAATCATTGTCGATCAAAACACCTGAAATATCGCATAAACGCAAATGCATCAGAATTTAGGACGCTATTAAATTTCATCAAAATAAACACCTGATATCGACAAAACCGGAGCTCCAAGAACTTGACTACAACAGAAAAAAGGACAGACAGGTAGACGGACGGACGGACAAACAAACAGACGGACGGACGTAGCGAAATCGATTCTCCTGCCGATTCTGAGTTGATCGGTACAATTTGAATGGTATTCATAATCAGATTTGTGGAGTATATATATCAGATTTTAGGAAATCCACCCACAAAGAACGACGTCAAATTTCATCACAATCGGCCCATAAACACCTGAGATATCGCTGAAACAATACTCACAAAATGTAAACAAAATTTCTTAGCAACGTACTTTCAGCAATTTGCTGTACATCAAATGTAGTGTTTTGGCGGCATCTCAATTGTTTATAGACCGCTTTTGATAAAATTTTATAACACGCTTGGCGGGGGAATTTCCTAAAATCTGATATAAAATTTATGCATGTCCGTGCTAAAGGAGGATGGTTTTTTTCTATTTCTGCATTTCATTTTTTCATCAAACATTCTCTAATGCGTACTTTGGGCAATTTGCGATACATCAAATTTAGTGTTTTGGCAATATCTCAGTTGCTTATGGACCGATTTTGATAAAATTTTACAGAGTGCTTTGGGAAACTATTTGGTACAATCTGATATATAACATATTATCACATGTATATCAGGATTATCTTTTTTCTCTTGTTATTTAAAAGTGTGTTTCAATCAAAAATTTTAAAATTTTCGTCTAATTTTTGGTATTTTTTCGATTTTTTCGGTGTTTATAAACCGATTTGAATGAAATTTAATAGCGTTCATTGCGGGAGAATTTCCTAAAATCTGATATATAATTTATGTAAGTCCATACTCCAGGGGCTTCAGAAACTTGATTTCAACAGACAGACAGACAGACAGACGGACATCGCTTAATCGAATCTCCTTCCGATTCTGAGTCGATCGGTATAATTTTTATGGGGTCTACGATCACTAATAAAAAAATTACAAACGGAATCACAAACTTATAATACCCTTTCACCTATTGGTGAAGGGTATAAAAAATTAATTCTCATCGAATTTTGAATTTTTGCGATTGGTGTTTATAGAAAATAAAAAAATGTTAATTTATCATCGAATTTCGAGCTTTGGCTATATCTTAGTTGTAAGTAGAACTACATGTTGCAATTTAATAATGTACTTCGTAGAACACTATTAACATCTAATAAATATACATATAAGTTATGTCGGTATGCCATCTAGAAGCTCATCAAAGCATTCTGAAATATGTCTTAAATACGTGACTTTTACACATTATGATAGCCTTTATTCATATCTTACGTAAGTGTTGTTGCCAAAAGTCTAATCTAGACAAGTCCGCTAAATATTCTCATTAGAGCAACCATTTAATCGGTTCTCTAATTTTAAAGATATATGCATTTAAATACGACCTCTCTCAAGGTGCGAAATGTTACAATGTAGTGTAATTTCTGAAATTGTTTGTATTTCAATCTACCTCCAAAATGTAGACCCAATATAAAACATGGTTATTCACTAATTAAAGTATTATTCATATATATCGCCTAAGAATTAAATGTATGAGGCGTGTTAATTATCGAGATTTGAAACTTTTTCAGATTAGATATCAATATACATATATTAGTATTTTTGTAGGATTCCAAAAACCAGATGACCAAAAACTCTTTCCACTCTGTACTTTACTTTTGTAACACCATTGGTGAAGGGTATTTAAGGTTCGGCATAGCCGAACATAGCACTCTTACTTGTTGAATTTTAAGAACTTTAATATTACCTTAAGTAATAAAAAAATACCATCACGAGTCAATTTTGATAATATAGGGGATGTTGGATACCAAACACGGTTCTGATTGGTCTTAACTTGATAAGTCCAACTTATCTGGGTCATCCTTCATCAACACCACTTAATGTAGTGAGCTAACATGTGAGCTAAGTTGTCCCATAATATCGATAAAAATGGGTTAGGACGACGGGCTAGTAAAAATTAGAATAAAAATGTCCCACCACCTAATGTTAAAAAAGGACGTCCGAAACTTCGATGGAAAGATCAAGTAGAGGAAAATTTTTTAAAGCTTGGCATATAAAATTGGAGAATATTTGCACAAGATCGAAGTCCATTCTAAAATATGATAGGACTTTGACCTTAACAGGTTGTAACTGTAGGCCATTTAAGTAAGTATACAAAAAGGAAGATTTAAATTGTTTAAATTTTAAAATAATTAAAAACACTTCTTTATTTTTTATTAAATGCTTTAAACATTTACAAAAAATCGTACAGAAATATTTTTCCGAAAATTACAACAAAGCAAAAAAAGCAGGGAAAAACAAAGTTATTGTCACATGATTTTGGATCTAAAAATAAAAAGTATATATTGTGACGAATTTTAAACTTATCCGTCCCATTGTGCAAAGTTCACTGCTTGTAATTCTTCCCCTCGCTTTCTAGATGTTTCTGTTGGTGTTGTTGTTATTCTGTTTATGTCAAATAAGCAGAGCAACATGTTTCTCTTATGTACAGTAAAGAGCATAGCAACATGTTTCTCTTTTATCAACATTCTCTCTCTCTCTGTTACTGTTAACTTCAGATAACCTGTTTGTACAACGTATGTGTGAGTGTGTTCTTGATCATGTGAGAATGTAGTGGAAACCACATGAACTTTCGTAAGCCACATTGTTAGTGTAATCAACTACAGCTGCTCTTTGTTTACGTCTGCAGAAATTGCTAAAAACTCTCTTCTCTACTATAAAAGTCCGATGGGCGAGTATTGTGGGAACAGTTTTAATCAAGACGCGTATAAAGAGAACAGTGTGACTAAGAATATTTGTAAAGCAGTTTTGTGAATTTGTTTACAGTATTTGTGATAGTGTGTTTTAAGTGATTAACCCTACAGTTAATAAAAGTATTGCTTTGTAAAACTACATACTACAAGTGTTTTAATTTGATTACGTTTGTTTGCAAAAAGAATTCCTTCCACGTTTTTAAAGGAAAAACGTAACAACTGGTGTCAGAAGTGGAATTGCAAAATCAACAACCATGGTGAAACTAGATGATCTAAGATTGGATCAACTCAAAAAGGAGTTGGGAAAGATGAACGTGCCAACAGCCGGCACTAAAGCTGAACTTCAAAGAAGGCTCAGGGAGGAGCTCCAAAATCAAGGTATTGACATTGCGACTTACGAATTCGAGACTAAAGAAGAAATGGAGGTTAGTACCCGCTCGATGACTAGCAGCCTAGACATAAGCTCAATGTTAGCCGCAATGATGGAAAAGATGGAAACCAACAACGAGAAACTTCAAGCAGGTTTGAAAGCGGAACTTCAAGAAGCCACGAAAACCAACAACGAGAAACTTCTAGAAAGGATAGAAGAAAAACTGCAAGAAGTTTCAGGATCCACTAATAAACAACTTCAAGAAATTTCGACTACGATCAACAATCGCATCGATGGCGTTGAGAACAAATTTGACAGAAAACTGGCCGATATAGAGAATGACGTCGGCAAGAAAATTGGCGATCTAGAAGCGAAAGTCAATGAGAACAAATTTAATGAAAGAACTGGCTGACGTCGGAAGAAAAATTGGCGATCTAGAAGCAAAATTTAAAGACATACAACACCATGCGGGTTCAGTGCGAGTTGTTCAAGAAACATCTGGAAAAACGAAAACACCCAGTTTTGATGGCAGTCTACCGTTTAATGTCTTTAAGTTTCAGTTTGAAACAGTTGCCGAGAGGAACCTATGGGACAACGACCAGAAAGCTCTGGAACTAATATTGGCTCTAAAAGGCAATGCTGCGGAAGTCCTAGTAAGTAAGTTTTTCTATAGAAAAAGTAAGTTTTTCTATAGAAAAAGTAAGTTTTTCTATAGAAAAAGTAAGTTTTTCTATAGAAAAAGTAAGTTTTTCTATAGAAAAAGTAAGTTTTTCTATAGAAAAAGTAAGTTTTTCTATAGAAAAAGTAAGTTTTTCTATAGAAAAAGTAAGTTTTTCTATAGAAAAAGTAAGTTTTTCTATAGAAAAAGTAAGTTTTTCTATAGAAAAAGTAAGTTTTTCTATAGAAAAAGTAAGTTTTTCTATAGAAAAAGTAAGTTTTTCTATAGAAAAAGTAAGTTTTTCTATAGAAAAAGTAAGTTTTTCTATAGAAAAAGTAAGTTTTTCAATAGAAAAAGTAAGTTTTTCTATAGAAAAAGTAAGTTTTTCTATAGAAAAAGTAAGTTTTTCTATAGAAAAAGTAAGTTTTTCTATAGAAAAAGTAAGTTTTTCTATAGAAAAAGTAAGTTTTTTAAGGTCAATACTCCTCCGCATGTTCATTTCACGCTGGTTCAGCGGTAACTTAAATAAAATAGAAATAAACAACCAAATTTATGTCAATTCTTGCTTCTGCCTGTGTATCACATTCCTCTCTTTGGTCATCCCTGTTTTAGAATCACTCTCTGCCACTCTCTCTGTGAGATAGGCATTTCTCCTGTTTACACTAAGTCTTCCCTCACTTATTTTATTATTTGGAAAACACATTAGAAGGATTCTCTTTTAATTTTTTCACTTGTTCTCTTTTTTTCTAGTCAAATTTCTTTTGTAAACAAAAAAAAAGAAATCAACTTATTTTTATTTAACAAATATTAAATTTTATTTATTGTTTTATTTTATGTTACTTTTTATATTTTTGTTATTATTTTTTGATTTAAAAGCGTCCTTTCGCAGAAATAATTTTAATCAAAATTATAATTTTTAACAGAGTAAACAAATTTTTACCAGAGTAAATAGCTTTAAATCGGAGCAAAATTAAAACACGTCCATTCACTTCGATTAATTTGAAAGCAAATGAATAAGTTTTTGAACAGAATGGAATAAGTTTTTTGTCAATTACAAGTATGTATGTTTCTGAAGGCTGATTTAGCTGTGTCCTACGCAAATAATAATATGTATATTCATTTGCTGATCTGAGAAAGTTTAAACTCTCAATAATTAACACGGCTTTAAATGTATGTATGCCTTCATACATTTAAGTTTTTGGGCGTTATATGAATAAAACTCTAATTAATTTGTGAATAACCTTGTTTTATATTGGCCCAATATTATAATAATTTTATGAAATTTGGCATAGATAATTTTATTTATATCTACATTAGAGTGCCAGTTATTTTTCAAAAGTTGGAATACGTATGCGGCTAACCATCACATTTGTTCAAAATACTAAAAAAATAATCTCAAGAAAATTGGAGATCAATCGGATGGGGGGGAAAGCATGCCCATGGCCCGCCCAAAATTGCAAAATACCTGATGTTTTTACTTTGATTGTAAATAACTTAATTTATACTTTGGAATTAAAAAATTCCAAAGTAAGATATGATTTACAATTCTATGGCCTGTAAGTACTAATTAGCTGAGTTTCGTCAAAATATTAGCAAATTTACTTAGTTTTTACCCTGTAATGACTACAACATACCCTCCGAATAACTAATAAGTTATTGCAGAAGTACTTATTTGTAATTAAGATTGTAATTTAAAATGAATGGCCCGGTTAAAATCCCACCAAGATCCACAATTTTTTTTAATTTTTTCTTATTAAAAGAGTCTTTTTAAATGATTTTTATACCCTTCACCAATTCATCTTAGACCCCATAAAAATTATACCGATCGACTCAGAATCACCAGAAGATTTAGCCATGTCCGTCTGTCTGTCTGTTGAAATCAAGTTATAGGAAATTTCCCTACGCAGCACTCTATTTAATTTTAATAAAATCGGTCCATAAACACCCAAGATATCGCTAAAATACTAAACTTCGATGATGAATTTTAAAATTTAAAAAAAAAAAATACAGTTTTTTTAAAAAATTTATTTTTTAAATTCTCATCGAATTTTGAATTTTGGCGATATCTCTGGTGTTTATAGACCGGTTTTGATAAAATTTAGTAGCATGTTGCGTTGGAGTATTTTCTAAAATCTGATATCTAATTCAAAATTAAAAAAAAATACTGTTTTTTTTAATTTTTAAAATTTGTCAATTTGTGTACATCGATAACTTTTGCTTTGGCGATATTAATCTAGCGATTTTGACTTAATTCAATTGTGTGTGCTGCGTTGAATGATTTCGTAAAATTTGATATAGGTACAGCTCAAAAAACCTTTTAAAAAAATACAATTTTTTGACGAAATTAATTTTTTTAAATCCAGTTTAAAAAAATTTAAATTCTCATCGAATTTTGAATTTTGGCGATATCTCTGATGTTTATAGAGCGACTTTGATAAAATTTAATAGCATGTTGCGTTGGAGTATTTTCTATAATCTGATATCTAATTCAAACATTTTTTTTAAATACTGTTTTTTTTTAATTTTTTAAAATTTGTCAATTTGCGTAAATCGATAACTTTTGCTTTGGCGATATCTCAGTTATTAATCTAGCGATTTTGAAGAAATTCAATTGTGTGTGCTGCGTTGAATGATTTCCTAAAATGTGATATACAATTCAAAAGACTTTTTAAAAAAACACAATTTTTTTACGAAATTATTTTTTTTTTTTTTAATAAAGTTTTTAAAAAAAATTAAATTCTCATCGAATTTTGAATTTTGACGATATCTCTGGTGTTTATATACCGATTTTGATAAAATTTAATAACATGTTGCGTTGGAGTATTTTCTAAAATCTGATATATAATTTAAAATTTTTTTTAAATACTGTTAAAAAAAAATATTAAATATGTCAATTTGCGTACATCGGTATCTTTTGCTTTGGCGATATCTCGCTTATTGATCCATCGATTTTGATGAAATTTAATAGTGTGCTGCGTTGAATGTTTAATGTTTAATGATAAACTTACAAAAACACAGTTTTTTGACAAAATTAATTTTTTTTTATGAAAAATACAGTTTTTTAAACAAAATTATTTTAAATTCTCGTCGAGTTTTGAATTTTGGCAATATCTCTGGTGTTTATGTACCGATTTTCATGTAATTTAATACCATGCTGCAATGGAGTATTTTCTAAAATCTGATATATAATTCGAATTTTTTTTAAATTTTTTTTCTAAAATATGCCAGTTTGCGTACATCGACATATTTTGCTTTGGCGATATCTCAGTTACTGATATACCGATTTTGATGAAATTCAATAGTGTGTTGCGTTTAATGATTTCTTAAAATTTGATAAACAATTCAAAAAACTTTAAAAAAACAGTTTTTCGAAAAAACATAGTTATTTTGAAAAATACAGTTATTAAAAAAACAAGTAAGAGTGGTATATTCGGCTTTGCCGAATCTTGGATACCCTTCACCAATGGTGTTCTAAAAGTAAAGTACAAAATCGTAAGAATATATTGATAATTATATAGTTCCTGATTACTGACTAAGTTGAGCTCCACACAAATCCTTATGTATATTAATTTTCTGTTGTTCGTACTCAATGTAATTCCTAGCAATATTTGGTTATACTAGTATTATATGCAAAGAGTCTTTAAAATTAAGAGTCGGAAAACGAAAAGCTTTTCGGTGGCGTCATCATTTAGAATAGTTATGGACCCAAAGGTTAGGTTGGGCAGGTGGCTGATGTCTAGCTTAGAAATAAAATAGACACATATTTTACGAACATTTAATAAAGTTCGATAGACCAGATAAACCATGCAGAAAAGATGCTTCAAAATGTAGATGCCCTTAGATTTGCAAAAGCACATCGATATGATGAAGATTAAGTATTTTGGCATGCAACCCAAAAACACAGTGCCCAGTGAGGGTTCTGCACTTTAATTGGGACGAATTATCCAACTAGTAGAAGTTCTTGTTTAGTTATGTAAAACTCTGAAGTTAGCGGACTGATTTAGGTAAAAGCTTTAACAATGATTGTCAATGTATATAAGCCTTAAAATTATAGGGTATACACTCTTAGTTTTAGATACATACGTAAAATATATAGCTTTTGAATGGATGAATATCAGCTTTGTCGGAAAAGTTATTAAAGATTTACTTGTTTTTCTGTAGTTTGTTAATTAATTAAAATGAACACTTCATCAATAATATTTGGGATGTATTGTTGTTTCGATCTGTCCGATGGATGTTTGGAAAGTTTTGCTCTAGTTCTTTGTGCAATCATAGTGTGATTTAATTTATCAGCATTAAAGTGATTCCCGGTCGGGGTTATATGGGAGATTTCACTAAATGTGAACATTTTCAATACCGAACTTTTCAGGAAATCAGAAATGCTTTTGCCAAATGTTGTCCCTCTAGAAAGTTTATTTTAGGCGCTATCGCCTTGAATAACAATATTGTACAATGTCTTTATACTAAATGTCATTATCGTATCTATTATAATTTGTAATTTATTAGCTACTAAGAGATTGCCTTAGGCGAAGTTATACTGGAGCAATTGTCAAACGTGAACGGATTTCTCCCAATTGCAATTAAAAAACTTAAATTATCGTTGATATGTGAGATACATACATACATATGTAGGTTTTGAACGGATATCATGTACTTAGCTGCATTTTTGGACTTCTTAGGAAGATTACCTATAATTTGATATATAATATAATACATTCTCAAACGTTATCATAATGTTCAAAAGTCAGACATAAAATTGAGATAAATGCAGTGTGTCTGTCAACTAAAATCAGATTTGTGGAGCTCCTGGATTTTACACAAAATTTTAGGATATTGTCCCACCTGAATTTAATCATTGTCGATCAAAACACCTGAAATATCGCATAAACGCAAATGCATCAGAATTTAGGACGCTATTAAATTTCATCAAAATAAACACCTGATATCGACAAAACCGGAGCTCCAAGAACTTGACTACAACAGAAAAAAGGACAGACAGGTAGACGGACGGACGGACAAACAAACAGACGGACGGACGTAGCGAAATCGATTCTCCTGCCGATTCTGAGTTGATCGGTACAATTTGAATGGTATTCATAATCAGATTTGTGGAGTATATATATCAGATTTTAGGAAATCCACCCACAAAGAACGACGTCAAATTTCATCACAATCGGCCCATAAACACCTGAGATATCGCTGAAACAATACTCACAAAATGTAAACAAAATTTCTTAGCAACGTACTTTCAGCAATTTGCTGTACATCAAATGTAGTGTTTTGGCGGCATCTCAATTGTTTATAGACCGCTTTTGATAAAATTTTATAACACGCTTGGCGGGGGAATTTCCTAAAATCTGATATAAAATTTATGCATGTCCGTGCTAAAGGAGGATGGTTTTTTTCTATTTCTGCATTTCATTTTTTCATCAAACATTCTCTAATGCGTACTTTGGGCAATTTGCGATACATCAAATTTAGTGTTTTGGCAATATCTCAGTTGCTTATGGACCGATTTTGATAAAATTTTACAGAGTGCTTTGGGAAACTATTTGGTACAATCTGATATATAACATATTATCACATGTATATCAGGATTATCTTTTTTCTCTTGTTATTTAAAAGTGTGTTTCAATCAAAAATTTTAAAATTTTCGTCTAATTTTTGGTATTTTTTCGATTTTTTCGGTGTTTATAAACCGATTTGAATGAAATTTAATAGCGTTCATTGCGGGAGAATTTCCTAAAATCTGATATATAATTTATGTAAGTCCATACTCCAGGGGCTTCAGAAACTTGATTTCAACAGACAGACAGACAGACAGACGGACATCGCTTAATCGAATCTCCTTCCGATTCTGAGTCGATCGGTATAATTTTTATGGGGTCTACGATCACTAATAAAAAAATTACAAACGGAATCACAAACTTATAATACCCTTTCACCTATTGGTGAAGGGTATAAAAAATTAATTCTCATCGAATTTTGAATTTTTGCGATTGGTGTTTATAGAAAATAAAAAAATGTTAATTTATCATCGAATTTCGAGCTTTGGCTATATCTTAGTTGTAAGTAGAACTACATGTTGCAATTTAATAATGTACTTCGTAGAACACTATTAACATCTAATAAATATACATATAAGTTATGTCGGTATGCCATCTAGAAGCTCATCAAAGCATTCTGAAATATGTCTTAAATACGTGACTTTTACACATTATGATAGCCTTTATTCATATCTTACGTAAGTGTTGTTGCCAAAAGTCTAATCTAGACAAGTCCGCTAAATATTCTCATTAGAGCAACCTTTTAATCGGTTCTCTAATTTTAAAGATATATGCATTTAAATACGACCTCTCTCAAGGTGCGAAATGTTACAATGTAGTGTAATTTCTGAAATTGTTTGTATTTCAATCTACCTCCAAAATGTAGACCCAATATAAAACATGGTTATTCACTAATTAAAGTATTATTCATATATATCGCCTAAGAATTAAATGTATGAGGCGTGTTAATTATCGAGATTTGAAACTTTTTCAGATTAGATATCAATATACATATATTAGTATTTTTGTAGGATTCCAAAAACCAGATGACCAAAAACTCTTTCCACTCTGTACTTTACTTTTGTAACACCATTGGTGAAGGGTATTTAAGGTTCGGCATAGCCGAACATAGCACTCTTACTTGTTGAATTTTAAGAACTTTAATATTACCTTAAGTAATAAAAAAATACCATCACGAGTCAATTTTGATAATATAGGGGATGTTGGATACCAAACACGGTTCTGATTGGTCTTAACTTGATAAGTCCAACTTATCTGGGTCATCCTTCATCAACACCACTTAATGTAGTGAGCTAACATGTGAGCTAAGTTGTCCCATAATATCGATAAAAATGGGTTAGGACGACGGGCTAGTAAAAATTAGAATAAAAATGTCCCACCACCTAATGTTAAAAAAGGACGTCCGAAACTTCGATGGAAAGATCAAGTAGAGGAAAATTTTTTAAAGCTTGGCATATAAAATTGGAGAATATTTGCACAAGATCGAAGTCCATTCTAAAATATGATAGGACTTTGACCTTAACAGGTTGTAACTGTAGGCCATTTAAGTAAGTATACAAAAAGGAAGATTTAAATTGTTTAAATTTTAAAATAATTAAAAACACTTCTTTATTTTTTATTAAATGCTTTAAACATTTACAAAAAATCGTACAGAAATATTTTTCCGAAAATTACAACAAAGCAAAAAAAGCAGGGAAAAACAAAGTTATTGTCACATGATTTTGGATCTAAAAATAAAAAGTATATATTGTGACGAATTTTAAACTTATCCGTCCCATTGTGCAAAGTTCACTGCTTGTAATTCTTCCCCTCGCTTTCTAGATGTTTCTGTTGGTGTTGTTGTTATTCTGTTTATGTCAAATAAGCAGAGCAACATGTTTCTCTTATGTACAGTAAAGAGCATAGCAACATGTTTCTCTTTTATCAACATTCTCTCTCTCTCTGTTACTGTTAACTTCAGATAACCTGTTTGTACAACGTATGTGTGAGTGTGTTCTTGATCATGTGAGAATGTAGTGGAAACCACATGAACTTTCGTAAGCCACATTGTTAGTGTAATCAACTACAGCTGCTCTTTGTTTACGTCTGCAGAAATTGCTAAAAACTCTCTTCTCTACTATAAAAGTCCGATGGGCGAGTATTGTGGGAACAGTTTTAATCAAGACGCGTATAAAGAGAACAGTGTGACTAAGAATATTTGTAAAGCAGTTTTGTGAATTTGTTTACAGTATTTGTGATAGTGTGTTTTAAGTGATTAACCCTACAGTTAATAAAAGTATTGCTTTGTAAAACTACATACTACAAGTGTTTTAATTTGATTACGTTTGTTTGCAAAAAGAATTCCTTCCACGTTTTTAAAGGAAAAACGTAACAACTGGTGTCAGAAGTGGAATTGCAAAATCAACAACCATGGTGAAACTAGATGATCTAAGATTGGATCAACTCAAAAAGGAGTTGGGAAAGATGAACGTGCCAACAGCCGGCACTAAAGCTGAACTTCAAAGAAGGCTCAGGGAGGAGCTCCAAAATCAAGGTATTGACATTGCGACTTACGAATTCGAGACTAAAGAAGAAATGGAGGTTAGTACCCGCTCGATGACTAGCAGCCTAGACATAAGCTCAATGTTAGCCGCAATGATGGAAAAGATGGAAACCAACAACGAGAAACTTCAAGCAGGTTTGAAAGCGGAACTTCAAGAAGCCACGAAAACCAACAACGAGAAACTTCTAGAAAGGATAGAAGAAAAACTGCAAGAAGTTTCAGGATCCACTAATAAACAACTTCAAGAAATTTCGACTACGATCAACAATCGCATCGATGGCGTTGAGAACAAATTTGACAGAAAACTGGCCGATATAGAGAATGACGTCGGCAAGAAAATTGGCGATCTAGAAGCGAAAGTCAATGAGAACAAATTTAACGAAGAACTGGCTGACGTCGGAAGAAAAATTGGCGATCTAGAAGCAAAATTTAAAGACATACAACACCATGCGGGTTCAGTGCGAGTTGTTCAAGAAACATCTGGAAAAACGAAAACACCCAGTTTTGATGGCAGTCTACCGTTTAATGTCTTTAAGTTTCAGTTTGAAACAGTTGCCGAGAGGAACCTATGGGACAACGACCAGAAAGCTCTGGAACTAATATTGGCTCTAAAAGGCAATGCTGCGGAAGTCCTAGTAAGTAAGTTTTTCTATAGAAAAAGTAAGTTTTTCTATAGAAAAAGTAAGTTTTTCTATAGAAAAAGTAAGTTTTTCTATAGAAAAAGTAAGTTTTTCTATAGAAAAAGTAAGTTTTTCTATAGAAAAAGTAAGTTTTTCTATAGAAAACGTAAGTTTTTCTATAGAAAAAGTAAGTTTTTCTATAGAAAAAGTAAGTTTTTCTATAGAAAAAGTAAGTTTTTCTATAGAAAAAGTAAGTTTTTCTATAGAAAAAGTAAGTTTTTCTATAGAAAAAGTAAGTTTTTCTATAGAAAAAGTAAGTTTTTCTATAGAAAAAGTAAGTTTTTCTATAGAAAAAGTAAGTTTTTCTATAGAAAAAGTAAGTTTTTCTATAGAAAAAGTAAGTTTTTCTATAGAAAAAGTAAGTTTTTCTATAGAAAAAGTAAGTTTTTCTATAGAAAAAGTAAGTTTTTCTATAGAAAAAGTAAGTTTTTCTATAGAAAAAGTAAGTTTTTCTATAGAAAAAGTAAGTTTTTTAAGGTCAATACTCCTCCGCATGTTCATTTCACGCTGGTTCAGCGGTAACTTAAATAAAATAGAAATAAACAACCAAATTTATGTCAATTCTTGCTTCTGCCTGTGTATCACATTCCTCTCTTTGGTCATCCCTGTTTTAGAATCACTCTCTGCCACTCTCTCTGTAAGATAGGCATTTCTCCTGTTTACACTAAGTCTTCCCTCACTTATTTTATTATTTGGAAAACACATTAGAAGGATTCTCTTTTAATTTTTTCACTTGTTCTCTTTTTTTCTAGTCAAATTTCTTTTGTAAACAAAAAAAAAGAAATCAACTTATTTTTATTTAACAAATATTAAATTTTATTTATTGTTTTATTTTATGTTACTTTTTATATTTTTGTTATTATTTTTTGATTTAAAAGCGTCCTTTCGCAGAAATAATTTTAATCAAAATTATAATTTTTAACAGAGTAAACAAATTTTTACCAGAGTAAATAGCTTTAAATCGGAGCAAAATTAAAACACGTCCATTCACTTCGATTAATTTGAAAGCAAATGAATAAGTTTTTGAACAGAATGGAATAAGTTTTTTGTCAATTACAAGTATGTATGTTTCTGAAGGCTGATTTAGCTGTGTCCTACGCAAATAATAATATGTATATTCATTTGCTGATCTGAGAAAGTTTAAACTCTCAATAATTAACACGGCTTTAAATGTATGTATGCCTTCATACATTTAAGTTTTTGGGCGTTATATGAATAAAACTCTAATTAATTTGTGAATAACCTTGTTTTATATTGGCCCAATATTATAATAATTTTATGAAATTTGGCATAGATAATTTTATTTATATCTACATTAGAGTGCCAGTTATTTTTCAAAAGTTGGAATACGTATGCGGCTAACCATCACATTTGTTCAAAATACTAAAAAAATAATCTCAAGAAAATTGGAGATCAATCGGATGGGGGGAAAGCATGCCCATGGCCCGCCCAAAATTGCAAAATACCTGATGTTTTTACTTTGATTGTAAATAACTTAATTTATACTTTGGAATTAAAAAATTCCAAAGTAAGATATGATTTACAATTCTATGGCCTGTAAGTACTAATTAGCTGAGTTTCGTCAAAATATTAGCAAATTTACTTAGTTTTTACCCTGTAATGACTACAACATACCCTCCGAATAACTAATAAGTTATTGCAGAAGTACTTATTTGTAATTAAGATTGTAATTTAAAATGAATGGCCCGGTTAAAATCCCACCAAGATCCACAATTTTTTTTAATTTTTTCTTATTAAAAGAGTCTTTTTAAATGATTTTTATACCCTTCACCAATTCATCTTAGACCCCATAAAAATTATACCGATCGACTCAGAATCACCAGAAGATTTAGCCATGTCCGTCTGTCTGTCTGTTGAAATCAAGTTATAGGAAATTTCCCTACGCAGCACTCTATTTAATTTTAATAAAATCGGTCCATAAACACCCAAGATATCGCTAAAATACTAAACTTCGATGATGAATTTTAAAATTTAAAAAAAAAAAATACAGTTTTTTTAAAAAATTTATTTTTTAAATTCTCATCGAATTTTGAATTTTGGCGATATCTCTGATGTTTATAGAGCGACTTTGATAAAATTTAATAGCATGTTGCGTTGGAGTATTTTCTATAATCTGATATCTAATTCAAACATTTTTTTTAAATACTGTTTTTTTTAATTTTTTAAAATTTGTCAATTTGCGTAAATCGATAACTTTTGCTTTGGCGATATCTCAGTTATTAATCTAGCGATTTTGAAGAAATTCAATTGTGTGTGCTGCGTTGAATGATTTCCTAAAATGTGATATACAATTCAAAAGACTTTTTAAAAAAACACAATTTTTTTACGAAATTATTTTCTTTTTTTTAATAAAGTTTTTAAAAAAAATTAAATTCTCATCGAATTTTGAATTTTGACGATATCTCTGGTGTTTATATACCGATTTTGATAAAATTTAATAACATGTTGCGTTCTAAAATCTGATATATAATTTAAAATTTTTTTTAAATACTGTTAAAAAAAAATATTAAATATGTCAATTTGCGTACATCGGTATCTTTTGCTTTGGCGATATCTCGCTTATTGATCCATCGATTTTGATGAAATTTAATAGTGTGCTGCGTTGAATGTTTAATGTTTAATGATAAACTTACAAAAACACAGTTTTTTGACAAAATTAATTTTTTTTTATGAAAAATACAGTTTTTTAAACAAAATTTTTTTAAATTCTCGTCGAGTTTTGAATTTTGGCAATATCTCTGGTGTTTATGTACCGATTTTCATGTAATTTAATACCATGCTGCAATGGAGTATTTTCTAAAATCTGATATATAATTCGAATTTTTTTTAAATTTTTTTTCTAAAATATGCCAGTTTGCGTACGTCGACATATTTTGCTTTGGCGATATCTCAGTTACTGATATACCGATTTTGATGAAATTCAATAGTGTGTTGCGTTTAATGATTTCTTAAAATTTGATAAACAATTCAAAAAACTTTAAAAAAACAGTTTTTCGAAAAAACATAGTTATTTTGAAAAATACAGTTATTAAAAAAACAAGTAAGAGTGGTATATTCGGCTTTGCCGAATCTTGGATACCCTTCACCAATGGTGTTCTAAAAGTAAAGTACAAAATCGTAAGAATATATTGATAATTATATAGTTCCTGATTACTGACTAAGTTGAGCTCCACACAAATCCTTATGTATATTAATTTTCTGTTGTTCGTACTCAATGTAATTCCTAGCAATATTTGGTTATACTAGTATTATATGCAAAGAGTCTTTAAAATTAAGAGTCGGAAAACGAAAAGCTTTTCGGTGGCGTCATCATTTAGAATAGTTATGGACCCAAAGGTTAGGTTGGGCAGGTGGCTGATGTCTAGCTTAGAAATAAAATAGACACATATTTTACGAACATTTAATAAAGTTCGATAGACCAGATAAACCATGCAGAAAAGATGCTTCAAAATGTAGATGCCCTTAGATTTGCAAAAGCACATCGATATGATGAAGATTAAGTATTTTGGCATGCAACCCAAAAACACAGTGCCCAGTGAGGGTTCTGCACTTTAATTGGGACGAATTATCCAACTAGTAGAAGTTCTTGTTTAGTTATGTAAAACTCTGAAGTTAGCGGACTGATTTAGGTAAAAGCTTTAACAATTATTGTCAATGTATATAAGCCTTAAAATTATAGGGTATACACTCTTAGTTTTAGATACATACGTAAAATATATAGCTTTTGAATGGATGAATATCAGCTTTGTCGGAAAAGTTATTAAAGATTTACTTGTTTTTCTGTAGTTTGTTAATTAATTAAAATGAACACTTCATCAATAATATTTGGGATGTATTGTTGTTTCGATCTGTCCGATGGATGTTTGGAAAGTTTTGCTCTAGTTCTTTGTGCAATCATAGTGTGATTTAATTTATCAGCATTAAAGTGATTCCCGGTCGGGGTTATATGGGAGATTTCACTAAATGTGAACATTTTCAATACCGAACTTTTCAGGAAATCAGAAATGCTTTTGCCAAATGTTGTCCCTCTAGAAAGTTTATTTTAGGCGCTATCGCCTTGAATAACAATATTGTACAATGTCTTTATACTAAATGTCATTATCGTATCTATTATAATTTGTAATTTATTAGCTACTAAGAGATTGCCTTAGGCGAAGTTATACTGGAGCAATTGTCAAACGTGAACGGATTTCTCCCAATTGCAATTAAAAAACTTAAATTATCGTTGATATGTGAGATACATACATACATATGTAGGTTTTGAACGGATATCATGTACTTAGCTGCATTTTTGGACTTCTTAGGAAGATTACCTATAATTTGATATATAATATAATACATTCTCAAACGTTATCATAATGTTCAAAAGTCAGACACAAAATTGAGATAAATGCAGTGTGTCTGTCAACTAAAATCAGATTTGTGGAGCTCCTGGATTTTACACAAAATTTTAGGATATTGTCCCACCTGAATTTAATCATTGTCGATCAAAACACCTGAAATATCGCATAAACGCAAATGCATCAGAATTTAGGACGCTATTAAATTTCATCAAAATAAACACCTGATATCGACAAAACCGGAGCTCCAAGAACTTGACTACAACAGAAAAAAGGACAGACAGGTAGACGGACGGACAAACAAACAGACGGACGGACGTAGCGAAATCGATTCTCCTGCCGATTCTGAGTTGATCGGTACAATTTGAATGGTATTCATAATCAGATTTGTGGAGTATATATATCAGATTTTAGGAAATCCGCCCACAAAGAACGACGTCAAATTTCATCACAATCGGCCCATAAACACCTGAGATATCGCTGAAACAATACTCACAAAATGTAAACAAAATTTCTTAGCAACGTACTTTCAGCAATTTGCTGTACATCAAATGTAGTGTTTTGGCGGCATCTCAATTGTTTATAGACCGCTTTTGATAAAATTTTATAACACGCTTGGCGGGGGAATTTCCTAAAATCTGATATAAAATTTATGCATGTCCGTGCTAAAGGAGGATGGTTTTTTTCTATTTCTGCATTTCATTTTTTCATCAAACATTCTCTAATGCGTACTTTGGGCAATTTGCGATACATCAAATTTAGTGTTTTGGCAATATCTCAGTTGCTTATGGACCGATTTTGATAAAATTTTACAGAGTGCTTTGGGAAACTATTTGCTACAATCTGATATATAACATATTATCACATGTATATCAGGATTATCTTTTTTCTCTTGTTATTTAAAAGTGTGTTTCAATCAAAAATTTTAAAATTTTCGTCTAATTTTTGGTATTTTTTCGATTTTTTCGGTGTTTATAAACCGATTTGAATGAAATTTAATAGCGTTCATTGCGGGAGAATTTCCTAAAATCTGATATATAATTTATGTAAGTCCATACTCCAGGGGCTTCAGAAACTTGATTTCAACAGACAGACAGACAGACAGACGGACATCGCTTAATCGAATCTCCTTCCGATTCTGAGTCGATCGGTATAATTTTTATGGGGTCTACGATCACTAATAAAAAAATTACAAACGGAATCACAAACTTATAATACCCTTTCACCTATTGGTGAAGGGTATAAAAAATTAATTCTCATCGAATTTTGAATTTTTGCGATTGGTGTTTATAGAAAATAAAAAAATGTTAATTTATCATCGAATTTCGAGCTTTGGCTATATCTTAGTTGTAAGTAGAACTACATGTTGCAATTTAATAATGTACTTCGTAGAACACTATTAACATCTAATAAATATACATATAAGTTATGTCGGTATGCCATCTAGAAGCTCATCAAAGCATTCTGAAATATGTCTTAAATACGTGACTTTTACACATTATGATAGCCTTTATTCATATCTTACGTAAGTGTTGTTGCCAAAAGTCTAATCTAAACAAGTCCGCTAAATATTCTCATTAGAGCAACCATTTAATCGGTTCTCTAATTTTAAAGATATATGCATTTAAATACGACCTCTCTCAAGGTGCGAAATGTTACAATGTAGTGTAATTTCTGAAATTGTTTGTATTTCAATCTACCTCCAAAATGTAGACCCAATATAAAACATGGTTATTCACTAATTAAAGTATTATTCATATATATCGCCTAAGAATTAAATGTATGAGGCGTGTTAATTATCGAGATTTGAAACTTTTTCAGATTAGATATCAATATACATATATTAGTATTTTTGTAGGATTCCAAAAACCAGATGACCAAAAACTCTTTCCACTCTGTACTTTACTTTTGTAACACCATTGGTGAAGGGTATTTAAGGTTCGGCATAGCCGAACATAGCACTCTTACTTGTTGAATTTTAAGAACTTTAATATTACCTTAAGTAATAAAAAAATACCATCACGAGTCAATTTTGATAATATAGGGGATGTTGGATACCAAACACGGTTCTGATTGGTCTTAACTTGATAAGTCCAACTTATCTGGGTCATCCTTCATCAACACCACTTAATGTAGTGAGCTAACATGTGAGCTAAGTTGTCCCATAATATCGATAAAAATGGGTTAGGACGACGGGCTAGTAAAAATTAGAATAAAAATGTCCCACCACCTAATGTTAAAAAAGGACGTCCGAAACTTCGATGGAAAGATCAAGTAGAGGAAAATTTTTTAAAGCTTGGCATATAAAATTGGAGAATATTTGCACAAGATCGAAGTCCATTCTAAAATATGATAGGACTTTGACCTTAACAGGTTGTAACTGTAGGCCATTTAAGTAAGTATACAAAAAGGAAGATTTAAATTGTTTAAATTTTAAAATAATTAAAAACACTTCTTTATTTTTTATTAAATGCTTTAAACATTTACAAAAAATCGTACAGAAATATTTTTCCGAAAATTACAACAAAGCAAAAAAAGCAGGGAAAAACAAAGTTATTGTCACATGATTTTGGATCTAAAAATAAAAAGTATATATTGTGACGAATTTTAAACTTATCCGTCCCATTGTGCAAAGTTCACTGCTTGTAATTCTTCCCCTCGCTTTCTAGATGTTTCTGTTGGTGTTGTTGTTATTCTGTTTATGTCAAATAAGCAGAGCAACATGTTTCTCTTATGTACAGTAAAGAGCATAGCAACATGTTTCTCTTTTATCTACATTCTCTCTCTCTCTGTTACTGTCCTACTATAAAAGTCCGATGGGCGAGTATTGTGGGAACAGTTTTAATCAAGACGCGTATAAAGAGAACAGTGTGACTAAGAATATTTGTAAAGCAGTTTTGTGAATTTGATTACAGTATTTGTGATAGTGTGTTTTAAGTGATTAACCCTACAGTTAATAAAAGTATTGCTTTGTAAAACTACATACTACAAGTGTTTTAATTTGATTACGTTTGTTTGCAAAAAGAATTCCTTCCACGTTTTTAAAGGAAAAACGTAACAACTGGTGTCAGAAGTGGAATTGCAAAATCAACAACCATGGTGAAACTAGATGATCTAAGATTGGATCAACTCAAAAAGGAGTTGGGAAAGATGAACGTGCCAACAGCCGGCACTAAAGCTGAACTTCAAAGAAGGCTCAGGGAGGAGCTCCAAAATCAAGGTATTGACATTGCGACTTACGAATTCGAGACTAAAGAAGAAATGGAGGTTAGTACCCGCTCGATGACTAGCAGCCTAGACATAAGCTCAATGTTAGCCGCAATGATGGAAAAGATGGAAACCAACAACGAGAAACTTCAAGCAGGTTTGAAAGCGGAACTTCAAGAAGCCACGAAAACCAACAACGAGAAACTTCTAGAAAGGATAGAAGAAAAACTGCAAGAAGTTTCAGGATCCACTAATAAACAACTTCAAGAAATTTCGACTACGATCAACAATCGCATCGATGGCGTTGAGAACAAATTTGACAGAAAACTGGCCGATATAGAGAATGACGTCGGCAAGAAAATTGGCGATCTAGAAGCGAAAGTCAATGAGAACAAATTTAACGAAGAACTGGCTGACGTCGGAAGAAAAATTGGCGATCTAGGAGCAAAATTTAAAGACATACAACACCATGCGGGTTCAGTGCGAGTTGTTCAAGAAACATCTGGAAAAACGAAAACACCCAGTTTTGATGGCAGTCTACCGTTTAATGTCTTTAAGTTTCAGTTTGAAACAGTTGCCGAGAGGAACCTATGGGACAACGACCAGAAAGCTCTGGAACTAATATTGGCTCTAAAAGGCAATGCTGCGGAAGTCCTAGAAAGTGTTCCATTAAGCTGTAGAAAGAACTTTGATGACATCATGTCTGCTCTTCAGCGTAAGTACGGTGGGGAACACAAAAAGGAAATTTACCGTCTGGAACTTCGCGGCAGAGTTCAGAAACCAAACGAAACCTTACAGGACTTTGCCTGGGACATTGAACGTTTGGTGGGGCTAATTTATCCTGGAGAAAGTCAGACTTTCTTGGACCAGTTCAGGATTGAAGCATTTGTGCATGGTATAAGAGAATCTGATATTAAATTTGCGGTGTGTGCCACACGAAAATCAACATTTGCCGAAACTGTGTCATTCGCATTGACCCAAGAAACAGCGAAAATCATTGCTATGCCACAAGTATGCAGGTTGCAAGGTGTCGACGTAGTTGCTAACAACCAAACCAGTATGGAGAAACTGATAGAGAAAATGAGTCGAGTAATAGTTGAGAAATTGAGTAGAGTAATAGATGAGAAATTGAGCAAGCCGAAATCCAAGTGTTACAACTGCGGTAAGGAAGGTCATTTCCAGCGAAATTGCAGGGCACCATTAAGACAATCGAGATCTGCTTCATCAGTCGAAGGCAGCCAGCAGGAGAAGTCCTGCAATACCAGAAGAGTTCCTGTAAGAGTTAAAAACTTATCCTGCCATGAAAAAGTGAGCAAATCTGATTTGGAAATTGGTCAATGCGCAACCACTAAAGCGATAACTAACTGCGAGAAAAAATCAGAGCCTGTTAAGATGTCCAGCAAAGAACAACAAGTGGCGAAGAACGGAGAGAGTAAGCATTGCGCCAAGACCAAAGTAAAGGGGTGCGTAGTTAATGTTCGGCAAATGCGTGTAGAATCCAGTGAAGATTGGTCTGTAGTGCAGAGGAACGATCCAGTACTGGGGAAAATAATGCAAGCCAAAGAAGAAGATAAGAGGCCAACCCGTAACGAGATATCGCAGGAAAGTCCACTGATGAAGTCATATTGGGCTCTCTGGATAGTCTGAAGATAATAGACGGTTGCTTAAATCGCACTTGGGAGAGCGCCGATGGAAAGACAGTGCAAAATTTGATCGTGGTGCCATCCTCTAAAATAAAGAAAGTGCTAAAGGAGTTTCATGATGGTCCTAGTGTAGGTCACCTAGGTGTAACAAAGACTTTAGAAAAACTGAAGCAGCGGTTCTACTGGGTTGGGTGTCCTCAGAGTGTGACTGACTGGATTGCTAATTGTCCAAATTGTATCGCAGCCAAGGGTCCAGTCCGAAGAAGTCGTGGCCAGCTACAGCAGTACAATTCTGGTGCCCCATTTGAGCGGATAGCTATGGATGTGGCAGGTCCTTTCCCTGTAAGCGAGGCTGGTAATCGTTATGTGGTAGTAGTGATGGACTATTTTACCAAATGGCCTGAGGTGTATGCAGTACCTAACCAAGAAGCTAAAACAGTGATAGACGTCTTTGTGAACAACTGGATATGCCGCTATGGAGTTCCACTAGAGCTACACTCAGATCAAGGCAGAAATTTTGAATCCGCGGTATTCAGGGAAATGTGTGAGTTGTATGGTATAAGAAAAACGCGAACTACCCCTCTACATCCATAGTCTGATGGTATGGTTGAAAGGTTTAACCGTACGCTGGAAGAGTACCTAAGGAAGGTGGTCAGCACTCATCAGAGGGACTGGGATCAACACATACAAAAATTTCTGCTGGCATATCGAACAGCCGCTCACGACTCCACGTCCAAGACCCCTGCCAAAGTCGTTTTCGGAACCGAGCTGCGATTACCCGCAGACTTGCAATTTGGTACTAAGCCAATAACAAATACTGAGGATCGTGGTCACCTCTCCTTCCAAGAGCAAGAAAACCTTAATGAACTGCATGAATTCGTCCGTAGCAAAATTAGAATGGTCAGCTACAAGATGAAGGCCAGATACGATCGAGCAGCTAATTCCCAGGGCTTTAATGAAGGTCAGTTGGTACTCTTATACAACCCACAGCGCAGAAAAGGATTATCTCCCAAACTACAAACTCATTGGGACGGCCCGTACAAGGTTGTTAAAAGGATAAATGATGTGGTATATCGAATACAAAAAGATAAGAGTCCAAGGTCCAAAATGAAGGTCGTACACCTCGAAATATTGGCCGCCTACGGAAGAACGGAGACTGTGCCTATTCGGGACGAACAGGCTTAAGAGGGGGGTAGTGTGACAAATTTTAAACTTATCCGTCCCATTGTGCAAAGTTCACTGCTTGTAATTCTTCCCCTCGCTTTCTAGATGTTTCTGTTGGTGTTGTTGTTATTCTGTTTATGTCAAATAAGCAGAGCAACATGTTTCTCTTATGTACAGTAAAGAGCATAGCAACATGTTTCTCTTTTATCTACATTCTCTCTCTCTCTCTGTTACTGTTAACTTCAGATAACCTGTTTGTACAACGTATGTGTGAGTGTGTTCTTGATCATGTGAGAATGTAGTGGAAACCACATGAACTTTCGTAAGACACATTGTTAGTGTAATCAACTACAGCTGCTCTTTGTTTACGTCTGCAGAAATTGCTAGAAACTCTCTTCTCTACTATATAAGTCCGTTGGGCGAGTATTGTGGGAACAGTTTTAATCAAGACGCGTATAAAGAGAACAGTGTGACTAAGAATATTTGTAAAGCAGTTTTGTGAATTTGTTTACAGTATTTGTGATAGTGTGTTTTAAGTGATTAACCCTACAGTTAATAAAAGTATTGCTTTGTAAAACTACATACTACAAGTGTTTTAATTTGATTAAGGTTGTTTGCAAAAAGAATTCCTTCCACGTTTTTAAAGGAAAAACGTAACAATATTAATTATAAGATGATAAGTTTTCAACATATCGAGCCATAACCGCCAAAGGGGCTGTAGCGACATGATGGACGATTTTCAATTTATTATTAAAATTTATTATTCATGATCAGGGCAGTAGAATTTACCGTTATGATTTTACATCAAAAACAATAAAGACTTAAGTACAATTCACTGTCCAAAGATATTTTAAAAAATGCTTCTCCTGTAAATTTTAGTTTTTGGCGCTTGAGTCTTTTTGGCGGTTATGAAGTATCTCAGTGAAAGATTCTCCACCTAGCAGTCGTAGGGGTCTGGGTTCAAGCCCCCATGGGGTCATAAAAAAATTTTTGTATTTTGTTTAAAAATATATTTTTTAAATAAAACAACAATGACATCCCCATGTTAATGTAATGACTTAAACAGCGAATGAGTAAGTAGTTTGGGTTCAATAGTTTAGCTGTTTAGCTCATTATTTGGTAATGAAAAGTTTTACTGGGTTGTTCAACAAATGTTACAAATTATAAATTATCGTTTCAGTTTCATAAAAAAGCCTGAATAAGAGAATAAAACACAGAAAAAATGGTGTCGATATCTTCAACCGTTTCGCCGTACCTACGATTTGAAATCTTAGTATTTCGCGAAAATGTAAATTGTTTGTCATAATTTGATTATATGCTTGTTAAATTGTACCTTAATAAAAGTATTAATGATTATTTTTGCCCAGTCTGTGGAGAATGTATGCGGTAATGTTTTTCTAATATTATAATAGCTTTACACTTTTTTCCCTAGGTCAAGGGTCAAAATTAGTTTTTTTAGTTTTGCATAGCTAAATAGCTGAATATTAAAAACATTTTAATAAATTTTAAACAAAATGCAAATAAGTATTAATTTTTATGAAAATTGAGTATTTTTTATTAAAAAAATATATTTTAACTCTAAATGGCAACAATTGGTTCGAATTGCTAAAAAATAGTCCCTTGAAAATTTGAGCTCAATCGGACGAGGGAAGGGTTCAAATAGTTTTTTTAATAAAAAATACTTAATATTTATAAAAATAAATACTTTTTTTGGAGTTGGATTAAAATTCAATAATATATTTTTAATATTCCGCTATTTTGCTATGGAAAATTAAAAAAAAAAACTAATTTTGACTTTTGATACCGGCAAAAAAAGATTTTAAAATAATCTTGTTTCTAAGATTATAAATTTTATTCATTTAAAGTAAATGAAACACTTTTTATTAATGACTATACTTTTTTCTAAGTTGCAAACAAAACTTTCCAATCGTCCGGCACTAGTGCTGAACAGAATGATACTCGTCTGTTGAAGGTAGAAATCAAAGTGACTTTATTTATGAAATTCGTCTGCTTATATACTATTTAAAACATGGTTGTAAATAAAAGTAGTAATGAAGTTCGGCAACAATGCCTTATTGTGTCTGTTAAACGCAGAGTTGTGTTTTAAGAATTCCGTTAAATTTGAATGAGTATTCAAATGTAATATAAGAAAATGAAATAAATTAAACAATTCCGTTAAATTTAAATTAGAATTAAAATGAAATAATAAATAAAATAAGAAATAAAATGAAGTAATAAAATAATAACTAAAATAGGAAAACAAAATAAATGAACTGCTTCAGTCTCCCCCTTTGATGCTGAAAGCGTCCCGATGAAGCATCAAAATCATTACTTTCTCGGTCGACCTCTGGTTCTCATTTTATTAATGGGTTGATCTGGGCAATTATTTGATGTTACTAATGGTGTAAGAGCAGATGCATGATAGGTTCCTAGGGGTATGCTTAAGTCATCTTCGTGTGCAATAGTGTAAGATGTAGTTCCATTTTTCTGTATTATAACATAGGGGCCATCTCGCTTTGGAACGAATTTGGATGTAATGCCCTTGCTGCTGTTACTTAAAACGTGAGTTGTTACCAACACTTTTGTACCTATTTCCAATGGAGGTTGGCTTCTTCTGTGGCTGTTGCTAATATTCTTGTTGTGGTCTTGTTGTTTGTAGACATTTTCTTTCACGTCCTTAAACACATTCGCCATATTTTGTAAATATGGTGTTATTTCAGCGACAAAATTTTCGTTATGGATTACAGACCTTAGGTCATGCTGAACTTCATCTAGTGTTCGGAGTTCTCTACCGAATGTCAAAAATGCTGGTGTGTATTTTGTTGACTGACATAACGTAGAATTCATCGCAAATCTGATGCTGGGTAAATTTTCATCCCAGGTTTGGTGATCATTTCCAACCAAAATTCCAAGTTGAGCCTTCATATCCCGGTTTTTTCGCTCCACTGGATTAGCTTCTGGGTGGTAAACAGGAGTCAGTATGTGCTCAATGTTGAGGCAGAAAACTACCTTTTGCATTACTGCTGAAACGAATTGGACGCCGTTATCACTGATAACTTTTCTGGGTATTCCGTATCGAAGAAATACTTCGTTGATTAACATCTTGGCACATGCTTCGGCTGTGGCAGTTTTTAAAGGAAAGAGTTCCACCCATCTGCTGGCTATATCCTCAGTTATAAAAATCCATTGAAAGCCATTTGACGTTACGGGTAGTGGTCCAAACAAGTCAATTGCCAATATCTCGAACCTTTGGTTGCTTGACACCGTTTGGTATAGTCCTGCAGGTTTGAAGTTTGTGGCTTTATATCTCTGGCACTCGAGACATTCTTTAACGTGCTTTTCAATATCTTTCCTGATTCCAGGCCAGTAGTAGCGCGAAGTAATTTTTCTTGTAGTTCTGTCGATGCCGTAGTGACCAGCAGTTTTATCATTGTGATAGTAGTTGAGAATATTTGGCCTTTCTTCAACAGGTATTACAAGCTGCGCATCTTCAGAATCGTCATCGTGGTAGCAATAGAGGATACCTTCGTTCATAACATATCCTCTTTTTGACCAGTAAGCTTGATCTTCAGTTTTGTTTTCTATGCAGTCGATAATCTTTTTCAGCTCTGGATCATCTAGTTGATTTTTTCTGACTTCACCAGCGTTTTTCCTTGGCATCTCAATCGAAAAAGCACAAATCTCACAAGGATTTTTCTCGTCATGATTATCCATGCAAGGTGGCCTAGAAAGAGTATCAGCTATTACATTAGTTTTTCCTGGCTTATACTCAATCTGTATATCAAAAGGTTGTAGTTGGAGTGCCCAACGCGCCAATCGTCCAGTTGGAGTTTTAATTTGCATTAGCCATTTCAGGGGTTGATGATCAGTTATTAACTTCACTGGAGCTCCTTCAATATATCCACGGTACTTGTTAACAGCCCAAACGATAGCAAGAGCTTCACGCTCTATTGTAGAATAGTTTCGTTCTGCGCTTGATAATAGTCTGCTGGCATACTCGATAGGGTGTTCATTAGGGCCCTCCCCCTGGAGTAAAACTGCCCCTAGGGCGTACCCACTGGCGTCTGTTTTGAGGATAAATGTTTCATTATAATCTGCTTGCTTTAATATTGGGGCCGTTGTCAATAAGGTTTTCAGTTTATCAAATGATTTCTGCTGCTCATTACCCCAGGGCCACGCCACATTCTTTCTTGATAATTCTGATAGAGGTTTAGAAACTTCAGCAAACGATGGAATAAACCGTCGATACCATGAACAAGCTTGTAGAAAGGACAGTAATTCTTTAATATTTCTCGGTTCCTTGCGATTATACAGAGCTTCAACTTTTTGCGGATCCGTCTTTATTCCATGTGGTGTTAGAATATGGCCTAGGTATCGAACTTCGCTGCAGGCAAAACGGCATTTTTCCAGGCTTGCTTTAAGGCCAAATTTCTTGAGTTGTTGAAAAATATTTTTCAAATCGCACAGGTGTTGCTCGAAACTAGGAGAACAGGAAATAATGTCGTCCAAATACGCTAAAAGGATTGTTTCGCCCAGAGAAGCCTTCAATCTGTCGATTAGGCGTTGAAATGTTGCAGGTGCATTTCGTAATCCAAAAGGCATGCGTGCAAATTTATACATACCAAAGGGAGTAACGAATGCAGTTTTTTCCTGGTCAGATGGATTAACCCCGATTTGCCAGTACCCACTTTGTAAGTCGATTGTTGACATATATTTGGTTACCTTGGCCTCGTGAAGAATATCATCCACCCTGGGTAGTGGGTATCTATCAGGCTTTGTTATGGCGTTCAGCTGGCGGTAGTCGACACACACACGAATTCCGTCATCCTTCTTCGGAACCATGACTACAGGAGCAGCCCATGGTGATTCACATTCCGTAATTACGCCTAGTTTTAACATCTTCGTTATTTCACTTTTGAGAGCATCTTTTTTTGTTGGAGAAAGGCGATAAGGAGGAATTGCAATGGGATCATGTTCTTCTGTGTGTATACGATGAATAGCGTATGGCGTAGCACAGGACGGTTCTTCGAATATGAATTTATTTTGTACCAATATACAATTTAGCTCCTTTTTCTGTTCAATAGTTAGACCAATACCATCAGAGTCTTTGAGAATTTTTATATCCATTGAAAACAAGGGCGTAAAGTAGTCATATTCTTCTTCAACTTTGCGGGTTTTTGAAGGAGGCTTATATAAAGTGGATGAGCTGACATTAGCTTGCTCCTCCTGAGGACTTGTAGATTTAAATATTTCTTGAATAAACTGAGGAGATTCTTGACGATCTTCTATATATTGTTGGGCTGGCAAAATCATAGCCATTAAATGTTCTTCAATACGTTTTTGTGTAGCATACGAGTCATCTTTATTTTCAAATGAAGGTGTTTTGGGTAAAGGTGATACAAACTCTTTTGTTGTTGCTGTTTTTGGTGTTCCGAGTATTGGGGACAGTGCGTTTTTGTTCTCCACGAACTTTATAAATGCTGAAACCTCCTTTAAAACCTTTGCGCATGGGGATGACTCCTGGTTAATTTGCATTGAACATATTGTTGTGTCCACTGGCTTAGTAAAGTTGTATTTCAGCGTAGGTTGATCCATAAAGTACCAAAACTTCTGAGCCATATTCAGAACAATACCTGATTGTTCCAGAAAATCGGCTCCAAGAAGCGTTCTATTTCTGATGGAATTTGGAAGACATATAAATCTTATTTTGCGTTGTCGGTTGCCTACGACAATATCGCAAATTGTTGATATTACCTTGTTTGTTGACACTGAACCATCAGCAAGAGTAACTTCTGCATGGACTTCCTGAAATTGACATTTATTTGCAGTAAGTATTTTGGTTAGTTCCAGACTGGCTACACTGGTTTTCGCGCCACTGTCGAAAATAGCTTCACCTTGAAGACCAAACAAACCAACATGAGTTGTAGGTAATGTGTGCCCGATTATAGTTGATGACAGTGAGTTAAATGCTAAATATTGGGGACTCGATGCTGCTGCTGGGTTTTTGGTACAAGTTGGGCAGTTTGACCTATACACCCCAGGTGCGCCACATCCGTAACAAGAAAACATTGGCTTCTTGCCAAACTCTTGTTTTTGCGGTTGATTATGATGATTAGCAAGAACATCTTGCTTTTGTTGTGTTTGTTGTTGATTATCTCGTTGTTCATCATGCTTTTTCTTCTTAAAGCACATTTCTATGGAATGGCCTTTAATTCGGCAAAAACTGCAACGTTTAGAGTTCTGGACTTCTTTTACTTCGTTGGTAGAGCTACCTGATTTGGTTTCAAGAAGAAACATCTCTGCATCACGACTGGCTGCAATAAGTCCTTCAAACGATGTGACAGCTTCACGGCGAACACGGTCTCTTATGTTAATGTTAAGAAGACCATACAGCATATTTATTTGAATTGTTTCATTTGGAGCATCTTTAAGCTGCGAAAGCAAGAGTCTCTTTTTGCACACAAAGCTATCAGTTGGCTCTGCTGGTTGTTGTTTTGTTTCAAAAAATGTGGCATATATACGCCAGTCCGGAACAGGTGGTGTGAATGTTTTCCGTATAAGGTCCGTAGCTTCCTTGAAGGTGGATATGCCGTCCTTAACACCAATCCACCAGGATGCAGCGTAATCCTCCAAAAGCAAGGGCATTCCTCGCAATGCGTCAACATCGGAAATCTTTTCAATGTCCTTAAAAACGCTTACTGTTGATAAAAACTCTTCAACTATAGTTGGCTCTCTTTGCCCCTTAAATCGGGCAGTACAGTGGGAAAACGAACCTCCTCTGGAGTTAACAGTCATTGCAGCAAGGATCTGTTGAAATTGCGCATCAGAAAATGTAGCCATGTTGTTGTTGGTTTGTTGAAAATCTGTTAAAATTTTTGGTTTTTCTTCTTCTTCCGTGGTAGCCTCTTCCAAGTTGGATGGGTTGTCTTCTTCTTCCGAAGTGGTTTCCGAAGCCAATGAGTTGGGCGCCAATAAAATAATCTTGTTTCTAAGATTATAAATTTTATTCATTTAAAGTAAATGAAACACTTTTTATTAATGACTATACTTTTTTCTAAGTTGCAAACAAAACTTTCCAATCGTCCGGCACTAGTGCTGAACAGAATGATACTCGTCTGTTGAAGGTAGAAATCAAAGTGACTTTATTTATGAAATTCGTCTGCTTATATACTATTTAAAACATGGTTGTAAATAAAAGTAGTAATGAAGTTCGGCAACAATGCCTTATTGTGTCTGTTAAACGCAGAGTTGTGTTTTAAGAATTCCGTTAAATTTGAATGAGTATTCAAATGTAATATAAGAAAATGAAATAAATTAAACAATTCCGTTAAATTTAAATTAGAATTAAAATGAAATAATAAATAAAATAAGAAATAAAATGAAGTAATAAAATAATAACTAAAATAGGAAAACAAAATAAATGAACTGCTTCAATTTATATTTTTATAATATGTATTAAAAAAACATTACCAGATACATTCTCAATAGACTGAGCAAAAATATTTATTATTACTTTTACTAAAATTGAACATAGGTACAATTTAACAAACATATAATCAAATTATGACCGAAAAATTACATTTTCGCGAAATACTAAGATTTTAAATCGTAGGTATGGCGAAACGGTTCAAAATATCGACACCATTTTTTATTCTCTTATTTGAAACGATAATTTATAATTTGTAATATTTATTGAAAAAAAAATTTCAAAAAATCAAAAAATTATTTTTGAATCAGACCTGAGAAAAAATTTTCTAATATGAAAAAAGTAAGTAAATCTGATAATATTTTGACGAAATTCTGCTATTCAGTACTTACAGGCCATATAATTGTAAATCATATCTTACTTTGGATTTTTTTATTCTAAAGTATTAATTAAGTTATTTACAATCAAATTTTGGGCGGACCATGGACACGCTTCCGATTGACCTCAAATTTTCAAGAGATTATTTTTTTAGTATTTCGAACAAATGTGGGGGGTTGGCCGCATACAAATTTAAACTTTTGCAAAATAACTGGCACGCTAATGTACATATACATTGTATATGTACATATCAAGCAACCGCCGTGGTATAGCCGGTTAGTCGTTTGCCTAACATACCAGAGGTCCGAATTTTAAAAAAGCGGCGGTTCACCTCATAACTCAGCTAGCCACTGGTTATTGAGTATTAGGCTTCGTAGAACTTCTCTAAAACGTAGGTACCTTTCAATGAGTGTAAGAATAGAATGGGATGTCTGAGAGAAGTACCCCATATATATATATATATATATATATATATATATATCTATATATATATATATATATATATATATATATATATATATATATATATATATATATATATATATATCAAGCATGTGTGTGGCTCAACTCAACAAGTCAGCAATACATATACATACACAATACATATTGTGTGATAAATCGATCGATATTTCGGAACTTTAAAGCACTGAAAAAAATTGTATACTAATATTTTTAAAATTAAAAGTTCTTTTACAAATTTTTAAGATCGATGAAGTTCACCTGAAGTAGACTTTGGAAATGAAATACAAAAAACTTTCAACCTTAATATCTTTCATCCATTAGTACCAGATGAAAGCTTACTAAGTTAACAACTTAAATTTATATATCATTTGATTACATCATAACGATGGGTTTTTTAGATATGAACATTTGTGTACAAAAACCAATAATACAATTCAATATTTGTGTTAATAGTTCCTTAATGGGTTAATAAAAACAAAAAAATAAACAAAATGATCTCATCTGAAAGATATTTTGGAGCACATTCGGATGACATATATATTGTGGCAATCGGTCCAATATTAAGAGTGATAAATAGATTGATATTTCGAAACTTCAAGCCACTGTATCTCCTAAACTAAAAGTTTCTTGCCAAATTTTGATACTAATGTTCTTAAAATTAAAAGTTTTTTATGGGATATACACATGTTTAAAATCGGTGCAGTTCAATTAAACTAGACTTTGGAACTGAAAGATAAAAAAAAATCAACTTTAAACCCAAATATCTTTGTCAAATACAAAAATATCAGCTAATTAGTATTAGATGAAAGCTTAAGAGGTACTTAAATCTATATCATTGGATTACTTTATATCGGTCAGTTTTCGAGATATGGACATTTTCGCTAAAAAACCAAGGGTACAATTTTCTTTAGTAGTTCTTTAAAAGGTTAATGATAATATCGTTATATTTCGGAACTTTAAAGTACTTTTCTCCCAAACCAGAAGTTTCTTGCCAAAAATGTTTATACTTATGTTCTGAAAATTAAAAGTTCTTTAGGACGACTTAGAGATAAAACTGTTTTCGAATTTCGTTTTAGAGTTATATTAACATTATTTGCAAAAAACATGTTTTTCGGAAAAAATTACATATATCTCAAAAATTAGAGCCAAATCGGAAAAACTAATGTCACTTTCGGATTTAGCAGACCAAAGTCATCTAAATTTGGTTAACAAATCTTGTCCCGCAAAATTTTGTTGACCTGTGTTATCCATCTACCTATTTTTATCTATCTAGAAACCCGAAAGTAGCAGGTTATAGCAGCTAATTTTTTGTTTATTTTGAAACTAAGTACCTTGATTGTTATTCTCAAAAAGAAACTTAGCTGCACCTTGGCGGATAATTTTTATGCACGCTTTTAAATTGTTTGCCTACTATTTTTATTCTTCACTTTTTAGAGATATTTTATTTGTCTTATTTTTTTACCAATTGCAGTCAAATCCCGGTAATTCGTACCCCGATCAATCATAATTTCCAATAATTCGTAATAAACTGTCGGTCCCTTGAAAAAATCTATTAATTTATAAATCGTAATTGTTTGCTAACTACTAGTTATAATTCGTAATAAAAACAACAAACACATGAAAACAATGATTTTTTGTTTACCGCATTTTAAAATTAATTTTATTTATTTAAAATTAAAAAAATTAATTTGTCAGTTTTATTCTAATTTTTTTGTTTTTTCTAAAATCATATTTTATCATTACTATAGAATATTGAAATAAATGATCAATTTGAACCACTTAACTTTATTTACCATAAATAAAGTGAAGAAAATTTATATAAATAATTTATATACACGCTTATCAAATCAAATATATATATATATATATATATATATATATATATATATATATATATATATATATATATGTATATATATATCTATATATATATATATATCTATATATATATATTTTCTCTGTAGTGTGTTGTTCGGTCTACCGGACAATCGGGAATAAGTTCCCTGATTTCGTTAAAACACATTCCAAAGTAGTAACGATAGAACAGTGTGACACAAACCACATTGCGACGGTGCTCAAGTGAATCAATAGAGTTGGATACCCTACTGTCACCGATGAGCACTTTCGAGAAGCTCCAAAATAGACTTTGAAGCACCGGCCCATACATGAGAGTTGTATTACATTTTCGGTCGGATGTAGGTGGTGTAAATAATAAGGAGATCAGATGAAGTGAAGTATCTCTTGCACCGTTTTAAAAAACCGAGGCACTTGAATGCTTCTTTTGACACATGAAAGATATGCTTTGTCCACATTAAATTCTCATGCCTAGAACATCAAGAGCATCTGATTCCTTAATATGTACACCACCCATTAATACAAATGAAGTAACATGGTTTGCCGTGCGTTTATGCGTAAGCATACAACATTGAGTTTTCCGCTCATTAAAATCAACTCTATTCTAAATCGCCGTTTAATGATTCATCCATGTTTTGTCTCATAGCGTCAACCCCAATGAGGCTGGGCCTACGATTGAATGAAAATTACTATCATCTGCAAAAGAGTAGATAGGATTTTGAAGTTTGACGTACAAGGTTATTTATAAAGATTAGAAATAGAGTAGGAAAAATAACAGAGCTTTGCGGTACCCCTGAATTAATCTTGAACTCGTTTGAAGAGAACCCATCTATAACAACTCGTATAGTGCTATCTCTGAGAAAGCTCGATATAAACCGAGAGAAGTTATTACCGTAACCAAAAGTTTCGATAGAAGTGCTCCGTGCCATTTTTCCGATAGAAAGGCTAGCAGGTCTTCCATAGAGCGGCCCCTGCGGAACCCATATTGGCGGTCGCTTAGTAGGTTGTAATAATCTAGATATTTAACAAGATGGTGATTTACCATACTCTCCAAAACTTTGGAGAGTGCAGAACAAATTGCTATTGGGCGGTAATTTTCAGGGTTGCTAGCCTCACCCTTTTTAGGGATTGGCGTAACATTAGCAACCTTCCAGCACCGAGGAAATGTTCCGGTATGATACAAGGTGCTGAAAAGCACTGCTTTAAGACCAGTGCTGGAATGCCATCCGGCCCTGGAGACTTATTTATATTTATCCATTTACAATTTATTTTTAAGCAAAAATATAATGGAATCTAAAAGTGAACTAATGCAGCATTAATTAAAGTCAACAATGTTGGAAATCCATAAAACAGTTTTGAAGTTATTGCGACTTTCCCCAAAAATTCGTGTCCTTGACAATACGCCTAAGGATAAACCGCTAGAAAAAATACTTTGAACAAAAACTCGCAAAATAAGACAAGATTTTTCATTTCAAAACTTGTAAGTATTTCATAATTTAATTTTGTTTAAACATAGCAATATTTACTTAGTTTTTTTCATACTCAAAATTGGGTCATTTTTCTCAGGTGGGTTTCAAAACGCATTTTTTAATTTTTTGAAAATTTTGTTAAACAAATATTAAAAATTTGATAAAAAAGACAATAAAACTCAAATAAAATTGAGGTCGATATCTCAAACCATTTTCCCGTACCTTGTGTTCGAATTCGTAATTTTTTGCTCATAATTTGAGTAAATGCTTCATAAATCTTATTTATGTTCAATTTTAATAATGTTTATATGGTTTAAAGTTATCCATACTATGGAAATATATTATCATATTATGACAATAATAGCATATACATATATCGTCATCTTGAAGACTAAATACCCTATCTGCAAAAATTTCAAAAAATCTTTAAATACATTCATTTGCTTAAACCATTAACAGAAACTATTATTTAATTTATATAATTTTTATATGAATAAAAAATTTTGATTTATTCATACTAATTAGTACTGCAAAGAGTTATTTGGTTTCAGATGTTTGCCATTCCAAATAACATATTTCTAGTCTATTTTAATATAAATACATAACTTTTGTTTAAATATTGCAAACTGTAGTTAGGTTATTTCGTCTTTTAGGTGACGATATACTTAAATATTTAAAGTTTTTCCTATTGGAAATTGAATAATTAAAGCCTATATATTCGAAAAAAAAAGTTTTGTCAGTCACCCCCTAGAATTAAAGATAATGTAAAAACAATAATGTTAAAACAATTCTCCCTTTGGTAGTTGTTTACTACCATGTCAATTTCTAGTCATAACTTTTTAAAATTCAATTCGTACTCGATTCCATTTGGGTGGGTACGAATCGAGTAAAAAATTATAAAAGAGAGAAATGTAGCACTTACAAAGCAGTGAAAATCGATATATAAAATGTTATGGTCGGACTAAAAATGGCGACACAGTGAACAAAATACTAAAGGGCGGTATTTGTGGGCGTGACAAACAAATATTTTTTTTAGAATTGTTTTTACATTATCTTTTATCCTAGGGGGTGACTGACACAACCGCTCTACTATATATGTGCTTTACTACAATGTCGAATTGCGACATTCATAAGCATTCAAAAGGGAAAAATTAGGTTTAAGGAGATAATTTCGTTTTGATAGGAGACGAAACCTTAAGCTCTTGATTACCACTATACATGGTGCTAAGGTTAATTTTCCACAATTTTTGGTTTTCAAGGAAATTGCAAAAAAAACAAGACATTTGCATGCGACAAAAAACTTGAAGGTATGCTATATATATTAGGCTTCGTATGAGAGAAATTGTTCCCTTTTGATTTTTGGATATCATACTTTTTCTTTAAAGGTTTTACACGAGATAAAAACAATGGCGTATTTTTCCCCCCGAATTCCAAGTTTATCCCCTGCCTTTTTAAAGGCAAAAACGCTGTTTTTGAGCATCATTTTATACTACGCGGAAATAGCTTTAAATAGTTGATTTTTTTCTCATAATTAAATTCTACGGAAAATTTGAGTAAGATTGAGACTAATTTTCCTCTTTTAGAATGCACCCTCTAATTGACGGACATCACGAAAAATTAACTTTTTTGAAATTTTATTTTTTATTTTTTATACTTATGTATGCCGTCTAAAAATACATTCTTTACTAAAAAGAAATGCGTTGGAAAAAAAATGTTATCATTAAAAAATGTTAATGCTGAATTGAAGTTTTGATTATGTACTTGTTTATTTTAGCATATTTTCCCTAATATTTTTGAATGTATTAAAAAGTGAGACATGAATAATGTTAAAACAATTCTCCCTTTGGTAGTTGTTTACTACCATGTCAATTTCTAGTCATAACTTTTTAAAATTCGATTCGTACTCGATTCCATTTGGGTGGGTACGAATCGAGTAAAAAATTATAAAAGAGAGAAATGTAGCACTTACAAAGCAGTGAAAATCGATATATAAAATGTTATGGTCGGACTAAAAATGGCGACACAGTGAACAAAATACTAAAGGGCGGTATTTGTGGGCGTGACAAACAAATATTTTTTTTTAGAATTGTTTTTACATTATCTTTTATCCTAGGGGGTGACTGACATAACCGCTCTACTATATATGTGCTTTACTCCAATGTCGAATTGCGACATTCATAAGCATTCAAAAGGGAAAAATTATGTTTAAGGAGATAATTTCGTTTTGATAGGAGACGAAACCTTAAGCTCTTGATTACCACTATACATGGTGCTAAGGTTAATTTTCCACAATTTTTGGTTTTCAAGGAAATTGCAAAAAAAAAACAAGACATTTGCATGCGACAAAAAACTTGAAGGTATGCTATATATATTAGGCTTCGTATGAGAGAAATTGTTCCCTTTTGATTTTTGGATATCATACTTTTTCTTTAAAGGTTTTACACGAGATAAAAACAATGGCGTATTTTTCCCCCCGAATTCCAAGTTTATCCCCTGCCTTTTTAAAGGCAAAAACGCTGTTTTTGAGCATCATTTTATACTACGCGGAAATAGCTTTAAATAGTTGATTTTTTTCTCATAATTAAATTCTACGGAAAATTTGAGTAAGATTGAGACTAATTTTCCTCTTTTAGAATGCACCCTCTAATTGACGGACATCACGAAAAATTAACTTTTTTGAAATTTTATTTTTTATTTTTTATACTAATGTATGCCGTCTAAAAATACATTCTTTACTAAAAAGAAATACGTTGGAAAAAAAATGTTATCATTAAAAAATGTTAATGCTGAATTGAAGTTTTGATTATGTACTTGTTTATTTTAGCATATTTTCCCTAATATTTTTGAATGTATTAAAAAGTGAGACATGATCCGGAATTTACTTAGAATTCCGCTGATTACTCCATGAACTCGGAACCCTTAAATGAATTTTCCTCGAAGATGGCTGTTGAAATTATCTCACTTGAGAGCTTAAAAACTTTAAATAATTATGGGATAAATTTATATTTTATGATTCGCAATGCTGCCGATTAAAGCGCCAACAAATGCTATTTAAATGCACTACTAATGGCGAAAAATATTCAATCAACAAGCATTTATACTGAACAACTTTTTGGTCAAAATTCAATTTATCATTAATATTCAACGGATTATGACAAAAAAATTTTTTCAACGCATTTTTCTTTAGTAAAAAATGTACTTTCCGGCCGTATACATTAATATAAAAAAGAAAAGAAAACTTTAAAAAATGAATTTTTTGTGATGTCTGTCAACTAGTGGGTGCATTCTTAAAGTGGGAAATTAGTCTCAATCTTACTTATTTTCTTATTATCTTATTTTTCGTAGAATTGAATTATGAGAAAAAAATTCAGCTATTTTAAGATATTTCCGCGCAGTAGAAAATGATGCTCAAAAACAGCATTTTTTCCTTCAAAAAGGCAGGAAAAGGAGTTGGAATTCGGAGAAAAAAAAATTACGCCATTATATATATATAATGGCCATATATATATATATATATATATATATATATATATATATATATATATATATATATATATATATATATATATATATATATATATATATATATATATATATATATATATATATATATATATATATATATATATATATATATATATATATATATATATATATATATATAATATATATATATATATATATATATATATATATAGCTCCCGTACAAACTATTCTTTTAAAAGTTACTAAAATGCTTGTAAATTTTAAGACAATGACAATTTTATTTTCATTTATTGCACTTATAATTTTTGTATAAGCTGTAATAAAGCTGTAATCAAATTTCGAAACAATTTTTTTTTTTAAGTTTTACTGTAGTGCCATTGCACTAAGATCCCAATTTATTACAATTATTTATTATTGTAATAAATAGTTTTTTGATAAAACCAAAAAATGTTGGTGGGGAAACCTTTCCTCGGCGCGTTTCGATGGTTGGTTAGGTCATCACATCAGGAGGATTATCCCTAATTCTAGACAGAGCAAACATTATGTATAGTTTGAGGGACTGGATAAATGAGAATTATTATTATTGTGTCCAACAGATATCAACATCATCTGAACAGAAACACACAAACATTTTTCTGTTTTTATCATTTCTTTATTTCCCACACTTTTGTTGTTGCTTTGTTGGCAACTAAGACAAATGTGCTATGAAGGGGGTTCAAAGAAGTATTTAAATAAACAAAAGTTTATTTAAAACTTTGCACATGTGCAGCCGTATATTTATTAAAAAGGTTTATCAAAATTTTGGGACATCAAACATTTAATTAAAAAGTTTTACTGTAGTGTGTTGCACTAAGATCCCAATTTATTACAATTGTTTATTATTGTAATAAATAGTTTTTTTTTTATTTGATTTGATTTGATTTATTTACTTATATAGATTTTCTAATACAACAAGATATATTATCTTATAAATTACAGTATTATTAAAGCGCCAACAAATGCTATTTAAATGCACTACTAATGGCGAAAAATATTCAATCAACAAGCATTTATACTGAACAACTTTTTGGTCAAAATTCAATTTATCATTAATATTCAACGGATTATGACAAAAAAATTTTTTCAACGCATTTTTCTTTAGTAAAAAATGTACTTTCCGGCCGTATACATTAATATAAAAAAGAAAAGAAAACTTTAAAAAATGAATTTTTTGTGATGTCTGTCAACTAGTGGGTGCATTCTTAAAGTGGGAAATTAGTCTCAATCTTACTTATTTTCTTATTATCTTATTTTTCGTAGAATTGAATTATGAGAAAAAAATTCAGCTATTTTAAGATATTTCCGCGCAGTAGAAAATGATGCTCAAAAACAGCATTTTTTCCTTCAAAAAGGCAGGAAAAGGAGTTGGAATTCGGAGAAAAAAAAATTACGCCATTATATATATATAATGGCCATATATATATATATATATATATATATATATATATATATATATATATATATATATATATATATATATATATATATATATATATATATATATATATATATATATATATATATATATATATATATATATATATATATATAATATATATATATATATATATATATATATATATATATTATTTTACTTTTTACAATAAAATATTGGGGTTAGACCCTCCTTTAAATATACCAATTCACTTAGAATCACTTTTTGACTCGATTTAACGATGTCAATCCGACCGTCTGGCTGGAAGCTTGGAATCAAAAAATTTTATGAAATTTGGCACAGACATTTCTTTCCACAGTGCGACCATTGATATTGAAAATGGCTAAAATCGGTTCATTATTGTTGGTACCTCCCATATGTCTGGTTTCCCGAAATTGTGATTTTAGCCTCAAATTTCAGTATATTGTCATGAAATTTAAAAGGAATAATGTAGGTCGTTTCTGTAACTCAAAGTGATAAGTTATCACAGCAAAAAGTATGACCTGGAAGAAAAAAGTGTTTCTGAAACTCAAAGTGAGAACTAGCAACACTGATTGTGTTTGTATTGGAAATTTCCAATACATCTGTCAAAAAGAAAACAGCTGGTAGAAAAAGAAAAAAAAGTTGTGTCCAAAAAAATGTTAGTAAAAAGATTTTAAAAAATGTAATTAAAAATATGAAAAAATAGATATTGTATATAGACATATACATATATATATATGTATTATTTTAAATGTTTAGTGTGTTGTTGTTAGTTGCTGAACAAAACGATCACGGAAATTTATTGATGAATTTTTGATTAAATTAAAATGGAAAATATTTGGATAAATAGAATGAAGCCATTAATTACATTTTATTTCATTATATGTTTTTATTATGTATTTGTTTTTACTTTTTAATTCAAATGTTCCTTTTTTGGCACCTTTAATACGTTCGAATTGTTTTGACAGATAAAATGAAAAACTTTTCGCATCACTCGCTTAGAGAAACAGTTTTACTCGCACATTTCCAATAAATTTGACGTAAGTTGTTGAATGACAGATAGTTCTCAGAAAAATAAATTACAAAAACACTTGGGTGAAAAAAATGACATTTTGTTTCAATTCAACTAGTTTTTTCTTCATTTTCATTGTTCCAATCGAATAATTTATTGATGCGAGAGTTACAGAAACTAGGCACTGCTTATATAAACAGAAACCTTTGTACCAAATTTCCTTAAAATCGATTCATATGTGACTATAGCTCCCGTACAAACTATTCTTTTAAAAGTTACTAAAATGCTTGTAAATTTTAAGACAATGACAATTTTATTTTCATTTATTGCACTTATAATTTTTGTATAAGCTGTAATAAAGCTGTAATCAAATTTCGAAACAATTTTTTTTTTTAAGTTTTACTGTAGTGCATTGCACTAAGATCCCAATTTATTACAATTATTTATTATTGTAATAAATAGTTTTTTGATAAAACCAAAAAATGTTGGTGGGGAAACCTTTCCTCGGCGCGTTTCGATGGTTGGTTAGGTCATCACATCAGGAGGATTATCCCTAATTCTAGACAGAGCGAAAACCAAAAAAATAAAACCAAAAAATGTTGGTGGGGAAACCTTTCCTCGGCGCGTTTCGATGGTTGGTTAGGTCATCACATCAGGAGGATTATCCCTAATTCTAGACAGAGCAAACATTATGTATAGTTTGAGGGACTGGATAAATGAGAATTATTATTATTGTGTCCAACAGATATCAACATCATCTGAACAGAAACACACAAACATTTTTCTGTTTTATCATTTCTTTATTTCCCACACTTTTGTTGTTGCTTTGTTGGCAACTAAGACAAATGTGCTATGAAGGGGGTTCAAAGAAGTATTTAAATAAACAAAAGTTTATTTAAAACTTTGCACATGTGCAGCCGTATATTTATTAAAAAGGTTTATCAAAATTTTGGGACATCAAACATTTAATTAAAAAGTTTTACTGTAGTGTGTTGCACTAAGATCCCAATTTATTACAATTGTTTATTATTGTAATAAATAGTTTTTTTTTTTATTTGATTTGATTTGATTTATTTACTTATATAGATTTTCTAATACAACAAGATATATTATCTTATAAATTACAGTATTAGAATCACGCTTGTTATAGGGAAATACAGAAAATAATTAATAATTAATGAAAAAAAAAAGATAAAAATTACAATGATAATAATTTAATAAAATAATAAACTTACAATAAAGAATGAAATCATAAATTATAATAAAATAATAAATAATAATGTTACAAGAAAAATTAAAATAAATATTAAGTTAAGAATTCAATAAGAACTTTCTTAAAATTTGTTGCGTTGTATGTATTTTGTATATGACTTGGAAGCTGATTCCAGAGACGTATAGTAAAAATAAAAAATTGGCATTCGGATGCATGACTGCGGTGACGCAATTGAATAATATTTCTTCCACTACGCGATCTGGCAAAAATTAGTCGATTAAATAGATATTCAGGTTCTTTTAATGTAATAATTTTGTGGAGAAAAATAAGACACCTCAGTTTTAATAGGTTATTGAAAGACAACTCCATAAATCTACTTAAGAATTCCGAAACTCTGTCAAATCTTCTTAAATTGAAAACATACCGCACTATGTTATTGTAAGTAACGTTTAGCTCCTTTTTATCTTGACACGAACATCCAGCAAAGATTTCCGAACCGTATAACAAAGTTGGTAACAGATAGGTTTTAGCCAACAAAATTTTAATATTTAGGCGAGTAAAATGTTACGTGGTCCATAAACAGCGTAACATGCCATATATACTTCCACAGATTTTATTTATATGGTCTGACCAAGTTAATAATTTATTGAAGGTTAAACCCAAATTTTTTGCAGTGTCTACAGGTTTTATTCTTGAATTTCCAATGGAAACATTTAGTTCATTTTCGATTATAGAATTATTTTTTGATATTGTTAAAAACATTGATTTCGTAGGATTTATTTTCAAACCATTTGCAGATGCCCATACGGAAATTCTGTTTAAATCGGAATTTAGTTCATTTAACTTAATAGAAATAGACTCCTTGGTACTGCTAATATATATCTGAACATCGTCAGCATACATCTGTATATTACAAAAACGAACTTGTTGTGGAAGATCATTAGCATATATAGAATATAGTAATGTCCCGAGAATTGACCCTTGCGGTACTCCTCTGATGACGGGTAAGGAACGAGATGTAAGACCATTATTTACAACCGACTGACTTCTGCCTGTTAGATAAGACCTTATCAGTTTAACTGCAGGTTCAGAAAACCCGAACTGATTTTTTAGTTTCAAACAAAGGGTGGAATGGTGCACGGTATCAAAAGCCTTTGAATGATCTAGTAGTACCAATAACGCAAATTTATTATCATCTAAATTGTTCCTAACTTCTTCCACAACGTCAACTAAAGCAGTTACACAACTACGCCTCGGTCTAAAACCAGACTGCCGATCTGTTAATAAATTATTATTATTTACATATGTATATATTCTTTCATGCAATAAATGTTCAAGAACTTTGAAAAAATAGGGTAGAATTGCAATCGGGCGATAGTCATTTCCTGCCTTAGGGATTAGAATAATTTTAGCGTGTTTCCATGTTGTTGGAAAGGTACTAGTCATGATAATAGTATTAAAAAGGTGTGTCAGATATTGAACTATCCAGGGCAGTATAATTTTTATAAATTTGGGGTCTATACCATCCAGACCAATAGAGTTTGACTTAACTGCATATAAGGCCATTATAACGTCATTTACGTCAACACAAAGAAAATTAAACTTTTCGGAAGGATCAAAGGCTACTGAATTTTGGTTATAGAAATCGTTAGATATATCTGGTAATCGTATATTAATGAAACTTTCATTCATCGAATTTACCTCAACATCGACTTTTTGATGTACTGCTTTACCAATTCCTATTTCTTTTATACACTTCCAAGTTTTCTTGCTGCCTACTGCTGTGTTAAATTTATTGTGGTAAAAGGACATTTTGTTATATCGTATTTTCGATACAACAGCCTTCCTAGCTTTACTGTACTCAGACCAGTATTCTGGAGTTTTGTAACGCTTCCATAATTTGTGCAGACTATCACGATGATTAATCAATGATTTAATTTCATTGGTAAACCAAGGATTTTCCCTAGTACTCAATTTTTTTGTGGTGATAGGGACTCTCAGGTCGTAAATACTTAAAATCGAATCATTTAAGAATGCTAGTTTTTCGTCAACACTTGGTAAAAAGTAAACTGTATTCCAATTTGTAAGTTCAATGTCATAAATTAAACTTTGATAATCAATGTTTTTAAAGTTACAAAAGCTATAGCTTTGAACCTGTTCCGGAATTGAAAAATTATAAGAAATAAAATAATGGAGTATATTTTCTCTCTTACTAACAAAAAACAAATCCAGCAATGTGGATGAGGTAGCTGTGAAATGGGTAGGTCTAGTAACATTTACAGAGAACAAATCAAAATTCGACATTGCTGTTAGAAGGTCATTTGTGACTAGTATGTTACTGTTAAAGTCACCTCCGATGATTACATCAGAATAAGTTGCTGACAGAAATTCGAGTCTTTCAACAAGGCTATCAAGTTTTATATTCCTATTCGGCCTGTAAACGCAGCCCAATAACATTTTATTACCACGATAGCTCAACTCGACGAAAATATATTCAATATTGTTATTTTCATTAAAGGAAGATATAAGCTTACATGAAATATGGTTCCTGATATAAATTGCAACGCCTCCTCCGTTACCATTTCTATCGGAACGAAAAAGATGATATCCATCTACAGCATACATACCATCTTTAATTTCTTTTTTTAACCATGTTTCAGTAACACAGATTGCATCGATTCCAGAGTTCTCTACCAAATAACGGAACTCATCAATCTTTGGTAGTAAGCTCTGCGCATTGAGATGGAAGATATTAAAAGTTTTGTTACGATTACATAATATTCGTATCATGTTGTGGTTACTATCTCTAGAATCAATTTGATTAAGAGGAACATTCATCATACTCATAATCAAAACCAAAGTATGACAAGATTTTTGCAATAAAAAAATGATAACATAATTTTTGGACATTTTATGAGAAATTTTACAAGAAATAAGTTCCATATTGTCACACTCGAAAAAGCTGTTCAGGGTCATCTAAAAATTCTATCAATATAGGGTCATCTGAGTCAATCTTTTTTACATAAACCAGGCCTCGAAGGGTAAAGGTTGATTTTATTCTTTTGTCTTTTTTCAAATTTAGGGCCGCTTTAAAAATTTTGTGATTGTGAGGTGTTAAGTCTTCATTAACATAAATACTTTCCTGGCTCTCAAATCCAGCTTGTCTTAGGCTTAGGGTTGTCCTGTTCTCTCTGCGGTATTTGGCAATTGATTTCAAAAAAAAATTTTTCTCGAAAGGAGAATGTAATTTAACTACAATTACTTCTTCTTTGGGGTTATACGGCTTATTGTCTTTGTAAATTTTATTAAGTCTATAGATACCATCAACTTTAGGTGTGGGTATTTTTATATTATCACATATGTTTTTAAAGATATTATAAAGATTTTCATTTTCATAATACGGCACACCACTTATTCGGATACTTGATAAAAGGTCTATTCGTTTACTTTCCAGTAAAAGTCCAGTAAGCTGGGTATTTACTGACTAAATGAACGAATTTACTCTCACCAAATCATTTGTACAAGAAAAGTAAACGAACAGAAAATTTGCAAAAATCCAGTAAGAAAATCGAGACATTAGATTCATTCGTTTACGTTAAAATTTGTACAAATTATACAAAATATTACGGAAAGCCGTTCGTTTACCCAAAACTCAGTAAGAGGGGAAATGTAAACAGAGAGAATTTTTGAGAAAAAGTGACAGTTTATTTGCTGAGTATTTGTAAAACAATACAAAAGGCAATAAATAAATAAAAAATGACCTAAGCTTTTAATTTTTAATTAGTTATATACAGTTAAACCTCTATTAACCGGGCCTCTATTAACCGGCTACATCTATTAACCGGCATGCAGATCTTTTTGATTTTTTACCTCTACTATCCGTGCTTTACCTCTATTATCCGTGCTTTGGTTTTTTACCTCTATTAACCGTGCTTTACCTCTATTATCCGTGCAGCATTCATATGATTTTTTATTATGTTAATTTGAATCCGGTGATTCCCCTTTTTAATGTGTGGACACAATTGTACTACATACGTGCTTCTATTTTTATTCATTATGTAAGTGAAATTTGATCTGTTAACACCTGTTTTGGGACGATGGCTCCTTCAAATAGCAAATTGCCAAAGAGAGCGAGAAAAGTTCTTTCAATTAGAGACAAAATTGCTTTGATTAACGATTACGATAAGAATATACCTGTAAGGCAGGGATGTCAGCGTCATACACAATTGTGTAAACCAAACTCACATGTACACTTACGCTCTTTTATTTTGAGAGAGTAAAATATGATTTTTTACTGAGAAACACTCTTATTCAGCCGGAAATATCGCAAGGCCTGTTTTGAGGCCTCTAAATTGAAATAATATATTTATATCAATAAATATACAATAATTATAAAAAGGCTGGTTGAAATAAGCTGAAGCCCTTATATGTAGTAGGTGCATCTTTTCGAAAATTTCTTAATGTAGGCTTTTTGTAAAAATTATTTTTTTTGTATTTAAACTATCCAAATGTTCAAGTAAAAACTGGAGAAATATTTTAAAATTAAATATCTGTTTTTCTACATAAAATTAGCTGTGAGCCAATGTATTTATGTATGTTGACTGTATTTGCCTATTGCAAAGTTCAAATTATATTTATTCATCATTTAGACAATAACAGTAAAGTAAAATTTATTTAATAATAGAAAGACTACGATGTTTCTACAAGAAAAAAATAAAATTAACCTCTTATTTATCAAAATCCGCATTGATAAATAAAAAATACTTGCTTTCGCATTTTCTGCATTTTTTTCGCAGTACAAATCTCAAGGCCTCACAACCGCACATTTGTCCCGCTAGGAATGTAAGAGTCAAGAGTAATCTCACCTACACAATCATAATTGACACCACTGCTGTAAGGTTACTATCTGAACAGTATGGAGTTGGTAAGCAAACTGTGCGCGATTGAGTGAAAAAGAAAAAAGCAATTTTGCTTTATGGTTCTCAAAAATTCTGAAAATTTTAAATAAATATTTTAATATTTTAAATAAATGAAAGTTTTATGTTTTAAATTAAAATATGTGGTACATTTGAATCTGTGAATATATAAATTGAATTCTTGAATAAAAATAATGAAAAAAAAATGCAATTTTATATGTTTTAATAAAATCTCTATTAACCGTGTATTTCGATTATCCGTGCTAGTCCCGGTCCCGCGCGAGCCGGTTAATAGAGGTTTAACTGTACTTTTAAACTTTAATTTAGTTAATTTTATTTCTTTTACTTCAAATTTTTAACTTAATAAAAATTACGGCAAATTTTCAACTGCCTGTTTTGCTTTTGTTTACGTTTTTTACTCATGTTGTTGTTGTTACTGAACTTTTACAGACAAGCAAAAATTTCCCCGTAACATTTTACAAATACTCAGCAAATAAACTGTCACCTTTTCTCAAAAATTCTCTCTGTTTACATTTCCCCTCTTACTGAGTTTTGGGTAAACGAACGACTTTTCGTAATAATTTGTACAAATTTTAACGTAAACGAATGAACATAAACGAAAAAAATGTTAGTGGGGAAACCTTTCCTTACCGCGTATTATGTATAATTTGAGGGACTGAATAAATACGAATTTAATTTATACACTTTACACTTACGAGGTCGCAAGCTACAAACTTTTAATACGTGAATAGAACAAAGCGCTAAATATAATAATAATATATTTTCTTTTTCATTGTCGCACCCTACATCGAAATATACTGTAAAGCAAAGAAAATGTATGTATTGGCAATAGCTTCGTTCCTTTTACATATAATTCATATTTTTTTTACATAAAAACTGAGATTTACAAAAGCTAATATCAATGCATAATGTCTCCAGTAAGATTATCGATCAAAACAAAACATGTCATAGAAATTTTTAAAAAAGAAGTTTTGCAATTATTTGACTTTATATATGAATATTTCAAAATGTGTTATGAATAAAAGTTAAACTTCTTTATATTATTTAAGCTTGATAGATTCTCTAACAAACATACTTAATTTTTTTTGGCTGTGGTTGGCATTTCTGTACATATATTATTCGATTTCTACAGATCAAGTTGAAAATTAACTCTTCAACGGACGGCTATGATGTTTTTAACAATTCCCTGGTTAAAATTTCTCTAGCGCCCATTTTATTTTTAACTTTATTAATATTTTTATGAAACAAAAAAAGCTCACATTTTTATAAAAGTTTCGCAAAAGGGCTGTAAAAAGGGTTGTATTAGCATGTGCTCATCGAGTGAATGTAGAAAATATATGATTTTCCCATATTATAAAAAAACATGATGAATTTTAAAAAGGTTGAAGTTTTTTTAAGAACACGAAGAATCTTACAATGATGCATGGATGTAACATTTTTGTTAAAAAAAAAATCACCATAAATTTAAAACACACTTTAAACTAACACATGCATACTTTTACAATAAAATAACATTTAAGAAGAACTTTATTTTAGGCTTTATATAACTAATATCCTTAAATTTAACGGGTTTCATTAAGTTTTTTTTCCTTTTCCTGTAAAGTAACTAAAAATTGAGTTAAGACTTTTTTATGGTGATTTATTTTCTAGAGAAATATGTTACCCTCAATTAATATTATAATTTTGATTAAATTTTGATAGTAGTTTATAGCCAACACTCTAAAGTATGTAATTTAACTTCATCTTTGACTATCGGATAACTGATTCGTTTCTTATACTAGCTCAAAGTCTATACTTTTTTGCCTACAATTTTAAAATTAAAAAAATTGATTTTAATATACATTTGAATAAAAGCAGATATAATTTCTCCACTAAAGTTTTTGTTCTAAATTTTTAAGCACTTTTTAAATATTGTTATTAGTGAATCATTTTGTGAAGTTTTTGGAAATTTCTGTGGTTTGGTTTTTTCGAAAATTGAAGTGAATTTGAGATAGATAAATAACTAGTGAAAATCATAAAAAACCTAAATTTTGAAAGGCCATATCTAAGAAAAAGAAGCTAAAAGAGGTAACACATAAATTGGATCTTCTACTGTTAAGTACTAGTAGTATATATTTCGAATTTCAGCCGCATTCTCTTGCCGGCCTATTTACCAGAATCATTTTACTAACTTCATCTTTTTACATATTTTAAACATTTTTAATTACACCAGGGTGCAATTTAATATGAAAAAGGTCCATAAAATACTTGAAAATAATCTAAAGCAGTATTTATTAAATGATTAGATTAAAATTTACTTTAGTTACCACCAAAAAACCAATTTAAGATAACAAATTATACAATGAGATCAAATAAGTTTAAATGATCTATATAATGAAAATTTGGGCGTGGCGTTGAATTTTTCAGCCCTCTTTGTTAGCAAACACGTTCTTGAGTTAAATTTTTACAATAAGATTGAGAAATGGAACAATACTTTGTTTTTAAGGAAATTCTGTAAGCAATACATTTACACAGGTGGTGGCCACATTACAATGAACAAATCCAAAATGCAAAAAAAATGCAAATCACAGTTTTGAACATTTTCTCATTAATTTTCAATATTTTATTGAAATATTGAGCTTTTTGTTATGTTTTTTTATATAACAATTAATTTTGACTAATGCACAAGTGTGTGCGGAAAATATTAATTTTCCCATATTTCGATGCAACATATTGCGAAAATATCATGATGAATTTTAAAAAGTTACACATTTTTTTCAAAAGAACACGAAGAATTTCACAATGTTGAATTGGCGTTACATTTTTGTTAGAAAAGAAATCATCATAAGCCATCGATACAATATATATATTATATAGTGTTACAATAGGTACACAAAAATAACAATAAAAGATGTCTTATATCGTTTTCTTTGACATAATTCTTAGCTCGTGCAGATACCTTTTAGTTTTTATAAGTTGGCAATATCTGGTAGGTGATGCACATTGTGGTGTTTATATATTAATACTTGGCAGCATTGTTTCTGGGGTGTTGTTGTCATTAACTGAAGTAGGAGGCACTGTTTGTTGAACGGTCGGTAGCCATTTCGATTTGTATTAAGTGCGTGGAGTGGTGAAAGAATTTTCGCCGAGTCCGAAAGCTTTGCATTTAATTGATACAACATTGGACTGTTGGAAAGACTAAATAATTTTTAAAACACATCGTCAAAAATATACAAATGTCCATGACTTCCACGTGCTACAATTGCAACCGTCCGGGCCATTTCGCCCGCGAATGTAGTTCTGGTGGTGGCGGAGGAGGAGGAGGTGGCGGCGGTGGTGGTCGCGGTGGCCGTGATATGAGACGCGGCGGTGGTCACTATCGTGAGAAATGCTTTAAGTGCAACCAGTTTGGTCATTTTGCACGCAATTGCCCCGAAACTTCGGAGCGTTGCTATCGTTGTAACGACATTGGCCACATTTCTAAGGATTGTCAACAGCCGGACAACCCAACTTGTTTTAAATGTAACAAGGTTGGCCACTGGGCGCGTAATTGTCCTGATGCTTCAAATGACCGTGGATCAAGCAACATTTCATGCTATAAGTGCAACCGCACAGGACACATTTCTAAGAACTGTCCGGATACTGCGAAGACATGCTACGGCTGCGGCAAAAGCGGTCACTTGAGACGTGAGTGCGAAGAAAAAGGAAGTCGTAACTAGGAAGCGTCCTTCAAATACAGGACCTCCTTCCTTTTTACCTCACCGAAACGACACGTTGAAATAAAAATTTAATATTTAAAAAACCCAAACTCTGAAGAAAATTCGATGCTAGATGAATTGTGGTCTAGCGAATAAAAATACTACAAATATCGAAACTCCCATTACCAACATTTTCAAATTATGCATACTACGTACACAAGGAAATAACAGTTTGGAAATACAATCTCTACTTTTCTAACTCAAGAACCAATCAAATCATTAACCTAATATATATGATGAAGCAAATATTTAAAATTAATTTTTTATGTTTGAGAATCGCTGTGAACAAACCTCGAAGAAGCATCCATTCCCCATAAACCTTAAAATGAACTTGTCTTGTTTCTTCAACTATTATTAAAAACGGATCGATGAATTCCCAGATGAAGTGATGGAAACCTGAGTAATATAGCAACCATCTCAGAAGTGTACTAAGTTATTTACTTTCAGATTTATATATAAAAAACCAACAAAATTCAAATATCACTGTGATTGTTTTTTAATTGTAAATTAAAATACTGGAGCTGCTGATTTGAGAACAAATATTTTTTTTGTTTATCTTTGTTTTACTTACATATGTTGCATAAAATGAATTCGCTAAATAAGTATTTCCATTCATTATAAAACAAGTTTTTTCATTATAGAGGAAAAGTGGGAAACTGATAAATATGTACCTAATAAACTCTTCAAATATACGCAAACGTGTATTTATGTATGTACATAGATTCATGCTGCTCACTTGCAAGAATATGGTAATAATCCAAAATTGGCTGCTTTTGAGTTAAGTATAATATATGTAGGTTAATCAAATGACATCAAAACTAAAATTAATTTGGTGTTAAAAGTTAGGATTTGCCAAACAATAATATATGTGATTATCACTTGAGCAACATTTGATAAAACAAATTATAAAAATGTTTGTAGGTACAATTCAAGACATTTTGTTTGTGGGTATATAGGTTTAAAACTAGTAACCATTTAAGAAACGCATAAAATGTTTTATATATTTAAACAGTACCAAACACGTGTTTGACTTTATACATAACCAAAGGCGGGATAGGTATATTAGGTTTGTACTGATGTTTGTAACGCACAAACATTGATGCGCACACTTTTAATTATACCGAACGGCTCGGAAACACTTATTTTCGACCTACAGGGGTTACTTCGCTTCTCAATTCAACAACAAATTCCTTAAAGTATTGAATGCTTGTTAAAATAAGTTTGTTGATGTGTCCTAACTGTATTTAGGTAAACATGACTCATTCAACTTCGGCATACTTCTAGTTGCCATTACCTTTATAAAAAGATCCAAGGGAATAAAAACAACAGGGTTCTGATTATATTAATACTAGAGCAACGTTGGACCTGATTATATCAATACTAGAGCAACGTTGAAAAGAATCAAAAAGACAATTTATTACCCTTCTTCCACCATCTTGCACTACCGTACGTAAGAACGGGTCTAACTGTAGTTGCCAATTGAGTAGTCTAAAAAGAAAACATTTTATTAATCTGAATGAAATTAAACAGCTTAACCACAAAATATTAAAAGTCGAAATCGTACCATAAAACATATTTTAAAATAAATTTTGAAACTTCATTTAAAAAACTACAATTAAGTTTCAATTTTTTCTTTTGAATGTTTTTCATTTGTGAAAAGTTAAGTCCCGTTTCACACGAATCAAGTTTACTTGATCAGTTTTTCTTTAAATTTCTTTTGAACCTGCATTTACGTTCACACACTAAACATTTTCTTCATCAGTTTTAATTTTATTTTCCTTAAATTTCATACAAATTTTCGTAAACATGATGGTACGGTCAGGTTTGCTCAATTTCAATTTTGTCAGTTTTTTTCTCATAGAAATTCAAGACTTGATAAACCAATCCTGACTAATGTAAAAGTAGACTAAGTCGTAATTGGAGATTTTTCACAATTTTAAGTCATTAGATTCATTTTAAAGTTCATTTCTTTAACACGGATTGTAATCATTTTACAATTGTTGTTTTTTATAATTGTTGCACAAAAATTCAATTTTATGTAAAAGTTGATGTTCATTTAAACAATTTTAAATCATATTATGTAAAAATATTAAGATATGTTGTTTTGTCTAAAGAATATACAATTTTCCAGAGACCGAATATTAATACTTTTAAAACATATTTTCATATTTTAATCCATTAAAAACAATCATTGAAGTTAAAAAATAATAAAAACCCCTCATGATTTTTATATGTTGAAAAATTTTGTATCGTTTTTCAATCCGATGAAAATAAAATATAAAAAATCGTTTGGGATATTAATCAGTACAGTTTAAAATAATTTTCATCCTTATTCATCCGATGAAAAGAAAATTTTGATAGAAAAAATTAAAACTTTATTTCTGTTGAAAATTTTATGTTGAAATGGCTTTGTGCAACAAATGGTCGATGTCTAGATGTTTTTTAGAAATAGCGACGCGAATCAAAGATACAACTTAATAGTTCCCATTAGAACTGTTATGTTAAACTTCGATGTCCTAAAACATTGTAACTAATTGAAAACATATTCATACATTCATTGTTCAATTTTGAAATTTCATAAAAATTTTATTTTTTCAAAGTCAAAACAGAAGTTCAAAAATAAAACAATCAATAAAATATTTTTCTATTCAGATATTTATCGTTATAGATATTTAAAATTTTCATCATGAGGGATATTTATATTTCAAATACCTATAATCCCTCTTTTTTTATTTTTCGATCGAAATGAAAATAAATTTTCATCGGCAATGATATTATTACTTGATGAATTTAAAAAATAAAACGATCTTCGGTCTCTGCAATTTTCTTAATATTTAGTTTTTAGAATTTTTTGAAATTTTATTTTATATTTCTATTTATTTGAATGTATTTGTTTAAAAATATTTTTTAATTCTTATTTTAAAAATTTCTTATGGTGCGAAAAAATTAAAAAAATCGGCTTTAAAATAAAGTAGATTTTACAGTTTTTTATGGTAAAGCCTTGGAAAATTTGTTAAACATAGTATTTTTTGTGGAGGAATTTTAAAAATTCTTTTAAATTACCATTTAAATACCAAATTCAAAAATAATCGAGTGAATATAGTTAAAAATTAGAGTATTTTCCAGAATTTGCAAACTAAGATAGTGTAAATCATTTTAGAACCTTTAAGTACAATACGAACGAATTTACACATTTTTGTTCATACTTCAATATGGTACTTCTTTTTCAGGCCGGGTTCAAAACTCATTTTTTTAATTTTTTTGAAAATTTTGTTAAACAAGTGTTACGAATTTAGAATTTACTTATCAGTAAGACAAAGCAAATGGCAGCACAAAATTTGATATCATAAACTGTTTTGCCGTATCTGTGATTTCAAACCGTCGAATTTCGCGAAAATCAGGTATGTTTCACGTGAGTTTGAAATCACATTAATTTTCTAAGTCGAATTATTGATTTTTAACAAATTGTTTTGGCAATTTTATAATTCAGTGCATTTAAGATGAAGCTGATGCATTCTAAGAAATTTCTGTCCCTTACAATTTCAAATCAAGATTTATGGTTGCGCATCAATCAAGAACCATTACAAACAACTATTCGTACTAGGAAATATGGTTGGCTGGGACATACACTTGGAAAGCAAGCTACTGATATTAATTGCAAGCCATCGAATATAATCCTCAAGGTTCCAGGAGGTCTGGTAGACCTGCAAACACGTGGAGGCGGCAAACTGAGAACGAGTTACGAGAGTTCGGAGTATCGTGGAACGAGATGAAAGTCTTGATTACCGATAAACATGGAAAACATTTGTTGAGGCCCTATGTTCCACAAGGAATTAAAGGACTAAATGTATAAGATATAGAAGGTCTAAAAACTCAATGGTAAATGCTCTGAAAATTTCAACAATTACAGAAATTACAGCCTGGGATGCTGCTGCGTATTTCGATTCGAAGGAGTATATTTTCGAATCGAAATACGCAGTAACCCCCTGTTTGAATTTTTTGTGCTTTCAAAATTACGTGAAAGTGATTTGCAGAACACACCCGAATGACAAGTTTTGGTCATAATTTCAGTAGGTCTTTGTTAAGTTTTACATGTGTTCATTTTAAATTAAAATAATAACGAATATTATTGCTGAACCTATGAAAAATATATACAGATGTTTTTTCCATTTTGGAAAAGTTTAAACCTATCTTTCCCGGGGTCAAAAGAAAATTTTGATGTTTTATTTTTTATGACAAAATCACGAAATTTAATAAATTTTGTAGCAAATTTTGACAAAAATGTATTAATTTTTACCATGATTAAGCTTTTTATATATTATTAAAAATAGTTTAACCCTAAACAGACATGGGGACTAAAATGACCCACATTTTTGTTGTTTTATTTTGGAGTCTGTTTAGGATTTTTCAATACAAAAAAAAAATAATAAATATTGGCAATCATAATTACTTGTTAACATTTTTGTTGAAATTTTCTATAAAATCATTAAAATTCATTATTCTGCAATTATAAATTCAAAATTCCAAATTTTAGGTTTTAATGACGGTAAAGAAAGGGTTAAATTTATTAAAAATAGTTTAACCCTAAACAGACATGGGGACTAAAAAACCCACATTTTTGTTGTTTTATTTTGGAGTCTGTTTAGGATTTTTCAATACAAAAAAAATAAAAATTGGCAATCATAATTGCTTGTTAACATTTTTGCTGAAATTTTCTATAAAATCTTTAAAATTCATTATTCTGCAATTATAAATTCAAAATTCTAAATTTTAGCTTTTAACGACGGTAAAGAAAGGGTTACATTTTCCAATATCAAACAAAAATTCACTATAGGTTTTAAATAGATTTCATTAATATTTTTATTAAAACCGAACACAAGTAAATTTACCAAGCATAACCAAAAATTGCCATTTTCGCAAAAATCGACGATTTTAAATCAAACGATTTATGACATCGATCTCAACTTTTTGGAGTTTTGTTCTGCCACTTGTTTTTTTTTAAGAATTTTGTAATATTTGTTAAAAAAATTTTTCAAAAAATTAACCGGCCTGAGAATAAAATACCATATTTCAGTATAAATAAAAGTGTGTAAATTCGATTATATGTATTTCAACAAAATTAAACTATTATTACTTATAGGTACTAAAATGAATTACAATATCTGAGCAGGCTGTCAAAACTTAAAGCACGCATATTTTTTGGCAGCCTCAAGGAATTCCAAAAAATGAACAATGATTGGTAGATCTTTTAGTTTCGAGTCATTTGATATTTATCTCAATAATGTGATCCATATAGGTATTACATACGACAGGTGTAAATGACGAAAACTTGAACGTATTTTTTTTTCAAAATAGTGGTTTTTCTTGAAGCACACTCGCAATATGTGTGAAAATTTCCAAACTACCGCGTAATAAGAGTTTTTTTTTGCCATTTAACACCTAAAAGCAAAAGTGTACAAAAAGTAATTTTTTGCTAAAATTCTATGAAAATTTTGAAAATCATGCAAAAAAGTACATATTGCTTTTAATGGTTTTAGATATCAAAATCACATAAGGCATAAAAGTGATGTCATTTATAACCGATTAGCAATAAAAGTTTGCCAAAATTCTGTATAAGCTGAGAATGCGAAGGTTTTATCTTAAAACATCTCACTAAGGCACATCGCGAATTTAGCACAACATTGATCCGGAATGGCCTTAAAATAGAGCTGCAAAACAATCGATAGTACTACCGATAATATCGATAGTTTTTTTTTACAATATATCGATATTTTTTTCACTATCGATGCTATCGGAAAATTGTAATAGTAATATATCATTTTTTATTTCCGCACTTTTTTTGTTGCTTTGTTGGCGACTAAGACAAAAGAGCTATAAAGGGGGTTCATAGAAAGATTTAAATAAGCAAAAGTTTATTTAAAAACTTGGCACAGGTGCAGCCGTATATTTATTAAAAATGTTTATCAAAATTTTGGGATATCAAACATAAAATTAAACATATAATAAAAGTTTTACTGTAGTGTATTGCACTAAGATCCCAATTTATTACAATTATTTATTATTGTAATAAATAGTTTTTTCACAAAACCAAAAAATGTTGGTGGGGAAACCTTTCCTTGACGCGTTTTGATGGTTTATATCTGTCTTAGTCGCCAACAAAGGAACAACAAAAGTGTGGGAAATAAAGAAATTATAAAACTGAAAAAGGTTTGTGTGTTTCTGTTCAGATAATAATCTTCGCTTTATGTTGATATTTGTTGGACACAATAATTATTCGTATTTATTCAGCCCCTCAAGTAATACATAATGTGTGGTTTTCGCTCTGTCTAGAATTAGGGATAATCCTCCTGATGAGATGGCCTACCAACCATCGAAACGCGTCGAGGAAAGGTTTCCCCACCAAAATTGTTTGATTTTAACAAAAAACTATTTATTACAATAATAAATAATTGTAATAAATTGGGATTTTGGTGCAATATACTACAGTAAAACTTTTTAAAATAAGTTTTATTATTTGACCTTAGCCGTGGTATAGCAGGTTAGTCATCCGCCTAGCATATCAGAGGTCCAGAGGTTCGATCCCCAGCCAGACCCACTTGAAAAAAATATATTTTCAAAAAATCGGTTCACCTCATAACTTAGCTAACCACTAGTTATTGAGTATTAGGCTATATAAACTAACTAATGCATTTGCCGTTCGGAACCGTTAAAACGTAGGTCCCTTACAACGAGTCTAAAAATAAAATCGGATGCAGCTCATTGTCGTAGGAATTATATATATAGTGGGAATTATATATAGTCTTAAGATATGTTATGTATAACCAAATATGCTATGTATAACCAAAAGTTAGAAACTGTTTAAAAACTGTAGACAAGTAGCTGCCAACTAGAATACAGATTTGCCTTAGCAGCTTCTTGGCATAATGTTTATTTATAACGATTTATAACTGTCTGCTAACTTTGAAAAATCAACTCTGAAAATTAATGATGCCACTACTAAAACTACTGTCTTTTCTTGTATCAATCCTGATTTTGACGTTTGATAATATGTTTTTTTCCTCTATATTAAAAAAAAAAGAACAAATTAAAAAAAATTGTTTAAAATGGAAGAAGAATTAAATAAAAAAAATGGAAAAATTAACAAAAAGATCGGTGAATTGGCAACAGGAGGAAAATGTAAGTTATTAATGTTATTATTAACAATATTAAATAAAATCAAATGTCTTTTTAGGATTTGCTTTCTCTGATCGCTCTGGACAAATTGGACGTTATAGAAGATGCCAGAATAGACAAAAACACAAATAGGATGCCAAGGATGCCTGAAACAATATACATGTCCTATTCCACAAGTTTTTATTTTTTTAATTTAAGGCACAATTCAATTTAATTTTTCCTTTGTTTTCAAAAAATTTACAATAAACAGCTGTTTGACAGAAGGTAGCAAGTATTTGGCAACATGCTAACAAGTGGTTAGCAGTTTGTTATCAGTAGTTTGTTTGCCAATTATAGTTAAACTGTATGCTAACTTAATGCTAATTTTTAGTTATATATATATATATAGAATGGCTATCTCGAAAACGGCTCTAACGATTTTGATAAAATTTGGACAGTGGGTATCTTTTTTGATGTATACGTCGAAGAAGAAAAGACTTTTGGAACCTTTGCCTCTAAGAGGGTAAAAACGGGTAAAAAATCCAAAACGCTATATATCCTAAAGTAATAGGTGTAGAAACAAAATTTAAATTACGTTTTAAACAGCTATGGAAATAAGCGGACAGGTGTTTGGTACTTTTTTTAAACCATGTCCGATAGGGGGTAAAAAAGGGTGAAAATAGTTTTTTGGTACCTTTTTAAGCCACTCTTATATTTTAAGCTAAAGAATATAGAAATATAGAAACTTTGTACTGCAATCAATAGATATGAAAGAAACATTAAACACGTATTTGGTACTTTTTTGATTTTGGGGCCAAAATGATTTGAAAAGGGATAAAATAATAACTTAACATCTCAAAAAGTAATATGAATAGGAACATTATGTTAACTGCGTTTTAATAAAATGTACCGAATTCAATTGGTACCAAAGAAGTACCAAATATGCATATGGAACTTTTTGAAATTAGGGGATAAAAAGGGGAAAAAATAGTGTTATACCTTTTAAACAAATGAATGTTTGTCTGTATGTATGTTCTTTATAGAATAGTAAACTTTAAATTTGATCGTGTTATGCTCCTTAGCGAAGATGTTGCGGATAAGCCGGCTAAAGTTTTTAAGTTGATAAGACTAATATCCGACAAATGGCGCCACTGAATTACTAAAAATTAATTACATCGTAAACTGTACATTTGATCATACTATAATCTTTAGCAAAGTTGTAGCGCATTAACCGGCGAAGGCTTTTTAGTTGGTATGAAAAATTTCCAACAGGTGGCGCTACTGAAACTTACTCAAAGTCAATTTAATCGCAAGCTGTTTATTTAATCATGCTATAATCTTCAGCAAAGTTGTTGCGGATAAGCCGACGAAGGTTTATGAATTGGAATGAGCAAAGTCCGTCAGGTGGCCACAGAAAATTACTCAAAGTGAATTAAATCGTAAACTGTGCATTTGATCTTGCTATAATTATGAGCAAAGCTGTTACGCATTGGCAGACGAAGGTTTCTTAGTTGGTATGAACAACTTCAGGTGGCGCCACTGAAAACTACTCAAAATGAATTAAATTGTAAACTGTGCATTTGATCAGACTATAATTTTTGACAAAGTTGTTGCGCATGGTATGACCAATTTCCAAAATTATTAAAATTAGTTAAACTGTAAACTATGCAAACTATGTGTTGGTCGGACAAAATAAATAAAATAATTCAAAGGAAAGACATTATTTGTAAAATGTCTTTCCTCTAAATTTATTTTAGTACTTTATACAATAAAATATATAAGAACTTTAAAATTTGACTCAAAATGCTTATCATAAAGCTCCGAGCAAGGCTCGGTCAACCAGGTACTAATAATAATAATTTCCACGACAACATTCCAATTGGAACAAGTGGTTAGATATGGCTTATGGTTTTATTTTGCCGGAAGTAGCTCTTATGAAGTTCCGATAGTATCGATAGTTTTACTCAAACTATCGAGTGGTGCCGGCTATCGATAGTTTTGTAGCTCTACTTTAAAACTATTCTTTAAAAAAGCTTTACCTAAGATCTGAAGCGCACCAAAATATTATAAGGATTAACGATTTTAAACTATTAAAATTTATATTTAAATAACAAATTGTTTTAAATTATACTACAAAAGTTAAGGCAGCAAAATTTCACTACGATTAAATTTCAGCATATTCACAAATCATTACTTAGTGGTAACTTCTTTAAATGCCTTTTTAATCAATTCACAGACGGTTACAAATGTTTAGACCCAATTATGAGTGAAGCTATAACTAAATCCCAGTAAAACAAGGATCATCCAAAGAGTAATAATGGAGCACTCCTTTGTGAGTAATGGATTACTCCATAAAACTCCGGACCTCATTGGATTTTAAACACAGCATGTCCGCAGACACGAGTACTCCTTTTAAGCTTACTATGGAGTACTCCCTTTGATCTTGAAAATGACGAGAGAGGGAGTAATCATTTTTGTCTCCTAAAAGAGCATAAAGGGAGTAATCGTTTTTGTCTCTAATCTCCTAATTAGAATTTGAGACTTTTTTAACTAGTTGTCTTAAATGATGCTTAGAAACCAAATTTTGACACATTTTTAACAATTTTTTATTATAACCGGACCTTTTCGTTTATTTTAAATAACACATCTTTAAATTTTGTAAAACTAAACTGACTAAATGGAAAAACGAAAACATCAACAATTAACAGTAACACTATTTATTACAATAATAAATAACTGTAATAAATTGGAATTCTTAGTGCAATACACTACAGTAAAACTTTTTAATTAAATGTTTGATGTCCCAAAATTTTGATAAACCTTTTTAATTAACAGTTATGTAAAAAAAAACGAACTGATGCATCTCTCGTTGATCCATCTGGAGTATTAAGCGAGACATAAACAACAAAAAAAAAGTATCGATAGCTCGCTTATTACACCAAATGGATGAACAAGTCATTACTCCTTTGTTGTTCGATTATGGATTAATACATATCGTCATCTTAAAGACCAAATAACCTATCTGCAAAAATTTCAAAGTTGAGTTTCTTATGGATTATTATTCCCTATATCATAACGTATATCTGTGTAAAACTTTGAACATCTAATACCACAAATGACCAAATTATTACAGTTTTTGTACCTAGAGAACCGTTAAGCACTTAAAAAAGATAAAATTAAATCATCAAAAACAGCGACAAAAGTTTAATTTTGTTGCATAGCGTAATTTAAACAATCATTTAGTACTTTCATTTGCTTAAACCAGTAAAAGAAACTATAACTGTTATTATTAAATTTATATAATATTTATATGTATAAAAAATGTGATTTATTTATACTAATTAGTACTTCAGATAGGTTATTTGCTTTCAGATTTTTGCAATTCCAAATAACCTAAGTGACATAACATAAGATTCATTCGTTTACGTTAAAATTTGTACAAATTATTACAAAGTATTACGGAAAGTCGTACGTTTACACAAAACTCAGTAAGAGGGGAAATGTAAACTGAGAGATTTTTTGAGAAAAAGTGACGGTATTTGTAAAATGTTACGGGGAAAATTTTTGCTTGTAAAAGTTCAGTAACAACAAGAACATGAACAAAAAACGTAAACAAAAGATAAACAGACAGTTACAATTTTGCAGCAATTTTTATTTAGTGAACAATTTGAAGTAAAAGAAATAAACTTAACTAAATTAAAGTTAAAAAGTATATAACTTATTAAAAATTAAAAGCTTAGGTCATTTTTTATTTATTGTCTATTGTATTGTTTTTTCTTATTGTCTCGATTTACTTACTGGATTTTTACAAATTTTCTGTTTGTTTACTTTTCTTGTACAAATGATTTGGTGAGAGTAAATTCGTTCATTTACTCAGTAAATACTCAGCTTACTGGACTTTTACTGGAAAGTAAACGAATAGACCTATAATCTGTGTTTAGAAAAACAAAATTTTTTCAACCGATATACATATATTTCTGGTTTCATTTTAATTTAAATCAGTGTCCCGCAAAATAATACTATTGCATCTTGTGTTTGTGTGGGTTATTCTTGTAATTCTCTCTTTATTTATGCCTAAACAAGTTGTGTTGTTAGTAAGATACTTACAACACAACCTGTTTGATTGAATGCCCATGAGAGAATGATTTATCTTAAGATAAACAATTGTTACTTTTTCCTATCTGTGTGAGCAATATGTGTGAAAATAAAATAGATTAATGCCCTCGGGCTAGATTTTGCCGATCGCAGATCTAAATACATAGTTTTCGTTTAAATATTGCAACATTTTATAACGTTTTTTCCCTCTCCTGTAAACTTCTGAAAACTGTAGATAGGTTATTTCGTCTTTTAGGTGACGATATATTTTTTACTGGGAATGTTAACTAACTTATAGTCAGGTTTGGCTTATCAAGTCTTGAATTTGTATGAGAAAAAACTGACAGAATTAAAATTGAGCAAACCTGACCGTACTATGAAGTTTACGAAAATTTAAAAAAATTGTATGAAATTTAAGGAAAATAAAATGAAAACTGACGAAGAAAATGTTTGTGTGTGAACGTGAATGCAGGTTCAAAAGAAAATTAAAGAAAAACTGATTAAGTAAACGTGATTCGTGTGAAACGGGACATACATTCATTTCATAAATTATTTGAAAAGAAAATCATTTGAGGTGAAAAAAAGAAAAAAAATAAAGAAATGAAAAGAATTATAAGATCATAGATAAAATACACATAGATTGTGAACATATGTTCTACTAAGAACCAAAAAAATGTGGTGAATAAATTTACTAAGGTGGTGAACTCACATATAGGCACTGTGAATTCAACATAGTCATTTTGACAACTGTCAAATGAAAATGTAACCAAACAAAAATTATTTGTAATTGAAAAGGGTAAGTAAAGAAAATTTGTTTGTTTTTTTTTTTATTAATATTTATTAAAAAAATATATTATTTTTTATAGCAAAAAGACTGCAGAAAAGTGCAGTTTGTTTATTATTGCCACAGACAACACAAAATTTATACCGATCGACTCTGTCTGTCAGGCCGTTTATTGAATTAAAGTTTGTGGAGCTGCTGGAAAAACATGTTAGCAAAAATACCAAAACTAATGTAACATTTAAAATTTTTCCTTTACTTCATTTTCAGGAAAAATTTCCTGAAAGAAAAAAAGGAAATCCTCCTGTAAAGTACGGTCCATAAGCACATGAAGAATCATAAAACGACTATTTTTAATGTTAACCAAATTGCGGAAAGTACTGAATCGATTTTAATAAAATTTCCGATTTCAGCTGACGGAGATACTGTATAAATATTTCTTAAATTAGTGGTCTGACTTTTGAACATTGGGAAGGAAATATATCTATGTATGACGAGCCTGTATAGTGAAATATGGAACAATTTAAACTTAATATAAGTAGGAAAATTCGGATTTATAATTCATAATCAGATTTATAATTCATCTAGGCCATGTGTAGGAATAAATAATATATATATTTTTTTAAATATAGTATTTGGCAATTTGCGGTGTTTATGGAATGTTTTTTTTTAAATTCTAAAACATGATATATTGAATCTCATAACCGGGTATAGTTTTACTTTAATAAGCTGTTAGATACTTTTCGATGCGCTTATTATGTAAAAAGTTAAGATAAACATGTTTATAGCAGGGTAAGGATTTGAACACTCATTTCACATATTTACTCATGTGCAAAAATTCCTTTTTATAAAAATCTCGCACACAGTTATGGGTATTAACAAATTTTTCTTGTACATTCATCTCTTACTCGTGTTGACAAGAGTAAACTTTTTCTACACAAGTCACGATCAACTAAAAAATGAAAACCACATTTTGTGTGCCACTTACAAAAAATATTTTACACGACTAGCGCACGACTTGCCCGTGAGTGGCACATTAGAAGAAATATTAACTAAATTTCTGCTTTGTTAAAGAAAAGACAAAAACAAAAAATACAAAAACAAAATCAAATTATTGCAAAAAAATAAATGATCGTGATATTTACGAAAATTAAAAAAGTTTTCGGCTGTGTTAGGTTTAAGAAACACAGCGGGAAATATCGCAAGGTCTTTAAACAAAAGTGCATAGAAATACATATACATAGGTATTTTTAATATTTTGATATTTTGTTTTTGATATTTTGAAAAAAATGATTCAATCTGTTTTTTATTTACCAAAAATCGCATTGATAAATAAAAAATATTACATTATTTATTTTTCTGCAATTTTTTCACAGTACAAATCTCTAGGCCTCGTAACCGTAGATTTGTCCTGCTGAAAATGTAAAAGACTCAATTGTAATTAACTAATAATGATAATTAACTAAATTAAAAATGAATGAATGACAAATGTGGATGCTCATGCGCCTGCTTATGTTGAAGTTTAGTTTAGTCGTGCGCATGAGGAAATGATTTTTAAATTTTATTCACTCTTCACGCGCGAGAGTTGTATAAGTTAATCTTTAGCATTGATGGACATTTCATCAAACAATTGTTTGCAAGCAACGCCTCCTTTTTCTTATGCTCTTTAGTTAAGCCATTATTTTGATCAAATTTACTTGTTTTTTCTTCCAGATACACTGCGAGATGTTGTGATGTTATATGAGATTATTTTAATGCTAAATATTTAATTCAGTTTTTATATAAAAAAAATCAGTTTTTCATTAAAAAAAAATCAGTTTTTCTATGGAAAAAAAAGTTGTTCTATGCAAACAATAAGTTTTTCTATAGAAAGAATAAGTTTTTCTGTAGAAAAGATAAGTTTTCTATAGAAAAAAAATGTTTCTATAGAAGTAATAGTAATTTTATTTTTTTTATAGAAAAAGTAATTTTTTTTATAGAAAAAGTAATTTTTTCTATAGAAAAGTAATTTTTTCTATAGAAAAGTAATTTTTTCTATAGAAAAGTAATTTTTTCTATAGAAAAGTAATTTTTTCTATAGAAAAGTAATTTTTTCTATAGAAAAGTAATTTTTTCTGTAGAAAAAGTATTTTTTTCTATAGAAAAATCAATTTTTTCTATAGAAAAAGTAATTTTTTCTATAATAAAAGTATTTTTTTCTATATTAAAATTAATTTTATCTACAGAAAAAATAATTTTTTCTATAGAAAAGGTAATTTTTTTTATACAAAAAGTATTTTTTTCTATAGAAAAAGTAATTTGTTCTATAGAAAAAGTAATTTTTTATTTATAAGAAATAGTATATTTTCTTATAATAATATAAGATATCTATAGAAAGATACTTTTTTTCTATAGAAAACAAATAATTAAGATTTGTTTACTAAAAATAACAAAAAAAGTACAATACTCCTCCTCATGTTCATTCCTCGCTGGTTCGGCGGTAACTGAAATAAAACAGAAATTAACAACCAAATTTATATCGACTCGTGCTTCTGCCAGTGTATCCTCTCTTTAGCTCACAAATACAATCACATTTTCTTTTTGTCCATCAATGATCTTTAGTCATAATTGTGTGTAACAAAACAAAAAAACATTACTCACAACTCTTGAGAAAGTGCTGAATTTAGACAAATGAGCTTCACACTCGTGAATATTTTCTTACCCTGGTTTATAGTAAAACGACAGGTCGATATATTTTGTTAGGAGTTCCTAATGCATCTACCGTATAAAAAGTCTGGAATTTAGCAAAATTTTGTGGCCATAGCTGTCAAAGTTTCTAATTTAATATCTTTTAATTGGCCTTTGCTACATTTTTTTGGTTTCCGGGAGTGTTTTTTTATATGAAAGCCATATTCAAATATGGACCGATTCCTATAAAATTTGATATACTGACCAATAGTTGTATAAAACTTTCCGAATGTAAATTTAGTCGTCATAGCTATTACAGTTGTATTTAATTTATCAGCATTAATGTGTTTCCTGTGGCGGGGTTATATGGGGGCTTTAACTAAATGTTAACCGATTTTGTCCATTTTCAATACACAAGATATCGAAAAAACTTTTGTAAAATTTTGTCAATCTAGCTCTTTTCGATATGGTGCTATTGCGCTTTTATCTGACGGACAAAACCCCTTTTTCTTTTTGTATTTCCGTAAGTTTTTTATATGGGAGCTATGGTCAAATGGTGACCGATTATGACAAAATTTGCACACTGCCTGGCATTAACATAAGACTTCCTTGTGCTAAATTTAGTGGCTGTTAAAGTTTATCATTTATTGGTATTTACGAGTATTTTATGTGGAATGTAGGCTGTTTTCGTAAGTTTTTTGTATGGGAGCTATGGTCAAATGTGAACCAATTTTGCCTGATTTCAATACCAAAATTTTGCAAGAAATGAAGAATATTTATGCCAAATTTCAGTGACCTATATTCTTTCGTTAAGGTTTTATCGTGCCGACAACAGAAATACGGATTCAGAATATACTTCAATTTTGCTTTTGGGGAAATATTTTTGTTTTGTCCACAGAGCAGCTCATGCTGGGCTGAAGACATACAAGTTTCAAAAAGTTCCTGATCCTGAAAAAAACGAGAGAAAAAATTTAAAACAAATTTTATAAAGAATACACCTGTTGTGTGATGGATGACGAAACGTACGTACTGACAGACTTTTCACAACTTCCCGGCCAAGATTTTCATGTTGTTGAAGAATGAGCCAATGTTCAGGAAGAGAAAAAACACAAGATTTCCAAAAAAAATTCTCGTGTGACGAGCTTTTTGTAGTTGTCGCAAAATAAGCCAATCATTTGTCTCATCAGGCACGATAAACGCAGAAATTTATATAACTCCGTTATACATTTTTGTTATGCATAAAAACTTATAAATTTATTTTAAAATAAAAATATTGTGCCATTTGCTTTGTTTATTTTATAAACAAATAATTTATTGACATTTTATTGTTGAGTTTCTTTTTCTTGTGTCGAATTAAAAATCATTCAAACCAGTGTTGCATTTCTAGTGCAAATTCAAAAATAAAAATTTAAAAATCAACAACACCAAGCAACTCTTCTTTTAGTATGTGGTGGATATTTTAGTACTCACTAATACCACTTAAACATAATTTTACCAATACAGTAATACTTATTACAATATGGCGCCTCTAAAATGTACCATGACGTCTCTAAAATGTACTTGACAGTTGCGTCCTTAGTCTAGTTGTTTGTTTATGTATAAGATTTCCAAATATTATTAGACGATAAAATAATGAGAAGAGGACGTATAGGAAATGCTGCAATTATCTTTGAACTTTTCTTCCATTTTTTGTGTCTGAAAAACATCCAAACAAAATAAAATAAACAAGAGATGTGTTTTCAGGCGATAACAATTTATTGAATAATTTTATTTGTATAAATTGGTTATTATACAAACTGTAAATTAAAAATTACTTTTTAGTTGATAGCCCTGGCAGCTAATTCTATCATATATATATATATATATATACATATGTATATATCTATATATATACATATATATATGTATAAGTAAAATACAAACTCCTCGGTTTGAGTTTGGTTTCAATAATGATTCTTTATTTTTGTTAAGACAAATATTTTAACTTAAAATCTAAAATATAAAAAGCTGAGGTTGCATGAAAATTGAGTGTCACATAAACATTCCATGAATATTATCCGCACATGTATGTTACTCCTCCCTTCTCCGGAGATTTCAATGTCCTCATTGACTTTTCTTACACTACGTATATCCTTAATTCGATTTAAGAAATTAAGTTTCTGTAATATTAATATTAAAATTACCATAATAACACAAATTAATGTAATTAGATTCTTTCGTGGCATAATGATGGTGATAATTATTTTTTAATTCTATTTTAGTTATGTAATCATTGTTGTTTTTTACAAGGTTTTCGGATTTCTTAACAAATGGTACAATGTGTGTTAGTGGATTATTTATTTTGCTTTCAAATTCAAAAGATCCAATTTTAACTTTGCAGTTATTGATTGTTAATAAATTATTTCCAACAATTGTTATATTTAGATCGTTACAATTTTGATTTATTGTTGTTTCATTTAAATTCTAAGTTAATATCATATTAGGTGGTACAAAGTTTATGCTTATGGCTTTATTTGTTTTAAAAGTACAATTCGATAGTTGGTCATTAAGTAAATTTTCTAAACATAAATCATACAAAGGTTTAATTCTTTCATTATCTATTTCATACAATTTTTTATTTTTCTTAATAAAATCTTTGTTTAAACGTACTACTAATTATTGGTTATCATTATCCGGGATTGGTATTATCTTAAATTTAGGATATCTAGTAAAATTTTTCGGAATAGTTAGTACAAAATATATCATACATTCCTTAATCCAAATAGAAGTCTTAATAAATTCAAATTGTTCAGCAGTCAAGTGTGATATAGTTTCAATGTCAATGAGTTTAGGATTAACAATACCCAATTTGGCCAATTGTATTCCCATCTGAATATCTCGAGTATGCTCTAAATAAGCTTTGAAATTATCAAGAAAGGTATCAGAAATAATCTTTGTTACAAGTGCATTTTGGATGGCATTTGTTGAGTTCTTCAATTCATTCAACAATGCATTTCCAGCATTCACATGCTGAATAATGCTATTTATTTTGATGTCACCATTTTCAATCCTATTGTTGATATCAATTAACGATCTCTCTAACATATCCCTATCTTCGCTATCAAGAGAGCCAAAAAAAAATTTCAAACCACTACCTATTGCATTGAAGAGTCCTCTTTTGTGTCTTTTAACAAAGAACTTTATCTTTATCCGCCATATTTAGATATCTAGCTATGATACCAGATTGCAAAAATTCATGTTTATCGTACTCACTACATAGTTCTCTGTATGAGATTTCCAGTTCGGTTGAATTAATTTCCACGACATAATTACTATGTCCGGTAGGCAACGCAAACTCTCCTTGATTGATTGAAATATAGCCAAAGTTATTCATAATTTTATCTACTAAAATAGTTTGAGCAAAAATTCCCGGCATAAGGTAAGACAAGACCATAGTGATTGTGAACGTATAAATGATGTTAATGAGATGTTCCAGGTTGTTCTTCCGTTCCGCTTTGGTCCTTGAAATTGTTAATATTTGTAATTCTAGCTCTCTCAAAATGACTTTTATATTTCCTAACGTTTCTATCCTTAAATCTCACTACAGTGTTCATCATCGTCTTCCGTTCTTAGTACCTCTGCTCTTTTGAAAGGATTATCTATTTTGTTTAATCTTTTTCTTTGGTTTTCTGCATTTACATATTTCATATTGATTGGATTTTCATTTCTGTTTTTATTGGCATTGCTTTTTTTGGACTTTAGGTTGAAATTTATTAAAAAAATATGTTGTAAGGTTTTTCTCCTGTACTGGAGTGGTTTATATTGTGATTGTATGCAAAGATAGACTGTTCAACGCTCATATAAATCAATTCTCTATCACCCGATGAATTTATAACTCGGAGTTTTTCGTTCAATGTTTTATGAAGCCTTTCGATGTCACCTATACCAGTTCTACCGGTGGTAACCTCCAAAACCACACCTAACTGCTCACACCATTTTCTAATATTTATATTATTCATGCCCTGATCCTGATCAATTTTTAAAACTTTCGGGGGACCCATAGTATTAAACACTTTCAACAATGCTCGCTTTGTCTCCAACCAGCTTAAATTAGAGACTTTTTTAGCCACTGCAAATTTTGAACAAAGGTCAATACATGTCAAGAAGTTCTCCTTGTTCCATGGCCAGAAGTCTATAGCAAACTTTTGTCGTGTTTTATATACTGGGGGTGTCAATTTAAATGGTAACCTATGTGCTATATGATCGGACTTACATAAATTGCATAGTTCACAGGAATTTATTATTTTGGAAATCTCTTTCACATAATTTGGATAATAATACTTTTTTGAAAAGAGACTTACAATCTTTTCTATTCCCTGGTGCAAACCCTCCAAATGCATTTCCATTATAATTGTTTTAAATCTCGAGTATTCGGTGACGTTTTCTAGTTCCCTCATTGCTCTTGTTAATTCGGTGGCTCCTGACTGTATTAAATCCTTATAAACGTCCTGGAATCGGACAAAATCTTCATTATTTGGCATTAGAATTGCCGACTTTTTACCAACGATATGTTCTTTTATAATATTTTTAATTCTATTATTATTTAATTCTACATAGGACAAAGTTGTAAGATTATTTGAATATATTTTTTGTTTTTCCACACTCTCACTATTACCTCTTATAAGTTTTATTTGATTTTTAAATGTATTTAATGACCTTTCAGAAATAGGGATATAATTCAAATTATCTTCTTCACCCGAGTGAACAGTGGCCATAATAGAATCTGTATCCTCATTCATATTACAATTGGCCATCTTTATTCTGGATAGCGCATCAGCGACATGATTTTCCTTACCGGGAATATGTTTCATATCGAAATCAAATTCATTAAGCTTAATTTTCCATCTCTGAAGTTTGGCATTGGGCTCCTTCAGATTGTGAAGCCACTGAAGGGGTTTGTGGTCACTATTTACCAAAAAATTCCTACTACAGAGGTACGGGCGAAAATATTTGGTTGCCCAAACCAAAGCCCAAAGTTCACGTTCAATAGTCGAGTAGTTAAGCTCATGTTCATTGAGTGTTCTACTTGCAAAACATATTGGCCTATCCTGCTGGCTCAAGACAGCACCCAAATCAGGATATGAAAGAATTGGTTCACTAGTTCTCATAATTTTTATAGTTTCTCCAGCATTTATGTAACTTCTATCATTATAATATATCTTATTTCCCTTTTTTAAACAAGAAGTCAAAGGTTTTGTTATTCGAGCAAAATCCTTTATAAATTTTCTATAAAACCCAGCTAACCCTAAAAACTGTCTTATTCCTTTCTCTGTTTTCGTTATTGGATATTCCATAATAGCACTGATATTTCTAGGATTTGGTCTGACTCCTTCGGGTGTCACCAAATGACCCAGAAATTCAGCTTCCCTTATCAAAAATTCACTCTTATCCAATTGAATCCTTAAATTTGCCTCTGACAATCTTTTGAGCACTCTGTCGAGTGATTCGATGTGCTCCTGCAGAGATGAACTAAACACGATAATATCGTCGAGGTAGACCAAGCAATGTTTACCAATAAGGTCTCCTAAAACCTCGTTCATCAACCTTTGAAATGTTGATGGAGCATTTTTGAGACCGAAATGGCCGTTGGTCGTGGAAAATGCGGTCTTTTTTCTAACTGGAGGGTCCATCTCTATTTGATGGAAGCCCTTAGCTAGATCTATTGTTGAGAAGTACTGACATCTTCCCAATTTATCTAAAATATCTTCCATATTAGGAATAGGGTATCTATCGGATATCGCAATATCATTCAGTTTTCGATAGTCCACGACAATTCGCAACTTATCCCTTCCTGAAGCATCAGGTTTTTTAGGCACCATCCATATTGTTGATGAGTATGGAGAAGTACTGTGGCAAATAATGTTCTGTTCCAACATTTCATTTATTTGGCGATCTACTTCCTTCCTATGGATTTCAGGGTATCTGTAAGATTTGCTATATATAGGGTCCTCATGTACAGTTTTAATGCAATGTTTAGTTGCATGAGTGGAGGTCAAATTTTCACCTTCCTTATAGAATATATTATTATATTTACGCAATAACTTAACTAAAGATTCACGCTCTTCCCGATTGAGGTGATCCATTCGAAATATAGATTTTTCTTCATATATTTGGATTACATGAATATTATATTTTTGTTTCGCAAGTTCATAGTCCTGCTCGCTACTTGTGTAATTTCCCATTTGGTATTGAAAGTTATCTAAAACTAAGATGTTTCTACTAACATCGATTTGCGCGTTTAAAATTCGTAGCGCATCATAACTTAGCAAACCCTCGTAATTATCTGAAAAATCATAAATATGAAGTCATATCCACTTATTATGTAAACAAATGTGTTGAACCGAATCTAATGTTACGAAACCTGTAGCTGTACTTAAGGTAATTGGTTTTGTTATTTCGACTACCGACGGTAAAATATTCCTTCTTATAATACTAACGGAAGATCCTGTATCAAAGAGAAAATAATAGGGCTTATTATCTATATAAAGTGTTACATGGGGTAATTTTCGCGAGGTCGTAAATGAAAATTTGATTCATCCTGTTCCATTGGAACAGGTGCTCCGTATCTCCTTATTCTGAATTGATTAGAATTATTCGATCTGGATATGCCATTTACTTGTCCACTTGAGCTTGGGTGTCGTGGGCGATTATCGAAATTAATAGGAATATTGTTGTTAAAATGTTGTTGATTAGTATAACCTTGATTAGGATAACCTTGATAATTTTGATTTTGCTGTACGTAACTAAAAGGTTGCGGAATATTCGTGTTATATTGAGATTGGTGGGGAAAATGTGGCATTTGCCAAAAATTAGGTAAAGGTTGATAATTTTTCATTGGATTAAAGCTATTGTTAACGTTTGTGTTCCTCTGAATTTTTTTTCTCTAAACTCAAAAATATATGAACCGTTTTCTTTTAAAATTTTTAAGGCTGACTTATAATCTGAGACAGGTTGGGAATTAAGTAAGGCACATATATGATAAGGCAAATTCTTTCTTAATACTTCTAGACCAAATCTATCAACTTCTAATTTATAAATAGTTTTTCTGGTTTCTGTTTCTTCACTCAATTTAATACAATCCTTAATGTTACATATTTCGCTATTTAAAGTATCACAAAAATTCTTAACGCTATTCTTAAATTTGATATTACCTAACTCCAAAATAAGTGTTGATATTTGCTTCCTTTCACCGAACTCGTCCAGCAGGGCACTCCGCAGTGCTTTCCAATCTATTGGGTTCTCCCTCCTGAGTAGATCTGCTGCTGGCCCGATCACTTTTCTCTGGATTGCAGTAAAAAAACTATTTAACTTCAATCTCGAGACCGGTAATGGTAGCTGCTATAGAATCCACATGTGTAACAAACATTGCGAGCGCATTCGTCTCTCCCTGAAATGGCTTGATGAAATTTAGGCTTTGAAATGCCAGTTCCTGCTTTTCCTTATTATTTGTCATATTTGTAATTGTGCACTTATTAAATAGACTGTTGATTTCTTCAATTTTAGACATACACTTTTTATTTAATTATTTGTTAATTATTTAGTTTATTTAATTAACTTATTTTTGTGAAACAAATTGTTGTTTTAATATTTAATTATGTTAATTTGTTGAAGTAATGTTCTTTTTTTTTTTGTTTTTTATCTCTAATTTTAATTTCTATTGTCTTATTGTTTCTATTCTATTGTAGATTTTTAAAGCCGACTGCGCCAGTAAAATACAAACTCCTCGGTTTGAGTTTGGTTTCAATAATGATTCTTTATTTTTGTTAAGACAAATATTTTAACTTAAAATCTAAAAATACAAAAATATAAAAAGCTGAGGTTGCATGAAAATTGAGTGTCACATAAACATTCCATGAATATTATCCGCACATGCAGTTAGCAGACGCTTACGTCTGCACTAAAAGCATGCGCAAGTACCCTATGGTATGTTATGTATATTACTTATATATATATATATATATATATATATATATATATATATATATATATATATATATATATATATATATATATTAGGCTTCGTATGAGAGATATTTTATCCTTTTAATTTTTGTATATCATACTTTTTTTTAAAGGTTTTACATGAGATATAAACAATGGTGTAATTTTTTGCCCCGAATTCCAACTCCTTCTCCTGCCTTTTTGCGGCTAATGCGCGGAAATGACTTAAAATAACTGATTTTTTTCTCATAATTCGATTTTATATAAAATTTGAGTAAGATTGAGACTAATTTCCCACTTTTAGAATGCACCCACTAGTTGACAGACAGCACGAAAAATGCACTTTTTTTTTGTTTTTTTATTAACATATGCCGTGTGAAAATACATTCTTTACTAAAAAAATGCGTTAAAAAATGTTTGTAACTGTTCGTTAAATTTTAATAATAAATTTAAGTTTTGATTACGTACTTGTTTATTTACTTACATAAATGGCGTATATTTACAACCCCTAACAGTCAAAGGCTTAGAAAAAGATTATTGGGTACGGATAGCCAAATTAAGAAATTACAGGCAATAAATCCAAAGTTTGACATAAGTTATTTAGATGAAATAGAAGAAGGCGATGTTCAAATAATTAATTAAGAAAAAGAAAAGCTTAGAAAAAGATTATTGGGTACGGATAGCAATAGTCAAATTAAAAAATTACAGGCAATAAATCCAAAGTTTGACATAAGTTATTAAGATGAAATAGAAAAAGGCGATGTTCAAATAATTAAAATAGATGAAAATACATCAGATTTTATAAATCTTGTGAACGTCACTGATAAAATTTTGCTTGAAAAAAATTTCACCCAAATACAAGAACCGCAATCCACTAATAATTCTGCTGATAACCCTATAAACTCGGAACCCTCAAAAGAATTTTCCTTAAAGACGGCTTTTCAATTTATCTCATTAGAGAGCTTAAACACATTAAACAATTATAGGATAAATTTATCTTTTATGATTCAGAATGCTACCGATTGGAGTTCCAGCAAATTCTATTTAAATGCACTGCAAAAGGTAAAAAATATTCAGTCAACAAGCATTTATACTGAACAACTTGTTGGTCAAATTTCAAAACTTAACAATTCACCTTTGCTTAAAAACAAGGAAAAATTAAACGATTTGGTTCTTTGTGCAACGGAAAAGTGAGAAAAAGTGTTTAAAATTATCTGCACTATTTGTGGATATTTTTAGTTTTGTTTTAAAAATGTTATTTTAATGTTATTATAATGTAATTGCTGTAGTTTACCGAATTGATTGTTTGCAAAATAATAATAAATATAATATCTAAATCAACTTAAACAAGTAAGAGTGCTATGTTCGGCTATGCCGAACCTTAAACACCCTTCACCAATGGTATTACAAGTAAAAGTAAAGTTCAGAGTGGAAAGAGTTTTTGGTCAATTACACGTATGTATGTTTCTGAAGACTGGTTTAGGTGAATCCTACAACAATACTAATATATGTATATTGATTTCCTAATCTGAAAAAGTTTCAAATCTTTCAAATCTAAAGGACCGATTAAGTGGTTGCTTTAATGAGATCCAAAAAAGTAAATTTACCCTAATATATATATATATATAAATATATATATATATATATATATATATATATATATATATATATATATATATATATATATATATATATATATATATATATATTATCGACATTTTTTCTACAGGTTAATGTATATGTTCATGTTCACACTTACAAATGAATTACATAATTCGCTGTCTAATTTCCTTGAGTCAATTAACCCGTCCACACGTTCATATTCGTAATTCGTTTTGACAGTTTTGTTTAAGTTTGCCGCTAAGTGTTATGCTTAAAAATGAAAAAGAAATGTAAGTAAAAAAGAAAAATACATCATTATTTGAAGTAAACATATAATTTAATTATTATTTATTGGTTAGTAAAAATAATTTTATTTGTTTTGAAAGTGGATTAAGTCATAGAAAAAATATTTCTTAGAAGGTCGTAAGCTGATCCATTAAAATTTAGTATTATACTAAATCACACGTTCACGAAATAAAAGATTTTTTGACAAACAGGAAAACTTTATGCACTCAAATTTTTGTTTTAAAAATTCCGCGAAAGTTTTAATACAACGCACTATTTTGAATTTCCTATATAAAATGTTGATTTTAATATTCAAACAATATTTTGATGTCGAAACACTTTCCATTTTTTACAAACTGAAAATTTTTATTTTGTTTTCTTAATTAATTTATTTTGAACAAGTAGGGCTGGAATTTTTGGTATTAAAAAAATTAATGAAATTTAAAATTTTTTTTATACATTTCAATTGTCCTAAAATCAAGTAAAACTCATTATACTCTTAAAAGACGGATTTCTCAAGAAAATGTCTTCAAATTACGGGAAAAATCTTGAAGAACATTTTCGTCCCATCATACTTTCTTGAGCAACTGTATGTATTTATTAAGAAAAGTAAAAGCTATTTTTATGCTTTTCGATACCATACTACTGATCCGTACTTTTGACATGTACCAGGTGTACTTTGACATTTCGTCGGCCTTCTAGGTACATTTACTCTATGGATTAAGTCCCATACATTTTTCTATTTAAAAAAATAAATATTCTAAAATGTTTGTTTTGAAAGTGGTATAAGTCCATTCAACCCGCTAAAAACACATTTCCAAATGGTTTTTATAAATATATTTTTATGAAATAATAAATTTGATAGATTCTGATCAAAATTAATAAAATTGGTCACCTATATTTTAAAAAAATACTAAACCCTTTATATCTCAATTTAAAAAATATGGGCTAAATCCACTTTCAAAACAAGGTCTTCATTTGTTTTGTTAAAGGCGAATATATGCAGGTGACCGCAGTTGAATTCGCTTCCAACTCAAATGTCAAATTTTATTTTTTTATATGAAATTTCTTATTTATTAGGATTAACCTGCAGCCACAATATCAAGTTTTTCACACATATTGCTTGTTAAAATCTATTAAAATTGATAACTGTGATGTAGGCTACACGCAACTTGAAAGCAAATTTATTTTCATGGTCCAATTACTTGCTTAGAATTACAGTTTTCCGACGAAATAGAGTAGTGAAGGACACTAACACATATGAAAATTTGCGATTGTACTAGAAGCAGCAGAGAAAATTTAAAAGACTCCGTATTGTATTCTAGCTTCATTATTTGTGTTTCATAGCGCAGCGTTACCACTGACAAATTATAACAAGTCGCTTTTAATTTTAAAAGTCGCACAAAAAGTCGATCTTAACAAATAAAAGTCGCACCATTTTTTTTTATAACATTTTCATTTAACCTTTGCGTCAACAGCAGAACTGGGTATGTTCATACGTTTTATATGGGAAATGTCATATCGTTAGCATATTTAACTCATTTCTTGCAATTTTTATTGTCGTTGTTTTAATTGTTAGTGTTTTAAATACAGCAAAAAATATTTTCTTTGCCTATCCAGTGGGACACTAAAAAGCAAAGTCAAACAAAGTCGCTATTTTATGCTTTAGTCAAAAAAGTACTTCACGAAACATGAACTTATATGATGGGAAAATGTATTTATGCAGAGATTTTATTCTGTATAGTTTAATTTTGAACCGCCGTGGTATAACAGGTTAGCCATCTGCCTAGCATACCAGAGGTCCCAAGTTCGATCCCCGGCCAGACCCACTTGAAAAAATAAACTTTCAAAAAAAAAAAGCGGTTCACCTCATAACTCAGCTAGCCACTGGTTATTGAGTATTAGGCTATGTAAAACTTTTCTAACTAATGCATTTGCCGTTCGTAGCCGGAGTTAAAACGTAGGTGCCTTTCTAAAAAAAGAATCGGATGCAGCTCACTGTCTGAGATAAGTGCTCCTTGTTCCAATTGGAATGTCGTGAGAATTATGTATGTATGTAGTTTCGTCAGCAAATTTAGTTTATATGTATTTGTAATTAAAAGTGAAAAGAAGTTTTTATTGTGAAAATAACAAATAATAGTAAAAGTGAAATGGTAGATGGTGAATGGCTTACTTCAAGACAGCTAAGCTCACTTTCTTCCGAAATACATCAGGCAGAAATTCATCAAATGCTTGAAGAGACCCAAGAAGAAATAAGTGACCACGATTAAATAGATGGTGACGAGGCTTTAGGTGATATTGGCTGTGTGATTCAGACTCTGAAAAACCCACGTTATCATAATATGACCCAGAAGACGACAGTGATTCTGACGTAGAATTTTGATTTGAACCAACTGAAAATGATGAATTTTTTTACTGACAGAGATGGTCATATTTGGTATTCAATACAATACCACAATCAGTAAATTTCTGTACACAACATCCCAAGAAGTGCAAAATTTGAAAAGCAACGCAAGGTTTCACCATTGCAGAAAAGTTCAAATTAATAACGTCAAACGAAACGAGATATGTTGAAAACAATGCGTAACATTAAACAAGAGAATCCCATAAAAAACGAATTTGATGCATATTTGGGCCTACTTTAGTTGCGTTACACATTCTGGTTACTTGCATACTAAAGATTTGTGGAAAACTACATCGCATCTAATATATCGTGCTGCAATAGTGTTCGATGGTTTTGGGAAATAAGCAGCAGTATTTGCAAATCAATGTTTGGGTGCTCTAGTAACTTTACAATATGCTCGTACGTGCCTAAAAAATGGGGTAGTTATAATGTTGTCAGTTGCTCATTTTGTGAAATATATCATTATATTTGCATGCGTTTTATTATACATACCCAGGTATGTTTGCTGTTGACGCAAAGGTACAATTTTGTAAATGGGCTTTATCTTCCAATCTTAACCAAACTTGAGGCTTTTACATAAAACACTTTTGGCTAGGCAATCATGAAATTTCAAGTTGATCTGATTATTCAGTTTAGAGTTACATCGTTTTGTAAACGCAAAACATACCCAGGTATCTTGCCGTTGACACAAAGGTTAAACAATGTACAAATTTACAGAAAGACGTACCCTCAATTTTTTGACATTTGACCCCAATACTCCAAATACTTGACGCCAAAATTTGGACTTGCCAGTTATATGTACGGTGACCATATTTTAAAACGACAAAAAAGCACAAATTCTTGTTTGATATTAAGTTGATTTACTCAATAATTCCAGTACAGTGTTAGCTCCCATAGGCGGACACCGACCGACGAGATATTTTTCCGCCTAGGGGAGATGTCCGTCCGTTTTTCCTCTCCCAACACTTTAACGGAAAATATAATTGTGAGCCTCTCCTTAGATAATTTACCATCAGTATTGTGTTTTGTTAGACAATGCACGAAAGTCAGCATTGTAAAAATCCTCGGGCCTGTACTTACTTACTTGCAAAAATAGTTTGAAGAATTTTAATCTCACGATATAGGCTTTATTGCTGCTCATGTACAAGAGAATATACTCAATTGCAGATTTTTCATCGAAAATTTCCATCTATTTTGGATATAATTATTCCCCATACCTCGTGAAAAATTGATTACCAACCCCTATACATAGAAATAAAATTGCGTTTTCTTCAGAGTTTCTTCAGCCAGCACTAGCATAATCGTTTTATATATATTTTTACTTTAAAATAAAAGTGCGAAAATAATTTTAAAAGCGCAAAAAAAGTAATAAAACTGCAACAACAAATTTTGGTTTAAAAAAAAGAACAAAAACAACTAACAGGCAAAACAGTTACAATTTCTTAAAACTTGAAAAAATCATCATAAATTGTAATGAAATCCAGATAAAAAATAATATTCTTTCCATAGCGAAAAATATTCCTTTCATGTCCAAGAGTTTTCAATGTGTGTGAAGTTATATTTTAAATTTAACTTTCCAAGACACAAACCCAAATAGTTAACAGAGCTATGTTAAGCACTTAACAGGGGTACTGTTAATGGTAAAAAATTTAGCTATCACTTTAAAACCGATATTTATATACTAAAATCAGCTTTAAAAAAATAAAAAAAAAAATACTGCTATATTATTATCCCAGATACAAAATATTTACAAAAGTTTCAGTAAACATTTTTTCTACGCTTAATATGTAGAAAAAACCAAAAAGAAAATTCTAAATGATATTTATGCACTTTTGTCCTTTTCTCGAAAATCTTAGGAGATGGGCGGATAAAATTTATTGGATATCATTTCAGAACGGACCTGAATAAATATTCAATGATCAAGAGTGTTAACAGTTTGTTTTTTCGGAATTATTAAGAAATTTGATTTTTAAATTTAAAAAGGACTTTAGTCCTTTTCTCGAAAATCTTAGGAGCTGGGCGGATAAAGTTTATTGGATATCATTTCAGAACGGACCTGAATAAATATCCAATGGTCAAAAGTGTTAACAGTTTGTTTTTTTTGGAATTATTAAGAAATTTGATTTTTAAATTTAAAAAGGACTTTAGTCCTTGTTACCGCCACTGTCTCCCACGTATTTATCGATGAGTTATTTATCGATTACTTTGTAATGTAATCCCTAAGTGTCAAAATTAATTATAAAAGAGAGCGCAATTTTTCGTTGGTTCATCTTCGTCAGAAAGTTCCACGTTTTTCTAGAATTACTTCTATATCTTTAACTGTGAAGACAGATTTATAAATTTATTTTAATTAAAATTTGTTTAATATTTTGCGCTTAGTTTTCGCACTAAAAAAGTATGTAAATCTATCTAAAATATTGTAATTTATGTTTAATAATTTTGTACTTCTTAGGAATTTTAACATGCAAATATAAAATTCAATCAAAATTAAATATTTTTGAAGTTTTAATTGCTGTTCACAATCTTGTGGAAACTTTGCGCTCGGGCAAATTCCCGTAACAAAATTAAAATTCTTTTTTATTTTGGTCTCAAGTTTCTTTTAATTACCGGAGCCTTTGTATCAACTTCGTATTACATAACCTCAAAACCATAGTGACGATCGCGGCAGCAGCTCAAATTTCAAAGAAGAAATACATTCTAACCAGCAGTAACCGTAAGTCTTAAAAAATGGATAAATCTTCTTTTCAGGGTCAACCGCAACAACGCCAAGAAACTGCCACCGATCACCAGCCAGTCGACAAATGTTCAATTTGTAATAAACCAAATGATTCTAAATTTGTTAGGTGCCATAAGTGTTCTAAAAACTTTCACCTACATTGTGCTAAAAGAGAAAATAATAACCAAGCATTTACATGCAACAATTGTTCCAGGGATAATCAAGCTCCAGACTCGCCAAAATCCGTTTACAGTCAACGTAGTAATGCATCAAATTCCTCTGTAAGATCTATTGTTCGTAGAAGAAACCTAGAGCTTCAACGTCTTGAAGAGGAGAGAAAACTCGCTATAGAACGAGATAGTCAATTTTTAAAACAAAAATATCAATTACTGCAACAAGCTGAAGAAGAAATGGATGATAATAATGCTGTTTCTGAAAGTTCTGTTTATGAATGGCTAAACAGTCAGCCTGACCCTCCAATTGCCAATGACATAACATATGATTTAGTAAACTTATGTGAAACATCTTATACTCCTTTGCCTGTTAACAATCACAGTACATATGAGCCGAGAACATCAGTGGAAAATAGTGTAGCCTTTACAACAACAGCTGCTCAAAATCAACAATGCAATATGCCTACTGACCCCAAAAATGATCTTCAAAATTTGTGCAAAACAACTCATTCTAATGTTCTAAACAACAATAGCAAATCCACAGAATCCATTCAAAATAATTTAGTTTTTGAAACAAACCATTTTCCAATAACTACTCCAGTAATCCAAAATAATATGCCAACAGACTCTTTGCAATCCAACTTTCAAAATAAAACACCCAATGTTTCTTTAAATTCAACTTCATACAATAATACTACAACTTTTATTAATTCAACAAATAGCAAGCCAACAGCACCCGCACAGGCGAAAGTTCCCCGGCCAACACCAGGTAATGACACATGTATACCATCCTTTTCACTCGCTCCCCGCAGCAGCACAAGTAGTAATCTCACCTATCAGCAAATAAATGCAAGACAAACAGTTCCAAAGGATTTACCAACATTTACAGGTAACCCGGAGGAATGGCCATTATTCAGTTCCACCTACGACTGGTCGACTACAGTGTGTGGATTAACAGATGCTGAAAATCTTGTTCGACTGCAAAAGGCTTTGCGGGGTGATGCTTTACAATCAGTTCAGCACATTTTAATCCATCCATCTTGCGTTCCAGCAGCAATATCAACTTTAAGGCTTTTGTATGGGCAACCCGAAAAAATTCTGCATTCACTAAAAACAAAAATTCGATCTTTACCAACAATTAATCCAAATAAACTAGATACTATTACCTCGTTCGCTGTACAAGTAAAGGGTCTTCAAGCAACGATTGAAGCCTGTGGTATGTTTGATGAATTAAATAATTCATCATTATTGCAAGAATTAGTTTCAAAACTTCCTTCTTATTTTCAAATAAACTGGGGTACTTATAAAATTAACTTAGCAAAACAAAACAAAAAAGTCAATCTGTCAGAATTTTCTGATTGGATTTTTGAAATTGGAGTCTCTGCCAGCAGCGTCAACATCGAATGCAGTCTACCATCTGCAGCAGAATCTCTCGCTCGCAATAAACAAAAAAATGTTTATATACACGCCCATACAGATCAAGGTAAAAAATGTTTGGTATGTGGCGGTGATTGCAGCAATGTTGCGAATTGTTCGAAGTTCAAAGAAGCAGAAAGAACAGAAAAATGGAATATGGTGAGAGAATTAAAACTTTGTAAACAATGTCTCCGTAAACATTTTGGTGTTTGTAATAGCAACAATGTGTGTGGTATAGACAATTGTCAAATCAAGCATCATTCTCTTTTACACAAAACTAATGAAGAAACAGATAAAAAGGAAATGTCAACAATAACAGAATCAAATAATAAAACAAATCAGCCGCAGAATTGTAATGCGCACAGTGTTTCGAGTTGTACTAATTTATTCAAAATTATTCCTATAACCATTTATGGTAATAAAGGTAAATCTATTAACACGTTTGCATTTATAGACGATGGTTCTTCCACAAGTTTAATTGATGAACAAATTATAAATGATTTACAGCTTACTGGAAGCCTTGAACCGTTGTGTCTTAAGTGGACTGGAAGTGTTGAGCGTATTGAAAAAGATTCCCAGCGGCTTAGTGTAAACATCTCTGGACCAAATAAAAAAATTCATTCTATTGACGTCCGTACTGTTAATAATCTTTCACTTTCAAAGCAAACTATAGACATTGAAAAGATGAGAAAAGACTTCCCATATTTACAAGGGCTGCCTTTAAAAAGTTATACAGAAGCCACTCCCCGCTTAATAATCGGTTTAAACAATTCTAGGCTGTGTGTTTATAATAGTATTAGGGAGGGTAAATCCAATGAACCTACAGCTATTCGCACACGACTTGGTTGGGTCGTCTATGGTTCCATGACACCAAACTCCCTTCTAGAGTACCACCATTGCCACACTCATGAATGCAGCAATGAAAAATTATGTGAGTTAATGAAAAATTTCTATAGTTTGGAGACTTTAGGTATAAGTAATAAGCTCCCCATCAGAAAAGACGAAGAAAAGGCAATATCAATTTTACAGAAGCATACTAAGCAGCGGCCAGATGGCCATTATGAAACATCGTTATTGTGGAAAAATGAAGAACAAAAAATGCCGAATAGCTATGATATGGCGCTACAGAGGTTTTCGTGTTTGAGAAAAAAACTAAGGAACGATAGTCTTCTGAACGATTCTTGCAATAAAATTATCTGCGAATATATTTCTAAAGGCTACATATTAAAAATTGTTAATACTGAAATATCTCCAAAAATAGATGAAAAAATTTGGTATTTGCCCATATTTCCGGTCTTCAACAAAAACAAACCTGGAAAGACTCGATTAGTATGGGATGCAGCCGCTAAGTCCAAAGGTGTTTCCCTTAACTCAGTTTTATTGAAGGGTCCAGACTTGTTGTGTTCGTTGTTATCAATACTTATTCGTTTTCGTCAAAAATCAGTAGCTATTTGTGGAGACATAGAACAAATGTTCCACCAAATTTTTATAAGAAAAGAAGACCGCAATGTTCAGCGGTTTCTATGGCACAACACAGACTCCGAAGAGCCTGATGTCTTTGTTATGAACGTGATGATATTTGGTGCCTCATGCTCACCATGTACTTCGCAATATGTGAAAAATATTAATGCGGATAAATTTCGCGAAAAGTACCCTGTGGCATCTGAAGCTATTAAACAAAACCATTATGTAGATGATTTTTTAGACTCAGTGGATACGCCTGAAGAAGCAATACGTTTAGCGTTAGATGTTAAGCTCATTCATAGTAAAGGTGGATTTAATATCAGAAATTGGTTATGCAATGATAACAATGTTTTATCTGCATTAAGCGAAAAAGATAATTTTGAGCAGAAGAGCCTCGATTTGGGCAGTGAGACGGATGCTAACAAAGTGCTTGGAATATTTTGGAAGTCGTCTGAGGATGTACTTACATTCAAATTATCACCGTATATACTTTCTAATGATTTATTTCTCGGTACCAAGACACCAACAAAAAGGGAGTTACTGAAGGTGTTGATGACAATATATGACCCTCTAGGTCTTATCGGCCACTACCTTATGTACTTAAAAATTGTCCTCCAAGAAGTATGGAGGAGCAGAATCGGGTGGGATGAAAAAATTCAGCCTCTTCAAAAGATTAAGTGGGATAAATGGCTATCATTTCTCCCAGAAATTCAAAACATTGTTATACCCCGTTCCTATCTTCAAACTTTTAAGACATACGAAAATTTAGATATACAACTTCACACATTTGCTGACGCTAGCGAAAACGGTTACGCAGCAGTGTCGTATTTCAGAATCTCAAATGGTATAAATATTGTAGTTTCTTTGGTTGGTTCTAAAACAAGAGTCGCCCCATTGAGAGTAACATCAATCCCTCGTCTAGAGCTAATGGCGGCAGTGATTGCATCTAGGTTTGCTAACCATATTGTTAATAGTACAACAATACATATCAATCAAAAAATATTTTGGTCCGACTCGAGAACCGTGATTAGTTGGCTAAGGTCAGATCATAGAAAATACCACCAATTTGTAGCTTTTCGTGTGAGCGAGATTCTTGATACAACCGAGCTGAGTGAATGGCGATGGGTTCCTGGCAAGTTAAACGTTGCGGATGAAGCTACCAAGTGGGCAAAACGTGGTCCTGATGTATCAAACAAGAGTCGCTGGCAAAATGGTCCTGATTTTCTTATGCAAGATTCGAAATCGTGGCACCGAGATGATGATAATTGTGGTACTGACTGTGAACTGAAGCAGCACATACATTATATCGAAAAGTCTGACAATTTCATTAATACTAAACGTTTTTCTAAATGGAACAGAGTTCTCAGAGCTGTGGCCTATGTAATACATTTTGTAAACAAATTAAAAAATAGTGAGACACAGAGCAATCTCTCCCAAAGTGAATTAAAAGGGTCGGAAACCATTCTGATTAAACAGGCCCAGAATGAAGAATATATGAGTGAAATTAAAGCCCTTAAATCTGAGGGTAAAGTTAGTAAAAGTAGCTCAATCTACAAACTATCCCCCTACCTAGATAGTGAAGAAGTTTTACGCATTGATAGCCGAGTATATAATGCCAGTATTTCCGGGGAGTTAGAGGAACCAGCCATTATGCCCAAATATAACTACACAACAGAACTTCTAATACTCCAATTTCACGAACAGTATCATCATGTAAACCACGAAATAGCGATAAATGAAATTCGGCAGAAATATTATATCCCCCGTTTAAGAACAGTCTTTAAAAAGGTTATTAAAAAATGTCAAATGTGTAAAATTAAAACCGTTCAGCCAATTATACCACAAATGGCCAAACTTCCCAGAGCACGGTTGACTCCATATGTTGCACCATTTACATTCACTGGCCTGGACTTTTTTGGCCCGATTTTAGTTAATGTTAACCGACACAAAGAAAAAAGGTATGGTGCGTTATTCACATGCTTAACGATCCGAGCAGTCCATATCGAGATTGTGCATTCGCTAAACACCGCTTCGTGTATCTTAGCAATACGAAATTTTATGGCAAGGCGCGGAACACCTCGAGAGTTTTATAGTGATAACGGAACTAACTTTATCGGTGCTGAACGTGAATTGCGCGAGGCTATAAAGGAAATTGATGCTAACGAATTCGTGCGTAAATTCACTACTGCTGTTACCAAGTGGAATTTTAACCCTCCCGCAGCGCCCCATATGGGTGGTGCTTGGGAACGAATGGTTCGTTCTGTGAAAACGGTGTTGTATAAGATAATGCCAGATAGATCTCCAAATGACGAAACACTTCGTAGTATGATGGCAGAAGTAGAAAATATTATTAATTCGCGGCCTCTTACGTATGTGCCCATTAATGATGAAGCCCAAGAAGCTCTTACCCCTAACCATTTGTTGTTAGGATGTTCCAACGGGATGAAGCCATTGGTTGAATATAGCGATTGTAGTTTGATTCTTAAAAATAGCTGGCTATACTGTCAGCAATATGCTCAACAGTTTTGGAGAAGGTGGTTGACTGAATATTTGCCAACTCTTACATGCAGGACAAAATGGTTTGAAAAGTCAAAGCCTATAAGTGTTGGTGATTTGGTGGTTGTGGTTGACCCTTTGAGTCCCCGTAATGTATGGCCAAGGGGCAAAATATTGGAGACCAAAGTCGCACAAGATGGTCAAGTACGCAGCGCAAAAGTGATGACAGCTTGTGGTATTTTTGAGAGGCCGGTGGCAAAGCTAGCTGTACTCGACGTGGCTAAAGATAAGGAGTAAGGCATCGAATTTTATTCTTGCCATACTGTGGGGGGGTGTTACCGCCACTGTCTCCCACGTATTTATCGATGAGTTATTTATCGATTACTTTGTAATGTAATCCCTAAGTGTCAAAATTAATTATAAAAGAGAGCGCAATTTTTCGTTGGTTCATCTTCGTCAGAAAGTTCCACGTTTTTCTAGAATTACTTCTATATCTTTAACTGTGAAGACAGATTTATAAATTTATTTTAATTAAAATTTGTTTAATATTTTGCGCTTAGTTTTCGCACTAAAAAAGTATGTAAATCTATCTAAAATATTGTAATTTATGTTTAATAATTTTGTACTTCTTAGGAATTTTAACATGCAAATATAAAATTCAATCAAAATTAAATATTTTTGAAGTTTTAATTGCTGTTCACAATCTTGTGGAAACTTTGCGCTCGGGCAAATTCCCGTAACAGTCCTTTTCTCGAAAATCTTAGGAGATGTGCGGATAAAATTTATTGGATATCATTTCAGAACGGACCTGAATAAATATCCAATGGTCAAAAGTGTTAACAGTTTGTTTTTTTCGGAATTATTAAGAAATTTGATTTTTAAATTTAAAAAGGACTTTAGTCCTTTTCTCGAAAATCTTAGGAGATGGGCGGATAAAATTTATTGGATATCATTTCAGAACGGAAATGAATAAATATCCAATGGTCAAAAGTGTTAACAGTTAGTTTTTTTCGGAATTATTAAGAAATTTGATTTTTAAATTTTAAAAAGGACTTTAGTCATTTTCTCGAAAATCTTAGGAGATGGACGGATAAAATTTATTGGATATCATTTCAGAACGGACCTGAAAAAACATCCAAGGGTCAAAAGTGTTAACAGTTTGTTTTTTTTCGGAATTATTAAGAAATTTGATTTTTAAATTTAAAAAGGACTTTAGTCCTTTTCTCGAAAATCTTCGGAGATGGGCGGATAAAATTAATTGGATATCATTTCAGAATGGACCTGAATAAATATCCAATGGTCAAAAGTGTTAACAGTTTGTTTTTATCGGAATTATTAAGAAATTTAATTTTTAAATTTAAAAAGAACTTTAGTCCTTTTCTCGAAAATCTTAGGAGATGGGCGGATAAAATTTATTGGATATCATTTCAGAACGGACCTGAAAAAATATCCAATTGTCAAAAGTGTTAACAGTTTGTTTTTATCGGAATTATTAAGAAATTTAATTTTTAAATTTAAAAAAAAACTTTAGTCCTTTTTGGACATTGGATATTTATTCAGGTCCGTTCTGAAATGATATCCAATAAATTTTATCCGCCCATCTCCTAAGATTTTCGAGAAAAGGACTAAAGTCCTTTTTAAATTTAAAAATCAAATTTCTTAATAATTCCGAAAAAAACAAACCGTTAACACTTTTTACCATTGGATATTTATTCTGATCCGTTCTGAAATGATATCCAATAAATTTTTTCCGCCAATCTCCTAAAATTTTCGAGAAAAGGACAAAAGTGCATAAATATCATTTAGAATTTCCTTTTTGGGTTTTTCGACATATTAAGCGTAGAAAAAATGTTTACTGAAACATTTGTAAATATTTTGAATCTGGGATAATATGGTATATGATAGCAGTATTTTTTTATTTTTTTGAAGCTGATTTTAGTATATAAATATCGGTTTTAAAGTGATAGCTAAATTTTCTACCATTAACAGTACCCCTATTAAGTGCTTAACATAGCTCTGTTAACTATTTGGGTTTGTGTCTTGGAAAGTTAAATTTAAAATGTGAAGTTAAATTTGAAATTTAAAACCCTAGACACAAACCAATGTTTTTAACAGAGCTCTGTTATGTAGTTAACATAGCTCTGTTAAGAACCAAAAATAAAGGGAATATACAAGGAATTCGAATTACCAGTGAACCAGGCAACTTGGGCGGACAAATGGGGCATCAGATTGTAGGAGAGGATGTTATCTATGGATACCCATAGTCAGAATCTATAACAGAGTGAGTTGGTAGGTGTTGTTAACAGTTTTTTAAAATATCAAATGTGAGATCATGCTAAGGGAGGATCGCCAGTTCCCAGGAAACAAGGCAACGTGGGCGGACAAATGTAGTATCCGGTTGTAGCTAAGGATGTTTCCTATGAGCTCCTGTAGTCAGAACCTTTAACAGAGCGAGTTGCTAGGAGTTATTAGCATTTTAAAAAAAATTTCATATGTGGGACTATGTTAAGGGAGGATTCCAGATTCCTTGGAAACAAGGCAACGTGGGCGGACAAATGAGGTATCGGGGAGTAGCTGAGGATGTTTTCTATAGGGTTCCATTGTCAGAATATCTAACAGAGCGAGTTGGTAGGAGTTATTTAGATTTTTCAAAAATTTCATATGTGGGACTATGTTAAGGGAGGATTCCAGATTCTTTGGAAACAAGGCAACGTGGGGCGACAAATGAGGTATCGGGGAGTAGCTAAGGATGTTTTCTATAGGGTTCCATTGTCAGAATATCTAACAGAGCGAGTTGGTAGGAGTTATTGAGACTTTTCAAAAATTTCATATGTGGGACTATGTTAAGGGAGGATTCCAGATTCCTTGGAAACAAGGCAACGTGGGCGGACAAATGAGGTATCGGGGAGTAGCTGAGGATGCTTTCTATAGGGTTCCATTGTCAGAATATCTAACAGAGCGAGTTGGTAGGAGTTATTGAGATTTTTCAAAAATTTCATATGTGGGAATATGTTAAGGGAGGATTCCAGATTCCTTGGAAACAAGTCAACGTGGGGTGACAAATGAGGTATCGGGGAGTAGCTGAGGATGTTTTCTATAGGGTTCCATTGTCAGAATATCTAACAGAGCGAGTTGGTAGGAGTTATTGAGATTTTTCAAAAATTTCATATGTGGGACTATGTTAAGGGAGGATTCCAGATTCCTTGGAAACAAGGCAACGTGGGCGGACAAATGAGGTATCGGGGAGTAGCTGAGGATGTTTTCTATAGGGTTCCATTGTCAGAATATCTAACAGAGCGAGTTGGTAGGAGTTATTGAGATTTTTCAAAAATTTCATATGTGGGACTATGTTAAGGGAGGATTCCAGATTCCTTGGAAACAAGTCAACGTGGGGCAACAAATGAGGTATCGGGGAGTAGCTAAGGATGTTTTCTATAGGGTTCCATTGTCAGAATATCTAACAGAGCGAGTTGGTAGGAGTTATTGAGACTTTTCAAAAATTTCATATGTGGGACTATGTTAAGGGAGGATTCCAGATTCCTTGGAAACAAGGCAACGTGGGCGGACAAATGAGGTATCGGATAGTAGCTGAGGATGTTTTCTATAGGGTTCCATTGTCAGAATATCTAACAGAGCGAGTTGGTAGGAGTTATTGAGATTTTTCAAAAATTTCATATGTGGGACTATGTTAAGGGAGGATTCCAGATTCCTTGGAAACAAGGCAACGTGGGCGGACAAATGAGGTATCGGGGAGTAGCTGAGGATGTTTTCTATAGGGTTCCATTGTCAGAATATCTAACAGAGCGAGTTGGTAGGAGTTATTGAGATTTTTCAAAAATTTCATATGTGGGACTATGTTAAGGGAGGATTCCAGATTCCTTGGAAACAAGGCAATGTGGGGGGACAAATGAGGTATCGGGGAGTAGCTGAGGATGTTTTCTATAGGGTTCCATTGTCAGAATATCTAACAGAGCGAGTTGGTAGGAGTTATTGAGATTTTTAAAAAATTTCATATGTGGGACTATGTTAAGGGAGGATTCCAGATTCCTTGGAAACAAGGCAACGTGGGCGGACAAATGAGGTATCGGGGAGTAGCTGAGGAAGTTTTCTATAGGGCTCCATTGTCAGAATATCTAACAGAGCGAGTTGGTAGGAGTTATTGAAAATTTTCAAAAATTTCATATGTGGGACTATGTTAAGGGAGGATTCCAGATTCTTTGGAAACAAGGCAACGTGGGGCGACAAATGAGGTATCGGGGAGTAGCTAAGGATGTTTTCTATAGGGTTCCATTGTCAGAATATCTAACAGAGCGAGTTGGTAGGAGTTATTGAGACTTTTCAAAAATTTCATATGTGGGACTATGTTAAGGGAGGATTCCAGATTCCTTGGAAACAAGGCAACGTGGGCGGACAAATGAGGTATCGGATAGTAGCTGAGGATGTTTTCTATAGGGTTCCATTGTCAGAATATCTAACAGAGCGAGTTGGTAGGAGTTATTGAGATTTTTCAAAAATTTCATATGTGGGACTATGTTAAGGGAGGATTCCAGATATCTTGGAAACAAGGCAACGTGGGGGGACAAGTGAGGTATCGGGAAGTAGCTGAGGATGTTTTCTATACGGTTCCATTGTCAGAATATCCAACAGAGCGAGTTGGTAGGAGTTATTGAGATTTTTCAAAAATTTCATATGTGGGACTATGTTAAGGGAGGATTCCAGATTCCTTGGAAACAAGGCAACGTGGGCGGACAAATGAGGTATCGGGGAGTAGCAGAGGATGTTTTCTATAGGGCTCTATTGTCAGAATATCTTACAGAGCGAGTTGGTAGGAGTTATTGAGACTTTTCAAAAATTTCATATGTGGGACTATGTTAAGGGAGGATTCCAGATTCCTTGGAAACAAGGCAATGTGGGGGGACAAATGAGGTATCGGGGAGTAGCTGAGGAAGTTTTCTATAGGGCTCCATTGTCAGAATATCTAACAGAGCGAGTTGGTAGGAGTTATTGAAAATTTTCAAAAATTTCATATGTGGGACTATGTTAAGGGAGGATTCCAGATTCTTTGGAAACAAGGCAACGTGGGGCGACAAATGAGGTATCGGGGAGTAGCTAAGGATGTTTTCTATAGGGTTCCATTGTCAGAATATCTAACAGAGCGAGTTGGTAGGAGTTATTGAGACTTTTCAAAAATTTCATATGTGGGACTATGTTAAGGGAGGATTCCAGATTCCTTGGAAACAAGGCAACGTGGGCGGACAAATGAGGTATCGGATAGTAGCTGAGGATGTTTTCTATAGGGTTCCATTGTCAGAATATCTAACAGAGCGAGTTGGTAGGAGTTATTGAGATTTTTCAAAAATTTCATATGTGGGACTATGTTAAGGGAGGATTCCAGATATCTTGGAAACAAGGCAACGTGGGGGGACAAGTGAGGTATCGGGAAGTAGCTGAGGATGTTTTCTATACGGTTCCATTGTCAGAATATCCAACAGAGCGAGTTGGTAGGAGTTATTGAGATTTTTCAAAAATTTCATATGTGGGACTATGTTAAGGGAGGATTCCAGATTCCTTGGAAACAAGGCAACGTGGGCGGACAAATGAGGTATCGGGGAGTAGCAGAGGATGTTTTCTATAGGGCTCTATTGTCAGAATATCTTACAGAGCGAGTTGGTAGGAGTTATTGAGATTTTTAAAAAATTTCATATGTGGGACTATGTTAAGGGAGGATTCCAGATTCCTTGGAAACAAGGCAACGTGGGCGGACAAATGAGGTATCGGGGAGTAGCTAAGGATGTTTTCTATAGGCTTCCATTGTCAGAATATCTAACAGAGCGAGTTGGTAGGAGTTATTGAGATTTTTAAAAAATTTCATATGTGGGACTATGTTAAGGGAGGATTCCAGATTCTTTGGAAACAAGGCAACGTGGGGCGACAAATGAGGTATCGGGGAGTAGCTAAGGATGTTTTGTATAGGGCTCAATTGTCAGAATATCTAACAGAGCGAGTTGGTAGGAGTTATTCAGATTTTTCAAAAATTGCATATGTGGGACTATGTTAAGGGAGGATTCCATATTTTCATATTTGAGTCCATAAAAAACAATCATTGAAGTTCAAAAAATAATATAAATAATCCCTCATGATTTTTATTTCTTCGAAAAATGTGTATCGTTTTTCAATCCGATGAAAGTAAAATATAAAAAATCGTCTGGGATATTTATCAGTTCACAAAATAATTTTCATCTTTTTTCATCCGATGAAAGAAAAAATTTGATAGAAAAAATTCAAATTTTATTTTTATATTTGTCTTGGACGTTAAAATAACAATAAATTCAATTGTTGTTGCAAATTTTATGTTGAATTGGTTTTGTGCAACAAATGGTCGTTGTCTAGATGCGTTTGAAATGTTAAAATTTTTTTTTAGAAATATCCTTGAAAAGCGATCCGAATCAAAGAAAGCACTAATAGTTTCATTAGGACTAATAGGTTTAACTTCGATGTCCTAGAACATATTCATACATTCATTGTTGACAATTTTAAAATTTCAGAAATATTTTATTTTTATACCCTTCACCAATAGGTGAAAGGGTATTATAAGTTAGTGATTCCGTTTGTAATTTTTTTATTAGTGATCGTAGACCCCATAAAAATTATACCGATCGACTCAGAATCGGGAGGAGAATCGATTAAGCGATGTCCGTCTGTCTGTCTGTCTGTCTGTCTGTCCGTCCGTCTGTCTGTCTGTCTGTTGAAATCAAGTTTCTGAAGCCCCTGGAGGATGTTCTTACATAAATTATATATCAGATTTTAGGAAATTCTCCCGCAATGAACGCTATTAAATTTCATTAAAATCGGTTTATAAACACCGAAAATATCGAAAAAATACCAAAAATTAGACGAAAATTTTAAAATTTTTGATTGAAACACACTTTTAAATAACAAGAGAAAAAAGATACTCCTGGTGTACATGTGATAATATTTTATATATCAGATTGTAGGAAATAGTTTCCCAAAGCACTCTGTAAAATTTTATCAAAATCGGTTCATAAACAACTGAGATATCGCCAAAACACTGAATTTGATGTATCGCAAATTGCCCAAAGTTCGCATTAGAGAATGTTTGTTGAAAAAATGAAATGCAGAAATAGGAAAAACCATCCTCCTTTAGCACGGACCTACATAAATTTTATAGCAGATTTTAGGAAATTCCCCCGCCAAGCACGTTATTAAATTTTATCAAAAGCGGTCTATAAACAATTGAGATATCGCCATAACACTACATTTGATGTACAGCAAATTGCCCAAAGTACGTGTCTAAGAAATTTTGTTTACATTTTGTAAGTATTGTTTCAGCGATATCTCAGGTGTTTATGGACCGATTGTGATGAAATTTGACATCGTTCTTTGTGTGAGGATTTTCTAAAATCTATACTCCACAAATCTGATTACGAATACCATTCAAACTGTACCGATCAACTTTGAATCGGCAGGAAAATCGATTTCGCGACCTCCGTCCATCCGTCCGTCTGTTTGTGTGTCTGTCCGTCCGTCTGTTTGTTTGTCCGTCCGTCCGTCCGTCTGTTTTTTTGTCCGTCCGTCTACCTGATTGTAATTTTTTCTGTTGTAGTCAAGTTTTTGGAGTTCCTGTTTTGTCGATATCTCAGGTGTTTTTTTTGATGAATTTTAATAGCGTCCTTCGCAGGAGATTACCTAAATCCTGATGCATTCGGTAATTTGTGGCAGATATAATTTAGCGTTTAAGCGATGGTGTTTTGATCGACAATGATAAAATTCAGGGTGGCCCAATATCCTAAAATTTTGTGTAAAATCCAGGAGCTCCACAAATCTGATTTTAGCAGACAGACACTCTGCATTAATCTTAATTTTGTGTCTGACTTTTGAACATTATGATAACATTTGAGAATGTATTATATATCAAATTATAGGTAATCTTCTTAGGAAGTACAAAAATGCAGCTAACTACATGATATCCGTTCAAAACCTACATATGTATATAAGTATCTCACATATCAACGAAAATTTAAGTTTTTTAATTGCAATTGGGAGAAATCCGTTCACGTTTGACAATTGATCCCTTATAACTTCGCCTAAGATACGATGATGACATTTAGTATAAAGACGTTGTACAATATTGATATTCAGAGCGATAGCGCCTAAAATAAACTTTCTAGAGGGACAATATTTGACAAAAGTATTTCTGATCTCTTGAAAAGTTCGATATTGAAAATGGGCGAGCTCTATTCACATTTAGTTAAATCTCCCATATAACCCCGACCGGGAATCGATTTAATGCTGATAAATTAAATCACATTAAAATTGCACAAAGAACTAGAGCAAAACTTTCCAAACATCCATCGGACAGATCGAAAGAACAACACATCCCAAATATTATTGATGAAGTGTTCATTTTAATTAATTAACTAACTTCAGATAAATAAGTAAATCTTTAATAACTTTTCCGACAAAGCTGATATCCATCCATTCAAAAGCTATATATTTCACGTATGTATCTAAAACTAAGAGTGTATACCCTATAATTTTATGGCTTATCATTGTTAAAGCTTTGACCTAAATCAGTCCGCTAACTTCAGAGTTTTACATAACTAATCAAGAACTTTTACTAGTTGGATAATTCGAACTGTGTTTTTGGGTCGCATGCCAGAATACTTAAACTTCATCAAATCGATGTGCTATTGCAAATGTAAGGGCATCTACATTTTGAAGCATCTTTTCTGCATGGTTTATCTGGTCTATCGAACTTTATTAAATGTTCGTAAAATATGTGTCTATTTTATTTCGAAGCTACTGGCTGGCTTAAATAGCATTCTCTACTTGTAGTCTAGTAATCATTATCTTTCACAAAGGGACCACTTAAAAACCCAAATGAAGCTTCCCTAGACATCAGCCACCTGCCCAACCTAACCTTTGGGTGCATAACTATTCTAGATGATGACGCCACCGAAAAGCTTTTCTTTTTCCGACTCTTAATTTTAAAGACTCTTTGCATATAATACTAGTATAACCAAATTTTGCTTGGAATTACATTAAGTACTTTTGCAACACCATTGGTGAAGGGTATCCAAGATTCGGCAAAGCCGAATATACCACTCTTACTTGTTTCTAAGTCAAGAAGTTAAAAAATAAAACAATAAAATATTTTTCTGTTCGGATATTTATCGTTAAAGATATTTAAAATTTTCATCATGAAGGATATTTATATTTATTCATCGATCGAAATAAAAATAAATTTTCATCTGCAATCGGTCTCTGATTAAAAATTTTTTTAGGTAAACTGAATATAAATATGAAAAAAATTTTATAAATTTTTAAAAACTTGTAAAATTTTAGAAAATTCCCCACAATTTCATTAATATGGGATTGTTTTATATAATTTTATTGAAATAATAATAAGATATAATTTTGTAACTGCAATATTATTTCAAGATTTAAATTAATTTTTAAACAAATCATTTAAATAATTTCTAAAATTACAAACATAAAATTAAGAAAAATTTATTAAAAACTATTTTCTAAAAACAGAACCAAAAATTGCTTTAAATATATGTTTATTAATATTATTCTTAAAGATACTTAAAGAACTTTATATATAATTTTTAAACTAAATAATATATATTAAAATAAATATATTGATTTTAATTTTCTTTAACAACATATAATTTTCGATGTTTTTATGTATAATCCACATGTAATTTTTTTAATGTATAATTTCCCACAAAAACAAAAAAATTTAAGATTACTTTGATTTACCTGACCACATTGTGTTTTTAGTATTTTCTGCTAATTTTAAAATGTCCGCTACAATACTCACATGTTCTGTTATGTTATTAATTCCCAACTCCCTGTTAATATAATCCCGCCCACTGTTAAGTAAAGAATTACAAGCAACTCGCTCTGTTAGATATTCTTACAATGGATCCTTATAGAAAACATCCTCAGCTACTCCCCGATACCTCATTTGTCCCCCCACGTTGCCTTGTTTCCAAGGAATCTGGAATCCTCCCTTAACATAGTCCCACATATGAAATTTTTGAAAAATCTCAATAACTCCTACCAACTCGCTCTGTTAGATATTCTGACAATGGAACCCTATAGAAAACATCCTCAGCTACTCCCCGATACCTCATTTGTCACCCCACGTTGACTTGTTTCCAAGGAATCTGGAATCCTCCCTTAACATAGTCCCACATATGAAATTTTTGAAAAATCTCAATAACTCCTACCAACTCGCTCTGTTAGATATTCTGACAATGGAACCCTATAGAAAACATCCTCAGCTACTTCCCGATACCTCATTTGTCACCCCACGTTGACTTGTTTCCAAGGAATCTGGAATCCTCCCTTAACATATTCCCACATATGAAATTTTTGAAAAATCTCAATAGCTCCTACCAACTCGCTCTGTTAGATATTCTGACAATGGAGCCCAATAGAAAGCATCCGCAGCTACTTCCCGACATCTCATTTGTCCCCCCACGTTGCCTTGTTTCCAAGGAATCTGGAATCCTCCCTTAACATAGTCCCAAATATCAAATTTTTTTTAAAATGCTAATAACTCCTAGCAACTCGCTCTGTTAAAGGTTCTGACTACAGGAGCTCATAGGAAACATCCTTAGCTACAACCGGATACTACATTTGTCCGCCCACGTTGCCTTGTTTCCTGGGAACTGGCGATCCTCCCTTAGCATGATCTCACATTTGATATTTTAAAAAACTGTTAACAACACCTACCAACTCACTCTGTTATAGATTCTGACTATGGGTATCCATAGATAACATCCTCTCCTACAATCTGATGCCCCATTTGTCCGCCCAAGTTGCCTGGTTCACTGGTAATTCGAATTCCTTGTGTATTCCCTTTATTTTTGGTTCTTAACAGAGCTATGTTAACTACATAACAGAGCTCTGTTAAAAACATTGGTTTGTGTCTAGGGTTTTAAATTTCAAATTTAACTTCACACACATGTTCCTTGTGCAATTTTAATGTAATTAATTTTATCAGCATTAAATCGATTCCCGGTCGGGGTTATATGGGAGATTTCACTAAATGTGAATAGAGCTCGCCCATTTTCAATATCGAACTTTTCAAGAGATCAAAAATACTTTTGTCAAATGTTGTCCCTCTAGAAAGTTTATTTTAGGCGCTATCGCCCTGAATATCAATATTGTACAACGTCTTTATACTAAATGTCATCATCGTATCTTACGCGAAGTTATACGGGATCAATTGTCAAACGTGAACGGATTTCTCCCAATTGCAATTAAAAAATTTAAATTTTCGTTGATATGTGAGATACTTACATACATATGTAGGTTTGGAACGGATATCATGTAGTTAGCTGCATTTTTGTACTTCCTAGGAAGATTACCTATAATTTGATATATAATACATTCTCAAATGTTATCATAATGTTCAAAAGTCAGACACAAAATTAAGATTAATGCAGAGTGTCAGATTTGTGGAACTCCTGGATTTTACACAAAATTTTAGGATATTGTCCCACCCTGAATTTTATCATTGTCGATCCATCACCATCGCTTAAACGCTAAATAATATCTACCACAAATTACCGAATGCATCAGGATTTAGGTAATCCCCTGCGAAGGACGCTATTAAATTTCATTAAAATAAACACCTGAGATATCGACAAAACAGGAGCTCCAAAAACTTGACTACAACAGAAACAATAACAGACAGGTAGACGGACGGACAAACAAACAGACGGGCGGACGGACAAACAAACAGACGGACGGACAGACAAACAGACGGACGGAGGTCGCGAAATCGATACTCCTGCCGATTCTGAGTTGATCGGTACAATTTGAATGGTATTCGTAATCAGATTTGTGGAGTATAGATTTTAGAAAATCCTCACACAAAGAACGATGTCAAATTTCATCACAATCGGTCCATAAACACCTGAGATATCGCTGAAACAATACTTACAAAATGTAAACAAAATTTCTTACACACGTACTTTGGGCAATTTGCTGTACATCAAATGTAGTGTTATTGCGATATCTCAATTGTTTATGGACCGCTTTTGATAAAATTTAATAACGTGCTTGGCGGGGGAATTTCCTAAAATCTGATATAAAATTTATGTAGGTCCGTGCTAAAGGAGGATGGTTTTTCCTATTTCTGCATTTCATTTTTTCAACAAACATTCTCTAATGCGAACTTTGGGCAATTTGCGATACATCAAATTCAGTGTTTTGGCTATATCTCAGCTGTTTATGGGCCGATTTTGATAAAATTTTACAGAGTGCTTTGGGAAACTTTTTCCTACAATCTGATATATAACATATTATCACATGTACCCCAGGAGTATCTTTTTTCTCTCGTTATTTAAAAGTGTGTTTCAATCAAAAATTTTAAAATTTTCGTCTAATTTTTGGTATTTTTTCGATATTTTCGGTGTTTATAAACCGATTTTAATGAAATTTAATAGCGTTCATTGCGGGAGAATTTCCTAAAATCTGATATATAATTAATGTAAGTCCATTCTCCAGGGGCTTCAGAAACTTGATTTCAACAGACAGACAGACGGACGGACAGACAGACAGACAGACGGACATCGCTTAATCGATTCTCCTCCCGATTCTGAGTCGATCGGTATAATTTTTATGGGGTCTACGATCACAAATAAAAAAATTACAAACGGAATCACAAACTTATAATACCCTTTCACCTATTGGTGAAGGGTATAAAAAAAAAAAATTTGTTAGTGACAAAAGGGCCAATGTCAACATTCTAACAATTCTAGATGAGTTTAGAGTGACATTGGCCCTTAAATTTCTTATGAAGCTGTTCCGGGATGAGCTAAATATTGCCTGTTGGAACAAAATAAAAGAGAGTTAAAAGAGGAACCTAATGCAATGACTAACTTAAAACACCCGAAAACTGACATTATCCCTTTTAGCACTAAGCCACAGATATAATACTATTATAACCAAAAATTGCTAGGACTTACATTTAGTATGAATAAAAGAAAATTAATATACATATCAGTCTCCGACTAACACTTAACGTGAAAAGTCATCCGTTTCTCTTTCGAGCGTAGCTAAGATCAGTGCATTTTATTTTATTAAATAAAAAAAAAAATTCTTAATAAATATTTCTCTTGTTGTGATACATTAATATTGTGATAATGGCCTCTGGCCCCCCTCTTATAGGGGATAACCGGTTTGCCTTACTAGCTGACCGTAGTCCCCAAAGAAAAAGAAAAAAAAGAAACAGAGCAATATCTCCAACTGAATTCCCAGCTCTACCTATTCAAAAGCCACTGAATCACAAATATGTTGTTGTTGCAGCTACAAACGTAAACAAACCTCTTTCTGACTACTCTTGCTTTGCTATACACAGAGCACTCTACCTTATTAGCAAAGATATTTTGTCGATTTCTCAATTAAGAGACGGAAAATTGCTCTTACTTGTTAAAGATAATTTAATAGCAAACAAATTTTTAGAGGCCAAAGAATTACTTGGTGTTTGTTCTATAACATGTAAACTACATGACCAACTCAATTTTACAAAGGGCACAATATTCGCCCCCTATCTCTCCAAAATCCCTGATAAAGAAATAGTGCAGGAACTCAGCAGTCAAGGGGTTGTTGATGTTTTTAAGTATGAAAGAGTAATCGAAAACAAAAAAGTGCATACTGGAGTAGTTCTCTTAACCTTCGACTTATACCATTTACCGGAATCAATTGACATATCTTGGTACAAAGTTAAAGTACGTGAGCATTACCCAAATCCGATGAGATGTAAAAACTGTCAATTATTAGGGCATACATTAAAACGTTGTACAAAAACACCCATTTGCGAAAATTGTAGTCTTCCCCCTCATCCCACCAAAGAATGCACTAGAACTTACTGCGCAAATTGTGCTGAAGAGCACCCCTCATCCTCCAATAAATGTACAAAATTTACACAACAAAAAGAAATTCTTAAAATCAAAATTAAATAAAAATGCACTATGCGTGAAGCTATTACAACTTATAAAGAACAAAATAAAAACACAAACTCCCCAACCTCTTACTCTTCAATTGCAGGCTCCAATATTACTACAAATAGCTCAACTTCAATTAATCCACAAACAACTATCATTACTCCCCTAACTGAAAAGAAAACAACAACCTTATTTCAAAATTTAACAACTGACTCATCCAAAATAAATGTAAACAACATCCAACTAACTACAACAAATACATCAAAAAATATTTCGTCCGATCGTAAAACAAACGACAATAACAAAAAAGAAGACGATAATACAAATTCCTCTCTAAAAAATACTAGCAATGCTAATTACTATAGTAATAAGCAACAAGAAAAAATTAAAACCTCATCTTCAAACCAAATTTCAAAAATCATAAAATCAACTACAAACGATAAACAACCAAAAACAAATTCTGCATCTAGCTCCCTAGCTGCATTAAATACTCCCCCTAGATACCCTAATTTTAATATTTTACTTTCAGAATCCAGTTCTGATCTAGATACCCAAAAAATAGAATTCATGGCAACTGACGATGAATCCGATTAATATAAGAACCTAATTCCCTAAATACATTAAAATCTCATTTTTTTTTTTTTTTTACATTAATATTTCTTATCTATGGTTCTTAATATTCTTCAGTGGAATATCCGTGGATATTTAAATAACTACCCAAATTTGCAACTTCTTATATCAGAAAATAAACCTGATATCATTTGTCTTCAGGAAACAAAGTGCAAAAACAACCTATCACCAATGACCCCCAAAGAATACATTGGGTACTTTTTTAATCCTAATCAATCTTCCAAACAGGGTTCTGCAATCCTTATCAGAAGGAATATTCCTCATAAGGTACTGGATACAAATCCACTATTCTCTTTAGTTGGTTTGGAGATAAACACAGCCATTCGTTTTTCAGTATTATCTTTATATATACCACCTCAAGACTCAATTTGTGGGTCGGATTTAGAAAATCTAGTATCATCCATAAATACTCCTATCGTTTTAGTTGGCGATCTTAATGCTTGGAACCCTATTTGGGGGTCTCCTTCATTAAACGGCAGAGGTAAAGTTTTAGAATCATTCTTATTGAATTGTAATTTATCTACTTTAAATGATGGGTCTCCAACTCATCTAAGCTCACACAATACATTCACGCACATAGACCTCTCAATTGCCTCTATCTCAATCATACCATTGTGTAAGTGGTATGTAATCAATGACCTCCATAGTAGTGACCATTATCCCATAATTACTCAATTCCTCATTAACAACCGCACAAAATATAGTTCACAATCCAAATTTGACACCAGCAAAGCAAATTGGAATTTCTATCAAAACAAAATTTGCCAAACTTCTAATGTCATTGATATTTCCAATGATGTAAATAGAGAAGCCGCCATAATTAGAAAGATAATTAGATTATCAGCAAATGAAACTATTCCAAAGACCGGTAACAAGAAAAGATCAAAATCTGTGCCTTGGTGGTCAACCGAGTTACAGAAGCTAAGAGATGAGAAACAGCGTACATGGAGGCAATTTCGTCAAAATATGATAACCGAAAATCTCGTTTTATATAAGAAAAATAATGCTATTTTTAATAAAGCTAAAAGTTTAGCAAAAACAAAATCATTCAATGAATTTACCGAAAAATTAAACCCAACAACACCATCGGCTACTTTATGGCAAAACATTCGTAAGTTAACCGGCAACTACACTCCAACAACTATAAGTACGATTTCTATTAATGGAAACAATATAACAGACTCAAATCTTCTTGCTGAAGCTTTTGCGAAACATTGGTCTGACGATTCTTTGGATTCAAATTTTCCACAATCTTTTCAAATAGCAAAATATGAAACTCTCTCATCGCTCGAGGTAACTACTTGCCCAACTAGATCAATGGAAATAGAAAAACACTTTAACATGCAGGAATTAACATATAGTCTGAATAGTAGCAAGGGAAAATCCCCAGGATTAGACAAAATTTCATATCCAATGCTTTTAAAAGCACCAGAAACCTTTAAATTTCGAATTTTAAACTTGTTTAACAAAATTCTGGACTCGGGAAACATTCCTCAATTTTTCAAAACTGCCTCAGTGGTCGCTATACATAAAAACAAAAAACCAATGGAAAACATTGATTCTTATCGTCCCATCTCACTTCTTCCATGTATTTCAAAACTTCTAGAGAAAATGATTTCAAGACGCCTAATGTGGTTTATAAAGAAACATAATTTATTATCTAAAAATCAAGTTGGTTTTCAATCCGGACTTAGTACAACGGATGCTCTTTTATACCTTGACCATATAATTTGCAGAAATCGTTCAACAAAAAGACATACTTCTATTTTGTCAATTGACTTTATCAAAGCATTTGACAAAATTGGTGTTCATGTCGTTCTTCAAAAATTAAAAGACTGGTCCGTCGGTCCGAAAATGTTCAAATTAGTAAAATCATTCCTGACAAACAGAAAATTTACTGTACGTGTAAATAATACATTTTCAAAAATTTATCCGATCCATAATGGGATCCCACAGGGATCACCGTTATCGGTTACACTTTTTATCATAGCTTTTGACGACCTTAGTCGTATTATTTCCAATAACAGAAGGATAGAACACTGCATTTATGCGGATGATCTATATCTCATAGCAAAAGATCAATCAAATGCTGATATTACCCAAAACTTTACAGAAACTCTACATAATATAGATGATTGGTCAAAACAATCAGGTGCAAATATTTCGTTCGAAAAAACGAATCATTTGCACATATGTAATAAACGTAATTGTGACAACATTAACATAGCCTATAATAATAATAATATCAATAATGTCGATAATTGTAAAATTTTAGGTTTAAATATAGACAAAAAATATAATTTTAAAAATCATTGTAATTACCTAAAAAAAGACTTAACTAACCGACTAAATGTAGTCAAGTATCTTTCATCATCGAAAAGTCGCATGCATACTAACAGTCTGCTCCGATTGGTGAAATCTATTATGCTAGGTAAAATAGAATATGGTCTTGTAATATATAGTAAAGCCTCTAAATCAGTGTTTAAAAAGGTTGAAAGTCTACTAAATGCTGGAATAAGAACAAGTTTAAGAGCATTCAGGACAACCCCAATTAAAAATCTTCATGCTGAGGCAGGATTTGATTCTCTGCGTATTCATGCTAACAAGCTAAAGTTTCGCTTAGTACACAAATCTTTCTGCAATAAAGCATCGCTTCTCCATAATCACATTAAGCTATTGAGCAAAAGGAAGACAGAGCTAAAATTTCCGTCAGCTTTATCAAATATTTACAAACTTTCAAATAAATTTAATGTGGTAAAATTTAAAACCCCTTGCGAAAACTTTCCACCATGGCTACTAAATCCTAAAACGTTTATGAAAAATCTACAAATATACAACAAGAACTCAACATCACCTGTTGTTTATACATCTTTATTTAACGAAATTTTTTCTGTATACAAAAATGAAAACTGGCAATTCTTATTCACTGACGGTTCAAAGACTACATCCTCTGTAGGTTTTGCAGTTAACAGTGAAGATGGTTCTCAACAAGCTATAGGAATCTTACCTCAAAATGGAAATATCTTTGAAGCTGAAGCTGAAGCAATTGCATCAGCACTCAATATATGTAAATCTTCAGCAAATAAATATATAGTTTGCACTGACAGTAGATCTGTTTTTGATGCTGCTTTTAACCCCAGAAACCGAAATGAAACAATACGATCTATCCTACAGCTCTTGATCCAACTGAGGCACAAAGTCAAACTGTTGTGGATACCTAGCCATATAGGAATAAAGGGAAATGAAGCTGCAGATAAAGCAGCAAAAATGGCGCATCTTCACCCAACATTTATTTACATCCCTCAAACGAAAAATTTTATTTCAAGGAGCCTAACCGCCAAACTCAACTCATCTATCTTGAATAAATGGAGCAGATATAACCATCTTTATCTTGATATAAATCCAAACAAAATACCCATCATGCTGCCAACGTCTACAAACTACCATAAAAATAAATGCTTCACAAGACTCCGTTTAACCCACACCAGGATCACCCACCAGTATCTGATGACCAGAAATCCTCAACCAATCTGTACTTTTTGCAGTACATCAACTTTAACAACCAAACACCTCCTTTCAGACTGCACCAATCTCCAAAATACTCGTCAAAGGATATGTAACTCTAACACTTTGATAAACCTATTAAGTTTTCCATCTGAGACAAATGTTAACCTTATATATGATTTCCTAAAATGTACAAATTTACAAAATGAAATTTAAAACATAAATATTTAATTTTTAATGTAAAAACAAATTTTATAGAATTTAAGCCGATAGCCTAAGTAGCTAGTGCTTCTTTTAATTTTTCTTGATTTATTATAATGTTTATTATGATAAATATGTAAATAATAATAATAATAATAATAATAATAATAATAATAATAATAATAATAATAATAATAATAATAATAATAATAATAATAATAATATACATATGAAGCATTTGTGTGGGGCTAAACTAAGTCAGTAATAACTATATAATTATAAATAAATTCTTACGATTTTGTACTTCACTTTTGGAACACCATAGGTAAAGGGTATCCAAGATTCGGCACAGACGAATATACCACTCTTGTTTTATAGTAATTTTATACTGTATGTTATACATGATATTGTTATTAGATCTGCCATGGGCAGAGAATTTATTTGCCTATAACTAGTTATAGGCAAATAAATTCTGCCTACATACACACACCACACACAACAATTTTGAAGAGCATAAAAATACTTTACGCTCTATCTTTTTTACAAACTCCCACAACAAACACACTCATTCGCTATGAAACATTTGATGAAGCAAGACCTCGCTACAGAATTTATTTTATATACGTTACAAAATACACTAAGCAAAATGTTTAAAGAGGAATATGAAAATGATTTTTTTTGTATTGAAAATATGAATAGCAACATTCAATGCTTAATATGTTTTAAGGTAATGGGTAAAATAAATACAAAATATGTATTAAGAAGACATTTTTTGAATTGTCATAGGGAATTTGAAAATTTAAAAGGAAAAGATCGTAAAGAAAAGATATAGATGACTCCAAATATAGCAAGATTAAAATAGAAATATACAAACTATACGCTATGTTTGGTACGACGTACAACTGCGAAGTTGCTTTTTCAAGTCTAAAAATTATATTAAGTAAAGTAAGAAATAGGTTGTCCGATAGACACATAGCCGATCTTTTGAGAATCAAAGAGTACAGAGGCGAAATTGATATAGATGAAGTAACATCAATATATCAGTAATACTGAATAATTCAAAATGTAACTAACAAAGTTACTAACTAACTAACTAACTTAAAATAATTAATTAGCTAACTAACTAACAAATACAACAAAATTTACAGAAATTACGTTTTTTAAAATTTTTTTCGGTGTATAATGTTTTTTTATAGTTATATATAATGTTTTTTTATAGTTTTATATAACTAAATTTTAAAAAACGTAATTTCTGTAAATTTTGTTGTATTTGTTAGTTAGTTAGCTAATTAATTATTTTAAGTTAGTTAGTTAGTAACTTTGTTAGTTACATTTTGAATTATTCAGTATTACTGATATATTGATGTTACTTCATCTATATCAATTTCGCCTCTGTACTCTTTGATTCTCAAAAGATCGGCTATGTGTCTATCGGACAACCTATTTCTTACTTTACTTAATATAATTTTTAGACTTGAAAAAGCAACTTCGCAGTTGTACGTCGTACCAAACATAGCGTATAGTTTGTATATTTCTATTTTAATCTTGCTATATTTGGAGTCATCTATATCTTTTCTTTACGATCTTTTCCTTTTAAATTTTCAAATTCCCTATGACAATTCAAAAAATGTCTTCTTAATACATATTTTGTATTTATTTTACCCATTACCTTAAAACATATTAAGCATTGAATGTTGCTATTCATATTTTCAATACAAAAAAAATCATTTTCATATTCCTCTTTAAACATTTTGCTTAGTGTATTTTGTAACGTATATAAAATAAATTCTGTAGCGAGGTCTTGCTTCATCAAATGTTTCATAGCCAATGAGTGTGTTTGTTGTTGGAGTTTGTAAAAAAGATAGAGCGTAAAGTATTTTTATGCTCTTCAAAATTGTTGTGTGTGGTGTGTGTATGTAGGCAGAATTTATTTGCCTATAACTAGTTATAGGCAAATAAATTCTCTGCCCATGGCAGCTTTAGACAATTTACCATCTGTACATTTTTCTGACTTCAGTGATAGCGTTCTGTTAGACAATGCACGAAAGAATAGAGCACTCTCGTCAGCATTTTAAACATCCTCGGGCTGAACTTGCTGAGCAATGAAGAGAGTCTTTCATTGAGCGAAGTAACATTTTCTAGAATGATGTCTGCAGCTTCACCTGGGGGGTTACTGCGTATCTCGATTCGAAAGAAAACCTGTTCGAATTTGTATGCTTAAAGCATTGTGTTTCGAAAATATTTTCTTTCGAATCGAAATACGCAGTAAACCCCCTGATATGCATTTAAAAGCAACATAATGACGTTTACGCCATTTCTGAACCAAAACCTCTGATGCCCATTTATTACATAAAACAGAACATAATATACATAAAACAATAAACTGGGGAATCACCAGTACGCAAAGTTATATAATCTGATTTACTTGGTTAAAAAATACACATCCAACAAAGAAAAATGTAATCTCTTTCCATAAGAGTTTGCAACAAAAAGTGAAAATGAGAAACCGCGGTTTCGGTTTTAAAACACCCAAAACCGGCCGGTTTCGGTTTTTTAAATTAAACGATTTTGATTTAAATTTGTAGTAAAATTTAGATAATTTATTTTTTTTTTTTTTATTTTTACAAAGTATAAGGTATATTTATTAAAGCTCATATTTATAATTTAATACAAAAATTCAGGAAATAAATTCAGGTTTTTTAAATATGAGGGATTTCTTAAATAAGTTTCTTTGTTTCTTTTAGAGAAACTGCAGAGTCCCTTTAGCTTGTATAATTGCATCCGAGCGACAAATATCTTCAACAGTCATTTTTACGAACAGCATCGAATCTTTAAAATAAACTGTAATTCAAAGTTGATAGAAGCATATCTAAGGTCTAAACTTTCATGAATACTTTCTTTTAGAAGCAGAAATCTAAGAGAAAACTTAATTTACGATTATGATGCTGTTTAACGCTTTTTTGTAAAATATTATTACGAACTGGCGAATTATTAAAACACCGAACAGTTTTTATTGCAGCCTCTAGGTTGAAATTTATATGGACAATCGGTTTTTAATGATTCATAGTTTCATCGTCGCCATCTTTAAAATTGCCAACCATAACTGAAGCAGTGTTTGATTTTCAGATCCAAATTTGATATTGACTGCTGCTCCAATGCTCGTATCAAGTAAAACATTAAACTCCATTATCTAATGGTTTCTTGCGTTTGCTTGGAATTATACGTTCCAAAAATACGGTCCCAGGTTATAAAATGTACCGTCATAAACCGTCTTCCCATTGCACTTGTCCATTCGTCCATTGTACATTTTTTTTTTTTTGTTTTTTTTTTTCATTCTTCTGCTTCATTTCATAGACAAATTACGTGTAAATTTATGATAAGTTAATGTTATTACTGAATAATACCAACAAAAAATTATGAAAAATAAATACCTAAAACCGCGATTTTTTCTACGGTTTTCGGTTTTGAGGCATAAAAAACCGAGTTTTCGGTTAAAACCGAACTGCAAACCCTACTTTCCATAAATCTTATCTACTTGCGCATAGAATAAAAAAGGGATAAGCCGAAATACAAAAAAGTGCTCAGCTTTGCCTTTTGTATTATTTATTTGTCCGTCTATGGGAGATTTTTTGGAAAAACAGGTGTCCGCGTTCGTCTAAGGGAGTGTCCGCCATGGGGAGATGAATTTGTTCTAAAAACAGACTTGTTAAATCGACTGTCTTGCGGAGATGTCCGCCTATATATATGTATATAACAAATTTGGCACAATTTCTTCGAAATATTCAAATATGTCAATTTTGGTTTCTTACGTTACTATTCAACCAAAAATGAGATTCATAGCTGATCGCAGTCATCCGATAAAACAAGTAAGAAAGTTTTATTACCAGCCAAGCCAGACCATATGATAAGGTGAAAAAGGCTCCAAAAAATGTTTTTGTTTTCAATTTCGAACCTTTCAATAGCGATGGTCGAAGTATCAAAGCAAATATTTGCACAAATGTAATCAAATTACTTTGATGATAAACGGACGGACATTGTTTAATCTACCAACAAGTGTTTTTGAAAAAGAGGACAATTCAATGAAATTCAATTAAAAAAGGACAATTATTTTTAATATTTTTTCAAAGGACATTGTATTAAGAAAAGGACTGTCTTTTAAAAAAAGGACGGATAGTCACCGTATGGATGATGATACACAGTATCCACATGGCACTTGCGCCTTTCGACACCACTATTTTTAAGAATTATTTGCAAAATCAAATATTTAATTGCTAAATGCTCCCAAATAAACACATAAATATATAAATGTTTGAATTTAATCTTTATTTGTTCTATTATTAATTTATGTTTTTTAAATATATGTATATATATAATATTTGACAAAGTTTTTTTTATTACTTTTCATGTCTAGGGCGCGTTTTGGCCACTGCACTTGCTGTGATAGTTTTTTCATTTTTTTTGCTCCGGGGTAATGTACAACTTGCAGACATTTTGTCCTGTAAAATACGAAGAGGTGTATTAATTAGTTTTGTTAGAGATTACATAGTCTATATTGATAAATTGAGACGTTCTTTTTAATTTTTTCGTACTTTCAGGAGTGACGTTCGGATAACGTTAACACGTTGCTCCCAATCCATTAAAACTCTTTTATAAACGGAAAAATAATAAGATGGAAACTTTAAAATCTGACAAATTACAAATAATGAACTTTCTTTATAGGTCTGCCTGTTCAGACCACAAAAGCTAAATATTGAGTTTTAAAGCACACAGGACCTATTTACGATAGTTATTTAGTCTTGAAATTTCCTACATACAAATTGAATACTATTTGCGTTCATTTCAACGAAAACTATTAAATGTATTAACACTTTAAAAGTGTAGCACAGTACAATTAGTGTGTATTTCAAGATATGCAAAATATTTTTAATATTGGCAAATCTTGAAATAATAAGAGCCCGGAAATTAAAATATAAATAATTAAATTTTAGAAGTTGTTTTTAGTATTTAAAACTTCCCAAAATTGGTTATGTGAATGGGCTATTAAACACAAATATGTTTTCGTTTTTTGATTTATTGTAATGTTACATTTTTGTAGTTAAAAGTCGAAACTGAGTATAAATTTATTGTCTTGAAATATTTTTTTGCAAAAAAAAGTAACAATTTAATGTTTTGTTAAATTCTTAAGTTCACAAAGTTATTTTTTAAACTTTTCTAAAGTAAAAGTCTACATACGAAACAATTTCTGTTTTATAAGAATTCCCTTTTAAATATTATTTTTATTTAATGATTTAAACGGCACTCCATGAAGTTTGAAAAAATATTTATATATATTATATACATATCGTTATCTGAAAATGCAAAAGGGCGTAAGTGGCTTAAAGTATGTTATATATATATATATATATATATATATATATATATATATATATATATATATATATATATATATATATATATATATATATATATATATATATATATATATATATATATATACATATATATATATGTAATAAGAACAATAATAATAATAATAAGATAAAAAATTGCATATTTCCTTAAATTTTGATTTACTCCTATATAAATAAAATAAAGTAACTACGTCAAATTAAACATATTCAATTGGACTGTCTAAAAATATTAAAACAAATAGCAGCTCTAGATAATTTTTTTTTGGGTTTTTTGAAAATTGCCTGGAAAAAATAATAAGTATAAAAAAATAATAACTTTTTGTTTAAAAACACTATCAAATCCTAATTTTATTTTAATATTTGGTTGAAGCTCCTTTCATTTTTATCACTTCTTGGCACCTCCGCGGCATGGATCCGGCAAGATTTGCGCTAACGCTCAGCGAGAAGTGAATACCACGCTTTTTTTACTTTTAAAGCCTCCAATTTGTTTTTTAAAAACTCCCCAGAGATGATCAATAGGATTTAAGTCTGCTGACTGCGATGGCCACTCTAAAACCGGCTCATCATTTTCGATAATCAACGATTTTACACTTCTGGCATATAGCTTAGGATCATTCTTCTCCACAAATTAACATTTTCAGTGCATTTCCTTCTCCGCAAATGGAATCATTTTGTTATTAAGGATCTCTAAATAATTACTGGCGGTCATTTTTCCCTGTACTAATGGAATTGCATCAACATCAGACGTAGAAAAACTGCCCCAAATCATTAAGGAAACGCTTCCGTGTTTGACGATCTTTTTTGTGTTTTTTAGATCATATTCCTGGTTTGCATATATTTTTCCGTCCGATCCAAACAAATTTATTTTGTTTCATCTTTCCATGTTTGGCGGTTCAGATGTTGTTTGGCATATTATACTCTTAATGATTTCGGGTTGTTTTTCTGCGTCTTGTGTTAGTCCAATTTCATTAAAATATAAAAAATACCGCCAGTTATTATTTAGAGATCCTCAAAAATAAAATGCTTTCATTTTCGGAGGAAGAAATGCACTTAAAATGAGAATTTATGGAGGACAATGATCCCAAACACTCCGCCAGAAGTGTAAAATCGTGGTTTGTCGAAAATAATGAGCCGGTTTTAGAATGATCATTGCAGTCACCAGACTTAAATCCTATTGAACATCTCTGGGGAGTCCTAAAGGAAACAAATATCAGGCTTTAAAAGTAAAAATAGGAAAAAATTCAGGAGGCTTGGTATTCTATTTCGCCGAGCTTTTGCGTAAACCTTATGGGCTGCATGCAGCGGAGGTGCCAAGAAGTGATAACAATGAAAGGAGCTTCAACCAAATATTCAAATAAAATTAGGATTTGATAGTATTTTCAAACAAAAAATTATTTATATTTCGCAAAATATAAATAGTTCTTATTACTTTTTCCAGGCATTTTTTTTAAAAAACCCAAATAATTTAAAAAATTATGCAAAACTGCTATTTGTTTTTATATTTTTAGATAGTCCAATTGAATTTGTTTAATTTGACGTAGTTACTTTATTTTATTTATGTAAGAGTAAGAAAAAAATTAAGAAAATTGTCTTTACCTTTTACCCGTTCTTATTATTTTTTCCACCACTGTATACATATATATTGTTATTTTTAATCAGTATTTCCATAATTATGAAAAAAATATTGATTATAATCAATACAAAAAATACATCGAATTGTTATGTCACTTACCCCCTTTTACTTTAATTGTGATTTCTTTTCTAGAGGAGTATGTTACCCTCAATATTGCAGTTAAAATATGTACATTTTTTGGGGTTTACCAGTTCCATCGAATAGTGTTAAAATTTTTGGAACTAGAAACGAAATTAAATTCTTTTTTTTGCATTTTTTTTTTATTTGCAACTTTATTAATATTTTTATGAAATTCTCTCTAAAGCAAATATGTACACAAAAAAATAAAATAAATAAAAAAGCTCAAATTTGCATAAAATATTAACAGCAGGGTTGGAAGGAAGTGGTCGATTGAGTATAGAAAATATAAAATTTTCCCATGTTTTTGATGCAACATATTATAAAAAGAACATGATAAATTGTAAAAATGTTGTACAATTTTTTAAAAGAACACGAAGGTTTTAAAAAAAATGTTGCATGGGTGTAACATCTTTGTTAGAAAAGAAATCACCATAAGATGAAAATATATACATATTAGAGTCCGTCGATTTGTATGGGAGCCAAAAAAAAAAAAAAAAAACTTACAGGCGTATAGCAAAATCGAATTCTCGAAAATTGATTGAAAACCTAGCTAGCGCTGTGAGGCCTGAAAGTATTCACTTCCTTCACATTAAATAGAATTTTGGAAAAAAAATAGTTTTGGATATAATTCGATATCTTGAAAACAAATGAAGCTATCTTAATGGATAAAGCTGGTGAATTTCCACAAAATATACAGTAAGGCTTAGTAGAATGCCACTGGGCTCCCAAACGTGAAACTAAAGTTTAACATCTCAAAGAAATTGCGTTCTTAAAATTCACCAAAGCCCTATTTTTGCTCTGAACGTATATTTGATTATTCATTTGGAAAGCGCATTCAAATATTTATAAAAATTATTTTAGTTTTGTAATTATCTCTTTTATGTTTCAAGAAATTTAGTGATGAACATTTGTTTCGCATAACTTTGGCACAATTGTGTGTTTGACTTGGTTTGATTGTTTGGTTTGAAACTCATAACTTCTAACACAAATATAATAAGAAATTGGCTTAAATATTGCCAAACGACACCTTCGTTAGTTTTCAAGATATCGAATTATATCCAAAACTATTTTTTTTTCCAAAATTCTATTCAGGAAGGAAGTGAATATTTTCAGGCCTCGCTAGCTAGGTTTTCATTTTAGACACCTGGTTTCTTAGCGTAGTAACGCCTGTTCACGAAAAAAATCGATCAACCCTAATACATATGTACCTATATACTTGTACAAATAATATATTTTAAAAAAATTATTTTAACTGTTCTGCATGCTTTAGTTAGAAATTTATTCGTAAGTACTCAAACTTAAAATGCTAATTTTATGGAACATTAACATAAATCAAAACAAGTAAGAAAGTGCTATAGTCGGTCAAGCCCGACCATGCGATACCCTTCACCACTAAGTTCAAAGATGTTCTTTTTCCTGTATAAAGACAAATATTTGCTTAATTTTGCCACCATACAAACATTTTCTCAAAACTTATACATTTAAGCTGTTTCCATCATTTGGACTTATATGAGAGCTAGGGTCAAATGTGAACCGATTATCTTGAAATTTGGCAACTTGATTACAGTTTTTATAAAAATTATTTATGCAAGAAAGAAACTCAAAATTCTATTTATCTTTAGATTTATGAGTGTTTTAGAGATTTTTGTCTCATTTAGAGCGTTTTTACAAAAGAGTTTGTATGGGAGATTTGGTCAAATGTGGACCGATTTCAACGAAATTTGGTACAGCAGTTTTGGCTAACATAAGAAGAATTTGTGTTAAATTTCATGAAAAAATATTGATATTTGTGGCCAAAATATCAATTCCGGGAAGTGGGACCTATGGGAGGTACCATAAATAATGGACCGATTTTGGACCTTTTCCACCTATGGTGGTGAAGGGTATAAATACGATATGAACACTTCTATGATATTTTATTATGTTTGCATTAAATTGAAACTCCAAGTGTTAAAGATTAACATTTCATGCAACGCACTTTGCGGTAAAAGCCTTATAAAGTGGCGATTAATTCAAAAGATGAGCTTTAACTTTTACAACCATGTTTGGTACCATACAAAGTAGATGCAATTCAACATCACCAACTGCAAAAATAGATAGAATAGTTCTAGATAGTTTACTTTATTTACAGTGTATGTTCAAAGTTCAGTCATTTTTGTTATTTTTGCGCGCATTGATTAAAAAAGAAAATTATTATTATTAAGGTATATAAGCATTTAAAAAATTATTTTCTGTTTAGATGTTTTAGAAAAACAAAAAAAATAATTGCTCTAAAAATGTGTTATTTTTGATATATACATTGAGTTTCAACAATATTGCGGATGTCGTAGGTAAAAATGATTTTATGGGATTTCAACTAATAAATCCCAGAATACCGCATTTGTGCGATTTTTTTTATATTTTTTAAATTTTTGCTTAACAAATATAAGAATATAAAAATTCTTTCATCGGCGATTTAAAATATAAACTTGAAAAATAAAATTAAAAAAATGAGGTTCGACGTGATTTCAATTCATTATTTGGACAAGTGCTTGTTAAATTTATTTCCTTTTAGTTTTGATAAAACTATGAATATTATTGCTAGGTAAATGAAGAATGTAGGTATACTGATTTTTTTTTTCCAAAAATGCTAATTTTAATCCTTTCTTTTCCTGGTTAAAACTTAAAATTTCAAGTTTCCATTTTTCATGGTAAAATCATAACAATCATCAAAAAATTATCTTTTATCAGTTTTTTTTTTTTAATTCACAAATAAATTCTTAAATTTTGCCATAAAAACTAGAAATCTAAATTTTTACTTTTGAGCCCGGGAAAGAATGTCATTACAATTTTTAAAAAAATCCAGCATACATTATCTATATACTGCATTAACATATTGTTAAATTTGAACATAAGTAAAATTTATGGTATGAAAGTATGAAGATTATGAAGTAAATATTGCTTTTAAAATTGATAAAATGAAGTATAAAAAGAAGCCTTATAATTTGTTTTTAATGTTTATGAAATTTTGCGAAAAAAGGATTTTTTGTTAAAACTTTGCTAACATAAATATATATTAAATATTTATTTATTATTTACTAATTTATTGTTTTTTATTCCAAAGTTGCAGAAAAAATAATCAAATCCAAAATGCAAAAAGACAATAAAAGGTAACATTTTTTCCAACAATTTTTTTAATGCTGTGTTTTTATGTATTTATTTATATTCATCAATAACAAATAGCAACATTTTAATATTACGACTTCTATGAATTATTCGCTACTTTCTCTATCATTCACCCCACTGTGCAACGTTGCCATTCAGGCAAAATGAATTTAACATAACATTTTACCAAAAAATAACAAAATAGTCGGGATATAAAAATTATTCAAAAAGAAAGAGTATTCGCATTTGATCCCAAATCTGTTACATTTATTTATTAATGTAACAGACCAATTTATTGATAAAAAGCCAAAAAATGTTTGCGGAGAAACCAAAATGCCTCGACGCGTTTCGATGGTTGGTTAGGCCATCTCTTCAGTAGGATTATCCTTAATTTGGACAGATCGAAAACCTCGCATTATTACTTATTTTACAAACAAAACCTTTAAGAATTATGTTTATAAACCATAAGTAAAAGCGTAGATCATCGACTGAATAAAACACAAACACTTTTGAGTTTTCATCTTCCTTCACTTCCCACATTCTTGCTGCAGCCGCTGGCTACTATGTACAGATAATGCGAGGTTTTCGATCTGTCTAAATTGGGGATAATCCTCCTGAAGAGATGGCCTGACCAACCATCGAAACGCGTCGAGGAATTTTGGTTTCTCCGCAAACATTTTTTGGCTTTTTATCAATAAATTGGTCTGTTACATTAATAAATAAATGTAAAAGATTTGGGATCAAATGCGAATACTCTTTCTTTTTGCATAACATTTTACTTTTTTTTTTAAGTTACTTTTTGTAGAACTAACAGATTAATGTAGCTGACATATTTAACACAGTTTTAGTTTTTTATGTTTTTAACAATAAATAACGTTTAATTCGAAAGTCATGGTTATTTAACAAAGCAGTTGTTATTTATCAATCCAAAACTGCTGATTTTTGATTATTCTGCAGAAATGTGCGCCTTAATACAAATTAAATTAGTTAAAAACTTAGTATTTACTGAAATGTTAATAAATTGGCAAATGCTCAACACGAGATACAAATATCTTATGCAATTAATGAAGGATTATATTTTAATGCTTTTGGTTTGGCGTATGTTATTGTTATTGGGAAAATTAATTGTAATACTCTTTCGAACAAGGGTAGTGCGAGCACAAGCATTTACCGTGATATTATATGTTTATATATCGGTCTCCATAACGCTGCATTTTTCAATTTGATTTGAGTTAGAGTTATTTATTTTAGAGACTATATTGTCTTGTAAACTCGGTATTCCCAATTGTTGTTTGATGGGAGGTTCTGGGGCTTTTCCCTTTTTATGAAAGTAAGGGCGTTTGTTATTTTCGTTTCCATCTGAAGATTCTGTGATATTTGAGCGGAAATTATTTTCAATTGTTTTTAAACTCGTGAGCATTTCATTAAGATTTATACGTGTACGAAAAGATGAATCATTATTTTCATTAGATGCAATATCATCGACTTTACTCAAATTACATACATCCATGTAAATATCGTCCGATGAACTTGAATATGTCTCAAAAAATTCTTCTGAACAGTGCTCAGGATATTGATTTTCGTTGATATTTAAAGTATTTTCACATTTCGAATCCATTTGTTGTGCATTTTTATTTTCCTTAAATAATTCGTGTTTATCATAATTGACTTTATTTTCATTTATGTCTGAAGGCACTTGATAGTTTATAAACTCTAACACGATTGTATTATCGTTACATGTAGAAAAATCGTCCTGGTTAAATACAAATAAAAAGCAATGCAAATTTTTAAATATACAATTTTCAATTGTGTTAAAGTTTTATTTCTATTAAGAATTATCCAATTTAGAAAGTGTCACAAGCGTTGCAGATTGTAACTTAACGACATTAGAATCTGTGAACACCTTTTTGTATGTCTATAATGCTGTAGATGTTACTCTGTGTTGTCAAAGCCAAATCGAAGCTAATTTATTTTGTTACTTAACCGACCGATACACAGTGGTTTACGGAGGCTTGTTTGAAAATAATTCGGAAATAATCACATCAGTCGAGTTTAGAAATAATAATTGAATGAAATTGGCACGTTGCTAGTCAAGGAGTGTTTGAGTTGATTTGCAAAAACACAGGCCCATGAGGGGTCGGGAGAGTAATTATTGGGCTTTCAAAAATATTTACATCGAGTGCTCGACTTTTTTAAAAATTCGGCAAAAATCTATTAATGGATGGATTAAAAAAAATAATCTTAAATTATCCTTGAGGAGATAAAAAGGCGTTTTCAAAACTTATTGTTTTTGGTGTCGATGATACCTTCTCTCGATTTATATCGAGCTTCCCCAGAGATCGCACTATAAGAGTTGTTGTAGATGGGATCTCATCAAACGAGTTCCAGCTAAATTCAGAGGTACCGCAAGGCTCCGTTCTTTCTCCAACTCTACTCTACGTCAAACTTCCAATCCTATCTACTCTTTTGCAGACGATAGTAACATTTGTCATTCGTATTTATTCAATCATAGACCAAACCTTTTAGAGATTGGCACTATGAGGCAAAACATGAATGAATCATTAAACCGCAATTTAGAAACAATCTCAGAATGGGGTCGCGAATAGAGTCGATTTTAATGCGCGGAAAACTCAATGTTGTATGCTTACGCACAAACGCACGGCGGATCATGTTACTTCATCTGTATTAATGGGTGGTGAAAATATCGAGGAATCAGATACTCTTGATGATCTGGGCATGAGAATTCAATGTGATATCCGTTGGACTGACCACATTTTTCAAGTGTCGAAAGAAGCATTCAAGTGTCTCGGTTTTCTTAAACGGTGTAAGAGATACTTCACTCCATCTGATCTCCTCACTATTTACACCACCTACATCCGACCGAAAATGTAATACAACTCTCATGTATGGGCCGGTGCTTCAAAGTCTATTTTGGAGCTTCTCGACTGAGTGCAGAATAGAGTCCTAAATATAAAAAAAAATATATGCTTACATATTTCCTTTGGTTTTCATGATATTTGGGTAAAAAGGAATTTTTGGGTTGATTGATATTTGAAGTTTTTTTTTTTTAATGGCGGAAGCATTTGAGGTCCTTAAATGTCTTAAAAATATCCCTTTCATTAATAAAATTCTGAATAATTTGTATGGAAGTTATATGTACACTAGTCGGCATATTTATTTTGACATACCAGTTGTTTTTTCTTCTTTTTTATTTAAGGTAGTAAAAAATATTGTAATTTATTAGAAAAGAAAAAACCTTTCACATTTTAAATGTTTTGTATAATTTTTTTTTTTAAATTGAAACTAAACAGGTAAGAGTGGTATGCCGAATCTTGGATACCCTTCACCAACGGTGGTCCAAAAGTAAATTAGAACATCAAAAGAGATTATTGTTAATATTATAGTTTCTGATTACTAAACTTTCCGTCTAACATTGCCACAATAATATTTCAGATTTAAATTATTCGAATGAAATCATTTTTGCAATTCGACAAAATTACGCAGTCTAATGTTTGTCTAAAGTTAAATGAGACCTAACATTTGGTTTGGTAGGTGTTGTTTCTTCAATATGTCGACTATATTTATACCAATTTGAACCAATTTGCCAAAATAAGTTAGCTAAAAAAGATTATCTATAGTAGAAATTTTAATAAAAAAAATAATTTCTTCTGATTTTGTCGTCTTTTTTTAAAAACTTCTATACTTCTTGATTAGTTACGTAAAACTCTGATTGTTTTTTCAATATTGTTACGTTTTTCCTTTAAAAACGTGGAAGGAATTCTTTTTGCAAACAACCGTAATCAAATTAAAACACTTGTAGTATGTAGTTTTCACTTAAAACACACTATCACAAATACTGTAAACAAACTTCACAAAACTGCTTTACAAATAATCTTAGTCACACTGTTTCTCTTATACGCGTTTGAAATAAAAACTGTTCCCGCAATACTCGTCCATCGGCATTATATAGTAGAGAAGAGAATTTCTAGCAATTTCTGCAGACGTAAACAAAGAGCAGCTGTAGTTGATTACACTAACAATGTGGCAAACGAAAGTTCATGTGTGTTCCACTACATTCTCACATGATCAAGAACACACTCACACATACGTTGTACAAACAGATTATCTGAAGTTAACAGTAACAGAGAGAGAGAGAGAGAGAATGTAGATAAAAGAGACACATGTTGCTATACTCTTTACCATGAAATAATAATAACAAGGAAGTTTCATTCTCTCTCTTCAAAATTATTTTGAAGTTTATTAGGTTTTTGAAGTTTGATATTTGAAAACAATTGAAAGAAAAACATTGTCACATTAAGAAAAGGGGTACGTAATACATTGGGATTAACTATCAAAAATGTGTAATTTTGAAGTTAAGCATGTAATGAAGGCATTCAATATTAAATAAATATAGTTGAAACAAATTGTATGATTATTTATTGAAGCTTTTTCGTAAATATTCGTAAGTTTTTTATGCATAAAGACATATATACTTCCATAAATTTTGTCATCATAAAATATTAGAAAAGTTGGATTGTCGGCAAAAATATGGTAGCACAAACTTTTACTATCCTAACAAACGTCAGAAAGTTATCATGGCGACAAAAAGAGAGAATGAAACAACCTTCAGAATTATTAAATCATGCTCTTTACTAAATATAAGAGAAACATGTTGCTCTGCTTATTGACATAAACAGAATAACAACAACACCAACAGAAACATCTAGAAAGCGAGGGGAAGAATTATAAGCAGTGAACTTTGCACAATGGGACGGATAAGTTTAAAATTCGTCACAATATATACAAGCCAAATAAATAATAAATAAATATCAGGCCTACATTAGTTGACTAATTTAGATGAATACTTTATCAATAAAATTTGGGATGTATTGTTCTTCCGATCTGTGCAAGTCTTAACTTCTTATTATAGTTTTAGTGGTTTTTATTAACTTAAACATCTTTTTATTACTTCTAGTTTTTAATGCTATTTGAAGATTTTCGAGAATAATAAATATAATATAAAATAGTGACCGAAAATATGGTACATATACTGAAACTTATATAAAACTTCTCTTTGGTCGTTTTTTGTGCAATTATAATGTGATTTATTTTATCAGCATTAAAGTGATTCCCGGGTGGGGTTTTATAGGAGCTTTTAGTAAATGTGAACCGAATTCGTCCATTTTCAGTACCGAACTTTTTCAAGAGATCTGAAATACTTTTGTCAAATGTTATCCCACTTGAAGGAAAGACGAACAGAAAAAGCTATAGTCAAATGGTGACCTATTGTGACAAAATTTTGCACACTGGATCGTTTTCACATAATTTTATTCTTGTGATTAATTTGGTGGTCAAAGCTATTATAGTTTAATATTTATTCTCACTCAAGTAGCTTTTAGATGGAATTTAAGCCATTAAGAGTTTTATATAGGAGGTATGACTAAATGTGAAAAAAATGCCGTCTTTTTACTAAATTTCGTCTTCGTATCTGTTTTTATTTGTCATTTAATAGCAAATAAGAGATTCCGTTAGGAGAAGCTATATGGTCAAACGTGAAAAGATTTCTCCCAATCCCAAAATTCAGATTTTCGTTGATATATGAGATACATATATATGTAAGTTTTGAACGCATATAATGTACTTAGCTGCATTTTATGTACTTTCTAGGAAGACCTATAATTTGATGTATAATATATACTCAAATGGTATCATAATGTTCAAAAGTCACACACAAAATTAAGATAAATGTAGTGTGTCTGTCTGCTAAAATCAGATTTGTGGTGCTCCAGGAAGGTGTAACCCACATGAATTTTACATAAAACTTTAGGACATCGTCCCATCGAAATACGCAGTAACCGTATTTCGATTCGAAAGAAAATATTTTCGGAACACAATGCTTTAAGCATACAAATTCGAACAGTTTTTCATTCGAATCGAAATACGCAGTAACCCCCCTGAATTTGATCATCGTCATCAACTGAAATATCGCTTAAACGCTATATGTACCATAAATCACCGAATGCATCAGAAATTAGGTTATCCCCTGTGAAGCACGCTATTAAACTTCATCCAAATAAACATATGAGATATCGACTAAACAGGAGCTCCAAAAGCTTGACTTCAACAGACATATGCACAGACAGGTAGACAGACGGACAGACAGGTAGAAAGATACACAGATAGACGGACGTCGCTAAATCGATTCTCCTGCCGATTCTGAGTTGATCGGTACAATTTTAATGGTATTCGCAATCAGACTTGTGAAGTTTATGAAGGGTATATATATCAGCTGTCAAATTTCATCACAATCGATCCATAAACACCTGATATATCGCTGAAACACTACCCACCAAATGTAAACAAAAATTCCTAGACACGCACTTTTGGCAATTTGCTGTACATCAAAATTAGTGTTTTGGCGATATCTCAGTTGTTTTTGGACCGCTTTTGATAAAATTTAACAATGTGCTTAACGGGGAATTTCCTAAAATCTGATATAAAATGTATGTATGTCAGTGCTCCAGGAGGATGATTTTTCCTATTTCTGCATTTCATTTTTCCAACAAACTTTCTCTAATGCGTACTTTGGGCAATTTGCGATACATCAAATTTAGTGTTTTGGCGATATCTCAGTTGTTTATGAACCGATTTTGATAAAATTTTTCAGAGTCCTTTGGGGAACCATTTCCTGATATATGTATAATATGTTATCACTAATACACCAGGAGTATCTTTTTTCTCTTGCTATTTAAAGGTGTTTTTCAATCAAAAATTTGTAAATTTTCGTCTACTTTTTAGTATTTTTTTTGATATTTCGGGTGATTATTGACCGATTTTAATGAAACTTAATAGCGTTCATTGCGGGAGAATTTCCTAAAATATGGTATATAGTATTTCCATCCTCCAGGGTCTTCAGAAACTTGATTTCAAACAACAGACGGACAGACAGACAAACAGACAGACAGAAAGACAAACGGACGGACATCGCTTAATCGATTCTCCTCCCGATTCTAGGTCGATCGGGATAATTTTGATGGGGTCTATGATCACTAATATTTTGACATGTTTTTACAGAGCGTATTTAAAAAAATTGGGATCTTGAAGGTCAACAAAAATGAATAATAATTTTTTTAATTAATCAAAAATGTAGCATTTTTACGATGTATATTGGAGTATAGGAGACGAATGTGTGCATATAAAGCAATGTTGGGCAAAGTCTCTCTAATTCTCTCATACTTTGTATTTTGCCTACCCCTAGGGTCAGTAAAATTAAAAATCAGAGAGACTTTGCCCAACATTGACATAAAGTGTACAGTTTTGTTACTCAGCAATTTCTTAACTACTAAAGGGTCTTTGACGAAATTTGGAACAATTAGTAGAAAAGGAGTTAGGCTTTAAGAGCAATGTTTAAGAACGTAACTATCGGTGGCACCGTAAGCTCTACAGGGGACCAAAGTTGCCCACCTCGGGTATATAAAACATTAGGGTCCGTATAACTTTCGCCACTTTGGACCGATCCGAAAGATTTTTACAAAAAAACTTTTTAAAAAAATATGTACTTATAGTTTAAGAGATATTTGACTCGAAAAATTTTTAATGTATTACTTTTAAATTTTCGCAAAAATCTCTAGGATTTTTGCACACAGTATAGGCCAGTATATTAGAAATTCAGAAATATAAATTTCAGAACGGGTTCTGAAATACAAAACATGTGCCCTACGACCACCGCTTGTTGTAGATCTTAAAGTAATAGACTAAAAGAATTTAATTTTAACTCAACCAGAGAAAAATGTGTTCAAAAGCATTATTTTTTACAAAAATAGCATAATAATAACTTATACTATTTGAAACGCGTTTCAGAAAAAACTTTTCCAATCGATAGCAGATATGTCAGGAAATATAAATACCAATTATAATTTTTTTTTTAATTGTTGCTTTGCCTTTTGAGAAATTGTTATTCAAACTTAATAATTTTTTTTACAAATTGGCCTTTTTTGCAGAGGGCATATAAGAGGACCAAAAGATTAGTTGACCAGAAATTTGTTTTATACGTATTCCCATTATCTTTTATTATAAAAACTCTAAAAATCTTTTAATGCTTCTTAAGAAAATATTTAAGATATCTACATATGTATAACTTGCACAAAAATATTCAGAATTTTATTAGGAATTTAAGGAAAGTTTAGGACCTTAGATGCGACCGCCAGATTAAAAAAGCTTTAAAAATAAATGAAAAATCAACCAAAAAATCCTTTCTTCCCAAATGTCTCGAAAGCCAAAGAAGATATCCTAGACAATAAAGCGCAGATCTTCTCAATGACAACTTAAGTTTAAAATTTTTTTTGATCCATCCATAAATACATTTTTGGCAAATTTTTTAAAAAGTTGAACGAGGTGGCCATCAATCACTCTCCCGACCCCTCATGGAGCTGTGTTTTTGCAAATCAACTCGAATGCTCCCTGACTAGCACCGTGCCAAATTCATGCACATATTTGCAGTCGTTCCAAAGTCCCAGAATTATTTCCAAGCCTTCGTAAACCACTGTTCGATAGCTCTTTTTAAAATAACAGTGAAACTAAATTTTTGGTCTGTTGTCTTATAGTTAGAGAGTTTTGAACTTTTAATATTTATTTTCTTATAACCTGAAAATTTATATTCGATAAAGTAGCTACATTGGCAACACGGATATTAAACCTCATTGAACGATAAATAAAATAATTTTATACATATTTTGTGATAAATAAATAACTTTCTAAAACTCAAAATAATTGTGCTAGGAAACATAAACAATAATTTTTAATTATTTTACATATATATGCAAAAAATAAAACTAATAAAATGAAACTAACCTAACCAGCTCTGTAGTGCGATTCACTAATTTTTATAACTTACAAAAGGTTTTATCATTAACCATACATTCTAATGTTTGCACTAACCAATACGTGATTCACTATCTTATTTTTATCCATGGTAAACAGTTTTGTTTTTTTTCTATTAGGGTCCTGAACGTACGTTCGTACTCTTTTGATGGACAAAAAATATAGAAAACAAAACTTTTCCTAGCTTTTTTTCGATTCGATAGCATTTTGGTAGCTCTATGTTTAGTGTAAGTTTTCATAATAATAGTTATAAACATGTGGTTCAGAAATAGAAGTCAACTTTGGCTGACAGAAGTGAAACATAAAAATCTTCGAAATTAAACGGAATATTCAAGAGTGATTAATTCATTTAAAAATCATTAATTTATTTATATTTTGTTCGATATTTTTTTTAACATTTACGTGATATTTTATTAATATCTATAATATTCTACTTACTATTAATTCATATCTTTGCATTTCGCTACAATTTGAATTTAACCCTAGACTACGGAAAATTTTATTTTCAAATTAAAACAAAAAAAGGAGGCTATAATATGTTAAGTTTTTATTAATAATTAAGAAATAAACAAATGAATTTCTTAAAATATTTATTAAAAACCCAGTAAAAAATATATGGATTAATCCATAATCGAGCAACAAAGGAGTAATGACTTGTTCATCCATTTGGAGTAATAAGCGAGCTATCGAAACATTTTATTTTGTTTTGTTGTGTATGCCTCGCTTAATACTCCAAATGGATCAACAAGGGATGCATCAGTTAGATTTTTTTTCTTTGACATAACAAAAAATATTTTGCTCAAATTAAATTGGAATGGATCAAAAAATAAACAAATACAAATTTGTTTACTTTTTTTGTTTCGGTAATTGATGAATTTTTAATTGCACGTTTTAAATAATATATTACGCGTTGTCTTTTCTTTAATTTTCTTGCAGAAGCACTTAAAGACACGTTTCCAATATAAATTAAAATTAATAATTTCTCATTTTTGTAAAAAATAACCAAATTTGTATTTTATATGAATGTTTCCCTTTATGCTCCTTTAGGAGACAAAAACGATTACTCCCTCTGTCGTCATTTTTAAGACTAAAGGGAGTACTCCATAAGGAGCTTAAAAGGAGTACTCGTGTCTGCGGACATGTTGTGTTAAAAATCCTATGAGTTTCGGAGTTTTATGGAGTAATCCATTACTCGCAAAGGAGCGCTCCAAGAGTACTCTTTGGATGATCCTATTTTTTACTGGGAAGAGTCTATTAATACATAATAAAACTATTTTGGTATCCATTTTTGCTCACGAAGAGTTTTATAGTCTCTTGAAGTATGCGTAGTCAAAATAACGAAGGATGACGTTAGTGTATTTAAAATAAGGATGACGTTCCAGGGTTAAATTTATATCTAACTAGCTGTACCCTGTGCTCGTTCCTGTGCCACAAAAAAATATTATTTTACATAATTTTTTTGATTTTGTTGAAAAAAAAAAACAAATTTTGACATTAGAAAAATGTATTTCTTTTCTACAGGTTTTTCGTACAAATTTCTGGTATCTGTACGATCAACACATGATCAAATGCATAGTTTACGATTCAATTAATTTTAATTAATCCTCAGTGGCGCCATCTTGTGAAAATTAGTCGCTTTAAAATAGAAAACTTCGTCGGCTCATGTATAACAGCTTTGTACAGATCTTAGCATGATTAAATTCACGAATACGATTTAATTAATTTTGAGTAATTTTCAGTAGCGCCACCTGTTGGAACTTGGTCATACCAAATTAGAAATGTTCGTCGGCTCATGCGCAACTACTTGTTTAAAATCATAACATGATCAAATGCGTAGTTTACTATTCTATAAAGTACATACATAGACAAATATTAATTTGTATATTATATAGCTGCACCCAGCGCGCGTTAAAGGAAAGGCATTACACCAATGTGGCTTTAGACCAGGTAAATCCACTACTGACCAGATCTTTACTCTGGGTCAAATCCTGGAAAAGACCCAAGAAAAGCAAATAGACACTTATCTCTCCCTCTTGGTTGACTACAAAGCTGCTTTTGGCAGCCCAATACTAACAAAGCTCTTTAAAACAAAGTCAATATTTGGCATTCCTACGGTTGTGCAGGATGACATTAACTGACATCGTCAGTTAAAATAGGTAGAAGCCTTTCAGAACCCTTTTTAACTAAGCGAGGATTTAGGTAAGGCGACAGTTTATCATGTGATCTCTTTAACATTCAGTTAGAGAAAATCTTGCGTGGTGCTGCAGTCAATACAACTGGCACAATTTTTAGCAGAAAGCACATGTTACTCGCTTTTGCCGATGACATTGATATTATAGGGCGCACATTGCGTGAGGTGTAATTTTCCAGTGTTGAGAAGGAATCAATGAAAATGGGTCTAGTAGTCAACGAATCCAAAACAAAACTGATGGTCTCTACTAGCAAGCAGTACACTAGAATTGGACCACACGTGACCGTGGACAACTATAGCTTCGAGGTTGTTAAAGAATTTGTCTACCGTGGTACCGTCTAAATATAAATAATGAAATATGTATCGAAATTAAAAGAAGAATCATACTTGCCAACAGATGCTATTTCGGCCTAATCAGGCAGCTTAGGAATAAAATCTTCTCAACAAGAACTAAAATTACGCTCTACAAAACGTTTATATTATCATGTTAGTATATGGTGCTGAATCATGTGCACTTGCACAAGCCGATGAAGCTGTTCTAGGAGTCTTTGAGAGGAAAATCCTACGAAAAATCAATGGTCCAATCAACATCAACAATGAATTTCGGCATCGTTTTAATCATGAGCTGTATGAGTTATTTGCTGCCATTGACATAGTAAAACGTATTAAACAGCAGCGTTTGCATTGGCTAGGACATGAAAATACTCCAGCAAGAAAAGTGTTTGAACATGATCCTGAGGGAACTCGTAGACGAGGACGACCAAAACTTCGATGGAAAGACCAAGTAGAAGAAAATCTATCCAAGTTGGCTTACGAAATTGGAGAATATGCGCACAAGATCGAAGCGCATGGAATTCTAAAATATGCTCAGCCGTTGACCTTAACAGGTTGAAATATAGGCCATTTAAGTAAGTATTACACAAATATCCAATTAATTTTGAATTGTTTTATTGATTTTGTTCGATCAACACATAATCAAATGGATAGTGACATAACTCAAAAAGATGTTTTGAAATAAATGCATTTAAAGTTTTTTATTAAATATCACGCTCTGTAGGACTAACAAAATCTCAACATTTTTAAATATTTTAATAAAGAATACCAGCAAAAAAAATACAATTGTAGATTTTTCTGAAAAAAATACTGGGAGCCATTTAAATTGTGCCGTTGTTTCATTGTTTTTGAAATAAAAAACAAATTTTTTCATAAATAATTGTACTTTTTCTAATGGTAGAATATATAATTATTTAAGATTTTTAAAAACTCAGATGTAGAAGTTCGCACCAAAACGTAATAATTGTACTTTTTCTAATGGTAGAATATAGAATTATTTAAGATTTTCAAAAACTCAAATGTAGACGTTGGCACCAAAACGTAATAATTTCATCATAAATCATTTTGAGTAAATTGAGAAAACATTTTTTTTAATGTAAATTGTTAAAAAAGTTCATATCACTGGCTTAATATGCAAAAGCACTAAGCACAGGTTTTAAAATTTTACAGGAGAGAATATTTGAATTCTGTAAATGCAATTTTTTTGTGTTTGTCTGTGTTCTTTGTGTGAAAAGAAAAATTAAATTATAAATATTTCTTCCGGAGATACAAGATTTTTGGACTTAGAGCTTTTTATTTTGCTTAGTTTTTATTTTTTCATGGATTTTTTCTTAGAACTTCTCAACCAGTAAATTTCTTTTACTCGTATATTTCCTGATTCAGACATTACTGCCCTTTGCATTTTCAACTCTTTTCTTGCGGGTGTTTTTTGGTTAATAACTCGTATGAATCATTCGAGTTACTATCATATCCACATGGAACCCCTATGATTGCGTCGTCTGGCTTAATTCCATAATCGCTTTCGATGGATTGAGTTTCAAAGTTGTAGTTAAAAGTAAGAGAAAAAAATAATATTTTAAAGTTATTTTACTTACAAGTCGAAAACCAATTTGCTAAAATTAATGCTATTATAATCATTACAATACTGACATCTTGACATTGAAAAAATATTGCCCACAATAATTACTACATATAAGACAATTACTATTATTTATTACAACGTTGTTAAACTGCACTTAGAGCTTTTTCTTTCAAAAAGTTGGACATAGTGCTTTTGCTCATCACTACAAAAAAGCAACAAAAAATGAGATAAGTGTATATTTTTCTTTGTAAACAATGTGTTTTTACTAATTGTACATTATTGCGTTAAAATCTCACTTTCAAGAAAAAGTGGACTTAGTGCCTTTGCATGCTAAGCCAGCCATATTCCCTTTATGGAAAAAATTAGAGCTTGAAGTCATAAGGCGATAGACAGAGTTATCTGTTTAATTAATTCGCGTTTCTGACCGCCAGAATGGTTCAAAAAAGTTACGTTTTGGTGTGATTTTTGTAGAGATTTGATTGGCGTTTTTTAGTGATTTTATTTAATGTAACTATAGAGACCGGTACCTAGAGTAAAACTGCATCATTAACTAAATTAAAAAAAATGGAGTTATTGCGTTTTGGTGCTAATGTCTACAAATGTTACTCATAATAATGTAATCTAAAACAATTTTCACGGATTATAAAATAAATTCTTTTTCACAAATAAAGCAATAAAAAGAACTTGTCAATATTTTAGAAAGCAAGTGACCTTTACGTGATGACAACCGCTGATTAACTACATTGTGTCATTCTTACATATAGCCAATGCACAGTAGGAAATAACGGCCAGAACCCCCATAGTTGTTTTTATTTTTATACCTTCACCACCATAGGTGGAAAAGGTATTATAAGTTTGTGCTGATGTATGTAACGCATAGAAATATTTGTGTTAGACCCACCTTTAAGTATACCAAAAAGCTTAGAATCACTTTCTGAGTCGATTTAGCGATGTCAGTCCGTCCGTCCGTCTGGACGGCTGGCTGGACCCCCATGTAAGCCACGTATAAAAACTACAGGTCGCAATTCTAAAGATAATTTGATGAAACTTGGCCCAGATCATTTTTTTGATAGTGGGACCATGGCTATTGAAATTGGTCAAAATCGGTCCATTATTTATGGTACCTCACATAGGTCCCACTTCCCGGAATTTATATTTTTTCCACATATATCAATATTTTCATGAATTTTAAAACAAATACTGCTTATGTAAACCAAAATCACTATACCAAATTTCGTTGAAATCGGTCCACATTTGACCATAGCTCCCATACAAACTCTTCTGTCAAAACGCACTAAATGAGATAAAAATCATTAAAACGCTCGTAAATCTGAAGATAATGAGAATTTTGAGTTTATTTTTTGCATACATAATTTTTGTAAAAACTGTAATCAATTTGTCAAATTTCGAGATAATCGGTCCACATTTCACCCTAGCTCTCATATATGTAAGTCTTAATGACCGAAAGAGATTAAATATATAAGTTTTGAGCAAATGTTTGTATGATTAAAAATTTACCAAATATTCGTCTTTATACAGGAAAAAGAACACCTTTAACCTTAGTGGTGAAGGGTATCGTATGGTCGGGCTTGACCGACTATAGCACTTTCTTGTTTTTAATAATTTTAATGTTAGATTAGAGCTGATATTTTAGAATATGCAATCCCAAATTTTTACCATATTGCATTGTCTACCAAGGCTGCAATAATTCCTCAAAGTTTGAATATTTATATGTTCTCAATAAAATTAATTGTATTTTTGAACCCATAAATAAAATTCGGTCAATTTTTGAATACGTAAAAAATTGTAACTTCTTTTTTGGATTTAAAAGTAGATACCTTGTGCTAATCAACCGCATCAATTTCGATATTTGTTGACCTGTGCTTCATTTAGAATTTTAGCAGTTAAAACAACTATAAAGTAATTTAATAAGTTGAAGCGCAACACCCTATAAGAGCTGAATTGTTCATTAAAAAGCTCTATAAATTTTGTATCCCTTTGCATCCCATTTAAAGAATTATAACGTTTTTGGTGGCACACCTTTTTCACAATTTTATATAATTTAACGCTAAAAATCACTACTTGAAGTGAAAAATTAGCGTGATGAAATATTTGTATGCCATTTTTGTTAGCTTCCTTTTTAATTCTATGAAAATTTATATGTAAAGATAAAAACAACGAAATTTTTAATTTTGGGTGACCTTTATACAGTTTATTTAAGTATACAGGTAGTGGTCACATAATTGTGGACGCAATAAAAAAATAAAAAGGACTTGTCCGATGATAAGTCGTGTATCGTAGGATAGGTATTCTTTTTATATATTATCCCATTAAAGTAAATAATTTTTACAAACGCCAGCAAAGACTTTTCAGCATGTTTAGTAGTAGTCAATTTTTAAGTGCCCACCGCCTTTATATTTTCTTAAAGAAACTATTTCAGTTTAACTAAAGAAAGAAAAAAAGTCAAATGGGTTAACCAGATTTTTTCTCCGAACTCGGAGAGTAAAGAAATACATATCTTGTATATAATAATTCTGTATCTCCAAAATCACGTTGTTTGAGTTATGCCACTACACAGTGGTGCAAATGAGTTTTTTTTTTTTTTGTATTAACTCTGCTAAACTACTGGACGGATTTTCATTAAATTTGAAACATCGGTAGAATTAAGACTTAATTTTTTTTTTAACATTTTATAAAAGATTTCGCTTCAGGGATGCCCTATAACCAGCGGTGGTCGAAAATTTTGTTTGTAACTGTAAACATTTTTTATTAATGATTTTACTTATTTATTATTGACTTTCTAATACAACAAGAAATATTTGAAACAAAAATAATTATAATACAGCAAAAAGGAATAAAAGTATTAATAATAAAAAAAAAAAAACAAAAAAAAAAAAAATAAACAAAATTGTCCAAAGGTAATTCAGTTTTACAAAGGAATTCACAAAATTTAAATTTAGTACAAAATTAATAACAAGTATCAATTAAAGTGTAATATAACTAAATAATTAAATGGATAAAGGAAACAAATTAAATCGAAATACATATGTAATTATATAAAGAATACATTTTTTTTAGTCCTGTAAATAGTCGTTTAGTAGTTTTCTAAAACTTGTAGCACTGTTGGTGTTTTAAATCAAATTAGGAAGTTGATTCCAGAGTCGTATACTCAAAATACAAAGTTGACCTTCAGATGCATGGCTTCTATGGCATAATTGGATGATAAATCTATTATATTTAGATGACTAACAAGTTCAATTTTTAAACCACCAATAGAAATATTTACATTGTGTTCTATCCGAATATTATTTTTACAAATAAAAAGACAAACTGATTTTTTCGGGTTAATTTTTAAGCCGTTTTCAGAGGCCCATACAAAAATTGTTTCTAAATCGGGATTAAGTTCAAAAGTCTTTTAGCAATTGTGTCAGGGGTACAACTTAGATAAACTGAACATTGTCAACATACATTTGAATATTCGAAAAGTTGAGCTGCTGTAGATTATTGGCTTATATTGAATTCAATAAAGGTCCATGTATGGAGCCTTGCGCTACTTCTCGGCTAACTGCCAAATGGTAACAACAGATTGTGTTCTGTCTGTGAAAAAGTATTGAACTAATTTTGTAGCTGGTAAGGAAAACCCGAATTGTTTAAGTAACCTCATGCTAAGAGTCGAGTGGTGAACAGTATCAAAGGCCTTCAAATGGTCTAATAAGACCAAAAACTATAATTTTCAGTCATGTAAATTACTTCTAATGTTTTCTACTACATCTGCAAGTGCTATTATACAGCCGCGTTGAAGTCTGAACCCAGATTGCCGACTAGTCAACAAATTATTTTCATTTACATAAGTGTAAATATAATTATGTAGTATATGTTCAAATACCTTAGAAAAGTAGGGTAAAATCGCAGTAGGACGATACTTATTCCCACCTTTTGGTACAGGGACAACTTTGGCATGCTTCCACACTTTTGGAAATGCACCGGTCATAATAATACAGTTGAAAATATGCGTTATGTATTGAACAACCCATGGTACGAAAATTTTAACAAACCTTGTTTTATAAAATGCTTTGACCACTTCAAAAGTCTCTACTGTTTGAAAGGTTAATTCAACAAAGGGGAAAGGAGTACTGTAGTTTTGATTATAAGTCAGAAAGGATATTTGGTTGGGGTATGTTTATGAAGCTTTCATTTAAAAGATTAATATCGGCATCTATTGGCTTACGAATAGTTTTACCAATTCCAATATATTTGATGTACTTCCACGTTTTTACAATCGGCAACTGAATTGAATTTGTTACAGTAATATGCAGTTTTGTCATGTTTGATTATGGATTTTAAAACTTTTCTTTATTAAGTTATATTAAATTCGTAAAGTCTGTGCAAAAATCTGATAAGGCCCTTATGGCCGGGCCTTATCAGATTTTTGGTCTCACACGACCCATTTTTCTAAAAAAAACTCAAATTTTCGAAATCTTCTGTATTCAAAAATGTTAAATAAAATTTCAGAACTCGTCCTGAAATTTATATTTTTGAATTTCTAATATATTACTGTGTCCAAAAATGGTCATAATACCCTGTTTAGTTTTAGAGATTTTTGCGAAAAAATTACAAAGTAATGTTAAAAAATTACATAAATTTAGAACAAAAATGAATCTCTAATACATTGGTCTATACTGCGTCCAAAAATTATCATTATACATTGTTTAGTTTTACAAATTTTTGCTAAAAATTACAAAGCAGTTTAAAAAAAATTATGTAAATTTTTTGTGGTTGCACTTTTTTCAGAACGAGTTCTGAAATTGAAGTTAGCATTTTTGAATATAGATGAGTACGCTTTTCGAAAATTTAAGTTTTTTTTTAGAAAAAATGGACCGTGTGACCCCATTTATGGCCGAACCCTATCAAATTTTTGCACAGACCTTACCAACTACATACTTAATATCATTTAATAAAGAAAAGTTTTAAAATTCATAATCAAAATTGTTTACAGTTTCTGATTTTCGACCACCGCTGGTTATAGGGTGCATGTATAAATTATTCAAAATATAGTTTATACGCATCCCTGAGGCGTATTCTTCTAGAAAATGTTAAGTCTTTTGAAAAAAAAAGTTACTTTAAAAAAAAAAGAATTTTTCTTAGTTGATTAATTTAAAAAAAAAAAAATCCGTCATACCAAAAATGAAGTCATGCCAAAACACGCAAAAAAATATTTGGAGGTAAAATTCTTTCAGATCGGACCAAAACATTTTACATACCCGAGGTGGGCATCTTTAGTCCACTGTAGAGCCCACTATGCTACCGATAGATGCGTCCTTTAATATTGCTCTAAAAGCCTAGCTCCTTTTCTACTGATCCTTCCAGTAGTTTAAAAACTGAGTTAATAGTTGCACCACTGTGCACTATTCATGCAAGTGAGCGATATGACATCCACAATATATTCACATATATAATATACAGGAAATAATTCAACCAACTTTAAATTTTCTATTTAAGCTACTTCAAAATTCATTTTTATATGTAATTTTATAGATTAAATGCTAAAAAAAATGTTATGTTATTATTCGTAAATGTTGCTACACACAATAAATTGAGTATTAAGTTTTTTGTTAAGGAAATTTTAAGATATTTATGGGAAAATGTATGGTAATTATAATAAAAACAACATATGGAAAAATGGTGCGTTCGCGATCCACACGTGTGCAACTAGAACTTAAGCCAATTAAACAAAAAAAGATATTTTATTGTCTAAATACTTGATAGAGCCCTATACTAATACACTTTTTAAATAAATTAATCACTCTTGAATATTCCGTTCCACTTTGCAGATTTCTATGTTTTACTACTGTCAGCTAAAGTTGACCACTATTTAGCGTGTTCGGAACCACCTGTTTATAACTATTATTATAAAAACTTAAACTGATGAAATTAATCTTTTAGACTAAACATAGAGCTACCAAAATGCTATCGAAAAAGTTTTGTTTTCTATATTTTTTGTACATCAAAAGAGTAGGAACAAACGTTTGAGACCTCAGAAAATGCCCTTATTTAAATAAATATTCCATACAAACATTTTGTGTACACTTACAAACCGACTCGTTCTTATTAATATACATACATATATGTATATATATTTCTCAACCTTCTGTTACCGTTATTATAGATGAAAGATAGAAAAATATTTGTATGCAAAACGGGACTTTTTTGTAATATTGTATTTTTTTAAACTCACCTCCGCGCGCTTGACTTTCAACCTAGATTTAGAAGCGTTAGTCATAGAAGATGTGCGGCTTAAACCGCCTGAAATTGGTTCGGCACTTGAATATCCCGAACTTATATCATCAGATGATCGAACATTGTAACTGAAAAATTTTGATGCAAAAATATAAATATTATATTAATTTGATATTTGATTTTAGTTTAATACTTAAAATCTCCAGCTCCTTTTCCAGCAACATCTACTTCAGTGAAGTACATACCAGTTGAATGGCGTGTACCAGATGCTGACCGTCCTAAAGGATTATTCAATCGTTGGCGTAACATTCTCTGTTGAGGTCGCATTGTGACGACATCATCGATCTTAATTTAAATATATAAATTCAATAAAAATCGAAATAAATATAAAAGAGGTTCTCACGATGGTACTAGTACAAACTGGTTTTGTGTAAATGTACATATTGTATATTTTATATACATATGATTAAGAGCAACATTTTAATATTCATTCACAGAGGCGTTAGTATTTGAATTTATCGAAATCTTAATATATTATTTATTCTAATTTTTATAATGTTTGTCACGAATTACATTTTTACATACATATTATTATATTGCCATTCTTTTTATAGAGCAACTGAATAAATTGTTGCAAAGTGCAAATACGCAGATTTGTATACAGTTTGCAAGAACCTTTGTGAGTACCCTTATGTGTTATTAAACATTTGTACCTCATCTTCTGTGCGATGAATATCTGGTTCCGAAAGATCACTCAGACTATAACTTCGTCTAATTGTTTGAACTAAATTGCCGCCACCCTGTTTTTAAACACATATAAAAGGGTATATGTATGGTTGTTTCACATCATTAATATTTTAAAATTAGCAATAAATAACGCAAAATAAATTGAAGAAAAAGTTATTTGTATTATTAACTCATTATTAATGTTAAAAAAAAATTAAAATGTATTACAAAATTAACTTAATAATTTAAATAGTAGTGTGTAAAATTTTTTAAAATAAAATCGAGCATTATTCGAAAAGTAGGTTAAATGATGATGATTGTTTTGAATATTGACTACTCAATATCGACATCTATGTCTGGTGTAGGTTCGCGCAGTTTGCGTCTAGGATACATTCCGGTTTTAGGAACTTTCGAGTTTTGATTTGGCAATTTTGTTCGTTTTGAGATTTCATATTTTGGATCTTTAACTTTAGTTTTCCTTGTAGGAGGATCGCGAATTCGAGCAGCTCCAGTATCTTCAATTGCGGCTTCTTCTTCTTCATTTATCACTGTATCAAAAATTTGTTCGTCATCCTCGGAGAACTCTACATGTAATGAACTCATAGTGTTTAATGAATTCGATCTCGGTACCCATTGAGCATCACTTACACTGTCCAATTCATCTTGATTGCGTATATTTCTACTACGCGAATAAATTGCATCATCTGACTGGGACGATGGCAACATACCAATTTGTTGATTTGTGACATTTAAGCCATGAAAGGTCTAGTAAAAGCGTGCACGTGCAATGTGTAACGTAATGAGTTAACGGTTAAATGTTGTTGAAAAATGAAAAGAAAGCAACAAAAATTTTACTTAATAAAATAAAAATAAGTAAACTAAAAAGAAAACAATAAAAGTATGATTATCTGATTTTTTGGAATTTATTGTCGTCGAACCTTTATTGTTAATAAAATAAGTTCATAAAAATTAACCTTTTGCTTTACATTTGATCACCACTAAATTTTTTTACTCGTTATGGTCATCTGTTTAAATTTACAATCGAAATGTAATATTCTTTTTAAATAAAATTTGTAATTTCTGACTGATTTATTATATGTTCCATTAATCGATTTTGTTAAAAGTCCTAGAATACAATAGCGAATAGAATCATTGGCGCATATTCACAAATCATTACTAAGTGCTAACTTTTTTAAACGTAACAGACGGTTACGAATTTTTAGACTTAATTATGGGGCTATAACTAAATGTTAATTAACTTATACATTAATTAGATAAATTATTTGAAAAGAAAAACATATGAGGTAAAAATAGAGAATTGGAAAGCATTATAAATTAATAGCATCACCGTCGATTCATTCGAAAAAACTTTGTTAAAAATCATAGCATAATGAAATGTACTTACTAGCTGATCAAATGTACAGTTCATGATTAAATTCATTTGAGTAATTTTTAGTGGCGCCACCTGTGGGAAATTGGTCTTACCATCTTAGAAAACTTTGTCGGCTCATGCGCAACAACTTTGCTAAAGATTGTCATGATATGATCTATGAAATAAAATGCACAGTTTACAATTTAATTAATTTTGAGTAATTTTTAGTGGCGCCACCTGTCGAAAATTGGTCATACCAACGTAGAAACCTTCGTCGGCTCATGCGCAACGACTTTGCAGGAGATCATAATACATAATCTGTAAAGGGCATACTTTCATTTTTATATATGGGCAAATCCCAAAAACCTTAAACCCAGGAAACAATTTCAAAACTGTCAAAATCACATATTTAAGTTTATGGAAAAATTTACCATATATTGATCCTTTAAAATATATAAAAGATCAAATTTTTGATTGGTCTCTTAATGATAGTAGGACTATGTTTGCACCCATCTCGAATTTTTATAAGGTTTTGAAAATGACGAGTTTTTTAAATGTTATTAAAAATAGCAAAAACATCCATACATGTTTCGAGTTTTAGCAGCTCAAAGTCTGCTTAATTTTATATAGTTAGATGTAAAAGACCCCATCGAAAGTAATTGATGTGATATAATTAGCGTCAATTAAAAAAGGGCTCACAGTGTGTAGCGTCCGTACCAGAAATAAAGGTTTTTGAAATTTGACTAGTGCAATTTTTTTTTTTTCTTCAATTGAACTTGGTTCGTAAAGAGAACTTATAGTATGCTTTACATACGGTTAAAAATATATAGATATTATTATAGCATTTTATAGAGTAATATGTATAGGAAAGTGTGTAGTGTCCATCACAGTATATATTTTTTCTAAAATGATATTTATTAATAACAAAATTTACGAACACATGTCTGTCTTATTCATAAAACAATAACACTGTCTATATCCACAGATTGAATTTAAGGTATTAAGTGTTCAAAAATACAGTGGGACAAATTTGATAATTTTCAATTTTTTTGAGACGCTATGATGTTAAAAGTATGTAAAGTAGTGTAAAATTTTAAATATATATATCGTCACCTAAAATGCAAAAGGGCGTAACTGAACTTCTAGTCTTTTTACAAGAGAAGCAAATAACGTTATAACTTTTAAACTACGAGGAACATTTAATCCAAATATTGGAATTGGGACAACAAGCTAAATGGTAAAAAAACGTTTAGTTTTAGAGCAATTGCGAAAAAACAAAAGGGCTTAACTACAAAGTGAATATTTTCTGAAACCATACAAATTTTCAGCATAAATTTTAACCTTTCAAAATGCATAAAGTTTTTTGTCAATAATATAGACAGGTCTTAAAAATTTTGTAGCTAGATGTATTTTGGGGTGCTGTGTCTTATTCAATCAAAAAATTAATTGTAATTTTTGTGTTAATTACGCCCTTTTGCATTTCAGGTGACGATATGTATTTAGCCATTTTTGGTGAAATATAAAACTGTGTAAAAGGAAGGAGATGGAATACTTGAAAAAATTACACCATTTTTTTCGCTACCTTATGTTAAAACCTTAAAATATATAAAATATAAATTTACCCTAATAAAAAAATTCAAGTAAAAAATTAAATTTGTGGCCAAAATCTCAATACCGGGAAGAAAATTGTTGAGAGGTACCGCAAAATTTTAAACGATTTTGTTTTTTTGTCTTGTAAAAAAATAATATTTCAATCAAGTATGTATCTTGAAAATTTAATTTTTTAAAATTCCTTTTTTGAATTGATAATCTTTATATGGGTATTTTTATGTAATTCATAATATCATTTGGAATATTCAAAGTTTTACGATTGTAGATAAAAGTTTTTGCCATTTTGTTTTTTTTTTTCGAATTAAAACAATGTTTTTTTAATTTGGCTTAAAAATAAAAATAACTCCAAAATCGTTGATCACACAAATCTTGTGTTGGACATCTTAATGATAATTTTGTTCTTAATAAACTGATGTATTTTTTAATAAAATTGGAGAAGTCGTTTTGAAAGATAAAGTAAACTAAGTAGAAAAGCCTTTTTAAGAAATAAAATTATAAAAAATCGATGAAAATTTTTAACATTTCTGGAGTTTTTGTACTTAATACTCAATAACCAGTATCCAGCTGAGTTATGAGTTGAACCGCCGCTTTTTTGAAAATTAATTTTTTTTCAAGTAGGTCTGGCCGGGAATTGATCTTGGGACCTCGGCATGCTTGGCGGATGACTAACCTGCTATACTACGGCGGTTAATGTTTTAGTTAATTATTTTTTATAAATTGTTGAAAATGGAATTGTTAATAACTTTCTTTTCTCATCCTCTATCTTTAATCGCTTCGTTTCTTCTCTTTAGTGAAGGATCACAATGGACCCCTTGGGTATCCGAGTGAATGTGTCGGTTTGACATCACCTTTATAACCTAACCTACTATATATGCGATGGGTAGTCATCTTGATGTGATGCAGAGGCTTACGCGTAAGAAACTTTAAGGCTATGCTGGGGGAGATTCGTATCACTGATATCTCCGTTAGGGTCACCGATACCAGACTTTCTGAGAGGGAGCGCTCTATTAAGAACTACCTACCCCCTACCCCTACCCTTCAGCTGGCGTCTGTTTCCCACATTGGGCGGTCAGGTTGAAACCCATCTTATAAAGTTTACACAATTAAAAAATTGTTATCTTCTAGTTTAGAAATTTATCAGTATTTTTTAAATTGTATTGAATCTTTCTGAAAATAAATAAAAAATCTTAACCTAAAAAAAATTTTTGGAGTCAAATATCTCATAACTATAAGAGAAATTGTGGTATAGTAAGCATGTTTTTATTTTTAATTTTTTACCAAGTTTTCAAAAATGTAAAAATCTTTCGGATCAAACTAAATTGGTGAAAGTTATGAGCCAAAGGTTTTACATACCCGAGGTGGGCATCTTTAGTCCACTGTAGAGACCACTGTGCTACACATAGATACGTCCTTAAATATTACTCTAAAAGCCTAGCTCCTTTTCTACTGTTGTTTTTAATTTCGTCAAAATCCGCCCAGTTGTTTGGAAATTGCTGATTTAATACAAAAAAAAAACTTATTTGCACCACTGTGCACACTGTGACTTTCTTCACTTTTAGGTGGCCAAAATTCGAAAAAGTTAAGTTCGCTGATATTAGTGACTTTTAAGTACTTGGTAGCATGTCAAAAAAATTGTAAGGTATAACCGTTCTCTCTTATAAAAAAATTTTTTGAAGTAAATGCGAAATATTTGAAATTTGTTTTTTGTAAACAATTATAAAAGTCGTTGCCACATGTGAGAAATGGGAATATTATTATCAGGAAATTTTGAACGTATAATGTGTAATGTGTTGTAAACATTTCGTTAAAACTTATTTTATAAAGTTTAGCGGATCCTGCACAAGGAAAAAAAAGACTTGAGACAATTAAATTTTGTCATAATATAAATATTTAAAGTATTTTTGTGTAACATATTTTTTTATAATTTATTTTACAGTTTCTTCAGCTTTTTTTTGGGATTGAAAATTTTATTTTTACCAAAATTTTATTTAAAAAACGTATCTTCAAATATGTTCTTATAGATAGATTTTGGTGTGATCTTTTATAGTATGAGAATTATTGGCTTTTTAAATTTCATTCAAATGATATATTATACATTCTTCCGATTTATAAAGATTAAGAGCTCATATACTCAAAACTTATTTTTACAACCGACTTTGTTTATAAAAATGAGCATATCTTAAAATAATATAGATATAAGTATTGTCTTTATATACTGAATTTTATACAACATAAACTTTTATATAACATAAACTACTAAGCTCTAGCATATGTAGCGTGTTAGTTATGACAGCGTAAAATTTTACTTCTATTGAGTTAGAGTTATATAAATAATATTTATATAACTCTAACTCAATAGAAGTAAAATTTTATTTATTAAATATACATTTTTATATTATATATAAAATGTATATATTTTTTGTCTATATCTACAACGGTAGTCGTGTGGCTATGTCGACGCTTAAAAAAAATTCTATTTGAATGAATGTATTCTAATTTTAACAGGTTGTAGCCCGTAGCCTGCAGTCGTGATTGTGTTTATAGTATAATAGCAAACAGAAACTGGGATTTTTAAAAGTAGTATGGTAGCATAATTTGAGAAAAGAAAATAATAATTCGATCAAACGTCAGAAAGTTAATATGGCTGACAAAAGATAGAACGGTTATACCTTACTAATTTCTTTTATCATGCTTGGTAGTCAAGAGTATGTTTAATTTAAAAATGTGTTAACAAAAACAATAAATAATAAAACGTTTCTCAAAAGTATAGCATAAGAAAATTTTAAACAATATGTTTTGCAGACTTGCAATTCAAGTGAAATTATTGCAGTTGTAAAAGTTTTTTGTGTAGAAATAATATATCATATAATTATAAATTCTTCATCTTAGATGTGTTTTAAATAATATTGGTTAGTTTAATACAATATGATATATAATTGGTAAAAAAAAAGTTATAGAAGCAATCTCTAAAAAGTTAGGAATAAAAATAATACGCAAACAGTTAAGAGCGTGCATAAAAATTGTCTGCCAAGGTTCAGCTAAATTACTTTCTGAGAATAACAATCAAGTTACTTAGTTTCAAAATAAACAAACAAATTAGCTGCTATAACCTGCTGTAATGTATGTGTATGTTATTCCCACGACATTCCAATTGGAACAAGGTATACTTCTCTCAGACAATGAGCTGCATCCGATTCTATTTTTAGACTCATTGAAAGGGACCTACGTTTTAACTTCGGCTACGAACGGCTAACTGAGTTATGAGGTGAACTGTTTTTTTTTTAATTTATTTTTTCATGTGGGTCTGGCCAGGGATCGAACTTTGGACCTCTAGTATGTTAGGCTGATAACTAACCTGCTATACCACGGCGGTTCATAATCTGCTACTTTCAGTTTTTTTAGACAGATAAAAATAAGTCGTAGAACAAACATTATTTCTATAATCCTAGAGATAAATTTTCCCCAACAAAAAAGTTATGTCGTTAATCATTTAGTTTCAATTATGTATACACGAGTATGTATTCAATTTTATTAAAACAATGTATGTATTATTTTGTTATTCGATTAAATCACAAAAATGTCATGCAAGCAATTTTCGCAAAGCTGATAGATCTGAACTTCAGAAGTTTATCTTTACGACCATGTCTTTAAAAAAATAAAAATTAAGAATATTTGCAAAGTAAGTTTAAAAATAAATATTAAATTGTGTTATAGGTAGAAGAAGTACAACAAAAATGTTAAAAAAAAACAAGTGGCAAATTGAGCAATTAAATTGAAATTCAATATATGTATAAACATAAATACCTTTATTGCAGTCTGCATTATAACATTTGTCGCATAGTTTACACCTTTTGAACCTAATTGTAGAACTGCTGAATATCCACGCTCTTTTGCTTGGTTTAGATACTCATCAATTTCCTAAATTTTTGATATGATCAGTAAAGGATTACACACAGTTAAGTTTTATACATATTTAAAATTAAGTCCTTACCTGTTCTCGTCGAGTTAGCATTGGGTGAACAAATTTTTTGTATAACGTTGAACTACCTTTGGTAGCAGGCGAAAGTAACCACAATACAATAACTACTTTCACCTCGTAATAAAATGGAAACCAGGAAAGGAAGATGTCGGTAAAAGTTTCAGTACAAGTAAAGAAAGCATAAACAATCCAGTACATCATCCATTTTACCTGAACAAAAATAAAAATCATTATTGTTCTTAACTTGTATATTTGTTTATTAAAATAAGTTTCAATAAAATGACTTACATATTCTTTTACATTCTTTGTGCGCACAGCTTTGTAAGAGGCATAGGCTGGATAAAGAGTGCCAAATGATAATCTGAAAGCAGGAAAGATAATCTTTTCAACGCATGGGCGAGGTGAAATAAAAATTGCAATAATAAAACATATGCAGGCTGTAGTAAGAGTCATATGCGGCAAGGGTATGGTTTGTAATAAATCCAACAGCCGACCAATTGCAGTCAAATTACATACAAAATTTTTGGTATCCATCTCTTGAAAGAGATCCTCATTAGTGTATTCATCAATATAATTTGTGCGTGCAATAGACTTTACACATTTATCTTTTATGCCTACATATACTTCTTCAGGTCTTTTATAATTTGGAACATCAATTTGACTGCACAAAGAATTTTTTGGGTTAACTATAATAAGATCATCGTCAACATGATATTTATAATTATTTTCTTTTCTTAAACGAATATTAGCACTCCTTTCTCCTTTAAACTTGTATTTTTTATATATAGGCCCTTTGGATTTTTGGTCAAAACATTCTTCATCAATATGATACATTATGAATTTAGTACAAGTAGCTGCTTTAGAAGATCCGCAATTTAAACATTACAACTTTAATCAGCTATCAGTTTCTATATTAAAATAGGAACAAACAAATGTTTCCCAATATTTCTGAAGATAAATTAAGTCTTAAAATAGCCAAAACTAAATTGTATAAGCGAAACAAAAGTTAGCCCATCTTGTCGCTCTAAATAAATCATATACATTGTCCGACTTTCATTCTTTCTGAAAAATTAATACAACGCGAACAATGACTAGATGCGTTAAGATCTTAAATCAGCACTGAAAAAATTTTTGAAACTATTGTTTAAAAATATAATATTTATAGCAAACACAACAAGGAGAGAAAAGAGATAAAATTAAATTCATTCGCTTCTGAATGAATCAAACAATTTTAAAATGTGCGCACAAATGTTAAATAAAATGAAAAAAGTGTTGTCTACAATGTAGAATCTACATGCACTTATGTATCTACATAAAGGTGCACCTTATTTTACGAAAGTGCGAAATTGAATGGTAACTTCCCCCAGAAATGTTCGACGCAAAATAAAAATATGCTGTATAATTTTTTTTTTTCAAAATAGCATAAGGGAAACACGTACTTGTATGGAATTTAAAAAAATTGCGCATCATATTTTTGTATTACGTAGAACATTTCTAGGGGGAGTTACGGTTCAACACATTCGTTCGCACATTCGTAAAATAAGGTGAACCCTAATGTACATACTGTTCATTTACATGAAGAATGCCACAACGCAAACAACTTCGTAAAAGTTTTAGTTGTTTTTTTTTAAATTTTGAATATAAAAATGTTTAGCTGGCGAAATATTTAAGGTCTTAAGGTGATTTGGGACGCTGAATCCAAATCTGATATATATATATATATATATATATATATATATATATATATATATATATATATATATATATATATACATATATATGTATATATTAATAGGTGTATAACTTTTTAAGATATAAAATTCTTACTTGGTCTATCAAATCGTTATTATATTTTAATATTTTAGATCTAAGGTTTAGTTTTATTAAAGAATACTTTTAAGACCATTCCTGATCAATTTTCGCGATGTGCTTCAGTGAAATGTTTTTACATAAAACGTTCGCGTTCTCAGCTAATAAAGAGATGTTTGACAAACTTTTGATGCAAGCGGCCAAAAAATATGGAATATAAAAAGTGGCGAAAACAAACATCAAATTTTGTCAGCCATTAAGTAGTATTAGACGAAATTAAAATTTATATGGTAATGGATTCATCCCCAAAGTATGGTGTCTATTTCGTAGAACAACGGCTTGGGTCCAAATGTTGAAACAAATAATGAAGAAGACGAAGTATGAAAAAAAACGTGAATGCTTCAATCAAATACGTTTAGAAGCGCAAACTTATTATTTTCAGTATAGCTGAAGTCTTGCAATTTAAAAATCTGTAATTAGATTTTCCTAATTCCTAAGAGTACAAAAATTATTCGAGTTGAAAGTCGGTTTCAAAGGAATTAAAACTGTTTGATTTATGACCATATACATTAGGGTGGGTCTGATCGACTTCTAATAGTGAAATTATATGGCCAAATTATGTCAAATGTACAAAATATTCTTGATTTATTTGAGCCCGCGCAACGGGCCCAAAGTTTTTGAGCTCACTTGCATGGACAAATATTAAACTATTTGCACTTTTTCTACATTTTGTCCATGTAGAATTTATTTGTAAAAGAAAAGATAATGGATAAACCACACACGTTGCGGTAGTTGGTAAAATTTTACACTGTTGTAAAGCTGATCGCAAAGTTCGTGTGGTCGTTGTATGTAAGTTGGGGTTGGTTGTACAAAAGATCAACAAATTTTGATTTTTTTGCAAGTTGTACAACAAAATTGAAACGTTTGTGAACAAGTATATTCAATATTATTCAGTTTTGTTCTTCATTTTCATACTGACAGCGGAGAAGTGATCATCTACTCTCTTTAAAAAACCTCATCAATTAAAGCACAAACAGCCATCTTTACTAACACCTTCTCCTTTTAAAATAAAATTGTATATTGAAATTGTACTGAAGTTGTATTGTTCGTAAGCAAAGAGCACAACTCGATTATAATTGAAGTTGTACAAACAGTAGCAGGGTGTATGGCCTGAATAAAAGTAAACTAATGCAACTTTCCTTGAAGTCATACAAATAAAACCGTTTTAGAGATATTGCGATTTCTCCCCTAAAATTCGTGTCCTTGACAACACGTCTTAGAATAAACCGCAAAAAAAGTACTTGGGACAAAATAAATAAAACTCAAGAAAATTGAGGTCGATATCTTAAACTATTTCTCCGTACCTTGTGTTCGAATTTGGCGAATTTCGCAATTTGAGTAAATGTTTTATAAATATTATTTATGTTTAATTTTAATAATGTTTATATGGAATAAAGTAATCCATACTATGGAAAATATAAATAGGTTTTCTTCTTAAAAATTGAGTAGACTTAACCCTTTTTTCCGGGGTCAAAGGTGAAAAGTTTATTAATTTATTAGAGGATTTTAATAAATATACTTAATAGTAATTATTTTGTACTAAGATTAAGTTTTTTTATTTAAAAAAATATTTTAACCCTTGGCACTTTGTTCAGCAAATTTTGATTGACAAGTATATAGTTTGACACTAAAATTCATTTTTTTTATTATAAAAAATATTTTAACCCTTTAAGTACGTAATACCCCTTTAAATACGTAATATTATTAAATTATTAAAGAATTTTAATAAATAATTAATTATTTTACACTCAGATTAAGTTTTTTATTTAAAAATAATTATTTTTTGCCCCTAATGCCTTAATAGACATGGGGACAAAAATTACCCAAAATTTTTTGTCACTTTTTCCAGCGACTTTTGATAAAAGGCATTAAGTAAATACTAAGATTAAGTTTCTTTATTAAAAATATTAACCGTAAAAAAATATGGGGACAATGTTGTCCCAATTTTTTTACACTTTTTGGATTAAAATAGTGTTTATAATAAAAAAAAAAACAAGTAAGACTGCTATGTTCGGCTATGCCGAACCTTCACCAATGGTGTTGCAAAAGTAAAGTACAGAGTGGAAAGAGTTTTAAGTCAATTACAAGTATGTATATTTCTGAAAATACTACGAAAATACTAATATATGTATATATAAGTGAAAAATACAAAAAATATATAAGTGAAAAATTTAATATGTCCAAAACAAATTACTTAAATATTTGCCATCGGAGGTTCAGCATTTGATTATCACACCTTCATTGTCATCCGAAACACCATAAGTAAGTCATCATCATGAATTCAGTGAATATTCTACTGAATGGTAGAGCGATGATAACTAATCTTATGATGGTGATTAGTTTGCAGGTTTATATACATATACGTTACCTAAAATGCAAAAGGGCGTAACTACACTTCTAGTTTTTTTTAATGGAGAAGCAAAAAAAGTTATAACTTTTAAACTACAAGAAATATTAAATCCAAATTTTATAATTGGGTCAACAAGCCACCAACAAAAACTCTAAAAACTAAAATGAAAAAAAAAACGTTTAGTTTTTGAGCAATTGCGAAAAAGCAAAAGGGCTTAACTACAAGTTGAATATTTTCTGAAACCAAAAGGGCTTAACTCCCATACAGATTTTGGGCAAAAATTTAAACCTTTCAAAATGCATAAAGCTTTTGTCAATAATATAGAGACGGGCCTTCAAAATAGTAACAGTTTATTTTCGAAACACAATTTAATGTTAAAAAATAAGTTTCAAATAATTTAAAATAGGATATACAGAGGTTTTTTAAGAGTTATTTTAAAAATAACCCCGTAACTTTTAAAGTTAAAAATACTTAGGTGAAATTTCATATAGCTAGAACAGAGAAGCTTTACAGTTGATCTGTAGACGAACAGGCCAATCTTAGTCTCGGATAATATTTTATATGATAAGCAAAAAACATCATAACTTTTTAACTAAATAAAATATTATTTCCAAATTTTAAAATTTGGTCAACAATGCAACAGCAAAGACATTTCTGAAAACTTAAGTGACAAAAAAGAGTAATTTTTAAGTATTTGCGAAAAAACAAAAGTGCTTAACTACAAGCTGAATATTTTCTGAAACCAAAAGGGCTTACTACAATAAAAATTTTGAACAACATTTCAAACCTTTCGTTTTTTGTCATAAAATCGCTGTTTTTAATCGTATATGATCAATATATAAATATATTTATTTAATAAATATCATACTTCTTGTATTGTAAATAATAAAATTATTTTTAAAAGAAATAATATTTATTTTGTGCATTATCTTGAAATTTCTTGGTAAACAACATATTTAAGATTTTTCTTTCTTAAAATAGCTTAATATATCGGGAATATATATGAACAGTAAAAATAAGTGAATAAATAATTTTGTCGCTTGTACTCGTCGAAACACTGTGCGCGGGCTCCTATCCTAAAAATAAATCAATAATATTTTACACGCTTCCGATTGACATAATTTGGCCATAGTTTCACTATTAGAAGTCGATCAGAGACAAAAGTCAAAAAACGACCCACCCTAATATACATATATATACTAGGGTGCACCTGATTTTACGAAAGCGCGAAATTGAGCAGAAATTTTATACATAACATAAAAACAGAATTAAATTAAATTATAAAAAATAACTTAAGTAGCTTTATTTTAAGTTATCTACATTGATTCCATGAAGTAGTTTTAGAGTTATTGCAATTTTCCCCCGAAAATTCGTGTTCTTGACGACACGCCTAAGAATATGCAGCCAAAAAAAATTATTTAAGGATAAGTAAATATCAAAGTAAGACGTGATTTACAATTCTATGACCTGTAAGTACTAAATAGTTGAATTTGTTAAAATATAACCGAATTTATATAACTTTTTTCATATTAGAAAAATATAGTATTTTCTCAGGTCGGTTTCAGAAATCAATTTTTAATTTTTTGAAAATTTTGTTTAACAAATATTATAAAGACTGTCTCGATTAAAATTGATACTTTAATTTTAGCAAATAATTCAGCAACCCTTGATATTAGAAATTAAAAACATAATTAAATTTTTTCTAGGCACATGTAAAAAACATACGAACAATGGTTAAACGAAAAATTTTCAAGTAAAAACAAATTACCATTAAAGAAGAAATTATTAGAGAAAAAATTCTGTACACAAATCTAAACAATCCTTCAGCAACGTATAGCAAAATAGCATGAGAAGTAGGAACGTCGGAATCACAGTCAAAAGGGTAATGGGTCGCTACAAGAAAGGGTTGGGAATCCAGAGAAAGCCTGGAAGTGGCGGAAAATCTGGCCCGCGAAATAAAAATTGGCAAAAACCATACAACTTAATTTTGTTCGAAACCCTATGCTACAGTAAATGAAAGAAGTGTACAAAACTTAATGAAAGGTGTTAAGCGAAAAGTGAGAGTATTTTATGAAAATTATATCTATATTTTAAGAATTGGAAGATACCATGAATTAATAAAAGCTTTACGAATTTTAGTTCAAATGCTCAATCGGACGAGGGGAGGTTTAAAATATTTGAAAAAAGAAAAAATACTTAATATATATTTATAAAAATGCATTTGGATTCAAATTCGTTAATGTATTTTTAATATTCCGCTATTTTGCTATAGAAAATAAAAAAAAATAATTTTGACTTTTGACCCCGGGAACAGTTCAAAAAATTGTTAGTACGATAACTGCATAGTCCAACGACAATGTTTTGGGCACCAATCTTCCCGTTTTCTGGGAGATTGGAACAATTTTCGACAAATTGTTCAACCGTATTTTAATCGATATTTTTCTAAATGTTTTAAAAATTGATTTTTCTAGAGATCGAACAATTTGCTTAATCTTGACTTCAAATACATTTTTAAGCAATAGCTTACGATGAAGACAATTGGAAAGCGCCAGATCTGTATCTAAAATTTGCTGCAAAAAAGTACATCAACATTAAAACAGCCAGTTGATGATGTATCACAACAGATTATTTGTACCTTGTCAATGAGAATTTTTGAACCTGGAAAGCCTAGATTGTAATGGGGCGGCACAATCGGACCCCAAATTAGGGCACCTCGGATATATAATTGTCATTTACCAACCGTAACAAATATATAGGTCAAGCTCTACAAAAAACATCGCTACATGAAGTAGTTTAGAAGATATTCGACTTAAAAAAATAAAATTTTCAATTTTGTCCCATACTCTGACGATTTTTTTACTAATATCTGATCTACATATTAACCGATTTTCTTGATTTAAAGTTTTCTAAAAAAAAAACTAAATTTTAAATATTTTACGAGCAAGAAGTAATATTAAAAAAATAAACCATTGAAAAAGCAAATAACACTTTTGGTAGAAAACATAAAAACAGCCAACATTTTTGTTGAATTAACATTAATAGATTTTGGATTAGAAAAATTATATACAAATATATTGCGATGGTATATAACTTTGTAAGCAAAGAAATTGTGGATTTTCTGAAACAATAGGTCTATGTCATGAATAATTTTCACAAGTCACTTATATGCTGAAATCAAGTTTGATGAGCTCCTAGATGGCATACCGACATAACATATATGTATAGTATAGGAAATTTTTCAAAAATTTACTTTTTAAAGGAAAATTTTCAAAAATTTACTTTTTATAGAAAATTTTTCAAAAATTTACTTTTTATAGGAAATTTCTTAAAAATTTACTTTTTATAGGAAATTTTTCAAAAATTTACTTTTTTTAGGAAATTTTTCAAAAATGTAATTTTTTTTAGGCAATTTTTCAAAAATTTACTTTTTTTAGGAAATTTTTCAAAAATTTACTTTTTTTATTAAATTTTTCAAAAATTTACTTTTTATAGGAAATTTTTCAAAAATTTTTGAGCCTATCAATAACATGTTTATTTATTTATATTTTTGGCTTAAACTTACTGAGCAGACAAATTATATGATGAAATTAAAAGTGGTTGGGCAAATAATAGGGGACATATAGGATACATTAATAAAATGTGTTTAATATTAATAATTTTGAAAAATATTCAATATTTTTCTTTTATGTACAGGCCTTTTGTCTACATTATTATATATAATTTGTAAATAAAATACTGAAAATCCATTAGAAAATTTTCAAAACTGTGATATCATGTTCAAGCGGCCACCACCTGTGTAAATGTATTGCTTACAGAATTTCCTTAAAAACAAAGTATCGTTAATTTTTTTTCAATCGAATCCTAAAAATTTGACTCAAAAACGTGTTGGCTAACAAAGAAGGCTGAAAATGCAACGCCACGCCTTTAACTTAGATATGGCCTTCCAAATTTTTTATTTTTGAGAAATTGAGAAAATTTCAAATAGAAATGAGAAATTTTCACTTGTAATTGAGAAATTTGCATTTGAAAATGAGTTTTTCATTTGAAACTGAGAAATGTGTAATTGAAAATGAGAAATTTCTATTTGTAATTGAAAAATTTTTATTTTTAATTGAGTTTTCCATTTGAAAATGAGAAATTTTCATTTGTAATTGAGAAAATTCCATTTGAAATTGAGTAATGTGTACTTGAATATGAGAAATTTCCATTTGTAATTGAGGAATTTTCATTGGGTTTTTCGAATTTTCAAATGAAAATTTCTCAATTTCAAATGGAATTTTCTCATTTTCAATTACACATTTCTCAATTTCAAATGGAATTTTCTCAATTACAAATAAAAATTTCTCATTTTCAAATGGAAAACTCAATTTTAAATAAAAAATTCGTAATTTCAAAAGGAAATTTCTCATTTTCAATTAAACATTTCTCATTTTCAAATGGAAAACTCATTTTCAAATGAAAATTCTCATTTTCAAATGAAAATTTCTCAATTCAATGTGGAAATTTCTTATTTACAATTAAAAATGGTGTAGTATAAAAAACGAATCGGTTATTCGATAGACAAGGATAAAGTTAAATTGGATACTTTAGAGTGTTGGCTATAAACTACCATCAAAATTTAATCAAAATTATAAAATTAACAAAAATCATTTTTGGCTGCTTTTTTTTTTTTTTTTTTAAATCTTTTGATTTTAAGTCGCAGGTACAGCTAAGTCGTTAGAGATATCGATTTAATTCATTATTTGCTAATCTGCAGGGTGTTTTTACTTTTGACCCCAATAATCCCAATACAAGTTTTATTTAGATCGGACATCGGGAAAGCGTGACGACTTGACGCCAAAGTTTTGACATGCTATGTCAAAAATTAGAAATTAAAAAAATTGTCCAATTAGAATACATTTTCAAAAAGTGTTTAACAGCATGTCACTGATAATTAAATGGGCACTCTAGTGTATAAGCATATTTTATATAAAAATCATTAGCTTAGAATTAAAAATTGAAATTTACAATTCAAAATTTAAAGAATTAAAATTTTAAGAAAACTTAAAAATGTTTTCGTTTTTATTCCTCTTTGTCAGTTTTTCAATATAAGCAAAACAAACTAATGAAGATAAAACTGAAAAATTAGGTAAATCTAAATGATCAATCAACTGTTTATTGCAAGTATTTCATTCGCACACTACAAGTCTGTGGCGGCAATTCAATTAGAGTAGGAGGGATAGTTATATGTATGTATAAGTCAGCCTTATTGGAAGCGCCTTTTTAATACATTTGCAATAGGAAGAGTGTTCCTATATGGCGTATAGTACAATATATCTATACAAAATATAGTTACCGTACAGTAGGCTTTATTTATGGAAGTTTATTGACAAAATTCAAAAAATGAGATATTAAACAATTTTTTTTAAACTGCATTTAAAAAAAATTAATTGGTCATTGAAGTTTAGTATTTTGACGATATATCGTTGTTTATGGACCGATTTTAATTAAATTTAATAGCGTGCTGCGATTCCTAAAATCTGTTGGGAAATTTCCTAAAATCTGGTGTATAGTTTGTCTGGGTACACCCACCAGAACCTCCACAAACTTGATTTCAACAGACAGATAGACGGCGATTCTGAGTCGATCGGAATAATTTTAATGGGGTCTAAGACGAATAATGAAAGAATTACAAACTGATTGACAAACTTATATTACCCTTTCACCTATTGGTAAAGGGTATACAAATCGGGTTATATATAAAATAGATATTAGTAAAATCAATCGGTGCAGTATGGTACAAAAATTAAAAATTTTAATTTTAATAAAACCGTAAGAGATAGGATATGTATTTGTTACATATTATGATTCCTCAAATCGGTTGGAAAATAACAATTATATATAGTTTTAAGTGATTTATGAGTCTGGGGTGACCTACTTTAGGGGCCGATTGCACCGTCAGTTTTAAACATTTCATTACGCTGTTAAAATTGTGGTAATTGCGTTTTTTTTTCATTTTGATTAATATTTTATTATAAACGAATATAAGTTTCAAGTCAAAAACACAAAAATAAACAATTTTTTCAAATGCTTTGTGACTGACAATAGATCTGGCAATTTTTTGTGTACAACTATCTGACAATCGTGTGAACTGACAATTTATTGTAAGCTGAGATTGTCAGCTTAATTAATTGTCAGACAATTTCTGACAATGAAATTAGCAGCTTCATTCAGACAGAGACAGTAATGATACTTTAAGTCTTGATTGTGAGAATGTATTCTATATAAATAGGGGTATATCCGCTGTTTTCTCTTGGGAATCCTCATTGAATAAAACTTAAGGAAATTTTCAAGATATCCTTAGTAGAGTCGTAAAGACGTTCAAACTTCGCACCGCAATGCTTGTACCTTTTAACAATTTTCCTCTCCTTAGTATTGAGTAGCTTAGGATACCCATTGGCAATCTTATTGGCTACTGTAGTGCTTTACCTCTTTGAATGAAACTTAAGGAAACTAAATTAATTCAAACTTAACCGCGCTAGACTGTGCTTCTTGACTAAAATTTGCAAGATTTGCAATCTTTATGAGAAAGGCCACTCCTAATTGGCTACTGTAAAGCTTTCATCTTCACCTCATTGAATAAAACTTGAGAATAATAAGATATTCTTAGTAAATCCTTACGTTTGTTAGAAATTATCCACGCTTCACCAATTTCCTCTAATTAGCTTTGAGTAGCTTAGGATCTCTTTTGGCCTTCTTATTCTTACACCGTCGTTTCTTTTCTATTTTATGGTATTAAAATGTTTTTACTCGAGTAACTCGATTACTCGTGGAAAATTACTCAAATAAATTTTTATTTGAAATAAGCCATTTAAATTTACTCAGGCTATTAATCGATTAATCCGATTAATCGAGCAAACATTACTCGAGTAAATCATTAAACATAATTTCTTGCTCAAAAAAGATCAATCAAAACAATATTATTCTTAATAATATTATTTGGATTCTGCAGCATTAATTTCCATGGTAAAGATGTGATCCTACAAGCACGGAGTATGTCGAACGTACTGAACGTCTAGTTGGGGTCTATACATTCTAGAGCCGATCAGAGGTTAAAAGTGAGATAGATTGTGGACACAATAGAATTGACCTAGTGGCTTAAATTTAAAATAATCGCTTTGGTATGAGAAAAACATTTTTTTAAATCTAAAAAATGCAAGGGTCCATATATAAGTTGAGGTATAAATTAGGAAGCAATCCGGCTTATTTTTTTTACTTAAACTTACTTACTTTTTTTTACTTAAAGAAATATGTATGCAGGTCAGTGAATAGAAATTTGACTCAAATGATTAAATTGTCTATTTTAATGACCCCGACAAATCATATTTTTTGGAAAGGATAACAAATTTGGGAGTCGTTGGACTAAGTATTCAATTTTTTGTTTAATAAAAAAAAAGACGGAGTTATTACCTTGCCCTCGTATTACGGAATTTTATGATTTGATAAATAACCTCAATTTAAATTGATAAATAACCTTAATTTGTACTTGGATTAAAATATATTTATATACTATTTACATATTTGGTCATGGTAATTTATTATTACTTACATTATGAGTCGCGATAACAAAGCGCTTATCATTGTGATGATCTAATTTGTTGTGGTCCGATTAAGATGTATTGATGTGGTTAGTTATTTCCGGTTCATTAAAAGTTTTATATAATGAAACATTAATAATTAATACTTTCTGGTTTCATTTATCTAAAAAAAAAAAAGAGTTTATTTCAATATTAAAGATAAACATAGACCAAAAAGGCACAAACATATGTATATAGTAATTTTTTTCCGCGAATTTCACGTCCTTAGCGACTAACAAATATAAATTTACCCCAAACAAGTAAGAAAGTGCTATAGTCGGACGATACCCTTCACCACTAAGGTCAAAGGTGTTCTTTTTCCTGTTAAAGAGAAAGTGATTATAAGCCTACTGGGTATACGACAAATGAGTTCTATGCGTTACATACATCAGCACAAACTTATAATACCCTGGTGAAGGGTATAAAAATATTAGATTTATTTATATATATATATATATATATATATATATACATATATATATATATAAATATATATAATTCAATGTTCGTATTTATTTTTTTTTAATAAAAAAACACTTAATCTTGCCAAAAACAATTATTTTCATGCTTTTTTATTAAAATTCGCTAATTATTACTTGATATTTCGTAATCTCGCTATGAAAATTTTAAGGAAATCCAAATTTTGAACTTTGACTTCGGTAAAGAAATGGTTAACCTCGTCCAATATTAAAAAACCTTTTAGCTTAGATTTTCCATAAATTAAGCACAATAATAATAAATTTGTAATATTTGTTGAACAAAATTTTCGAAAAATTAAAAAATTATTTTTGAAATTGACCTGTGAAAAATGTACCATTTTCCAACATGGAAAACACTAAGTAAATTCGATGATATTTAAGCAAAACTGAACTATTCAATATTAACGAGTCATTTAATTTTCAGGAGAAAAATGGAATAACTCCAAAACTACTTCATGGATTTTTGTTGACTATTTGAAATAAAGCTGTGTTAGTTTTCATTAATATTCCATTATTTTTTCTTGTAAAAATTGTTTATTTTTGGTTGAAATTTCTCAAAGATTATATGTAAATAACCCATTTTTCGCCATACAAATGGGCTCTTAAACTTTGGACCCGATGCGCGTCCATAGAACGTTGTCCGAATCGGCTCAAATTTTCAGAACTTAACTATTCCGTTGAAAAAGCTATATAACTTTCATACAAAAAATTGTCACCCTAATGTATATGTATGTATAAATATTACATACCTATATATTTATACATACATATACATTAGGGTGACAATTTTTTGTGTATAACGTACACCAGTTAGTTGTCAAACTAAGGAACTGTAAAATATTGACATTATCGACAGTTTGATTTTGGAAAATCGCAACAAAAGAAAAAGTCGGAAATGCCAAAATATTATCCTGACACCAATCTTTAAGAACACAAACCGACCCAAAACCACATTCTTGAGTTAATAATTAAGTGGAATCTGGAACAAACATTATAATTAGAACAAGTTCGATCTCTAGAGATATGAATTTGAATAAACAAAATGGGAGCCAGAACTCTCCTGATCCGAACCTGATTTCTCTCTAACCGAACTCATGTATCGTTGGCTTGATGCAAGATCCAAGCTTAATTTTTTTCGGATTACGCAAATCTCCCACCGCCCGAACGGTAATCACAAGAACCATGACAGCATTAACATCAACAGCACAGCAGTCCGAATTCCTGTGGTGACATTAATTCTTCAGTTCAACTGCAATGACCTCCAAGGCAAAATTTCTAAAAAAACGCGATTTATGATCCAGGAGACAAAACTTAACAGCTCCAGTCTGCATAGATGTAACCGGTACAAAGTACAACGACCGCAATTATGATTATGGACAATTGCGCCTGTTTCCGATATAACCATTGCAATAACTGTTCTGATTAACTGGGTAAACTGGCGCACAGTTGTGTCTCTAGCTTCAGACCATCTGTCCATTTAAACTAGAGCCTTTTTACTTCGACAGCACATGCCACAACTGTCGCAAATAAATTGCGATGTAGAAACAAGGTCCTTAAGCACTAGCCCGCAGAACTTGGGGAATGAACAAGAAACCTTCCTGTCTATCTATAAACGGCAAATTATGCGGCTCCGCTGTAGTCAGCTTCGCTAAGTTGAGAAATATCCAATGCTGCCAAAATGCAGGCCTAAGAACAGTAACAAGCTGCCTACAAATTACTTCACCACAACATGAGGTAGCAAAAGTCCTTCCGGTAAATGATCACAACATTATGCTGTCTCAGTAGTTCTTTTTGGGTTGTCATCGGAGAAATCATCTAAACTCTTACATCACACAGTTGGCATTTTTCCCTAGGCATGTGCGGAATTATTTGTCGTCTATACGGTGCCGTATATACGACACCAACTCTGCGATTTCAAGTTGTCGCTTAATGTTATATTAGGAGGTCGCCCATAGCAGAGAAATTATCTTGCCGAGAAAAACAAAACAACATATTTTGGTTCCGTATAGACCGTACCACCCCCAACGTATGCCCAGCTTGTGGTCAGGTTCCTCATGATACGCCCACTATACCGCCAACCCTGCTTCACTTAGTCCTGAGGATTTGTGGACTCGCCCAGCGGAAGTAGCACAATTTCTTGGTCTCGATCTCCAAATAGATCCCACGAAACAAAAAATTAATAACATTGCAAATGTCAGAGCTGTTACAACAACAACAACTAAGTAGATATATATATTACATTTTCATAGACAAACTCAGAATTCTTCTTTTTAAAAGTTTAACATTATGTTTTTACGAATTAAAAATCGGAACATCAGTAGAAGAGGATTTAGGCTTTTAAAGCATTTTTTAAAGACATGTCTATCGGTAGCACAGTGGGCTCTACAGTTGAACAAATTTGTCTATCTCGGAAACGTATAACTTTCGAAATTTTGGTCAGATCCAAAAGGTTCTTACATTTTCAAAAAATTCTAAAAAAAAAATATTAAGAAAAAACGTGCTTACTGTTCTTATAGTTTAAGAAATATTTGACTGCATTTTTCATGACTTCTGGCCTTATAAATCTACTTATGTAGGACGAAATTTTGTTTATAATATACTCTAAGTTTGCTGATAAATTTCTAAATAAACTGTAAGAAAAAAATTTATTATTTAAACATTATAAGACAGAAAAAAGACAAAAAAAAATTGAAAAGTGTACACTTTTGTATTCAAAAATGTAAATTAAAACTTCACAACTCGTTCTGAAATCTATATTTCTGAATTAAATAATATATCAGTCTATACAGTACTAATATATATCGTCACCTGAAACGCAAAAGAGCATAACTACACTTCTAGTTTTTTTTTACAGGAGAAGCAAAAAACGTAATGACTTTTAAACTACCAGGAATATTAAATAAAAATTTTGGAATTGGGTCAACCCATGAGCAATTGAGGAAGAACAAAAGGGCTTAACTACAATTTGAATATTACAAATTTTGAGCAAAAATTTAAACCTTTCAAAGTGCAAAAAGTTTTTATCAATTATATAGACACGGGTCTTAAAAGTAGTAACAGTTTATTTTCGAAACATAATTTAATGTAAAAAGATAAGTTTTAAATATTTATAATAAGATATACAGACGGTTTCTTTAAATTTTTTTCAGTAATAACCTCGTAACTTTTAAACGCTTAAACATACTTAAATGAAATTTTATATAGTTAGAGCCATGATACAAGTACAAGGTAGTTCCAATAGTCTTACTAAATTTTTAATAAGGATTTTTGAAGTTAAATTTTTGTATTTGCATTTGAAAAACATTGCCACTTTTTAAAAATATTGCATTTTATTTGATGGAGTTTTGTTTAAAATATGTAATGAACAAAATTATACAAAATTTCTTAAAGATTGGAAACATATTACTCTTACGATCCATGACTAAGATGACTGATCTTTTCACTATTCTTCTTTGAATTGGTGGCTTACTAAAAATTGGTTCCAAATTAGTTTTTATAAATACGATTTTCTACATTCCTCAACAGCTTTGAATATCGAACGGCATCCAATTTATATACCATTATAAACACGTTTTTGACCTTGTAATTGTTATAATGGTTGTCCAGGAGTACTACTCTATGTTCCAGGCTCTCTTGTATTCAATATTTAATAATTTTTTTGATATTAATATTGAAGAAAAATAATTTAAATGAAAAAATTAATATGCTTCAAAAATATTCAATATTTACAAAATTGAAAACAAATCTAAACACATATGGTAGCTTTATTTTTCACAAATGTCATAATTTTTAAATTTAATAGTGACAATAGAACTACCGTGTACATATATCTTGATTAGAACAGAGAAACTTTAGAATTGGTTTTCATTTTTGTATTAAGAATGTCAGTTCTGATCATAGTATAACATAGTATGTTATCAGCTGTGAAATTTAAACATAGTGTTATGATTAAATTTAATTAATTCACACATATATTTTCTGTGTGAATTCAACATAGGTAAAAGCTCACCTCACCTGTCAAAAAATATAAATATAAACAAATTTTTGTTTATTTTAAAATTATTTTTTTTTAGTAAAAAATTTGATAAAAGGGTAACTAAGTGTTATTTTAAATCGCTAAACAAGATCAACTGAAAGACAGATTAAAACTCTTCTCAACAAGAAAGATTGATTTGTTCTTTCTTTAAAATGCATGCCTTCAAAACATATACAAAATGTGTGTCAAGAAAAGTTCTCTATGTCCACGGAAGAAACTTTGTCTGATAGATACGATGCTACTGCTGCCGAAGAGACGAAGAGGTGGCCGCTCATGCGACACGCCTTGGAAATCGCTACACAATCAAAGTATTGTCCATCGCTGGTAATTACTGTTTCCCATCTTTCGTAGCGAAAGACAGGAAGTAGCCCAGGACTAGTAGAAGCTATATTGGATATGTCAAGAATCAGCCCGAAATCGGAGATATACATTTTTAAAAATTAGCATTTTTCATATATATCTATAATATTAATACACAAGCACCCATTTATTATCCCCTTTTACGCTTCAATTATACACTCATTTCTGGAAAATTTTATACCATTTGAAAGATATTTTTCCGTAGATCAGACGAATCTATATTTTATTAAAATCGGTTCAGTTTTAAAAAATCGATTTGGTATTTAAAAATCTTACTAACACAATAAAGAAAACTCACATGCATATGAAATTCACTATTAAGAATCAAACAAAAGAAATTGTATGCAAACGTTTTTATAATTTTTGGTGAGTGATGAGAATTAAAGAGTACATTTGTGGGGAGTAGTGGTAGACAAAGACAAAAATAAAGAGTATTTTATTACAGTTAAATAAATGTTTTTGTTTTGTAAAATAATAGCAACAAAAATTATTGGTATTGTTTTTATTATTTGTGGTGAGGGAGTGAAAGACAAAATTAGTATTTTGAAAGATTTGACAAAAAAAGTGCATAAAATGTAAACTTTCAAATTTGAATTATTTGAAATTAAAATTTTATGGAATTTTGTTTTTTGTGTTGGTTTATTGGGATAAAATCTTCAAGTGATTGAGGGATAAATATTGTGTTAAAAAATTAAATAGTATTGCAGGGAAGGGCACGCATGAGGTCATTAAGAGCAATTTTACAATGCCAATATTTTTAAGAGTCACAGTAGTAAAGAGTTGGATAAGAACATTGTGACTTATACCCAAAAAGGATGTTACCGATTAAAAAACAGTCTTTTGAAGGAAAGTTTATAATAATTACAGATTATTATCAAGAAAATGAATTAAATGATCGGTCTGAATCAAATGTAAATTCAAAACTGATTAATGTTTAGAAAATGTTATAATATCAGGAAGGAATATTAAAAGGCAAATCTTGCATTGCGACTGGAATGGTTTTAAATTGTAAGCTTCTATAGATTCCAAGTACTTCGTGGTTCTCGCAGTTAATTATGCAGTAAAATGATAATAAATTTGAAATATTAGGATCTTTGTTAAAAAGTTCAATAAGATTTCTCCATCATTTTTGTCAGTCCGTTAGTAACGCTTACAAGTTTATCTGTTTATCAAGTTGTTTTGATAAGAGGTACTAAGTCTAACACTTTTTCCTTCTCATTCACTTCTGAAGATGCAAAAACGGTTTATTATGGAATATCTTGAATCAGTAAACTCTTCGAGAGCTACACAATTTTTAATTATAGTTTTGCCAATTTGGCCAATTCGACGCTCTATTGTGCGGAGTAACATAGAAATCAATGAGATCAATTTTCACATATCCGTTTAGCCCGAGCAATTTTAAAAACTTGCTACATCGACACTGTCATTTTTGACTTAAAGCTCTGATTGTGATGTGTTTTTTTTTTTTTTAAAGAAGTAGCACTCAGGCAAATACTACCTATACAATTGCATATAGAGTATATATGAATTGGGTAACCTTCATTGGAAAGGGGATAGTAGAGAAGAGAAAGGTGATGAAAGGGAGAGATAAAGCAACACTGTACTTGCACATCATATCTATTTTTAGAACAGTGAAGTTGCGCCATTTGTTGTTATTTAGACGCATTTTTTTGTTTTACAGCTAATTTTATTTATTTTTCGTAGATGGCGTGTTATTGCTGTAGGCTTACCGCCGATGGAAGATGCTGAGGTAACTAATAATTTAAATTCTGTTATCATTGACTCCCAGTGGAGCCTAGGGCCTTAAATTTAATAGAAATAAATAATTACAGAAATTGTTGTTCCCGAGACCGGGGATCGAACCCGTACTCAATGTGATATTACGTGCTAACCAACTAAGCCACAGCACGGGAAATTTGTATTCACAATGAACTAGATGACGGTCGATTGTGTCGACCGCAGGATACGCTAGTTATATGAAAAATACCTAAATATTTATATGACTGTAATATAATGTAAATAAATAAATACCTATAATTCTAATTGGAACAGGAATACTTCTGTCAGACAATGAACTGCATCTGATTCTATTTTTAGACTTACTAAAATGGATCTACGTTTTAACTCCGGCTCCGAACGGCAATTGCATTAGTTAGAGAAGTTTTACATAGCCTAATAATCAATAACCAGTGGCTAGCTGAGTTATGAGGTGAACCGCCGCTTTTTTTAAAAAAATATTTTTTTTCAAGTGGATCTCACTCAAAAGTATATAAAATTTCCTTTCATTGATGTACAACATCTCTACCTTATCTTAATTTGGTAGAATAATATTGTTTAAAATTCTACCGAAATATAAATTTTTTAACAATTTTTCACAAATGTAAAAAACTTTCAGATCGGACCAAATTTGCGAAAGTTATTGGCTCACTGTGCTGCTGATAGATACGTCCTTTAACAATGTTATTAAAGCCTAACTCCTCTTCCGTCCAGTAGTATAAACAATGCTGAATTAATACAAGAAAACCTCTTATGCACCACTGAGCAATATTGCAAAGAAATGCTTGCATTATCCTTCTTAACAGTTGGACCTACAGTTACCACAGTCACACGATCTCAATCCTTTCGAAAATTTGTGAATGTATCAAATAAGAAAAATGGAAATTAATAATGGAAGAATTACCTACAGTTTACCCAAAAAAGAAAGAAAGCTAGTGGAATCGATGAATAGAAGCCTGCAGACTGTGATAAAATCAAAAGACAGTCAAACTAAGTACTAATTTTATTTTAAATAATTTTGACTCTTAAAAATATTCTTAGTAATAGCATTCATATAAGAAATTCTGTTTCATATTTTCCTAAATTTGTTGCTATTGTGGGAACTTTGCCTTTGTTTTTAGAGAATATACTTTATTAAATAAAAATATAAAATGTTTAATTATACCATAAAATGGATAATAAATAATAAATCAATCTTAAAATATTGAAGTCAAAAGTGTACACTTTCTTTTGACGCTGACTATATGTATTATTTTGACTTTTTAAATCGATTTATAGAATTTTTTTTGTATATAACAAGTTTTGAGACTGCCAAATTTATAATATCTATTATGCTATGCTGTTGAATATTAATTTATACTATTAAGGATATCAAGTGCAACGAGTGCTCAGATATGTAATTGAATTTATTTTTACCTGGTAGTTTTTTCACCTTCACATTAAAATAGTAATCGATTTGTTCATAATTTTAAATAGAAATATCCACAAACTGCATATGTAGCACCAATATTTACATTGAAGGAGTTTTAATAATGTGTTTTATTTTTTATTTGAAAACTTTTATTTTAATGAAAAATCATTACAACGGAACATTTTTCTTCAAATCCACTAGAATTATACCAATAACAATTTATTCTGAAAAGTTACCCCAGTACACAAAGAAACCAAAATAAAACAATAAAGGTACAGTGATGTAATTTATAGCAATAAGCAAAATCAGAGTTGCGTTTAACAATAAATGACATTGTTTTTCCCATTACTCAATATATACACCAGACATAACATTTATTTAATGTAGTATATTTACATTTGGACATATTTTTACGATTCGTCTAGAGCTTTTAAGACCTTAAAACACATTTTCAATAAGTTTTTGTTAACTACGATATTTTCTTCAATATTTAAGAAGTATTATTTTTTCTTTTAGGAGGATTATTATAGAAAAAAAAACGACAATTGTTTTATGTTATCCATATATATATGTTATCATAGAGTTTTGTACAACACATGTTATCGTAAATACTTATTTATAATTTTTATACTTTATATAAATTAGTTTATATAAATATATAAATTAGTTAAATTTTCGACTTAAAACCAGCGTTACAAATGCTGCCTGAATATTAGCAAAAGCACAAAAATTCAGCTTTTGCTTTCATTTTATTTAGCTAAATAAAAAAATGCGTTTTCAATACTTGCTGATATAATTTCATACACACACAGCAAAAGACAAAAGTAGAAGCCAACAAACGAAATGAGTTCGTTTGTTCTGGCTGTCGGCTTCTGTAGTTTCTGCTTGTGCAGCACAGTCAAAGCAAATTACTTGTATTTGCTGCTTTTGCTGAAAGCAGCTAGTTTTTCATTTTCAAGTTGCTTTTATTTAATTTGCTGTTTACTTGAATATTACTGACATTGCTTACAGCAATATCTTAGTATTATATATATATACACATACACACGCAATTACATATATTCCTCCTTGTCTCTTTCTCATCATATTCATAAATACGATACACATAGATATCTTAATACAAAACTACAAGCGCTGCGTCGCCTTTAGCTGACTGATTTGAACTTTGTGTGTTTAACTGTTGTGATTAGCTGAGAAAACTTCATAGGAAAAAGTCAAGCAAAAGCTAAAGGCGAAAGAGAAAAAAACTAGAAGTTGGCAGCATCAGCTAAATTTACAAGTATTTCTCTTGGGCTGTGTGCGTCAGCCAAAATAAACGATCAGTCAGCTACACCAGTCAGCTTTACTTTTTTCTTTTTTTGCTTTTGCTGATTTTTTTTACTGCAGTTTTAGTTAGGCATAAAACTTATACTGTGAAAAACTGAAGTAATTTTCAACCCTGCTTAAAACAATATTAAAACTTAAGTTTTTACATACAAAACGAAAACTCTTATATGAGTTTTCAACGAAAACTTATTTGAAAACTATTAAAATGCCGATACAACACTGAGTTCATCCCATATATTACAACTCTAAGTTAGAAAAATGGGAAAATATCAAAAATAAATTCCAGTTTAAAATAATATATATAAAAAAACACAATCATTTTAATTTTAAAATATTAAAAATTTTTTAAAGTAGCGTGATGATACCTTTAAAACATTGGCTATGTAATAGTCACACACAAAGTGATATAGAAATTTCAATTAGAGCGTATTCTAATTGCTTCTGACATACCTTTTGTTTTTGCTTTTGTTGTTAACAATAATAAACAGAAGCTATGTCAGAAGCAAATATCATGTACGTTTGTGACCGAATATTATAAACCTTTTCTAAACAACTGGGAAGTTACTGCGTTTCTCGATTCGGAAATAAAACTGTTCGAATTTGTATGCTTAAATCATTGAGTATCGAAAATAATTTCTTTCGAATCAAGTTACGCGGTAACCCCCCTGTTTTGACAGACATATACAATATGTCTTTCGTTTACGTTAAAATTTGTACAAAATATTACAGAAAGTCGTTCGTTTATCCAAAACTCAGTAAGAGGGGATATGTAAACAGAGAGAATTTTTGAGAAAAAGTGACAATTTATTTGCTGAGTATTTGTAAAATGTTACGGGTAAAATTTTTAAGTGTAAAAGTTCAGTAACAACAACAACATGAATAAAAAATGTAAACAAAAGAAAAGCAGACAGCAAAAATTTTGCAGCAATTTTTATTTAGTGAACAATTTGAAGTAAAAGAAATAAAATTAAATAAATTAAAGTTAAAAAGTATATAACTAATTAAAAATTAAAAGCTTAGGTCATTTTTTGTTTATTTATTGCCTATTGTATTGTTTTTTTTTTCTTATTATCCCGAACAAAAAATTTGTAAAAAGCCAGTAAGTCTTTTTACAAATTTTTTGTTCGTTTACTTTTCTTGTACAAATGATTTGGTGAGAGTACATTCGTTCATTTACTCAGTAAATACTCAGCTCAGTGGACTTTTACTGGAAAGTAAACGAATAGACCGAATTTTAATCGTCCAACAAACATCTGTTTTTAACATCTGACTTTTCAACATAAAAGTCTTATATAATTGTGCATGTCTGTTAAAATAGTAGTTTTACAAAACACTTATAATATACCATCATAAACGTACATATATGTTATATGCAGCAAGTAGAAAGCTCTGTAACTGAAATTTTTACATATTTCCAGCGATGCCAATTGTGCAGATTTATCCGTTTTTTTTTTCTTGTAGATTTTAAAAGTGGAAAATATATTTTTACCAAAGAAAACTATTTTTTTACTTTTTTAATTTGTTAGAAAAAAATACTTTAAAACGATTTTATTTTCAAAATAAAATATAAAAAGTATAATTTTTTATATTCTGCAAAAATATTACTTTGCGTATACAAATATTGTTTCATTACATTTTCTTTACTTTTTTCCGGAATTTTTAGTTTTTTTAATATGTACATGGCAACATTGTATATGATTATGTCTGCGACTTTTACAAAAGCACGTATAAAAAAATATAACAGGAGAAATAAACTTTCTTACAGGGTGGTTCGGAGAATAATTATAATATTTAGTATAAAAAATAACGTGTGTGAAGATAAAACAGGAGATAAATAGGGTGGTTCCGAAAAATATTTATTATAAAAATCTATGTAAATAAAGAATGGAAAAATATGATGGATTTCCAAAGTGAATTTTATAATAATTTTTTTTATATTAAGATTAAATTTGGTCTAAACGAATATTTTAAAATCTCTAGTATCGAATTATATTTTGTTTTCTATTTTTATACCCTTCTCCAACATAGGTGGAAAGGGTGTAATGGGTTTGTGTTTGTTGTAACGATCGTTACAACAAACACAAACGGAAATCAATTTCCGTCCGGCTGCTGTAGGCGGTTATCTATGTAGGCTTGTTATCAATGTATAGAACGTAACTTTAAAGACAATTTGATGAATTTTGGCACATTTTCGTCTAAGGACGATCCGTATAATCTGCAAAATCGGATTACTATTTCATGAGGATGTATATATATAATTCCACGACAACATTCCAATTGGAATAAGGGGTACTTCTCTCAAACAATGAGCTGCATCCGATTTTTAGACTCATTGAAAGAGACCTACGGCAAATGCATTAGTTAGAGAAGTTTACATTTTATATACTCAATAACCAGTGGCTAGCTGAGTTATTAGGCGAACCGCCGCTTTTTTGAATTTTTTTTTAAAGTGGGTCAGGCCGGGGATCGAACTTGGGACCTCTGGTATGCTAGGCGAATGACTAACCTGCTATACCACGGCGATTTACTCCCATAGGGATGCCTTCTCGGAAAAAAGTTTTAATAATAATCTAAACAAATATTGCTTATGATAACCTTAATCTGTGTTCCATATTTGACCATACCTCCCATACAAGACACATTCTCAAAAGTAAATAGTTTTATATTATGGTGTTTTATTTTTTTAGGACCAGCACTCAGGGGATGACCCTTACTTATGCAATGCATTGTGCTAGAACTAGGAAAATAGGTTGTGGGAGGGGGAAAGGTGGAGTAGTGTTTTTTTGACATAACTTATATTAAGCCTGGGTTCGATCCCTGGTCTCGGTAACATCAATTTCCGCAATTATTAATTTCTACAAAAATTATTTTTGAGGCCTTATGCTCCACTGGCTGTCAAGGATAACAGAAGAATTAAAATTATTAATTACCACAGGATTTTCCGTCGGCGCTAAGCCTACAGCGATAACACGTTGACCAAAAATAAATAAAATTGACTGTAAAACAAAAAGCTTAAACAATGCTTCTAAATAACAACGCAACTTCACTGTTCTAAAAATAGATATGACATGTAATTACAGTGTTGAATAATATTTCTCTTCCCTTCACCACCTTTCGCCTCTCTACTATCCCCTTTTCAAAGAAGGTAAGCCAATTCATATATACTCTATATACAATTGTATAGACAGTATTTGTCTGAGTTTTACTTCTCTAAAAAAAACAAAAAAGTTCGAGTATCGGGAAAGTAGTAACGACAAAATAGTCACCGATGAGCAATTTCGCTCTCTCTTGCACTCGATCGAGAAGTTCCAAAATAGACTTTGAAGCACCGGTTGTTATCCATTTTCGGTATGATATAGGTGGTGTAAATAGTACTGAGATCAGATGAAATGAGGTATCTCTTACACCGTTTTAGAAAACCGAGGCTCTTGAATGCTTCTTTCGACACTTGAAAAATGTGATTTGTCTAACGGACATCATATTAAGTTCTCAACATCAAAAGCATCTGATTTCTTAATATTTTTACCGCCTATTAACACAGATGAAGTGACATGATTTGCAGTGCGTTTATGCGTAAGCATACTATTTTTAGTTTTCCGCGCATTAAAATCAACTTTATTCGTACGACCTCATTCTGAAACAGTTTATAAATCGCGGTTAATGATTCATATTTTGTCTCTAGTGCCAACGTCTAAAAGGCTTGCTCTATGATTAAATGAATATGAATGGCAAATGTTACTTTCATCTGCAAAAGAGTAGGTAGGATTGTTTTGTTGGTGCCCTTCAACACACAGTTGCGTTAGGTGATTATGCATCTCAATATATTAACCTTCAGAAGTCGTGTGGCTCGAATGGCGGAGCCAAGTAATTTAGTTTTGATACTTTTCTAATAAAAAATAATATTTTTGCAAAATTCCGTGATCATTTCTTTATTTTGACATTTTTTCTATCATATAAGAGGTTTTGGGAGGTGGAGAAATTATTTGTTAAAGAACTGTTTTGCATACCATTTTTATTAAACGTTTGTTAGCCTTAAAGTATTTGTTAACTAACGAGTTCTTTAAGCAAGATTTAATTTTTTTTTAATTGAAAGGGACCTGCTTTTTAACTCCGGCCCGAAAGGCAAATGTATTATTTAGAGAAGTTTTACATAGCCTAATACTCAATATCCAGTGGCTAGCTGAATTATGAACTTTATTTTTTTCAAGTGGGTCTGGCCGGGATCGAACTTGGGACCTCTGGTATGTTATGCGGGTGACTTACTTGCTATACCACGGCGGTTCCTAGAAAGACTTGTGCGGCGGGAATTAGTTCGGTGGGAATTATCGAAAAACTTAGTAAAAGTTAAACCATTTTTTAAGACTATTAATTTTCTGATATTAGGGTGGTAGGTACTGAGAATTGATTAAAAAATACAAAAACCGGGTTAAGGTCAATGACCATTAAAACAGACAAAACATCGATATATCAAACTTTAAGATCCGACTGTAAATGCCAAAGATATAACGAAAAATATATTTTGGCTACCCCAATGTGCTGCGAAAAAAATTAAGAAATTTCCTAACTGTTTTACAACAATACCATAAGCTCACATTTGTATAAATGTAACAGCAGTATCGTAAGGAAAACCACGAAAAATCTTACAATAATGAATTTTTGTTGGAAAATATGTATATCACCATTAAACAAAGCTCAACGTTTTTATTTAGGTTTGTCTGTCAGGAAGTAATTCTGTGTCAGCGATTTCATGACAGATGTAGAAACACTGACTTGAAATCAACAACATTAATGTAACTGTATGACAAAACTTGAAGGATTCTTAAAGTTTGAACTCTCAAAGATTTATACATCACTTTTTAAAAAATAAAAATTATTAACAAATTACAAATGTTTAATTTTAATATTCACTCTCCAATGTACAAATCTGTGCAACAGTGTCATACAAAAAAAAAAGTACTATTGTGCCGGGATTTTTCCATCTCTTGTAGAATGTTCACATTAATCAGCTGCGATATACAATAATCCAAGTAAAAATAGTGTTTATATTATTTAGAATATATTGTACATATGTGGTAAATACATAATATAATATTTTGTCAGTGATGTTAAAGATTTCTGGATTTCAAAGCGATGAACAATTTTATAGTTAACAACATAACTTTTCATATAATATTCATATTATTATTAAGTCAAATCGCATTTGGGTATTTAGGTAACAAATGGTATTTACTTTATATTTTATTTCCCCTTATCAGACATTTGTACAAAAACTAAATCATGAATATAAACATCCATTTTTTAGGTGAAGGGCATCATCCACATTTAAATAATATTTTAACAACACAGGATATAATTGCTGGAGATGTGTTTTTTGAGATAACTGATCCATATTCCTTGGAATATACCTATAGATTGCGACCAGCTAAGAATTTTGGAGCAAAATTTTCTAAACAATTGGAGGGTGTTGCATTAGTGCCCTCTATACCTTCACATGGCTGTAATAAATTTGAAAATCATCGTACAGTACGTGGAAATGTTGCTCTAATTGACCGTGGGTAAGCACTTAGTTAATTTAAACTATAAAAAAGCAAATCGGACAAAATTAAATATTATTGTAAGACATTTTAGTCCATTAGATAATTAAAAAAGGTTTCGATATTTTTCATTTAAATGACACTCAAAGTGATGAGCTAGATGGTTAAGAAGATGCGAGGGTTTGTGCTAATGTTACTAACGCAGTGGCGACACACCTTGTGATTTTGCTGGCAAAAAATAGATTTTTCAATTATCATAAATGTAATGATGCAGTTTTTTAGAGAACTATTTAGTTAGGGTAAATGCATCGTTAGATTTTTTTTAGTTTTAGGCAGTAAGTAACTTGCCAAAGTCACCTAAATAAAATTCTGCAGAAACCGCTTAGATTTTCAGGAACTTCAATGTTTCGGTAACTTATTTCTTTGCGATATATGAACAGTAGGTTAGGTTGAAAAGATAATGCCAGGAAAGTGGCATCTTCACTCGGAGACCTTCGGGTCCATTGTGATCCTTTCTGAAAGTAAATAACTATAGCGGAAAGAGAAAGAGAGAGAAGAGTGAAGGAAGATGTTTCTAGAAAGTGTTAGAGATAGAGAAAGGGAGTCGTAGAGAAAAGAAGTATTGTCCAAAAACGCTACCCTAGGGAAAGAGACCCATCTAACTAAGCCATCTTAGTCCCAGTATAAAACCTACAACGTCAGTCAGTTCGCACTGCTGTATGTCACCCAGTTCCTCATGGAATCTATTACCTAAAAATTTAAGACTCTGGTTTTTGAGCATAGGACAGTGGCAGAGGATGTGCTCGAGCCAAGTCTTGCGATTTCGTCAGCAGTTTCGTTGCCTTCGATGTCGCAATGATCAGGAACCCAACAAAGTCTTACCCTATGATGATAGCTAATCTACATGACTTGACTAGTTTTGAGATGATACTACATCCTTCCAGGGCTTTTAGAGCAGCCTGACTATCAACGTAGATAGTCACCTCGCTGTCTACAGGAATATAAGTGTTGAAATTCATGGTAACACCATACAATGTGTAAGTTGGTAACTTTTGTATTTAAACATAGCTCTCTATGCTTTTATGCTTACGAGCATTTTTTTTATCAAAATATTTTTTCATTCTGTGTAAATTTTTCAACGAACTAAACTTTTATTAATTACAAATTTAGTTATCAATTGGTTATGGGCCAAGATAACCAATAGCGTAAATAATTGTTTGTAAAAGCGTATTTGTTAAAGTATAGAAAATATGAGTGACCCCGTTATACATATTGAAAAATTGGACGACATTAACTATGATAGCTGGTCGATCCACATGAAAAGCTTGTTAGTCCACAGTGGACACTGGAGAATCGTAAATGGCCAACTTAAAAGCAACTCGGCTGGTGTAAAGAAGGAACAGTGGGAAGATTATGACGAGAAAGCCCTGGCGTCTATCTATCTTGGGGTAAAACCAACACAGTTGGGATATATTCGGAACTGCAAGACTTCCTATGAGGCTTGGGAGAAGCTGGAGAAGATACATATGCCCAAACGTCCTTTACAAAAGGTAGCATTGTACAAAAGATTGGTTAATTTGGTAATGACCGAGGAAAACATTGCACAACATTTAAATGAGTTTGCTGAAGTTTGTGAGAAGTTATCTGAAACTGGTATCGCAATTCAGGAGGAGCTTCTTGTTATTATCCTGCTTTCCACCGGTTTATGAGAATTTTGTAGTGGCAATTGAAACAAGAGATGAATTGCCGAATCTTTCCTTGTTAAAGCAAAAGCTATTGGAAATAAGAGAAGAAAGGAAATCCAGTAAAAGCCGACAAGTTCACAACAAGCTTTTGCAGCTAAGCACAGTTTTAATGGCAATGACAATAAAAAATACAACAACAATAGAAAATTCAAAGGTAAATGCTATATTTGTGGTATGTGAAAAAAGGCAGAAAAACAACAATATACAAGCTATGACGATGCTGGCTGCAGCAGACATAAATAGTTTAAATTCAAACAGTTGGTATGTAGACAACGGCGCAACGTACCATATGTGCAACGACAAAAGTCTTTTCGTTCGTATACAAGATCATGAGGAAACAATCGCGTTGGCTGGCAACAAATTTATTAAAGCAAGTGGAAAAGGTGACGTTTTGATTCATTATAAAAATTTTGAAATTATACTGCAAAATGTCTTGTTTTCCTCAGAGTTACAGGCAAATTTTATTTCGGTCAACAAAGTAGTTGATTGTGGTCTCTCAGTTCTGTTTAATGCAAGCAGCGCTATAATTCAAAAGACGAACGGTACTGTCGTACTTAAGGCTGTTCGTAAAGACAACATGTTTGCTGCAGAAGATGTAAAAGCTGTTGAAAGAGCATGCGCAGCTAACAACAAAAACTCGGTATGGCATAACAGATTTGGCCATATTAACTTTAATAGTCTTCAAACCATGTCTGACCATCAGATAGTAAAAAGGATGTCCGTTAAGAATGCAAATAATTTGAAATGCAAAACATGCATGCTAAGCAAAATACATGTATTGCCGTTTCCAAAGGAAAGTGAAACCAAAACAAATCAATTATTAGAAGTAGTACACTCTGATGTTTGCGGTCCATTTAGAACAAATTCTATAGGTGGAGCAAAATACTTTGTAACGTTCATAGACGACATGTCAGCACGAATTTTTGTGTATTTTATCAAAAATAAAAGTGATGTTTTTGAAAAATTCAAAATCTTCAAAAATAGTGTTGAAAAACAAACAGGATGCAGAATAAAGACCTTAAGAACAGACAATAGTGGTGAATTTGTTAATTCACAGTTCGATATTTTTCTATCTGCAGAAGGTATTGGGCGACAATTGACGGTGCCATATACAGAATGGTGTGGCAGAGAGAGCAAACCGCACTCTAATTGAGATGGCAAGATCGATGATGGTACACTCTGGTGTAAAGCAATATCTATGGGCAGAGGCGGTGAATACTGCAGTGTACATAAGGAACAGAAGTCCAACGAAACCATTAAATAATAAAACGCCGTATGAAATTTGGTTTGGTCGCAAACCAAGTGTGCAGCACTTCAAAACATGGTGCGTATGCAGTAACTTTAAATAAACCTGCAAATAAGTCTAGGTTTGAAGCTAGAGGTTCTTCATACATTATGGTTGGTTATTTAGCGACATCGAAAGCGTATCGTCTTTTTGAAACTACCACTCATAAGGTAGTTGAACAACGTGATGTTATTTTCGATAAAGACACTTTAAATGTAGAAGACAATAATAACAATAATGAAAATTCTTTTAACGCAGAAGACTATTTAATATTATGTTTTGATAAAAAGAAAAATGCAGATTCTGTACAAATTGAAAGTAATGACGAAAATTATAATACGGCCGATAACACTCTGATGCAGTGAAAATACACTCGGAACGAAACCAAGCTCAACCAGTAGAACTCGGTTAGAAGATCATTTTACCATTTTTTAAATTTTCGATATACCCTCAAAATCGAAAGTTATCGATAAAAAACGATTTTTTTGGACTTAGCGGAGAAAAGAAGGCTTAACTGAGTCATTTTTACATCGATTTTAAATTTTAAAATGTGTTTCGACAGAAAACAAAATAGTCTTTCACTTCGTAAAGACCTTTTTTTAACATGACCAATTTATCATAAAAATATTTTCCGCTGAAGTTAAAATTTTATTTTTTTTTTCGATTTTTCAAGCTTTTTTTTCGTAAAATTTATCAGAAGACCTAATATATTTTGACTTAAAAATCATGGTTACCATTTTGTAAAACAAGAGATATAACAATTTTAGTAAAAAAGGTGAATTCAGTATTATTTGCTTATTAGAAAATTTTCTATACAATACTACGTTAGAGTGTTTTTTCAACTTTTTTCGAAAGTAGAGAAATGGCGGTCGGATTATTATGGCATTCGGTGAGAAACTTTAAATAACAAAATTTAAGCCAAATCGGACTACGTTATCACGTGGCGCCCAGGCCATGAAGTTGAAAATTGCGTTTTAGTAAACATTTTAACAAAGTGTAAATATTAATTCATAATGTAGACTCAATTAGCTTTCTATCTACGTAAGTAGCGTATAAATCGGCTAAGGATTTTTTGAGTTATCGGAAATTTTCATAGAAATTTTGGGTCCTTGAAGACATCTATTTGATTTTATGATATTTGTTGATGGAAAGCAAATTGGGTCTAAATTACAAATTAACATTCAGATTTTGTCAAAAAGTTAAGCTTATAGGTCAAAATTTGCAAAAACCGAAAAATTGCACATTTTTCTTGAAATTCGAAAAAAGTGACTTAAGAAGTTAACTAAAAATGCTTCTTTTGTCTTTTACGGCTATATACACTGCCACTCGTTTCACGTTTAAGTGACCAGCAGTAATTTGCTTTCACACTATGAAACCAGAAACCCTATGCAACTAGTTTCATAGTGTGAAAGCTGTATTACCGATCTCAACTAAAAACCGTTGGGCTTCGCAATACCAGAAAAGGGTTTGGTCGTGAAAGTTGGGATGATTTCAAGACAGTCAAACCGAGAACGGCAATAGAGGCATAAATAGAGCTTGTCGTACTTCTTTGTTTCTATCCTTTTTTAACTTTAAATTTAAATAATCTAGGTTCACAAAATATTTAATGCACTTTTCAAGTAAATATAAAAAAGTTTGGTATTCCTAACAAAATACTGCGGAAAACGACGTCCCAATGTGAAATCGAAAAAAAAAATTTAAATTTGTTTGAAAATATTTTTGTGATAATTTGATGAAATAAAAAATCTTTTTTAACAAGAAGAAAGCCTTATGTCTTGTCTGTCTCAAACCGTGTTAAAATTTCAAATCCATAAACAAATGACTTAGCTAGGCCTATTTTTGTTCGAGAAGACCAAAACAATCGTTTTTTATCGATAACTTTCGATTTTGAGGGTATATCGAAATTTCTAAAAATGACAAACTGATACACTCAATAAGGCCTATCGTTTGATATAGTTTCCTTAAAAGTGTATTTCTTTTTCCTCAAAATGTATCAGTGTGTAATGATTCCGCCTGAGTTGTGCTCCTTAGGGCACCAGAGATGCCTATGCTGCTACTTCTTTGAACTTTGTTCAAGAGGCTAAAAAAGGAGACTTTATTTACAGCCTCCCACCATTCTGCGCACCCGTATGTCAGAACTGGTTGTGTATATCCTGTATACTACCATTGGGCTTAGGCCCCAGCAAAAGTATTAGGCGTTAAGTCCCTTTTTCATTCTCTCAAGCGTACTCTTCTTCCAAGATAGCTTCCTATCTAGAATGATGCCTAGGAATTTGGCTTTTAATGTTAGTCCTAAATCTACCCCATTAAGTACTGTAAGTTTGAAAATCTAAACCTTGTACCTCCTGGTAAATAAAACTAGCTCTGTTTTTTCAGGGTTGACCCCCAGTCCTTTGATTTCACTGAACCGTAAGTCCCCCCAGAAATGTTCTACGTAACATAAAAACATGCTGTACATTTTTTTTTTCAAAATTGCATTAGGGGAACACGTGCCCCATCCGCTCACAAAGTGTTAAACTTTTTTTTGGAAATTACAAAATGGGAGTACTTTCGTGTTTGCTCAAGTCTTTGTTCTACGAAATAGACCTCACACTTGAGGGATGGATCCATTGCCCTCTAAATTTTAATTTCATCACTTCTAATATTACTTAATGGCTGCGGCGAGGCGACTGAAACCTCAAGGAATTAAAAAAAAAATGGATAAGGATTGGTAAAAAAACACCGTTTATAACAAACGACGGGTGCAAATTAGAATTAATATCTTAAAAAGAAATTTAATATTAAAACTTATGTATATTTAAATTAAGCGAGGATTTAGACAAGGCGACAGTTTATCATGTGATCTCTTTAACATTTTGTTAGAGAAAATCTTGCGTGGTGCTGCAGTTAATACAACTGGCACAATTTTTAGCAGAAAGCACATGTTAGTCGCTTTTGCCGATGACATTGATATTATGGGGCGCACATTGCGTGAGGTGACTGCCGCATTTTCCAGTATTGAGAAGGAATCAATGAAAATGGGTCTCGTAGTCAATGAATCCAAAACAAAACTGATGGTCTCTACTAGCAAGCAATCCTCTAGAATTGGACCACACGTATCCATGGACAACTATAGCTTCGAGGTTGTAAAAGAATTTGTCTACCTTGGTACCGCAGTAAATATAAATAATGACATAAGTATCGAAATTAAAAGAAGAATCATACTTGCCAACAGATGCTATTTCGGCGTAAGCAAGCAGCTTAGGAATAAAATCCTCTCAACAAGAACTAAAATTACGCTCTACAAAACGCTTATACTACCAGTGTTATTATATGGTGCTGAATTATGAGCACTTACACAAGCCGATGAAGCTGTTCTTGGAGTCTTTGAGAGGAAGATCCTACGAAAAATCTATGGTCCAATCAGCATTAACAATGAATTTCGGCATCGATTTAATCATGAGCTGTATGAGTTATTTGCTGACATTGACATAGTAAAACGCATTAAACAGCAGCGTTTGCGTTGGCTAGGACGAATGGTGCGAATGGATGAAAATACTCCAGCAAGAAAAGTGTTTGAACATGATCCCGAAGGAACTTGAAGACGAGGACGACCGAAACTTCGATGGAAAGACCAAGTAGAAGAAAATTTATCCAAGCTTGGCTTACGAAATTGGAGAATATGCGCACAAGATCGAAGCGCATGGAATTCTAAAATATGCTCGGTTTTTGACCTTAACAGGTTGTAATATAGGCAGGGACTGTTACGGTTATGACTTTTATAATAAAACTCAGAAAATAACTGTTATTTTTTTATTTTTTTAATCCGAAATAAAAGTTATTTTTGGATTTTTATTTTTTTAATCAAAAATAAAAGTTAATTTTGCCTTTTATTATATCGCACAAAGTCTGCCGGTTATTTCTGTCGTTTATTATATCGCACAAATTCTGCCGGTTATTTCTGTCGTTTATTATATCGCACAAAGTCTGCCGGTTATTTCTGTCGTTTATTATATCGCACAAATTCTGCCGGTTATTTCTGTCGTTTATTATATCGCAAAAAGTCTGCCGGTTATGATGGCCGTTTATTATATCGCTCAATTTATAACGAGTATGTTTGTTTCATATTTTTTTGTACATTTTTTGTCGGTTATTTTTATTTTAATATTATATCAGGCAATTTTTGCCTTTTATTTTAAAATTTAATTTTTTTAAGCAATTTTTGAGCGATATCTTTTGTAATATACTTTTTCGAGCAGCATTTTTTTTAATTTTTTCTTGTAAAAGTGACAAATACAAACTCATTATCAATAGAAAAAGTCTCAAAAAATGATATTCTCTATAGAAAAACTGCTTTCAAACAGTATTCCCTATACAAAAATGTTATACAAAAGTATTCTCTATAGAAAAACTGTCATACAAAAGTATTCTCTACAGGAAAACTTTTATACTAAAGTATTTCCTACAGTAAAACTATTATACAAAAGTATTCTCTATAGGAAAACTGTTATACAAAAGTATTCTTTATAGAAAACTTTCCCATTTCTTTTGGAAAATTTTGAAAATGTCCCTTTATTTTGGGAAATTTTGAAAACTTAATATATCTTTTGGGAAATTCTGAAAAATTGCCATTATTTTGGGAAATTTTGAAAATATCCTGTTAGTTTGGGAAATTTTGAAAATTTCCCATTACTTTGGGTAATTTTGACAATTTCCCATTATTTTGGGAAAATTTTGAAAATTTCCCATTATTTTGGGAAATTTTGAAAATATCCAATTATATTGGGAAGTTTTGAAAATTTCCCATTATTTTGGGAAATTTTGAAAAATTCCCATTATTTTGGGAAATTTTGAAAACATCCTATTATTTGGGAAATTTTGAACATTTCCAATTACTTTGGAAAATTTTGAAAATTTCCCATTATTTTGGGAAATTTTGAAAATTTCCCATTATTTTGTTAATTTTTAAAAATATCCCATTATTTTGGGTATATTTGAAAATATCCCATTATTTTGGGAAATTTTTAAATATCCCATTATTTTGGGAAATTTTGAAAGTTTCCCATTATTTTGGAAAATTTTAAAAATATCCAATTATTTTGGAAAATTTTGAAAAATTCCCATTATTTTGGGAAATTTTGAAAACATCCTATTATTTTAGGAAATTTTGAGAATGTCCCTTTATTTTGGGAAAATTTGAAAATTTCCCATTATTTTGGGAAATTTTGAAAATTTCAAATTATCTTGGGAAATTTTGAAAAATTCCCATTATTTTGGGAAATTTTGAAGATATCCTATTATTTTGGGAAATTTTCAAAATTTCCCAAAATAATGGGAAATTTTTAAAATTTCCCAAAATAATGGGAAATTTTCAAAATTTCCTAAAAAAATGGGAAATTTTTTAAATATCCCAAAAATAATAGAACATTTTCAAAATTTCCCAAAATAAAGGGACATTTTCAAAATTTTCCAAAAGAAATGGGAAAGTTTTCTATAAAGAATACTTTTGTATAACAGTTTTCCTATAGGGAATACTTTTGTATAATAGTTTTCCTGTAGAGAATACTTTTGTATGACAGTTTTTCTATAGAGAATACTTTTGTATAACATTTTTGTATAGGGAATACTGTTTGAAAGCAGTTTTTCTATAGAGAATATCATTTTTGAGACTTCTTCTATTGATAATGAGTTTGTATTTATCACTTTTACAAGAAAAAATTAAAAAAAATGCTGCTCGAAAAAGTATATTACAAAAGATATCGCTCAAAAATTGTTTAAAAAAATTAAATTTTAAAATAAAAGGCAAAAATTGCCTGATATAATATTAAAATAAAAATAACCGACAAAAAATGTGCAAAAAATATGAAACAAACATACTCGTTATAAATTGAGCGATATAATAAACGGCAATCATAACCGGCAGAATTTGTGCGATTTAATAAACGACAGACACGCTCTATAAAACGCTCATACTACCCGTGTTATTGTATGGTGCTGAATCATGGGCACTTGCACAGACAGATGAAGCTATCCTTGGAGTATTTGAGACGAAAATTCTACGAAGAATCTTTGGACCAGTCTGCGTCAACAATGAGTATCGACATCGAATGAACCATGAGCTGTATGAGCTATACGCTGACATAGACATAGTAAAACGCATTAAGCAACAGCGTCTGCGTTGGCTAGGACATGTTGTGCGAATAAATGAAAATACTCCGGCAAGAAAAGTCTTCGATAATGATCCAGAGGAAACGCGTAGAAGAGGGCGTCCAAAACTTCGATGGAAAGACCAAGTAGAAGAAAATCTTTTGAAATTTGGTATACGAAATTGGAGAATATGTGCACAAGATAGAGGTGCTTGGAATTCTAAAATATGCTCGGCCTTTGACCTAAACAGGTTGTAATTACAGGCCATTTAAGTAAGTAATAAACGACAGAAATAACCGGCAGGCTTTGTGCGATATAATGAACGACAGAAATAACCGGCAGAATTTGTGCGATATAATAAACGACAGAAATAACCCGCGATATAATAAAAGGTAAAATTAACTTTTATTTTTGATTAAAAAAATAAAAATCAAAAAATAACTTTTATTTCGGATTAAAAAAATAAAAATCAAAATAAAAAGGCTTACGATGAAATGAAAATATAGCCCAAACGAATCAAAACTGTTTAATTAAATTTTAAAACAAATGCTTTTTTGGGTGTGGTTTTTTTAATAAAAAATTCGAAAATAACGGTTATTTTCAGTCCCTGAATATAGGCCATTTAAGTAAAGTAAGTAAGTATATTTAAATAAAAAAATATTTTAAATTATACTTGTATATTAGTTAAGGCAGCAGAATTTCACTAAGACTCGCATTTTGTCAAATTTCGCGAAAATCGCGATTAAAAATAAAAAAAAAATATTTTTTTGTTCACTTGGATAATTGAATAGTTAGTTTCAAAATTTTTGTTTTTTGTGCGATCAAAAAATTGTTTGATTTTTTAACTCCGAAAATTAAAACTATTTGATTTCTGTCCATACATTGTAAAATTGTAAAAGTTTAAAAGATAATCAGGTTTTAATAATGGCAGTTCAGTGTTTCAAGTTTTTCCTGGAAAAAATGTTAGCTTTTTCTAGCTTTGTGCTCTGGTTACAATCAAATAAAAGGTTGAAGGGTTTTCTTTCGATTTAATGAATAAAACTCCCATCATATTCTATACTGTTAACAAAGATATAAATTTTATAAAAAAGTCACATGAAATTTCACCTCAATATTTCAAAGAAACATCATATATAAAAAGTATTGTATACTTTTGGCTTACTTATTAAGTTTAAAAATTTAATTATTAAGCTTAAAAATTTCGCATGAGATACGGCAGAACTATTTGTAGAAAAATATAACCAACTAGGTCGCCTATTACGATGCACAAAATACTTATTCATGGAAAATACATTGTGGATGCGGCTTCACTTCTAATAGGCTTGACGAAGCTTAAAATAAAAACTATAGAAGGTATAGACCAATGTTGGGCAAAGTCTCTCTGATTTTGTATTTTGCTAACCCTAGGGTAGGGTTGCCAGTCAGACTGGATTCGATTGGATTGTCCAGCTTTTTTTGTGCGTGTCCAGTGTCAAGCTAAAATTAAATTTGTCCAGCTGAAAGGTGAAGAATTTTAATTTTTTGAATATTTTTAAAGAAAAACTTTTTTTATGAAAAAAAACGCAATAAAAACTTTTGCAAAAGTGTATTTTTCTTCTTTTTAACTTAAGTGGTTTATGCATTGATTAATTGATTGCTTGATCAAGTTCATTATACCCTTCACAACAAAGGGTATTATAAGTTTGTGTTGATATATGTAACGCATAGAAATATTTGTCCTAGACCCATCTTTAATATACTAATAGGCTTAGAATCACTTTGAGTCGATTTAGCGATGTAAGTCCGTCCGTCCGTCTGGCTGGACGGCTGGCTGGGTCGCAACTCTGAAAATAATTTGATGAAATTTGTCACTGATCTTTTTTCTGATAGTGGGACCATGGTTATTGAAATTCGTCAATCGGTCCATTATTTATGGTACCTCCCATAGGTCCCACTTCCCGGAATTGATATATTGGCCACATATATAAATATTTGTTTATGAAGTTTCAAACAAATACTGCTTATGTAAACTAAAATCACTGTACCAAATTTTGTGGAAATCGTAAGACATTTGACCATAGCTCCCATACAAACTCTTCTGTCAAAACGCACTAAATAAGACAAAAATCATTAAAACGCTCGTAAATTTAAAGATAATGAGAATTTTAAGTTTATTTTTTGCATACATAATTTTTGTAACAACTGTAATCAATTTCCCGAATTTCGAGCTAATCGGTCCATATTTGACCCTAGCTCTTATTTAAGTCCAAATGGCGGAAACAGCTTTAATATATAAGTTTTGAGAAAATTTTTGTATATGGCAAATATTTGTCTTTATACAGGAAAAAGAACACTTTTGACCGTAATGGTGAAGGTTATCGTATGGTCGGGCTTGATCGACTATAGGACTTTCTTACTTGTTTTGTAATAAAATTACTCTCTGTCAAGTTCCCCATTATACTAACTTTACTTAAATGGACTATATTAAAAACCTCTTAAGGTCAAAGGCCGAGCATATTTTAGAATTCCACGCGCTTTAATCAAGTGCGCATATTTTCAAATTTGTAGGTCAAGCTGTAAAATATTTTCCTCAATTTGGCCTTTCCATCGAATTTTCGGATGTCCTCTTTTACGAGTTCTTTCGGGATCGTTTTCTAATACTTTTTTTGCTGGAGTATTTTCAGACATTCGCACAACATGTCCCAGCCGATACAGTTTGATGCGTTTTACTATGTATGTCAAAGTATAACTCATATAGCTCATTGTTTATTCAATGTCGATATTCATTATTGATGCAAACTGGTCCAAAGTTTTTTCGTAGAATTTTCCGCTTAAAAACTCCAAGAATAGTTTCCTCTGCTTGTGCGAGTGCCCATGATTCAACACCATATAATAACACGGGTAGAATAAGCGTTTTGTAGACCGTAGTTTAAGCTCTTACAGAGACAGCTTTATTTCTTATCTGCCTGCTTACGCCAAAATACCATCTGTTGGCAAGTATAATTCTACATTTTATTAGATTTCTTCTCAATACTTGAAAAGCCGACAGTCAAATCGCGCAATGTGCGATGTGTGCAATGTGCGTCCCATGATATCAAGTCATCGACAAATGCGAGTAGCATGTGTTTTCTGTTGAAAATTGTTTCAAATGTATTAGCTGCAGCATCTCGGACGATTTTAATATCTCTCGATATCGTTGCAGTTAATTACGATATTCGCAATTCGGTTTATAAAAAATTGAAAGATACATAGAAGCAAATTACTAAAGTAAGTTTTTTATTATTAATGTCCAGTTAATTTTTGGGTTTTGGCTTTTTCTTTCCTTATGTCCAGCTTTTTCAGGATTTGTGTCTGGCAACCCTACCCTAGGGGTAGCAAAATACAAAATAAGAGAGAATTAGAGAGACTTTGCCCAACATTGGTATAGACTAATGTTTGCCAGAAGTATAGCAGGGTGGCAACCAACACAGATGTTTTCCATCGTCTTCTTGTATCGTCAGATCCTTATGTTACCAGCATAAGACGTCAACCCCATAAAAATGTTTTGGAAGTGATGATGTCGTTAAAGAAATGATACAATAGAATGTGAATAAAACTCTATATGGGCAAATCCAAAAAACATAAAATCAAGGACAAAATTTTAAAACTGTCAAAATCACATATTTGTGTTTATGGAAAAATTTACCATGTATTGATCCTTTGAAATATTTAATGGATACAATTTTGATTGGTCTCTTCATCAATGTCAGGCCTTTATTTGCACCTATCTCGATTTTTTATAAATGTTTTCAAATAATAGGTTTTTTAAAAGTTCATAAAAATCACAAAAACATCCATTTAGGTATGTATTTGCAGTAGCGGCTCAAAGTCTGCTTAATTTTATACAATTAGATGTAAAAGACCCTATCAAAAGTAATTGGAGTGATATAAATAACGTCAAGTAAAAAAGGGCTCACAGTGTGTAGCGTCCGTCACATAAATTAAGTTTTTTTTTAATTTGACTAGTACAATTTTTGTTTTTCCTCCAATTGAACCTGATTCGTAAAGAGAACTTATAGTATGCTTTACATTAGGCTAAAAATATATAGATGATAATATAGCATTTTACAGAGTAATATCTATCGGAAATTGTGTAGCGTTCGTCACAGTATTTATTAAATACAAAATTTACGAACACATGTCTGTCTTATTTATAAAGCAATAACACTGTCTATATACACAGATTAAATTTAAGATATTAGGTGTTAAAAACACACAGTGGGACAAATTTGATGCTTTTTACATTTTTTTTTGATTTTTGGGACACTCTAACAGCTCTAACAGGGACAAAAAATAAGATATAAAAAGTATGTAAAAAAGTGTGAAACTTTTTTGCCGTTTTGTGAAATATTAACTTGTGTCAAAAAATCGTATTTTTAACTGCGAAAATAAAGAGGAAGGAGATGAAATTCGGGAACAAATAACACCATTTGGTTCACTGATTTACGTTGTTGAAAAAAAGTCACTTCCATTTTTTGTACCGTCCGTCACAGCACTGCGACAAAATCCGTACAAATGTATCGTCCGTCACGAAGGATTTGCTCATATTTGTTATTAATTTTTATAGTTATTCATTTTGATGTTTTGGAGAACATTAGGGGGAGATGGGCATGTAAATTTTTTTTAAAACTTTGTATTTATTTCAGTTTTATAACACTCTGTGGTAAGGCTTATTTATATCTTTTGCTGAAGAAATACAAATTTTGAAAGAAAAAATATTTTTGGCTTATATTTGCGGTGGGCGTTGGGAGTGGCAGATTTCCACGAGACTTTCATAATATCTTTGTAATACTGATAATTTTTGCCAAGTTTCGTTACGATCGGTTAAGAAGCAAACATTTGGGGCGAACATTTTTTTTAGGGTGAATAGCATATTTCAATAAAACTTTTCACATAATTCAACTTCGTAACACTGATAGTCTGTGCCGAGTTTTATTACGATTGGTTAAGAAACAAACATTTGGGGCGAAAGCATGAAATAAATATTAAAGGAAGTGTCACTTTCTTTTTATTTTGTAAACATATACCATTTGACAAGAAAGAATATCTGAAGTTTACTCAAAAAATGAAGCTACCTTACTTAAAAAAAATCCCATTTAAGTATCAAAATTGTTTAGTAATTTTTAATATTTCTTAACATTCATCTTCTGTTATCCTTGACTCCCAGTGGAGCATAGGGCCTCAACCATCCTTTTATATCGGAATGTTAAAGATATTGTTTGGACTATAAGTTCTTTAATATAGGTAACGACTGATATAATTGAGATCTTATGTGTTTTAGCATCTACAAAGCTACAAAATACAAATTTTATTAGACTATCAGCCTGTTTTTCGAAAACAAAAGTCTTGTCACATTCGTTTTCGTTTGCTTACGATTAAGTTCAAATTTAGGTTTTTCTAAAACGTTTAAAAGCCTTCGTCAATATAATTTTGACATAAAAAGAGCTTTTTTTCTTTCGTGAGGAAACATTATTGCCAATATATGTATTTTGAAATATCCAAGCTTTTTTATATGTAAAATGTAGCTTGTCGGTGGTAACCCTGTCAGTCAATTGCCTTTGTTTATAAAAATAAAAAAAAAGAAAATTAAATTTTAATTTTAAAAATTCACAATTACCAAATTAAAATCTATTTTAAATATTTAATAAAATCAGCTATAGTTTTTGCAGCTTTGGAAATTTCACAGATACATCCTGAGACTGCATCACACCTAAAATTGCCTCCTGTGGGGCTACTTGTTTCCTCAATAGTACCAATTCTTTCATTACCTGGCTATTTTGTTTTCTTTTCTTTTTTGGTTGATATAGGTTGTGGTGTTGATGCCTAAATAGATGGGAGGCATTCGCGGCCACTAATAAATGTGAAGAAAATGAGGAAGCCTTCTCAAATATAACTTCATCGTTCAAACGGGTTCTTCTTACTGTGTTCACGTGGGGACAATTTACTTATAATAACAGGTTTAGGCAAACCATGCACTGCAACTTTTGGAGCAGTTGCCGATGATAGATGGTATATTTGATATATTTGCAACTCAAGTTGTTTTAAAGTTTTTAAACGGCCTCCCTCAGTTCCCGATTAAATTAGGTGGAAAGGTATATTGGGTTTGTGCTGATGTTTGTAACGCATAGAAATATTGCTCTGAGACCCACCTTTAAGTATACCAATCGACTCAAAATCACTTCCTGACACAGGCTTATATTTTGGTCCAAGAACGATCCCTATACTTTTTGGTCAAAATCGGTTTACTATTTCGGGTACCTTCCATAGGAATGCCTTCCCCAAATAGAGTTTTAGGTCCTTTACTGCCACTAATTTAGTTCTATTTCAATAACATGCAGCACAAATATTACCTATAATAACCTTAATCAGTGTAAAAAAATAAAAATAAAATAATCATGAATACACAAAAACGTTTATAAATCTAAAGATAAATGCATTTGTTTACTAAAACTTTGCACAAATAAATATATCAGGCCCTTAGTTTTTATTTCATACACGAAAGACCTTTGGTTATCGATAAATTTTAACGTTTTCATTCGCTTTATACGAGTGAATTTGTTTAAGAAAAACCCAAAAAAAGCTTAAGACACGAAAGCTTTTAAGTTGTCACTCACTACCATTTATTTCATTTTACAAAAACCAAATTGATTTACGTTTCGTTATTTTTACGAACGAAACAATATTTTCATTTTCGAAAAACAGGCTGTATTTATTGAAAATATTAGTTATTTTAAGCGTTATTTATTTTTTTCCAACTACACATTTTAGTTTACAAATTTCTATAGAATAATCTACGAGTGTGGCAACGATCTGTGTAATATTGACAAAATATACAAACTTCAAAGATATTCTTTATAGTCAAAAATTTTGAAGTGACACTTCCTTTAGTATTTATTTCATGGGTGAAAGGTTATTATAAGTTTGTCACTCAGTTTGTAATTTTTTCATTATGTCACAGACCCCACAAAATGTATACCGATCGATTGAGCGATGTCCGTCCGTCACTCTGTCTGTCCGTTCGTCTGCCTGTCTGTTGAAATTAATTTTGAAGCTGCTGGAGAGTGTACCGACACACAGTGGTTAACGGACGCTTTTTTTTTGGAAATAATTCTGTAACTTTTGAACGACTAAAGATATTTGAATGGCATGGTGATAGTCAAGGAGTATTCGAGTTGATTTTCAAAAGCACTGGTCCACGAGGGGTCGGGAGAGTGATTGATGGACCTTCAAAGTTGGTCACCTCGGTTGTTCGACTTTTTTAAAAGCTTTTTTATTATGTAAACTTAATAACACAGAAACATTCTTCAAAGTTTGTGTACCGAAAAAAGCGTGAAATTTTTTTTTTTCAAAAAAAGTAATATTATTTTTTCAATATTTTTGAAAAATTTTTTCAAAAGACTCAATTCGTTTTTTACATTTTCTAAAAGACTGGACTTGAGGGATCCGTATAAACTATATTTCTAAAAATTTTGGACTTGCACCCTACAACCAGCGGTGGTCGAAAATCAGCCATTTTTTAACAAAATTTGTGTTTTTTTTTTTTTACTGTAAAAAAATTGTTTATTTTATGTGAAAACTTTTTTAACAAAATTGTATTAAGTATAATGTTCTTAAGATCTGTGCAAAAATCTGAAAGAGCCCTGCTATTAATCGGGTCACACGGGCCGCTTTTCTAAAAAAAACTCAAATTTGCGAAAAGCATACTTTTCTATTTTCAAAAGTTTTAATTTAAATTTCAGAACTTGTCCATACTATGTACAAAAATAGTCGTAATACCTTGTTTAGTTTTAGAGATTTTTGCGAAAAATTACAAATTAATGTTAAAAAATTTTATTAAAATTTTATGAAGTCAAATATCTCTTAGGTAGTAGTACAATAAGCATTTTTTTAAGAAGTTTTTGAAAATGTAAAAATCTTTTAGATCGGACCCAATTGGCGAAAGTTATACGGACCCAAAGGTTCTATATACCCGAGGTAGGCAGCTTTGGTCCACTGTAGAGCCCACTGTGCTACCGACAAATATGTTCTTAAACATTGATCTAAAAGCCTCACGCCTCTTCTCTTGACGTTCCAAATTTTGTCAAAATCCGTCTAGTAGTTTAGAAATTGCAGAGTTAATAAATCTGTCAGTGTGGCCATATCCAAAAATATTTTACAGCTAAATCGGCTTTAAAATAATGCTAGAAAATGCTAAATAAAAACCAAAACTGCCAAAAAAATAATGCAAATTTTATTTGTATTAAACATCTGCATAGTTCCATCCGTGTATATCCATTTCTGTGTTTTATCATTTTGAGTGTGTATTGATGAGTAGTTAAGTTTTTTGTTATAAGTGAGTATTGTTGTATTCTCCCACTAAGTAAGTCTGAGTGGGTAAAAAGACAATGAGAATAACATATTTATTTTCCTATAGTTTTGCAAAATGGATGGAATGAGTATTAGTGGTTACACAATAGATAACTTATAGTATGTCGTATGAAGTTTACTTATAGGATAAAATAAAAACTAAAAACGACATTCGATTAGTTTTTTTTTCAAAACTTTGTTGTTTTTGTAGGAGTTTTTTCAAAAATTTGTTATTTTTGTGAGAAATCTTTCAAAAATTTCTTCTTTTTATAGGAAATTTTTCAAAAATTTCTTATTTTAATACGAGATTTTTCAAAAATTTCTTAATTTTATCGGAAATTTTATTTTTTTTTTTATTTTTTAGGAAATTTTTAAAAAATTTCTTATTGACATATAAAATTAGAAAAAAAATATATATCTTAATTTTACAGGAAGTTTTTCAAAAATTTCTTATCCTCATAGAAAATTTTTGATTTTGTTTTTTTATTTTTATATGAAATTTTTTTAATTTTTTTTTATAGGAAATTCAATATTTTTTATTTTTATTGGAAATTATTCAAAAATTTCTTAATTTTGCCAGAAATTTTAATTTTTTTTTTTATTTTTATAGGAAGTTTTTAAAAAATTTCTTATTTTCATAGGAACTTTTTAAAAATGTCTTATTTTATAGGAAATTTTAAAAAAAAAAAATTATTTTTATAAAAAAAAAATGGAAAAAATTCTTATTTTTACAGGGAATTTTTAAAAAAATTCATATTTTTATAAAAAAAATTTCTTATCTGATAGAATTTTTTTTTTTAATTTTAAGGAAAATTTTTCCTTAATTTTTATAGAAAATTTTTAAAAAAATTCTTGTTTTTTAAGGAATTTTTTTTTTTTTTCAATTTTTTAGGAAATTTTTAATTTTTTTTATTTTTATATGAAATTTTTAAAAAATTTCTTGTTTTTAAAAAATTTCTTATTAGTATAGGATTTTAAAAACTTTCAATTCTTAAAAAATTTTACTCCGTCCCTTTATTTAACTAATTTTATATTCTTTTGACATTTTTTTTCTTTTATTTCTATATTATTCATTTTTATAGTCAATTAAAATATATAGACACAAACACTGAAAAATGTTAAAAATTTCTAATTTTTATAAGGAATTTTTAAAAAATGTCTTATTTTTATAAAAAAAATTTCAAAAATTTTTTATTTGATAGAATTTTTTTTTTTAATTTCAAAGAAAAATTTTCCTTAATTTTTATAGGAAATTTTAAAAAATTTCTGGTTTTTGTAGGAAATTTTTAATTTTCATTTATTTTTATAGGAAATTTTAAATTTTTTTTCAATTTTATAGGGAATTTTTAATTTTTTTTTATAGGAAATTTTTAATTTCTTATTATTATAGGATTTTTAAAAACTTTCAATTCTTAAAAAATTTTACTTTTACCCTTATTTCACTTATTTTAAATTCTTTTGACAATTTTTATTCCTTTTATTTTATAGTCAATTAAAGTATATACACCCAAACACTGAAAAATGTTAGTATTTCAACATATAAACATTATTGCTACGAAATTGTATTTGCATTTACCACAAGTTATTCGAAATACTCATAAATACTTATAGTTATCTAAGTATTTTGGAACAAGAAACAGTTGTAAACAGATAAATTTATCTTTCTCAACTTATAAGCAAAAGCATCAGTTACTGACTTTGTGGGTAGAGTGGATGAGCAAAAACAAAAGCAGACAATATCGGTTACACTCATTCTCTCATTTATACTACAAGTATTGAGTACTACTATGGTGTATTCGTTTTTGATGAACAATATTGTATACTCTTGCAGACGTTTAATTTGTATTAGTTATTATTACTTTGGTAAATATATCTTTATAAATGGTTTATTTTTCATAATTCTTCCCTATAAACACTTATTCCACATCATTTTAATGAAACAAACTGATTAAAAAGTAACAGAATATTTATTGTTATTTATTATATACCTACATATTGTAGTCGCCAACTGAAACGCGTCTTTTTCTATCAAAAGCACAATTTATTCCTGATAAATCACAATTATCTTCCGTTACTTTTGTTGTTGTTTTTGTAAATAAAAAGAATTATAATAAAAAATAAGGTTTTAAATAAAAACTGTAGTCGCCAACTGAAACACGTCTTTTTCTATCAAAAGCACAATTTAATTTTAATTTAATTTAATTTATTATTATCGAAAATGCAGCACAACAAGATTTGATCTTATATAATAGTACTGCTTAGATATAGGCACAACATACTGTAGTATACAAAAAGTTCTCTTAAATCTAAAAAAAAAAAAATTAAATCAAAGAACACAATAAGATAATTATTAGTAATTTTTAAAAAATAATATTATTTTTAAAAAATAAATTTTAGAAGACATAAAAACAAAATTTTCTAAGCATAATATGTAAATATTGCACATCTAAAGTGCTTTGCATTGCTTATAACTTGTATATGGGACGGAAGCTCATTCCAGAGACGAATGGCATTTACAAAGAAGTGTCTCTCAGATATAAGTTTTTGGTAACGAATAGAGTTTATTTTGTATCCCCTATTTGATCTTGAAAATGTTAATCTATTAAATAGAAAAGCCGGTTGTTTGGTATATATAATTTTGTGTAAAAATATGAGCGTGCGACATTTTAAAAGATTATCAAATGAGATGTTAAAAATTTGGTACGAAAAGTGTAATATGTGATTTCTCCTTGAGAGGCCATATATGTATCTTGCAACATTGTTGTATGCCACTTTTAGTTTATTCCTGCTTGTAGAATTACAACTAGAAAATAGTTCACATCCATAAGTTAAAACAGGTAAAATGTAGGTTTTGGCAAGCAGCATACGAATGCCAATTGGTGTAAAAGACTGTGTCATCCATAAGTTTCTGAGAATATTGTATATTTTGCCACATGTGGTGTTTATATGGTTCGACCAAGTAAGAGTATTGTTAAAAATAATTCCAAGATTTTTGGCATGTTCAACTATTTCTATAGACGAGTCGCCAATTTTTATTTGAGGTAAGTGATATTGCACATTATTGCTTTTACGTATCATGATTACCTTGGATTTCGTAGCATTTAGGCAAAGTCCGTTGGCAGAAGCCCATTTGTATACGTTATCAAGGTCAGCATTTAACTTGCTAATACAACTATTGATGTCAGATGGCGCACAGCTAATGGTGAGTTGGACATCGTCGGCATACATCTGAACCTCACAGTGAAAAAGTTTGAGTGGGAGATCATTGGAGTAAATGGTATATAACAAAGGGCCAAGTATGGAACCCTGTGGGACACCTCTTGGCATGGAGCACTGGCTCTTCGCCGTTTTTCACAGTTTTTGAAAAAATAGTTCTTAAAACTACATTCATACATAGAAAAAGGAAGAGAGAGAGACAAATATATATGTTATCAATATTCTTAAAGCTAGTTAACTATAAAAGAACAAATTCAAATAATAAAAAGGAACAAATGTACATTAGTAATTAACTTAAAACTAGACAAAACAGTAACCTCACAATATCGACTACAATTCGGCCATCCTGACCCTGAGATCACCTGATCTCATCATTAACCATTATCCTGCTTATGTCCATTAAACCACGGTCGCATGTTTCCAACTGCCCACATACCCTTGTATGGAGTACGGGACTGCTGGAAGCCTTCAACATCTTCTAATACATATCTGTCATTACGCAAAACCCTTGACACTCTATAAGGACACTTAAACTTAGGGATAAGCTTTCGGGATACACCACCATGCGAATCAAAATTCTTCACCATTACATAATCGTCTACTGAATACTGAATTGGCAGTTTTCTTCTTTTATTCATATAATCCCTATTGTAATCCTGCAAAGCTGTTTGTCGAGTAGATGCATCTTCCCTAATCTTTGTAAGATTAGCCCTTTCATCGTCATTTTTCATATCTGTTAAAGCCTCTCGTAAAGAATCTATGACTTTTCCCCTTTGCGCTACTCCAAACAACATGCAAAGTATTATTCAGGGTATGTTCTACTTTATCCAATACATTATCCCAGTATATATTCCCTTCGGGCCGAACCAATTTTGCTATCATCGGACCTATACTCCTATTTACTCTTTCTACTTGGCCATTGGCCTGTGGGGAACCAGTTGCCACTTTTATGTGCCTAATATTCTGATCTTCAAGAAATGATTGGAATTCAGCAGAGGTAAAGGCAGTTCCTCTGTCACTTATTATAAACGTAGGACGACTGTAAGATCTGAAATAATGCTTTAAATGAGCAATTACTTCCTTTGTATTGGTAGTTTTCGTAGAGTAAAGCCTTACAAATTTGGTTCCAGCATCAATAACTACTAATATGTGTTTCAGTGACCTGCCGTTATCAACAGGTCCATAATGATCTATATGGACCATCTCGAAAGGAATGGTGGTCTTTGGAATATTATTTAACAAGCCTTCTTCTTTTCCACTTTTCGGGGAATATGTTATGCATTTCAAGTAGTTCCTAATATGCCCTGATGCTTTGTCCCTGATTTTAGGAAACCAATAACTTTTAGAAATAAGTTCAGTCATTTTGTCTATTCCCACGTGACCAATTTCATTATGGTATTTATATAAAACATGCTGTTCCATATCCTCAGGTACACAAAATAACAGACTTCCATCGTTCGATTTTTTATAGATAACACCATTTCTCATCTCATATATATCATGTTGCCTCTTCTGAAGTTCATCCTTAAGTTTAGTTAACTTTGGGTCTTTGTTTTGACAAATGACCAAATTCTCTTCAAAGGTATTACTTTCAATTACCATAACGTTTGAACATCTACTAAGTGCATCCACATGTTTCATACGAGCACCTGCTCTATGTTCCAAAACATAATCATAGTTCTGTAATTCAAGACCCCACCTAGCAATTCTCGGGTTCATCTCCCTCTTATTCAGTGTCATTGTTAGTAAATTACAGTCGGTAACAATCTTGAACTTTTTCCCTTGCAAATATATACGGAATCGTTTCAGAGCATATACTATGGCGAGAGTTTCTAGTTCGAAACTATGGTACTTCGATTCGGCTTCGGTTGTTCTTTTAGAAAAATAAAAAATTGGGTGCAATTTGCCATCCCCTTTTCTCTGTAACAGAACTGCTCCAAACCCAATACTACTGGCATCACAGTGCAATTCCGTCTCATCTTTCGGATCGTATAAAGCCAATATCGGTGCTTCAACCAGCTTCTTTTTCAATACTTCAAACGCTTCTAATTCTTCTGGCCCAATATTAAATTTCTTATCTTTCTTTCAATTTTATAACCTAAATACGTAACACTCGTTTGCAGAAACTCACACTTATCCATCCTCAATTCCAATTTATTAACCACTAAGCGATCAAAAACTTACCTCAAAATTGTGAAATGTTCTTCAATATCCGCAGTCGCCACCATTATATCATGAAGGTATATAATTATCCTACCATCATTTACCATATCCGCGAAGATTTTATTAACGAATCTTTGAAACACTGAAGGAGCGTTTTTTAAGCCAAATGGCATTCTCAAAAATTCGTACTGACCCAAAGGAGTCACAAAGGATGTATATTTTACCGAATTTTCTTCAACATATACGTGAAAAATCCATTTTTTAAATCTAATTTTGTGAAATATTTTTTACCGGCTAACCTATCTAATAAATCATCTATCAGGGGAATAGGGTAACTATCTTTGGAGGTGATCTTATTTAAAACTCGATAATCGCCGCACATTCTGAGGTCCCCAGTCTTTTTCTTCACTAACACTATTGGTGACACAAATTCTGATTCGCTTGGTCTAATGTATCCTTTGCCCAGGTATTCATTCAAAATTACCTTTAACTGTTCCCTTTCATCGTATGACAATCTTCGCGGAGCACAACTAAAAGGTTTTGCGTTGTCAAGGACTAGTCTGATCTCACTTTTAACTTTTGGTTCAACGGGGCGTTCAGGGAGCGAATAATGTTTACAAAATATGTCGTCCAACTTTTTCTTGTTGTCAAAACTAACATCACTACCAATAGTCAGATCAGACCTATCATCAGAGCAATCAATCGACATTATTATGCCCACAGCTTCGTCAACACTTCCCTCCATATCGACTATATCCTTCGGCATTAAACCCAAATTTGCCTTCCCCAGAAAATCCCTCCCTAACACACAATCATAAGAAGTTGACTCATCATTAACAATAAGAATTTCCAATTCAATATATTTATTCCCATAAAAAACATAAAATAAAAATTTTCCATAAGTATTCAATTCACTGAAATTAATACCAAAAAAATGTGAGTCAATCTTTTTTAGGGAATTCATATCTATCTTCTCTGCAACTTTAGATTTTCTAACGAAGCTCACAGGACTTCCCGAGTCTATTAGACATTCTAAATAAAAGAAATTACTACTATTATTATTAAGATTAAACTTAAAATACCTTAAAAATTCATTGGTGTTCACCTCGTTTACGATCTTTCTCTCTGGGCAGGTTGCAACTCGATGCTCGAGACTTCCACAACCAAAACAAGCTCCAATTTCTCTTTTAGGTTTTCGGCAATCAGCTGCATAATGTCCAAAAGAATTGCAGTTATAGCATCTAGGATTTGTTTCACCCTTATTAACTGGCTCTTTTAATTAAATTCAAGAGAACGCCTGCAACAGCTGAGTTTTGTCCTTGTAACATTGCATATTGGCATGAGTCTTGAGATTCTCATCAGGTATTCCCTCGATTATGTAATCAATTAGTTCTTGTTCATCCATACCGATTTTATTTGCCAAAATAATTTTCTCATTATAGTATTCCATGAAACTTTCTTTTGGCTCCCATTTGCATGCTTCAAAATTGCGGCGCATTACGAGCTTATTTTCCTTCGACCCGAACATATTTACCAATTCCTTAAACAATTCGTCAATGCCTTGGTTTATATAATTTGTTTTTGAATGTAACCATATTTGCGCTTTGCCCTTTACTTTTACTACAAATAATGTCTTCAGAGTATAATGGTCCACAGAATAGATATTTGCAATATTTTTTAGTTGTGGAATCCACACTTCAGGACAAGTCATACCATCGTATTCCGGCAAAAGTTCTTTTAGTAAATTGTAGGATGCATTGTTACTACCCAGTAAGAAAAAAGGTTTATTCTCAAATTGAGGATGATTTGAAAATAAATCTTTTTTCAAAGGTCAAACGTTTGATACTGATTTGAGAATAATAGCGTTCTCAACAAAAAGGGGACTTTATTCTCAAATTGAGAAATGCCTTTATTCTCAAATCATTATCAAACCTCATTCTCAAAGGTTTTTCAAATGTGGATATCATCTACATGTGGAACGTAAATAAAATGGCGTTGTATTTTTGAGTTTGTTTATTTTGTTTTTGAAAACGGTGCATCATATTTGAATTCTTTTGCTTAAAATATATTTTTTTATTGTTAGGTAAAAAAAAAAAATCAAGAAACAAAGAAAATTTACTTATGCATATGAATATTATTGAATTTTTAATGTTGACATTTTTTAAGCAAGGTTTTATATTCAAATATGGATCAATTTTAAAAAAATCCGAAAGAAATAACGAATTTCTTTGAAATGCAATGCCATTCCATTAAAATATCTTAAACATTATTTTTTTAACATAAAATTATTTTTTTTAATGTTTGAAAAAATTTGAAATAAGGTTTGATATCAAATTTATATAACACCATTTTTCAAATTATTCTCAAATCATCTTAGGGTTTGATGATGATTTGAGAATAACCTTTATTCTCAATTTGAGAAACTATAATTTTTCAAACGTTTATTCTCAAATGAACCCTCATTTGAAAATGAATGTGAATCTCAAACATCTGTTCAGGTTTGAAAAAAGTTTGAAAAAAACGTTTGATATCAAATGTAAAAGTCATCATATTTCAAACGTTTGACACTGTTCTTACTGGGTAATGGTGTTATTATTAGAAATATTCACTGTATTGTTTTCTTTACTGTTCCCTCTGTTCATAAAATTATTTTGTTGTTTTTCGAATTGTTCTTTTTTCTTATAAAAATCATTTTCTTTCATCAGCAGTTCTTTTTCTCTTTTTAAAAGTTCTAATTCTCTTTTCAACAGTTCATTTTGTTTGGCAACACTATTGTCATTTTCACACGCATTTCCAGCACTCATTTGCTTGTTGACTCTCATTCGATCAATTTCACTCATTTGACTGTTTTATCTCATTTGTTCATTTTCACTCATTCGCTCCTTGTCATTCATTTGCTTTTCAATTTCACTCATTGTTTGCTCTTCATTTTCGTCAACTACGCTTATTTCATCTATTCCAGCACCATCCATTGGACATTCCCCTCTTTCATCAATTGGGATTTCATTCAGGCGCAGCACTAGCATATTCTTTGTGCCTGAAGTTGGTAGATTTAGTTTTTGGAGCCAGCCGCTCAGTTGCGCAGCCGTGTATTTATTTGCGTTTACGTCCATTGTCTTCTTTTTTTTTTACTTGCTTTTAAGGGGAAGGAAAAAAATGTGCACACAAACCTGCCTCCTTGTCAGTTCTAGTCTTATTTTCTTGGTTATCCCACTTCTAAAAGAACAAATTCAAATAATAAAAAGGAACAAATGTACATTAGTAATTAACTTAAAATTAGACAAAACAGTAACCTCACAATATCAACTACAATATTTATATACATTTATGTACGAAATTTTGCCATTAGCTATCAGTTTTTAGAGGAATTGCGTATGTCACAAATAAACTCAATATTGTCATATCTTCAGAGCATTTAAGTGATTTCGGTATACATAATCAGTATTTGTTTTAAATTTCATTAAAATATTCTGATATTTCTGACCAGAAAGTGACCGATTTTTACGAATTTCAATTGCAATAATCCCACGATCAAAAGAATTGTTTGTGTCAGGTTATAAGGTTTTCGCCGGTGTTCTGTAGTGCTATAACCAAATTGTTGACATAGTACGACGGGGTGACCAAGAATGTTGTAGTAATGAAAACGTCTTTCTCCGGCTATTTGCAAAAAAAAAAATGTTCTTGAAAGACGAACTTATTTTATTAGTTCAGCCAAACAACAAAATTTAACAATATACAAATGCGCAAAAATGTTCATGCTTTCTTATATATTAAAAAAAGTTTTCAAAATAAAAAGTTTTAAATGTTTCCCTTATTTTATGATCTTTTAGATCCTTTATATTTGGATGAATTATGATTGGAAATGGTGCATTTTTAAAGCTCTTTTAATAGCTAATAACTTAAACATTTTGTGAAGGTGAAACCTGTTTAAATCGAATTATTGATTATGTTGTTATATCGCTTTAAACATAAGGTATATTATTTAGGTTTTTTAAAATAACGAACTCTTAACCAGAGACCAAATATTATTACTTTTAAAACAATATTTTCATATTTTAATCCATACAAAAACAATCATTGAAGTTTACAAAATAATAAAAATCCCTAATGATTTTTAATTGTTCGAAAAATTTTGTATCGTTTTTGAATCCGATGAAAATAAAAAATAAAAAAAATCGTTTGGGATATTTATCAGTTCAAAATAATTTTCATCTTTTTTCATCCGATGAAAAAAAAATTTTATAGAAAATATTTAAATTTTATTTCTGTATTTGTCCTAGTTTTATTCATCATAATGTTATTGCATAGATTAGGCAACTCCAAAATCCTTGTGCCAGCTGCCATAGCAGGGGGATTTCTCGCATGATTACCCCTTGGAGTAGTATATTCTGTAATGTTGTTTCATTTTATGCTTAAAACATCGTAAGTGCTAAGTCGAGGGGTGATGGATCCAAAGACACAAGCCACGTTTATACAGCTAGCCGCTCGATCCGAGGCTGACCCCGGTTGCAGCCACAACTAACATGTTGAATAGGCGCTGCATTTTCGTAATATACCAAGTACAATTATCTTAGACCCTTAGACCAAATACGTTGGAATGGCTCTACGATAACTCCTTCTTATATTAGCCCTGACCTAGAATCCCACACGGGTTGTATACCGCATCTAAAACTAGGTTGCTCATGTTTCCAGGATGTACTACGAGGAGGTTAGAGTGGGAATTGGATACAGTTCTTACCTGGTAGCTGGAGACGCTAGGCAACTGCTGCATCCTCCCAGGCCCTATGCTCCACTGGGAGTCAAGGAAAACAGAAGAAGATATGTCCTGGTATAAAAAGTCTTTAGGACGTTTAAATAACAATAAATTCAATTATTGTTGCAAATTTTATGTTGAAATGGTTTTGCGAATCAAAGAAACCGCCAATAGTTCCATTATGACTATTAGGTTTAACTTCGATGTCCTAAAACATTGCAATTAATTGGAAACATATTCATACATTCATTGTTGAAAATTTTAAAATTTCAAAAATATTTTATTTTTTCAAAGTCAAAACAGAAGTTCAAAAATAAAACAATCAATAAAATATTTTTCTGTTCGGATATTTATCGTTAAAGATATTTAAAATTTTCATCATGAGGGATATTTATATTTCAAATATAAATCCCTCTTTTTTATTCATCGATCGAAATGAAAATAAATTTTCATCGGCAATGATATTTATACATGATTGATTTAAAAAAAATAAAACAATATTCGGTCTCTGCTCTTAACCGCAATAAATTTTTAAATCTTAAATAGTCTGTACATTCGCAAACAGCATTTAAGTGATACGCATATGAATATATACAAATATCAGGTGTATTGTTTTTTAAATTTCAGTGAGATAAAAATGGATGTTTTCAAATTTCAACCCTTTTGAACTTTTTTATGATCCAAAAAAAAAAAAAATTTTTTCTTAATAACTTGTAAAGCTCTACACGACTAGACTATGCCGTTTTTAATATTCACAAAAAGTGTGAATAAGTTATAGCCCTAGTTTTCAGCCAGCCGTCCAGACGGAAAGTCATCTTAAAATCGACTGAGGAAGTGAATCTAAGTCTTTTGGATCTAAGACTAATATTTCTATGCGTTACATACATCAGCACCGTACGGTTAAAACTGTGCTAAAAGAATGACGATAGTGCCTTTTGTACACTTCCACAGTTGTAGCAAGTTAATTTTTTTCTTAAAACATAAACAATGTGATGCCATTTCCATTCACTTTATTGCCGGGGTTACATATTTAAATGTGTAATCAACAAAAAATTGCATGGGTTTTGAAATTAAGATTAAAAAATATTTATTTATTCAAATATAAATATTTTCAGTATAAAAAAATGCTAAATATATAATTGAAAAATGCTAAAAATAAAGCAAACTGCAAAATGAAAAATTTGCAGCTAAATTAAAAATAAAAATGCTAAATCTAGCCGCAAAAATGCCAAAATGGCCACACAGATCACTGTGCACCATTAACTTTATTTGCACACATACTCCAATATTTAGCTTAAAAATGCTATGGGAGGCAAAGTTTTCAGAGCTTTTAAAGGCTATGTATTATAGCTTGATGTACGTGTTTAGTATCGTTGGATCGGGAAAGACCAGGAGATGAACAATATGTAAAAATCTTTTTGAAGTGAGTTAATCTTTTTACACTTAGTATCGTAAAACAAAAAATATTATTGTTCTACTTTTTTAAGGAAAATAATTTCCATATTTGATATTTTGTAGAAATGACATGGATAAAGATATCACAATGAAATTTTGTAGTTATGTAGATCAAAAAGATCTAAAAGCAATAGACTAAAAAATTCCCAATTTTAACTGAAAAATTTCCCAATTCTCAACTCGGAAGAAAGGGGTTTTAGAAAATGAGTTTTTTTACAAATATGGCAACACTGACTCTATTTGCAGCGCGTTTCAGAAAAAACTTTTCTAATCAATAACAGATATATCAGAAAATATAAACATTATATTTTTTTTCAAATTGGTGCTTTGCCTTTTGAGAAATTTTTGTTTAAACTAAATTTTTTTTTACAAATTGGAATCTTTTGGAGAGGGCATGTGAGAGGACCAAAAGTCCAATTAGCAAGAAATTTGTTTTGTATGCATTCTCATTATGTTTTCTTTGAAAAACTTTAAAAAGCTTTTTATGTTACTTAAGAAAATATTTTTTTATTAGGGAAAAATTAAAAAAAAGCGAATTTTTTTTTAAGTTTCAACTTTGAATATTTTTAACTCTTAAACGAAAGAAGATATCTATATTCTTAAAGAATTTTTGGTCCTCAGATGCGTCCACCAGATCAAAAAAAGCTTAAAAAAATAGGTAAAAAATCAACCCAAAAATTCCTTTTTACCCAAATATCTCGAAACCCAAAGGAGATAACCTACACATGTAAGCGTATTTTATCAAGGACAACTTAAGTTTAAAATTTCTTTTCAATCCATCCATAATTGGATTTTTGGCCAATTTTTAAAAAAGTCGAACACCCGAGGTGACCAACTTTGAAGGTCCATTAATCACTCTCCCGATCCCTCGTGGACCAAAATCAACTCGAATACTCCTTGACTATCACCATGCCAAATTTCATTCAAATATCTTTAGTCGTTCAAAAGTTACAGAATTATTTCCAAAAAAAGCGTCCGTAAACCACTGTGCGAAATAAGTTGTACATCAGATTTTTCTACGCAGAATGCTGTTAAAATACCAAAATGAATGTGTGACATTTAAAATTTTTCATTGAAAAAAAGACATTTCAAAATGAGAAGAAAATCCATACTCCTAAAAGACTAGCTTTTTATACCCTTCACCACCATAGGTGGAAAGGGTATTATAAGTTTGTGCTGATGTTTGTAACGCATAGAAATATTTGTCTTAGACCCACCTTTTAGTATACCAATAGATTTACAGCCTGTTTTTCGAAAATGAAAATATTGTTTCGTTCGTAAAAATAACGAAACGTAAATCAATTTGGTTTTTGTAAAATGAAATCAATTATAGTGAGTGACAACTTAAAAGCTTTCGTGTCTTTAGCTTTTTTTTGGGTTTTTCTTAAACAAATTCATTCATATAAAGCAAATGAAAACGTTAAAATTTCTCGGTAACCAAAGGTCTTTCGTGTTTGAAATAAAAACTAAGGCCCTGATAAGTTTTAGTAAACAAATGCACTTATCTTCAGATTTACATATAAACGTTTTTGTGCATTCATTATTATTTTAGCTGCTTTTGAGAATGTTTCTTGTATGGGAGGTATGGTCAAATATGGGTCGATTCCTACAAAATTAGGTGCACTCATTAAGGTTATTATAAGTAATATTTATGCTGCATATTATTGAAATTCAACTAAATTAGTGACTGTAAAGGACCTAAAACTCTATTTCGGGAAGGCATTCCTATTGAAGGTACCCGAAATAGTAAACCGATTTTGACCAAAAAGTATAGGGATCGTTCTTGGACCAAAATATAAGCCTGTGTTAAAACAACTCAGGAAGTGATTCTGAGTCGATTGGTATAATTAAAGGTGGGTCTCAAAATATAAGCCTGTGTCAAAACAACACAGGAAGTGATTCTAAGTCGATTGGTATACTTAAAGGTCTCAGAGCAATATTTCTATTCGTTACAAACATCAGCACAAACCCAATATACCCTTTCAACCTAATTTAATCGGAAACTGAGGGAGGGCCCTGCCGTTTAAAAACTTTAAAACAACTTGAGTTGCAAATATATCAAATATACCATCTATCATCGGCAACTGCTCCAAAAGTTGCCGTACATGGTTTACCTAAACCTGTTATTATACGTAAATTGCCCCCACCTGAACACAGTAAGAAGAACCCGTTCGAACGATGAAGTTATATTTGAGAAGGTTTCCTTTCTTCACATTTATTAGTGGCCGCGAATGCCTCCCATCTATTTAGGCATCAACACCACAACCTATATCAACCAAAAATTTAAGAAAAGAAAACAAAATAGCCAGGTAATGAAAGAATTGGTACTATTGAGGAAACAAGTACCCCCACAGGAGGCAATTTTAGGTGTGATGCAGTCTCAGGATGTATCTGTGAAATTTCCAAAGCCGCAAAAACTATGGCTGATTTTATTAAATATTTAAAATAGATTTTAATTTAGTAATTGTGAATTTATAAAATTAAAATTTAATTTTTTTTATTTTTATAAACAAAGGCAATTGACTTACAGGGTTACCACCGACAAGCTACATTTTACATATAAAAAAGCTTGGATATTTCAAAATACATATATTGGCAATAATGTTTCCTCACGAAAGAAAAAAGCTCTTTTTATGTCAAAATTATATTGACGAAAGCTTTTAAACGTTTTAGAAAAACCTAAATTTGAGCTTAATCGTAAGCAAACGAAAACTAATGTGACAAGACTTTTGTTTTCGAAAAACAGGCTGTTAGAATCACTTTCTGAGTCGATTTAGCGATGTCCGTCCGTCCGTCCGTCTGGCTGGCTGGCTGGCTGGCTGAACCCCCATGTAAACCTTGTAATCAAACTACAGGTCGCAATTCTAAAGATAATTTGATGAAATTTGGCACAGACAATTTTTTTGATAAGGGGGCCATGGCTATTGAAATTAGTCATCATCGGTCCATTATTTATGGTACCTCCCATAGGTCCCACTTCCCGGAATTGCTATATTGGCCACAAATATCAATATTTTTTCACAGATACTGCTTATGTAAACTTAAATCACTGTACCAAATTTCGTTGAAATCGGTCCACATTTGACCATAGCTCCCATACAAACTCTTCTTCAAAAATGCACTAAATGAGACAAAAAATCACTAAAACGCTCGTAAATCTAAAGATAATGAAAATTTTGAGTTTATTTTTTTGTAATCAATTTACCAAATTTCGAGATAATCGGTCCACATTTGACCCTAGCTTTCATATAAGTCCAAATGACGGAAACAGGTTGAATATATACGTTTTGAGAAAATGTTTGTATGATGGCAAAATTTAGCAAATATTTGTCTTTATACAGGAAAAATAACACCTTTGACCTTAGTGGTGAAGAGTATCGTATGGTCGGCTTGACCGACTATAGCGCTTTCTTACTTGTTTAAATTATATATTTTAGCAAATCCTCCGGCGAAGTACTCCGTTAAATTTCATCAAAATGATGTTCCCCAAATTTCCAAACAACAAACAAATTACCACGTTAAAGAAATTTAAAAAAATAGAAAAACCATCTTCCTAGACGATAGGCCCACATAAATTATATATCTGACTTTAGGAAATCCAGATCTCTCGTTCTAGCGGTTGTATGGAGTTAGATAAACTACCAAAAAAATTATCCCATTTTATTCGTCTAGGTTTTCTAAATTTTACCAATGGCGGTTGACTTCTCATTTCCACTGTGAATATTAGATATTTATGATCTGAAAAGGTGTCTTCCCTGGACACATTCCAGGTCTTAATCTTAAGATCATTTATTTGAGTGACTAATGTCAGGTCTAGTACTTCCCTCCGAGACCTTGTTACAAATGTTGGTTCTTTACCTTTATTTGCTATAAGCAAACCATTTTCTATAATAAAGTCCATTACAGTTAGTCCACGTTCATTCGTGTCAGTACTACCCCACAACGTATGATAGGAGTTTGCATCACAGCCTATGACGAGGTCAGTATAGTACTGTTTGCAGAATTTTGTTACTTGTCTAGTTATCTCTGGAGGTGGATCAGAGTTGTCATCGTATGCAAAGTATGAGGATGAGAAAATAACAGAAAAAGAAAATGCAGTTCTACTACTGTCAGGTCCCTATTTATAAATTGGTTTAATGGAAAACACTTTAGATCTTTTTTTGTTAAAATGCTAAAATTAGAGCTTATTTTATTCTACTTGGTTCACATTAAAGTTTCATAGTCTTTAATATTAAGACCGCCTATCCCGTTCGGAGTTATCCATGGTTCCTGTATTATGATAATGTCCACTTTGTGCCAGTTGATGTAGAGAATTAAGTTAGACGTTGAACTAAGTTAGACATTGCCTCAACAGAGTGATGGAGATTAAACTTTAGAGTTGTAACAAAAGGGATTAACTCAGTGTTGTATCGGTATTTTCAAAGTTTTCAAATAAGTTTTGTTTGAAAACTAACACACAACGAGTTTTCATTTTGTATATAAAAACCTAAGCTTTTAATATTGTTGTAAGACGAAAACTATTTGAACGAGTTTTCGAGCTATTATACTTCGGTTATAAGTACTTTTTATATAATCAGTAATTTAACCCGTATTGTTCTTCCAGGGGAGTATGTGTGAACACTAAGTAGCTCAATTTATGACTGAATTGCCTCAATTAAAATGTATGTCTGAACCAGGGATGTCAGCGTCATACCAGTGTTGCCACCAACCAAATGTGAAATTACACATGGATCATGTCAAAATTACACATAAAATTAGGAATTACACATGCTTTTTTTTGTAAAATAACATGTTTTGTATTGAATTCAGTAGTAACTATAGGTATTTATTATTAAAAATTAAAAATTTTTGTAGTTTTTTAAATTAACGATTCATCGTTTTTTTTTTTTTTTCATAAAAATAACGCTTTAAAACAAAAAAAAATGTACATATTAAGTATTTCATAACATAACTTAAAAGTTAATAATAAACAAAACAACATATATAACTATTATATTGAAATCATTTTTTAGCAGACGCTTAAAGCTTCCACTTCTTGTGTAACATTTTTTGAGTAGTTTCAAAATTTGGTCGACCATTTCTGTGTATACCTTCTTTAGTAAATATAATCGATGAAATGGTATCAGATGCCAATTTGTTTCTTAGATCTGTCTTAAAATATTTCAAATTGCTAAATATTCTTTCTGCAACATCGTTCAAAAACGGTAAAATAAAAATAACTTTTTGCAAAGTAGGAAACAATCTGTCTCCCAAGAAATTCTTGAAATCAAAAACCTTTATCCAATAATCTTCTGGCTCCAAATTGCTATGAAGCCCAAAAGTTCCAAAATCTAAGAGTGCATGTTGTCGCCACTCATCGAGTGTTTGCAAATCGACATTGAAGGATGCAAATATTTTTTTAAGCAAATGTAATGATTTGGGTTGAAAAGATTGAGCAATTTTGGGGTCAACAATATCCAAAATTGTATAGATATCGTCACTAAAATTAAATCTTGTTAAAAAAAATTACACCTAAATTACACATGCAACCAATTACACATCGGCTACACATGAAAATACAAATCACACATGATATGTGTAATTACACCTAAAGTGGCAACACTGCGTCATACACAATTGTGCAAACCAAACTCACATGTACACTTACGCTTTTATTTATTTTGCGAGCGTAAAATATGATTTTTTACTGAGGAACACTCTCATTCAGCGGGAAATATTGCAAGGCCTGTTTTGAGACCTCTTAATTGAAATAATATATTTATATCAATAAATATAAAATAAATATAAAAAGGCTGGTTGAAATAAGCTGCCCTTGTATTTAGCAGGTGCATATTTTCGAAAATTTCTTAATGTAGGCTTTTTGCAAAAATTGTTTCTTTTTGTTTTAAACTATCCAAATGTACAGGCAAAAACTGGAGAAATATTTTTAAATTAAATATCTTTTATTCTGCATAAAATTTGCTGTAAGCCAATGTATTTATGTATGTTGACTTTATTTGCCTATTGCAAAGTCTAAATTATGTATGTTTATTTATCATTTAGACAATAACGGTAAAGTAAAATTTATTTAATAATCGTGAATACTACGATGTTTCTACATGAAAAAAATCTATTTCATCTATTTCTTATTATCAAAATCCGCATTGATAAATAAAAAATACTTATCTTCGTATTTTTCTGCATTTTTTTCGCAGTACAAATCTTAAGGCCTCGCAACCGCACATTTGTCCCGCTAGGAATGTAAGAGTCAAAAGTAATCTCACCAACACAATCATAATTGACACCACTGGTCTGGGCCAAAGTAGCGCAGCTAGTTGCTTATATCAGGAAATTGAACTCACACATACTCTTACGCTCTTTCGTTTAATCGTCAATCAACCAATAGCAAATCAGCATGTTGAGCGGGATAATTAAATAGACTTGCGGAAATTTTGTATCTTAAGAGATAAGAGGAAACGAATATTACTAAAGAATTTTAAGAACTAATAATGGAAAGAAAAATTACATAAAATGTAGTCAAATTTAAGAAAAATAATGGAATTAAGATATTATTGTTCTTAATTAAGATATTATTGTTCTTAAGATATTATTGTTCTTCTTAAAAATTATTCAGTTATTAATATATAAATGATTTGGTTATTCGCACAAAAAATTATCTGGTTATCTATGTATAAAATAATTCGATTACTTAAATAAAATTTTCCAGTTATTGGAGTAAAATTATTTGGTTAACCGAAAATGAATGACTCTATTAAAAATAATTTAATTAACCGAAAAAAATATTCGGTTACTTGTTTAAAAGTTATTCGGTTACTCGAATGAAAATTACTCTTCTAATCAAGTATTTTAATTGGTTATTCAGTCTTTTGAATAAAAATACTCGGGTTAAAATTATTTAGTTATTCAGGTTAAAATAGTTCTATTTCTCCAATAAGTATTCGGATAATCGAGTAAGAAATAATTGGTCAGTGGAGTCAAAATTTGCTAGTTACTCGAGTAAATATTATGCTGTTAATCTAGTGAAAACTACTCTATTACACGTTTAAAAATCATTCGATTACACGAAAAATACGGGGCTATTTTTATTCAAGTAACCAAAAAATATATACCCATTTTACAGAATCATTTTTACACCGAGTAATCGAATAATTTCTATTTATGTATGTAACAGAACATTTTTACTCTAGTAATCAGTTTTATATTTACCAAGAGTATTACTGAAATGTGTACATTTCACTTTGTTAAGCCGCCTGACGACTAAATAAAATGAATAGCAAATTGTTTTCTTCAAGTGTTATTTGTCATTCTCACTAACACAATTACATTGGGCATCTATGGTCTAAACATACTATTATGCAGACCTAATTTATGAAACAAAAAATAAAAATTAATGGTAAATTTAAGTAATTTGCCGAGTTCTTAGGAAATGATGCTGTTTAGAAAAAGGAAACTCCTAATTTCTACATTTTATAAAACAATTGCATTTATTATAAAATGTTCGAAATTATTTATTTATTTATTTATTTAACATATACGTTTTTTGACACCAATGCGTTCCAAACGCCTCCCTTCATCTAATGTATTAAGACTGGAATATTTCAAGCATCTACTGTCAATCCCATGGCATGTGTAGGAACAACTTCGAAAAGGTCACATCTCTAAGATTTAATTAAAAAATAATATTTTTAATAGATTTTTTTGTTATACGATTCCTTTTTTTGTGCTCAAAAAAAAAAAAAAAAGGTTTGGGATTTAGTAGCTTAGTGGAATGCGAACCTTCGAACATGTATTAAAATTATAATTCCAGGAATAAGATTACTTTTTCTATAGACAAAGACATTTTAAAAAGATTAAAATAATGGCTACATAATTTGTTTGGGGAATTTCGCTTACACCAATAACTAAATAAATTATATGGATGAGAAGAAACACCTGTTTCGCCAAAATTTCGACCCCCTCTAACTCAAAAACTGTTCTACCGATCTTGCTGAAAAATTGTTTTTAAACTAATATCCAACTGGAAGACATCGAATTCAAAAGTTCGGTCATTCAAAAGTTCGGTCATTCAAATGTTTTAGTTACTTTGTTTTCTAAAGAATATTTTTAATAAAAGCTATACCGGCGTGGTATAGCAGGTTAGTCATCTGCCTAGAATACCTGAGGTCCAAGTTCGATTCCCGGCCAGACCCTATTGAAAAAATAAATTAAAAAAGCTGCGCAAAGGACACCTGCTTGGGTTCTTTGCGGTACAGTTAGTGCAGAATTTGACACAATTCTCAAGATTTTTTTCATTTCTAGTGGCGTTGAAGCGGCATGAATCCGTCCCCTGTAGTTTTTTCCATAGTTTTCAGTGTCTTTTAAATATTTCATCACAGTTTTGTGACTTCGCTCAATTTTTCGGGCGAAGTCAGAATGAATTGATTTTTTTTGTCCTTTTTCTGACTTTTTTTGAAAAATAGGCCATTTTTACACTGACGTGGAAAATTCTAGTAAAGGTGCTATAGGTTCCTGCAATCTGAGGAAAATGATCTTTACTACGATACATTTTCTGCTGAAGATGAAACGCTTAAAAAGATATGGCCTGCTAAAACTTGATATTTAAATCTAAATCTAATCATATGATTTAGGGTGTATGTTACTTCATTAGAAAATAATTGTATGTGGAGATGTGAATTTGGCCATTTAATTATATTTCAAAGCAATTGTATAAAATTAATATTATAATAAATTTATAGATTTGTTCTCTTTTTATTATTACTTTTTTTTATTTATTTTAGGCAATGCTCGTTTTTGACAAAAACTATAAATGCTCAAGAATCTGGTGCCAGTGCTGCTATAATTACAGAATTTAATAGTGAATCAAGCGAGTTTGATTATTACATTGAAATGATACATGACGAAACTAATAGAGATGCTAAAATACCCGCAGGATATCTACTTGGCAGCAACGGGGTGGTAATACGTAATACCTTGCGCAGACTTAAAAAAAGTCATGCACGTATTAATTTACCTGTAAATTTAACATTTGTCCCACCTTCAAAAATTAATCACCCTCCTTGGTTAGGTTGGTAGAAACAATGTTTGTGAATAAAGCTTACAACCAAAGTGACTTCTCTCTTTTTAAGTAATTCAATAATAATATAGAAAGAAAATTTAAGTGTATGTATAAAATAATAAAATAAGTACAAATACAAAATATTATGCTTTATTTGTTTTCTTCTCTCTTAAAAAACAATTACCTAAGGATTTGTTCTGTATTCCCCGATTACAGAAAAAACTCCCTAGAAAATTCCACTTTTACCTTTTTATGAATGTCAAAAAAAGAATATGCTAACCACTCTTGACTTATGCTTTTTAATTTGGTCTGTCCGTTTGTGGGTTTAGCACATAACGGTCCAATCAAAGACTCTATAACAATGATGGGCAGATGCGGCTCTTTGTTGCGTAAACTGCTGATCATTGAAAATTTTATTCTTTTGATTTATTCCACTAAATTCTAGTTTTAAACTTTCATTTCAGATATATGTATATGGGCAAATCCGAAAAACATTAAACCAAGGACAAATTTTTAAAACTGTCAAAATCACGTATTTGTGTTTATTAACAAATTTACAATATAAATAACGTCAAGTAAAAAAGGGCTTACTGTGTGTAGCGTCCGTCACAGAAATAAAGGTTTTTTTTTAATTTGACTAGTGCAATTTTTCTTTTTTCTCCAATTGAACTTGGTTCGTAGAGAGAACTTATAGTATGCTTTACATTAGGCTAAAAGTAAATAGATGTTAATATAGCATTTTACAGAATAATAAGTATTGGAAAGTGTGTAGCGTCCGTCACAGTATATATTTTTTCCAAAAAAATCAATGAACCGTAAAATATAATTAAGTTAGCTACTAATCAGCTCTAAATCACCTAATTAAATCTTAAAAGTCCTTTTAAAAAAGCACTTTTATTTTGGAAAAAATAAAAAGTTAAAATAAATATAAAAAATAATATTTATTATGCAAACATATACATACTATATATGTGTGTACATCAGGGTGCACCTTATTTTACGAAAGTACAAAATTGAACCGTAACATCCCCCCCCCCAGAAATGATCTACGTAATTTAAAAACATGTTGTCCAACTTTTTTTTTCAAAATTGCATAAGGGAAACACGTGCCGCATCCGCCCACAAAGTGTTAAATTTTTTTGTAAAATAAAAAAAATAAGAGTATTTTCGGTTTAGTCCAAATTTTAACCACAAGAATCAAATTATTTAAAAAAATTTACCGGGAAAGAACTAAAGTAGCTTTATTTCAAGTCATCAACAAAATTCAAGTACATAGTAGTTTCAAAGTTATTGCAATTTTCCCCCGAAAATTCGTGTCCTTGACGACACGCCTATGTATATGCAGCAAAATTTGATATGTAAATTTCAAAGTAAGATATGATTTACAATTCTATGACCTGTAAGTACTAAATAGTCGAGTTTTGTTAAAATATAACCGAATTTATTTGGTTTTTTTTTACATTAGAAAATTATACTTTTTTCTTAGGCCGGTTTCAAAAATCATTTTTTATTTCTTGAAAATTTTGTTCAACAAATATTGCAAATGAAAAATTAGCTTGATCACTTAAAATAAAGGTACTTTAGTTCTCTTTTATATCCTAATATATTTTTTTTTAATAATTTAATTCCAAGTGGTTAAAATTTGGGAAAAAACTTAAAATACTCCCATTTTTTCCCATACAAAAAAGTTTAACATTTTGTGTACTCCATATACAATTTTGAGAAAAAAATTGCACAGCATTTTTTGTGTTACATAGAACATTTCTAGGAGGATTTATGGCTCAATTTCGCACTTTCGTAAAATATGGTGGACCCTAAACTACACGAATAGAAGAAAAAATATGTAACTTACTATGGAAAAAGGACCTTTTGTTAAAAAAAGTGGAAAAGAACCTTTTGTTTATCAAAAATTTTTTAATGCCCATTTAATACCAAAATAAAAAAAAATTATCATGGTTTCAACCAAAATATTACAAAAATAAAATAAAACGAAAATGTAAAAAGTATGCAAAAATAACCCTTTGTTCCGCGGCTCCACATATGTTAAAAAAAACATACAATGTGGCAAATATGATGCTTTTGAAAAAAATTTTTATTTTTGGGACACTAACATCTAGCCTCAGCATTCTTGGGGCGAAAAATACGATGTAAAAAGTGTAAAACTTTAAATAAATATATCTATGTAGCCGTTTTGTAAAATATTAAATTGTGCCCAAAAATCGAATTTTTAACCGCAAACATGAGGATGAAGGAGATGAAATTCGGGAACAAATAACACCATTATTTTTACTGATTTACGAACCCTTAAAAAATATATGAAATATGCATTTTTCCTAATAAAAAAACGTGCACGTAGCGTCCGCAACAGTTCATTTATGGATTTTTGGTGAAACTGGAAACTTTAAAGTATTTTATAAAAGCGGGTTTGTAATCCTCAGATTTTCCTCTGTCTTCAATGTATTTGCAATTTTTTTTTATTACTATGACCGTTTTAATGAAATTTACAGAAACACGTGTTGAAAACAGTCACTTCCATTTTTTGTAGCGTCCGTCACAGCACTTTAAAAGCGAATATCTTTTTCCTAAAAACCAATGCCATTCGAGAGCATAAAATATAGGTCATTCCTGTTGACAAATTTGGTTAGTAAATGTTATTTGTATAAGAAAACATTCGTGTAAAAGTTGAAGGTTTTGTTAACGAAAATCCTAAATATATGGAGGAATATAAAAAATTGTTACAAAAGTTAGACCATTTAGTGATGTTTAAGATTAAAGAAAAAAAATTGAGTCAGCGCACAACCTAAGGTCCATTTATATTACTTTTTAGAGAAATTACAGAAATTACTTATTTGAAGTTATTTGAAAAATGGTTTAAATTTAAGTATTTAACCTAGACTGAATTTGTTGAATTACTGGAATTAAATGTTTATAATACTAGACGCTCAAAAAGCATGGATATATATAACAAGTTTGCAAAAAATGTCATAAAATGAAAAAATAAACTTTGTGTTCTAAAAGCGCCATAACTCGTTAGAAATGCATGTGAACAATATCAGTTCATTATCTATCCTTGTCTTTGTATTACCATTCCTACTTCCGCACTCATTTTATGTAAAATCACATATAATTACTTGTAGAAAAACCATATTAATAAATTTTGGTAATTCTAATTCGAAAATATATAGACAAGTTTTTTTTGTATGGAAGGTGCCACGCATATTATTTCTATAGCCTCCATTTTTCGCGTGCTTATACACCTTAAATGTTAAGATGGCCGCAGCAAATTTGATTATCCTAGTTAAAAAATTGGTTCAGATATACCATGAAATAATTTTTTTTATATGGGCGGGGCTACTCCCACTTTAAATATCAGAAAAGTTCATATCCAGCATTAAGCGCCGCAGGTGCAATAGAACACGTTGAAAATTTCAGAGAAATCGATGAAATATATTTTTTTATATGGGCAGGGCTACTCCCACTTTAAATATCAGAAAAGTTTATAGCCAGCATTAAGCGCCGGAAATGCAATAAAACAAGGTGAAAATTTTAGAAATATCGGCTAGGTATTTATAAAGTTATGAATTTATTCCTGTTAAATGTTCATTTCGGCCCATCGTGCAACGTACGAATTTATATAATAATACACTACCGTACACGACAGAGTTATACAGCGCTATGTATAACCAAAAGTTAGAAACTGTTTATAAACTGTAGCCAAGTAGCTGCCAACTAGAATACAGATTTGCCTTAGCAGCTTCTTGGCATAATGTTTATTTATAACGATTTATAACTGTCTGCTAACTTTGAAAAAATCAACTCTGAAAATTAATGATGCCACTACTAAAACTACTGTCTTTTCTTGTATCAACCCTGATTTTGACGTTTGATAATATGTTTTTCCCCTCTATAAATAAAAAAATGGAAAAATTAACAAAAAGATCGGTGAATTGGAAACAGGAGGAAAAGGTATGTTATTAATGTTATTATTGACAATATTAAATAAAATCAAATGTCTTTTTAGAATTTGCTTTCTCAGATCGCTCTGGACAAATTGGACGTTATAAAAGATGCCAGAATAGACACAAACACAAATAGGAAAAAGAAGGATGCCTGGAACAATATACATGCCCTATTCCACAATTTTTTATTTTTTTTAATTTAAGGCACAATTCAATTTATATTTTTCCTTTGTTTTCAAAAAATTTACAATAAGCAGCTGTTTGACAGAAGATAGCAAGTATTTGGCATCTTGCTAACAAGTGTTTAGCAGTTTGTTATCAGTAGTTTGTTTGCCAATTATAGTTAAACTGTATGCTAACTTAATGCTAATTTTTAGTTATACATAACGCAGATAATATGTAATATTAAAGTATGTATGTACATTGGGATATACATTTTCATTATATAGTTTACCAGAATATTAAAATTTTTAGGCTTATTAGTTGTTACATACAACCGTAATAATCTACTAACCTTGATGAGCCAGCGATAATGTGCAATTTTCCCTGGTTTAATATTGGACAAATCCGCCAAGACCTCACCCGAGGAAATTGCAAGTGCCATTTTGTATAAGTACAGTGCGTCAGTAGTTAATTGAACATCACTTAAATCTGGTATATTTTCCAACGTAATCGTCTCAAAATTATTTATCGCCTGAAAATAGAAAAAAAAAATTTAAACATAATAATTAGGAAATATAATTAAAAGTAGTTATAATTAACTTATAACAAATACATACCTGAAGGTTTTCGCAAGTTAGAATTTCCGGTTGTCGTTTGTGGTCCAGTGGTGGTTGATTTTTCCAAAGTATCAAACAGATGTCGAAGCGGAAGTTCATTAAAGTGGAGAAGACAGACAAACCAATGCAGAGGTCTATTTAACTGGATTTCGAATCATCGCAAAATTCCATTTCAGTATTGCTCGCTCACCAATAATAATTGGCCTAATAATTGGGAATGTGGTTCCTTCAATACAACAAGATGAGGTTCCTTCACTATCCTTGGATGCAATGCAATTAAATTGGAAGCATTAAATCGATTTAATGACACTTTTTGTCTACATTTAACTTCTCTACGAACTTTGGCCTTGTCCATAACAACAGGATTGCCGCGGTCATCTTTTAAGCCAAAATGATGAGATGTTGCTAATGCCGATGCTATTCTATCGGAAACACCAAATCTGTCATACATCATAGCAAAGTTAAAAGCATCGTATCTGGGAACATGTGGCCCTCGTCTCATTAAAGATGCATCTTGTACACCTTCTCGGTGTGGACTAAGCTCATTTGCACTTTGATCTGGTACATAAGTTTGATCACAGCTCCCTTCAATTGTTTCTATTATTGTAGACGCTGGTATTTGCTCTTCAATTTCCACCTGGTACTCTGGTATCGTACTTGTTCTCTCATTATGTTGATCCATCATGAACTCACTCAACTGTTCTGGTAACAATCCTCATGAGCATACAGGGCTGTCATGAAATCCAATTCTTATTGGAATTGGATTTTAAACCAATAGAAAAAATTCGTTGGTGTCATAAAAACAGATGTTATCGGTTTTATGTTCGAATCAGAATTAGCGCAGTTTTTAGGTGTCACAGAAACCGATGTTATCGGTTTTTTATCTGAAATAAATCAATCAACAAACAGCTGACAGATTGCAGTAAAGCGCGTACATTTTTCTCTTCTTTTTTTTTTTTTTGAATTGGAATTTTCTGAAAATGTAAGCGAATTTTTCTTTATTTTAAAAATATAAAAACTGTTATAGTTTTATTTTATTAATATTTAGGGGTAAGCATAAGAATTCCACTCAAATTGGCATTCTAATAGAATTTATGGAAAAAAATCAAGACATTGCCAAAGGTTTTTCAAAGCGGGACAAACCGACGGTTGAATCTAATTGGAAGGAATTATGTGAGTTGCTAAATAGTGCTGGTCCACCACAAAAGGATATAAATGGATGGAAAAAGGTAAAAAAGTTGAACCGAAATTAAATGGTTAAATAAATTTTATTGCGTTTTTCTTATTTTTGTACATATGTACATATATGTATAGACTTGGACAGAGTGGAAAAGCGATATTAAAAGAAAATTAGCACATAACAAAGCAGAGTCCCGAGCAACAGGTGGTGGATCCTTTTCCAAATATCAACTAACGCAAACTGAAGAATCTATTGTGCGCATATGCAGCATTTCGCAGTCGGTAGAAGGAGTGGATGGAGTTTCAATTGGATTTGCCGAAGGTGATCAAAGTGGGGACGAAGTTCAATCAACATCTGCTAAGCGGGCAACTACTCCACTTTTAGTCAGCAACACTCCAAAAAGACCAAGGGCTGAAAGTACTGGGGAGCGCTTAAAAAAGTTTCTGGAAGAAGATAATGACAGGAAGGTAGAATTAAACCAAAAACTGGACGAGCTAATAAAAATTGAAAAAGAAAACGCAAGTAGTTTAAGACGTGTCTATAGGGCGATTGAGAAAGGCAACGAATCTGTAACAAATGCTGTAATTGGACTCAAAAATGAATTTGTATGTGCTAGTGCTACTTTTGAGAAAGGCAATGTATCTCTTACAAATGCCATAATTGAACTCAAAAAGGAATTTGTTAATGCAAATACAGCGATGTTAAAAGTAACGCAGGATAAAAACGAAGTAAAAAGGAAGCAATTGAAACTGGAGATAGAAAAATTTGATTATCAAAAGAAGAAAGAAAACTGATTTTAGCACGATAAGTTCAAAAAAAACTTTAGTACAAAACCACACTGTGTTCCTTAACTTTTGTAAAAAGAAAGACTTATTTTTTAGTTTTAGCGAACAGTTTTTATTTTATTCCTAAGTAAATATTAAATGAATTAAAATGTTTTGTTTTCTGTTAAAAAATTGAAACTGATTTAAATTTTTTTCGACAGTTATAAACTGTTAGCAATTTCATCTCTAATCTTCTGCCCTTCACTTTGCAGCGAAGCGTTCGGTGGTGACACAGCATTATCCAGAACATCATTGGTTTCAACAGAAAAATTATCCTCACTAATTTCTATATTGTAGCGTCTGCAAATGTTATGCAAAGCACTGCACACATTTATAATTTTAACAACCTTTTCAGGACGATAGTGCAATGTGCTCATTAAGCATCGAAAGCGGCTTTTGAGTACTCCTATAGTTCGCTCCACTATGTTACGAGCCGCAGTATGGGCTATATTAAATTTATATTCTTTCGAATTGTAGATCGGAGCTCTATAAGGAGTTAAAAGAAAAGGTTCAATACCATATCCACAATCTCCCAATAACTTCAACGTCCGGTCACCTGACTCATACTTTCGAAGAAAGTATTGTCTAGCGCGGCTAATGTTCCATATGAACGCGTCATGACTAGAGCCGGGATACCGTGCATCTACTGCTCGAATTTTCATATCACTGTCACAAATCTTAAAATATAAAATGTCATTTAAACTATCTTTAAAGTAATAAAGTACGTACAAATTAGATAAATATGTATGAATGCATTAAGCTCTACTTACGATCATAGCATTCATACTGAAGTATCCCTTTCGATTGAAATAGAGGTGTTCATCAATGTTTGGCTTAATGATTTTAACGTGTGTCCCATCGACACAACCAGTTATTGAGGGGATTCTATACTTGCTATAAAAATAGTCTCTTGATCTACGTTCTTCGTTCCTGTCCATTTCCAGTTTAACCCACTGAGGACAGATCAAGCGTTCCAAAACCTCAAGAACATCGTCCAGGATCGTTGAGACCGTGCTTCGACCTAGACTAATGCTTGAGTCGTTGCCCACAGATCGCTGATATGAGCCTTCAGCTAAAAACCGTAAGGCTGCAGCAAGCTGGAGCAATGGTGAAATTTTGGAGCGTGATAAGTGTGCCTCAATTACGGTGAGAATCATGCGGAAGGACTCCTTGTTTAACCGAAAATATGCTGTGAACCTGCAATGTAGCTATAGATATAAAAGTTCAGTAGAAACACAAATTTACTCACGCAGATTCCGGTAATTCAAGCGGATTGCTACAGTCTCTTAAAATTCTTCTTTTTATCCTTTCCGAGCTGTTTTCTTCTAATAAAAAGTATGCTACAACTGCAGAGCTCATTTTATTAGCACTTTTTATTTTTAAATAAAAGAACTTAATAATTTTTATAAAAATATGATAAAATAGCCAATACAGCTCTTCTTCTTCTCCATATGCAATTACACATAAAATATTAGCTTCATGAAAACAGCTGATTCGAATATCGGTTTTGTTTACATTCGAAAACAATAAAACCAAGAAGATTTTATGACACCAAATAAAATCAATATTGGTTTGCAATTCCGACAAAAGGCAAAACCGACTTGGATTTCATGACAGCCCTGATAGAGCTGCTTTCAAATCGCATTTTGGGAAATATATTTTTTTAACTGAAATAAGAAATTTGCTGCACAGTGTCGTCATTATTATTACACAGCAGGTTTTAATTTTTGAAAGTTTAGCAATTGGATGTCAATAGCTGTATGAAGTTAAAATATAATATACACACATGATATATCAACGAAAAGGTTATTTCTTTTTTCTACTATTAATATTTTTTAAATCTGTAGCTGATTTTTTGCTAATAACACTAGGCAACAGCCATTTTGTTATTTGGTTCTAGTATACTTTTTCTCATGGATTTGGACCTACTGAACACGAAAATGAATTTTAAAAATTTTTCTGTCGATTGGTTTGCGAGATACAAATTTTTTAATTTCTTTTTTTAATTTTTGGAGGTACACTTACTATTTTGAGCATATCTTTAGTCTTCTTTGACCTATTTTATCCTACTACTACTCAAATTAAAGACAATTGAGCCGTCTACAACTTATTCTCAGAAAATTTTCAAATCGGGTTAGTAGTTTTGATGTTGGCGGCTTAAAAAGGTTAAAAAACTGGGTTTTTTTAGTAAAAATGTGGCTGAAAAATTCATATAAAAATTCATATAAAATATAAAATGCGATGTTAACAGCGATTTTAATTTTTTTACGTCTAGCTGACACTTTTGCTATTATGCCATTTTTTATTTCGGTTTTTTTTTATTAACCTGATTATTCCAACCAAATGTGTCTGGTACCGCTATATTGTCGGCACCTCGCAGAATCCAAAAAGTATAAAGTATATATACTTTTATTTATTACTTAAAACGGCTTAGATAGGAAGATTTAAATATGCAACTTTTATAGGATATTTTTCAAAAATTTACTTTTTATAGAAAATTTTTAAAAAATTTACTTTTTATAGGAAATTTTTAAAAAATTTACTTTTTATAGGAAATTTTAAAGAAATTATTCGAAAATTTACTTTTTATAAATTTTTTTTTGAAAATTGACTGTTTATAATTTTTTTTTTCAAAATTTCCTGTAAAAAGTAATTTTTGAAAAATTTTCTATAAATAGTAAATTTTTAAGAGATTTCCTACAAAAAGTAAATTTTTAAAAAATTTCTAAAAAAATATAATATTTTTTTTATAAAAAGTAAATTTTTAAAAAATGTCCTATAAAAAGTAAATTTTTTAAAATTTTTTTATAAAAACCTTGTTTAAAATTTCCTATAAAAAGTAAATTTCTGAAAAATATCCTATAAAAAGTAAATTTTTGTCAGTTTAAAACTAGAACCATGGGTACGCATAAGTTAATTTGTATAAAAATGTAATTAAAGGCTTCTTTGAACGATTTTTCAAATAAAAACATGTAGTTTTTAGTGCCTTTTTTGAAAAAATTGAATTTTTTAAAATTTTACTTTTGACCCTGACACAGTGGGAGAATACGGCTAAAACTCAATAACTTGGTCATTTCTTGACTTTTGTTCTTGAAATTTTTAGTGTATATAAATAATATACCTTTAGTAAAACTGAAATAGTTTTTTTAAGAAATATAAAGGGTGTGATCACATAAAACAGGACTACTAAACATGCTGAAAAATTTTTGCAGGCGATTATAAAAATAATTTCCTTAAATAGGATAATATATGAAAAGAATATTGACAAAATCGGACATGTCCTTTCAGAGATATTGGGCTCATACTATGAGCTTAAAACCAGATTTTGTATGCTTCTAACAAACCTACAGGAAAACTCTAAACAATATTTTTATAAAAAAGATTACGAGTTCTTGAATAATATAAAATTTGCAGATTTTACAATTTATATATATATATTTATATACTTGTAGTGTCCACGCCTGATTGTTTGCAATCTGGCAACCCATTTGTGAATTGATCACTCAACATCTTACTACTACATTGATACAATTTGAATAAAACGTTTATATTTGACGCAGTCAATAATTCTTAACTTACTTAGTTTTTAGTTTTTATGCGTGCAAGGTTTTGTTCGCAAGATTTCTTTAATTTTTAAATAAAAGAATTTGAATTTAGTTAACATTAAATAAGTGTTTTATTTAATGCACTAAAGTGGTGACCTCCGACATCAACGATGACGAATGCAGCGAACGACGCAACACAGTTAGCCCGACTAGCCGTAAAACCTCCACCTTTTTGGAAGCCAGATCCCAAATTGTGGTTTTTACAGGTTGAGGCACAATTCATCCGGGCAGGAATAACTGCAGACGACACAAAGTACTACACGTTAGTAGCCGAAATCGATTCGTCAATATTAAAATGTGCATCCGATATTATATTGACGCCTCCCGAGACAAATAAGTATAAGACTCTTAAGGCCAGATTGATTTCTGAATTCAGTGAGACAGATGATCGCCGCTTTAAGAGGCTGTTCGACAACTTATCTGCAGACGATAAAAAACCTTCTACGTTGCTACGAGAAATCAAGGAACTCTCTGGAAATAAATTAGATGGCGAAATTGTAAAGTCCTTATGGATGCGCCAATTGCCAACACACATCCAACAAATTTTAGCAACTGTAGAAGGTGATTTAAACGTTTTAGCCAAGAAAGCCGACTGTATAGTTGATATACAAACTCAGCCGAAAATTAACAGTGTCGCCAACGAAACCGTGGATATGCATAAAGCTATCCTCGGGCTTTCCAAAAGATTCGATCGTCTAGAAAAGGGTCAACACGACACCTACCACACGTATGAACCACAACAACAACGAAGATACGTCCGTCGCAGGACATCGCCTAACGTACGCACCTCACGCTCACCATCAAACGAAATTTGTTGGTATCATCGAACGTTTAAGGAAAGTGCCACCAAGTGTCGCACTCCTTGCAGTTTTCGCCCACGGTTGTCGGAAAACTAGTAAGCCCTCCCTTTTCCGCGGCGAATAGAGAGAGGCTGAACATAAACACACGCCGCCTATACGTTAAAGATAACCATTCAGGGTTACAGTTCCTAATAGACACCGGCGCAGAAATTTCCGTAATTCCGAAATCATCGACCACCCAAACACAACCATCTTTGATCAAACTTTTGGCTGCAAACAATTCTGAAATCAACACCTTTGGCAAGAAACTGTTATCATTAGACATCGATCTGCGACGAGAATTCAAATGGCTGTTTACTGTAGCTGATGTTACACAAGCAATAATAGGTGCTGATTTTTTACAGAATTTTAACATCCTAGTCGACATGAAAGGTAAGACCCTTATAGATGGTACAACACAACTACGTCGTATCTGTCAACTCACAGATTGTTCATCGTCAATCGTTACAATACGAAAATCGAACAACGCGTTCCACGATCTTTTAACTCAATTTATCGACCTCACAGATGACACATATTCGCTGGCGAAGAAACCATCTGAGGTCAAACATTTCATACAAACAAAAGGCCCGCCGATATCTCAAAAAGTTCGAAGACTATCACCTGAAAAATTAGAAATAGCAAAAAAAGAGTTCGACTATTTGTTAGATCGAGGTATATGCGTTCGCTCAAAGAGTCAATGGGCAAGTCCCTTACACTTAGCAAAAAAACCTAACGGATCGTGGCGTCCATGTGGTGATTTTAGACTCCTAAACGCAAAAACAATTCATGACAACTACCCCGTCCGACACATTCAGGATTTCGCAAGTGAACTACAGGGTAAGACCGTATTTTCAGTGATAGATTGTAAGAAAGCATACCATCAAATTGCCGTTAACCCAGAAGACGTACCCAAAACGGCTGTAATAACACCATTTGGGTTGTTTGAATTTAAATACATGACCTTTGGGCTACGGAACGCCGCCCAGACATTCCAACGCTTTATGGACGACACTGTCAAAGGTCTCGATTTCGTTTTTCCATATTTAGACGACGTGCTGGTCGCGTCAACATCAGTGGATGAACATTTGAATCATTTACGTCAACTTTTCAAAATTTACCGAGAAAAAGGTTTAGTAATAAATATCGACAAGTGTCAATTGGGGAAATCCCAAGTCGAATTCTTGGGACACGTAATAAGTCAAGACGGAATTAAGCCACTCCCGCAGAAAGTGCAAGCCATCGTGGCTCGTAAGAAACCAGAGGAGGTACAAGATTTAAGAAGTTTCCTGGGTGCCATTAACTTCTATAGAAAATTTCTGCCCCACGCTGCAGAAATCGAACTGCCTCTACACAAAATGATGGGTCCATGTAAAAAACGCGACCGTACAAAATTAAAGTGGACCTCGGAAACGGAGGGGGCATTCGAAAGGATAAAACAAGAACTTGCTAACGCCACATTGTTATCATTCCCGCGTAGAGGGGCGACAATAGCATTGATGACAGACGCATCCGACAAAGCGATGGGAGCTGCCCTTCAGCAAAGGGTGGATGACCACTGGCAGCCACTAGGATTCTTTTCGAAAAAGTTTACCCCAACTGAACAACGCTACAGTACGTACGATCGCGAACTTTTGGCCATATACGCCGCTATTAAATATTTTCGATTCTACTTAGAGGGCACACAATTTTTAATATTTACCGACCATAAGCCACTAGTACATGCATTTGAACAAAGGTGGGAACGATTATCCCCTCGTCAAACCAGACAACTAAACTTCATAAGCCAGTTCAGTATAAATATTCAACACATAAGCGGAGCAGAAAATATTGTAGCCGACGTCCTCTCCCGTATGGAAACGCTCCAGATGCCACCAGCAATCGACTATCAACTGCTTTTCGAGGAGCAGTCAAAATGCACCGAATTACAGAACCTTATCGAATCCGACTCAACTTCACTCGTCCTACAAAAAGTAAAGGTTCCCGGATGCAACGGAGAAATAATTTGTGACACGTCAACCGGTAAGTCTCGACCTTACATTCCTAATACGATGCGTTCATCCCTTTTCCAAACGTTACATGGCCTATCCCACCCCGGGATACGTGCGACAATTAAACTCATTTCAAAGAGTTTTGTGTGGAACAAAATGAACAATGAAATTAAAACACTCGTAAAAAACTGCCAACACTGTCAGCGAGCAAAAATAACGCGACATACGCAAAGTGAACTGGAAACGTTTGCGGTACCGGACAAGAGATTCGAACATATAAATATTGATTTAATCGGACCACTACCGATGTCGAAAGGCTTCACTTATTGCCTAACTTGCGTAGATAGATACTCCCGATGGATAGAAGCTATACCTATTCCCGATATCACAGCCGAAACAGTAGCGAATGCCCTCCTGAGTGGGTGGATTAGTCGATTCGGTGTACCAAAATTTATAACAACAGATCAAGGCCGACAATTCGAAAGTAACCTTTTTGGACACCTCGCAAAAATGTTGGGTATAAAACACATTAGGACAACCCCATACCACCCACAGGCAAACGGTCTTATCGAACGCTGGCACAGAGTTTTAAAAGCCGCTTTAAAATGCCACCAAGCCGACGCAAACTGGACAGAAAAATTACCCCTAGTATTGTTGGGGCTAAGAACAGCTGTTAAAGAAGATTTAGGCATATCCGTAGCCGAAATGGTGTATGGCCAAGCAATCAGACTTCCAGGCTATTTTGTGACGGAAGAATCCGATACAAACATGAATGAAATTGAATTCATCACTAAACTTCAGCAACATTTTGAAAACTTACGACCTACATCAACCACACAGCATGGTAGGAAACCAGTTTACGTTCCTAAAGATTTACGTTTTTGCAATTTTGTTTTTCTACGAGATGACACAGTACGCGCCCCATTGAAAGCTCCATATGACGGTCCCTATGAAGTGCTCGAAAGGCATCCGAAAACCTATACAATAAAAGTAGGAACCAAGCAGAAAACAGTGTCTATAGACAGACTGAAACCGGCATACCTACCTATGGAGATTTCCGAGCTTGAAAAACATTATCATCAACCGCGCAAGGTCAGATTTTTGGATCAACTTCCTTATCAACCGTACCAAGACTCTGGAAGGGGGGTGGTGTAGTGTCCACGCCTGATTGTTTGCAATCTGGCAACCCATTTGTGAATTGATCACTCAACATCTTACTACTACATTGATACAATTTGAATAAAACGTTTATATTTGACGCAGTCAATAATTCTTAACTTACTTAGTTTTTAGTTTTTATGCGTGCAAGGTTTTGTTCGCAAGATTTCTTTAATTTTTAAATAAAAGAATTTGAATTTAGTTAACATTAAATAAGTGTTTTATTTAATGCACTAAATACTTAAATAAATTATACAAAGGTCATTCAAAATTAAAAATTTAGTTGTTTTTTTTTTTATCTTTATATATAAATTTTGCATAGAATTAGAAAGGAAACTAAAGAAAATGGCATACAAATATTACATCACGCCTATATTTTACTTCAAGTAGTGATTTTTTCGCGATAAATTGCAATTGTGAAAAAGGGGTAATACTAAAAACATTATTATTTTTAAAATGGGATGCAAAGGGATATGAAATTCATAGAGCTTATTAATGATTCAATTCAGCTATTAGAGAGTGTTGGGCTTCAACCTCTAAAAATCTCTAAAAAAATTCGCGGTCTATCAAACTTTGTATTTAATTTTTTTTTAAATTTTTTTGATGGTTGTTTTATCTGCTAGAATTCTAGATGAAGCATAGGTCAAAAAATGTTGAAATTGGCGCGGTTAATTAGTAAAAGGTGTCTATTGTTTAATCCAAAAAAGAAGTTAAAATTTTGCACGTATTTCAAAATTAAGCGGATTTCATATATAGGTTCATATATACAAATAATTTGATTAAGAATATATAAACAAATATTCAAACTTTGAGGAACTATTAAAGCCTTATTAGGCAATGCAGTATGATCAAAATTTGGGATTACATGTTTTGAAATGTCAGCTCTAATCTGACACTAAAATTTATTAAAAAAAAATTAAAAACATTTATGGGGGTTTTGGCCGTAATTTCCTACTGTGCCTGGTAATAATAGGGTTAATGACATCCAATTTCAACCAGAGGTTCGAAAGGCTCAATTCCTAATTCCATATTTTAAAATCAAATTTATTTTAGTGTTTATATCATTCCCATAATACATTCACCTGAATGAAGTCATAAGCCTTAACTTTTAAGAATTAATTCTTAGGGAATTTAAAATCAGTTAGATTTAATTTAAATTATTTCAATTCTTAATCTTATACAAAAATAATTAAAAATTTTATAAACAAATCATTTTGTAAAGGCATACAAAAATAAGTGTATTCAAACGAACCCTACAGTTCAAAAATATATAATACCTATAAAAGAGCGGAATAAAATAAATCTCAACGAAACAAGTACTTAACCATAAAATAAGTTTCAGGATTGCATTAGGGATTAAATATCATTTAATACCCATGAAAAAAGTCCCCATTTTAGAGGATAAAGAAATGACTCTTTCTTAAGTTATTGGGTTAAAAAAGGGTTTTTAAGCTGAGATGATTTCCATCTCGATTTTAACAAAACCAAGTCCACTTTGTCTAAAAAACATGTATGAAAAGTCATATGATTAAAATGTGATTTATTCATTATCGACATACATACATATGTATATTTACATTTTCTAATTGTGCTGAATTTTGTAATTTTATTCTAATTCCATCATAATTGTGTATGTATCTCAGCTATGTAATATATCTTCCTGCTAAAGGACTAATGTTTTTTAGACCTGTAGGGCATATACAAATAACATTTTTGTGGAAAAACTCAAAAGTTTATTAAGTTGACTTAGGCGAAATTTAAAAAAAATAAAAAAATTCTTTGTTATTGGTCATAAGATCAGAAAAACTATTTAAAATAAAATATATTTACACATAAAACTAAAGATTTTTTGTACACATAATCTATAATATCATCCAGATTCGAAAACATATAAAATCCATTATTTCGCAGCAACACAACAAAACCAGAGATAATATACTCTTACATATTAGCACATTTTACATGTATATGTATGTATTTACAAAAACTAATGTCACAAAAAACAAATTATTTTTATAAATTTTTTTAGAAAAAATTTTTATTAAGCAGATTCCTTCACTGATTGAATTTCTGGTAAAGATTAGGTCATTATAAGCGAAGGACCATTAATATTACTATATTCCTGCATATCTAAATATCTTTTAAAAGTTATAGTTTAACAAATAAATGCAAAATATACACAAGTTTGCGGTGAAATAGCCACTTTAGGGTAGTTCCGTTTTTTTGAACGAACATTAAAGAATACATGCATACTTTTATTAAATGTGTATACTTTCTGATAAAACATAAGAATATTTTAATAGGTTATGATAAATTTTGTTCTATTTTATATCTAGGGTTTTTACAAACAATGTATATCGCACTTGATATAATAATACCCTTTAAATTAAAACTTCAGTTTTCGTTTTTTGGTTTGATATACTTTTATTCAATGAGTGGAATAGTTTAAAAAACTTTTCCCACGAAAAAGTCAGAATTTAAGTTTTTGATTTAAAATCAAGTAACTTTAGTTTTTATCCACCCTAATGATTTGCACAAAATGAATTACCAAAAAATATTTTAATTCAATTTGGACTGGTTTTAATTAAGAATAAAAAATGTTAATTCAAATTGGAGTATAGGAATGAAGAAACATTTTATTCATTCAAGTTGATTTTAAATTCCCATGTGAATCAATTCACTATGAATTAAAAATCAACACATTTTTTTTAATTGTTTTATGGGAATTAAACTTAAGGCATTGTTAAATCATTTTTGAATTCCTAGGAATTAAGCTAATATTTAATTAAGCCTTTCGAAGCCCTGATTTCAACCAAAGTTCACATATACATATATTTCTACCCATCGAAACAATAATAATTATAGTTCTGTTTATAAAAACTGCTTATATATAACAATTCACGTGCTTTTTTATAACTTTGGTGAAAAATTGGGTTTTTGCCCAAATCCTTTGACTTTAAGTCGCAGGTACGGCTAAGCCGTTAGAGATATCGACTTAATTCTTTTTTTTGTACTAATCTGCAGGGTGTTTTAACTAACACTCTGGAACAAGCTATTTAAAACCAAAAAAGCAGTTTTGTAAAACAGTATGAAAAAAATATTTTTTTTCGTCCTATGTAAAAATGACTTATCGATAATTAAATATCTTTATGTAGGTCTCAAAAAAGTAAAACCAGTCAAACTTTTTAAAATTGATTTAAAATAATAAGTTTTTTTTTATTGCATATGTTCAGGAGCGTCTTCAAGGACGTAAACAAATGTTGGGAAACCTTAATAACAAGGAAACCTTTCAACCGATATTAATGTCTTATCAGCCTGTTTTTGAAACTACAATTTTTTCAAATTGTACGTCAACTTACGAAAAAATTGAATTTTTGGTTTTTGAAAAATTTTTTTTGAGTGAAACGAGAAAAAGCTTTTAAAATTGTGGTCCGTAAATGAAATGTATAGACGAAAGTAAATGTCAAATCAGGCAATTAAAAAATTCGAATCGCCTGGGAAACAAAAACAAGTAAGAGTGGTATATTCGGCTTTGCCGAATCTTGGATACCCTTCACCAATGGCGTTCCAAAAGTAAAGTACAAAATCGTAAGAATATATTGATAAATATATAGTTTCTGATTACTGACTTAGTTGAGCCCCACACAAATGCTTCAAATATATATTCATTTTCTTTTGTTCATACTAAATGTAATTCATAGCAATATTTAGTTAAACTAGTATTATATGCAAAGAATCTTTAAAATTAAGAGTCGGAAAACGAAAAGCTTTTTGGTGGCGTCATCTAGAATAGTTATGGACCCAAAGGTTAGGTAGGGCAGGTGGCTGATGTCGAAGGCAGCGTCACTTCGATTCTAAAGTGATATATGTCTATTTTACGAACATTTAATAAAGTTCGATAGACCATAAACCATGCAGAAAAGATGCTTCAAAATGTAGATGCCCTTAGATTTGCAAGAGCACATCGATTTGATGAAGATTAAGTATTCTGGCATGCAACCCAAAAACACAGTGCCAGCTTTTAAATGAATGGATATTAGCTTTGGCGGAAAATTTATTGAAGATTTACTTATTAATCTGAAGTTAAATAATTAAGATGAATTCTTCAACAATAATATTTGGGATGTATTGTTCTTTCGATCTGTCCGATGGATTGTAGAAAGTTTTGCTCTAGTTCTTTGTGTAATTATAATGTGATTTAATTTATCAGCATTAAAGTGATTCCCGGTCGGGGTTATATGGGAGAACTTTTCAAGAGATCAGAAATACTTTTGTCAAATGTTGTCCCTCTAGAAAGTTTATTTTAGGCGCTATCGCCCTGAATAACGATATTTTACAACGTCTTTATACTAAATGTCATCATCGTATCTATTATAATAGATAGATAATTATAATCAATTAGATAATTATAATTTGTCATTTATTAGCTACTAAGAGATTGCCTTAGGCGAACTTATACGGGAGCAATTGTCAAACGTGAACGGATTTCTCCCAATTGCAATTAAAAAATTTAAATTTTCGTTAATATGTGAGATACTTACATACATATGTAGGTTTTAAACGGATATCATGTAATTAGCTGCATTTTTGTACTTCCTAGGAAGATTACCTATAATTTGATATACAATACATACTCAAATGTTATCATAATGTTCAAAAGTCAGACACAAAATTAGGATAAATGCAGTGTGTGTCTGCTAAAATCAGATTTGTGGAGCTCCTGGAAGGTATACCCATATGCATTTTACACAATATTTTAGGATATCGTCCCACCCTGAATTTTATCGTTGTCGACGACATACCAGAAATATCGCTTAAACTCTAAATTATATCTACCACAAATTACCGAGTGCATCATAATTTAGGTAATCCGCTGCGGAGAACGCTATTAAATTTGATCAAAATAAACATCTAAAATATCGACAAAACAAGAGCTCCAAAAACTTGACTACAACAGAAAAAAGGACAGACAAGTAGACGGACGGACCAACAGACATGTAGACGGACAGACAGGTGGACGGACGGACAAACAGACGGACGGACGTCGCGAAATGATTCTCCTGCCGATTCTGAGTCGATCGGTACAATCTGAATGGTATTCGTAATCAGATTTGTGGAGTTTATATATCAGATTCCTCCCACAAAGAACGCTGTCAAATTTCATCACAATTGGTCCGTAAACACCTGAGATATCGCTGAAACAATACTTACAAAATGTAAACAAAATTTCTTGAACACGAACTTTGGGCAATTTGCTGTACATCACAAGTAGTGTTCTCGCGATATCTCAGTTGTTTATGGACCGCTTTTGATAAAATTTAATAATGTGCTTGGCGGGGGAATTTCCTAAAATCTGATATAGAATTTATGTATGTCCATGCTATACGAGGATGGTTTTTCCTATTTCTGCATTTCATTTTTTCAACAAACATTCTCTAACGCGTACTTTGGGCAATTTGCGATACATCAAATTTAGTGTTTTGGCGGTATCTCAGTTGTTTATGGACTGATTTTGATAAAGTGTGCTTTGGGGAACCATTTCCTACAATCTGATATATAATATATTATCACATGTACACCAGGAGTATCTTGTTTCTCTTGTTATTTAAAAGTGTGTTTCAATCAAAAATTTTCAAATTTTCGTCTAATTTTTTCGATATTTTCGGTGTTTATAAACCGATTTTAATGAAATTTAATAGCGTTCATTGCGGGAGAATTTCCTAAAATCTGGTATATAATTTATGTAGGTCCATCCTCCAGGGGCTTCAGAAACTTGATTTCAACAGACAGACAGACGGACAGACGGACATCGCCTCCCGATTCTGAGTCGATCGGTATAATTTTTATGGGGTCTACGATCACTAATAAAAAAATTACAAACGGAATCACAAACTTATAATACCCTTTCACCTATTGGTGAAGGGTATAAAAACAGTTATTTAATTTTTTTTGTTTAGGACCTGAACACAATGCAATGCATTGTGTTGAAACTAGGAAAAGGTTGTGGGAGGGGGAATAGGTAGTGTTTATGGACATTTGATTTAAACTTCCCTATATTGCAACTGGTTGGAAAAACTTCTGCGGGAAGCAAATTCTACATACGAACTGTACGGATAGTGTATCGTCTATCTGTAGAGTATCGTCTGTCTACTGGTCAATCGACTACGATGATGTTCTCTAACAGATAGACGTGTATTGCGTATGAAAGTTCATGTATCGAGAACGAGTTTCCTGATTTTCTTAGACCACATTCCAAAGTAGTAACAATATAACCAGTACGCAATTCATGTTTCGGAATGGGGTCTATGTAAGAGTGCAAGAGAGGGCGAAAGTGCTCATTGATGACAGCAGGGTATCCAACTCTATTGAACCACTGGAGTGTCACACTTTTCTATCGTTTTTACTTTGGAATGTGCCCTAACTTAAATCTTCTTACGCAATACATGTCTCAGAATAGGGTCTTTGTAAGAGCTACTCGACCGAGTATAGGAAAGGGTGAACGAGCTCATCGGTATGCAACTCTATTGAGCCAATGAACATCATTGAAAAAATGTTTAATTTAATTTTGAAAAAAAAAAATATTTTTTTTTATTTTTTGTTTTTATTTATTTTTGATTTTATTTAATTTCAGGGTTAACATTATTTTACAAAAGTCTTACGGTCCAATTTATAAAAATTTTATATTTTGGCTTATAAGCTTACAATATTTATCATACACTTAATAAAAATTTGATTTTATAAACATGTTATGAACATATTATAACAATTACACACTTTTATAGTTTTTGTGCTTTTATGTTGGTAATACCACGTTTCAAATTGTCATTTTGTGCTGTTCAAATAAAAATTATATAAGTAAATTACAATTTGAAAAAATTTCGGTATATGAAGTAGCTCAGTGGGTAGTGTCTCCGCCTAGCAGTCGTAAGTCGTGAGTTCAAATCTCAGTGAAGAATTAAGCAAGAATTTTTTTTTTTTTTAATTTAGTTCTTTAATTACATTAAAAAATGTACTTTTATTGATGCCAGTGTTCAAATCGGACCAGGTCATTTTCACTTTTTTAATTTTTCTTATTAAAAATTATTTTTTAATTAAAAAACATTTTGAAGAAAATTTACTCCAATCTGGTTACTTTTTTCAAGATTTTGGAAAATCGTGCCGCTAAGCAATCTACTGATTTAATATAAGATATACTGTGAAAGTATACATATGAATGTATATATGGTAAGGCGTTACTTTAGGTAGAATCAACATATTTTTGAATAAGGAGAAATGAATTATCGATTTGTTGTAAGGATCAATAAAAAATGCATTTATAAAGTCTTTTTTCTTTAATCGCAGATAAATAGTATTAAATAATATAAAAATCTTATTCCTTTTTCAATTAATGTATTAAAATTTATATAAAAAATCATTTTGTTTGCTATCAAATGTGTTAAAAATAAAAAAAAGTCGCAATTATCAAATTTTTAAGCAACCAAACTTTTTATTGTATGCTTATAGTTGGGTAGAGCTACAATAAAAATTTCAAATTTTATGATAGGTTATAACAGTTTAATAAAATATTTTTCCTTTTATAAATTCAATTTTTCCCATTTTAACTTATAGTAGCTTTAAAACCTATTATAGTTTGTTTATAAATTAGGCTGTTAAGTTTTACAGGAAAAGCTTTCATAAAAGTAATAAAATATTGCATGGCAATACTATTATTTGATATTTCATTACGAAGCTTTTACTTCCAAACGAAAAAAGAAAATGAACTCAATTTAGAGCTTAATCGTTAGGCTAGTATTCGATTGCCTTCTAACGTATGACAGTTTTGTGAACAGGCTGTATATCTCGTTGGAAAGCTTTGTTTTCTATAGCATGCTGTTAAAAAAGTATTTAAAAACATATTCTAAGTAGAAACATTTTGGAGAAATCTAAAGAAACCCCTCAGTTTTTCCATATAACTGGGATGCCCAAACTTTGGCGTCAAGTCGGCACGCTTTCCCGATATCTGATCTGAATGAAACTTTGTATTTAGATTATTTGGGTCAAATGTAACAAATTTGGGGGTACGTCTTTTGATACAACGAATTTTAGTTTTTCTGCGACACCCTAGTTTATATACACTTAAAAAGCTGTATGAACCATTTTCCATATCTTACCATAAACTCTTTCGATTCGAGTGTTATATTCGGCTACTTTTTTTGGGTAAATTTGTCTATGTAAGTCGTCAAGGATATGTAAATCGTCAAGGACATACAAAAATGGTATAACTCAAAAACCGTTTTAGCGATTTAGCCCAAATAGCTTTAATTTGACACAAACCTATTTGGCTCAAATTTTCAGGATTAATGTTTCTCCCCAAATGACACAATAATTCGACATACATAAAAAACAGCCTTTTATTGGGGTTAAAACTCCATACTTATTCTATGACTGACCTTTACCTCAAACTTTGGAGTCACGGGCAAGTAAGTATTGAATTAAATTGGACAATTGAAGCATTTCATTCATTTCATTTTATTGTGAAAAAAATCTTTAAATTGATTCAATTGTCCAATAATACTTACACAAATAATTACGTACGTGCAGCTTTTAACATAGTCGTTTCTGCAGATTAACCTTTTTAAGTATTTTGTGTTCACGTTTGTATTGATTTGATTTCAACAAAATAAAGGGTTATGTTATATATATATATTGTCACCTGAAATATAAAATCAGCTTTTATAAAATTTTATGACCCTAATGACTAAAATTAGGTATTAAAGTTGCTTTTCCAAGTCAGAAAAAGTAAAACTTAGAAAACATTTAAATATGTAATATATTAAATATGTAATATATTAAATATGTAATATATTAACTGTATAAATCTTAAATCATTATTGAAATTTTAATAGATTTTGATTTTATATATTTGTTTTTTATGCTCGTTTACATTTCATGTGACAATATTACAAAACTTAATAAGTCAAACAACATCAACAAATTTTATTATCATTTTAAAATAAGAGATATAAGAAACTCTAAAAATGCAATATAATTTTTTACTAACATTTTCTTTTTTTATGAGTTTTTTTTAATGATTAGTTAAAGTTTTTGTTATAAACTTCAAAGTAGCCTTTAATTCCATTAACGAAATTCGTGTCAGAGAAAAGGCAAACAATTTTGGAGCTCGGGGATTTGTAATTTTTTTCAGTCACTAATTAATTATTATAAAGGATTTAAAAATATCAGATTCTTTATATATCGTCACCTAAAAGACGAAATAACCTATATACAGTTTTCAAAAGTTTACAGTAGAGGGAAAAAACGTTATAAAATTGGAACTATTTGCAATATTTAAACGAAAATTATGTATTTAGATTAAAATTAAACCAGAAATATATATCGGTTAAAAAAATTTTGTTTTTCTAAACATAGCTTATGTTATGTCACTTAGGTTATTTGGAATTGCAAAAATCTGAAACCAAATAACCTATCTCCAGTACTAATTAGTATGAATAAATCAAATTTTTTAATACATATAAATATTATATAAATTAAATAATAACAGTTATAGTTTCTTTTACTGGTTTAAGCAAATGAAAGTACTTAATGATTGTTAAATTACACTATGCAACAAAATTAAACTTTTATCGCGATTTTTGATGATATAGTTTTATCTTTTTTAAGTGCGTAACGGTCCTCTAGGTACAAAAACTGTAATAACTTGGTCATTTGTGATATTAGATGTTCAATTTCAATTTTGCACATATTTATATACGTTATGATATAGGGAATAATATTCCATAAAAAACTCAATTTTGAAATTTTTGCAGATAGGTTATTTGATCTTTAAGATGATAATATGCAAGAAAAATACACTTTTATATTTCCAATTAAAAAATAATTAAAATTAAGTATGAAACTAGAATTTTAACGTTAGCGGTACAATTTAAATTGACGAAGTTACAATTATAACGTTACAAAATCTACTTGATCAATTTTTAAAAAATAGCAAACACGTGCCTTGTAATCAAAGTAGAGGTCACAATTCTTAAGATAAATTGATGAAATTTGGCGCAAACTACTTTCTTGATAGTGGATTTTCTAATTCGTCGAAATCGGTCCATTTTAAATGGTACCTCCCATAGGTTCCACTTCCTGAAATTAATATTTTGGCCACAAATTTTAATATTTTTTCGTGAAACAAATTTCGTTGAAATCGGTCTATATTTGACCATAGCTCCCATACAAACTCTTTTGTGAAAACGCACTAAATGAGACAAAAATCACTAAAACGCTCGTAAATCTGAAGATTATGACAATTAATTTATGTTAATTTTTTGCGTTCATAATTCTTGTAAAAACTGTAATCAATTTGCTAAACCGGTATACATTTGACTCTAGCTCTTATATACATATGTAACAGGGATGGCAAATAGTCAAAAATAGTACAATTGTACCATGTAATGTACTATTTTTGATACATTTTAAACATGATTGGTACCGTCACGGTACTACCGTGGTACAACTGCGTCCTACTTGATACAATTTTAATTCATATTTTTTTACTGTTTAAATATGAAATTTCAGAAGACTGAAACTGTAAACTGATTTTCATATGTAGCTACATAACACAATTAACTTTCTATGCCATTGGTCTGGTGTTTGTGACATATAGAAATGGGTGTGAGACCAACTTGTAGTATTCCGACTCTGATATCATTTTAAGTTTAAGTGTAATTTTACAGACATTTCTTTTGAAATTGGGTTAAATAGGTTTATTATTTCAGGTACTTACTACAGGAACAGAACACCGGAATTGAAATGTGTGTTTATGACCGCGAAATTTCAGGGAATTAAAGCAATAATATATAAAGGGGCGTTGTAAGTGAATTTATCATATTTTGTTGAAATGGTTCGTATTTGACCATAATGGGGCTCTGATCCAGTTGATGGATGTTCTCGATGAATATATATGTGATGTGACTGTTGTCCAGGAAATAAGGTGAAATGGCAACGGCGTCGCCAAGACACCAAAAGGCGACCTATATTACAGCTGTCATGAGAGTAGGCACAAATTTGTTTGCGGTTTTATGGTTAACAAAAGAATGCGGAATCTTGTTTCCAGGTTCACCCCAGCGCATTTGTCACCACTTATTTTCTTGAAAACTAACTTATCTTTTTTGATGCTGTAATCGATTTTATATTCGTTTATCACTGATATTCTATATCTCAAATTTTGACTGCTGTAGCTTTCATATTTAAAACATCAGGCGTGAATTTACTGTTTCAACAGATCCTGAAAAAATATTTTGCTACAAGTATTTTTTTAATATTTCCATAGTTTTTTGTTATCCTAAGAAATTATTCATTAGTTTAATAAAATAATTGAGAACAAATAGTTTTTATTAATAAATCTATTTCTTATATGAAAAATAGTTATTTATATCTAAGGACTCTACCTGGGGCACATTTGACATACACATATAACAAAGCAACTTGTCGAAATTTTTTGAGCCCGACATTTGTAATGTCCCTAAAAGGGATATCGTATTTTGGTTCTTCCATCTTAAAATTTGTTTTTAATGTTGATATGTCACAGTACAATGTTAACAGAGGCCCAATAGTTTCAATTTTGATCTCTGAATTTTTTACTGTTTTGTTTAATTTATCCATGTGGAATGAACTTGAATTAATTTTTTGGTTTGATTGTTTTGTATATTAAAGCTTTAAAGAAATAAAAATTTACTTTATTACAACAATTTTTTATTTCTTTTTTGTACCCAACTTATAGGCAAAAGTGCCCAATGGATGGGGCACATTGGTCGCTTTTAGTTAATTTGCTATTATCCAAATTTTATACATAAAGAAAAGCCGCAGGCAATCTGAACCAACACAGTTTAAAGCTAACATATATAGGTACCTATGAAGAACAAAGGAATTGTGATAACTCTCACGATAAGAAACCTAGAGCACTTTAAAAAAAGTGTCAAAGAGAAAGATAATGATATAAAGGCAGCCTTTCATGAACAACTTGAGGAAGTTTACGATAGCTGCCCTAGTCACGACGTTAAAATAATAATTGTCATTTCCCAACCGATTTGGAAAATAATACTTTATAACGAATATATAAGATCTACAATAAACATCGCTATATGCTTATGTTATTTCTTACGGTTTAAAAGATATTCGACTTCAAAAAATAAATTTTCAATTTTTATCCCATACAGTACCGATTTTTTACTAATATATGATCTATATATAGCTTTACTATGTAAAAAGTTATAAGTGCTTAAAATTATTATTTAAAAAATAAACCATCTTTCGAACATAGTTGTATGACGTTCCTACGGAGCTAATAAGGTTATGCAGGGTGGCAAGACTATAGTTTATCATACGATCTCCTTAACATTGTGTTAGAGAAAATCCTTCGAGATGCTTCAGTTAATACAACTGGAACAATTTTCAATAGAAAACGCATGCTTATTGCATTTAGCCTAAGCATGCAGCAAAGATATATAACACTCTTATTTGTTATTGGGTAAAAAGTGATTTAAATCGTTCATTTATTTGAAATTTGAATATATCGGGTTATCCACTTTGCGGTTTCAAAAGTGAACGTAAATAAAACACATATACAATTTATTTTTCATGATATTTCTTTTATAAAGTTTAAATGTTGACATTATGTGTGAAACACTATCAGCCTACCCCACGATATCGAACGTTTACAATCGTTCGCATTCTCAACGAAAAACAGCTGATTCGCGTCCCACTAAAAGTTTTCAGTACGAAAAGTCGAACGAAAAAGAACGATAACGTAAATACTTTAATATAAAATTGCGTCTCACTATGTCATTTATCTGCCAGCTGCACGAAAACATATGTCAAAATCACTCACACATATTTTAGCTTTCGTTTTCATCAAAAAAGCGTAAAAAACTTTATTATTTTAAAAACAAGAAATAATTTTAACATTTTCCACAAGAATAGGCTTCAGAGATTCGTACAAATTGTATTAAAAAATATTTTAGAAAAATTATATTTACATTAAATGCACAATGTTGTATATTAATAGTCAAATTTACAAATTTCAGCGCTTTTTTTTCTTAAATTGTTGATAAATTTGTCGAACTGCCGATTAGGCAACATTGAAATTTTACAATTTTCAAATATCTTACGTTTCAAAACGTAAAGCCAGAAGAACGATAAGTCGAAAGATAGTGGGACGCTTATTCGAACGAAAATGGGTGACTTACTTTCGTTTGCATAATCTTTCGTTAAACATCGTGGGACAGGCTATATATCATTTAAATGACCACCACTCGAAATGTTGCAAGCATTTATTCTTTTGAGGTAATTTTCGACCACTATTTCAGCCATAACTTGACGAACGTTGGTTTTTAAGTGCTCAAAAGTTAAAGGTTAATCTACATAAACACGGTCTTTCTCCACAAAAAAAGTTTAATGGTGTCAAATAGCACGATCTTGGTGGCCAGTTCATATCGCGGCCAGGAAATGTCTTTTGCAATAAAGTTTCAATAGCAGGCAAAAAAGTCGACGTTTTCAGCGGAACGAGCAAAACGATGATGCACAGGAGTTACAATATTTCTAACCGCTCCAAATTTCTTCACAATTTTGCCAATTGCTTGCGTAGTTGGACAATTGTATAAACCATAATCTCCTCTTAAAGCACGATATGTGACTGTTGCAGAATCACCATTTTTGTAGTATGTTTTGATAAATTTTATGCGTTGTGTGATACTTAAGCAATCCATTTTCGTCAATGTCAGACTTTCAAAAAAAAATTGAATTCAAGAAAAAATTGGTTTAACAACTTACGGCCATGTTCTGACAAACGGTACGATTTCAAAACGCAAACGATTTGAAAAACGCCAAATGTATTTCTTTGATGTTCTGAAAACCGCGCGATCTTTTTGTAAACAATTGACGGAAAATAAAAGAAATAAAATGTTTTAATTGTATATTTTAAATGAAAAATATGTAAAATATATGTAATTCCTATTAAATAAAAAGGAAGTAACAAATTCTTAAATATAAAATAAATTATACAACACTAGCCTTTCGAAGTTCATTCAACCAGATGGATTTCAGTCTTTTTGTAAACCATTGGCAGAGAAAGTGTATAAAATTAAAGCAAATTTTTTAATTGTATTTTTTAAATAGAAATGTGTTTGACAGATGTCGAATTCCAGACCTATACTTTTGAAACTATGAAATGGATAACCCTTTAGGAAGTGAAATTAGTAAAAAATGTTATTAACTAAAACTAATAGTTATATCTGGAAAACGAAAGCTAACTTTTGAATTGCATTTCATATTTTTTTTAAAGCTAATCTTATAATTACTATATATATATATATATATATATATATATATATATATATATATATATATATATATATATATCGTGAGCCTATATTTAATACCGACTATGAACGATATAAAATATTTTTAAGGAGAGGAAAAAAAGTGCTTAAAATCTAAAGGTACAAGGTCAATACAAGCGGCATGCGACTGCGGGCGGTCTTAGTATTGCCAGTACATAAAATATGTGTTTGTTTACAAAAATATTCATATAAAAAATATTTGAGTAGGATATAATTAAGTCTGGCAGCACTGAAAAAATCTGCCGCTCGGAGAAGTAGAACAAATTTCTACTTTTTTCCATTTCAAATTTAACAAATCAAAAAACAGCTGATTGCCGCCCGCAGCCGCTTGCCGCGTGCATTGGCCTTCTACCTTAAAATACTTTAATAGAAGTCAATATTTTCTCTGCAATATATTTAAGCAAATAGCTGCCTTAATAGATTTCTTCCCTCAGATTTTCATTGTAAGAGATGTTCTTTTATAAAAAAGCAGTTTTCCAATAAAAAGTGTTTTAAAAAAAATTGGTTCATAGGCGGTATTGAATATAGGCTCACGATATACAGTGTGATTCTATGTTGAAGGCATCCGATTTATATTTATATGTATAAATTATGGACCAAACAAAAAAGTTAAATATTGTGTTTGATTTGACACAATTGCATTTCTGAATACGTTTCGGCATGATCATAGTCAAATGAAAGGCAATTTTATACAGATTCCTAACAGCAAAACAAAAATTTAGAGCGATTGTTTATTTTGTTCAAATTGAAAAACACTACAAAAAACCGTTGGTAGATTTATAGCTTTTATTAATTACACATTTCATTTGTTACTAGTATTTTTTTAATTCTCTTACTTTTGTATTTTTGGGATAAGCCATTATATCTGCCAATTATTATTTTCTTGGTAGCATTTTACTGAAACGATTTAGTCCAAAATCATTACTTCAGCGCATGAATTGCATTTATATTATTTCAAGTTAAGTAATTTTCCCAAGATTAATATCTTGCAAATTGTCCTTTTAGTACTTCCAAATTATTTACTATTAAACTCTTTAAGTTATTTAATCAACTTCAGCTGAATCAAAAACCTTATTAAGTAATGAAAATGAAAAAAATTTGACACCACTTACAAAAAGAGTGAATTTATACAAGGCAAAGATGTTACAGACCAAAGTTTTCTGTGTATGTATGATTTAAGCTATTTTTAATCTGAAATTATAGTATGTATTTCAAATTCAATACAACATGACAAAAAAAAAATTATATTGTCATTGAAACCAAAACAATGAAAAGTAACAACAATTTTCTCTAGTTTTTCGCGGACCACCAGTGGGCCGCGGACCACCACTTGGGAACCAGTGTTCTAGATTGTAATTTTTTTTCAAATGATTGGAAACTTCTCTTAAAAGACATTTTAAACTTAACTTCAACATTTTTTAACATATATGACAAATTAGTAGTTAATAAACGATATACATATGTTTTCCAGTATATTGCAATTAAACAAACTACATTTTGAGAACGAAACACAAAAATTAACCCCCAACTTATTCAAATACAACAAGTAAGAATTGGATTCCTTGAAATTCTACACTACTGAAGTCAACAAATGTATAACCTTTTCTTACCTGTGAGCTTAATTCTCCAACACAAGTGTCTCTAGAATTAAATTAATTGATACGGAAGGGTTTTCAAACGTGTAAGTGGCTGGTATTGTATAGGGGGCATGGTCTCATATCGGTCATTTCAAAGAAACTTTTTCAGAACTTTTTTCAAAATAAACTATAAAGGTTAAAATCACTATTCCGGGAATGTAGTAATCTGAAATATTAACCCGATTTGGGATCTCAAGAAAGTTACTCTGAGTCGATCTGCATAGTAAAAGGTGGGTGTCGGAGCTTTATTTCTATTACCATTTCATTACTACCTATAGGGAAAGGGTAATAAAAAGTTTACAATTTAATTCAAATAAACTTATATTTAAAAAAATAATAAAAAATTTTAGTATTTGGCTATATTTATAATATATTTTCGAATATTTTGACACTCCCGTTTTATACCCTTTAGTTTGTGTTGATGTATGCAACGCATAGAAATATTTGTCTTAGATCCACCTTTTAGTATACCAATAGGCTTATAATCACTTTCTAAGTCGATTTAGCGATGTCCATCCGTCTGGCTGTACCCCCATGTAAACCATGTAATCAAAGCACAGGTTGCAATTCCAAAGATAATTTTATTAAATTTGATATCAGATCATTTTTGATAGTGGGACCATGGATATTGAAATTCGTTAAAATCGGTCCATTATTTATGGCACCTCCCATAGTGGGACCTATGGGAGGTACCGGAAATGATATTTTAGTCACAAATATCCATATTTTTTCATGATAGGCTGTAACAGCCTATCCCACGATATCGAACGTTTTCAATCGTTCGCATTCTCTACGAAAAACAGCTGATTTGCGTCCCACTAAAAGTTTTCAGTACGACAAGTCGAACGAAAATGAGTGCGAACGATAACGTAAACACTTTAATATAAAACTGGGTCCCATTATGTCATTTATCTGCCAGCTGCACGAAAACATATGTCAAAATCACTCACACATGTCTTAGCTTTCGTTTTCATTAAAAAAGCGTAAAAAACTTTATTATTTTAAAAAAAACTTTATTTATTTTATTGAAAAAAAATTGAACAATATAATTTTAACATTTTACACAAGAATAGGCTTCAGAGATTCGTACTAATTGTATTAAAAAAATATTTTGGAAAAATTTTATTTACCTTAAATGCACAATGTTGTATATTAATAGTCAAATTTTCAAATTTCAGCGCTTTTTTTCTTAAATTGATGATAAATTTGTCGAACTGTCGATTAGGCTACATTGAAGTTTGACAATTTTCAAATATATTACGTTTCAAAACGTAAAGCCAGAAGAACGATAAGTCGAAAGATAATGGGACGCTTATTCGAACGAAAATGGGTGACTTACTTTCGTGTGCATAATCTTTCGTTCGACATCGTGGGACAGGCTGTTAAAACAAATAATGCTAATGTAAACCAAAATCACTATAGCAAATTTCGTTGAAATCGGCCCACATTTGACCATACAAACTCTTCTGTCAAATCGTTGTTCTACGAAATAGACACCACATTTGGGGGATGGATCCATTACCCTCTGAATTTTAATTTCGTCACTTATAATACTGCTTAATGGCTGACAAAATTTGAAGCCCGTTTTCGCCACTTCTTAATTTTTTCGCATTCAAAAAAAAAAAAAAAAAATAGATAAGGATTGGTAGATCTTTCAGTTTTGCATCGTTTGATATGTATCTCATTAATGTGCTTCATATAGGTACAAAAACGAAAAACCGGTATTTTTCAAAATACAGGTTTTTCGTGGAACACACTCGCAAAAATGTATGAAAATTTCCAAACTACCACATAAACCGGTTTTTTGATTTAACACCTAAAAGTAAAAGCGTACAAAAAAGTCATTTCTTTTTTTAATTTGAAATAGGAAGTTTTTGGAAATCGTGCAAAAAAAGTGCATAATGCTTTTAATGGTTCTAAATACAAAATTGAGATACAAATACATAAGGCATGAAAACGATGATATTTATAACCGATTTGCATCAAAAGTTTGTCAAACTTCTCTTTATTACCTGAGAACGCGAAGGTTTTATCAAAAAAACATTTCACTGAAGCATATCGCGAATTTAGCACAAAATTGATCAAGAATGGTCTTAAAACTATTCTTTAATAAATTTTACCTTATAAGGATTAACAATTTGATGGACCAACTTAAAACTAATATTTAAATAAAAAATTATTTTAAATTAAATTTGTCGATAAATTAAGGCAGCAGAATTTCACTAACACTGCCTTTACACATGCAAGTACTTGCATGCAAGTAGCAAATACGTATTATCATCGAAAATATTAAAAAAACATTCGAAAGTGCTGCAAGTTGGCTGATTGTTTACACAAGCAAGTGCAAGTTCATTTTCAAAATGTTCACGAGGCGTAAACATCTATTGAAAATAGCTTTAATTTTAGAATTAAAAAAGCTAGAAATGCAAAATAAAGAAAAAAACAAAACGAAAACGACAGAGAGGAGGAAGTATTGGGTCAAGCCTCTTTTAATGAAAAGGTGCGATTTCGATATGGAAGCGCATTTGCTTAAAGATTTGCTTTGGGAAGATGATGACTCGCACTTTAACAATTTTTGTCGGCTGCACATAGAGCAATTTGAGGAAATTCTAAATCTGGTAAGTACATAAATAAATTTCGTGCCAAAATCCGTCAACACACTTAAAATGTGTATTTGACCAAACCCACCTACCTAAATATATTTAGATTTAGTGAATCTGAATCTGTAGGTATGTGGGAGTTGTTGAAAATACTATTAACTTTTTTGTGGTCGTATTATTTATTCATCATTGTAGGTTGAAAAAAAATTACAAAAAATGACACTCATATGCGGCTAGCGATTTCTGGTAGAACAAAGTTGGCCATAGCTTTGAGATACTTGGCTACAGGAGATTCCTTCAGCTCCCTGGAGTTTTTAACGAGAGTTTCCAGAAGCACAATTTCTGTTTTTATGCCAGACGTCCTTCGTGCTATTTATGATACCCTTAAAGGTGATTATTTAAAGGAAAGTATATTCCAAGCATAAATTTACCTGCAATTAGTGTGTTAAATATATTCATATACATACATATATGTTTTCGTAAGCTTTAAAATATATAAATTAAAAAATGGGTTAATTTTTTACAGATTCCAAATACTGAAGAAATGTGGGAGGGCATTGCCAAAGACTTCCATGATAAATGGCAGTTTCCACACACTCTTGGAGCCCTGGATGGAAAACATATACGCATTAAAGCTCCAGCTAACACCGGATCACAGTTTTATAATTTTAAGGGATTTTTTAGTGTTGTACTCTTTGCGGCAGTGGATGCTAATTACCGTTTCATTTTTGTGGATGTTGGGGCAAACGGTAAAGCTTCCGATAGTACAATATATAAGGATTCATACCTGTACAATAGCCTAAAGAATGGAGAGCTAAATATTCCTGACAGTAAACAAATTGTTCCTGGCCAAGGCAGTAAAATTCCATATTTTTTCATTGGCGACGATGCATTTTCCCTCGACAAACATCTTATGAAGCCATACAGTAGGTGCTTAAAATTAAGTATTCCACAAGAAATATACAACTACCGACTGTGTCGAGCACGAATGGTTGTGGAGTGCGCATTTGGCAGATTGGCAAAGAGGTTTTGCATATTTAATCGACCTATAGAAGTCCAAACGTCAACTGTCGACTTAATTGTTTTGACTACCTGCGTTTTACATAATTATTTGACTAAAACAAAAACTAAACCTCTAACACCAGACTTTTCCCTTTCAAACAACCCTATACCGTTTTCACCAATTAGTCGGCAGGAACACGCAACGTATAAATATGCCAGCAGAATTAGGGATGAGCTTTCTAGATATTTGATTACTGATGGAAATGTCGATTTCCAATGGAAAAAAAATAACATTGAACATCTTTAATAAAACGTCCAACGTTATAAGGAGTTATATAATTGTGAGTACATTCCTTGTTTTATTCATATGTAAATACATAGTAATTAACGTTTGTTTTTGACCGGTTTCAGAATTAAAGCAACCTTTTCATTTGATGTCAACAGCAAAGCAACAATTTTATTCAGAAACATTTACAAATTCTGTAGAAATTTTTGAACTGTTTAATTCTTAATTCATTTTTTATAAAAATTTTAATTTTTATTCATTACATTAAATAAATTAAAAAAAAAATTTAATTCATTTCTAAAAATAAAGTATTGTATTGATAAAAATTATTATACGTTTTATAGTTAAATAATAATACAAAGAAAACATATATTTACAAAAGGTACTTATTCAAATTGAATCTCTGCATTAGAAATTGCACAACTTAAGATATCAGAAAACACTGTAGGACTACATGTGGTTGAGCTTCTCAAAGGCGTGGAGGTACGGTTGATTAAACAATTGGGAACAGCTGAGCTAGAAGCGTTATCTTCAATTGAGCTTAATGATTGAGAATAATAATTGCTTTCTTCTTCAGGTATTGGACGAAATCTGCGTTCTCGCATATTTTTTAATTTTCTTTGCACCAATAAGTTTTGCATCTCTCCCATCAATTCATAAGCATCCTCCTCAGGAAGCTTCTGCAGTTGAAATGCTAAGCTTGTTGCAAATGCGGTGAATTCGTTCTCTTTTTCAGTCAGGTCCATCAATTTTGTTAAAGCGATATCAAACTTTGAATTCTCTTGTTCCCTTGGAACACACACGCGTTTGTTTCCCGTTTTATTTGAGAAGCTTTCATCTTGTGTGTTATCCTCAATGAATTCTTCAAAGTGGTGCGAATTCTGCAAGAAAGATATAAAGCAATTGAATGAAAGAATATGCTCTTATTACAAAAAATCCACTGGCGATTTCAATGAAACAACGACACTTACCTTTTCTGAGTTGTCCGATGTGGATCTTACGACAATACTGTTATCCAAAAATTTCATTTCTTGGAACCAGAATAAGGAGGGCTGATATAATTCTTCCGTACCTGACCCAGACTTCTTATGCATTTTATTCTTTTCTCCTGTGTACGTAGCTCGTAGGGAACGTATCTTTTTTCTAACAATGTCAGCCGGCATCCCCATTTGCGAACCAATATCTTCATAAGCTTTTACTTTTAAGTCATTTCGTCTATACAATTTGCTGTTCATGTTCCACAACACTTCTTTTGATCGATATAAGGAAATTAGTTTAATAATTTCCTCCTTTGTTAGTTTCTGCTCCATTTTTTTTTTTTTTGGAAAATGACTTTATTTTTACCAATGTTTATGTTTTGGAAATCAGTATTGCCGTGTTTCCACTTTCGTCAAATAACTTCAAAAATATTTTAACAAAAATGTATGAAATATATCTCCAATTTATCTCTTAACACTTTTTAACAGTCGTTGTTGGACAGTTCTATTCTTTTTTATTAATAATTTTGTTTGAATAAAGTGAAAAGCAGCTATAAATTTATGCAAAACTTAACCTTGGTAACACAGTTTATTTATTTGTCATTTTACTTACTGCAAGTGCCAAAAATTCACTTACAAGCAAAATCTCTTGCAAGTTGAGCTGTAAGTTCGAAATGTTTGAGTGTATTACTGAAAAAGTGTGAGTGTATTGAGTTTTTCGCACTTGCACTTGCATGTGTAAACGCCGTGTAAGACTCACGTTTTGTCAAATTTCGTGAAAATCGCGGTAAAAAAAAAATAAAAAAGTATTGTTTTTCTCACTTGAATAATTGCATTATTTCTTCGTGTTAAGGCATATATAAATTACCACAATACCATGAAACAACAGAACACCTGAAAATATGTAAGTTGTGTCAAAATCAACATAAAACTAATAAAAATAAAATGGTTGTCCAAGCATGGACGTAGTTTTACAAGATTAATTATACAATTTATTATTAAATGAACTAAATGAAATGTGCATTCTTATCATTATTATAACACTTAGTTGTAAACTGCATTATCTGCAATGTAATATTTTCATTGACAGTTGGTTTGAGTTTGTAGAATTAAAATCAATCTTACTGTCATTAGTTTGTTCTAAAAGGATGACAAATTTTTAAATTTATTTATTTGCAACATAAAGTTTTTGGTGCATATCCTTAGGCACGTTTTCAGGGACATTAATCTTTAGGGGAAAAAAAAGGAAATAACTCCAAAACTACTTCATGGATTTTTGTTTTTGACTATTTTAAATAAATCTGTATTAGTTTTATTTAATATTCTATTGAAATTTCCCAAAAATAAAAAATAACCTATTTTTCACCATACAAATGTGCTCTTAAACTTTGGACCCGATGCGCACCCATAGAACGTTGTCCGATTTGGCTAAAATTTTCAGAACTAAACTTTTAGATCTAGTGTTAATTTTAAAATTTTTTATATTACGCGATCAAATTTTTTTTTTGTTTTTTTTTAACTCCGAAAATTAAAACTGTTTTTACTGGTTGTAGGGTGTAGGAATAAATGACAATTAGGCTTTTGTATATTTTAAAACGTTATAAAACGTATGTATGTATATTTAAATTTTAATATTTTCTTAAAAGATTCACAATTATTTTTAGGGTTTAAGTTCTGTTCAATTGCAATATTTTATGTGCAATATTTAGTTATTAAGTTATATTTATTTTTAGGTTTATCGTTTTTACGAATATGAGTGTAACAAAGGTTTTGGCTCAATCTATCTGATATTTGGTATTATTGTATACTGGACTCGTGTTGACAACTATAATTAAAAAACATCATTGTGATACTTAACGTTAATAAAAAAAAATAAAGAAAAGCAAATTTTAATTGGGATTTTTTTTTGACTTTAGATTTATTTACATATTTAATGTTATGTTTTTTTATTTAATTTAATTAGTAATAACGGCTTTTATACGACGCGGCATATTCTCTACTAAATGTTTAGAATCATAATTGCGTTCTAAGCTTCCACCACATCTGCACTCAGTTCATCTAAATTACCAGGGGTTCCGACAACACCTCTCTGCATGGTGGCTGAAGGAGTTGGAACAGTTCAGAAAATTGTTGATATGATGACTGCACAATAGGGTTTGCAGTTCGGTTTTAACCAAAACCGAAACCTCGGTTTTTATGCCTTAAAACCGAAACCGAAAACCGTAGAAAAAATCGTGGTTTTAGCTATTAATTTTTCATAATGAAAAAAACAAAAGATGCCTCACAACGGACGAATGGACAAGTGCAAGGAGAAGACAGTATGTGACGGTATATTTTATATCCTGGGACTCAGCCGTATTTTTGGAAAGAGTAATTCGAAGCAAACGCAGGAAACCATTAGACAAAAGCTAATGGAGTTTAATATTTCACTTGATACAAACATCTTAGCATGTATCTATTATAGATGGAGCAGCAGTCAATATCAAATTTGGATCTGAAAATCAAACACTGCTTCAGTTCTGGTTGGTACACGGAATTCATCTTGCAGTTACTGATGTTTTTTATGAAAAATTTCTTATAAATCCAGATGTGGATGAATTTCAAACCGACGAAGGCGAAGACAATTTTGAAGATGGCGACGATCAAACTTTGAATCACTTAAAACCGATTGCCCATATAAATTTGAACCTAGAGGCTGTAAGAAAAACTGTTCGGTATTTCAATAATTCGTTAGTTCGTAATAATATTTTAGAAACAATCGTTAAAAAGCATCATAATCGTGAATTAAGTTTACTGTTAGATTTCTGCTTCTAAAAGAAAGTATTCATGAAAGTTTAGAAAAGCTGTCGACCTTAGATTTGCTTCTATTGACTTTGAAATTGTAAATACTTTTAAAGATTCGTTGCTGTTCGTAAAAATTACTGTTGAAGCAATTTGTCGCTCGGATGCAAATATTATACAAGCTAAAGGGGCTCTGCAGTTTCTCTAAAAGAAACAAGACTTATTTAAGAAATCCCTCATATTTAGAAAACGTGAATTAATTTCCTGAATTTTAATATTAAATTATAAATATGAGCTTTAATAAATATACCTTTACTTTGTTTTAATAAAATTATCTAAATTTTACCACAAATTTAAATCAAAATAGTATTATTTAAAAAACCGAAATCCGAACCGAAACCGGTCGGTTTTGGGTGTTTTAAAACCGAAACCGCGGTTTCTCATTTTCACGGTTTCTTGCAAACTCTACTGCACAATGGTACGTCAATGTTTTAGCCACCAATTTCCCCGTTGCGAAAAATTTGTATTCTTGAAGGAAAAGGTCATTTTCCAAAAGGACAATGGACCTCAAAAACACCGTTAAGCTGACAAAAAATGGCTCAATGACAATGGGTACAAAGCCATTGACTGGCCGCCCCAGTCACCCGAACTTTACCCCATAGCTTACCTCTGTGGCGTTCTTAAAAGTCCCCTCTTAATAGCGTAGAATTTTGTGCATTTTAATAGGTTTTTATAAGCGGGGACTACTGTATATCAGAACAGTGTGTTTGTAATAATGAATAATACAAAATTTGTATTATTCAAAAAATACTTACATAAGTATGTATGTACGTATGTGTGTATGTATGTATTTCAATTATTTTAAAAAACATTATATCGTTTCTAAAGGTCTTATTTTAGAATTTTATACGCCAATTTTGTCATAAAACAACTCAACTTGATTCACATTTCGAGTTGTGAGGTGTCAACTATCTACCATATACTAAATCCTGAAACTTGGAAGAGTTAGGAAAATGTGTTTTTGTACATATACATATATTTATATATTTAAATCTAACAATAATCGAGCAAAGTGCAAAATTGGCGCACTTTGTATCGAAGGATTTAACTTTTTATAAAAAATATTATTTGGTAATCATGTCTAAGGTTAAATAAACATTCAAAACATTATAAAATAGTTAACATATTATACGTTATAGGGTAGAAGTAAAAAAGTTTTTTGCAACAAAAGTGTATAAAGAAAAGTACTGGTAATATTGTAAATCTTCAAATGGATTAAATCTCCATTATTTCACAGTTTGTATGTGCGAGGGTTTTTCATTTGTTGGTATTTAGAATTGTTAGTAGCTTATTTTTTATTTCCAATGTATTTTTTACGTTATATGTTTTTTTTTTTGCTTCAAATTATTTAACTTTGGCTGCTTAAATAATAACACCGAGAAAACAATAACTTTGTCAGCATGATGGTATGTACGATTATTGTATAAGAGTACTTCTACCTATATAAATGTACATATGTATAAATATAAGTACACAGAAAGGAAATGTATATCCATGTTCTATAGGTATGTACACAGAAAAAAAGTAAACTATTCATAAAATATTCAAAGAACCCTATCAGTTAATTGTTAAGATATTAGTACAATGCAGAATTCAAGTGGAAATTTAAGTGTTGCGAAGAAAATTTTATGTTCCACTGGTGGAACATTCTGTAAGAACTGCATTAAACTACAGTTTAAGAATAATAATATTTTAAATGAAAAAATTCAATGAAAACCAGGTTTCCCAAAATATTTTACGTCCTTGGAGAAGCTCCTGAACATATGCAATAAAAAATTTTATTTTTAATAAATTATAAAAAGTTTGACTGGTTTTTGCAAAGTTACAAAAAAAAACTAAAAATTCAACAAATCTTTAAAAGAACCCTTTAGTTACATTTTATACAAATTAACCCTTGACTTTTTATAAATTTTTTTTCAAAAATTTGCTTTTTATAGGAATTTTTTCGAAAATTTTATAGGACATTTTTAAAAAAATTACTTTTGATAAGAAAATTTTGTTTTTACTAACACTCTGGAATTTTTTTTTACTTTTTTCGAATTCGTTTAACAAACTATTGAAAAAACCAAAAAAGGAGTTTTGAAAACGGTATGAAAAAAATATTTTTTTCGTCCTACGCAAAAGTGACTTAACGTTCACCCATTTCAACAAAAATGGATAATTAAATTAAAAATTTCAACCGATATTAATGTCTTATACCTCGTTGGAAAGCTCATTTTGTTATCTGTAGGATGCTGTTAAAAATTTAAAAATATATTCTAAGTAGAAACATTTTGAAGAAATCCAAAGAAACCCCTCAGTTTTCCCATATAACTGGCGTCTAGTCGGCACGCTTTCCCGATATCTGATCTGAATGAAACATTGTATTTGGATTATTGGGGTCAAATGTAACAAATTTGGGGGTACGTCTTTTGATACAACGACTTTCACTTTTTCTGGGACACTCTAATATATGTATATATTCTTCTTCTTCTGTTATCCTTGACTCCAAGTGGAGCATAGGGCCTCATATATATATAGAAATGACTAACCTGAATGAAGAAAAACTAAATTTAATTATATTCAATAAGAAATAAAATAGTAATGTGGAATTAAACTTGCAACTTCGCTTGTTGAGTCATATTGATCCAAAAAATATTAAATCGTGTTTTGTTATATGAAGGTGGGAGAAAAAATTTTATATTTATTTTTTTAGTTGCTGTAAGTCTACTTTTATATTAGTCAGGTTTGGCTTATCAAGTCTTGAATTTGTATGAGAAAAAACTGACAGAATTAAAATTGAGCAAACCTGACCGTACTATCAAGTTTACGAAAAATTCGAAAATTTGTATGAAATTTAAGAAAAATAAAATGAAAACTGATGAAGGTTCAAAAATAATTTAAAGAAAATATGATCAAGTTAACCTGATTCTTGTAAAACGGGACTAATAGATAAGTTAAAGTTTCCCGTCAATTTTGTAAACCAAAATTGGGTCAAGTTAAAGTGTTAATACAAACACTTTGAAGTCGATTCAAGGCGCAGTCCACTCTGCTGGATGTCAATTAGTCACCGGTATTTCGTTGTTGTTTTTGGTCGATTGTTTTTTCTCTATATGCTAATGACTTACCAAATCAACTCCAATTTTGTCAAATTCGTATGTTGCAGATGATGTTCAACTTTACGTCTGTAGCCATAAAAGTCTTATTCAGAAAACAGTATGTGAAATCAATCTAGAATTTAATAGAATATGTATCTGGGCTTCATGGTATTTAATAAGCAAAATACTCCAACAAAACGAAATTTAGATAATGGAACGGATCAAATAGAATATGTTATACCGTTTTTTAGGTCAAAGAAATAGATACAATGAAAGCGAAAAAGGAATGATAACATTGTTAAATAAGATTTCAAGAAAGTCTTGACCAAATAAATCTGACTCGTACGTTAAATTGTTCGCTAAATTCGAATATAAAGTCAGAATGGTCAAAAGTAAAACAGTTTTCGAGATATAGCAAAATTACTGTTATTTGCGTTTTAAAAAAAGATGATGTCACTTTAATTAATTTATTTTGGAAAATAGTCTACCGATTTCTTATTTCTATTTTCATTGAAAAATAATAAAATGTCTGGAATATCTGGAAAACTGTTCTTCTTTTGATCATTCTGACTTTAAATTTAAATTCAGCAGACAATTTTCGTTTGGTCAAAAACCTGCTACGTAGTTTAATTATTTATTGAAAGCAATAAAAAATAAATTTTTAAATGTAACAATAAAGAAAATTAAATCGTACTTTTTTCTATACTATGTACTTTTTCTTAAGCTTTAATAGCCAATGTACTTTTTTTTTAATAAAAAAACGTGGGAACCCTAGTTATAACTTTCTTTGGACAAAATTTCTTTATCACACCACGCGATGGGCCATTTAGTTTTGATAATTAAAATATTTTTTTGAGGCCAGAAAAATTTCCACACAAAATGCATAAGGATCCTCAAACAATTATTTTTTTTATTTCCATACACATTATATATGGAACATTTATTGCTAATACTATGTACCATATATGTACATATGTATTTTAAATATATTAAGAAAGTAACTGTATAACAATAATTTAAAGCTATTTTTCATTGGATATCTAAATTTAGTTAAAAAAAGTGCGATTTTTTGCTTTCTTTTTCCGTACAAATGGTAAAATCTTGTTATATTCATGAAATTATTAGAAATTATGTTAATTTTGTATGTTTAAATTTAAAACCTCATCGATTTTGGGGCGGAAACTTTTTTAACGATCGCGAAAAAGTAATACATCATTTCTTAATATTTTTCGCGATCAATACGGCTATGCGATGAAGAATTTGATATTCGCAAAAATCGCAAAAAGTACAAATTTTATATAGTTTAACCCATAAACGAATAATAATATGACTACCTTAAAAATCAAATTTTCCATACAAATTTCCTACTATAAAGCTTTGATAATTTTATTATTCGTTCATAACGTATCTAAATATAATATTTTAAATTATAAGATATTGCATTTTGTTGTATTAGAAAAACATTTTATAAAAATATAAATTGTGAGCGCGTGCGAAAGCCACTTTCTTAGATTTATTTAGAACCTCAGTGATCAAAACTTATTCTGTGGACTTTTCAAATTTTGCATTAAAAGAAAGCCAACCTCTTATCAACGGCTGAATTTACTAGCACGATGTTTATTAAATAAGTCACGTGTTGGCTCCAACAGAATTTTTCGCCCAAAGAAATTCTGTGCAATTTTAAATGCCATGGAAATATAACCATATACGGGTACCACTACATGATAAAAGACCATTAAAAGAAATACTCGTGTCTCCAAGTTTCGCCCCAAGTCAAGCACTTTTGGCCTCGGTGTCATTTTTGCAAACCGTTCCGCTCATATTCTGCAAACCGTTCCGAATTTCGCAATGGTGGTCGTAGACATGTATTGGGTTCAAACAAAAATATTTTTTGATAATTTAGATAAAAAGAGAAAAAAAATTCAGTTTAGTTTAGCTAAAAAAGTTTTTTCTCTGTATGTAAAGGATAAAAATAAATAGTATTACATACATATATATGTATGTATGAACATACACTCAGGAAATTATTACAGTAACTGATTGTATGTTGTTGATGAAATTTTCGGTTATGTTGTTTTCAAATGAATATTCATTTAAATTTTTTAACATATTTATACATTTGTTTAAAAAACAACCTACAAAAAAATACTGAAAATATCAGTTGTTTAGTTTTTATATATTTTTTCAATTATAGTATCAAATATAATTCGTATTTGTTTAATTATTGTTTTTCCTTAAGTATCTTAGGTTTGCTTACTGAAGAAACTTTTTATAATACTGGCCACCTATCACAGGGTATGGCCTAAGCAAACAACAAACTTTGTTTTGTCTGTTTGGTTTTTTGATGCCTTAAAGGATATAACCTTTTTATGGTTTCGTCTTTTATGTTACGTTAATTACAAAAACAAATGAAAATTGCCGTTTTACGGAAATTTTACGGAGTTTTTTACCATTCAATTTTTTAAAATTAATGAAAATTTCCGTTTTTTATACTAAAAAGGTAGTTTAAATTTTTGTCAGTAATTTTTTTGAAAACAACTGAATATTCCGTTTTTAAAACTGAAAATGTAGTTTAAATATTTGTCAGTTAAATTTAAATGAAATATTTATTGAATTTGAATGAAAAATCAGTTGACCGGTTTTTAAATGAATATTCATTCATTTCAAATTACATTTTAAGTTAATTTTACTTACATAATATTCTGAGTGTATGTATACGTAAGAACAATACTTGTAAGTATGTACATTAGGGTGAGGCGCAAAACATATTTTTCAAATCAATCAAAAATCGATGACTTACACCCTAAGGTGCACCAAAAAATTGTCTTCGTGGTGGCGCACGGACAGTTATTTCTAGGACCCATTTGTATTTGAAACAATGGATTTTTTTTGTTTTAAGCGAAATTTCAATTATTAAAAAATATTCTTTGCAAGAATAATGTAGAAGATAACTTAAACAGCTTAGAGACCAAAAATATGTGCAATAGTTTTGAAGTTATTGAAATTTTGCCGGTTCATAGTTCGCCAACTATATATGCCTATAACTTTTGATTTGGTAATCAGAACTTTTATGTACTGAAATATTAGGAATTGTTTTAGAAAAAGTCTATTATTTCGCGATCCCCCAATGGGCTCGTGTTTTTGGTTTTCATATTTTGTTGTCTACACCAGCGTTGCCAACAAACAATTTGCAATCCACACATAACAAATCCTAAATTACACATTCAGAAACAAATTACACATGGATATATATTGTTCTTTTATTAAAACAAACAAAAAATTCGATACTACCACTGAGCTGGTTTTCATAAGGTACTTTAGACGTTGAGTGACAATATAGGTATTTTATAAGAGATATTCGTTTTTGAGGGGTGCCTTTGCATTCAAGAGCTTCCCAAATAGAATTGCGAGGAAGCTTATCAAATGCATTTTAAAAGTTGATGAACACTAGAAGAGGTGAGAGGTGATCTTCACTCTACGGAATGTTTAACCACCACCTTAAGGATGTTAACTTGGTCAACACAAGTTCTATCTAGACGACAACTAGCTTGCCCAGGGCGGAGTTCTGGTTTTAGGGCTGACTTCAGTGACATCATCTTATTCACAACATTTAAAAGTACTTTTGTAGTAATTCCCCCTGGAGCTGTTCACTACACAAAAACTCCTCTATTATTGGGCGGTTAAAGCTAGCAGTTGGAAATTGCAAGGACAGTCACATTTGTTGGAGGGTTGTGCCGCAACATCAGAAGATTTTTAAAATAATTATACCAGATTTCTAGCTGCTCAGTTTCCGAAGTAACGGTACTATTATTAAGTGGCCTGGTTGAGGTGGTGCTGTTATAAGTTAGCTTTTCAGAAAGACTAACGAGATCCCTAGTACGATATGGGCTTGGGCTTTCATTTCTATACCGTCTTTTCCAGCGACGTAAACTTTGATTGACTTGTTTGTTAAGATTTGCTATGTGCCCTCAAGAAATCAGACTTTGAGCTACGTGTTTTGGCTCATAATAGTAAGCCTTTAGCCACTTTTCGCTCCTCAATAAAATGCTATATATTTACAATCAGACATCCCAATGAACCGATGAGAAGATGGTTTATGGCCTTATGTTTGAACATTGTTCCTCCGATTACCGATTACTTCGCACAGATTTCTGCAAATAGCTGCCCATTTGTGTTAAGAAGACCTGTTCCATGTATGCGCATGACTTGGGCGTTGAAGTCTCCCATCAGAATGACTACATATCAAAATTATAATTTAATTTATCAAACTGTCTGTAAAATTCTATTTTGACACTATATCTGATGTATTTTGCTCCTATATAAAATTGTCTACAATGTTGAAGCATAATTGTTTTTTCTAAGATGAGTGCTCTGCGATAAGAATTCATATCAAATTTTAAATTACATATTAATTACACATGGAGCTCGTCACACATGGGCTACACATGCAAATAAAAATTACACCCAATATGTGTAACTACACATGAAGTGGCAACACTGGTATACACTATTATCGGTATTTGACAGAAATATAAAGAAAATGGAAAATATGCTTTTTGAGAAATCCTACAGTCAAGGGTATAATATTAGTTTGATACAAATCTGATAACCGTATTAATTATAGACATATAAAGTGAATACGTTTTGAAAATAGATCTTGAGAAAACGAACATTGAACCGCCAAAAAATTTGAAACAAAGCGACATTTAAAATTTTGAAGAATAATAAAAATTTTATAAGATTTAATTTAAGTAGATGCAGTGCAAATTTTACTTGAGTTTAACTTTAATAAAACTAATTTAGTAGCGAATTTTGTACTAAATTATTATTTTTTAGAAGGATTAATGTTTTAAATTAAAATATATTTTTTTTAATGACCCAAATTAAATTTATTCACAAGAAAAATTTAGAAACATAATTCTAATTTTCGACAAAAAAAAAAAAACATGTTAGGTCATTTTAGTCCATGTCAATGTCTATTGAGGATTAATATATATATTTTTAATATTTGTTTAACAATGTTTTCAAAAACTAAAAAAGTGAGTTTTGAAACCGACCTTGAAAAGAAGTACTATTTTTCAATATTTAAAAAGTATGTAAATTAAATTATATTTTAACAAAATTTAACTATTTAGTACTTACATGTCTAAAAATGTCTTATGGCGATTTATTTTCTAACAAAAATGTTACATTGTACAATTTTTCGTGTTCTTTAAGAAAAAAAGTGTAACCTTTTTAAAATTCATCATGTTCTTTTCATAATATGTTGCATCAAAAACATGGGAAAATGTTATATTTTCTACACCCACTCGACGAGCACATGAAAAATGTACCACTTATTACAATCCTGCTGTTGCTCTTTTATACAAATGTGAGATTTTTTTTGTTTATTTTATTTTTGTTTTTTGCTTTTATAAAAACATTAATAATGTTGCAAATAAAATGGACGCTAGAGAAAGTTTATTCAGGGAATTATTTTATCTTAGCAGTGTTGCACACGCTTCTGTTTTTCTACTAACTAAAACAGATTTAATTAAATCGTTCATTTATTTCAAACTATAAATATAGATACATATGTATGTCTTTAATTAAATGACAAACGACGAAAATTATAATTTCGTTTCTAGTTGCAAAAGGGAACTGATGAAACCCAAAAAATGTGCATAGTTTTAATGCATTGAGGGTAACAATTTCCCTAGAAAAGAAATCACCATTACTTTGTAATTTATGTATTCTAAAGTAATTTTTTGTTGCAAGAATATTCATTCATGTTGAAAAGACACGAATTTTCTTGGGAAAATTGCAATAACTCCAAACCTATTGCATTTGTGGTTTTTGTGACACTTTTTGTATTTTGCTACCCCAAGAGTTAGCAAAATACAAAATCAAAGAGACTTTGCCCAACATTGCTCTAAGGAAAGGTGTTTTTTACATTATTTTATTTCCTTTTGCAAAAACAAAGCTTTATTGAATGAAAGTTTGCTAAAACCAAAAAGATCCCATTTATTCCCATACAAATGGGTCCTTAAAATAAATGTACCGTGCGCCACCTCAGGATATTGACCTGGGAAGACATCGATTTGTAATACAGAAGTGGTGAAGTAAAAAATAATATGTTTTTCGCTCCACCCTAATGTGCATACTTGGTAGGTTTGCATGAGCATATGAATTTTGCAAAGTTTACAAATTTTGTTTCTTGTCTCACCAAAATGTAACAAAATATTATTATAAAGGTAGTGTTGCCAACATTTATAGGAACAATGTTTGAAGAGCAATGCCATTGTTATTTACAAACCTATGTACATTAAGGGTATAACCACGAAAATGCTAATGTTTTGTAATTTTTCTTAAAAAAGTTCACGGACCAATAGGTTTTTCTAAACAGGTGTATAAAAAATTATTTAAAAATTCACAGACTTGAACTATATATGCATTTGTTAGTTCAAGTCTGTTTAATATTTTTTTTTATACAAATATTTAATATTTTTTTTAACTAAAAAGAAAATTCAAAATTTTCAAAATTTTATCGCGAATGCTGCGTGAACTTTTTTGACCTTAGCAAAAAAATAAAGTCCCCCTCTAGTTTTTTATGCTCTATCGGACTGTGCTTTGCCAATTTTGATATTTTGAAAAATTGTTAAAAATTTATATCCCTAATGTACATATATAAAAACGACAATCAAATGCTGTGCGTTTAAGCTTTCGAAACAACAGTATTTTTTTATTTTTTTACTTTTACAGAAAATATATTTCCATATCTAAAGAAACTCTCATTATTGCACGTTGTTTCATAGTATTCAAAATACATACAAACAAAACATACATACACCACCAAAAAAGCAAAAATAGGAAAATATAACTCAAAAAATAACTAACTAAATGTATGATTCCGCAAAAGAATGAGTTTTAACATTTAAGATTTATTTGAAAACACTAAAAAGGATGCTCCTAAAGTCGTCTATCTTTATGTCAAACATAAAGTAAGCAAAAAAAGAACCAAACAGTAGTTTACAGCAAAGTGGCAAAGAGCTTTAAAAATCGCCGAAATATAAGTACTTATATATTTGAAACTTATTTTTCGAATAGGAAAAACTCACAGTATTTCAATTAAATTAATAAAAAAAATAAATTTGTTTCAATTCAATTTGTCCTGTTGCACAGTGCACTCCTTTTTTAATGATACGTGATCAAAAATAAGAAACAAATTTAAGTTTAGTTTTCGTTAAAGTAAAGGGTGGTTAAATTGTAAGGGCCGATGTTGAATGTGAACCACACCTAAACGCCAAGCTTTTTTCCGAATTTTATTTGACCTTTCTCTATTTCAGACTTACTCAATTTGAACCATGGAGAGATACACTATCCAACAACGTGTTAAAGTTATTCAGACTTATTATGAAAATGGGCGTTCAAATCAAAATGCATATCGTGCACATCGTGATTTTTTTTTGGTCAATTTGATCGTCCAAATGTGCGTACAATCGCAAAAATCGTGGAAAAATTCGAGCAAACCGGGTCTGTAGAAGATGTGAGAACACCAGTGCATGCTCGTACAGCTCGTACTGCAGAAAATATTGCTGCTGTTCGCGATAGTGTGGCTGAAGAGCACAATTGCACCTCTCACGCTCGTCGTTGATGAACATTATGCATAAAGACTTGCATTTTCTCGCTTACAAGGTGCAATTGGCTCAAGAACTAAAGCCTCTTGACCATTCCAAACGTCGTGAATGGGCAGAATGGTGGCAAGAAATGGCAACAGTGGATGATCAATTTTCGAAGAAAATCATCTTCAGTGATGGGGCACATTTTCGCCTCAGTGGATTCGTCAATAAACAGAATTGCCGCATTTGGGTGAATGAGAATCCAAGAGTGATTGTCGAAAAACCAATGCACCCACAAAGAGTGACTGTTTGGTGCGGTTTATGGGCTGGCGGCATTATCGGGCCGCATTTTTTCCAAAATGAGTCCGGTCAGGCAGTTACCGTGAATGGTGATCGCTATCGTGAGATGATAACGAACTTTTTATGGCCCGAATTGGAAGATATGGATGTGGACGATATGTGGTTTCAGCAGGACGGTGCCACTTGCCACGCAGCTAACGAAACAATGGCTCTTTTGCGCAACAAATTCAATGGCCGTGTTATCTCACGTAATGGCGATGTCAATTGGCCGCCAAGATCATGTGATTTGACACCGTTGGACTTTTTTCTTTGGGGTTATTTGAAAGAAAAGGTGAACGTCGATAAGCCAGCAACAATTCAAGAGCTAAAGGATGAGATAATTTGGCACATTAACGGCATAGAACCTCCATTATGCCTCAGGGTCATCGAAAATTTGAACCATCGGATGGAGGTGTGACGCCGTGGTCGCGGCGCCCATTTGGCCGATATTTTGTTCCATACATAATTAAGTAGTACCAATATATCATAATAAAATAAAATTACAATAATTTCCTGAATAGTTTGTGTTTTATTCAAAATCAACATCGGCCCTTGAAATTTAACCACCCGATATAATATTGTCATTACTTAATTATAAATATTTTCATAATTATGCAATGATCATTTAAAATGAGCTACATATATTTAATTTGGGTCATCTAATTTTAAAAATACTCAATTTTTTAACGGTTTTACACGGTTTTTGGTTGAAAAATGTTTAGCAAAACTTGTTTAAGTTTTTTGAACTAAAAATTATGACTTTCAATTACAAAATTTTTTGCTAAAACCCGGTTTTTATAAATCAGGCTTTTAATCTGTTAAAAAAAATGTTTCCTTAAGTGGTTATCAGGTTTACATAAAGTGTGACCAATATAATGCACTAAAAAACTATGAAAATCGCACTAAGAACTTAAACAGGGTTGACTCTGAATAAATAAATACAAAGTTACTATCCAAATAAAAAAGGAAATGCAATTCGTAAAAAATTGTATTAACATATAAACTATAAAATAGTTACATATATCTAGAAAACGAAAGCTAACTTTTACCCCATCATTTTTGTGACTCTATCAGTCCGTTAGCAACGCTTGCAAGTTTATTTGTTGATCACTTCAAAAAGCGCTGTTTTGACATCAACTTGCGGTGTTTCGATAAGAGCTACTAAGTCTTACATTATTTCCTTCTTATTTACTTCTGAATATGCAAAAATGGCAAATTGTGGAACGTCTTGAATGTTAGTAGACTCGAAGAGATCTACACAATTTGTATTTATAGTTTTGCCAACTCGACGCTCAGTTGTACAGAGTGACTTAGAAATTAGTGAAATCAATTTCTCTACACTTCCGTTCAGCCCGAACAATATTAAAAACTAGCTACATCGACACTGTGAACTGCTCGGTCATTATACCCTTCACCACTATAGGTGGAAATGTATATTGGGTTTGTGCTGATGTTTGTAACGCATAGAAATATTGGTCTGAGACCCAATCGACTTAGAATCACTCCCTGAGTTGTTTTAACGATGTCCGTCCGTCATTCTACAGGTCGTAACTTTTAAGATAATTTGATAAAATTTGGCATAGGCTATTATTTTGGTCCAAGGACGATGCCTATATTTTTTGGGCGAAATCAAATTAGTATTTCGGGTACCTCCCATAGATAGAGTTTTTGGTCCTTTACAGACACAAAATATGTATTTAGATAATATTCAGCACAAATATTGCTTATCATAACCTTAATCAGTGTACCTAATTTTGTAGGAATCGGTCCATATTTGAACATACCTTCCATACAAGACACATTCTCAAAAGACGTTTATATACACATAAAAGCAGAAAACGTGTATAACTCTAAAGATAAATGCGTTTAATTACTAAAACTTTGCACAGATAAATATTTTGTCAATATAAAACAATCGGTTCACAATTGACTCTAGCTCTCATATCAGGCTCTTAGCCGGAAATGACAAAAATCTCGAACTTTTGAAAAAATAGCTCATAGTATATGTATGTATGTCTCTAAGACTTAAGGAAAACTAGTTTAATTGTTGGTCCATATTTGACCTTAGCAGTGAAGGGTATGACATAGTCGGGCTTGACCGACTATAGCTTTTCTTACTTATGTTTGACTTGAAGCTCTGATTGTTAAGACTTAAATTTCTCTATTCACAAGTTTTTTTTTAAGATCAGCTTAAGAATTATTTTTAGTAAATATACATCTAAAAGTTAAGTTTAAAACATGAATTTTGTGGAAAAAATCTAAAGAATAAAATTTTCAATGAGCCACAATCGGGAAAAAATTCTAAACAGTACGATAAACAAATCAAATTGCATCTATGCCCCGTAGATGTGCGGATGTCATCAAAAACTGGGGTTAGTACACGAAGTACTGAATTTGTTGCTTTTGTTTTGCACAGCTTCATAAGGAGAAACAATTAGTTTTTATCAATTTCTAAGAATTTGTTAATTTAATTTGTTATTTTTTTTTGTATTTTTAATTTACACAAAAAATATAAAATATAAAAATAAAATATAGTTTTCTAAAACGAACTGTAAATACAAAATATGTATTTATGTTAGGAGATGAATTCTGTTGCTTTTGTTCTGTATATAAACTGTATATAAATTACACAGGGCAACAGCAAAAATGTGCTCGAGTAACCACTATATACATTTGATGTATCATGGCTACCTTAGTACAAAAATGGTAAAATTTTTAAATTCTATGGCAAGATTTTTTTTAAATTTTCTTTTAAAATTGCAATTTTTTTAGACGTTTCTTCAGATAATTAATGATAACTCAAAAACTACTAGTCCGATATTATTAAAATAAAATCAGAAAAATTAAGATTTACATAGCCTTTAATTCGTCTATATATCGCGTTTCAATCGGATCAATAGTATCGGAGTTATAATAAGAAACTTAAGAAAAAAATATATTTTTTACGTAAAAATGGCAAAAATTTTCGTTTTAAAAAAATCATAAAAAATTTAAAACGGCAAAAAACTTCCAGATTTATTATTTTATCACATATAATAGGAACAAAATAAGATATCGACCATAAAATCGATTGCTTTTTTCCAATTTTTTCACAATTTAGTGAATTCGCTCATTTTCACAAAATTTTAGTTTTTTGCTTGATATACGCATTATAGCGGGTTTTCAAATGTATGAAAAAAATAAATTTTCCAATTTCAAATTTTTAGTTTTTGCAAAATTAAAGCTATTTATTCTCCCTTTTGCAAAAAAGTGGATTCTGGTTCTTAGTGCAAACGCAGAGCTAAGTCAGAACACTGGAAGAGAAAACAATGGCCTTATAGGGAAACACTGGATCCAGGTATGCCGAATGTTATAAATGTACCTCTGGTGCCCCGAGATCGCATTATATTACCCCCTCTTCAGATTAAACTTGGTCTGATGAAACAATTTGTTAAAGCACTTAACAAAGATGGTGAATGTTTCCAGTATATTTCAAGAAGGTTTTCAAGTTTGAGTGTGGAAAAGCTGAGAGCAGGAATATTTGACGGCCCACAAATTCGCAAATTAGTCAAAGATACCGATTTTCACAGTTCAATGCCAGAAATTGAGAAAAATGCATGGGATTCGTTTGTATGGGTTATTCAACATTTTTTAGGAAATAACAAGGATGATGATTATGTTGCGCACGTTGAAAAGATGTTAACTCACTTCCAGAATTTTGGATGCAACATGAGCATCAAGTTACATTACCTTCACAGTCACTTAGATCGTTTTCCTGAAAATCTAGGAGACTTAAGTGAGGAACAGGGCGAACGATTTCACCAAGATATTCGGACAATGGAGGAAAGATACCAGGGTCGCTGGGATGCACACATGATGGCAGATTTTTGGAGTATTCAGAGCAACACTTCGTTATTCAATAATAGAAAATGTCATAAAAGAAAATTCCAAATTTTGTAGTTAATAATATTTATTTATTTCCTTATTTGATAAGTTGTAATAAATTTAAATAATAAAATATAAAATAAAAGAAAATACATGAATAAAACAATGAAATGCATGTTCGATCTATTCCATCGATTTGACTTATGTGGGGTTTATATAATACAAGCGGCTGACGATTGAGTGAAATTTACATGTATTTTGTTTTTATTACAATAACAAAACACATGCAAATTTCACTCAATCGTCAGCCGCTTGAGTTATATAAGCCCCACATTAGTCACATTTTTTGGTCAATTGTCTTCGGCAAGTCCTCAAGGACACGTAATGGTAAGTGCAAATTGTAGTAACTCGAAAACTGTTTAACCGATTTTAAAGATATGTAGCTTATTGGAAATCTCATTGTGTTTGCCCTAAGGACCAGGATCCACTTTTTTGCAAAAGGGGAAATAAATAGCGTTAATTTTGCAAAAACTTAAAAATTATAAAATTTTTCCGATATAAACTTGATTTGTCAGCTTTAGGACCTGGGCGACACGTGTTAGCGTTGTCCAATTTGGCTAAAATTTTGTGGGTGAAATCTATTTTTTTCACACATTTGAAAAACCCTATATACGTATATCAAGCAAAAAACTAAAATTTTGTGAAAATGAGCGAATTCACTAAATTATGAATAAATTCGAAAAAAATCAATCGATTTTTATGGTCGATATCTCATTTTGTTGATATTATATGTCGCTATGCGATAAAGTAATAAATCTGGAAGTTTTTTGCCGTTTTCGGTTTTTCATGATTTTTTTAAAACGAAAATTTTTTGCCATTTTTACGTAAAAAATATATTTTTTTCTTAAGTTTTTTATTATAACTCCGAGACTATTGATCCGATTGAAATATAGACGAATTAAAGGCTATGTAAATCTTTATTTTTCTGATTTTATTTTAATAATAGTAGTTTTTGAGTTATCATTAATTATTTGAAGAAAAGTCTAAAAAAATTGCAATTTAAAAAAAAAAAAATTTTTTTTTTTAAATCTTGCCATAGAATTTAAAAATTTTACCATTAGTCATAATACATCAAAATTGTAAAGTGGTTTTACGAGCACATGAAATTTTTTTTATTTTGTTGTGCTGTGTTATTATTTAGGAAAAAGTGCAAAAATGTTCTGTATTTTATTCACTGTTCTCAAAATTTATACCGATCAACTCAGAATCGGCAGGAGAACTTATCTTAATAATCCCATTTAATTTAAAATTATTACCATTCAAGTAAGTAACCATAGGTTTTTCTAATATTGATCTGATGTCGATTCAAAAGTTTTATATCTCACTAATTGACAAAACAATAACTCCCAAATATAATTTGATCCAAATTGGTCCCCTATATCTATGTATCCATATTTATTATTTTATATGCATATGAAATATATGTATAGATATCTAAGACGCAATATATATATATATATATACATATATCTATATATATATATATATATATGTATGTATATATACATATATATATATATATATATATATATATATATATATATATATATATATATATATATATATATATATATATATATAGTCCATTTATTCCTGCTGGAACATTGGGCAATGACTTTCAACAGATCAGCAAATCATTTCTGTAGGATTCACCATTAACGCCTTCCATTATGTACTTTACTTTTGAAACACCATTGGTAATTATTTAACGAAGTAATATAAAGTGGTCAGATAATTAACCACATAACCTGAAAGAGTTATCGAATATTGTAGCATAGAGTAATATACATATATACATAGAAAGCCGACGAAATGTCAAAGTACAAGTATAATATGGTATTAGTAAGCCTAAAAAGAGCTAATGAAAGAAGTATGATATGATTTGAAGAAAAATTTATTTTCTCATTTCAAATGTCAATTCTTATTTTCATTTGGACTTTTCATTTATAGAAAAAAGAACATTAAGACGTCAGTGTCAGGAATCTCCTTCGCCTAGCCTCAAAATGCAACTCAATCAGTATCAAAGAAAACTGCGTTTCGCATTAAAAAACAAAAAGATCCAAACCTCGGGAACTATTTACGTTCCTAAGGCCCTAATAAAGAAATAACTACAGTTTATGGAAGACTGTATAAGGCATGTAATGTCCAATTGCATATAAATCGCCAATTCGCCTCCAAAATAGTCAATGGGCTAAAAACGCAACTGAAAAAGTTAAGGCATCACTTAGAAGATGTCTTTACTCCAAATAATAAAAGTTCCGTCATTGCTACACCCAATATTGGTGAAGTGGCTTTCAATCCACTAAGAATACGTCTTTCTGATATGAAAACTGCAATTAACCTTAAGCCAGGAAAATTTCCTGGAAATGATAAAATTACAACCACAATGATTGGTTTCTTACCAAACTCAGCTCTAAGATTCATACTAATAATTTTTAACTTCATACTGCGTATGGTTTACTATCCAAAAATCTGGAAGTTATCCGAAATTATAATGATACCTAAACAAGGAAAAGATGTGAGCCGGGTTAATATGTTACCGTCCTATGAGCTTATTTTCAATCTTATCTAAATTGTTTGAAAAATTACTTTTGGAATATTTATTAAACCATCTAAATACAAACGGTAGCATCCCTTACCACCAGTTTGGCTTTAGAAGAACACATGGCACCATTGAGCAAGTTCATCGCATTACGTCTCGGCATTATTTATAGACATTTCCCAGGCTTTCGATAAAGTATGGTACACTGGCCTAATTCATAAAATTGTAACATTACTCCCTAATAATGTTCACAAATTATTATATTACAAATAGACTGTTCCGAATCAAATCGAAAGACGCTTCTCATCACGTAAAAATATTTTGTACCACAGGGCATTACATTGGGACCTCTCCTTTATTTGATATGCCAACAAGTTTGTTTACTCACTTATCTACATTTGCTGATGATACAGCCTTCATAAGTGTAAGGCCGTTATAAAACCAAATTAGGTTCACGGCATTCCTTTGGGGGAACAGCAAAATTACATAGAAGACAATCGAAACTCTTTATAATAATAACTGGTGGTCCCTGGTACATCAGAAACAGCAACATTCATAAAGATTTAATGATTCCTACTGCACTCGAAGAAATTAAGAACTACAATATCAAGTATTCAACAAAACTAGCCGATCATGCTAATCTCTTTGCAAGGGCATTGCTAACACCAGATGGTCACAGACGCTTAAGAAGGATGAGAACGTTCGATCTGAATAGATAGTTTAATATTTAAAAATTCATATTTGTTATTGCACTGGCAAATTCTATTTATGTATAGGTTAAGATTTTAATACATATTGTAAATTTCTGAAAAAGAAAGATTCAATAAATAAGAAGACAATTAAAAAAAAATTTACACAAACCTGAATGAAAAACTCATAAATTAAAATATTGTGTGTTCGAAAAAATTCGTTGGTTTTTTGAAGAAGATAAATTAGTTTATTTTTATGTAAATATTTTACGTATCTGATATATTAAAGAAATATAATAATGCAGCGCAGACTGGTGAATAAATTGTGATATTGACGGAAACAACAAAAAATTTATGTGCAAATAATTCGAAAAGGCAGTTCCATTTCGAAAAAATAACAAAAAAAGGTAACCGTTTTATGGGGTTAATGACGCGGCATTAACCCCATTGCTTATAAATCCGCATAAATCAAAATGCTTAGTTATATATAGGAAAACTATTAATCTTATCTTAAAGGAGCAATAACTGTATATATATATATATATATATATATATATATATATATATATATATATATATATAATGGCTATCTCGAAAACGGCTCTAACGAAAAATTTGGACAGTGGGTACCTTTTTGATGTATAGGTCGAATAAGAAGGGACTTTAGGAACCTTTGCCTTTAAGAGGATAAAAGCAGGTAAAAAGGATAAAAAATTGAAAACGTGATTTCTCCTAAAGTAATAGAAACAAAATTAAAATTACGTTTTAAACAGCTATGAAAATAAGCGTACAGGTGTTTGGTACTTTTTTGAAACTATGTCCGATAGGGGGTTTTTTTGGTACTTTTTTAACTTACTCTTATTTTTTAAACTAAGGAATATAGAAAGGAACTTTGTATTGCATTCAATAGATGTGAAACAAATATTGAACACGTATCTGGTACTTTTTTGATTTTGAGGCCAAAATGGGTAAAAAAGTGATAATATGATAACTTAACATCTCAAAAAGTAATATGAAGAGGAACATTTTGTTAATTGCGTTTTAATAAAGTGTACCAAATTCAATTGGTACCAAAGAAGTACCAAATATGCATATGGAACTTTTTGAAATTAGGTTATAAAAAGGGGGAGAAAATAGTTATGTTATAACTTTTAAACAAATGAATGTTTTTCTGTATGTATGTTCTTTATAGAATAGTAAACTGTGAATTTGATCATGTTATGCTCTTTAGCGAAGATGTTGTGGATAAGCCGGCGAAGGTTTTTAAGTTGGTAAGACTAATTTCCGACAGGTGGCGCTATTGAAAATTACTCAAAGTCAATTTAATCGTACGCTGTACATTTAATCATGCTATAATCTTTAGCAAAATTGTTGCGAATAACCCGACTAAGGTTAATTAATCGTAAACTGTGCATTTAATCATGGTATAATCATAAGCAAAGTTGTTACGCATAAGCAGACGAAGGTTTCTTAGTTAGTATGAACAACTTCAGGTGGCGCCACTGAAAACTACTCAAAAACTTTAATCTTTAGCAAAGTTGTTGCACATGAGACGACGGAGGTTTCTGTTGGTATGACCAGTTTCCAAAATTATTCAAAATGAGTTAAACTGTAAACTATGCAAACTATGTGTTGATCGCACAAAATAAATAAAATAATTCAAAATCAACTGGATATTTGTACAATGTATTTTCTCTAAATTTATTTTAGTACTTTATAAAATACAATATATAAAAACTTTAAAATTTGCCTCAAAATGCTTATCATAAAGCTCCGAGCAATAATAATATTATATAAATATTAACTCTGATATTATGCTCAATAATCAGAAAATTGAACATGTATCCTCAGCAAAAAATCTAGGTGTTATAACAGTTTAGATTTAGTATTCATGCCTCCAAATCTGCATCTAACATTTACCTAATGCTACGGGGATTGTGGCCTAGCCTATATTTTACACCAATTACAATTAGGACATTAATTGCTAAAACATACCTTATGCCACGATTACTGTATGGTTGTGAGCTATTTTCAAATTGCGATTCTCGAAGCAAAGCCATATTACAGAAAACCTACAATAACATAATTAGATACGTATTTGGTTTGGATTCAAAAATCTTATGAACATGATGACCCTGCAAATGTTGCATAAGGTCATATATACTTAAACTCCGTCATACCTATATAATCGTTTGACATTTGCAATATCCAATAGAGGTAACAAATTAATCCCCCTCAGATGTCGCAGCCCAGTGTCTAAATATATATATTTTCTTTTTTTATTAATTTTTTTATTATTTTTTTTTTATAAATTATTTATTAACTTTTAATTTTGTTAATTAATTTATTTTTCGTTCATTAGTTAATATCCTTTATGCAATTCATACACTATAATTATAAGATTTATATCTTGTTGTGTAGGATATACAAACTTTCATAATAAATAAATATAAATCTTAAAAACTAGGCTCTCTAAATTTTTGTATAGCTCTTCAAAACGTATATGGGTTAATTTGTAGCTCAGAAAGCCTATTGATGGTTTTCCCGGAATACAGCATTTTGATTCTTACAGACACAATTTTATTTGTATTTAAATTAAAAATAACAAAAATATTTGCCACAATCAGTGTACCTAATTTGGATGGAATCGGCCCAAATATTTTCCATACCTTGAAAGGTTATCAAATGCCCCTAAAATAACAAAAACGTTAATACATGTAATAATACTTTAAGTATGTTAGATGAAGTTTTGAACACATAAGTCTTCCGTAAACATAAATCAATAAACGAAATTTCATGATAATCGGTCCACATTTGATCCTAATGTTGTGATAAGAAAATTAGGCTTAGATATGTCTGTAACAATTTAGAAAAACTTGTAAATTTATTGACAATTGTTCCATTTTTGATCTTAGTGGTGAGGGGTATCAAATAGTTGCTCTTGACCGACAGTAGCACTTGTTCTTATAATAATTTTCTTATATCAGATATCTGCTGTTTTATTTCGTCATTACCATCCGCATTTAACCGCGTATTTGGAAAAAAAGGATTCAATGAATCGTTATTTACAAAGTTTTCCCGCAGAACTCATTATCTAAATAAATCATAATGTTGAGAATCATTCTTTTATTTTACTTTGCCAAAACCGCACATTTTTCTAGGAGCAGAACTTTTGGTTAATGCTTTTTTCATGGCTTATTTTTTCTTGCGTTTTTATATATTATTTATTTTACAATATCGTCCACCAAAAAGAAGCAAAACTATAAACAAAAGAATTCTTAATAAAACGAACATTTTTGTTTTGTAATGAATATCACATTTTATTTACATAAGTACATACATACATATTTATACAGTGAGAGCCAAATGCATTAATTTTTTAGTCAAAGCCGCATTTAAATACTTTTGACTCAGAAAATGTAAGTAAAACAAATGGAGCAATTTAACAAGTAAATAAGTGCTTTAGTCGGTTAAGCTCGTCCTAAGGCCAAATGCCTTTTCTTTCATAAATCCAGATACATACAGTTTGTCAAGTAATTCTTTGCATTGTATAAACATTAAAAATGACATTTTAATTTCGGAAATTAAACAACAAATCGTTTAAATTTGTTTCTTTTATTAAAGGTAACCGTTTATGTAACTGTTCACTACAGAAAGTCGTAAAAAAATTGAAATAAATACATGCATTATAACAACAACAATACAAAAAAAATGTTTGTATACCCAATTTGAAAGGTGTCAAATAAATGTTTGCACAATGAGTAAAAATAACACCAAATGCTCCCATAAACTGTTATATTTTTGATATTATAATGTTTTATGAGTGTTATTTAATGAACATAAAGTATAAAGAGTTCAGTCGTTAAAAAAATGTTTGTTTGCGTTAGGTGTCCTTTATTTATAAAACAAATGCCTGGAGAACTGATTTCAAAAATGGTTATAAAATTTGTGTATTTTCATCAGTATAAAAACAACTCCGACAGGGAATGTTCTCTCGTATTGTAAGAACATTATATCCCGTGCTAAAAACGAAGGAATATTGGAATTGAATTTAAAGTAAAATTATTAAAATCGTCTGGAAAACGTGGCACTTCAGCACTAGGGACCTAACTCCTAAGCGAAATATTATCATAAGCTAAGTGTATTCCAAGAAGCAATCTGAAATATGCTGGTAAACAGAAGAATTCATCTACAGTGGCTAAGAAAAATACATATCGTCGTGCGGGAGTTTATGTGCCCTATCCGCCATTTTACACATTTTGAGGTAATGATGCCACTTTAGGTTTTCGACCCTAAATTTTTCAAATCTGAAATTCGTTTTCGGCTATCATGTCTGGTCTCTGAAATAAATAGTGTCTGTTTTGTTCTATATTCTTTAAAACAGATTTTTTTGTACTGCTTTGCCCTATACGCCAAGTATATGGTTTAAAAATCCCCCGCGAAGCTCGCTGTTAAATTTGGTTAAAATCGGTTAATAAACACCTGAAATATCGCGTATTTAAATTTATTTTTTTATTTTTTTAATATATTTTTTTATCTTATGGCGATATCTCAGATGCTTAGGATCCGATTTTGATGAAATTTAATAACGTGCTTCGCGGAGGAGTTTCCTATTAGCGGGAACAGTTCCTAAAGTATGATGTATAATTTATGTAGGTCCGTGCTCTAGCAGCATGTGTTTTTTATTTGTATTTTTTAAGCAAAATTGAATTAAAATACGTACTATCAGCGTATACAGTGTTTTGGCGATATCTCAGGTGCTTATGGATCGATTGTGATGAAATTTGACAGCATCCCTTGCGGGAGGGTTTCCTAAAATCTGATATATATACCCTTCAGAAACTCCAGAAATCTGATCGTAGATACGATTAAAATTACACCGATCGACTAAAAATCGCCAGGAGGATCGATATAGCGATATCCGTCTGTTTGTTGAAATCAAATTTTTGGAGTTGCTGCACAGTGGTTGCGCCCATTGACAAAAATAAAAAAGAGATGTCTATGTTTTGTTTGTAGCTAAATAAATAGTCGCTAATGACATTCTGAATTTGTTCTGATAATTTCTAACTGTAGTTTTTAACTGCAAACAATTAAAGTGTGATTTTATATAGAAGTAAAAATTTGATTAAGCGTCAAAGTGAATATTGAATTGTTTAACTAAAGTACCATATTAAAATAATTAGAATGGAAATTAATGTGAATGGTATTGAAATTATTTTTAAGAAATAATAACTTAATAAATTGTGTTGTTGTTTTTGTAAAGTACTGATTTGTAAGAAGTGTTTTTTTTAACACCGTTTCCTTTTTTTTAATTAAAGTTTTAGTTAGTTTTGCAATGCAAGCCAATAACTTTATTGGTTTATAAATATTGACACATATCTATAGATCTAAATAACGCTTAATTCTAGTGCAGGTTTTTTCTATAAACTCAATTAAACATTTCTATATCGTTACTTTAATATAGAAAGACCCTAAGCTGTTTTTCTTCTATTCGCTTTTTTTTAATTTTATAAAGACTTAGAGGATTGTGAGAAAAATTATTCGGTTTGACCAAAAATAACAAAAATAAAAGCAGTTTAAAAAATTTCTGTCTTCAAAACTTAACACTTTTCTTAGTTTTTTTACTCTGCTGTAAGGTAATTAAAATATGAGTTAGGGCTTATCTACATTGAAGTAACGATATATTTTATTCCAGATAATTTTATTGAAAGTGAAAATTAGAAAGATTTATTGAAAACTAAAACTTATTCTGAATATTTTATTAGAAAAATTAAAAAAATGGGCGGTAGAGTGAAGTGACCACGCCCATTTTTAAGACTATTGTGGTTATTATATCCGAAATATACCAAGTGAATTTCAAGACTATATCTTCGATATAATTATTTTCGTCGCTCTTCCCCATACAAGTGCAACCACTGTGTGCTGTTTTATCGATATCTCAGATGTTTATGAACCGATTTTGATGAAATTTAATAGTTCTTCGCGGGATTACCTAAATTCTGATGGATAATTTATGTAGGCCATGAGCATGGTCTTTCTTACTTGTATTTTTTTAACAAAATTTCTAAAATACGTACATTCGGTAATTTGTGGTACTTATAATTTAGTGTTTAAGCGATATTTCAGTAGTGCGATTCACTAACTTTTAAAATTTTCAAAAGGTTCTACCATTAACAACACATTTTGATGTTTGCACTAACCACTATGTGATTCACTAACTTAGTTTAAGCCACGGTAAAGTTATGTGGCAACTTTGTCAAAATAAGAGAAAAACACAAAGAAGAATAGAAAAAAAACAAGCCAAAAAACTATTTTTGTTGTAAATTTTAAGAACAACTTGAGTAAAATACTAAAAATAATTATTATTTTAAATACATTTTTATTTATTTTGATGATATATGAATACTACTGAATGAACACATACTACTATCAAAAGAAGCCGGTCATCTGCTGAGCAGCCAAGTCATATAGTTGAATTATATTTGTTGTTATATTCTTATATTATATTTTCTTTAATTATAATTTTCGATTTATAAAAAGAAACAATTTTTTAATACACTTTTCTAAATCACTTTTCTTAACCACTTTTCTTTAACATTAAACAGCATCAAAAATGTTGGCGTTAATAAACAACAATTTATTTGTTTATTAATAACAGCTGATTGAAACAGCTGACTTTAAACGTCAACAGAAATCGTTAAAGTGTTAGTGAATAGCAGTGTGGTTAATTTAGTTGTTTAATAATTTTGAAGAAACAATTGTGGTTAAAAAAGTGTAGTGAATCGCACTACAGGTGTTTTGATCGACGATGATGAAATTCAATGGTGGGACGATATCCTAAAATTTTATTTAAAATTCATATCGATAGGAGCTTCAGAAATCTGAATTCAGCAGATAGACACTTTGCATTTATGTTAATTTTGCGTCTGACTTTTGAACATTATGATAATATTTTAGTATGTATTATATATTAAATTATAGGTAATCTTCCTAGAAAGTACACAAAATGCAGATAAGTACATGACATGCATTAAAAATCTACATGTGTATGTATGTATCTCACATATCAACGACAATTTAAATTTTGTTATTGCAATTTGGAGAAATCCGTTCACGTTTGACAATTGCTCCCGTATAACTTCGCCTAAGGCAATCTCTTAGTACCAAATGACAAATTATAATAGATACGATGATGAAATTTAGTTTAAAGACGTTGTAACATAATCGTTATTCAGCATTCGAATTATTATGGAATTCGGTTCACATTTAGTCATACCTCCTATATATGACATAAATTCTATCTAGAAGCCACATAAATGAGAGTAAATAATCAACTATATTAGCTTTGACCACTAAATTTAGCACAGGAATACCTTTATGTAAATACCAGCCAGTGTGAAAAATTTTGCTGCACGATTTGACTATAGCTCTTTCTGTACGTCTTTCCGTTAGAGGAAAGCGTGATAGCACCTAAAAACTTTCTAGTGGGACAACATTTGACAAAAGTATTTCTGATCTCTCGAAAAAGTTCGATATTGAAAATGGGTGGACTCGGTTCACATTTAGTAAAAGCTCCAATATAACCCCGACCGGAAATCACTTTAATGCTGTTAAATTAAATCACATTATAATTGCACAAAGAACTAGAGCAAAAATTTCCCGTCACAGTGGCTAATTCCAATTCAATCGCTATCTGTTTTCGCTTGATGTTGACCTATAGTTACTAGCTGAGACCAAATAGAAGTTTTATTTTAATACCAGTATATGTACCATATTTTTGATCACTTTTTATCATAACATTCTCGAAAACCTTCAAATACCACAGTTCCATAATATATTTTATATGGCAATTAAATTTTGCAATAATTGGTCCACATTTGATCAAAATTCTCATACAATCCGAATTAAACGATTTAGCACAACAGAAAATATTTAAATGCTTATATGTATATGTAAAACTATACCCGTTATGAGACCAAATTTTTTGCAAAGTAGTTTTATATATCAGGTTTTAGACAAACTTTCTGCGAATTTTATCAATTTCTGTCTATAAACACCTGAGATATCGCCAATACACCCAAATTTAGAAGTAATTGGGCCCAAAAATCGTTTAAAAAGCTATATATTTTACTAAGATCATGTGTACATCGTAAGAACATGTAGACCTTGTATTAATTAATTTAAGTTATTATTTATGAAGTTAAGTTATTATTTATGAAGTATTAATCAACCAACTTCTTACTTTTAAGTAAATATTCAATAACTTTTCCGACAAAGCTATGATAAGTTAGCAACTAATGTAGACCTGATATTTATCCATTCAAACGATTATATCTCATGTTTGCATATAAAACTAAAAGTTTATACTAGGGAGTCTCGAAAAAAAGTTCGGCGTACACCACCGAATATACAAAATTGCTTTGAGATAGTTTCGAAAAATAAAAATTTATTTTTTTTCGATGCACATTGAAGTTGCCAAAACACATATCTTCGGCATTTACAGTCGGATCTTAAAGTGTGATATATATGTACATATTTTTGTCTCGAGGAAAACAAATTAAAAACAATTTTTTCGAAACTGTATTACAACAATACTTTATATTCGGTGGTGTACAGTGAACTTTTTTTACTTCCATATAAGTCGAGACGCTCCAGTGTACAGTGACAAAACAATCATTGCCAAAGCTTTGATCTAAATCGGTCCGCTAACTTCAGAGTTTTACATAACTAATCAAGAACTTTTACTATATAGATGATACTTTCAAATTGGCTTAAATTGTTATATGAACCAAATTTAAAATTATTATTTGAATATTTTTTGGTTCATAGAGAGTTTTACAAAAAGACTATAAAATCGCAAGTAATTATTTTTTTTTCATTAAAATTTCTACCAAATGTAATAAATTTAGGTCTCATTTAACTTTAGACATACATTAGACTGGGCAATTTTGTCGAATTACGAAACGCATACCCTTAATTTTTTTCTTTTCACCCAAATAATTTATGTCTAAAATATTATTGCGCCAATGTTTAAGGTAAAGTTCTGTAATCAGAAACTATAGTTTCAACAACAAACTCTTTTGATTTTGTACTAAATTTTTTGACCACCATTGGCGAAGGGTTTCCAAGATTCGGCATAGCCTAATATACCACTCTTACTTGTTAATATTTGACTTATATGGTAGGGGTCACGCCCACTTTAGATTTAAAAGAACACCTAGCCTACTTTACCCACCGGTTACACCTTAACATACTGTCATTTTAGAAAAATCTGCTTGTTACGGCGCACATTAATATCAAACAGCATAAAGACGCCAACATTGGTTATAGATACATATTTTTCTTTTATTTGAAACAGGCGTAGAAAAAATTACGCCAAATTTTGCTTACAAATATAACATAGTACTTTTAAAATATTTCGATACTATTAATATTAACCATAGCTGTATAGTGTGATTAAAATAAAAAATAAAACTACTTTTTGAATTATTTTAATTATTTGTTACTTAATATGAATAATTGTTATTCTATTTCATGAATTTTAAATTATATTATTTGCTTGATTTAATCCTTCTAAAGAAATTAAATTAAAGTATAAATTATTATTCTTGATATCAATAAATTTTTCAGAAAATTATTTGAAAATTTTTGAATCCAATATTCTTCATTCTAAACAAAAATATCATAATTTAATATATTTGAATAATACTAGCAAGAATAATATTCGATATTTTTTTATTCAAATATTGAAAAGTTTCATATTTTTCCAACAATTTTATTTCAAACAAAATTTCTAAAATATTAAAATTTTTTATTTATTTCAAACTTTTTGTCTTGATTAATTTTATTCAAACCAAAAAATGAAGAATAAAATTTATTTCATACAATATTATGGAATTTTTTGAATCTTCAAACATTTAAAGAAAATAAATTTATTTGTTTTGAGATTTGAAAAATAAAACAAAAAATAATAATAACAAAAACTAAACTACTCTCAATACACATGAGCGTAAAGTAAAAATTCATACAAGCGAAAATTGATTTTCCGTATTAAAAAACGACGTTCTACATCCTAAGATACTTTTTTCTTATGTAGACATTAGTATAAAACTTGATTTCGTTAAACCATGGTGTTGTGTTCAATTGGCCGATATATCTTATATCCGATAGATAATCCTGGTTCCAAAACATTGTACACATATTTCTATGCATTACAAACTTATGTATAAGATAATCCTATTAGTAATATAATTCTATAGTCACTTCTATGGTTATATGATATGGACCAATAACGTTACAAATTTTAATAAATTCGAAGATACATATCTGTGCTAATTTTTTTATTTTTCACCATCTCGAGTCGATTTAACACTCCATCTAGGTGGGTGATATGTATGTATTTAAGCTTTAAGAAAAATCTGTAAAGCTTTTGATCCATATTCAACCTTAGTAGTAAAAGGTATCAAAATGAAGTAGTTTTTTTTTTAATTTCACATTAAGGAATACATTACGTCACATTAAGGAAGACATTACGTTTGTCAAAAAGTATTGGGATCTTCCGTAATTTTCGCAATCAAAATAAAGGTGGCAAAAAGCTTTATGAAATTAGCTGAAATCGATCTATTATTTCGGAGAACTCACATTGGCCTGTATTCCCGGAATAGAAATTTTGATCACAAATTTGTGTATTTTGTATTTAATTTCGAAGAAATATTTATTATACAAATAAAAATCATTACACCAAATTTCATTGCAATCGGTGATCGACCCGTTGACCAATTGCGCAATAAAAAATATATAAAAAGTTCATACAATTTTGGTTACTTGGAACTTATTTCACCTTAGTGTAAGGTATCATATGGTCGGCACTTGTTGTTTTTACTTGTTTTATCAAAAAACTGTAATCAGCGACGAACCTCAATTTAAATTGAATCAAAATTAAGGCTCATACCTAAGACCACAAAATTATATAATGTATATCTTAACTTAATATCGAAAAAAATATATTTTGTTGGTCGTTGGAAAATATGGTCACCATAACTATAGTAAATTTACTTGGATATTCAGTCAGCAGGTTGGACGAACATCGTTAAATTCACCTAGAATGTGATTCTGAGTTGATTGGTGTACTTAAAGATGGATGTAAGACTAATATTTTATTGCGTTAGAAATGCAGCACAAACCCAATATACCCTTTCCACCCATTGTGACGAAGGATAAAATTATTTCTATACTTAAATCGCTAACATTAAAATATTTGTAAATTAAAATTGATGTCCGATCTTCTTTACCGACACTAGATCGTTTACATTATTATGATTATAATCATCACACTAAAAACCATCGTCTTCACTAATTTTTTAATATTTTGTTTATTTTAAAAAATCTGTAAACAATTTTCAATAGTCAAAAAATCTTGTTTGAAATAAATTCTCTAAATATTTTATTTTTACTGTTCACAGAAAATTTTGAAATAATCCAAAAAATTTGTTTGAATTAAAATTATTCAAAAAATTTTGTTGTGAATAAAATTATTCAAGCTAAATTTTCTTAAATAAAAAAATTTTGGGAGTTTTGAAGAAATTTTAATTTTATTTACAAGCAATAAAATGAAATAAAGAAATATTTTATTTCTTTGAAAGGAATACAAATTAAAATTATTTCAATTTTTACAAAAAAATATTAATTTCATTTCAAAACTTGTATTTGAAACGTAATGATTTTAAATAATAACTTAACATAATAAATCCAGAAAACCACATGCAAATTGTTATTTTATTTTTAACAATCTTAAATAATTCTAACTTAATTATATTCCTTGTAAGTAAACTAAATAACAAATTAATTTAATTTTGTTCAAAATTTTATATAAAAATAATCGAAATGTACAGCTATGATATTAACCACGTTTGCGCAATGGTTTAAGACTTGCTGTCAAAAGTTTGATATCATCTGTAATCTAAGGCAGCATCTAAACTGGAAAATTCATAGGAAGAGATATTAATGACATACCATTTAAATTCAGGATGTTCTTGCATAGATTAAGCACCTCCAAAATCCTTGTGCCAGCTGCCGTAGCAGGGGCATTTCTCGCTTGATTAAACCTTGGACTAGTATATTATATAATGTTGTTTCTTTCCATGCTTAAAACATCGTAAGTGCTAAATCGATGGATGATGAGTCCAAAGACAAGAGCCACGTTTGTAAAGCGAGCCGCTCGATCCGAGACAGACGCCCGCTTGCAGCAGCAACTAACATGTTGAACCGATGCTACAGTTTCGTACTTTACCAAGTACAATTATCTTAGACCCTTAGACCAAATACGTCGGAATGGCTCTAAGATAACTCCCCCTCATGTTAGCCCTGACCTAGAATCCCACTCGGCTTGTTTACTGCATCTTCAACTAGATTGCTCAGGTTCTCAAGATGTACCACGAGGAGGTGTGAGTAGGAATTGAATACAGTTATTACTTATTAGCCGGAAATAGGGTTGCCAGACACAAACCCGGAAAAAGCTGGACATAAGGCAAAAAAAAGCTTAACAACCCAAAAATTAGCTGGACATTAATAAATTTTGCAAATTGTAAGTACCAAATGAAAGTGGACAAGATGACATGTCCGAACAAATCAAAATGAGGTTAGAATAACAATAACGGAAAAGGTGGCAGGAGGTGGGAGTTGATAATCATTTATGTCCCAGCTTATAAAAACCATATAGTTAGAAGAACGTATGCCGGACGATTGGAGTGTTCTTTGTTCAGTCCACAAACAAATTAGATATGTATGTGCCAATTATAGAGGTATAAGTCTTCTTTCAATTGCATATAAGATAATATTGACTATATTGTGTGAAAGGTAAAAGGCCAAAGTTAACGAAATAATTGGAACCTAATAATGTGGCTTTAGACCGGGTAAATCTACCACTGGCCAGATCTTTACGCTACATCAAATCCTGGAGAAAACACAAGAGAAACAAATTGATACATATCATCTCTTTGTTTACTACAAAGCTGCTTTTGACAGCCCGATACGAACGAAGGTGTTTAATGCAATGTCTGAGTTTGGCAGACATGCAGAATGACATAAACGGATACAACCTCAACAGTTAAAACAAATAAGAGCCTCCCGGAGTCCTTCATAACTAAACGGGGATTCAGACAAGGCGATAGTTTGTCATGCGATCTCTTCAATATTGTGTTACCTGAAATCGTACCTCGCACAGTGCACGAGGTAGCTGCCGCACTTCACCTATCGAGAAGAAATCTAATAAAATGGGTCTAGTTGTCAATGAATCAAAAATAAAATTGATGGTTTCTACAAACAGAAAGTTCAGAAGAGTTGGACCACATGTGATCGTTGAGAACTAAAACTTCGAAGTTGTAAAAGAATTTGTTTACCTTTGTACAGCCGCGAACATAAATAACGATATAAGTTTCGAAATCAAACGTAGAATCATGCTTGCCAACAGATGATATTTTGGCCTAAGCAGGCAGTTAAGAAATAAAGCTCTTTCTGTTAGAACTAAAGACACGCTCTATAAAACGCTTTTACTACCTGTGTTATTATGTGGCGCTGAATCATAGGCACTTGCACAAGCAGATGAAGCTATTCTTTGAGGTTTTGAGAGAAAGATTCTACGAAAAATCGTTGGACCAGTTTGCATCAACAATGAATATCGACATCGAATAAACCATGAATACCGACATAGAAAAACGCACCAAACAGCAACGACTGCGTTGGCTAGGACATGTTGTGCGAATGGATACTCCTGCAAGAAAAGTATTCCAAAACGATCCAGAACGAACTCGTAAAAGAGGACGTACGAAAATTCGAGGCCAAGTAGAGGAAAATCTTTTAAAGCTTGACCTACGAAATTGAAGAATTAGAATTCTAAAATATGCTTGACCTTTGGCTTTAACAGGTTGTAAATATATGTAGGCCATTTAGTAAAGTAAATACAATGGGGAAATTTGATAGAGGGTAATTTTTTTACAAAATTAACTTGATCAAGTAATCAATTAATCAACGAATAAATCACTTACTAAAAAAGAGAAAAATACACTTTTGCGTTCATTACACTACACAACAAATGAACATCTTTTGGAAAGTGCAAGGTCGTGACGATATGGGTCCTATTCTACGATCAAAATGTAGTAAAACCCTATACTCAGTTTGTAAAAGTTAGTGACCGTTTTATTTTTATGGGCCTCCAAAGTTTCCCAATATTAGCATGATGCCTAAAAAAGGTGTAATCAGTTTTTACCAAATAACCAATAATCTCTTAAAAATATCGCTTATTTATGTTCGGCAAAAATGTAGCCAAGAGTATGACAAATATTTCTTGCTAAAATTTTATGATAAAAATGTATTTTATCTTAAAGTTTTTTTTAAAACAGTTAAAGAAAAAATTGTTTTTTCTTGATTTTTTTATCATAACTTCTTTAAAATCCTGATTATTCCTACACTATATTTGGGAAAATTGTAGCCACAGTAAAGCTTAACAACTTTTGTGAACACACCAATATAATTTGAACGTATTTGGATACCAAAAATAGGTCATAAAGACTTCCTTGTGCCAACAAAATTATATTTTTAACTAAAATTTTATTATTAGCAATATCTCAAAAACGTATTTTTGCGAAAAAGAACTTTTTTGTTGTGGAAAATAAGTCTCTGAGGTTATAAAAACAATTTTTGTTCTACGACTTTTTTGTTTCTGATTTCTGTAAAAAGATGGCGCTATTTTGAGGTTACATACTGAAATCGTATTTTTAATAACAAAAACTAAAAAATATGGTTTAACTATGTTCCGCAACTTTGTTCAGGAGTATTTGGTCTAGTTTTTTTCTGAATGTACCAACATCGAAAAACATCCAAATAAAATGTATTTGATACAATAGTAAGAACCATGGCAATACCACCACCTTGCGGCAATTTGTTGCAACATTTTTAGAAACGCAATAATAGATACTGTCAAAAAGTTTCAAAAGAGATGTCTGTGATGAAATTTCGACCAAAAATAAGGAATCTAGAGGCAAAAGTAGTCAATAGTACACCGAATCTGACACTTTTTTATAGGATTTAATTTAAATTTCAATATATTAATTGCATTTAAAGCAACTGGAGTTAACATGTGATTAAACAAATCATCTCTTGTACCACTTGGAACATTTTAACTGTCAAACGATTCTATCAAAAAGCAATTTTCAACATTTTTTATGTGCTTAAATTTGAATAAAAAATTTAATTTTGTTTTCACAAGGGAGTCTATATTACCTATTTTTGGTATCTGGACACGTTCAGATTATAATGGTGTGTTCACAAAAGTTATTTAGCCTCGCTGTGGCTACAATTTTCCCAAATATAATATTGGGAAACTTTGGAGGCCCATAAAAATAAAACGGTCACTAACTTGGCCAAACTGAGTATAGGGTTTTACTACATTTTGATAGTAGAATCGGACCTATATAGTCACGACCTTGCACTTTTTTCGCTGTTGTGCAGTGTTATTATAAATATAGTTTTTCTTTAAAAATATAAAAAAATAAATTCTTCACCTTTTAGCTGGACAAATTTAATTTTAGCTTGACACTGGACAAGCACTAACAAAGCTGGACAATCCAGTCGAATCCAGCCTGATTGGCAACCCTAGCAGGAAACCCAATCAACAACTGCATCCCATTTGAATTCCACTGGGAGTCAAGTCTCCTTGCATTTGCAGTGAGTATTAACAAGGCGCAAGGACAGTCGTTAGGAGTTTGAGGAGTCAATTTGGAGTACTCGGTTTTATATATTTCATACATGGGCATACTGCATTACTTTTTTACTGCAGTAAGCGTTTCAGTAATCAGTAAATGTTTACTGATTACTAGGGTGTTCATTTTACTCGACTTTTAATTGATTGAGTAATCAAATAACTTGAAAATGGGGTTTTTTAATTACTCGGAAAATCGATAAATCGTTAAAAATAACTCGAGTTAATCGAGTAAAAAACGCATCTTAAAATTACTCGAGTAAGATTTTTCTGTAAACTTTTTATATATATTTTTTAAATACAACAATTTTTTTTAATAAAAATATAGTGTTTTATCAACAAAAAAGTTTAACATTTCGCAATAAAAAACATAAAACAAAAATGAAAAAAAAAATATTTTTAATTCAAATCAACATTTGTAACATATTGTTACCCTCAATATTTGAAGTGAGTTTATTTACTTCTATATATAAAAAGCAATCTTTCGATTTCACAAATCCTGAGTTTGATCTAATAGATTAGTAGGCTCTATGACTACCTTTTACTTATGTTTACAATGGGATCTTCAACTGGACTAAAGTAGGATCTACGATTATATTGCGTGCTTTAACTGAACTATAGTAGGGCGTACTTTTACTATAGTAGGACCTACGATTACACAGGGGTCTTCAACTAAACTATAGTAGTATCTACGAATACATTGGAAACTTCAACTGGACTATAGTAGGTTTTACGATAGCAATGGTACCTTCAACTAATCTATAACAGGAGCTACAATCACATTAGGACCTTTAAATAAACAATAGTAGAAATTACGAATACATTGAATACCAAAACAGGTCTATGGTAGACTAGGCTATTTATATCTGAAATTATATTGACTATATATATACTATGGACTATATACATACAATGGACTATATACACACAATGGACTATATTACAAGTTGTAATTTACAAGTCTCGATTATTGCTTTAAATTAACTATAGTAGAACCATCAATTATTGCCTAAGATGGACCATAGACGGTAGATAATTGATTTAAGTGGTCTTCATTTGAACCCTTGATTATTGCATAAAATGGAATATATCATTAGTAGCAGCAAATACTTTTAAGCCAAAGTTGGCCATTATTTGCGTGGTGCACTCAACCAAAAAAAGTCAGTAATATTAACAAAAAAATTTCGTAGACCCTTAACGAAAAAAATTTTTTAAATCAATAGATTTTTTTTCAATTCTAACTAAAAAATATTCAGAAGAACAATTTTATTTTCAAATCTACAGAATTTATTTAAGGTAAAATTTAACAGAAATATTTCGTTCCATTTAATACAATTTCGTTAAAAAGTGGCTAAAATTCCTTTAAAACAATGAAATTTTGTTATAAGGGTAGTAACTTTTCTTAAAAAATCTACACATAAAATTATTTAAATATACCTGCTTGTAGATGTTCAATTAACAAAATATTTTTGTTTTTCCAACAAAAATTTTTTAATTTAAATAATCAAGTATATCGATAGATTATATAGATTTTTTCAACTAAAAAATTTTGTAATATTGATAAAAACATTTTTAATTTTGTAATTGAAAAAATAATGTGTATTCGAAAAGATAATTATAGAAAATATAGTTTCTTTTAACAAAAATATTTTTGTTACATTTATAATATTTCGTTAATTTAGTTAGAAAAATAAACGGGTGTAATATTAAAGAAAAAATTTGTTATTTTGACAATTAAAATAATAAAACTGTTTATCAAATAAAAAAATAACATACAAGCTCAATAAAAGCAATAATTTTATTGAGATAAGTAAAAACTAAAGACGTGATTAATAAAAAACAAACGATAGTGATAATAAATAAGGAGCAATACATAAAGAGGATTTAGGACAAAGGTAAGTTGGTTAAAAATAATAAAATAAAAAATCCAATGAAAATAAGAAATTAAAAATGAATAACTTTTTTTTTTAATTTTGCTGTAAAAATAAGAAATTTTTTATAGGAAATTTTTCAAAAATTTCCTATTTTTAGGGGAAACTTTTCAAAAGTTTCCCATCTTTATAGGAAGTTTTTCAAAAATTTCCTATTTTTATAGGAAATTGTTCAAAAATTTCTAATTTTCTATTTTATAGGAAATTTTTATAAAAAATTTTTCAAAATTTTTTTTAACATATACAGATTTTTAGATAGATTTAAACATGTATATCTATCAGCTAAGAATCTTCGTAAGAATATTTCGAATTTGGTCAGGAATACTGTATATGAAGATCGTATTGAGGCAATGAAGGGTCTACACATTTGTCAGTTCGTGCAGTTTTTCCGATTTTTCATTTATATATCTTAATATTGTAATTTTTTATATTAGAATAATACATATATTTAATATTTAATGTACTCATATATAAATAAAAGATATTTAATACTACGAAAATAAATTGTTTTTTTTTTAAGAATTCATTATTTAATATGAATAATTTGTAGGTAATTTTAGGAGTTAATTGTAATAAAAATTCTTCAATATGAAGCATTTAGCATTTTGTGGTTAGTTTGAAGAAAATTCTTCAATATAAATAAAATTTAACGAAAATTGTTTGTATATTGAACAGTTTTTTTCATTAGCCTAACAAAATTTTTGTAAAAACTATCTTAAAAAAATAACCCAGTAAAACTTTTCATTACCAAATAATGAGTTAAACAGTTAAACTATTGAACACGAACTACTTACTCATTCGCTGTTTAAGTCATTACATTAACATGGGGATGTCATTGGAGGCAAGTACTTACCAATTGCAGAAAAGTGATGACTTGGGTAAGCAATTTGAAAGCAACAACAACAACAACAACAGCAACAACTGTTTTGTTGTTGTTTTATTAAAAACATATATTTTTAAACGAAATACAAAATTCTTTTTATGATCCCATGGGGGCTCGAACCCAGACCCTCCGACTGCTAGGCAGAGACTCTTCCACTGGGCTACTTCATATGTTGAAAACTTAGCTTATAATTAATATAAACAATTTTTATTTTTAGATCCAAAATCATGTGAAAATAACTTTGTTTTTCCCTGCTTTTTTTGCTTTGTTGTAATTTTTGGAAAAATATTTGTATACGATTTTTTGTAATTATTTTAAAACTTTTTTAAAATTATTTTAAAACTTAAACAATTTAAATCTTCTTTTTTGTATAAGTTTTTACATAAGATTGACTCTTACTTACTTAAATGTTACAACCTGTTAAGGTCAAAGTCCGAGCATATTTTAGAATTCCATGGATTTCGATCTTGTGCGAATATTCTCCAATTTTATAGGCCAAGCTTTGAAAAATGTTCCTCTACTTGGTCTTTCTATCGAAATTTCGGACATCCTCCTCTAACATTAGGTAGTGGGACATTTCAATTCTAATTTTATCCTCTTCATTGTATTTTTTTTTTTCAAGAAAGGGTTACTAGCCCGTAATCCTAACCCATTTTTATCGATCTTATGGGACAACTCTCGGAATATGTTAACTCACAATATTAATGGGTGTTAAACTAGCTCCCCGGGTGATACCATGAGGAGGTGTGTGTCCACAGTTGAGATGAAGGATGACCCAGATAAGTTGGGCTTACCAAGTTAAGACCAATTAGAATCGTGTTTGGTATTCAACATCCCCTACATAATCAAAATTAACTCATGATGGTATTTTATTATTAACGTGAGTTAGTTTTACAAATTTGTTTTACAGAAGATAATATTTAAGTTCTTAAAATTCAATAATCATTTAAAAAGACTCTTTTAATAAAAAAAAACTAAAAAAAATTGTTGCCCTTGGTGGGATTTGAACCGGGGCCATTCAGTTTAAATTACCATCTTAATTACAAATAAGTACTTATGTAATAACTTATTATTTATTTGGATGGTATGTTGTAGTCGTTACAAGGTAACCAGTTATCAGAGTACTTGCCATTACCAAAGTTTTGCTGGGAACAAATATGTTTAGTAGAAATAAAGAAAATTTATTTAAAACAACACATTTACTTAATTTGAAAAAAATTCATTAAATTAAATAAAAGTTTTGTTAGCTGTATAATAACCTACTTTTCTTTAAAACTACATGTAATTTCACCGTATTTACGAAGTTTTTTGGTTGAGTGTAGGGGAATAACAACAATTTACATTAAACAAGAAGACTTTTTCTTAACTCGTAATCAAAAAAAAAAAAAAAAAAAAACGCAAAGAAAAATGTATACTAAACTAACAAAACATACAGCAAATAGTATCTTAGCTCTACATTTGGCCAACTTTTTTTTTTACAAAATTAATTAGTTTAGAAATACAGTTTAGAAATACGCTAAAAATACTTAAAAATTATTGAAATAATTTTACTCGAGTAACTCGATTACTCGTGAAAAATTACTCAAATAAATCTTTATTTGAAATTAGCCATTTTATTTTACTCGATTTTATTTTTCCGATTAATCGAGTAAACACCCTACTGATAACTGAAACAAAAACTCAGTATTCAGTAAATTTTACTGAATACTGAAAACTTTTTTCAGTATTCAGTAAATTTTACTGATTACTGAAAAAATTTCAATATTCAGTAAATTTTACTGATTTCTGAAAAAAAAATTCAGTAATCAGTAAATTTTACTGATTACTGTAAATAAATTCACTAAGCAGTATATTTTACTGCTTAATGGTTAAATTGCTGTATCTGGAGTTTTTCAGCAAAAATTAAAAAAAAAATTTTTTATTTTAAGACAGAAATGTCAATGTAGACAAGTACTTAGTAAGTAATGGTACTTCAAAAAGTCCATCTATGGTACTTGCCTTATTAAATTACAAATAGTTGTAAAATAACTCAGCAAAACTTTTGATTACCAAGTTATAAGATTAGCAGCTAAAATACTGAATACGAACTACTTACTCATTAGCTGTGGAGGTAAGTACTTACCAATTGCAGAAAATTAGGAATTTGAGTACAAACATAGACTTGTGGTGAACCACCTTATTTTATAAACTTGTTAATTATTATCAATTATCAATTTGATTTTAAATTTTATATTCTAAAATTTTATTGTCAATACAATTGTTCATAATTTTCTTTACTTTTGATAATAAAACATTTAATAAAATATTTGTTAAATTTAAAAAAAAAATATCAGCCTGTTTTTGAAACTTCTATTTTTTAAAATTGTACGTCAACTGGCGAAAAAATTTTACTTTTGGTTTTTGAAATTTTTTTTTGAGTGAAACGAGAAAAAGCTTTTAAAATTTTGGTTCGTATATGAAATGTGTAGACGAAAGTAAATGTCAAATTAGGCAATTGAATTATTCTAATCGTCTGGGAAACAAAAATACGTTTGTTTATTTTTTTGTTTAGGACCAGCAATTAATTGATGACCCTACTTATGTAATGCATTGTGTTGGAGCTAGGAAAAGGTTGTGGGAGGGGGAATATGTGGAAAAGTGTTTGTGGACATTTGATTTGAACTTCCCTATATTGCAACTGACTGGCGAAACTTCTGCGGGAAGCAATTTCCGCATACGAACTGTTAGGCTTAATAACGAATTTTCTCTGTAGTGTTGTTGTTCTGTCTACTGGCCAATCGATGTTTTGGGTAAAAATTTCGAGTATCGGGAACGAGTTCCCTGATTTCGTCCAAAATAGTAATTATAGAGCAATAGAGTTGGATAATCTAGTGTTTGCTTACACCTGCAATCGCTCGAGAACTCCAAAATATACTTTGAAGCACCGGCCCATACATGAGAGTTGTATTCTACTTTCGGTCGGATATATGTAGTTGGTGTAAATAGAACGGAGATCAGATGAAGTAAAGTATCTCTTTCACCGTATCTCTTACTTGAAAATATGATTTATCCAACAGACATTACATAGAATTCCCATGCCCAGAACATCGTTTTATCATTTCAGCGACAGCCGGTTCTACGTACCGGAATGACCCGAAGTTTCCCGGCCAAGGGCTGTCAACTCAGCAACAACATATTTACAACATCGTTTTATTAAATTATTATTAAAAAACAAATTTCCATTAAATTTTGAAAAAAATTTTAAATGTTATTATTTTTTGTTTTTGTTTATTTTTGATTTTTTTCAATTTTAGGGTTAACATCATTTAACTAAAGTCTTAAGATTTACAAGAAAAGCTTTCAGAAAAGTAAAAAAATATATCATGGCAATACTATTATTTGATATTTCATTACGAAGCTTTTGTTTCTAACGAAAAAAGAAAATTAACTCAATTTAGAGCTTAATCGTTTGGCTAGTATTCGATTGCCTTCTAACGTATGAAAGTTTTGTGAACAGGCTGTATATCCTGGAATTTCCATAGACTCATTGAAAGGAACCTACGCTTTAACTCCGGCTCCGAACGGCAAATTCATTAGTTAAAGAAGTTTTACATAGCCTAATACTCAATAACAAGTGAGTCTGGCCGGGGATCGAACTTGGGACCTCTGTTTGCTTGCACGAGGGAGTTTATGACCTTTTTGGGTATCTACACACGTTCAGATTATACTGGTGTGTTCACAAAAGTTGTTTAGCTTTACGGTGGCTATAATTTTACAAAATATAGTGCGGGAAAAATCAGGTTTTCCAAAAAGTTATGATAAAAAAATTTTTTTCTTTAACATTTTAAAAAAAGACAAAAACAATATATATTTATATCATAAAATGTTATTAAGAAATATTTTCCATACTCTTGGCTACATTTTTGCCCAACATAGTAAAGCAATATTTTTAAGTGCTAGATTAGCACCTTTTTTGGCATCATGCTAATATTGGGAAACTTTGGTGGCCCATAAAAAAAGGTCACTAAATTAGACAAACTGAGTATATGGTTTTACTACAACTTGATAGTAGAATAGGATTCATATAGTCACAGCCTTGCACTTTTCAAAATATATTCATTTTTTGTGTAGTTTAGTTCTTGTTTTTTTAATTATACAATCAAATCCACCGGATACTGCATTCAATGATCAGTATTACTGATTTTTTCAGTATTCAGTAAAATTTACTGATTACTGAAATTATTTTCAATAATCAGTAAAATTTACTGATTCTTTTTTCAATAATCAGTAAAATTTACTAAATACTGAATTTTTTTTCAGTAATCAGTAAAATTTACTGAATACGGAAATTTTTTTTCAGTAATCAGTAAAATTTACTGAATACTGAATTTTTTTTCAGTAATCAGTAAAATTTACTGAATACTGACATTTTTTTAAGTAATCAGTAAAATTTACTAAATACTGATTTTTTCTTTCAGTAATCAGTAAAAGAAAAAAAAAATACTGAAAAATTACTGGTACTGCAAAGTGCCCATCTACGATATATTTAAATCAAAAATATAAAAAGCCAAAAATGTTATGTACTAAAGCGTATCGCAATAAGAACAATTCATTTTATATTTATATAAATATACATTGATTTTAAATTTAATTTTTTTGCACCATAAAATGGCCACTGGTAATTTCACCTTTCACACTAAGGTTAAATATAAAATAATATTACAAAGTGAAATCCTTAAAGAACCCAGGCAACGCCGGGTCACGCCAGATATTTTTTAATAAAAAAATTTTATAAATTTACTTTCAAAACTTTATCTAAATATTTTTTTTATAAAAACAAAAAATCGAAACGTAACAACTTAGTTTAATACATTAAATATATTTGTATGCCCTTTATTGTTCTTTTTTTGAACAATCTATTACTATTTAACTTTTTCAAAAAAATTTCCTTTATTCTAATTTCTAATGCCCGGTATTTTGATTAAAACCTTCTGGTCACGTTATGTATGTATTCTAACTAGTTGCACTCTATGTATAAAGTGCTAAAAAAAATTGTAACACCGAGCTCTGTACAGGATGAATATGCGGTCGAGTTAAATATTACTGGGTTTAATATGAACCGTATTACACCTGTAAGTACATTCATTCGTACAAATACAATTTGTATCTGTAGTTAGACAACAAAGTGAGATGTGCACACGACTGGCAAACTGCAAACATTACAAATTGAATTTTAATTAATTTGCAGTAAGAGCAATGTGCGTTAATTAGGATACTAAATGTGAAAGAAAGGTCGTCCGTCACGCTATAAGAGTTTGTACACGTTGTTTTCTAGAGATAAATTGTTCAATAGTTTTTTGGACTACAATAGTAATAGGGTGCGTCTCTTTTTGTGTTTTTGCAAAATTTCAGTTAACAAACATTTATTTTTAAAAAGAAAAACTTAATAACCCGAAACTAACAATTTTTAAAGAATCTTTTTTAAAATAAATAAAAAAATGGCTGTTGTTGTGAATGGTTTAAAGTACACCTGATTGAAGTTACAACAAATATTAAAATTTTTGAGTTAAAAATTGCTAAATAAGGATAATTCGTAGAACAATTCATAAAATAATATGATCATTTTAGTTCTATTATTAGCATGTACAGTAGGGCGTCTCGAAAAAATAAAGTTTGCCGTACACCATCGAATATAAAGCATTGCTATGAGGCAGTTTCGAAAATTTTTTTTAAATTTTTTTCGTCGCATTGGGGTCGCCAAAATACATTTTTCGTTATATCTTCGCCATTTACTGTCGGATCTTAAAGTGTAATATATCGATGTTTTTGTCTAACGAATGCCAATGTTTTGCGATATTAATCATTGACCTTAAATACATTCTTCTACATAGTACCTACCCAATATATCTTAACTCATACAAAGGCATAGATAAGCTGTGAAAATAATTAAGTTTAGTAAATAAAACTATCAACAGAAAGTATTTTCCTTATGTTAGCTGGTATTTCGATTACATCTTTGGAAAACTGTAATGCTTCAGCAGTTCTTGCATTAAGAATTGCAAGCATGGCGGCTCAGTCAAAAAAAGTACTGAAATTGTGGACCGGGTGGAAAAAGTAAACATTATTTTCTATAGGCAGACGAAGCATTTATTGAACGTCGTCCGGCAATTGATGAACCCAAGATATATCATCTATTGGAATTGCTTGAGGTTGGATTTCACAAGAACCAGAATGGCGGATAAAATAAAAGCGGAGAGTTTGGGAGGCTGTTGTTTATTGAAATTAATTTTTTATAGTTTATAATTAAATAAAATACAACGCGATTAAATGTTATACAGACACAGACGAAATTCAAACAATTATTTCGTGGATAAAACGAATAGCAAGACAAACTAAGAGACTGTTTGGGTATTTACACTGTGAATTTTTACATGATATTTTTTCACAATTTTAAATAAATACTAGAACGGATATCTGAGATCAATGATTATTATCAAAAAAAAAAAAACTAGAAGAATGTATGTACTTGAGGTCAATGATTATAAAACTAAACTTAATTATTTTCACAGCTTATCTATGCCTTTAAACAGACACTGAACATTTTGTTCATGTAGTACATTAATCTGCCTTGGCTGTCACTGGTGAGCAACCCATGGGCCACATATTTTCAGAACTTGAGAGCCGTCAAAAATACAGCAAACTTGGATCTTTTCAAAACATAATTGATTAAAAGATTTAAAATTTTTATAATTCTTGTTGTATGAGTTAAAATATCTTGGGTAGGTACTATGTAGAAGAATGTATTTAAGGTCAATGATTAATATCGCAAAACATTGGCCTTCGTTAGACAAAAACATCGATATATTACACTTTAAGATCCGACAGTAAATAGCGAAGATATAACGAAAAATGTATTTTGGCGATCCCTATGTGCGGCAAAATAAGAAATTCCTTGTTTGTAATAGATCGGTTTGAAAAATCGAAAAACTTCCTTAGTAAAAGTTTAACGATTTTTTAAGAGCTTTAATTTTCTGATATTAGGGTGGTACATTAGGGTGGTAGGAACAGGGGTCTGATAGATAAATACTAGAACCGGATACCCAAGATTAATGACTATTAAAGAAAAATGTTGGCCTCCTCGAGACAAAAACATCGATATATCACACTTCGAGATCCGACTGTTAATGCCGAAGATAGAACGAAAAATGTATTTCGGCGACCCCAATGTGCAACGAAAAAAATTAAAAAAAAATTTCGAAACTCTCTCATAGGAATGCTTTATATTCGATGGTGTACGGCGAACTTTATTTTTTCCCCATATAAGTCGAGACGCTCTAATGTACAGTAGGGCGTCTCGAAAAAAAAGTTCGCCGTACACCACCGAATATGAAGTATTGCTTTGAGACAGTTTTGAAAAAAAATTTTTATTTTTTTTCGATGCACATTGCGATCGCCAAAATACATTTTTCTTTATATCTTCTGCATTTACAGTCGGATCTTAAAGTGTGATATATTGATGTTTCTGTCTCGAGAAGGCCAATATTTTGCTTTAATTTTTATTGGTCTGAGATATCCGGTTCTAGCATTTATCCATCAGACCACAGTTCCTACCACCCTAATGTACCTCCTTAATATCAGAAAATAAAAGCTCTTAAAAATTCGTTAAACTTTTACTAAGGAAGTTTTTCGATAATTCCAACCGGACTATTAAAAACAAGCAATTTTTATTTTTTCCGCACATTGGGGTCGCCAAAATAAGTTTTTCGTTATATCTTCGCCATTGCCAGTTTGATCTTGAAGTGTTATATATCGATGTTTTTGTCTAAAGAAGGCCAATGTTTTGTATAAATAATCATTGACCTCAAGTACACTCTTCTAGTACTTACCCATGATATCTCATACTCATATAATAAGAATTGAAAAAAGTAATATAAAATTAAAAAATTTTAATTAACCATTATAACGATCCAAGTTTGCTGTATTTATGACGCTATATTATATTTTTGCTATATTTTAGATCAAATGTGGCCAATGCGTTGCTCCTTGGCGACAGCCATGGCAGATTCATGTACTATATGAACAAAACATTCACAGAAAAATGTTTTGTAAATGGCATATGCAAACTGTAAAAATAATTAAAATTAGCAAATAAAACTATCAAATAAAACTATCAAAAGTAAGAATTTTCCTTATTTTAACCTTATTTTTTCGATTATTTCATTGGAAAACTGTAATGCTTCTACAATAGTTGTTCTTGCATATAGAATTGCAAGCATGGCGGCTCAGTTAATTCATTTTTTTTTCTAATTAATCATATCGAAATATGAGTCACTCTCGAATTTTATAAAATTCTGAAATTGTTGGACTAACATTTGCTTTATTTCTGGCTGATAGAATCTTTGTATATCCATCTGAACGTACTAAAGGATCTTGGTCTGTTATCATCGACAACAAAATATTCTTAGGATGGAAAAAGTTATCGTTATTTTTTATGGCCCGACGAACGTAGTCTGAAGATAAACGAAAAATTCATTTTGCCGATCCCAATGTGCGGCAAAACAAAAATTGCTTATTTTTGATAGTTTGGTTGGAATTATCAAAAAATTTCCTTGGTAAAAGTATAACGATTTTTTAAGAGCTTTAATTTTCTGATATTAGGGTAGTACATTAGGGTGGTAGGAACTGAGGTCTGATGAATAAGTACAAGTGGATATCTGAGACCAATGGATATTCAAGCAAAATATTGGGCTTCTCGAGACAAAAACATCGAGATATCACTCTTTAAGATGCGACTGTAAATGCCGGAGATATAATGAAAAATGTATTTTGCGTCGAAAAAAATTAAAAAAAAATTTTCGAAACTATCTTACAACAATACTTCATATTCGGTGGTGTACCGCCAACTTTTTTTTTTTCTTCCATATAAGTCGAGACGCTCTAATGTACAGTTTGCCCTTCAGTTGAACTACAAATCGACATACAGAAGAACAAAACATGCTCGCCTACGAAAGTGCATCGTGTAAAATATTATGTTTAGCTATAAAGTTATTTTCTGTTTAAATGGATTAAATTTGATGTGAAGTAGCATTGCAAAAAACTACAATTCATCCCGAAAATGAACTGCTTAGTGTGGCAGTTGGGCCGATCCACAATAACTTTAAACAAATATGAGTGCTATATTCGGATATGCCGAACCTTAAATACCCTTCACCGATAGTGATCCAAAAGTAAAGTACAGAGTGGAAAGAGTTTTCAGTTACAAGTATTTATGTTTCTGAAGACTTATTTTGCGTGAGTCCTACAGAAATAATACTACCTCTATTTTTTATGATCTGTGAAAGTTTGAAATCTCTATAATTTGCACGGCTTTTTAGTGTATGTATGTCCACCTACATTAAAGTTTTTTGGCCAATATATGAATAATTTGTTATTTAATTAATTTTTGAGTAATCTTGTTGTATATTGGGCCTTAAACATTCTGAGGGTTGATTGAAATACAATTTCAGAAATTACACGCTATCGTAAAATTTCGCACCTCGAAAGAGTTCATATTTAAATGCATATGTCTCATAAGTTAGAGGACCGATTAAAATGGTTGCTTAAACAACAATACGAGTATTTATGAGGTATTGTTTTGTTGGTGCTGTATGTTGAGATACAAATGTAGGAAATAAAAAATAGTATTTTGTTGTACTAAAAATTTAAAAATTTGTAAGTTAAGATAAATTATGTACGCTTTTATTGCCAAAAATAGCCGACCTATCTTTTGGCAATAACATTTGGCAGTAGTTCTTTTGTTGATCTAAATATATAAGCCTTAGATTATATGCTCTTAATTTTAGACATTTACATAGGATATAAATATTTTGAATAAATATCACGACAATATTGCAAAAACTTAAGATTTATTGCGTTTCAGTACTATATTAAAAAGCTCTTGAGATATAATGTTTGAAAAGTATTATTCTTTCAATCTGTGTAAGCCTTAAATTCTAAGGATTTACACAGACTCTTTAATTCACTTAAATGGATATCTGGGCTATATTTGAAAAGTTTGGCGTATATTTATGCCAGTGCTATTGCTTCGCGGCCCCCTTGAGATATTTCCAAAAAGCCGCGGCCCAACCAAGTTTTTCTGCCAAATATACATATATACATACCTACAATAGGTCCTACATTTATACCCAGTAAAATACTTTTTACAGGTAGAAACTTTTTATCAAGTAAAAAATAAACAGTCTTTAATAACAAAAATAAACACAGTTCATAAAAAAATATATATTTTATTGATATTATATTGTTAGCAAGCCAGACAGATAAATATTTGAAATTTTTTCTTAGTGCATGTACTTACCATAACAACTACACAGGAAAAAAATTAATTAGAAAAAAAAACAAGAAATATAAAATTTTCTGTTTTATTTTAAAAAAATAATTGTTTTTAAGTATGTTTAGATTAAGGTGGGGTTTATATAACTCAAGCGGCTGACGATTGAGTGAAATTTATATGTGCTTTGTTATTGTAACAAAAACAAAATACATGTAAATTTCACTCAATCGTCAGTCGCTTGAGTTATATAAACCCCACATAATTTCGATTCAAAAATATTTAATATATATAACTACTATATACAAATATTATATCTGTGGCAATATGGAAGTGTAGCTTAAGTCGACTTAAGAGAGAATTGAGTTAAGGAGTATATTGCATTGCAGAAGCAAAGGCGCTAAAATTTGTTTAGTCCGTTAAAAAAAAAATCGGGTTTTTGTCAATGTTATGTATGTTTACTTTTTGGCTTAAGTTTTTTGAATCAATAATGCATTGATCAAACCGACTTATGTACACATATTTTTGTGTACATATCAGGGACTGTTACGGTTATGACTTTTATAATAAAACTCAGAACATAACTGTTATATTTTTATTTTAATTTTTTTAATCCGAAATAAAAGTTATTTTTTGATTTTAATTTTTTTAATCAAAAATAAAAGTTAATTTTGCCTTTTATTATATCGCACAAAGTCTGCCGGTTATTTCTGTCGTTTATTATATCGCACAAATTCTGCCGGTTATTTATGTCGTTTATTAAATCGCACAAATTCTGCCGGTTATTTATGTCGTTTATTATATCGCACAAACTCTGCCGGTTATTTCTGTAGTTTATTAAATCGCACAAATTCTGCCGGTTATTATTGACGTTTATTATATCGCTCAATTTATAACGAGTATGTTTGTATCATATTTTTTTGCTCATTTTTTGTCGGTTATTTTTATTTTAATATTATATCAGGCAATTTTTGCCTTTTATTTTAAAATTAATTTTTTTTAAACAATCTCTGAGCGAAATCTTTTGTAATATACTTTTTCGAGCAGCAATTTTTTTAATTTTTTCTTGTAAAAGTGACAAATACAAACTCATTATCAATAGAAAAAGTCTAAAAAAATTATATTCTCTATAGAAAAACTGCTTTCAAACAGTATTCTCTATACAAAAAATGTTATACAAAAGTGTTCTCTATAGAAAAACTGACATACAAAAATATTTTCTATAGAAAAACCGATATTCTCTATTGGAAAATGGTTATAAAAAAGTATTCTCTATAGGAAAACTGTCATACGAAAGCATTCTGTATAGAAAAGTTGTTATACAAAAGTATTCTCTATAAAAAAATGTCATACAAAAGTATTCTCTATAGGAAAACTGTTATACTAAAGTATTTTCTACAGTAAAACTATTATACAAAAGTATTCTCTCTAGGAAAACTGTTATACAAAAGTATTTTTTATAAAAAAATTTCCCATTTCTTTTGAAAAATTTTAAAAATATCCCTTTATTTTGGGAAATTTCAAAAAATTCCTATATCTTTTGGGAAATTTTGAAAATATGCCTTTATTTTGGGATATTTTGACAATGTCCCTTTAGTCTGGAAAATTTTTAAAATTTCCCATTATTTTGGGAAATTTTGAAAATTTCCCATTACTTTGAGAAGTTTTGATAATTTCCCATTATATTGGGAAATTTTGAAAATATCCCATTATTTTGGGAAATTTTGAAAATATCCTATTATGTTTGGAAATTTTGAAAATGTCCCTTTATTTTGGGAAATTTCGAAAATTTCCCTATATTTTAGGGAAATTTTAAAAATTTCCCATTATTTTGGGAAATTTTAAAAATTTCCCATTACTTTGGGAAATTTTGAAAATTTTCCATTATTTTGGGAAATTTTAAAAATTTCCCATTATATTGGGAAATTTTGAAAATTTCGCATTATTTTGGAAAATTTTGAAAATATACAATTATTTTGGGAAGTTTTGATAATTTCCCATTATTTTGGCAAAATTTTGAAAAATTCCCATGATTTTGGGAAATTTTGAAAATATCCTTTTATTTTGGAAAATTTTGAAAATTTCCCATTATTTTGGGAAATTTTGAAAATGTTCTATTATTTTTGGGATGTTTAGAAAATTTCCCATTTCTTTTAGGAAATTTTTGAAAATGTCCTATTTCTTTTGGGGAATTTTGAAAATATTTTATTATTTTTGGGATATTAAGAAAATTTCCCATTTCTTTTGGGAAATTTTAAAAATTTACCATTATTTTTGGAAATTTTGAAAATTTCCAATTATTTTGTAAAATTTTTTAAATTTCCCAATATTTTGGGAAATTTTTATTAATATCCCAAAAATAATAAAATATTTTCAAAATTCCCCAAAAGAAATAGGACATTTTCAAAAATTTCCTAAAAGAAATGGGAAATTTTCTAAACATCCCAAAAATAATAGAACATTTTCAAAATTTCCCAAAATAATGGGAAATTTTCAAAATTTTCCAAAATAAAAGGATATTTTCAAAATTTCCCAAAATCATGGGAATTTTTCAAAATTTTGCCAAAATAATGGGAAATTATCAAAACTTCCCAAAATAATTGTATATTTTCAAAATTTTCCAAAATAATGCGAAATTTTCAAAATTTCCCAATATAATGGGAAATTTTTAAAATTTCCCAAAATAATGGAAAATTTTCAAAATTTCCCAAAGTAATGGGAAATTTTTAAAATTTCCCAAAATAATGGGAAATTTTTAAAATTTCCCTAAAATATAGGGAAATTTTCGAAATTTCCCAAAATAAAGGGACATTTTCAAAATTTCCAAACATAATAGGATATTTTCAAAATTTCCCAAAATAATGGGATATTTTCAAAATTTCCCAATATAATGGGAAATTATCAAAACTTCTCAAAGTAATGGGAAATTTTCAAAATTTCCCAAAATAATGGGAAATTTTAAAAATTTTCCAGACTAAAGGGACATTGTCAAAATATCCCAAAATAAAGGCATATTTTCAAAATTTCCCAAAAGATATAGGAATTTTTTGAAATTTCCCAAAATAAAGGGATATTTTTAAAATTTTTCAAAAGAAATGGGAAATTTTTTTATAAAAAATACTTTTGTATAACAGTTTTCCTAGAGAGAATACTTTTGTATAATAGTTTTACTGTAGAAAATACTTTAGTATAACAGTTTTCCTATAGAGAATACTTTTGTATGACATTTTTTTATAGAGAATACTTTTGTATAACAACTTTTCTATACAGAATGCTTTCGTATGACAGTTTTCCTATAGAGAATACTTTTTTATAACCATTTTCCAATAGAGAATATCGGTTTTTCTATAGAAAATATTTTTGTATGTCAGTTTTTCTATAGAGAACACTTTTGTATAACATTTTTTGTATAGAGAATACTGTTTGAAAGCAGTTTTTCTATAGAGAATATAATTTTTTTAGACTTTTTCTATTGATAATGAGTTTGTATTTGTCACTTTTACAAGAAAAAATTAAAAAAATTGCTGCTCGAAAAAGTATATTACAAAAGATTTCGCTCAGAGATTGTTTAAAAAAAATTAATTTTAAAATAAAAGGCAAAAATTGCCTGATATAATATTAAAATAAAAATAACCGACAAAAAATGAGCAAAAAAATATGATACAAACATACTCGTTATAAATTGAGCGATATAATAAACGTCAATAATAACCGGCAGAATTTGTGCGATTTAATAAACTACAGAAATAACCGGCAGAGTTTGTGCGATATAATAAACGACATAAATAACCGGCAGAATTTGTGCGATTTAATAAACGACATAAATAACCGGCAGAATTTGTGCGATATAATAAACGACAGAAATAACCGGCAGACTTTGTGCGATATAATAAAAGGCAAAATTAACTTTTATTTTTGATTAAAAAAATTAAAATCAAAAAATAACTTTTATTTCGGATTAAAAAAATAAAAATCAAAAAAATAAAAGGCTTACGATCAAATGAAAATATAGCCCAAGCGAATCAAAACTGTTTAACTGAATTTTAAAACAAATACTTTTTTGGGTGTGCTTTTTTTAATTAAAAATTCGAAAATAACGGTTATTTTCAGTCCCTGGTACATATTCATATTTTACTTGTAACTATTTCGCTTAACTTCACTTAAGTTGTCTTAATGTTGACCTTGAAAAAATATAGTCATTATTTTTAAACAACTTATGTTTACATAAAACTACACAATATATACTTTTTATTTAAACAGAGCCGCTTAAAGCTACTTAAGGTCCAGTTAGTCCAATGCAAATTTCATTTCATCTGAATTTAACAATATTATTTTTTAATATTCATCCTTCTTCTCTAATAAACATGTTACCAACATATTAATTCATAAATTATTTGCAGAAATCAAGCAAAAGAAAAATTACACAAAATTGATGATATCTCATAACTTCAATTTTCGACTTAAGCTATTCTTCCATATTGCCATAGATATTCTTGCGGGAATAACCAGACGACAAAAGATTACCGATGAATGCATCCAATTCGAACTATAGCTCATTCAGATTGAGCTCGAAAACTAGTTAAAGTAGTTTTCGCTTCAAAACAATATTGAAAACTTAAGTTTTCACATACAAAACGAAAACTCCTTCTGTATGAATTTTAAGCGAAAACTTATTTGAAAAATATTAAAATACCGATACAACACTGACTTCATACCTTTATTACAACTCTAAGTAAGAAAAAAGGGAAAAAATAGAAAATTAAGGAAAAAAATTAAAAATAAACGACAGTTTAAAGTAAATAAGAAAAAACAATCAGCCTAACCACAGGACATTTAAAGTCGACTTTAAACCGAAAAACTCGACTTTATTTTTAAAATCGTACCAGAAAACAAATTTTAAATTAAATATAAAAACTTAATTTCAAGAACTAAAATTGAATGTTTAGAATGTTTTTCATTTTGTGATCCGTTGGAAAAAAATGTTAAGTCAAAATTGGAAATTTTTTACAATTTTTAATCATTAGATACATTTTAAAGTTAATTTCCTTAAAACAGATTGGGATTATATAACAACTGTTGTTTTCTATTATAATTATTATTTCACAAAAATTTCATTTTTTTTGTAAAAATTTATGAGCATTAAAACAACTTTTAATCAAATTATGAAAAAATTAAAAATTTTAAGATAAGCTGTTCTGTCTAAAGATCACAAAATTTTCTTGATATTTTGTTTTTGGAATTTTTTGAAATTTTATTATTTCTATTTATTGAAGAAAGCGTTTGTAATGTTTGAATGTATTTGTTTAAAAATATTTTTTAAATCTTATTTTAAATATTTCTTATATTACGAAAAATTGAAAAGTCAACTTTAAATTTTAAAGTCGATTTTATGTAAAATCGACCTTATTTTTGGTTAGGCTGAATCATTTTAATTTTTAAAATTTCTGAAAAAAAAACATTTTGAATGTGATAGAAAAAGTTATTATTTTATTGTTTTTTAATGTAATGTAATAGTTCGAAAATATTTGGTGTTTGGTTTTTAAAATAAATCGTGATTAATAAATAAATTTCTTCCAAAAACTCATTAAATGCCAAATTTCCATAATGTAAAGTTTTCGATGGTGTTTTCATTTCCGAAAACACCTAAAAACTTATAGTGTGAATGGGCTATTAGATTAGCTACATTCCGGTTATCGACTACAGATTTCCCACTGCGATTCGATCCAGAAATTGTGTATGACCAATGTTATATGCAGGAAATGTGTTGACGTATACGAGGTCCAATATTTGGCTCATTTTTGTACCATAAAGTACCATCCTTCATATGGTTCGATAACCAAATAATAATAATAATAATCTTAAGCATAGTCATCATTTCGTATATAATTAGATCCATCTACAGTAATTCAGAGTGCAAATATAGTGCAGCTTCAGTTGATTTAAGTAAACAAACGCAAAAATATTAAAAAATAGAACTAAATGACATTGTTCTTCATATAAATTACAGAGGTTTATTTTATTTGAAACATTCACAGTTTTGTCACCATGTAATTCATGAAAATGGTATGTTTTTTATCACCATCGATTTTTTATGAATTTTTAAAAAATAAAAAAGTTTAAATTTAAAATATGAAGTGCAAATACTCCGAATCCGTTAAGCATATCAAAAAATTGTCTCAAAAGCACTTAAAGATGTTTGTATTTGTTATTCTATTCTGTAATTTGCAACACAACCGAATACGTTTTAAAGATATGATCAAATTATGGATCAGGCTCTTGAAAAATGGCAAATTTATAAGGCATTTACATTACTTCGAAATCTAGTATTTACGAGATTTTGTTCGAAGTCTAGTTGATTTTGACTAGATTTCCCATCAGGGTTTAATATTTGGTAAAATAGTTTTTCATATTAAATTTAGGCTACGGAAAAATATGAAAAATTTTTCATTCATAGAGCAATTTTTGTTAGTTTTTTAAAAATATTTTGGGTTTTCGAATATTTTCATATTGTTGGTAGCATACAAAATAAATATTTTCTGGTAGTAATATTTTTTGGTAGCAAGAATTTTTCATTTCAAAATATTTTTCTAAAAAAATATTTGAACTTAAAATTTATGAACTGAAGAAATATGAGAAATTTTGAAATTGAAACAACCAATAACAGACTAAAAATTTTTTAACTACAAAATATGAAGAATTCAAATATTGAAACTAAAAAATTTTAAATATTGAATCTAAAAATTTCAAATTAAATTGTTGAAATTAAAATTGCAGACGAAGAATTCTTGAATTGAAAAAAATATGAGGAATAAAAAGTTTCAATAACCAAAAACTAAAATTACAAATTGATCATCAAAAAGAAACTCAAATGAAATTTGGAAGATTAAGACAAAAAAATACTTCATATTTGTATTATTTGCTGAAGATGCGAATACAATTAAGAAAAATGTTGATTTCAACAGAAAGATGGACATAGCTAAAACGATAACGATAAAACGGTCACCACCATAGGTGGAATCGGTATATTCTGCTGATGTTTGTAAAGCAAAAAAATATCGGTCTGAGAACCACCTATACCGATCGATTCAGAATCACTCGCTGAGTTGATTTAACGATGTCTGGCTGAATTTTTGTACAAGTATTACTACTTCGGGTACCTCCCATAGGGATGCCTTTCCGAATTAGAGTTTTTGGCCCTTTACAGCCACAAATTATTTGTATTTTATTAATGTTCAGCGTAAAAATATTACCTATGGTAACAGAAATCAGTATACCTTTTTTTGTAGGAATTGGCTCATATTTGACAATACATACTTATTATACAAGACACAATCGCAAAAGTCTTTTAAAACCCTATGAAAGCACAAAAACATGAATTTTTACTTTTATTTTCTTATGTGGACAAAACGAAAAAACAGATTTTTTAAAGAAATGACCGATATCAATAAAATTTATAGAAAGAATTATGGATAACCAAAAATCTTCTTATAAAATTATCAATAATTTAAATTTGTCTATAAGAATTTAACAATATTTTTTTAAAGAAGATTGTCGACAACAAAATTTGTATTTTGTATTCAATCATTTATTTTGAGCTTATGACCATTAATTGTTTCTTATTTTTAATTAGGAAATTTTAAAACTGAAACATTGTATTCCGCAGAATATCTTATTAAGCTATACTGACCATTTTTCGTTTCATCGCGGAAACTGGACCAAACCGGTACACGTACAACTATTTATAAGTAGTTAAAAACACGAATCTAATTTTGAAGTCAGTAGTTAAAAATATTTTCATCCATGAACTGATATATTATATTGATTAGAAATTCGTGTGACCATATAAATTAAACACGACATTCGACGCATAAGTTGGCTTGTGGGTGTTGATTCAATTTTGACTTTACTCAATATAAAAGAAAATGCAAATATTCTGCGGAATACAAGTTTTCATTAAGAAATAGAGATATGACGTAAATTAGAATTGGCGCTTTAGTTTGACTTTGTTGATTATTTCTTTTATTTTAAGAAGTTTTTGTTTAAAATCTTGGATTTTTAAAATTTTGAATGCTTATATTTTCTAAGTTTCAGAATTTAAAGCCTGCAATCAAGTTTCAATATTATAATTTAAACAAATTTTAAGTTGTAATATTTGAATTCCTCATATTTTGTAGTTAAAAAATTTTTAGTCTGCTATTGGTAGTTTCAATTTCAAAATTTCTCATATTTTTTTAGTTTCATAAATTTTAAGTTTTCATATTTTTTTAGTAAAATATTTTGAAATGAAAAATTCTTGCTACAAAAAAATATTACTATCAGAAAATATTTTTTTGTTAGCAATTTTTATAGCAAAACTAAAAAAATAGCTTTTCCAATGAATTTTAAATTTATGAAATATGGATTTAGTTTCAATATTTATAGTTTTTTATTGCCGAAAATTATTTGAATTGAAATATTTTTTTAGTTTTCATTTCAAATTATGAAATATTCAACAATTTTTATACAAAACTCGTAGTAAATTTAAACCCTGTTTCCCATACAAAAATAAATCTAGTTAATAAGTAGATTTTTGCAAAATTTACTTAAAATCTAGTAGTATTTAATGATGCAGGCATGTTTTTCGTCTAAAAAGTACTAAATAATACCACTCTGTGTAAATTAAAATGACATTTCAATTGAAAAGAAATCAAAACAAAAGAAAAAAGTGCGACAAAATTAATAAAATAAATTAAATTTTTAATTAAATTTAAATACAAAATGTAAAATATAAATGGGGAAGGAAAATAAATTAAGTTTGAAAAATGTTGGTTTCGTTTTATATCAATTAACTAATTCTGTTATGGAAATAAAATCTAGCAAATATAAAAAAATTTAGTGTAAACGATCTAGATTTTGATTGAGATTTGAAATCAAATTTACTAGATTTAAGAGTACGAGTAGTGTAAATTCCCTATTAACAAAAAAAAAAAAATGATTTTAAAAACAAGTAAGAGTGGTATATTCGGCTGTGCCGAATCTTGGATACCCTTTACCAGTGGTGTTCCAAAAGAAAAGTACAAAATCGTAAGAATATATTGATAACGCAGCACAACAAATTAAAAAAAAATTTATGTGCTCTTAAAACTACTATACAATTTTGATGTATCATAACTACCTTTGTACAAAAATGGTAAAATTTTTAAATTCTATGGCAAGATTTTTTTTTTAAATTGCAATTTTTTTTAGACGTTTCTTCAAATAATTAATGATAATTCAAAAACTACTAGTCCGATATTATTAAAATAAAATAAATTTTCCAATTTCAAGGGGTGCATGTCGGATTATTGTGAGATTTGGTGAGAAACTTCCACACACAAAATTTTAGTCGAATTGGACAACGTTAACACGTAGAGCATAGGCCCCAAATCGGAAAAATAGCGTTTAAATCGAAAAAAATTGACAAATTTTCAGTTTTTGCAAAATTAAAGCTATTTATTCCACCTTTTGGAAAAAAGTGGATTCTGGTTCTTAGTACAAAGGCAATGATTTTTCCAATAAGCTACATGCCTTTAAAATCGGTTAAACAGTTTTCGAGTTATTACAATTTTCACTGACCATTACATGTCCTTGAGGACTTGATTTCACCAAGATATTCGGACAATGGAGGAAAGATACCAGGGTCGCTGGGATGCACACATGATAGCAGATTTTTGCCAGAGTATTCAGAGCAACACTTCGTTATTCAATAAAAGAAAATTCCAAAGTTTGTAGTTTATAATATTTATTTATTTATTTCCTTATTTTATAAGTTGTAATAAATTCAAAAAATTAAATATAAAATAAAATACATGAATAAAACAATGAAATACATTTTCGATCTATTCCATCGATTTGACTTAGTCACATTTTTTGGTCAATTGCCAAAGTCCTCAAGGACATGTAATGGCCAGTGCAAATTGTAGTAACTCGAAAACTGTTTAACCGATTTTAAAGATATGTAGCTTATTGGAAATCTCATTGTGTTTGCCCTAAGGACCAGGATCCACTTGAAATTGGAAAATTTATTTTTTTCATACATTTGAAAACCCGCTATAATGCGTATATCAAGCAAAAAACTAAAATTTTGTGAAAATGAGCGAATTCACTAAATTGTGAATAAATTCGAAAAAAAATCAATCGATTTTTATGGTCGATATCTCATTTTGTTGCTATGCGATACAATAATAAAACTGGAATTTTTTTGCCGTTTTCGATTTTTCATGATTTTTTTAAAACGAAAATTTTTGTTATTTTTACGTAAAAAATATATTTTTTTCTTAAGTTTTTTATTATAACTCCGATACTATTGATCCGATTGAAACGCGATATATAGACGAATTGAAGGCTATGTAAATCTTAATTTATTTTAATAATATATGATTTTATTTTAATAATATCGGACTAGTAGTTTTTGAGTTATCATTAATTATTTAAAGAAACGCCTAAAAAAATGCAATTTAAAAAAAAATTAAAAAAAAAAAATCTTGCCATAGAATTTAAAAATTTTACCATTTTTGTACTAAGGTAGCCATGATACATCAAATGTATATAGTGGTTACTCGAGCACATTTTTGCTGTTGACCTGTGTAATTATATAGTTTCTGAAAACTGACTTAGTTAAGCCCCACACAAATGCTTGATATGTATTTATATTAATTTTCCTTTGTTCATACTAAATGTAAGTCCTAGCAATATTTGTATTAAATGCAAAGAGTTTTCAAAATTAACAGTCGAATGGCGTCATCATTTAGAATAGATGGCGTCATCATTTAGAATAGTTATGGGCCCATAGGTTAAGTTGAAAAGGTGGCTGATGTTGAAGGCAGCGTCTCTTGGGTTCTAAAGTGGTCCCTTTGTGAAAGATAAGTAGAGAATGCTTATTTAAGCCAGTAGCTTCGATATATGTGTCTATTTTACGAACATTTAATAAAGTTCAATAGACAAGATAAACCAAATGTAAATGCCCTTAGATTTGCAAGAGCACATCGATTTGATGAAGATTAAGTATTCTGACATGCAACCCAAAAACGCAGTGCCCAGTTAGGACCGATTTAGATCAACGGACCGATTTAGATCAAGGCTTTAACAATGATTATTTTGTCAATGTGTACAAGCCTTAGAATTATAGGGTATACACTTTTAGTTTTAGATACATACGTGAAATATATAGCTTTTGAATGGATGGATATCAGTTTTGTCGGAAAAGTTATTGAATATTTACTTATTAATCTGAAGTTAGTTATCTAATTAAGATGAATACTTCATCAATAATATTTGGATGTGTATTGTTCTTCCGATCTGTCCGATGGAAGTATGGAAAGTTTTGCTCTAGTTCTTTGTACAATTATAATGTGATTTAATTTATCAGCATTAAAGTGATTTCCTATCGGGGTTATATGGGAGATTTCACTAAATGTGAACCGAGTTCGCCCATTTTCCATACCGAACTTTTCAGGAGATCAGAAATATTTTGTCAAATGTTCTCCCTCTAGAAAGTTTAATGTACGCGCTATAGCGCTGAATAACGATATTGTACAACGTCTTTATACTAAATGTCACCAACGTATCTATTATAATTTGTCATTTATTAGCTACTAAAAGATTGCCTTTGGCGAAGTTATACGTTATTGCAATTAAAAAAATTAAATTTTCGTTGATATGTAAAATAAACATATGTAGGCTTTGAACACTTAGCTTAATTTTTCGTACTTCCTAGGAAGATTTCCTATAATAAATATTATCATAATGTTCAAAAGTCAGACACAAATTTAAGATAAATGCAGTGTGTCTATCTGCTAAAATCAGATTTGTGGAGCTCCTGGAAGGTATACCCATATGCATTTTACATAAAATTTTAAGATATCGTCCCACCCTAAATTATATCTACCACAAATTACCGAGTGCATCAGAATTTAGATAATCCCCTGCGAAGAACGCTGTTAAATTTCATCAAAATAAACATCTGAGGTATCGAAAAAACAGGAGTTTCAAAAACTTGACTACAACAGACAAACGGACAGACGGGTAGACAGACAGACGGACGGACGGACAGACAGACATACAAACAAACAGACGGATGGACGTCACGAAGTCGATTCTCCTGCCGATTCTGAGTCGATCGGTACAACTTGAATGGTATTCATAATCAGATTTGTGGAGTTTATATATCAGATTTTAGGAAATTCTCCCACAAAGAACGCTGTCAAATCATCACAATCGGTCCATAAACACCTGAGATATCGCTGAAACAATACTTACAAAATATAAACAAAATTTCTTAGACACGTACACGTACATTTCATTTTTTCAACAAACTTTCTCTAATGCGTACTTTGGGCAATTTGCGATACATCAAATTTAGTGTTATTGCGATATCTCAGTTGTTTATAGACCGATTTTGATAAAATTTTACAGCGTAATTTGGGGAGCCATTTCCTAAAATCTGATATACATATAAATATTATACTTGCACGCCAGGAATATCTTTTTTCTCTTGCTATTTAAAAGTGTCTTTCTTTCAATCAAAAATTTTAAAATTTTCGTCTAATTTTTGGAATTTTTTTCGATATTTCGATTTTAATGAAGTTTAATAGCGTTCATGCGGAGGAGAATTTCTTAAAATCTGATATAAAATTTATGTAGGTCCATCCTCCAGGGTCTTCAGAAACTTGATTTCAACAGACAGACGGACGGACGGACAGACAGACAGCTTAATCGATTCTCCTCCCGATTCTAAGTGGTATAAGTTTTATATTTAAATAAAATTGAACTATTTGGTACTTATAAGTCTTAAAATAGTAAAACGTGTCTTACTTTGTAATTTCTGTATTCTAAAGTAAATTTGATGTTACATATCCTTAGGCATATTAAAAAGGACACAATTTTTTTTGGAAAGATTGCAATAACTTTAATACTATTCAATGGATTTTTGGTTTTTATAACTCTATCAGCCAATCCAGAAAACAAAGTCAATTTTATGTAAAATCGATTTCATTTTATAGTCGACTTTTTGAATTTTTCGTACCATAAGAAATTTTTAAAATAAGACTTTATAAATATTTTTAAACAAATACATTATAAAATCATTAATTATAAATAACCTATTTTACAACTGACTGCAAATTGGTTTAAGTCTTATGCAGATATTATCAATATTTGTAAAACAGAAAGAAAAAATAAAGTTAAATTTCGTATTTCAATCAAAGCTAATAAGGTCTTTGAAATCAATTTAAACTGTCTTAATTTTTATAAAATAATTGAAATAATAATAAATTCCCAAAATAATTATAAAATTAAATTAATAAAAAAAGTGAAGGAGGAGAGAGAAAAAAATGTACAATGATTTAGAAAAAAAAAGTAAAACCTACATAAATTAATAACGGAAACCTAAGCAAAAATAAAGCGCATTTATTTGGGCACTAATGGTAAAAAAATATTCCTTATAACTTATATCGTATTTTATTTTTCTCCACTAATAATTTCGTACATTTTACAGACCAATGCCATGAAATTGTCTCTTAAAGGGAAATTGTAAAAAATCTTAACTGTCTATGCAACTGAATTATTTTTCATCATAGAATATAGAATATGGGGCCAGGGCCAATCGACACAGTATATTTATCTGATAAAAATTATGCAAAAAAAACGTATTTTAAATTTTTTGTCAGTTACAGGGTCCTTTAATTCTTGTGACGAAATGTACCTAAATCTTAATTTAATGTTGTAAAAAGTTATTATTTTTATCTTTTATAAATTAAAAATGTATTTAATTTTAACTGTTTAAAAATAAATTAAAAGAAAAAAGAGATTAAAGGTACGGTCACATTGATTAAACATTTAATCGAAATTATCAAATATTTGATCCTCGTAGTCTGACCACAAAATATTTTTGAGGTTCAAACAAGAAACATGTTGATTTGGAGAAAACAAAATCATTTGTCGGCAAATAAAAATTTTCCTAATGTGACCACGCAAGAGCAAATATTTTATTAAATTTTGATCAAATAATTATTTAATCTTACAAAATTTTTGTAACATCAAACAGGGGCAAATAACAGCTGAGCATGTGTATTGTTTACTATTCAAACAGAAACAACAACATCAAATATGAGAAATAACAACATCAAATTTGAGAAACAACAACATCAAATTTGAGAAACAACAACATCAAATATGAGAAACAAATTGCTAGATACACAATTTTGTTTTGAAAAAATTTGATCAAATATTTTTTTGGAAAATATTTAATCTTTAGTGTGACCACAAATAAAACCTGTTTTTTTGTTTATACTTTGAACGTATTTTTCTGTATTTTATCAAATAAAAATCGTCAAATAAATGTGCAAGTGTGACCACAAATTTTTTATTATATTGTTTTGACAATATTTTACTCAAAATATTTTATTTAAATGTTTAATGAGTCTGGCCGTACCTTAAATAATAAAAAAACGTTTTTTAAATAATTTAAATTAAAGTGACTATACATTGCTTTAAAAATAAATAGTTAGTTGACTATTGCCTATGACACGTCCATGTGAATATAGTGAGTCGGAAACAAGGAAAATAGTCACTTTAACCACCAGCTGTGCTTATTTAAAAACCAGTTTATAGTTACTAAAAAATGTGTTTGACTTCCTACAGGGTAGAAACAATAAAGTTCCAAAAACAAAATATTAAAGAAATTTTGCGTTCCTTAGACAAATGATTAAAATTTGTTTAAATGGTCATCAACTTTTACACAAATTTTAATTTGTGTGCAATAATAATAGAAAACAACAATTGTAATATGATCCCAATCCATTTTAAAGAAATTAACTTATAAATGCATCTAACGACTGAAAACTGTGAAAATTTTCCAATTTCGACTTAAATTTTTATCCAAAGGATCACAAAATGGAAAATATTCAAAAGCAAAAGTTTGATTTTCTGGCGGGAAAAAATAAAACTTCTCAAATGAGTTTTATTTTTTTAAGGAAAAAATAAAACTATTTTTTAGCAGTTTCATCTAAACTTTTATTTTTAGGTTCAAAGGTTTGGAAGTAAAAGCATCGTAATGAAATATCAAATAATAGTATTGTTATGAAATATTTTATTACTTTTCTAAAAGCTTTTCCTGTAAAACTTAAGACTTTTGTAAAATGATATTAACCCTAAAATTAAATAAAATCAAAAATAAATAAAAACAAAAAATAAAAAAATTTAACATTTTTTTTTCAAAATTAAATTAAACATTTTTTCAATGATGTTCTGAAAAAATTGAGAAAGACAAGTATTAAGTAAAAAAGTTTGGATTTCAGGAACAAGTTCCCTGATTTCGATAGACCGGATTCCAAAGTAACTAGAAACGATAGAACATTGTGACACTCCAGTGGCTCAATAGAGTTGCATACCGACGAGCACGTTCACCCTTTCCTACACTCGGTCGAGTAGCTCTTACAAAGACCCTATTCTGCGACATGTATTGCGTAAGAAGATTTGAGTTTGGAACGAGTTCCCTAATTTCGTTAGGGCACATTCCAAAGTAAAAACGATAGAAAAGCGTGACACTCCAGTGGTTCAATAGAGTTGGATACCATGCTGTCATCAATGAGCACTTTCGCCCTGTCTTGCACTCTTACATAGACCCTATTCCGAAACATGTATTGCGAAATCTACCAGTAGACATTACCACTATTTACTTAGTATTGACTTTGTAGTTCTTTTGGTCCAAATGGAGACATTGGGATCAAATCGGGGCCTATTGATATACATATATGTTGACACATTCGTTGACAATGTCACCAGATATATACTAGAATAGTTGTCTTGGCGACATTTGAATTGATGTTACACAAAGTGTTGACATGGAGACACATGACCCCAGTTTTACTACAGGGATGTAAAAGTAGACTAACACTGTTAAAAATTCATTCATTATATTCATATGCTGTATTTACTTATGGTGCCATTTTCTAGATTTATTGAAATAAAACGGGTATACATTGACTAGTTTAAAACAGGGATGGAAAATTGTTTTCTTGATTTTGTACCAAATATGAAAACAAAATGTACTTTTCAGACCATGATGGTAACATATTTTATACAGAATATATTGTATTGTATTGAATATATCAGTTGCAAAAATGACTAATTTAATGGGTATTAAATTCTAAACTATAGAATAGATCTTATTTGATTCAAAACTCGATTAAAACTTAATAACACTACACAACAAATGAACATCTTTTGAAAAGTGCAAGGTCATGACTATATGGGTCCTATTCTACTATCAAATTGTAGTAAAACCCTATACTCAGTTTGTCCAAGTTAGTGACCGTTTTATTTTTATAATTAAATTTTTTTATAATTAATGTTAATAATAAAATTCTGTTTAAAAAATTTTTAGTAAAACGTTGATTTTGAGTAATGTTGTTGTTGTAACTGCGATATTATTTGGTAATATCGCAGAAGTGGAAGTCCTTGGTCGGAATACTAAGATGGGAACGGATTTCGAACAATGAAAATAGTCTTATGTTTACTTTTACAGCACAAATTTAAATTATAGAATTTGATACACAAGTAAGATGAATTCTATAGTACCCTAAACTATTATGGCCCGATGTTCAATTGTCAATATATTAAGAAGATTTTGTAATTCAAGAAATAAATAAGAAATTTACTGAATGACAAGTTTTAAGAAAAAGATATAACTCTGGCTTAACATGCAAATGCACTAAGTCCACATTTTCTAGAAATGTAGATTTTGATGTAGAAATATATATAATAAGTAAAAATACATGTGGGCATTTCTTCAATGTCGAACTTCGACATTCGTACGCATATATATATTACAATGGAGTATTTTTAAAATTTTTCGTCCCACTCCATAATGTAACCTGCTTAGATATTGCTAAAATTTTAGTATTATTTACAACTCTTAGTAGCGGAATACTTGGTGTTAAAATTAGCTCGCTACCTTATATGGCTTATATGGTTGGACGTCTCGGGTATATATATAATTCCCCGACAACATTCCAATTGGAACAAGGGGTACTTCTCTCAGACAATGAGTTGCATCCGATTCTATTTTTAGACTCATTGAAAGGGACCTACGTTTTAACGCCGGCTCCGAACGGCAAATGCATTAGTTAGAGAAGTTTTTCATAGTCTAATACTCAATAACCAGTGGCTAGCTGAGTTATGAGGTGAACCGGCGCTTTTTTTTTTTGAAAATTAATTTTTTTCAAGTGGGTCTGACAGGGATTGAACTTGGGACCTCTGGTATGCTAGGCGGATGACTAACCTGCTACACCACGGCGGTTCATTGGGTATTGTTGTAAAAAATTGTCGTGTTGTCAGATTTTTATATATTTCGATAGGATTTTAATTATTTTTTAAGATTATTATCCTTTCTCAATGACATTTACCATGAAATATGTTCTTTATCCTTGAATATCCTTAAAAATTATATATTTTTTCTTTAGTTTTTTTACAGTAAATGGGCTACTATGTTGACTTTGTTTATTAAAAAGTTCATTATGAGCTGACCACGTGTTCCAAAGTTACAGCGATTTTACTTTATCAACTCACAAATTTTTATACAAAGTAATTGGGTTTTAATATTCTTTTATTTGTTTTAAAATGTAAAATAATTACTTTAAAGTATATTTATTAAAATTCTGTAATAAATTAATAATAATATGTATTAAAAAAAATAAAAAAAATTAATTTTTCATCTTTGACGCCGGAAAAAAGGGTTAAGTTTACCTAATTTAAAAGAAAGAATCTGTTTATATTTTCTATAGTATAGATAATTTTATTCCATATAAACATTATTCAAATTGAACATAAATAAAATGTGTGAAGCATTTACTTAAACTATGAGCAAAAAATTACTTTTTTGCGAAATTCGTCGAATTCGAACACATGGTACGGGAAAATGGTTTGAGATATCGACCTTTGTTAGTTTTATTATCTTTTTTTTATCTATTTTAACATACCGATGAGAGAAATTCAAATTTGTAATATTTCCCAGTAAAACTTTTCATTACCAAATAATGAGTTAAACAGTTAAACTATTGAACACGAACTACTTACTCATTCGCTGTTTAAGTCATTACATTAACATGGGGATGTCATTGGAGGCAAGTACTTACCAATTGCAGAAAGGTAATGACTTGGGTAAGCAATTTGAAAGCAACAACAACAACAACTTTTTTGTTGTTGTTTTATTAAAAACATATATTTTTAAACGAAATACAAAATTTTTTTTATGATCCCATGGGGGCTCGAACCCAGACCCTCCGACTGCTAGGCAGAGACTCTTCCACTGAGCTACTTCATATGTTGAAAACTTAGCTTATAATTAATATAAACAATTTTTATTTTTAGATCCAAAATCATGTGAAAATAACTTTGTTTTTACCTGCTTTTTTTGCTTTGTTGTAATTTTTGGAAAAATATTTTTATACGATTTTTTGTAATTATTTTAAAACTTTTTTAAAATTATTTTAAAACTTAAATAATTTAAATCTTCTTTTTTGTATAAGTTTTTACATAAGATTGACTCTTACTTGCTTAAATGTTACAACCTGTTAAGGTCAAAGTCCGAGCATATTTTAGAATTCCATGGATTTCGATCTTGTGCGAATATTCTCCAATTTTATAGGCCAAGCTTTGAAAAATGTTCCTCTACTTGGTCTTTCTATCGAAGTTTCGGACATCCGCCTCTAACATTAGGTAGTGGGACATTTAAATTCTAATTTTATCCTCTTCGTTGTATTTTTTTTCAAGAGAGGGTTACTAGCCCGTTATCCTAATCCATTTTTATCGATCTTATGGGACAACTCTCGAACATGTTAACTCACAATATTAATGGGTGTTAAACTAGCTCCCCGGGTGATACCATGAGGAGGTGTGTGTCCACAGTTGAGATGAAGGATGACCCAGATAAGTTGGGCTTACCAAGTTAAGACCAATTAGAATCGTGTTTTGAATCGTGGATTTGAACCGGGGCCATTCAGTTTAAATTACCATCTTAATTACAAATAAGTACTTCTGTAATAACTTATTATTTATTCGGATGGTATGTTGTAGTCGTTACAAGGTAAAAAGTTATCAGAGTACTTGCCATTACCAAAGTTTTGCTGGGTTGTTTAACAAAATTTTCAAAAAATTAAAAAAATTGTTCGAGTATTAAAAAAACTAAGTAAATATTTTTATATTTTAACAAAATTAAACTATTAAGTACTTACAAATCTTGAAATGATAAATCATGTCTTACTTTGCGAGTTTTTGTCCAAAGGATTTTTTTCTATCGGTGTATCAATTTTTTTTGGGGGAAATCGCAATAACTTCAAAACTGTTTTATGGATAGCAAAAACTGCAAATGCTCTCATTTTTTCCCATACAAATGGGCTCAAAATCTTTGGGACAGTCCCGCGGGCTCAATTCCTAAAATAAAATCAAGAATATATTGCACACTTCCGATTGACACAATTTGGTCACATAATTTCACTATTAGAAGTCGATCAGAGACAAAAGTAAAAAATCCTACCACCCTAATATACATACATTTTTAAGATATTGTGTATAGATTTTAAAATTATATTAAGGCAATTTGTGGAAGTTGTTTTCTGTGTAAATCGTGAAGAGCTATTCCTACATGTAAAACTTATATGTTATGTTTATGGGACCTTCAATACATGTAAAAGTTGGCCACAAAAGTTCTATGTTGTTAAAAATGTTGTATCTTGATTTTGGTGTCTTGACTATATCTCGGGCAATTAATATACTATATATAAAAGTATTTAAAAATACTTAAATATTTTCTTATGGAAAAAGTACATTGGTAATATTGATTGTCAGCGAATTAATTATTTTATTGCAACATTATCTCAAAGGTATTTTTCTATCAATATATGCAACTATAGGTTCTGTTAGATTTGTATGCATATGTGAAATAAATAGGTTTTAAACGGATACCATGGCTATATGTGGTCCGACTTTTCAGAATGAGTTGTATTTTGCATAATTAATAGAAAGTTTTCCTACAGTTTAATATATAATTATTATAGGTTATAAATAAAGGGCTATCACAATGTTCAAAAGTCAAACCACTAATTTATGACACTGAGATATCGCCAAAGCAAAAGATATCGATGTACGCAAATTCCCAAATTAAAAAAAATAGTATTATTAAAAAAAAAATCGAATTATATATCATATTTTTAAAAATACTCCAACGCAACATGCTATTAAATTTCATCAAGATCGGTCTATCAAAACCAGAGATATCGCCAAAACTCGATGAGAATTTAAAAAAATAAAAACTGCATTTTTGTAATTTAAAATTCGTTATCGAAGTTTAGTATTTTGGCGATATCTCGGGTGTTTATGGACTGATTTTAAAAAAATTTAATAGCGTGCTGCATAGAGAAATTTCCTAAAATCTGGTGTATAATTTGTCTGGTGTAGAATTTGTCACACACCAGGAGCTCCGCAAACTTGACGCATATGGCTAAATCGACTCTCCTGGCGATTCTGAGTCGATCGGTATAATTATATGGTCTTTGACGAATAACTAAATGACCAACTGAATGACAAACTTGTAATACCCTTTCACCTATTGTTGAAGAGTATAAAAATTGTTATTTCTTTTCGAATATCTTCAGTCTATACTTTTTCCAATTAGTAAGTACTTACCTCCATAACCATGTTAATGTAAATACTTAAAAATCAACTGAGTTAGTTGTTGGTATTCAATATTTTAGCTATTTACATAGATGGGCACTTTGCCCATCCCAGCACTTTTTCAGTAATTTTTTATTTTTAATGATTGCTGGAAAAAATCAGGATTCAGTAAATTTTACTGATTATTTAAAAAACAAAATCAGTATTCATTAAATTTTACTGATTACTGAAAACAAATTTCAGTATTCAGTAAACATTACTGATTCCTGAAAAAAATCAGTAGCCACATTAATTATTGCCCAATATGATTGATTTTTTACATTTTAGAATGAGCTTAGAGAAACGAAGAAAAAATAGTTTTTAGCCGATAGTGCATTCGATATTTAACCAATAATTTGTTTAAAATACTGATATATATCCAACAGTTTAGGAAATAAAACTACAAATAAATATCTCCAACTGTTTTGTATTGAGAAATTTCCAAAGACAAATATTTTTTGCTGATCGAAAAAATTGGGTTTTTTTCTCAAAAATATGTTATAATTTGCTCACATTTTACTAAAAAGTTTCATATTAAAAGTTAATGTTATATTAATTATTCGTAGATGAGTTTTTGAAAGAAAAGACTGTAGAAGAAATAATTAAATAGTGGATCTTATCTAAATTTTGAAAAGTTTGGCAGTTTACATTTTCGATACCACATTCAAATGCAGCAACTGAAAAAAAATATAGTTTAATAACGAAAATAAGCTTCTAATTAAAAATTTAGAAAGTGAACTTTTAATAAAAGCTAACTTTCAGTGTACATAAGGGTATTTAATTATTCGGAATTTTGGTTTATTCCATTAATCGTGCGAATAATTATTCGGTGTTCAAACTTGATCGAATAATGACAAATTATTCGATTACCCGATTATAATTGGTTGTGAAAAATTAAAAATTCCGGTATGTGATAGGAAATTATCGTTTCCAAATCTATCGATTTCAAATATATTTTTGAAATAGTTTTCCCCATTTCCATATCAGCCAAATGACTGAAGCCAAAATGTTCATTTTTTTGGGAAAATAACCGAAAATTATCTCAAAAATATATCTGAAATCAATCTTTTTCCATCACATCCCGGATTGTTTATTTATATGCATATAAAAGTACAAAATCTATATCTATAAAAAAATGTCCGCGTCTGTTTGTATGTTGTTTGTTGGGAAGGATCTCCCAAACTAGCGGACCGATTTTGCTCAAATTGTGTAGTATGGTGTGGCCGGTGGTGACTATAGGCTAATTTTTTTTTCGAAATCTCAAGTGGGTGTGACCCCTCCCATATAACCCATAAATTAAAAATGACAAATATAGGCAAAAGATAGGCCCGATTTTTCTGAAATTTTAACAGTATGGTAAAGTGTGATCGGTGGTTAAAATAGGCTAATTTTTTTCGAAATCTCAAGTGGGAGTGAGCCCTCCCATATAACTCATATATTAAAAATGACAAATATGAATGACCGAGCTTCCCGATATTTCTGAAATTTTGACATTATGGTAAGGTGTGATCGGTGGTTAAAATAGGCTATTTTTTTCGAAATATCAAGTGGGCGTGACTCCTCCCATATAACTCATATATTAAAAATGACAAATATGAATGACCAAGCTGCCCGATTTTTCTGAAATTTTGACAGTGTGTTAAGGTGTGACCGATGGATAAAATAGGCCAGATTTTTTTTTCAAATCTCAAGTGGGCGTGACCTCTCCCATATAAGTCAGATTTTAAAACATACAAATATGGATGACCCGACAGATTTTTCTGAAATTTATACAGTGGAGTGAGGTGCGACCGGTAGTTAAAATAGCCTGGGATTTTTTCTGAAATCTCAAGTGGGCGTGACCCTTCCTATATAACTCATATATTAAAAATGACAAATATGAATGACTGAGATGGCTGATTTTTCTGAAATTTTGACAGTATGGCAAGGTGTGACCGATGGTTAAAATAGGCAAGGGTTTTTCCAGAAATCTCAAGTGGGCGTGACCCCTCCCATATAACTCTTATATTAAAAATGACAATTATGAATGACCGAGATGGCCGATTTTTCTCAAATTTTGACAGTATGGCAAGGTGTGACCCGTGGTTAAAATAGGAAAGAGTTTTTGCAGAAATCTCAAGTGGGCGTGACCCCTCCCATATAACTCACATATTAAAAACGATAAACATAGGCGACCGAGAGAGCCAATTTTTCTGAAATTTTGACAGTATGTTAAGGTGTGACCAATAGACAAAATAGGCCAGATTTTTTTTTTCAAATCTCAAGTGGGCGTGACCCCTCCCATATAAGTCAGATTTTAAAACATACAAATATGCATTATCAAACCGACCGATTTTTCTGAAATTTAGACAGAGGGGTAAGGTGTGACCGGTGGTTAAAATAGTCTAGGGTTTTTTCTGAAATCTCAAGTGGGCGTGACCCCTCCCATATAACTCATATATTAAAAATGACAAATATAGATGACCGAGCGGACCGATTTTTCTGAAATTTTGACAGTATGTTAAGGTGTAACCATTGGGTAAACTAGGTCAGGTTTTTTTTTTGAAATATCAAGTGGGCGTGACCCCTCCCATATAAGTAAAATATTAAAAATGACAAATATAGATGACCGAGTCGACCGATTTTTCTTTAATTTTTACAGTATAAAAGAAGCTACCGGTGGTACGTTTTTTTTTGGAAATCTCAAACGGGCGTGACCCCCCCTCATATATTAAAAATGACGATTTAACCTAATTAGTTAAAGTTTTAAGTGTGGATATTTTCATACTATAGGATGCTTTTTCAGTTTTTTGAAAATGAACCAACGGGGACCTGGGAATTGGAAAATGGGGATAAAATTATATCTTAAAAACGGCTGGACCAATGAAGACATTTTTTCTTTGTAAATGTTTTTTTTTAGTCCAAGTTAGGATTATACATTAAGAAAAATTAACCATGCCCACTTTTACGACCTCTTTTTTTAATATATCTAAAATAGAAAAACGGATGCACAAATATTGGTAATATGATTGGTGTTTGATAAGTCAATTAAATACATATGCAAATACATTAATAAAGGATTCAATTAAAAAATTAATAAAAAATATTTCATAAGTGTTCATTTTTAAAGAAAGTGTTAACACAGTAATAAGTTAATAACTTTAACTACTAACCCGGGCAACGCCGGGTAAAATCAGCTAATAATTTATAAAAAAAACAAATAAAAAATAACATTTTAAAGTTAATAAATAACAAAATGTGAACAGCTCATAAATCAAGTCTTACATACAAAATTTTATATACAAATAGTAGACAACTTAAATGTTTCGCTAAAAACGTTTATCAAAAATTTTGGGACATCAAACATTTGATTAAAAAGTTTTACTTTAGTGTATTGCACTAAGATTCCAATTGATTACAATAATTTATTATTGTAATAAATAGTTTTTTGATAAAACCAAAAAATGTTGGTGGGGAAACCTTTTATCGATGCGTTTCGATGGTAGGTTAGGCCATCTCATCAGAAGGATTATCCCTACTTCTATACAGAGCTTTCAAACGATGTTTTCTTTGGTTTTTTATAAAGCCTAGTTGGGAAAAACTCTTTCACTCTGTGTAGATGTAGGAGAAATTGAGAGTAAAGTATATTTAAATTTTCTACTCCTAGTTGACGTATTCTAGCCAATAACTCACTGTTAAAGTTTATGTTGTGCTTATTAAATAATTTTATGTAAAATATTTGCAAATTATGTAATTCCAGAGCTGAATACATTTAAATTAGATATGTATTAATATATAAAAAACACTATTTTGTTTAATCGATTAATCGACACAAATTATTCGGTTACTTGAACTTTGTAAATTTACAAATAATCGATCAAATAAAAAAAAAGAAATTAATTGGTTAATCGAATACATTTTGATTGATTGAATACCCTAGTATATATGAGCCTAGTTTGCAAATTTTTTAAAAATTTAACATGGAAAAATTTATAGTTGTAAAATCTAACGAAAAGTGATATGTAAAGTTCATATTTATTAGTCTCTCGAAACTGCGTCTAAAGTCTTTCAGTTTTAAGTTACCCAAGAAAAGATGCCTTCACTGAAAGTTCTGATTTTTGATTTGAGGCAATTTCCAGGAATAATGCGATATCATACAAGTAAAAGGACGTTCATATTTGGCTAAAAATGTACATCTAACCTTTTGTATAATTTTTTAATCTTTCTTTTGTATTCTAAAGTAAAGATATACTGGATAAAAATATATTTTTGGATTATTAAATAAAAAGAAGTGATTTTTTGTACCTGATCAATTTGAAGATGCATTTATATAAATATTTTAAGTTGTATTTACATACATAAGACTTATCTCATTTTTAAAAGTTCTTTGAAATAAATTGTTAATTCGTTGTTAAATATACCACGAATTTCTATGTGTTTCAATGTCTTAAAGAAGCAATGTACCTTTTTTACTCAGTTGTACTTATTAATTTTCATAAATGTACTTTTCTTGTGGCTACTATATTTGGGCTATTTAAGTGAAACGCAGTGTATACTAAGAAGAACGAAGTTTTCAATGAGGTTGAATAATTTTGCTACATTATGAAACTCAAATAACTTTTTGTAAAATATATATAATTTATTTAATTAATTACTATACCTTTACTAAGCAAAAATCGAATTATTCCTTAAAAATATTTTTAAGATGCAGATAATTTATTTTTTATTAATTCATTTGAAAAATATTATTTTTTTATGAAATTCATGAAGTTTTAAAAATAATTGTATTTTAATGGCCTCCACCCTTGGTGAGACATGTTCGACATTATATCAAAAAGTTATAATTACGGATTCAAAAGTGTAAAAGCGGCGCACTATCCAAATTCTTGTTTATTGTCCCATTTCAACATTTTCGTTAAATCTAAAGATCAATTTATAAAATAAAAAAAAAAATGGAACAGGTTGGTTACACAGAAAAAAGGTTGTGCATTAGGGTGGGGCGTTTTTTCACTTTTGTCTTTGATCGACTTCTAATAGGAAAATTATATGGCCAAATTATGTTAATTAGGATACGAGCCCGCACAACAGGCCAACATTTTTTGAACCCATTTGTATGAAGAAAAATTAGAGTAACTAAAAAGTCATAAAAATTAAAAATCCATAAAACAGTTTTGGAGTGATTGGGATTTCTCTAATAAAATCCGTGTCTTTGACGACACGCCTTAGAATATACTGCCAAAAAAATTACTTTAGTCAAAAACAAGTAAGAGTGCTATGTTCGGCTATGCCGAGCCTTAAATACCCTTCACCAATGGTGTTACAAAAGTAAAGTGCAGAGTGGAAAGAGTTTTTGGTCAATTACAAGTATGTATGTTTCTGAAGACTGATTCAGGTGAATCCTACAAAAATATTAATATACATATGTATATTGATTTTCGAATCTGAAAAAGTTTCAAATCTTGATTAATAACACGCCTCATACATTTAATTTTTAGGCGATATATGAATATTAGATTAGACTTTTGGCAAAAACAGTTACGTAAGATATGATATTTCGGTATGCTGAAATCAAGTTTGATGAGCTTCTAGATGGCATACTGACATAACTTATATGTATAGGTATTGGATGTTAATAGTGTTCTACGAAGTACACTATTAAATTGCAACATATAGTTTTACTTACAACTGAGTTATAGCCAAAACTCGAAATTCTATGCTAAATTACAATTTTTTTTTTCTATAAACTCCAGGGATATCGCCAAATTCAAAATTCGATGAGAATTAATTTTTTTTTAATAACTGTATTTTTCAAAATAACTATGTTTTTCAAAAAACTATGTTTTCTTAAAAAAAGTTTTTTGAACTGTATATCAAATTTTAAGAAATCATTCAACGCAACACACTATTGAATTTCATCAAAATCGGTAGATCAGTAACTGAGATATCGTCAAAGCAAAATATGTCGATGTACACACATTTGGCATATTTTAGAAAACATTTTTTAAAAAACAATATTTAAAAAAAATCGAATTATATATCAAATTTTAGAAAATACTCCATTGCAGCATGATATTAAATTTCATCAAAATCGGTCTATAAACTCCAAAATTCAAAACTCGATGAGAATTTACAAAAAATTTGTTTAAAAAACTGTATTTGTTTAATTGAACTGTACAACAAATTTTAGGAAATCATTTAACGCAGCACACTAATGAATTTCGTCAAAATCGCCAGATTAATAACTGAGATATCGCCAAAGCAAAAGTTATGGATGTACGCAAATTGACAAATTTAAAATCAAAAAAAAACAGTATTTAAAAAAAAAAAATTGAATTAGATATCAGATTTTAGAAAATACTCCAACGCAACATGCTATTAAATTTTATCAAAATCCGTCTATAAACATTAGAGATATCGCCAGAATTTAACATTCGATGAGATTTTAAACAATTTTTTTTAAAAACCTGTGTTTTTCAAAAAAAAAGTTTTGAATTTCGAAAAAAATTGTGTTTTTTTAAAAAAACTTTTTTTGAACTCTATATCAAATTTTAGGAAATCATTCAACGCAGCACACTATTGAATTTCATCAAAATCGTCAGATAAATAACCGAGATATCTCCAAAGCAAAAGTTATCGATGTACGCAAATTGACAAATTTTAAAAAAAATTTTTAAAAAAACAGTATTTTTTAAATTTTTTTTTTAAATTATAAATCAGATTAGAAAATACTCCAATGCAACATGCTATTAAATTTTATCAAAATCGGTCTATAAACACCAGAGATATTGCCAAAATTCAAAATTCGATGAGAATTTAAAAAAATATTTTTAAAAAAACTGTATTTAAAAAAAATTTTTAAATTCGTCATAGAAGTTTAGTGTTTTAGCAATATCTCAGGTGTTTATGGACCGATTTTAATATGGGGTCTAAGACGAATAATGAAAAAATTACAAACTGAATGACAAACTTATAATACCCTTTCACCTATTGGTGAAGGGTATAACTAGCAAAGTAAGACAAGATTTATTATTTTAAGACTTGTAAGTACTTAATAGTTCAATTTTGTTAAAATAAAAAATATGTACTTAGTTTTTTTCATATTTGAAAATGGGCCATTTCCTCAGGTTAGTCTGAAAATTCATTTTTAATTTTTCGAAAATTTTGTTAAACAAATACAACAAATTTGAATTTTTATCATCGGTGTGTTAAAATATAAATAAGGCAACAAAACTCAAAAAATTGTGTTCGAATTCGCAAAAAAATGTTTAATCATTATTTGAGTAAATGCTTTATAAATTTTACTTTTGTTTAATTTTAATAATGTTTATATGGAATAAAATTGTCCATACTTTAGAAAATATAAACAGATTCTTTTTTAAATTGGGTAAACTTAACCCTTTTTCACGGGGACTTATTTATCTACTTGAATACACCGATGAGAGAAATTCAAATCTGAAATATTTGTTTAACAAAATTTTAGTAGAATGAGTTTTGAGACCGACCCACAATGTGTTGCGTAGAACATGCTAGGTGGACAAAATTCATGTTATAATTTCCAATTTCTATTTCCGCAAAACATAAATAACACTTCCAAACCCCGAATTCAGAGAAAGAGAAATGTTGTTTGTCAAATTCGGAATAGATGAGTTAAATCGGTCAGAAGTTATATTTTTAATACAACTTTTTCAAACACTCAATTTGAATTTAGTGACTTAGTAGCAAATTGTATTTTGAAAATTTTTGCGATGGATATTAATAATGAGGGTATGTACTATTTTTTAATGTATTTTTTTTATTAAAAATCTATTAAGTTCAATTTTTAGCATTATTTTAAATAGCCTATATAGTTTAGCGTATTTTTTTTATAAGAAAAATTTCAGAATATGCTGAAATTCACCTCTGTCCGGGCTAGTTTTTTGACATTACGCAGAAATATATTTATTGTTCGTAAAAATATACATATTGTTTAGCAAACTTCAGTAGAATATATATTTTTTATTTTTTTCAGAACACTCTATTTCAAGGGTAGCCTTTTTTGAGAAGTGGTTTAAATACACGAATAATGAAAAAAACTCGTCACAACTCATCACAAGACTCCGATGATAGTAATAAAGTTAGGCAACTATTTTTACCTTGACATGTAAATATTTCCCCATCAATTAAAAAGGATTTCAGTATATGCATTAGTTTTTGAAATATATTTATCTAATTTAAACATAATAACCTTTATCTAATTTAAACAAAATAACCACATAAAAATAACCAAAAACTGTAAATAATAACTCAATATAACTACCACTATGTGTAATCATCTTTACATAACGTAAAATAATGTTGTCCACCTAGCATGTTCTACGCGACGCACTGTGCGACCTGAGGAAAACGACCCCTTTTCAAATATGAAAAGGGGTCGTTTTTGTCCAAATTTTTTTTTGCAGTATATTCTTAAGCGTATTATCAAGAAAAGGAATTTTAGGGTAGCAATCACAATAACTCCAAAACTGTTTTATGGATATTTAATTTTTATGACTTCAGGGAAATCTGCGTTAGATAACTCTTAAATTCAATTATCTTTAAAAAAAATCTTAAATGGACAAAAACTGCAAATACTCATATTTTTCCTATACAAATGGGCCCAAAAATGTTGGGCCCGTTGCGCAGGCTCGTATCCCAAAAATAAATCAATAATATTTTGCACACTTCCGTTTGACATAATTTGGCCACATAATTCCACTATTAGAAGTGGATCAGAGATAAAAGTGAAAAAATTATCCAGTTTATTATGCATATAATTTTTTTTCAAACCCGAGAGATGTATGTTTTTTGTGTCTTTACTTTAATCAAACATGAGCAAGCAATTATTATGTAGCATTAAAGAAATTTTGCATGATTATTTCCGTGAGTTCAGTATTTAAAAATTGTAAAATGTATTAGAATCAATGAGCCTACAATCAGTGAAGCAAAAAATAGAAACAGAACTATTTGTGCTGCTCTATTGGTTTAAAAAATTGGTTATGTTTCATATTTGCATGTATTCGATATTGGTACAAAAATTAAATAAGATATTTTCCATCCCAGTTTGAAAATAAGTTCACCAGTTATTATTTAATCAAAGTGCTAAGATATTCCGGTAGGCATTTCTTAAAATCAAATTTCAACAAATGATAGGCACTATAATTTACATTAATAATTTTTATTACTAATATAATTTGTTTCTATTGTATTGGTTTAAATTCTTAAGTTTTTATTGTATGATATTTTTATGGTGTCCTGTTGGTGTAATTCACAATAAGTGCGATGTGTACATACTTAAATTCGTATGCATCTAAATAATAAATTTTGTCAATTACATACATAACTACGTATTTATCTATGTATGTGTGTATGTATCGTTGTATACTACTGTATATAATTTTTCTATAAATAAATAATTAATAAGAAATATAATTAAATAAGTAATTGCTCAATATGTTTAGCAAAACATACATATGCAACAATATACATTTGTGTATATTGGACGTATGTATGTGTTTGCTGGCACAATAATTTGTCTTATGTGTATTTTTGTTGGTTGATGTTGCTTTGCTGTGTCCTGAGCGTTGGAGGAGTATTGGAATTGCATTCAAATTGATGGAAAGGAGTTGGCGTGTTCGTAAAAGGGAAAATTTGAAGCTTCAAAAAGTGTTGCTTTAATGCATGTTCAAAACGTCAAGCCAGTCATCAAAGAAAGACAATTGTTTTACTATTTCCGTCGCTTCACACCAATTTTATTTTCATAATCGTAATAAACATCTTTAAGACATTTCGACCGACGCAAAACCTTTAATCTCATCGCACTTTGAACAACGTACTGCATTTTTACCATTGCAACATTACTGACATCTAATGTGTCGTCTATCTTGTTAGTGTGGTTTGTTGATAGCCCCCTAGAGCCAACAGTGTCGCTGTTAGGGCAAGAATAAGTTGCCAATGACTATGTAAGGCAATGCCGGTATCACCCTCACCATTGCGACAAATTTCCGGATGTCGTGTAAAATCTTCGCAGTAAATCTGAAAAAAGGAAAGAAAAACACCAGTGGTTTAATGTTAGTTGAACTAAACGATTTATAGCTTTTGGTATGTACTAAAATATAAGGAAGAGAGATAAATTTATATACATTAGGGTGGAGCGAAAAATATCTTTTATTAAAATTCGATACTCTATATCCTAAAAAAAAGAAAAAAAATGTTGTCTTCCTAGGTCAATGTCATGAGGTGGCGTACAGGACATTTATTTCTAGGACCCATTTGTATGGGAAAAATGGGAGCTTTTTACTAAAACAAATAATGGGATGTAGAAGATAACTAAAACAGCTCTCCTTAGAGTCATAAAAACTTAAAATCCATGCAACAGTTTTAGAGTTATACAGAAATTACAAAGTAAGACACTTGTTAATATTTTAAAACTTGTAAGTACCAAATATGTAGTTCAATTTTGTTAAAATATAATTAAATTTACTTATTTTTTTAAAGGCCGTTTTTTAAGGACCATTTCAAAACTCACTTTTTAAGTTTCTGAAAATTTTGTTATATTAAATATTTGTTTTTAATAAAATAATAAAACCTTTCTAAACAAGTAAGAAAGTACTAAAGTACGACCATACGATACCCTTATCCACTAAGGTCAAAGGTGTTCTTTTTCCTGTATAAAGACGAATATTTGCTAAATTTTGCCATCATACAAACATTTGCTCAAAACTTATATACATATTTAAGCTGTTTCCGTCATTTGGACTTACATGAGAGCTAGGGTCAAATGTTGACCGATTATCTCGAAATTTGGCAAATTGATTACAGTTATTACCAAAAATTATGTTTGCAAAAAATAAACTTACAATTCTCATTATCTTTAGATTTAAGAGCGTTTTAGAGATTTTTGTCTCATTTAGTGCGTTTTGACACATAAGTTGTATGGGAGCTATGGTCAAATGTGGACCAATTTGGTATAGTGATTTTAGTTTACATAAGCAGTTTTTGTTTTAAATTTTATGAAAAAATAATGATATTTGTGGCCAATATATCAATTCCGGAAAGTGGGACCTATGGGAGGTACCATAAATAATGGACCGATTTTGACGAATTTCAATAGCCATGATCCGACTATCATAAAAAATATGTGTGCCAAGTTTCATCAAATTATATTTAGAATTGCGACCTGCATTTTGATTACAAAGTTTACATGGGGGTCCAGCCAGCCGTCCAGCCAGTCAAACGGACGGACGGACTGACATATCTAAATCGACTTAGAAAGTGATTCTAAGCCTATTGGTACACTTAAAGGTGGGTCTTAGACAAATATTTCTATGCGTTACATACATCAGCACAAACTTATAATACCCTTTTCATCTGTGGTGGTGAAGGGTAAATGATTATAATTCTGATCAAAATTCGCCATTAAATTCATAATATTTATCAATTTTGCTATGTAAAATTCAAATTTTGACCTTTGACCCCGATGAAGAAAGGGTTAAACTTGTCCAATATCGAAAAAAGTTCTAGTCGGCATTCTTCATAGGCTGAGAAATAATGTCCAGTATAAGCTTTATTAAAATAAAACTGAAGAGAAATTATACATCTACTCAAATTATTGCAAAAAAAAAACTTTTTTCGCGAAATTCTACTATTTAAATTTTTTGGATTTTATTACTAACATGACGATGAGAAACTTTTAATATTGTTAAACAAAATTTTCTAAAACTTTAAAAGTGAGTTTTGAAAGGGTCCTTAAAAAATAGTACCATTTTCCATTTAAAAAATTTGTAAATTTAGTTATATTTTAACAAAATTTAACTATTTGGTACTTACAAGTATTGCTACATATCCTTAGGTATGTTAAAAAGGGCACACATTTTTTAGGGAAAATTGCAATGACTCTAAAACTGTTGCATGGATTTTTAGTTTTTATGACTTAAAGAAAAGCTGTTTTAGTTTTCTTCTACATCCCATTATTTGTATTGTCAAAAACATAAATTTATTGATTGAAATTTAGACAAAACCGAAAAACTCCGATACTCCAATTTTTTCCCATATAATTGACATTGACCTAGGGAACAACATTTTCTTTCTGAGCACCAGATAGATTTTAAACCCAGGCGTATTAAATTTAAAAAAAAATGTTTTTTGCTCCACCCTAATGTACATATATACAGAAGAATGTCGATAGTTTGTACCTCAGTAAATCGAAAATCTTAATTCGTTACATATATTTTGTTCTATAGACAAAAAGCAAAAAAATGGAAAATTAATGTGAAATTTACTAACTATATTTTGATCTACATAACCAACATAATTTAAGCGTTACATAACTGTAGGAATATAGTAAAATATCTCTCAAACTGCTGAATGAGTGGATTAAAAAATATTGTTAGAGGAACTAGAAAATACTGTAGCCAAATTGTTTCCTTATTAAATGTGGCAATCCGTTCTAAGAATTATAGCAAAAGTTCGTGCCGCATCAAAAAGCTCAATTTTTGTATAGCTATGTTATCCTCATAGTATGCTACACAAATGTTTCTTAAATATCTTACATTTCTATTAATATTGAATGCGGCGATTTGGCCCCATTTTTTGCTATATTGTTTAATGGCATTTGAAAAAAAAACTTTTTAATATACTATTGCCATTTTTAAAAACTTTTCTTTTGAAAGTTTTAATTATTGGGTTGTCTCATATATTATTACCGATTTTTTTATTTAAATGTACTTAACATTTTTTTAATTCATACAATGAACTTTAATCTTATATCTTAAATGGCTTATCTGCAGATTTTAGAAATTGAGATTTTGATACCATACGCTTCCGTTTAACGCGCTTTACCTATCAGGGCTGCCAGATACTTTTTAGTCACCGTCCCTAAATTTTGAAATTCTTAGCCCCAAAAATCCCCAATTCATAGAAAGCGTACTTGCTTACATTTTTTTTATTCAATTCGATTCTATTAACATAAAAATAGTTTTGTATTTTATAAATGTAGTATTTCGTAAAATTCAGAATCATCAAATTCTTGAGAGTTAGATGAATTAAACTATACATAAGTTTACTTTTACACCAGTCAAGTATGGTTAATCAAGTCTTGAGTTTGTATGAGAAAAATATGACGAAATTGAAATTGATTACAAACCTGACCGCACTTTCAAGTTGACAAAAAATTTTGAAAATTTTTATAAAATTAAAATGGAAATTGATGATGAAAATGTTCGTATTTGAACTTGAGTGCATATTCAAAAGAAATGTTAAAAGGGGACTTTTTTTTTAACGAAATTTGTTAACATTTCAGTTGTCGGTTGAAATTCTTGACAACAATTTTTGTTGTTATATTCTTAATAAAGATTCTCATTACTGAAAATACTTGCTCTACACAGGCATTGCTTGTAGGAATCGATAATATTTTCAAAACTGCTTGACCAAGTTCTTTATAGTGATGTGTACCGGCAACATCTTGAAATTTATAAACTTTTGGACATTTTTTGGAATATGATATTCCAATTTGTAAAAGGAAGTTTATTCCATTGAGTTTCGTAGATATCAATTGGGAGTATTCTGGTACATAAAATTCTTTAAAACTTCTTTACCAACTACACTGAATTTTGGTTGAGATATTGGGTTAATACATTTTTGCATGTCAAAGTATTTGTAGCTTGAAAATATTTAAATTATCTGGTAAACGTAATATCATTTCATTTAATAATTGCTTTAAATAATTGAACAATTAATTTTCAAATCTTCCTTATCTTGACTTCACAGCTTACAGTTTGGTAATTCTTCTTCGAATTGTTATACCAAGAAACGAAGTCTCATCCTTTATTACAAAATATTATCCCTTATTAATAAAATATGAAGTTTTAAATTCACAAGTTAAAATTTCCCCAAAATATCCCCAACAAATTTGAATGAATCCCCAACAAAATTCCCGACCCCCAAACCAATTTTTTTCGCCTTTTTGAAGATTAAATATCCCCAACTTTGGGGCCAAAACCCCAAATCTGTGATTTTTGTGTGATTTTTTTTTATCAAATTATCAAATGATCATAAAATTTGTAACAGAGGCTGGTGTTCAAAACTCTGGATTGGCTTCCTAAAAGTTCAGTTTTTTATGTAATAGAAAATTTGTAGTTATACAGAAAGCGAAACAGATCTGCGGACTTAAAAAGAACAAAATATAAAACGGTTATTGAGGTCGCAAATGCTTGGAAAGAGACTTCAATGGAGTTTCTACAGTTCTTGGCAGATTCTGTTCCGAACCACCACCAAAAAGTTTTAAAAGCTAAAGGAGGATACATTTTTGATTAATTTAAATATTTATTTTAATTTTTTGTTGACCTTGAAGCTCCTAATTTTTTTTAAATACGCTCTGTAAAAATATTGCAAAATACTTATGCCACATCCTGAAATTTCCTTTTTTTAGTTTCAATAAAAAAAAAGAAATATATACAAACTTTAAAAATGTGAAAGGGGGTTTGTTTTTTAATAAATTACAATATTTTTTACTATTTTCAATATTTTTAATTTATTTTTTTAATTGTATAGGACCGGAAATAAAAAAACAAGAAAAACAACTAGTATGTCAAAAAAAAAAAAAAAAAAAATATGCCGACTAGTGTATGTATGTATTATCAAATTTACTTAGTTTTTTCCATATTATACTATGTGTGTTTCTTTACTTTAACGAAACAACCCAAACTTACTTACGATTTTGTGTTCCCAAAATTTTCATCAGGGTAAGAAAAAATTCACGAGTGTGAAGCTCATTTGTCTAAATTCAGCACTTTCTCAAGAGTTGTGAGTAATGTTTTTTTGTTTTGTTACACACAATTATGACTAAAGATTAACTTATACAACTCTCGCGCGTGAAGAGTGAATAAAATTTAAAAATCATTTCCTCATGCGCACGACTAAACTAAACTTCAACATAAGCAGGCGCATGAGCATCCACATTTCTCATTCATTAATTTTTAATTTAGTTAATTATCATTATTAGTTAATTACAATTGAGTCTTTTACATTTTCAGCAGAACAAATCTACGGTTACGAGGCCTAGAGATTTGTACTGTGAAAAAATTGCAGAAAAATAAATAATGTAATATTTTTTATTTATCAATGCGGTTTTTGATAAATAAAAAACAGATTGAATCATTTTTTTCAAAATATCAAAAACAAAATATCAAAATATTAAAAATACCTATGTATATGTATTTCTATGCACTTTTGTTTAAAGGCCTTGCGATATTTCCCGCTGTGTTTCTTGAACCTAACACAGCCGAAAACTTTTTTAATTTTCGTAAATATCACGATCATTCAATAAACTAATTTGATTTTGTTCTTGTATTTTTTGTTTTTGTCTTTTCTTTAACAAAGCAGAAATTTAGTTAATATTTCTTCTAATGTGCCACTCACGGGAGAGTCGTGCGCTGGTCGTGTAAAATATTTTTTGTGAGTGGCACACAAAATGTGGTTTTCATTTTTTAGTTGATCGTGACTTGTGTAGAAAAAGTTTACTCTTGTCAACACGAGTAAGAGATGAATGTACAAGAAAAATTTGTTAATACCCATGACTGTGTGCGAGATTTTTATAAAAAGGAATTTTCGCACATGAGTAAATGCGTGAAATGAGTGTTCAAATCCTTACCCTGATTTTCATACAAATTGTTTTTTTGTTTTAAGTAATTTCTGGCAACTTCGGACTGTTTTGGGTATGTTCGTTATAGTACGGGAACAAACATACTTTTTCTCAGGTCGGTTTCAAAAGTAATTTTTTTTTTTATTTTTTGAAAATTTTGTTTAACAAATATTACAAATTTTAAATTTCATAAAACAAATAAATAAGAGAATAAAACTCAGCAAAAATAGTGTCAATTACTATTTTTTTAGCATTTCGAACAAATCTGGGGGTTGGCGTGAAACGTATTTCTTGAAAAATATTTCCCCATATAGGTTATTGGTACTCTAATACATATGTGTTAATTCAAAATTTTGACTTTTAACAATTAAAATTTTCAAACAAAAAATATCCAGAAGATACTTAGAAATCTTGTCATAAACGAAGTAAATAAATGCTGTAAATAAAAAATTAATAAATTCTTACCTTTGTTAAGCTATTGGCGTATTTATCGACTAACTCTCGTGTAAATTTCGCCGCATCGGCACCACATATTTTTCGTGCAGCATTTTCCGAGCAATCTACAAGCTCATTGATGGAGCTGGTAATAAGAAATGTATACAAATTTTTATTTTTCTATATAATTATAATTACATTAGTACATATTTTATAAAAACGCGATAAAAACTTTTAGTTTGATTGATTTATGCACTTGATGGTTAATATTGAATTTAATCGGTCCATAAGATTTCTGAGATATCGCCAAAAAAATACCAAATAATTTAAAAAAAGTTAAAAAAGAAATTAAAAATTCGGCAATTTGTGGTACATCGATTGTAGGGTTTTTGGAGATATTCTAGGCGTTTGTGGACCGATTTTTATCAAATTTAATAACGTGCTGAGTAGGAAGATTTCCTAAAATCTGGTATGGAATTATACAGGCCCGTCATACATAAATATATTTCTTTTACAATGTTCAAGAATCAATTCTGAGTCGATCGGTATAAATTTTGTGGGGTCTGCGACAAATAATGAAAAAATTACAAACTGAATGACAAACTTATAATACTTGGTGAAGGGTATAAAAATGCATTTATCATTAGATTTATAAGCGTTTTTTGTTTTTATTTTAAACTACTTGTGAGAATGTGTCTTGTATTGGTCAAATATAGACCGATTCCTACAAAATTATATACACTGGTTAAGGTTATCATATTTCTACTGAATATTATTAAAATACAGCTACATTTGTGGCTGTAAAGGACCAAAATCTGTATTTTGGGAAGGCATCCCTATGGGAGGTACCTGAAATAGTAATCCGTTTTAGCCCAAAAAGTATAAGGATCGTCATTGAGGCTGTGCCAAATTTCATCAAATTATCTTTAAAGCTGCGACCTGTGCATTGATAATAAGCTTATATGGATAACCGGCCTGCCAGCCAGCCAGCCAGCCGGACGGACATCGTTGAAACAACACCGGGACTGATTTTGATCGACTGGTATTCTAAAAGGTGGGACTCAGACCAATATTTCTATGCGTTACAAACATTAGTACAAACCCAATATACCCTTTCCACCTATGGAGGTGAAGGCTATAATTACTTAAATATGATTTGCTTATAGTGAACCATACTTTGCGATAACTGGTCCACATTTGAGCAAAACTCTCATACAATCCGATTAAACACAGCGAAATGTATTTAAATGCTTAAAATGTGCAAAATAGTTTAAATATATTTTTTTCATTTTGGCCACGTTTTAATTTAGGTGCACCCTCGGAGATATGGGAGTTTTGATGATGGGTATATAAGATTCGAATATAACCCTCTTACTTGTTAATTTTGTTTATAGTCCATTGATAAAAATTTACTTTTATTAAGTTTGTAAAATTACAAGTAATCGTAATCAAATAATTATCGTGAAAGTCTAAATATAATCATTACTTCACCTTTCAAAAAAGTAATCAAATTGGTAATTATTACGATTACTAATCATTAATTAACAGCTATGTTTCAAACTCAATAAAAAAAGTTTTTTCTGCATAACAGTATTAGTTATATGTACATATGTATATTGTAAAAATTACACAATTTCGGTTAAACTTACCAACATATCGTTTTAATGTTTTCGTTGATGGTGATGTTCTCTTGGCTTTCCTGATTTTTGTTCGGCTTCAAAAATACCATAGTTTCCTTGTAACGATTGGCACACACTTCGAACTCTCTTTTAGCCATTTCAGAACAAGGAGCATGCTTAAGGTATTCTGTTATAATGATAAATAAAGAAATATTCGGAAAATGAATTGAGTAGAATTAGTCGGCCTAACAAAAGAATATTTAAAGTCGATTTTAAACCGATAAAAGCGACTTTGTTGAATCAAGTTCAACAAATTTTTATTGTTTTTATATATTTTCTCATTTTTTGTTGGGTTTGTTAGAAATGTACCTATTGCGTACCTCTGACTTTTTTTAGCCCTTTCTCTTTTCTTTTGTATAAGAGTAAAACTCATTTTTAAGACAAGAAGTCTACTTAGTTTTTTTGTTGTTACCTTTGTTTTGTATTCTTTTAATTTTTTTAGAACTTAGTTCCCCTTATATAGATATATATATTTTTAGGATCGAAATTGAATTCCAATAAAAAGGAAGCAAGAAGCTCCTAAATACAACTAATTTATTCTAGAAGAACTCCATTTTGTTTTTATTTTCAAAATCTTGGAAAATTTTCTTTATGGACTAGGAAGAGACCCAGTCCATCATATGGTCCTTCGAGCGTTCCTAGATTGAGCTAGGAATCGATTGAATTGGCTGGAGGAGTATCCTACGTTTATACTTCTCCTAGAAGGAATCTACTTGCTAGCGGCAAAATTCAATGGATTGTTACGCAATCATCAAGAAAAAATAATCAAGCCTTCCGAGCTTAAGGAAAACATCAATAGGCCCACCGTGCTTTAGGAAGAATTCATCATCCCAGACGACTACACAATTTCCGGGAAACTGTTTCATCAAGAAGGAAGATTCATCATCCCCAAAATACGAAGTGTTTGCTGTACTTCATACTCCTCAACATTCTAGAGTAAAGGAATTAAAATGGGTATGTACAGTGTATAAATTATATTTTGTGCGATTAGTTTTTTTAATATATTGGGAATAGAGAATAGAATTCAGTAGAAATCTATAAGAAAATTAATTTGCGGCAACCTCCAACAACAAAAATTCATCCATAACCTCAAAATCAATTTATAGTCTCATTTTGGGAAAAAAGGGTAAAAAATTGAGGAAAAAGGCCCATCGATATAAAGTACCATCACTGACAATATTAACAAAAATCTAACGGGAATTCTCGGAGCAAAGCTGAAATAAATAAATAAACTGGTCAGACTCTTCACACTTACACAAAGTGTTCCATTCCATACGTTCCTCTTAATACATATTTCAAAGAAAGAAGTACAATGACAACTAAAAGAAATTAAAACTTCAAACTGCATTCACGGCGTCATAAAGAATTGTTAAAAAAGAAAAAACATATACTTTTAGTGAAAATTTATGAACAAAATTTTAAATAAAAAGAAAACTATTCCTATCTATTCTATATAGATATATTGAATAAAAAAAGGAAATACAAGTGAACAAACTACAAAAAGTTTAAAATCATCAACAAAGTGTAAAATCACATATAGAAGAACAAATTTGCAGTGTATTGAAACACAAATTCATATAAAAATTATCTTGAAAAAAAAAAAAAAATATTTGTGATTTAGTGCAAAATTTTAGTGCTCCACAAGAGTCAACTTAACAACAAGTACAACAACCTAACACAATTTCAATCAGGGTTCCCGGTACGAGGATTTTACGGGCAAAACGGTGAGTGGTGATTCATTAAGTTTTTATGTAAATAAAACTACAAGTATTTGGTGAATTTACTTTGGGAGAAAACTAATATTTAAAGAAGAAAATAAAATTTTTAAATAATTATTCCATTTATGAACTGCAATTTCGAATAACAAGTTTGGTGAACCGCTAGATTTTGTGTATGCAAAGAAAAACGGTGTCAACTTTAAACAACAATAACAACAAATTGCTGGTTGAACATAATTAGGGTTTCCAGTACTATAGTTTTGCCGGGAAAAACAGTGAGTGGGAATTAACGAATAATTTTACGGAAATACATTTATTTGAAATAAAAACTAAAGTTTAAGAAGAAAATAAATACGATCAAAGAAAAATTAATTTTTTTTCTACTTTAATTGGGGTGTTACAGGAAACAAGAGGTTTTTTCGTTATTAAAATGGCAAATAGAAGAAGATGCAAATATGACCTCCACCAATTAGAGGTATTTTGCAAAAATTTTGACACAATTCCCACAGAGGAACTAAATAATCCATATTTAGAAGTTTTATTGAGTGAGTTAGAGAGATTAGGGCTAAAGGCAAGAGAAATGTTTGAGAGCTTTATTCTTGAAGGTGAAAAGGAACAGGAAATCGATTTTCAAGATGAATTATCAAAGCGATATGAAAAAGCTTGCAATGGTGCTCAAAAAACTAAAGCAAAAATTCTTGGATCCTTTACAACAACATTAGAAGAGTCTCGAAGGGAAGATACAACAATGGCCCAACCGACGACGATGACGCTCAAGTTACCACCATGTGATATAGAAGATTTTGAGGGAGGTTATTCAAAGTGGCCAGCGTTCAGGGACTTATTCCAGGCGGTAATAGGAAATCACCCACATTTAGCTCCTGCTCAAAAACTATACCACTTGCGTAGCAAAACGAGGGGGGAGGCCAACCAAATCGTTAAGCGTTTTGATTTGGTTGATGAAAATTTTGTTTTAGCATGGGAGGCATTAAAATGTCGCTTCGAGAATCCTCGCATTCTTGCCCATCAACAAATGAAGATCATGTTTGGAATTCAGATGGTCCAACATGAAAGTGCAAGGTCTATCAGACAAGTTCAAAGCGTCCTTAGCGAAAGTTTAGCTATATTTGAGTCCCTCAAGCTTACCAAGACCTGGGATGCGATTTTAATACATTTGTGTGCCTCCAAGTTGCCCGAAGAAACCATGCGATCATGGGAAAATTCATTAACCGATCACAAGAATTGGCCCACTTGGCAAGATATGTCCGACTACCTCTCAAAAAGAATAGAGATGCTGGAGACTGTCTCCGATATGAGAAAACCCTATAGTAGGGATAGTCATTCTTCAAAGAATCAATCTTTCCACTCTCAATCTGCAGAAGAAATAGGAAAGTTTAACTGCAAAATGTGTAAGCAAAATCATCCTCTACGATTTTGTAAAAACTTTAAGGCGTTATCAGTTAACGATAGAATAAAATTCGTGTACTCAAATAAATACTGCGTGAATTGCTTATCTCCCAGTCATTTCAAGTCGAAGTGTCAAAGTACCAATCTCTGCACAAGATGTAATCAGAAACATCACACCATGCTACATATGGAGCAAAGGGATAAGTTCAGTAAAAATAAAGATTTTTCAAATAGATCTCAATCTCTTCCACAAAGTCATGAAAAGTCGACGACAGATGTGACGCAGCAGTCTACTGGCGTTTCCAATAACCAGATTTCTCAAAACCCGTCCCCAGGGGGAAGCTCAACGAGCAATATCATGAACCACTTCTGCAAAAATGAAGGAACCACAATTTTGCCCACGGCATTACTCAACATTGAACAGTCGGGAGAATATTTTGCAGTTCGAGCCCTGTTAGATGCAGGGTCGGAGAAAACTTTTATTTCCACTAGGATTCAACAACATCTTTCTCTACCGCTAGAAAGACATAACTCTCAAATTTCTGGTCTTGGGGGGACAGTAGTAGGAAATTCTAAGGGGAGATGTACTCTAACTCTAAAATCACGAGTGTCTGAATTTTCAATCAAAGTAAATGCGATTGTAGTACCGAAAATTTCGCATTTTTTGCCCTCTAGGCCCATTAAGATTAAAACCCTTTCAAATATAAAAGAGATAGATCTTGCGGATCCTTATTTTTTCAAGCCAGCAGCTATTGACATGATAATAGGAAGTGACTACTTGCCGCTTATAAATTTATCTGGGGTTAAATCAAGAGTCGCAGAATGCTTAGAAGCAAGAGAGTCTCAATTTGGATGGTATTTGTCAGGTCCCATATCCGATAACCAAATAAATACCTTTTCAACTTTGGTTCACCATTCTGATGATATCCAGCTTCAGGATCAGCTCAAGAAGTTCTGGGAGCTGGAAGAAGCAGAGAATGTCTTGCCGGGATCCGAAGGTGATAAATTATGTGAAAACTTATATCAACAAACTACAACGCGACTTTCAAATGGAAGATATGTCGTTCGCCTACCTTTCAAGGAAGAATTCCCCCGTGATATCTTTTTAGGCCATTCTCGAAATATGGCACTTGCTCAGTATTACCGCATGGAAAAGACGCTTGAAAAAATTCCCGAGTTCAAAGAAGAATATACGAAGGTTCTTCAAGAATACGTAATTTTGGATCATATGGAGCCAGTGGTCCACTTCGAAACTAAAGATGTGAAGCAAAGTGCTTTTTTTCTCCCACATCACGCCGTGATCCGACCGGAAAGTAAAACCACCAAGTTACGGGTGGTTTTTAACGCGTCTAAGAAAACCAGTAGTGGATTTTCACTCAACGATGTACTACATCAAGGCCCTTCACTTCAAATGGATATAATGCAAGTGGTGCTTTGTTGGCGACAGTACAAGTTCGTGTTTACAGGCGACATTCAGAAGATGTACCGGCAAATATTGGTACATGAAGATGATCGGCCGTATCAACAAATTCTATTCCGCCAGAATGATCAAGATCCGGTACAATCTTTCCAGCTGAAGACAGTTACCTTTGGAGTGAATTGTGCCCCCTTTTTGGCCATCCGCACTCTGCAGCAGCTAAGTATCGATTGCAAGAATTCATATCCCATGGCTTCCACTATTTTGAAGGATGAAATATATGTCGATGACATATTGTCCGGCGGACACACCATTCAAGAAGCAAAACAAAAACGAGATGAGCTGAGAAAAGCACTGAATTCAGCTGGATTCCCGATGAGAAAAATTACGGCAAATGAAAAGTTTCTCCTACAAGATTTATCGACCGAAGACCTACTACACGAAGACTTTTTGAGGTTCGACGATTCCAGCCATGTCAAGACGTTAGGAATTCGTTGGAACGCGAAAGAAGATTACTTCTATTATGTTACTGAACTCATAGAAATTTCTCATACCACAACCAAAAGAAAGATCTTGTCAGTTATAGCTAGACTGTTTGACCCACTAGGTTGGCTAGGCCCTAGTGTCGTAATTGCTAAACTTTTAATACAAGAATTATGGAAAGAGAAATCAGGTTGGGATGATCCCGTTCCTCCTCAGATTTTTGATAAATGGAAGTTATTTGTAGATACTTTCCAGTCTATCTCCCAGATAAAAATTCCTAGGTGGGTTAATTTTGCCCCGCAGTACAAAGTTCACATACACGGGTTCTGTGACGCCTCGGAGAAGGCGTACTGTGGAATGATTTTCATGCGAACTGAAAATCTAGAAGGCGTAATTACCACTCACTTGTTAGTAGCAAAAACTAAGGTCGCTCCTCTGAAGAGAACTACTGTACCAAAATTAGAATTATGCGGCGCTCTTCTGTTAGCCAAATTATACCGAAACTTGATTATGAATCTAAAATTTCCGTACGAACTGTTTATGTGGACTGATTCATCCATTGTTCTTGGCTGGCTTCAAAAGGATCCAAATTCACTAAAAACATTCGTAGGAAATCGAGTTGCACAGATCCTCAGCATTGTTAGTACAAATCAATGGAAACATGTAAAAACAGAAGAAAATCCCGCCGATCTGGGCAGTCGAGGTTGCTATCCTCAAGAACTTATACAGAGCACTCTTTGGTGGAATGGCCCCCCTTGGCTACAACAACCCATAGATTTATGGCCAACTCCGCGTACATTTGATCCACATGATCTAGAATCAAAGAAAAGCGAACAAGTCGCTCACTTAAACCTACCAACTCTTAACTTCAGTTTAAAAGCAAATCACGAGAGTTCTAACTTTAAGTCATCATCTACAGCAGCAGATACGTCGTACGACATTCTAGAAGACTTCTCTTCAATAGAACGAGCTTTCCGCGTTCTTAGCTACTGTTTTAGATTTATTAATCGTATTAGGAAAAAACCAGTCGCTACGGAAAAATTCATAACGGCCGAAGAAATAACATTCACTAAGAATAGATTGATGTTAAATGCTCAGCAAAGGTATTTCCCCAAAGAATATAAATCTTTACACGAAAAAAGACCGCTGTCTCAAAGAAGCCGACTTCTAACATTAAATCCATTTATCGGCGAAAATAATCTTATGCGAGTTCACGGGCGTCTTAGCAACTTGGAGCTTCGCTACGAAGAGCAGCATCCAATCATCATCCCTGAAAAGTCACGATTTGCCCAACTGATAATCGAATTTACTCACCGTGTTCTACTTCACGCAGAACATCATATTATGCTTCGAGCAATTCGCCAAGGTTTCTATATTCCCAGACTTAAAAACGCGGTTCGACAATGTATTCGAAGTTGTAAAGCCTGTACAATTTACAAGAAGAAGTTCCAGCACCAAATCATGGCCGCACTCCCCCCCGAAAGAGTCAACTTTTCACTACCTTTTACCTACACTGGCGTCGACTTCGCCGGCCCTTTCAACATTAAATCGTCAAATCTAAGAAATGCCAAAATATTGAAAGGATATGTCGCTGTTTTTGTATGTTTCGCAACGCGTGCCGTCCATCTGGAGATTTGTTCTGATCTTTCTACAGAAGTCTTCCTTGCCTGCTTCGATAGATTCACGGGGCGACGAGGACTCCCTAAAACGCTATTCTCAGATAACGGAAGAAATTTCCTGGGAGCAAGCTATGCTCTTCTAAAAAGCCACAACCACTTTCTCAAAACAGCAGAACAAGCCTTAGTCAACAAGTACAGCTCACATGGATTCACCTGGTCTTTTATACCGCCATATGCACCCCACATGGGTGGTATTTGGGAGGCGGCAGTTAAAAGCATGAAGTCCCACTTAAAGAAAACTACAAATAATCTCTCTTTCACGTTTGAAGAATTTGCAACAGTTCTTATAAGGATCGAAGCAGTATTAAATTCCCGACCACTCTCCCCAATAACAGAAAACCCCAACGAAATATTACCTCTCACTCCTGGCCATTTGCTGCGCGGCGCCCCTATTATCGCTCCACCAGAAGCCCCACTTGAGCCACCACAAGAAGATTTATGCCATTTAAAACGATGGGAACGAATCAAGGCTATCCAGCACATTTTCGCAAAAAGATGGAAAAATGAGTATATCACAGAAATGCAACACCGTACCAAATGGAAGAAAGAAGGAGAAAATATTGCGCTAAACGATATTGTCATTGTGAAAGATGATTTGCTGCCACCCACTGACTGGCGCCTGGGTCGTGTAACGAACGTAATATATGGCAGCGACAAGAAGGTTCGAGTCGTTGATGTCCTAACCCAGAATGGGAGTATTAGGCGACCAATCGTTAAATTATGTAAACTTCCCACCACCGCAAACTCCCAAAATTCTTAACTCGAATAATTCACCCTCTAGTTCACCAAATATTCCACATATAAAATTATAAATTCGCACAATTTATTTTTTTGCACTGTATATATTTCTTTTTGTTTCTTTTTATTTATCTCTAGATGGATTTTCGACGCCCCAGATGTCACATGTGCAAGGGAAATCATCCCCTAAAATTCTGCAAAATCCTTTTGAGTTTCAGTGTGGAGCTTCGTCGGTTATCCCTGAAAAATAAGGGATATTGTTTGAATTGTTTCGCCCATTCCCATACTCGTGAGTGGTGTTCATCCAGACAACGATGCAGCGTAGAGGTTGGCAATAACCAACTTTGTAATGCGCGTCATCATACCTTACTCCATCGGTCCGAACGGGATCCTTTCTCATCAAGTTTTGAGGACGAAGGCGCTTATGCACCCATCTTGGATGAAGAATCGTCAGATGACGTAAATTTAGCTGATTGTGCCATCAATGTGATCTCAAGCTGTGAATCAGCGCAACCTCCACCAGAGCAAACATCGCCAAAACATAAAATTTCCCCACCTATATACATACCACCAATAGTAGGAATTAATCTTAATTATCGGGGACAATTAGTGTACTCTACTTTTATTTTGGATCACTCAGTACCAAAATCGTCCATACTTCAGGAAGCTGCCTACGCAATTCCAAAATTTCTCCCATTTAAGGATTGTGAAGGTAATTCATACGGAATGTTTACTGTTGAGCCTGCAGTTACACACAAAGAAGAGGACGAGATTTTTATAATGATGCCTCTAATAGATCGCATCAATTACAATGTCACCCTTCCATCAAATGCCGACAAAATATACCATCATTTTAAGAAGTACGCGCCACTAGCGCATCCATTTTTTCACTCCATCAAGAAAATTGATGGAATAATAGGAAGAGATATCGCTAATCAAATAGTATCCTCATTCCCATCACAAAAAACAGCAACCGCATATAACTCACCTTTTGGATGGATAGTATCAGGCGAATGGACAGGCTGCAGTTGCCACACCTAGGCCCCCGGAATATGTTGAATCAAGTTCAACAAATTTTTATTGTTTTTATATATTTTCTCATTTTTTGTTGGGTTTGTTAGAAATGTACCTATTGCGTACCTCTGACTTTTTTTAGCCCTTTCTCTTTTCTTTTGTATAAGAGTAAAACTCATTTTTAAGACAAGAAGTCTACTTAGTTTTTTTGTTGTTACCTTTGTTTTGTATTCTTTTAATTTTTTTAGAACTTAGTTCCCCTTATATAGATATATATATTTTTAGGATCGAAATTGAATTCCAATAAAAAGGAAGCAAGAAGCTCCTAAATACAACTAATTTATTCTAGAAGAACTCCATTTTGTTTTTATTTTCAAAATCTTGGAAAATTTTCTTTATGGACTAGGAAGAGACCCAGTCCATCAGACTTTATTTTCAAAATAGTAGAATAAACTAAATTTTAAAACCACCTTTTAATTACTGTAAAATTTAATCTAATGCTAAATTAAAACAAATTAACTAACGGAGTTTTATTGATTCTATATTGGATACACAGAGCCATAGAGGAAAGGGATATCAAACTTTAAACGTTTTTTAATCTTTTTTATTTAAAGTAGTGATTTTTTTCTAGACTCTCTTGCAGAATACTTGTGCTTTACTTAGTCAATAATATTTTTTCACTTGAAAAGTTAAGCCTCTAGCGTAGCAATTTCAATCAATACTACTAGGAACCGACGACTTATATGTATATATTTTTATATATATTTCTCGTTTATATCAAGATAATTAATTAAACTCGTGAAATTGAAAGTCAAAAACATTCACTTAAACTTTTGATCATTGTTGTAAGCTTTCGAATTTTAAAAAGCACCAAAAGTTAGAAAAAATGCGTAATTTTTATGTTTTTGATAAACAAAAATAAATTATATTTATTAACATATCCAGATTGGCTGGGCGTCAATGTGAAATTTGTATCAACGTTTAGAAAATTTGATTAAACCTGGTACACACACTTGTCTTCCCGGATTCGGGCCAGAAATTTCAATATATTTTAATGAAATTTGGAAATATTGATGTAATTTAGTTCAGATATTTGTTTTGGTAGAGGGACCACTGTCTCATTATTTCGGAAACCACCCATAGGGCGGAATTAGACCACAAATTTTGTGATAACGTGTGGTGAAAAAAATTGCGACAAATTTGACAACGCTGTCATTCAGAAAGTACTTAAGTTATATCTGATTTATTATTATGTCATTATTCCTTATACTTTGTTTATGTTCTCATGCAAATTCTATGAAAATGTGCCAATTATTTTTTTTCAAAATGTCGTCAAAAGAAGAACAACGTCAAAAAAATATTTGTAATTTTTTTGAAAATTTTCGTTATTGGAAGAAGTCAGAAATTGTTTCCCACTTCGTAGAGCAAGGTAAGAATCGAGCTTCCGTATATGGGCTACTTAGAAGGTATGTTATCAGAAAAACTACAGAAAGGAAATGTGGCTCCGGAAGAAAATTCAGTTTGTTCGATTGTGCGGTAAGATCTTGATTGGAAAAAATCACGGAAGGAAGAGTAGAAACATCGTACAGAAAACTTGGGCAAAAGTTTTGCTGCGATAAAAATACCATCAAAAAATACCTTGATAATGTGGGGATCCATAAGCGAACCTGAAAAAGTAATCCAAAAGCGGGTCCAAAAAATCAAGTTGAAAAACTTCGAAAAAAAAGTAAAAAAAAACTTTTATCATGGATGACGAAAGCGATTTCACGTTGGATGGAAATGAGTGGCAGGGACCTCATTATTTCGAAGGGAGTAGGCCTGCGGATAATGAAGTAAAATTTATTGAACATACTAAGTTCCCAAAAAAAACTTTAGTGTGGCTGGTATTAAGTTCAAAAGGAATGACAGTTCCAAATATTGTGTAATTAAAAAAAAGAATAATAAAATTTAAGTTACAACGAATTGAATTCTGTCGCAATTTTTTTCACCATAAGTTATTTTTTTTAAATTTGGAGAAAATATTGTTTATACAAACAAATACCATTGTACCAAGTTTCGTTGGAAACGGACCATATTTGACCATATTACACCTTTAACACATTTAATTGTAACAAAAAATTGTAGCAAAAAGAATAGTAAATCTAAAAATATTGACAATTTTATATATATTTATTTATTGCACAGATAACTTTTGTATAAACGAATATCAAATTGTTAAATTTTGAGGCTATCAATTTTGAGGCCAGATTTGACCCTAGCTCCCATTAACTAAATGGCTTAAGTATTTAAGTTATGAGAAAATGTAGGTATGATGATAAAATTTATCAAATATTTATGTCTCTTAGCATTGAAAAGAATCTTTATACTTGACTATTGGAACATTTATCAAATATTTATGTCTCTTAGCATTGAAAAGAATCTTTATACTTGACTATTGGAACATGTTTGAACTCAGTGGTGTTAGGTATCATAATATGATTATCAAAAGTCATGATACTTTATACTTTATACTCATTTTTCGGTTTACGACAAAGACAGCAAAAATAACATAAACTGCCAACGCATGCCGAAAAATTAACTTTCTTAATTAATATATATGACGCAGGCAGGAACTCTGATCCAAATCTCAATAAAATTGCGGATAAGGGAGCAATTCATTATTCAATTCATGGATTTTGCCTATGGAAACTGAACATATGTGCACCTTTTAGGTGGAAAGAAAACTTTTTTCTTAGCCAAATGCGGTCCTCACACATAGATTGGTTTCCCTTTTGACTTGATTCATTGGCTGATAAGCCCATTTTGCTTTCATTGACACTGATTCACCCCGAAAAATCCATTATTTGATTCCCGGTTACAAAACTGTGCAAAAATACGTCTACATTGTTGAACAATGCCAAACATTCCTTTAAACGGTTGCTTTGTAGTTGATTGTCAATTCTTTTAATTGGCAGAATAGCAAACTGGAAGCCAATTTATTCGTGAGATATCGGGCGATATTTTAAAGAGTGTATGCTAAAAAGAAATGTTAAACATTAAGATCATGACTGAAATATGCTTGTTACAAAAGAATGTCGTGTTTTGAATCTAAGTCATTGAGCAAGATGACATTTTCATAATGTCGTGAATGAATGGTTAATTTTTCTTCAAAAACCTTGGCCTTTTCTAATACATAATGAATTTTTAATAATGATACACCAAGAAGAGTAGCCCGTCATAAAATTATATAATATTATTTTTTTTCAATTAAAACAGAGACCGAATATCGTTTTAGTTTTAAAATCCATCAAGTATAAATATCATCGCCGATGTTTAAATGTAGCATAATTGGAATTTTTTTTGGTAACTTTTATTGAAAAACTGTTTTAAGCCATCTGTGCCACTAAACAAAAATAAAAAGCACAAAACGAACATTTTTGCCGACAACAATTTTAAAAGAATTAAAAACAGTGCTTAAGGCACTGAGTTGACAGCACTGCTTTTTAGATTTAGACATAGTAGATTGAATAGGGTTTAGAAAATTTTGACTTATTCAGATTCATAGTTCTGCCATGTTCAGATTCAGTTCAGGATTTATAAATTAATATTGGAAATACCCGACAAAAATTATTCAAAAATAGTTGTTTTTTTCATCAGATTATTGTATGTAAATTTAAAATTTTACTGATATTTGCAGATACATATCAGCTTAATTTACAAAAGATACATTTTTAGAATTTTCATCCATTCCCAAAATATTTACATGTAACTGTTCTGTCCTGGAAAGGTAAAGTCAACTTAAAACGTATTGGTCGCCCGAGGATATTTAATGGAAATGAAGAGGAAATCAAGAAACAAAGATGCCATTATCGAGATCTACAAATAAAGGCCTCAAAATTATGTTTTTTTTACTCCAGCAACCTATTTTAAACTATTAGAGCTATGAGCTGTATAATATAAAACTATTTTTATTTTCTATGTAAGTATTTTTCTCACCATCTTGAAATTCCCCTTTATTACATAAATCTCTAATGAATTGATTAGTTCCATGATAAAGTTTGTTGAATTGATTTCGTTGTTGCAAATCCATACATCGCCTTGTATAACTTTGTATGCATCGGACGCCTTTCCGTAATTCACTATAATAAAATAAATAAATTATTTGTTTATTGTTAATGTAATGCTTTAAAATAAAAATATCAACTGAAAATTTTTACTTTTATTGATGTTCTTGACTTACGATCTGAGAAAAATGTACTATTTTTTAATATAAGAAAAACTAACAAAACTAAACTCTATTTTGTACTGACAAGTGGTAAAATTCTAAATCATTTCTTACTCTAAAAATTGTAAACCTTTATTCTAAACTAAATTTTGTTAAATTAGACATGTCGTCAAAGACAGGAATTTTCGGAAAAAATTTCAATAATTTGAACTACTCCATTGCATGGGTGATGTAGTTGATGTTGAATACCAAGCAACGCGTTTGATTGGTTTAACTTGGTCAGGCTACCCACTCCTGAAAAAAAACTCCTACTATGAAAAAAATAAAAATTAGAATAACAACGGCCACCCCCTAATCACCGCAAACGAAAAAGGATCAGCAACTGGAATATCCAAACTTTTTACAGGGGAAGGTGCCCTGATCCAGTTGATGCATGTACTTGTTAAATACAAATATGATATTATTGCTTTGATTTTAATGCAAGAATTTTAAAGGAAAGCTGCTTTGAACCTACAATCGGTAAGTTCAGTGTCCATAACGTAAGTACCGACAATGGTATGATGTTAATTTCCTTTGTGACGGCTCGAAATATGATAGTAGGCAGCATCAGGTTCAAACACCTTGACATCCACAAAGCAACATAGGTCTTACCGAACCATTTCCAGTTCCATTGATATAAACGAGCAGTGGCAACATATTGCCAATGCTATAAAAAGTAGTAAAAATCAGCACTAGGATTCCAAACCGCTAGCCTTCGTGGTATGATAAGGATTGCCATAATGCCACAGCCGAAAAAAATGCAGCTTACAAGGCAACTCTACAGAATGTATTTACATAAGTAACTTTGGAAAGGTATAGCGAAAAAGAGGGAAGAAAAATGCATATTCCGAAGAAAAAATAAAGAAATAGTGAATCGAGTTTTTGATGAAATTGAGATGTATAACAGCTGAAATTAGGTGCGAAAGTTTTACCAAAAACCCGAACACCAAACTGAAGATTTTAGCAATTGTGTTTTCTCCTGTAACGACAATCAAGGAAACCAAGTGACAGAAACTAAGAGCGTTCTTAAATTATGAAAGGAACAGTTCTGCAAATTGCTGGTAACAATCGAAAGTGACCATGACATGTCTGAACAAATCAATGATGACGGCATTATATATCCAGCACCCAACATAAGTGAGGTAAGAACAGCAATATCTTGACTAAAAAATAACAAAGCTCCATTAGCATGGATTACCAGAAGAGATTTTTAGGACTGGATGTGATGAATTAATATTAAACGTATATGTTTTAACTCTTAAAATTCACATGGTTAATATAACGTATGCGTATGGCGCCTTAGCGTTCTTTGTACAGTGCACAAGAAAGTGATAAATCCGTATGAGCTAACTATAGAGGCATAAGTCTCTTTTAAATTGCTTATAAGATAAAACCCAAAATTAACGAAATAATACGGGCCTACCAATTTAGCTTTGGACCAGGTAAGTCCACCACTGACCAGATTTTTATACTGCGACAAAAAAGACCCAAGAAAAGCAAATAGACACTTACCACTTCTTCGTTGACTTTAATGCTGCTTTTGACAGAATTTGGCATTCCTACGAAATTAATAAAGTTGTGCAGGATAACATTATCTGACACAACATCATCAGTTAAATTAGGTAAAAAACTTTCAGAACTCTTTTAAACTAAACGAGGATTTAGGCAAGGCGACAGTTTATTATGTGATCTCTTTAACATTTAACATTGTGTAAGGTGACTGCCGATTTTTCCAGTATTGAGAAGAAATCAATAAAAATGGGTCTAGTAGTCAACGGTCACACTGCTACTAGCAAGCAGTCCAGTAGAATTGTCCACCTTTGTACCGCAGGAAATATTGATAATGACATAAGTATCGAAATCAAAAGAAGAATCGTACTTGTTAACTGATGCTATTTCGGCCTAGGCGGCTTAGGAAAAAAATCTTCAAACAACAACTAAAATTGCGCTCTACAAAACGCTTATACTACCATTTTTATTATATACTGCTGAATGGGCCTTGCAAAAGCAGCTGTTCTTGGAGTCTTTAAGAGAAATTTCCTACGAAAAATCTTTGGTCCAATCAGTACAGCGATGCCAAGTGTGCAGATTTATCTATTTTTTGCAGATTTTTAAGGTGAAAAATAGTGGAAAATTGATTTTTACAGAAGAAAACAGTTTTTTTAAATTCTATAATTTGTTAATTTTGCATATAAAAATATATATTTTTTACATTTATTTTAAATATGAAAAAACAGATTTCCTTTTGGAATTGACAGTATCGACACCGACGCATTAAACAGCAGCGTTTGTGTTTGCTAGGACGTGTTGTGCGAATGGAAGAAAATACAAATGGATAAAGCAAGAAAAGTGTTCGAAAATTATCCCTAGGGAAGAGGTAGAAGAGGACGTCCGAAACTTTAATGGAAAGACCAAGTAGAAGAAAATCTATCCATGCTTGGGCTACGAAATTGGGGAATTCTAAAATATGCTCGGCCTGTGACCTAAACAGGTTGTAATATAGGCCATTTAAGTATGTAAGTACTCCATTGTATTCTTAAGACTTTAAATAAACGTTAAAATTTTTGTAAAACCAAAAATACTAACAATTTTCACATACAAAATATGTTCAAAGCTTGTGGGTGCTGGCAGTTTGACTGATGCTGGCAGTTTAATGAGTATTTTGAAAACCAGTGTTTTTTATTCCTGTTTTTCATTGAAAGATAATAAAAATACTGAAACCACCAATCATTTACAAAAATTGGTCAAGAAATTACTGAGTTACAGTGGACAACAATTTCACAAAATTTTTATTGATTTTTATGAAATTTTGGTTATTTTAACTTATCTAAAACAAAGCAACAAAATTTCCTTAGGTTTTTTGGACCTTAGTTTTTTTCAATTACAAAAAATTAAAAAAATAACTAATTTAAAGCGTTTCTATAATCAAATGATTATATATGATCAAATGTAACGCAAAAAGTAAAATTTGTAAATTAGTGTATTTAGAAGTGATTAATTAGCCGATCTATTTAAAAAAAAGTTTATGGTTTAGTATATATAAATGGTTATATCGAAAAAGTTCTGTAGGATAAATATAGTGTACGACAAAACAAATGCACGAGTCTCTGTTAAGTAGAATATGACTTAATATTTAATTTTATTATGTATTTATTAATATTTTGTTGTGTAGCCATTATTTTTTAAAACTTATTCATTTACATTTTTGTTGATGCTGTCAGAGGTACAGGGTTAAATAATATAAAGCTTTACTATCCCCTTTTCAAAAAAGGTAACCCAGTTCGTATATGCTCTATATACAAATCTATAGGCAGTATTTGCTTGAGTGCTACTTCTCTTTTTTTTACTGTCTATAAACAACTACAAATTAACCAGTTGACTAATAAAATACTAATTTTAGGCATCAACCACAATTAGTTGAGAAAAATGTATTTAAAATTAGATAAAAGTTAACTAAATTGCTTGCAGGGTTCTTAAAAACGTGCATATGTTTTGTCCCATACAAACAACTGCATCCATTGTTGTATAATATAAATTATATTATGTTTAATAAGAATTAGCATTATTTCCTTATGTTTAAATAAGTTTAGGTTATTAGTTGAGCTGCAACACTATCGGTAGTCGCCCCACTCTATAGTTTCGATAGTTGTCACATTCGATAGTTTCTATAGTTTATCACAAAACTATTGATAGTATCGAATTCTAAAAGCTGCTTGCAGAAAAAAATTGTTAACTTTAAGTACGTATGTCTTGAGCTTGTCTTATTCTACGAATATATCGTCGCCCCGAAGTTATCTTCACGTATATCACAAAATCGAAAAAATTGAGATAAGACCATTTTCTTGTATCTTTTATTTAGATCTATCGATCTACTTGATCGCCATGTGCCTACCTTTTATAGTTACGGAGATATTATGAATGCACTTTGTTGTATATCCACCTTTCGTAAAAAGTTATTGCGTTATCTTAACGTATGTAACATTTTTGTGGATATACAATAAAAAACATATGAAATTTGACAAGTACAACATTTTTGCGTTATCTTCACGTAAGTACAATAATTATTGGTATTTGAAGGCGATACAACACAAAATATATGAACAAATGCAATTTAGAAATCTTGAGTTATCTTCACGTATTCGCAAGCAAAATATATATTGAAAAGTAGATTTGTAAAATATATAATTTTGAATTTATTTCATTTATGACTGTTCTGGAAATGGGTTTCTATTGTTTATATAATTAGATAGAAATTAATGACTTTTTTTAGGAATTCACTTTATTACAAAAGAAATTAAAATTAACTTAAAAAATACTATTTAAAAATATATTTTTACAGAAATATTTATCATACGAAAAAATTAATTCTTGGTAGAAAATTAGCTAAATTTGATTTATTTATTGATAAACAATAAAAGAATAGGAAGGTTTCTTAAGAGTAAAATTAAAAGGTATCCTAAGAGTAAAATTTCTGATGTAAGTACTTAGAACTAAGTACGTAATTTAAGAGTTTTTAATTTATATTATTAATTCTGCATAATTTTAAAACTCTTACTTCTTTATCTTAGCATTAATCCAATCATTATTGAAATGATAAGGTACGTATTTCGTGTGAAAATTCGATTTATATGGATAGAGCAGTCATAGTATTTTTTTATATATTTAAATCTCACTGCAAAGTTTTTGTATAACAGGAGAAATTTTAAGTATATTTCCTTTCAGAAAAACTATGAATTGATATTTAGTACAGTATTTTTCGTTTAGCTGCACATTCAAGTTTGCACGAAAATTTGTGCACTTACGCAAAATGTGCTGTTACGCACAATTCGCTTAGCTGCATTATTTATGCTATAAAATGAATTCACTTACCTGCATAAATGTGCTCTTAAGTAAAAGTTCATTTTTATTGTAATAATAGAATAATTTAATTATTAATTTCAACAAAAACAAAACAATTCATTTAAAAACAAAAGAGATCATACATAAGTAAATTCACGTAGTAAGTTATACATACATATGTACATAATCAATTTATGAACTACATATACTATACATAAAGAAGTACATAAACTATATCGGATTTGTTTTTGAAAAATATCATTAGAGTTAACTTTTTTGCCTTAACCCACGTCTAGACGAGCAATATCTATTGCCGCAAGACATATATAGTACATATAGTACAAGACAAATATAGTACGTGTGTCTCGCTCACGCTCATGTAAAAGGCCTACATTGCGGCAATGTTATTGCCGTCGTGAAGACGGGGGTTTATTTTTCCTCAAAAAAGCGATTTTCAACAAAAATTTTGTTTTGTTTTTATGAGGCACTTAAAAGTAATATTTTATACTAAAAATAAACATTATTGAACATAAATCGAATGCTGTTATTCAAAATATGCACTTAAGCAAAATGCACGTACACGATTTTTTTTTCATACAAATATTAACCATCATAAATAATACTTTGTATTTTGTGCAGATAGGCAAAAAATGCAGTTAAGCGAAATGCAGGTAAACGAAAAATACTGTATAATAGATTTTAGATTTTTTTTCTTAAAAAATCATAATATTATGTGGGTACATACGTGATGATAACTTAAAAAAAAAATTGTTTGTACTAACTTTTTCACGTATATGACATATATTAATAAATGTTTAATAAAATGTGTCCTTTACGGCAAATTGTGAAAATTTCTTTAGAGACAAAAATGCCAATAACTCGGAAATATTCTTCCATGGCCTTGAATATTTTTAACCGATTTGATTAAGAACTTCATGGACTACAACTGATAAAAATATTGGAACACATTTTTCGAGTAAATTCTTCTGCAACTAATGTCAAATCTTTAAGTTCAATTTCCCAAAAAAAAATTTTTTGCACTTACGTGAAGATAACTCCGGGGCGACGATATGTTTTAAATAATATTAAAACCAGCAATCGTTTTGCATACGGCTGTTAACCTTTGTTCAAAATAAAACAATATGAACTCGCATGTAATTGAAAAATTTTCATTTCAATTTAGTGTAAAAAGCCGATGAAATAGATCTTTAAAAAATAGCGTCAATTAGCATGGTTTTATTAAAAAGTTTTACTGTAGTGTATTGCACTAAGATCCCAATTCATTACAATTATTTATTATTGGAATAAATAGTTTTTTGATAAAACCAAAAAATGTTGCTGGGGAAACCTTTCCTCTACGCGTTTCGATGGTTGGTTAGGCCATCTCATCAGGAGGATTATCCCTATTTCTAGACAGAGCGAAAACCACATTTTATGTATAATTTGGGGGACCGAATAAATACGAATTATTATTATTGTGTCCAACAAATATCAACATAAAGCGAAGATATCATCTGAACAGAAACACACAAACATTTTTCAGTTTTATTATTTCTTTATTTCCCACTCTTTTGTTGTTGCTTTGTTGGCGACTAAGACAAAAGTTCTATAAAGGGGGTTTTAGTTTACTCTACTGCTATTTTGCTTAGATATATAGTTTTATTTGGGATTAAAATTCGTTTTATTATTCTTAATGCGCTATTCCATCGGGTATGTACCACCTGGAGTAAAGTATATAGCTTGTATCTTAATTGTTCAGCTTTAAATTTTTTTATAATAGGCAATAGTTTTTAAAATAGGTGACAATCTTTTTACATTTAAGCAAAATTTGTTTATAAAGTCTTTACTTAAACAGTCTAGCACTACAATATTCAGGGTATGAGCGAAACATGGCAAATGTCTTTTTTGCAATAAATCGCATGCTTTTATCATTCTACTGTTATTATCAGTAACAATTGATGCAACTTTTTCCGCTACAGCTGAATTACTATATTTTCCGAATTGTGATTATGCGACGATGACTTACGATATCAGTAGCCAGTTTTGACCATCTTTTTCTTGAATATATCAGTTACACTAGTTAACACTTGTTGAACTAAAGATAAAATTTCAATCTTATTGAAAATTTCAATCTTAAAGATAAAATTTCAATCTTATTGGGCGTCACAGTAGACCACTACCGACATACAAACCCTTTCACACTTTATGAATTGAACTTTTTTTGCGTGAACATTTTTGATTGCATTTTTTTGTGACTGGCTTTGTATTCTATGTGCGCAAAAGCACGATATAAACACAATTTTTTGGACTTAGAACTTTTTCTGTTGCATAGTTTGTATTATTTCATGGACTTATGTCTTTTTCTTAAAACTTGTCACCCAGTAAATTTAAACAAGTTTGCTCGATTAACTGAACTGTTATGTGTGGACTGGTAGTTGACACCCCTAAATCCTTATTCCTGTCATATTAATAATTAAAACACAATGTTCTTTTTATAATTTATGAAAACTTAATGTTTTAATTAGTTGGTGTATTGTTCTTTTGTTTTCTTATGCTCATAATTTTGTTTTTAATTTATTTATATGTTTAAATATTAGTTTCGTTGAATTTATTGTTTACTTTATTGCACGTCCTAGGCCTTTCACGGTCACAAGAACCGATAACGGCGGCAGGGAGCGGCCGAACTTAGACAACATTTCTTATTAACTTATTTCATCTTTTTGTAATTCCAAACATAACTGCCCTTTGCTTTTCCAAAATATCGTTTAAAATTTCCTCTACGAATTTTAGATAAATTCCAAGATAAATTTTCAACTTGAACTCTATTCTTGCAAGTGTTATTTTAATTTGATAACTCGTATGAATCGTCAGAGTTAAATAAAAACCATATGGAACCATGGAATCGCTTTCGATGGATTGAGTTCCAAAGTTGTACTTAAAAGTAAATAAAAAATAAAGGTATTCACAATGTAGCAAAATAACAGTGACGAAATTGTTAACACACATTTTAAAATTGCTCTTGTCTATGTCGTAGATTTCGTTGAAACGGTGAATCTTATTAATCGGCTATCCAATTTCTGATAGAATTTTGTCTGACTAAAAAAATTAACGATATTAAGTTATACCATCGTTACAATACCGACATTAAAAACAATTTGCACACAATAATTAACTCTACTTCTTAGTTAGTTATTAAACTGTACTCTATATATGGACTTAGTGCTTTTACTTGTGAAAAATAGGTCTTAGTGCTTCTGCTCATCATTACAAAAAAAAAAAAAAAAAACAACAAAAAACGAGATAAGTGTAAGTAGTGTGACAATCCAGAGTTTTTGGCCTAGTAAAAGAAAAAAGCACAACTTTGTTTTGGGTTTAAAAATATTCAAAAGCCATATAAACTATTTTAATTTCAAAACAAAATTAATATTTTTAAACAAAAAATCAATAAACAAAATTTTTGAGGTTAAAAACTTACAAAATACTATCAGAAAATGGATAGCAAATAAAAAAAGCTCTCGTTTTAACAAATTATTTACGACAAATGTAAGAGTAATTTGAAAATGTGTTCACAATTTCTCTTGCTCTTTTGCTACAATAACCTCATACTCTTGTACTAGGGTAAGTACTCTTCATTGTGAATACCTTTAATGTGCTTTTTCTTATTGTACATTACTGCATTAAAATCTCAATTTCTAAAAAAGGTGGACTTAGTGCCATTGCATGTTAAGCCATCTATTTCTTCTTTAGTGCCTCCTCAAACCGATTACCAAAAAAGAATATAAAATGGTTTACACTAATAATTTTGTTTGGTCCTTTGTATTATATATGTAATGTCAAGTGTCAGGCATCAGAAAGGATGGATGATACTTTTTATTCTTACTGAATATTTGTGCAACTGCGACACTTGGCTGATTGTGAGTGAATAATTCATGTTCAGTAACATTCTGTTGGCGTTTGACATTGATGGCAATGTAATCCAACAGTTCAGATACTAATAGTCAATGTCCATTCCTCTTTTCCTTCTTTTGTTGAAAGGACATTTGCTGAAAGGATCATGTGAATACAACACCAATACTATACCAACTACCTATTCACAGTCATAAAACAGAAGAGAGCAACTTTAATTTAAGAGTCAAATTATATTCAACGTATTGTTAGTACCTTCATTTTTATCCAAGAATTTTGTAATGCAGCACATGAATATTAAGTCGCTCACACAGTTCCTAATTTATATAAAAAATATATATTGATATGTATTAAGGAACTTTGTTTAAATTTTTTTTTAATATTGACATCAACTCACATAAGTTTGTATACACGTGATTTATACATATCTGGTCGCAAGCAATAGTCACTTAAGTTAACTTAAGAAAATATTTGTATGTATATATGTATGTATGTACATTAGGGTGACAATTTTTTGTATGAAGGAAAATGATTTTTCGAGTTTTATAACTTTTTCTACTGAATATTGTGACACTAGGTATAAAAGTTTAGATGTAAAAATTTGAGCCAAAGTTTAAAGGCCCATTTGTATGGGGAAAAATGGGTTATTTTTTTGTTTTTGCGAAATTTAGACCAAAAATAAATAATTTTTACAAGAAAAAATAATAGAATATTAAAGAGAACTGAGATAGCTTTATTTCATTATATATAATATATTATTACATTATAATGTATTAATGAAGATATTGACAATCAAAATAAAAAATTAGGTATTTTTGTTTAGGGGACAATTTTTTTTAGCATTTCGAACAAATCTGTGTATGGCCTCACACAAATTCCAACTTTGAAAAATAGCTGGCACCCTATTGTATATATCCAGTTTGAATGACATACAGGAAAACAATAACTTGTACTGTTATTGTTAAGCATTAGGGTGTTTACTCGATTAATCGCTCGAGTCAATTAAAATGGCTAATTTCAAATAAAAATTTATTTGAGTAATTTTCCACGAGTAATCGAGTTACTCGAGTAAAAAAATTGTAATACCATAGAATAGAATAGCAACAAATGGAGTAAGAATAAGAAGGACAAAAGGGATCCTACACTCAGAAAAAAGACATGTACTAAATTTGAGGAAAAATAATTCCTTAAAAATAGTATAAAAAATTCCTTATTCGGAGTAAGTTTTTACTCAAAACTAGGAAAAATTGTTACATTCTAGTAAAAAATACAACATTTAAATAAAAAATTTATAGTTCATATACTAAAAAATAGTTAAGATTTTTCCATAGAAAAATTGGAAGAATTTTGTAAAATATTATTTATTTTAGGGAAAATTTTGTTAAAAACTAGTAAATATGTCCTAAATTTTAGTTCATCACATCGTAAAACAAGGTAATATTGACTTTAGTTCAAAAAATTTGATTGAGTAAATGATTTACTCAAAAATAGTTCATAAAATTGAACTTACTTAAAATCTGGAAGTAGTTGTCGTAAATTTAAGTTCATTATTTTCCTAATTACTAGAAAGTTATACTTAAATTTAGAAAACTTTCTACATTTTAAGAAAAATTTATTTAAAATTAGTTCAGATAAATTACAACGTCCAATAGTATACAATTTTCTTATAATAAGTAAAATTGTAATAATTTGTTAAAAATTATATACTTATAATTAGGATAATTTCCTAAAAATTAGTTCAGATAAATCAGAAGAAATCATGCTTAAATTTATGAAGTAATTAGGATAACTTTTTTATAATGAGCAAAATTGTTATAATTTCCTGAAAGTTATATACTTATATTTGAGAAAAAATTCCTAAAAATTAGTTCAAATTTTCCTAAAATTTAGTTCATATATTGAAAAAAGTAAATGTCAATAAATTATTTTCATTTATAATTTATTTTCAATTGCAGTTCGTGATAGATATCTTACAAATTCTGCTGTTTTTTTGATATTTGCAATATAAAAAAAATTTTTGTTATGAAAAATTTGTGCCAAAAATTGTGTTTGTTGTTTCCGTCTTTGCATTTCGTAAGTAAAGGAAATATTAGCGACTAAACAATGTATCAAAATAAAAGACAGAAAAATCAACAAGAATATGAAAATTTCCTAAAAATTAGTTAAAATTTTCTAAAAATTAGTTTGAATTTTCCAAAAAATTAGTTAACATTTTCCAAAAAAATTAGTTAAATTTTTCCTAAAAATGTATTGAAAAATAAAATTAAAATTAATTATGTTTTCTAATAATTGTGTTATAAAAAATATTTGTGCAATAAAAAAAAACTACGGCTGGAATCTGTGTCAAAAATTGTTTGTGTGACTTATTGAAGTCATGTACTCCAACAGAAAATGTAAGCAAATTTTAAACTAGAGGTATGTATAAATCAGCAGTAAGAGTATTTTTAAGAACATTTCATTATATTCTAGGTACTTTTTAAGACCGTATACTACGGCAGTTTTTTAGATCGAAACTCAATTAGTACTTCCAGATATTAATTTGGTCATAACGTCACCAGTAGCTCCTTATTAAACTGTTCAGTATTCCACTTTTAATTTAAGGAGAATGCAGTTACAGCAAATACAAATCATATCTTATGCAGTTGGATATCTTTATCTACATATACAGTTGTAAGTATTTTTATGGCCTCTATATTATGATTTTTGAATTAAACACTTACGCTTATAATCTAGGGCACTTCGGCCAATTTTTGATCTCTACAAGCTAAATAACCGAAACTTATAGCGATCCCTTGTATCGTAAGTCCCTCGTAAGCATTATTTCCACCACGCTTTATTTCATATGGGATCCAATTTCCTTAACTATCTTTCTACAGCCATTTTCTTCATGTGAAATATTGTTATTGGACTTTCCTGCAAATCAGGGATTGAAAAAATGTGTGTATACTCACTCCTTGGCGTCTATCAAATCCTGAATTCTCATAACAGATGTTTACAATCCAAAATATCATATTTGTTATTATAGTCCATGTAAGTGATGCATTATACATATATGTCTTTAGTACACTGTTTCCTCAGTTTTCATATTAGGGAGGGTCATTTTTTATGTTTGCCAGAAGCTTGTTGTATTTAACGCCAAATTTGAAGAAAGACAGAAATTTAAATAGTCCCAAAGCGATCTTCTAAATGTAGGGTTATTGGATTTAGGTACAATAAATTTTTTTATAATACATTAATGGGCAAGTATTCAATTTAAATACATTTTTAAATTGAGCTTTTGTGTGCTAATACTTAAATATTTTATTTTTTTTTTGCCTTTTCATAGTAGGAGTCTTTTCCAGAAGTAGGTTACTAGCCTGAGGTCCTAGTCCAAATTCTTATAATTCATACGGGAAGAACTCACAGCACTTGTTAGCTCACTACTTTAACGGGTGTTAAGACAGATAAGACGGTGTGATACCACGAGAAGATCAGTTTCCACAGTTGAGATGAGGGATAGACCAAGAAAAGTCTTTAATTTTCAAATTAAAACCGATCAAAACCGTTGCTTGGCTTCCAACAATAACTACATCACCATTTTATCTAGAATACTTCGACAAAATTCTAAACTTATGGCGAGCTCTTGTATTATAAGTGCCACTTGGCAGGATTGTTTGGTTGGCAGAGCTTAACATATGACATTTTTGTGCTTGGAGTTGTCGTCACAAGTAACAATCAGCCGTTTTCTTCAAATCGAAAAAGGTTATTGGATTCCCCGCATGTTAAGGCTCAACCCATGTAAGTGATGCATTATCTATGCCTCAGTTTTTATATTAGGGTGGGTCTTTTTTAATGTTTACCAGAAGGTTGTTATATATTAAATATCATAATTCAACGTAAAATTTAAAGAAAGAGAGACTTAGTGACAGAGATTTAAATAACTCCAAAAGTGTTCTTCTAAATGTAGTTATTGGTCTTAGGCACAGTTTTTTTATTATAATAAATTAGTGGGCAAGTATTCAAGGTAAATATATTTTTAGATTGAGCTTTTGCGTAATACATTGATAAGTATCAAAAATTTAAAAAAATCGTATAGGTGTTTTAAAGTAACAGGTTCTTATAGAGCTTACAGTAAGGGGCAAAACTTAACACATTGTTTATTAATACAAAATCGAATCGAAACTCAAAAGTCATTGTTTGGTACAAATTTTGTTCCTTTAGCCAAATACTTTATGAACGAAATTTATACCAAACAACTATTTTTGACATTTAATATAATTAAATTTTAAACTTTATTTTCTTAAATTTAAGAAAATAATAAAAATAAATAATGTATTTTACTAGTTATCAGTAAAAAGGTTTTTTCCCTAACTAACTGTATGCTCTAAATAAAAAATATATATTAAACACCTATACTATATTTTATATTTTTTGCGAAATGACCTTTGATTAGTTAAATTGGGAAGACTAAGGACCTTTAGTGTTCCGTAGCCAAAGATGCCGTGCGTCACAGAGAGCGTCCCTTCCAAATAACAATTTGACTATGAAAAGGCTTTAATATTTTTCAATGTGTTATACTGCAGTTAATTCTGAAGTACGATTTTTTTATTTATTTACCTTATAAAATTTGTCTTCATTAATAAATACATTAATATAAATATTTATTTTCCAATAACTCACATTATGAACCAAAATTCTTTTATATTGAAGTTTATATTGCATTTTCAAATAAATAAATTTTTTAACTTGTAAAAGAAGATCAGATATTTAATGGCAAGGAATGGATAATGAAATACATTGAGTCATTGTCCGCAGTTATTTAAATTGGAAGAAACTTTCACAAATACGAATGTGGAAAAATTTCAAAACTACTTCATCCATTTTTTATTTCTATGACTTTTAATTTATTGTACTTTTTTTTTGTATAAGTTGTTATTGATTGAAATTTCCGTAAAAACCAAAAATACTCCCATAAGAACTAATTTTACAATTTGGGGGCGGATGCGGCACGCCTACCCCTAATGCAATCTAAACAAAATTTTGTATAACATATTTTTTTGTAACGGAAAACATTTCTTAGGGAAAATTAAGGTTAAATTTTTAAAAAATAAGGTGCACTCAATTTTTATGTACATATATGTAAGTAAATGTAAAAATTGTTATAAATTTAAATATTATTTCTTATTTTATTATATATATGTATTTATGTTATTTAAAATATTTTTGTAAAGTTATGAAAATATATTAATAAAAATACTTTATACCATATTTTTATACTTTTATTTTATAAAGGGGATAAATATATTTTAGAAAATAATTTTACTTAATTTTAGTAATTTTTCTTGTATTATTTAGGAAATATATAATTCCGATAAATATATAATTTACTGAAAACTAGAAATAAGTTTTAATAATGTAGGAAATATTTCATACTGGGAATGAATATTTTACTATAAATAAGTACTAAACTTATTTATTTTCTGACTGTTTTTCTCACTTTTAAGGAAAATATTTCCTAAAAATTATAAATTTTTTACAAGATCAGAATAAATAATTTAATGAATTTTAGTAATCTTTTTCTACTATCGTAGAAAATTTGAACAAGTTTACTGCAGTTTTTACTTGTTTTAAGTTAAAATAAATTATCTTTTAACTAAAATGAAGAAAAATTTTCCTTATTTATACCATTGATAAATATTTATCTGAACTGAATTAAAGGAAATATTAACTTGTTTTTAAGAAGTTTCAGATAAAATATGAACTAAATAATAGTCATTTTTTTAATTTTTTAAGTTAAATTTTATTTGGTTTTAGTTAAAATTTGTTTGATATAAGAAATTTTGTCAAAAACTTAAGGAAATTTTTTTATTGGAATTAAGGAATTATTTTACTTAATTGCTGTAAAAAACGGCTTTGGCGCCATACGACAACCATTTTTTCCTCAAATTTAGTAAATTTTCCTAAATTTTAGTTCATTTTTTTTCTGAGTGTAAGCTACTTAAATCTAATCTAAATTGGTCATGAAGTAGAGGCATAGCGTGGATAATTTTAAACAAATGTACGGCTCTACCAAGAATATCTTAGAAATTTTCTCAAGTTTTATCCAATGAGGTGAAGCTGAAAGTTGTAGAACTTAGTCAATAAACTAAGTCCTTTCTCATATAGAACTTAGTCCTTTCTCATAAAGATGGCAAATAGGAATCTTGCTAAAGTACCTAAAAGGGAGTGGAATGAGACGAAATGAACCAGATTTCTGATAAAAAAATACTAATTAATTAAAATTAATCTGTGCCTAGTTTCTATAACTCTCGCATCGATAAATTATTCGTGTGGAACAATGAAAATGAAGAAGAAACTAGTTTAATTGAAACAAAATGTCATTTTTTCACTCAAGTTTCTGTAATTTATTTTTGTGAGAACTATCTGTCATTCAACAACTTACGTCAAATGTATTGGAAATGTACGAGTAAAACTGTTTCTGTAAGCGAATGATGTGAAAAGTTTTTCATTTTATCTGTCAAAACAATTCGCACGTATTAAAGGCGCCGAAAAAGAAACATTTGAACTAAAAAGTAAAAACAAATACATAATTTAAACATATAATTAAATAAAATGTAATTAATTGCTTCATTTTATTTATTCGAGTATTTTCCATCTTAATTAGTTTCAGAAAATTTAAAGAATATCAAAAATATTTCGGTGATCGTTTTGTTCGGCAACTATCAACACCACACTAAACATTTAAAAAAAATATATAAAAACAATATATATGTCTATATATATATATATATCTATTTTTTCTTATTTTTAATTAATTTTTTTTATATATTTTTACTAAAATTTGTTTGCACCAACTTCTTTTTTTTTGATGATAAATTTTTACTTTTTCTACCAGCTGTTTTCTTTTTGACATATGTATTGGAAATTTCCAATAAAAACGTATTCAGTGTTGCTAGTTCTCACTTTGAGTTACAGAAACACTTTTTTCTTCCAGGTCGAGAAACGGTGGAATTTTTTGCTCCATACTTTTCGCTGTGAAAACTTATCACTTTGAGTTACAGAAACGGCCTACTGATAAAAATTTAGGAATATTGATAAAAATTAAAAAAAAAATAAAAATTTTCACACACCAGGTTCCTTTTCGCGGAGAAGGTCATATATGTACTTAATTACTTAAATGACCTATAATTTCAACCTGTTTAGGCCAAAGGCCGAGCATATTTTAGAATTTTAAAATCATTCAACTTTTACCATATATCATTAATTTTCAGTATTCTTATGAAAAAGTTAATTATACTCTTCTTTTACGAAAATTAAATCTACTAAAAGCCTAAATTAAATTAAATCATATTTAATAGATAGAAAACATACTGTTCTCTACATCTAAGTGCATAGCTCTTTCATCGGGTGTTCCCCAAGGAAGTCATCTCGGCTTATTGCTATTTTCATTGTTTATAAATGACCTTCCTAATGTCGTTAACTATGGTAATATTCTAATGTATGCCGACGATGTAAAAATATTATTACCTAGTAGGACATCTTTTGGATCTGGTTAAATCATTTATGGATCTTGGAATTTTGCTTGACCAAAAATTAAATTTTAAACTCTCATAACTTTAATTGTAAACAAGGCTTGAGGTGTCCTTGCTTTTATAAAGCGGTGGGCTAAGGACTTTTCTGATCTATACATTACTAAACAACTGTACGTATCGTTAGTAAGGCCTATTTTGAAATGTGGAACTATCATATGGGATCTGTGAAAAAACAATTTTTACTGTTTTGTTTAAAGGGTCTTCAATGGAATTACTCTAATTTACCGCCATACACCAGTGGATTAGCTTTAATTAAAACTCTATATTATGACATTTGACCCCGGAAAAGAAAGTGTTCAACTTTTACAATATTAAAATAACAATGCCTTTTGCAGTATCTTTGAAACTACTTATTTAACATTGATTACTTAAAATGAAGCTTCTTTGGTTCCCTTTTATATTCCAGTAAAAAATATAATTTGGACAAAACCGAAAATACTCCATTTGTTTTCTATTCCAAAAAGTTTACCACTTTGTGGGCGGAAAAAAATTTGTGTAGCATTTCTAGGGGGAGTAAAGGTTTAATTGCGCATTTTCATAAAATAAGGTGCACCCTAAACTACACGAATAAGGGAAAAAATATGTTACTTACTATGGAAAAAGAACCTTCTGTTAAAAAAACGTACAAAAGAACCTTTTGTTTTGGAAATATGGATTGGAAATACTAATTGTGAATATCTTTTAAAATCAGTAAAATTTAATGTTCCTCGTCGCACTTTGGGGCGAAAGCCTTCAAAAGTGGCGATTAATTCAAAAGCTGAACTTTATCTTTCACAACCTTATTGGTACCATATGAAAGTAGATCAAATTCTACATCACTAACTGCAAAATTAAAAGCCCTTGCTAGTTTACTTTATTTACAGTTTGTGTTCAAAGTTCAATAATTTTTGTTATTTTTGCGCGCATTGATTAAAAGAGAAAATTTTGATATTACAGATTTTATTAGAACTTTTAAAAGCAAAAGTTTTATACTGGAACCGTCAACTTCAGGTATATGAGCATTTAAAAACATATTTTGTGTTTAGATAAATGTTTCAGAAATATTAAAATAATAATAATAATAAATTACTCTAAATATGTGCTAATTTTAATATATATATTGAGTTTCAACAACTTTGCGGACGAGTGCAGGAAAAAATTCTTTTATGTTCATAAAATATAAGATTTTGGCTAATAAATCCAAAAATGGTTTGTTGCGCGATTGTGCGATTTTTGAGTTATGGGAGTTTTTGTGAGAGAATTCCAGTTGCCGACAGGTCGGTTTCAAAACTCATTTTTTATATTTTTGAAAATTTTGCTTAGCAAATATAAGAATATAAAAATTGTTTCACCGGTGATTTAAAATATACAACTAGAAAAATAAAATTAAAAAAAAAATTGGAGGTCAATTCTTTAACAGTTTCGCCTGGTACGATTTTCGACGAAAATTTATTTCTTTTGGTCATTAATTGGACAGGTGCTTATTAGATTTATTTCTCTCCATTTTTGATAAAACTATTAATGAATATTATTACTCAGTATATGAAGAATGCATACTGATTTTTTTTTCGAAATTGGATAATTTTAACCCTCTCTTTCCCGGGGCAAAGCTCAAAATGTCATTTTAAATTTTTCATGGTAAAATCATGACAATAATAAAATAATTATTTTATGAGTTTAAAAATACAAAATAATTATTTTTTTATGATTTTTTTCGAAATTCACTAATAAATTCTTAATTTTTTGTAATTTTGTCATAAAAAATCTAAATTTTTATTTTTGAGACCGGGAGAGGAAGGGTTAATGTCATACAGTTTCGAAAAAAAATCCAACATACATTTTCTATGTACTGGATAAAAATATGCATTAAGATATTGCTAAGCTTGAACATAAGTAAAATTTACCAAGCATCACCTCAAATTATGACGAAAAAATACATTTTAGCTAAATTTGGATTATGTGGTAAATCTTGCTTTTATGTAGTAAATAATGCGTTTGAAAGTAATTAAATAAAGAAAATAAAGAAGCATTATAAGTTTTTTTAATGTTTATTTTCTGAAATGTTTGTTTTCTGTTTACGAATACGAGTATTTAAAAATAAAAATTAATAATATTTTCTAATGCGACTTTTTTTGAGTAAAATCGTTGAGTTCTGAATTTTTGCAAAAAAAAAAAAGGATTTTTTATTAAAACTTTGACTAACATCAATACAAATTAAGTATTTATTTATTTAAATAAAAAAATTTTGTTTCTAAAGGCATATAAAGTATGCTCTAATTAACAATTTTATTCAGTAATTTATCTTATTTTGTTCTAAAGTTACAGCAAAAATAGTTAAATATGATAATTTTCTCCAAAATACAAAAAAGCCCATAAGGGGCTTACATTTTTCTTTTTTCAACATTTTTTTAAGTGTATTTAATAATATTCATCAATAAAAAGTTACAACATTTTAAAATTACGACTTCTATGAATTAATCGCTAATTTCTCTACCATTCACCCCACTGTGCGTCGTAATTGTGGATATTATAAGCTTTTGTTTGTTAAATTTTATGGTACGAATTGTGCCAATGCAGACCCATTTGTTAGGTTACGCAGACAATATAATGAATTATACCAATTTGTAGATTTTAATCACAATTATAATGTTTTTAAATGTAAAATTATTATCTTTCTCAACTCGTAACTCTGTTTCATAATTTTAATTTAAGTATACGTAAATAATTTTGTTAATAGTCTGTAAGGATTCATATTTATAGACTAAATAAATAAATAAATAGTTCTCACTCAAGTTTCGTTAATTGACACTTTTTAATACAAAATTTGCGTCTTCGCAGAAGCTGGCTGCCGCGCCAGCTCCCAATCGAACAAAAACGACAACGAAAAGATGGGCCCAGGCTGTGTTTGGAGCATGAATGATTGCATTATCATTTCACACCGAATTCCTGTCGACTGTTAGCGGAAAAAAAAAACAAACAAATATAATATCAGCTATTTTATAAAGTGATTTACATTTTAGATGAAATGCATAATATTTTAAACTTTGTAATTAATTAAATTGACCTGAAAAAAACTTGCAAACGAGTGTACCATTGGGAGGAGATAAAGCGCTGTTTCATTACGACAATGCATCTTGTCACAAATCAGTAAAACGATGGTAAAGTTGCTACGAACTTTTCAGCATAACAGTTTAAAGCAAATATATCGTATCCTATAACAAGTATTTGATAAATTATTGTAATAATGTATACATACATATGTACATATATAACAAGTAAGAAAAACTATAGTCGTTCAAACCCGACTATATAATATTCTTCACTACTAAGGTCAAACATATACCAACAATTTAACAAGCTTTCCTTAAGTCTTAGAGACATAAATACATACATATATGTGTTTTTTCAAATTTCGAGATTTAACTTTAACTTTATTTACACTAATTTGCACTTCAGTTATCTTGTTTTTCGTTGTTGTTTTGTAGTGATTGATAAAAGCGTTGAGTCCAATTTATCATAAAAAAGCTATAAGTCCAAGAATGTAAGCTTGTAATCAAAGTACAGGTCGCATGTCCTTTGATTCAGAGACCGGAGATCGTTTTATTTTTTAAATCCATCAAGTATAAATATCATTGCCGATGAAAATTTATTTTCATTTCGATCGAAAAATAAAAAAAGATGGATTTACATTTGAAATATAAATATCCCTCATGATGAAAATTTTAAATATCTATAACGATAAATATCCGAACAGAAAAATATTTTATTGATTGTTTTATTTTTGAACTTCTGTTTTGACTTTGAAAAAATAAAATGTTTATGAAATTTAAAAATTTTCAACAATGAATGTATGAATGTTTACAATTTATTGCAATTTTTTAGGACATCGAAGTTAAATATAATAGTTCTAATGGGAACTATTGGTGGTTTCTTTGATTCGCGCTGCTATTTCAAAAAAAAAAATAAATAACTTTTAAACGTTTTAAACGCACTTAGACAACGACCATTTGTTGCCCAAACCCATTTCAATATAAAATTTGCTATTTAAACGTCCTAAAGATGTTTTATACCCGGACAAATACAGAAATAAAATTTGAATTTTTTCTATCAAAATTTATTTTCATCGGATGAAAAAAGATGAAAATAATTTTGAACTGTACTGATAAATATCCCAAACGATTTTTTTATATTTTATTTTCATCGGATTGAAAAAAGAAACAAAATTTTTGAACAAATAAAAATCATGAGGGATTTTTAATAATTTTTTTAACTTCAATGATTGTTTTTTTATGGATTTAAACATGAAAATATTGTTTTAAAAGTATTAAAATCCGGTCTCTGCTTTGATTGCAAGCACACATTTTCTTTGGTACAGGGATGTTTTTTTTTTTGTACCGATTCGAATTATTAGGACTTCCTTCCTTGAATTCAGATATTAGCGTTTATATGGACAGATTTATTTGTATTTTACTGAAGATCAGCAAAAATGTTGCTTATAGTTGCTAAAATCGGTGTACTAAATTTATTTTCTATATTTGATTAAATACTTGTAATGAAAGATAAGTTCTAAGAAAAATTTCCACATAAGTCCCTTAAAATTATGAAATAAGCAGAAGAATTAAAAAATGTTTACCCAAAAAAAAGTTTGATTGTTTTATTTTCTCTGTTGTAAAATTTAAAAATATGGACTTAGTGCATTCAAAGGCCAGAGTTGTATAGTACATTTATTTTAAAGCCAAAAATGTACATATTGCATTAGAAGGTTTTTTGTTGCGCTGATTTAGCAGTGTTTCTTATCCAAAATTTTTAAGACTCAAACTATAGAAATACTAAATGCTGGACGAATAATCGATGATATTTTTTTTTATAAAATATAAAATATTTTTTTAATTGTATGGAAATCGAGCCGGTCTAAATAAGCTCTATTTGATACATACAATTAACTTTCGAAGTCCTCTAATATTTGATATATTTACAGTTAGTTATTCCTAGTTACCGGTCATACATACATACATACTCGTGCAACATAAATTAAATTTGTTAAAAATAAAATGAAAAAAGTTTATATTAAGTTAATAAGAAAACATCTGATGATCCGCTTAGAATTTTTAATGAAGCTTAGGACATACTCTGAAATAATCTAAAAAGTACCAACAAATTTCGAATTTTTTCAATCTGCTCTGTTGTCATTGTTGCGCCAATCAACAGAAATTGGACAAATAATAAATAAGTCAACTAAACACAGAAAAAAAGGAAAAAAAAATAGAAGCATCTATAGTATACATACATACATAGAATGTATAGTATGTCTATGTCTATATGGAAAACAAAAATGAATTCAGTTAAAATATGTATGATTGTGCTATAGTTGTATCGAAACAGTTACGTTCAAACGAATTTGAAATAAAAAGTTTAACGCCAAATACACTTTATGTAGAAATGTCATGAGGAAATACTACAATACCCCGCAGTTTTCAAGGGATGAACTGAATTGTTGAATAAAAGAATAGTAATTTTAACATCTTGTCACTGGTAGTGGACAATAGGCTCTTTGTTGCATAGGAAGAGCTGCTCCGAAAATACAATATATGTATGCTTTCCACCTCAAATAACAATCAATGTTAAAACGGATAACTAGCCACTTGACTGAATTTGGCGACACTTCAACTGCTAGGATAATACTAATAATACATTTACAGACTCACACAAACAAAGAACGAACAAATTTAAAAAGGGATACTCGTACAACAGAAAGTTGATTGACATGGGGACAAGGCATAAATCAGAATTGAATGAAAAGTTAAAAAAGTTAAAATGTTGTAGAAAATATCATGGTTCTTTTTAATCAGTCCCAAACACTCCCACAAAATTGATGAGGAAGTTTTAAAAACATTTGAAACTGAAGCCAAAGATGAAAGGCGTTTTTAGTTGTTTATCGTTTTTCCTTTTTTGTCGGTCATTAGTTGGCATATGATATCTTTTCTGCCCTAGCATCAATTGAGTAGTTTAACTAAAGTATTATTTAATTATTTATTATTCGATCCTTTTTCACAAATTTATAGTTTAAGACTTACTATTAAGCCTTAGAATTTAAATCGAATATAGTCGAATAAACTTAACGTAGTGGTCTTCTCTCTTAATTATGATGATAATGTCAAACACTACTCCCTTTATCCTACCTCCAATGAACTATTTTCCTAATCTCTTGAGTGTTGTTCTCATATAAAAAAGGATTATACATACATATATTAACACTTATTTAAATGTAACCTAGGAAGAGAAATCTACAGTCGGTCAAAGCAAACTATATAATAACCTTACATCATTTTGTCGGGATTTATATGCAGTTATGTGATAGAAATCGTTCGATTTCAGATATATTTTTTGGGTTAATAACCGAAAATTACGGTCATTACCCCAAAAAATTCAAACCAAATGGGAGAAATAAATTATCTCAAAAATATATCTGAAATCGATTGATTTCCATCACAAAGCTAATGAGTTCAAATAATTTGCAGCAAGGCACAGTGGTGCAAATGAGTTTTTTTTTGTATTAACTCAGCAATTTCTAATTTTCTAATTTTTATGAAATTTGAAACATCAATTGAAATCAATAAAATTAGGAGCTTGGCTTTTAGAGTAGTTTAGGGACATATCTATCGATAGCACAGTGGACCAAAGTTGCCCACCTCGGGTATGTAAAACCTTTGGGTCAGTATAACTTTCGCCAATTTGGTCCGATCCGAAAGATTTTTACATTTTTCAAAACTCCTTGAAAAAATTAAGAAAAAACATGCAGTAACTACATTTTCTTTTATAGTTAAAGAGATATTTGACTCTAGACATTTTTTGCGATTTTTGGCATAACTTCAGGCTTTTTTTTTTTGCTTATAACTCTTTTTTGGTAAATAGAAGGAACAAATTTTTAATTATGTAAACTTTATAACAATAAAATAAATTCTACAAAAAATATTTTTTTTAAAGTGTAATATTTTTGAAATTTTTTTTCAAAAGACTTATTTTTTTAACATTTTCTAAAAGATTGGGCTTCAGGAAATCGTATAAACTATATTTTGAAAAATTGGACATGCACCCTGCAACCAGCGGTGGTCGAAAATCGGCAATTTTTGGACAAAATTTAAGTATTTTGTGTCTGTAAAAAAATTTGATTATGGATTTTAAAACGTTTTTTTAATAAAATTGTATTAAATATAATGTTCTTAAGGTATGTGCAAAAATCTAATAATAAAAACCTCATTTGCACCGCTGTGCGGGGGTCTAATATGGGGGCTAGGACAAATTTGTACTGATAGACATTTGATCCACTTAAATCCTTTTAAATGTAAAATTTACCACGACTATCCAATTTAGTACAGAGGAGTTGTAAATATAAACTATTGTTCCAAAATGTCCGAAAAAATCATTTCACTTTAATTTGACTTCAACTAAACAAACTATAAACGTGATATGTGATGAGATATACGATCAAAAATTCAAATAAAATGGTAGTAGAAAAATAAAAAACCCAATGACTTAGAAGATTTTTAGAAATTTTATTAAAATTGTAACTAATTGAAACAATAAAGGAAGTACGATAGTCAAGCCGACCCATTTGATACCCTTCACAATTGAGGTCAAATGTCTTCTATTACCCGAATATTTGGCGAACAAACATTTTCTTATAATTTATATACGATTATTTAATCTATTTCCGTTATTATGCCATATAGGGTCGAATGTAGAACTCGAAATTTTCCAATTTGATGTAAGTTTACACCGAAATTATGTACGTATGCAACAAATGAAGATACAATTATCATTATCTTTAGATTTAGGATCATTTTTACTGATTTTCGTCTCATTTAGTGACTTTTGACAAAAGAGTTGCATGGCAGCTATATTCAAATATGGACCGATATCAAATTTGGTTCAGTGATTGCAGTTTACATGAGCTGTATTTGTTTTCTATTTCATGAAAATATACTAAAATTTAAGGTCAAAATCTCAATTCCGGAAAGTCAAAAGTAAAAAATTGGAACGATTTTAACCAATTTCAATAGCAATGGTCCCAATTGCATAAAATTATCCAAAAATTTCGACTTTAAGGCGGATCTTAGACCAATATTTCTATACGTGACATTTATTAGTACAAACTCATAATACCATTTCTTCCTTTCGTGGTGAAGGATATAAAAAGTCAAAGTGACCATGTCTTTGTTTTATTTGTAATAGTTAAACTTATTTATAAAAAAATGTGTCTAATATGAACGCAATTACGAGGTAATATACTTAGATAAACACATAATAATATGCGACAATAAATAAACAGTAAATGCTTTAATTTACCATTTGTATGTACGAGTAATTGATTGCTGGACAAGATTTCCTAAAATATTTTTAGACTTGTTTAGGTAATACAGATTATAAATTTAAATTACTTTTTATTTTTTCTCGTCACTATTCATGTGAAGTTTTAGCTTTCGAAATATGGGCAGTTGTACGGATTTTGTTGTACTTAAATGTATCCCATTATCGTTCTACACTAGATATCTTTGCACAGATTTTAGAGAATATTAGCCCTTCGATTGTGCTATCGAATGGCATTTGTTAATTTACATACTTTTTTTGGAGGAAAAAGATATTCGCTTTAAAAGTGCTGTGACGGACGCTACAAAAAAATGGAAGTGACTTTTTTTTATCAAAACAGGTTTTTTTTCATCGAACCGGTCATAGTATTAACAAATTGTAAATACATTAAAAAATAGGGGAAAATCAGAGGATTACAAAACATTTTTTATAAAATATTTTAAAGTTACCAGTTTCAAAAAAAATCCATAAATGAACTTTAGTGGACGCTACGTGACGGACGATACAGTTTTTACTTTAATGTTTTTTATTAGGAAAAAAATCATATTTCATATTTTTATTAAGGATTCGTAAATCAGTGAAAATAATGATTTTATTTGTTCCCGAATTTCAACTCCTTCCTTTTCATGTTCGCGGTTAAAGTGCGATTTTTCGGCACAATTTAATATTTCACAAAACGGCTAAATACATATCGTCGTGCGGGAGTTTATGTGCTCTATCCGCCATTTTACTCATTTTGAGTTAATGATGCTACTTTAGGTTTTCGAACCTAAATTTTTCAAATCTGCAATCCGTTTTCGGCTATCTCTTTTAGATAAAAAGTGTCTGTTTTGTTCTATATCCTTCAAAACAGATTTTTTTGTGATATTTTGCTCTATACGCCAAATATATGGTGCAAAAATCTCAAAAAGTTTTTTAGAAAATTTAAGGAAAAACTTCAAGATCGATTTTCTAAAAATGCATTTTTGGCGTATAGAACACATAAACTCCCGCACGAAGATATATTTATTTAATGTTTTAGACTTCTTTACATCTTATTTTTCGTCGAAAGAATGCTGCGGCTAGTTGTTAGAGTGTCCCAAGAATAAAAAAAAATCCAATTTCAAAAGCATCAAATTTGCCCACTGTATATTTTTTAACACCTAATTTGTGGATATAGACTATATACTATAAGTTCTCTTTACGAACCAAGTTTTATTGGAGAAAAAAGAAAAATTGCACTAGTCAAACTAAAAAAACATTTTTTTCTGTGACGGACGCTACACACTGTGAGCCCTATTTTAAATCACTCCAATTACTTTTGATAAGGTCTTTTACGTATAATTTTATAAAATTAAGCAGACTTTGAGTCCCTACTGAAACTTGATACCTAAATGAAACCTATTATTTTTAAAAATGTATAAAAATTTAAGATGGTTGCAAATAAACCCCTGCCATTCACAAAGAGAGCAATCAAAAATTGTATTCATTATATATTCTAAAGGGATCAATATATGATTAATTTTTCAATAAACACAAATACGCGATTTTGACAGTTTTAAAAATTTGCCCTTGATTTAACATTTTTCGGATTTGCTCATATGTTTTTTGCTTATTAAAGAATGTTTATATTATATATTTTTATATTTTTGACCCCAAAAATTCAAATATGTACAAAGTTTCATTGTGATCGTATATTGAGAAAGCGTGCCACCTTGACGCCAAAGTTTGGACATGACATAATTGACATGGAAAAAATGATGGGTTTTTTGAAATGTTTGAAAAAATTTCCACTTGCACTAGGCGACCAATTGACCGACCGCAAACATGAAGTAAATTGTTCACTGAAGCTCTTTTATTTTGAGCGAAAAATTCTAATTAAATATCGAATGGTAACGTTCAAGCCTTCGTCTTGCTTAAAAAAGTGCTTTTTGATAAAGAACTCTATGAACTCAGTACCAGGCTGAACTGTGGCAGATTTCTGAACGTTATAGCTCAGCATCGTATGTGGATATTCGGTCACAGTGGAAAGAGGATAAGAATTGTAAGGTAGTCTCTCAAAAAGTCTAATATGTAGGTTGGTGAATTTATTATTTTTTTAGACATGTATGGCCTTAACAGGACAGTACTGCCTGGCACACGGTTAGGCTTAAGGTTTCGATTGATTAAATTGTAAGCTGTGCGGAAGAGCATGAATCTATAAAACATCTATGATATCCTTGCACTCCCCTTGCGTACTAATTAGTACTAAATCAGGGCTCGCATTTTTAAAGTTCTGAGTAATACTAGATTTCGTGGTATCTCAATGGTCTTTATAGTCTTATTAACACTTACTTTGGCAAATATATCAGGTGACGAAGTATAAATATGCAATATTAAAATTTTAATAGCAGTTTTTCTTTTGGGTATAAATATTATGAAATATTTACTTTTTGGGCATAAAATTGTTTAAACAAACAGAATATTTAACATTTCGATTACAATCGAGGAAAGCATAATAAAATATCTTTAAAAATTTAAAAAAAAATCTCGAATTTATTTCAACGATTGTTTCTCATTCCATTGTGAATTTTTAAAGTTTTTTCAGTCGGAATCAAAATTGGTAGAGTACTTTGCCAAAGTCAATTATTAAATAGTTACATTTCTCGTTTCCTAGTTTTGTTTTGAATTTTATAATCAAATTTCATTCTTTTGTACGTGAATATGTCAACTTTAGAAAGAAATATCTCGGACATCTCTGGTTTACTAATGTTTTGTCTGATAGTACCTACTATTATAGCCACTGGCATTTTATATATGATTTACACATTTCAACTGAATGTCAGTACACAAAGCTAAGATGATTCGTGATTTGCTTTTTCAATGATCAATGAGGACGATTTCTTGGGTTTTGAATGTAAAATTAAAAATGAAGTCGCACAAAAAAGTTCGCCAATTCAATTAAACTTTGTTGGGCGAACTGAAAATTTTTTTGTCACATATGAGATGGTGTCACTCAAATTATACTGCCACGTTTTTCTTTTCGTTCTTCTAGTTTTGTAGTTAATATGTATTTATTTTTGGTTTGTGGAAAATTTTAACCCATAAAATAAATAAAAAGAAAAATGTACAAAATAAATTTAAAATGAATAAAAGTTGTCCGTTTGTAATACGTTATTTTAAGAAAACTTCAAGTTTTGTAACTTGTTTCCTCTTCCATTTTGAATGTTTTTTTTTATTTATGTATTTGTTAACTAATTTATGACCTCACAATGTAACCAGTTAAAAGAAACAATACCTATTTTAAAAAATAGTCCCCCGCGCAATGATTCAAGCACAGACACAGATCCATAGACATTTACTCACTTAACCCACCACTTCTTAAATGATAAAAAAAAAAAAACAGAACAAAAGCATCTATGTTCTGGGATTGTGAAGCTGTGATAGAACTTGCAGCAACTGTGCGACTAAATAATTTTACAAAGATAAATCTGGAAAATGAATGTTTATAGTTTAGTTTAGTTTGACTATACGACCACGAAAGCACAAGGGAACAACGATGGCATCATCCGCAATTAGTTTTGTTCACTAATTTACAGTTATAGTTATTTCATTCCCTTTTATTGTATAACTCGTTACAAATTTTGGATTTTTGCTTTTGGATTCCTTTAGAATTAAACATACATTTTTGCTTTAGTATCGTTGTCGTTTTCAGTTTCGCTGTTAAATATTTCCAATGAAAATGTCATATTGTATGTACAAATGTTTTACATTTAGCAACCAACTGTTTGTATCTTTTTATTTATTTATATCTACTGAACATACATACATACATAAGTATGTATCGGGTGTGTTATAGATATTGCATTTATATATAAGAACAAAATAAGAAAAAAGGAAATCTAGATCGAATTATATAAATTAAAAAATTTTACTTACTGACAAAGTTTATCCAGTTCTTCTTTCTTGGCAGCACCAATTGAAAATTCTGATGTTAAATGCAACATTTCCAGCGGTTCCGCACATTTAGTGAATTCCTCTTGGCCGCACTCCTCAGCGTTGACAGTTGCCACCAAAACGAGGGCGATTGTAATTGCAACTGCAACAAAACAAAAGTTTTCGACAAATTAAAAAAAGTCATCTCATTTTCTCAACTGAACATAAAAAACAGAAACAAGCAACGAAGGACCTTTACTAAATGAGAAACTACATACATACATACATACGTATGTATGAATGTACATATATAAAATGGCTAGATATAGCGGTATGCAAGAACGTAAGGAAGGATGCACTGGGGAGTGTATATCTTTTAACGATTTCTAAACTATTTGTGAGATTTTGCGAATTTGTAGTAAAATTAATAAGAATTTAATCGATTTTTAAGATAATTTAATTTATACCGGTATAGTTGGCTCAAATTGGATCATAATTTATAAATTTATTCAAGAAAATTTTGGAGAAGGCTTCAAATACAAATGTTATATTCATCAAGATATTTAATGGATGTTGCATTTTTTTAATTTAAATTTTTCACTATTATGAAATTACATTAAGGAAGTTAAATATAACTTGTCTTCTTCTTCTTCTTCTGTTATCCTTGACTCCCAGTGGAGTATATAGGGTCTTAAAAATCCTTTTATATCGGACTCTATTGCGAGATATTAGGCATACATCAATCCATGAAATATAACTTGTAGTGCCAGAATATTCATATTTAAAAATTATAACTTCTAATGTAACATAGACATTAGAGTGCCAATAGCCAGACTTGTTAGAAATGCTAAAAAAATAATCCCTTTTGAATTTGAGGTCAATCGTATGGGGGGAAAGCATGCCAATGGCCCGCCCAAAATTGTAAATAGCTTAATTAATACTTTAGAATACAAAAATTCCAAGTAAGACATGATTTACTATTCTACGGCCTGTAAGTACTAAATAGCTGAGTTTTGTCAAAATATTATCAAATTTACATTATTTTTTAATATTAGAAAATTTTACTTTTTTCTCAGGTCGCACAGTAAACTGCCTAGTGGAAAAAAATCGAAAAATAAACTTTCGATTTTATCAATAAAATACATATGGAATGAAATCTGAGACTCCTGCGATTCCAGAGGTGGTTTTGCACCTATTAAGAACTATACAGTTTTAAAGTCGAACTATTTTGATAATTTTTCATAATTTTTAAGTAACAACAAATGGCTTTAGAAAAATAAATATCAAAAATTCATTTTTCAATAAAAATGCATGCAATTATATTTGTTTTATTCAGAGATGTAGAAGAAAGAATGCAGAAATCCTACAATTTAAATATTTATAAAAACACTGTAAAAAAATTGTGAAATTTTTAGCCAAAAAATTTACTTTTCAAAAAAAAAAAGTCAACTTCGATGGACCCGAAAATATAGGCACATCAAAAAACTACTTTTATGAATTAATAATCTTATTTTCTGTTATATATACTAAAATATAAGAAAAAAATTTTAGGTATTTTCTATGCCAACTTTTGAGATACAATTTGATATTTTTATCGAAATTATCAGTTGATATCTTTAATATTTGAAAATGTATAATAATAGAAGGTAATGCATTCACGGTATGTTAATTGAATACCAATGGTTATAAGTTGAATGCTACAATGTTTAAAATATATTATATGTTATATTCTAATGTTATATTCTGTGGCAACCCTAAATAATAAGAGATTGGTTATATTTTATAAAAAAAACTATCACGCTTTATCATTTTGAATGTGAAATAATAGATTGAAATGAAAAAAAATAATACTTATTACTAAAATGTGGGAATTTTGGGTATTTAATTGTTCCCGCACCAGAAAAATAAAAGGGTTTCTAAAAATGTTAATTCATTTTTGAAAATAGCAGGCCAAGAGAGATATGTGCAAAAACTTTCATTAAGCTACCATTACTCCTACTTTTTTCCAGTTTTACTATGGGGACTGTTCACTGTGGGTCGGCCACAAAAATAATTTTTTGATTTTTTGAAAATTTTGTTTGACAAATATTACAAATTATAAATTAAAGCTTCAGGTTCATAAAAGAACAAATAAGAGAAAATTATATTTCGCCGTACCCACGATTTGAAATCATAGAATTTCACGAAAACGTAATTTTTTGGTCATAATTTGATTATATGCTTATTAAATTGCATCTAAGTTCAATTTGAACAAAATAGTAATGAATATTTTTGCTTAGTCTGTGTAGAATGCATGTGATGTTTTTTTATTATTATAAAAGTTTAATCTTTTTTTCCCGCGGTCAAAGGTCAATTTTATTTTTATAAATATTAAGTATTTTTTTATTAAGCAAATATTTCAAAAAAATATGTTTGAAACCGTTTGAAAGTAAAATTTTCTAATATGAAAAAAAATTATGTTAATTTGATATTAATTTGACAAAAATCAGCTATTTAATATTTACGGGCCATATACTTTGGAATATTGTTATTCTAAAGTATTAATTTAATTTTTTACAATCAAAGTAAGAAATCAGGTATTTTTCAAATTTTGGACGGGTCATGGGCAAGTTTTTCCCCCATCCGATTGAGCTCAAATTTAAAAGGGATTATTTTTTAGCATTTCGAACAAATCTGGCACATAAATAGACATGTGGAGCGATTCAAGTCTTAAAACTATTCAAAAAAAATTAAAACTTTTCAATGTTTGTTAATATAATTTTTAAATCATACACTTGATTCGATTCAATATGAAAAAGGTTCGTGATTCCAAACGTATTTTTCTTATTTATAGAATTAGCAATTTTTATTAAATTACTTAAGTTAATTTTATTAAAAACCTTAAAAGATTAAATATGAACCGATTCCATATTGAAGAGTTAAATTTGTTTTGAAATAACAAATTAAATGAATGACAAAAAACACTTTTAAGCTAGTGATAGAAAAACTGTAATTTTCGCTTGCTTAAAAACATTAGCACAAACTGTTCATTAGGGTGACAGGAAAAATTTTTTTCTTTGATTTCAAATGTTTTTCAACGGAATATTATGACACTAGATCTAAAAGTTTAGTTCATTGGGTCCAAAGTTTAAGAGCCCATTTATATGGTTAAAAATCGGTTATTTTTTATTTTTAAGAAATTTCAACCAAAAATAAACAAATAGTCAAAAACAAAAATCCATGAAGTAGTTTTGGAGGAATTCCATTTTTCCCCTGAAAATTCTTGTCCTTGAAAACTCGCCTATGTACCAAAAATTGTATGTTGTAAATAAAGAAATTTAAAAATTAGACATAATTTGTCATTAAATGACTCGTTAGTATTGAATAGTTCAGTTTTGCTTAAATATAATCGAATTTACTTAGTTTTTTCCATGTTGGAAAATGGTACATTTTCCTCAGGTCGGTTTCAAAAATCATTTTTTAATTTATCGAAAATTTTCTTCAACAAATATTACAAATTTAAAATTTACTTACCAGTGTGTTACAAAAGACAAATGGGAGAATAAAACGCATAAAAAATTAGGTCGGTATCTTTAACAGTTTCGCTGTACCTGCTTTAAATTTAAGAATTTCGATAAAATAAAAATTTTAGGCAAAATTTTAGTAGATGCTCGGTAAATTTTACTTGTATTAAATTTTAACAAAAAAAAAAAATATTTAAAAATTAATATTATTGCTTAGTTTATGGAAAACCTATGCTGAAAGGTTTTTTAATATAGGACGAGATTAACCCTTTCTTCACCGGGGTCAAATGTCAAAATTTGGATTTCTTTAAAATTTTCATAGCGAGATTACGAAATAATAAGTAATAATTAGCGAATTTTAATAAAAAAAATCATGTAAATAAGTGCTTTTTAATAAAAATAAATAAATAAATAAATAAATACGAATATAGATAGTTTTTCTTTTGCTTTTATAATCTACAGATCAAAATCTTTTTGCAGAGAATGTAGATTAACATTTTTCGAATATGTTTGTTTTTAATAAAAAAAACACTTAATCTTGCCAAAAAAAAATGATTTTCTTCGCTAATTATTACTTACTGGCCCAAAAATTTTAATTTTCGCGAAATTCTTCAAATTGAAATCGCAGGTACGGCGAAACGGGTCAAGATATCGACCTAATTTTTTGGGTTTTATTCCCCCATTTGTCTGTTTTAACACACTGGTGATAATAATTGTTGAACAAAATTTTCGAAAAATTTAAAAATTATTTTTGAAACCGACCTGAGAAAAATGTACCATTTTCCAACATGGAAAAAACTAAGTAAATACGATTATATTTAAACAAAACTGAACTATTCAATATTAACGAGTCATTTAATGATAAATTATGTCTAATTTTTAAATTTCTTTATTTACAACATACAATTTTTGGTGCATATCCCTATTAAGGCAAGTTTTCAAGGACATGCATTTTCAGGGGAAAAATGGAATAACTCCAAAACTACTTCATGGACTATTTCAAATAAAGCTGTGTTAGTTTTCTTTAATATTCCATTATTTCTTCTTGTAAAAATTGTTTATTATTGGTTGAAATGTCTCAAAAATAAAAAAGTAACCCATTTTTCATCACACAAATGGGCTCTTTAACTTTGGACCCGATGACCATAGAACGTTGTCTGATATGGCTAAAATTTTCAGAACCAAACTTTTGGACCTTTGTTACAATATTTCGTTCAAAACGTTTTAAAATTCGAAAAAAAAACATTTCCTTTCATACAAAAAATTGTCACCCTACCGTACACACATATTGCTACGCAAAAGATACTTTGCGATATGCTTCAACGGCTTAATTTGGTATACATACAAACAAGTATATACGTATTTCCCAGCCTTTAACATCATAACAACTTTTAAACACCTAATCAATTCAATTACGTTTTAGTATCCTTTAAAACTTTAAATAGAAAAAATTTTAAAAATATTTATATTTATCTGTTAACTATCTTCTATCATGCTCCAAATTTCCAACCCGATATAAATACTATTTATGACTAAACTGTGATTAATCATATGTTTAAAACACTTGTATATGTGTAAAAATTACTGGATTCTTGATATTTTTTTTTTAATTTGCGTGTTATATTACTTTGCACCCAACATTAAGTCCACATAAAATTATAGTTTGAGTAAAATAAAACTACCTACTCAATTTTAGGTAGTTTTATTTTCAAAAAAGCGGCGGTTCACCTCATAACTCAGCTAGCCACTGGTTATTGAGTATTAGGCTATGTAAAACTAATCTAACTAATGCATTTGCCGTTCGGAGCCGGAGTTAAAACGTAGGTCCCTTTCAATGAGTCTAAAAATAGAATCGGATACAGCTCATTGTCTGAGAGAAGTGCTCCTTGTTCTAATTGGAATGTTGACGGGGAATTATATATATATATATATATATATATATATATATTTTTTTTTTTTTAACAAGATATCGAATACTACTTTTGAAGGACACCAAATTATTGTTGATATGGGAATGAGGGATAAATTTGGCCCTGTCCCTATAATTTTGAAAAAGACTGCTCAAAATTATTTCTCATGTAAAAGGGTTTTTAAATATATGTTTAATCATTAATGCATTGTTGGTAGAGTGTCATGAAATAGAAATAAACCAATAGCACTGTTCGATACTCACGAACATTTTGTCGTTAGCAACTATTATGAGCACTTTCATATAAACTCTTATGTTCTATTTTTAATGAAGAAGAATTTTCGTTCCAAAATATTAGTCGGTCGTCCCAATTGTGTTCATAAAAATGCCAATTAACTATATTGGGGAATTATTTTTGAAGAAATACGTTTCACTCTAACTCTCAAATTGAAAATACCTGATGTTTTACTTTGATTGTCAATAACTTTATTAATAATTTTATAATAACACATGATTTAAAATTCTTTGTAAGTACTTAATAGCAGAGTTTTGTCAAAATATTACCATATTAAAAAATTATACCGCTATAAAATCACTTTTCGAAGTGACCTAAAAAAACCATAGGTATTTTCGTTTTCCATGGACTCTAACAAAACAGAATTGGTACATCAGAACCCCTGAATAATTTTGGTGTATCACAGTGTAGTCAAGTATTATAAAGATTTATCAATTTTAAATTGTTTTGTAGTAGAATTAGAAATAGTGGTTTTAGCACTGGTAGAAAAAGTGCTAAACTCACCACTGTTTGGCGCTGACTATTGAACACACAGGGTAACTAAAAAGCTGACAAAGGTTTCAATGCAAAAGTAAAAAATAAGAAATTTCAACGCGCAATCAGCTCAACAAAGTTGAAAATGTGCACCATGGGTAATAAAAATTTTGTAACTTAAATTGGCATAACAAACTAAAAAAAGAAACAAAAACAACAAAGACAAAAATAAAGATAAAAATCCACCGGCGATGTTGTTGGTAAAGATGCATTCATTCATTCACATGCAACTTCTGGTTTAACAGACATAAGTATCAGTTACATCTTAAAACTCATAGATTTGTTTTGGTGTCGCTTGGTGAGTGTTGAGTGGGTTTGGGAATGTGTGTGACGAAAAATGTTGTTCAATGTTTGGGAGTTTGTTTCACAAAAGCGGATAAATAAATATATATTGCTCTTTTTATTGCACTTTCTTGGCCAACAGCAATGATAAATGGGCTGAAGTAAAATTGCAAATAGTTTATTCTAAATTTTCACTATCGAATACAATGACATTTCTGCCAGATGTGTCAGATAGTCTAAATGTCCATGTACACAATACTTTCGCATGCTTGCATCTACTACATACATACATATACATATGTGTTACTTAGATATATAAGTATATACATATCCATACACACGTATATATAAATATTTATGCTCTTATGAGCTATTTATAGTTTTGTTCACATAGAAAATTCTTACTAAAAAATATCTTATAAACAGCTTCTTTATTTATTAAATAGAAAAACTTTATCATATTAAATATATGAGTTTATTGCAAGTACATTTTTGTTTTTATACATTAGGGTAACCCTTATTTTCTAAAAGTCAAAAATACATACACATATGAAAACACAGGAGTACAGATCATTATTTAATAATACTGAAGGTTGTTCCATTCTCTCTTTTTGTCGCCATGATGATTTTCTGACGTTTGTTAGGATAGTGAAAGTCTGTGCTACCATACCATGTTCAATAAATAATCAGACAATTTGTTTCAACTATATTTCTTTAATATGAATGTCTTCATTATATGATTAACTTTAAAATTACACATTTTTTATAATTAATCCCAATGTATTACATACCCTTTTCTATTTTGTGGCAACGTTTTTCTTTCAATGGTTTTCAAATATTAAACTTCAAAAACCAAATATACTTCAAAATAATTTTGAAGAGAGAGAATCAAACTTCCTTGTTATTATTATTTCATGGTACAGATATTTATCTAAGCATTAAACACATTTTAACATTTGTTAAGAAATCGGTTCACAAACGACCTAAGTGGTGTAAATTTCCCTATAAATCTACATTAATTATAGTCTCTATTTTAATATTTACGTAAATAAACAAATATTACAACGTTTTCGATATAAAGAAAACTTGGGAGCCAAACTCACACAATAAGAGGCGCGTTTGTTCAATAATTTTATTATTTATGTACCTATACTGTACTTTAAAACGTCATATTTTTATCGTGAGTTTTAGTGCGCTATTGGTCGAAACATTGTTATTTATGGACATTGTATGTATATTAGAGTGGTTTGAAAAAAAAGTTGAGTACCCCTAGGATTAAGGATAATGAAAAATAATTCTATTTTTTTTTTAATTTTTTACCACGCTTACAAATACCGCTCCTTTTGTAGATAACTGTGTTAACTACTGCTGTAGTTAACTGTTAACTGTGTCGCCATCTTTAGTCCCATCATAACATTTGTTATAATTGACGTGGTAGTAAAAAATTATCAAAATGTAGCCCTTACAAAACCGCGAAAACCGATGTATAAAATGTTATGATCGGACTTAAAATGGCTACACAGTGAACAAAATACTAAAAGGGCGGTATTTGTAGGCTTGGTAAAAAATAAAATTTGTGTTTTAGAATTGTTTTAACATTATCTTTATTCCTAGGGGGTGACTGACACAGCTTTTTTTGTATGGAAGTCGAACCGCTCTATTATACATTGTACAAGCATACAGTTTTTATAAAAAATGCTTGATAAGATATGGTACTTTACAGAGAAAGACATAAAGTAATTGATAATATTTATGAGTACTCTATAATAATACTAATTTTTCATTGAACGTGTGTACTGTCTTTCAAACCAAATAGTCGGGTCTTGCAAGTTATATTACATAAGAGATGACACCACTATTTCTACTGATTTGTAAACTACTGGGCATCAAATTTTTATTGTTATATGTATTAAAACCAAATAAAACTTTCAATATAGCAATAAACAACAAACAAACAGAGTGGTCATATAGTTTTTTCGTTAATCTTTTAATTTTTTGAACGGAATGTAGTTTACTACAATAACATTACCCAATAACATTACAATTTTTTTATAATTCTGAGAAACTAATTTTTTTACAAAAGTCAATTCCGTCAGCTGGTCTAATATGCCAGCTGGGATCACGATTTTTAAACATTTTTGTACATATATATATATGTATATGATGTAACCATTTTTTCGAGTAAATCAACTTACCTTTTTTTTTGATAAGTACATATAAGTACATATAAAAATAGGAAATTTTTGAAAAATTTTCTATAAAAATAGGAAATTTTTGAAAATTTTCCTATAAAGATAGGAAATTTTTGAAAAATTTTCTATAAAGATAGGAAATTTTTGAAAAATTTCCTATAAAGATAGGAAATTTTTGAAAAATTTCCTATAAAGATAGGAAATTTTTGAAAAATTTCCTATAAAGATAGGAAATTTTTGAAAAATTTCCTATAAAGATAGGAAATTTTTGAAAAATTTCCTATAAAGATAGAAAATTTTTGAAAAATTTCCTATAAAGATAGGAAATTTTTGAAAAATTTCCTATAAAGATAGGAAATTTTTGAAAAATTTCCTATAAAGATAGGAAATTTTTGAAAAATTTCCTATAAAGATAGGAAATTTTTGAAAAATTTCCTATAAAGATAGGAAATTTTTGAAAAATTTCCTATAAAGATAGGAAATTTTTGAAAAATTTCCTATAAAGATAGGAAATTTTTGAAAAATTTCCTATAAAGATAGGAAATTTTTGAAAAATTTCCTATAAAGATAGGAAATTTTTGAAAAATTTCCTATAAAGATAGGAAATTTTTGAAAAATTTCCTATAAAGATAGGAAATTTTTGAAAAATTTCCTATAAAGATAGGAAATTTTTGAAAAATTTCCTATAAAGATAGGAAATTTTTGAAAATTTTCCTATAAAGATAGGAAATTTTTGAAAAATTTCCTATAAAGATAGGAAATTTTTGAAAAATTTCCTATAAAGATAGGAAATTTTTGAAAAATTTCCTATAAAGATAGGAAATTTTTGAAAAATTTCCTATAAAGATAGGAAATTTTTGAAAAATTTCCTATAAAGATAGGAAATTTTTGAAAAATTTCCTATAAAGATAGGAAATTTTTGAAAAATTTCCTATAAAGATAGGAAATTTTTGAAAAATTTCCTATAAAGATAGGAAATTTTTGAAAAATTTCCTATAAAGATAGGAAATTTTTGAAAAATTTCCTATAAAGATAGGAAATTTTTGAAAAATTTCCTATAAAGATAGGAAATTTTTGAAAAATTTCCTATAAAGATAGGAAATTTTTGAAAAATTTCCTATAAAGATAGGAAATTTTTGAAAAATTTCCTATAAAGATAGGAAATTTTTGAAAAATTTCCTATAAAGATAGGAAATTTTTGAAAAATTTCCTATAAAGATAGGAGATTTTTGAAAATATTCCTATAAAGATAGGAGATTTTTGAAAAAATTCCTATAAAGGTAGGAAATTTTTGAAAAATTTCCTATAAAGATAGGAAATTTTTGAAAAATTTTTGAAAAATTTTCTATTAAAATATGAAATTTTTTAAAATTTTTCTATTAAAATAGGAAATTTTTGAAAATTTTCCTTTAAAAATAGAAAATTTTTGAAAAATTTCCTATAAAAATTTGTGTGTATTCAACAATTTTTATACCCTTCACCAATAGGTGAAAGGAGTACTTCTTTCGCGAAGTAAGCTATTGAATCTCATGAAAATTGGTCAATAAACACCTAAGATATGGTTAAAATATTAAAATCGATGTATTGCAAATTGCCAAATTCAAAATTTTTGAGATAACTTTATTTGATTTTTCTGTAATTGTTTAGGTGTTTATGGACTGATTTTAATCAAATTTAGCTTTACTACTAGTCTGTAAGGATAATATTGTATCCATAGATGAAATAAATAAATAAATAATAGTGTGCACATCCTGAAATCTGATATGTAATTCATGTCGGTGTATTTTCTAGGAGTTTTACAAAACTCTAGGAGTTTTACAAAACTGAGATATTTTATACTCATATATCTTAAATAAATGGTCTGACTTTTGGGCATTGTAAATAAAATATATTGATGTATAATGGGCCTGTAAAATTACATATCAGATTTTAGGAAACCGGTCCACAAACACCTGGAATATTCCAAAACACTAAAACCGATGTATCACAAATTTCCGAATTTTTAATTTATTTTTTACTTTTTTAACTGTGTTGGTTTTTTCCTAAAATCGGATTTATAATTCATCTAGATTATGGTGCGTAGGGAAATTTCATAAAATGAGGCAATTTTCAGAACATTAAGTCTGGTGTTTTGACGAGTTCAAAAATCAAAAATTATATATAATTTCATGTCAGTACTCCCTCCAGATGCTCTACAAACAGATTTCAGATGAACAACTGCATATGACATGAATTTGTGGTCTGACATTCGGAAACTTTGAAACCATTATATGTATGATATTAAAGTATTATATATCAAATTGTAGGTAATCTCGCAGAACTTGCATTAAATACCCCTCAGTACAGTTCTGATATAACTCATTACAATAGAGATACGACAAGAGACCAGAATCAAGATACCATTTCTTAATAATAAACAATAGAACTTTTGTGACTTCATTTGTATAAAACTGTTGTATTGTAGTGTTGTATATCGAAATGGGGTTGTCCTTTTAGGATTTACACAGAAAATAATTTAGTCAAATTGACAGCCTTAGGTAAGTCTATTTTGCACATATATCAAAAACTTATAGTTGCTTTAGCAAAATATTCGTATAATATATTAAATTACGAGCCTACTCTAAAATAGTTCGATAAAAAACACCTTCCAAATATTGTTCGTGAAGACCCCATCTAAATCCACTTACTAATATTGTGCATATAGCACATTAAAAATGGATATCTGAAATATACATCTTTAACTAGAACTTGTTTACATCTTATAGCCTTGATACCTAGGCTATATAATACTTCCCAAATATTATCGCTTAAGTATTCATCTTAATTAGTCCAATAACTTATATATTACACAAATTCAAGTACTTTTCCGATATATATATAATACGTTAGTAAAATTAAATTTTTCTAATATAGGTCTGATAACAATTTAAAAATCTCACTAATTCCATATGTCCTAAGATTTTAAGTCTTCTATAGATTGACAGACCAATCACTCCCAAATATTGTTGCCAAAAGTTTGACCCAAATCGGTCCGTTAACTTTAGAGTTTTAGATAACTAACAACTTCTTTTATATCCATAATTAATGAATTTTAACAACATAAAGATGAAATATGTACTAAATATTATTGAAAAGGGACTCAAAGGCTTACTAAGTTAAGATAAAATTGCATATTTATGAACTTTTTACAAACGCGACAGTTTTCTGATTTTTAGTTTTCTTTTAATCAGAAAATATGTATATGGAATATATGTTTGTATGTATAGAAATTTAAGCCGCAGCATAAACCACGGTAATTCACTTAAATTAGTCTTCAGAAACGTATATATTTTACCATAAACTCTTTCGATTATGTGCATTACTTTTAAACACCATCGGTGAAGGGTATCTAAGATTCGGCATAGCAGAATTTAACACTCTTACTTGTTTTTATTTACCTTAACAAAATGTCATAAAAAATATCTAAAGAAAACAACAAATATGTTTAGTAGAAACAAAGAAAATTTATTTAAAACAACACATTTACTTAATAAAAAATAAATCCATTAAATTGAATAAAACGTTTGTTAGCTGTATAATAACCTACTTTTCTTTAATACTACATGCTATTTTACAATATTTACGAAGTAATAAAAAATTAAATTATAATAAATAAATTGTCGAGTTTTCAATAATTTTAAAAACCTTTTTTAGGATTTTCACTATATTTCAGATGATTATGAACCGATTTTGAACTTCATTTTCTAGTCATAAAAAAAAGTTATGACTTGATATTGACGTGGAAGTAAAAAATTATCTTAAAGAGAAATGTAGCCCTTACAGAGCCGTGTACACCGATATACAAAGTTTTATGATCAGATTAAAATTCCAGTATTTTTAGGCTTGGCAAAAAATAAAGATTCAAATTCAGCAAATTCAAAAATAAAGATTCAAATTCAGCAAATTCAATGATAACTTAATTGTTATATTATATAAATAAATGTACATAAACAAAAACTTTTTTAAAATATTTATTTATTGATTTAAGGTGTTTTTGTGAATTTCATCGTATTAAATTGCCTTTATTATTATAAACAAAATTTCAACAAAACTTTTTGTATATATAAGCAATATTTTTTTTTCTAAATTTCATAAAAATATACTGGAATTTGTAGCCAAAAGTTCCGTTCCTAGATGAGAGTGCTATGGAAGTTACACAAAATAAGGTCCATATTTTGACCAACATCAATATCATTGGTCCCATTGCCAAAAAAAAAATTGTCTGTGAAAAATTTGAAAAAATATCTTAAAAAAATGCTATTTCTACTTTGATAATAAGTACATGAGCATCCATTCATCCTGTAAGCTGTCCGAACCAATATTTCTATTCGTTACATACATCAGCACAAACATGTTGTACCCCTTCCACCTGAGGTTTGGGCACACAATTTAAATGCATTCCGACATACAACGATATTACATTAAATATATGTTATAGGGTTAACTAACTTTTGATTTCTAAAAAATCCGGTTTTTGGTTTATCCATAACCAATGATAAATGTACATTGCACACAAAACACTCTTAGAATTTTTAGTACAATTCATTCTACACTTTTACAACACAATATCGAAGAGCAAATGAACATCAACAGTGTTATGCAAAACCAAAAGTAAGCAACTGTTTAGAAACTGTTATCAAATAGCTGCCAATTGGAATATAGATTTGGCTTAGCAGCTTCTTGCCATAATGTTTATTCATAACCAATTTTAACTGTCTGCCATCTTAAAAAAAATCAACTCTGAAAATGAGTGATGCCACTGCTAAAACTTTTGCTTAAATCACCCCCGATTTTGACGTTTAAGCATAAGTTTATTTGCCTACTATTTAAAAAAATAAAAAGAAATTAAACAATTTTATTTTTTAAAATGGCAGAAGCTACATTAAAATAAATAAAAATAGTAAAGTCAACTAAAAGATCAGTAAATTAATAACAAGATGAAAAGGTAAGTTACATACTACGTTATTCATTCTTCTTTTTTACCTTTGTTTACAAAAAATTGACACTAATCAGCTGTTCATAGAAGATGGTTAGTATTTAGCAACCGGCTAACAAGTGTTTAGCAGTTCGTTATTTAAAGAGCTTCCAAAAATAAAAATAAACCGATATGCATATGTATATCAAACTTAAACTGTTATCATTAGTATTAGTTATTATTATATACATGGTATTAAATAGTTCTTAGTTTAAAAAGGTAAAACATTTCCAAATAAGGTATACGATATTCGAAAAATTGTTAACCAGAAAAGAAACCGGGTTTAACCTGTCTAACAAAACAGTCCTATCACGCTAATATATACATATCTATCGACATATGTGCCACAAAATTTATTATATGTAATATTTTGCAACAATAGCTACAAGTTGTATTGAAGTACTTAACCAAAAAACATTAAACATTCAATTTGTGTGTGCTGCCGTCACATTTGTGCAACAAATGTGCACAATAACAATTTAATATGTGTCGAACAACATGAACATTCAAATAGTAGATTAAAATAATAACAACAATATTAACAATGAAACAGCAATAATTGCGGCATCTAATACAGAAAGACTTTTGGTGACATTTATCTCGATACGCATTAAATGCGTGTAATCGTTGCACCACAACATGGCAACCAAAACAACTAACGCTAATTGTTATATACATACATACATACATACAAACGTACTCAAATTAGAGCGGCTCGATAAAAAAGTTTCCCAAGTCACTCCATAAATATTATGTATGTTTTGTAAACTTTTTTTTTACAGAATTCACAACATTCCCAGAGCAAGTGGAGCCACTTAGTACTATTTTCGGTTCTTATAATGTTTTCTTATTTAGTCAGGGGAATATGCTGGGAAAAAGTTACGATGTTATACTTAAATATTGATCAAACTTAATTTTTTAGGTGTCTACCTATCATCGAGGAAGCTACTTTGAAGTTACCTTTGGAAGATAGTCGAACATACATACCAATTTATAAATACATACATATGTATCTTAAAAAAAATGTTAAATATTTACATATATCGACGACAATCGTGTCGATATTTATTTTTATAAGCAACTCTAAGCAAAATCTCGTATCAAACAAGATTGTTAACAATACTACCAGCATCCGCATACCTTTCTAAATTATACTATATTTTCTTGCCTTCTTAATGTGATTTTGTGCATAAGTTACTAAATGCACTATAAGAAATAAAGAAAAGATAAAGATAGATAAAGAAATAAGGAATTTTTTGTATGTAAGAAAATTTTTGTCCGAATTTTATGGCTTTTTCAAAGGAATATTATGACACTAGATCTAAAAGTTTAGTTCTGAAAATTTGAATGCATATTATTTCTGAGTCTATAAAAAATCTATACAGAAACATGTTTGTGATATTGGAAAAGTTTAACACTTTCCTTCCCGGGGACGAAAGTGAAAATTTAGATGTTTTAAATTTGTATGACAAAATCACGGAATTTTATAAATTTTGTAGCAAATTTTGACAAAAATGTGAAAAGGTAATTACTTTTTACTAGAACTAAGATTTTTATATCAAAAATCCATTAAATTGTAACAAAACTGAACTATTTAATACTAAGAAGCGATTAAATGATAAATCATGTCTAACTTTGGAATTTCTTCATTTACAAAAAAAAAAAAAAAAAATAAAAAAAATGTTAGTGCATATCCTTAAGCGCGTTTTCAGGGACATGCATTTTCGGGGAAAAAATGAAATAACTCCAAAACTACGGAAGAAACAAAAATACGAAAGAAAAGTACACAATAAGGCAAGAAAGTTGTTTCCAGATTGATTGATTAAAAATAATAGATGTTAATTGAAAAAAAAAAATTATCCGAGTTCTATGCTTATTGATAAAATTTAGATTAAATAATGTTACGTATCGTGAAATCGTGAGACGCGTGTAAGGAGTTCTCAATAAGGTACTGGAACTTGTCAAAAGTAATCCTAATAAACAAAAAAAGGTGATCCATTTACCATTACAGAGTCCAATAATAAATAACATCTGTGTAGCCCATGTCATTACTTCGTGCATTATCAAAAAAAAGAGGGACTACTCCATAGAATTTTTTTGGTTAAACTGCCATCGCCTTACAAATTCACTTTCCCAGCAAAACTTTTCATTACCAAATAATGAGTTAAACAGCTAAACTATTGAATATGAACTACTTACTCATTCACTGTTTAAGTCATTACATTAACATGGGGGTGTCATTGGAGGCAAGTACTTAACAATTGCAGAAAAGTAATGACTTGGGTAAGCAATTGGAAAACAACAACAAAAACTTTTTTGTTGTTGTTTTATTTAAAAAATATATATTTTTAAACGAAATACAAATTTTTTTTATGACCCCATGGGGGCTCGAACCCAGACCCCTACGACCGTACCGGAACAACTCGGAATTCTTAGGATTTCGACCAAGGACTGCCACTTCTACGATATTACCAATAATATCGCAGTTACAACAACAATTTGGTAATGTCAAAGTCCGAGCATAATTTAGAATTTTTATAGGCCTAGTTTTGAAAAATTTTCTCTACTTAGTCTTTCTATCGAAGTTTCGGACGTCCTTTTCTAACATTAGGTTATGGAACATTTTTATTCTAATTTTATCCTCTTCATAGTAATTGTTTTTTCCAAGAGAGGGTTACTAGCCCGTCGTGATAACTCGCTTTTATCGATCTTATAGAACAACTCTCGGTACATGTTAGCTCACACATTAAGGGGCATTAAACTAGTTCCCAGGGTGATACCACGACGAGGTCACTATCCACAGTTGAGATGAAGGATGACCCAGATAAGTTTGGCTTACCAAGTTAAGACCAATCAGAACCGTGTTTGGTATCCAACATTCCCTACATAATCAAAATTGACTCATGGTGGTATTTTTTCATTACCGTGAGTTAGTTTTCCAAATTTTTTATTACAGAAGGTAATATTTAAGTTCTTAAAATTCAAAAATCATTTAAAAAGACTCTTTTAATAAAAAAAAAATTTTGGATTTGGTGGGATTTGAACCGGGGCCATTCTGTTTAAATTGCCATCTTAATTACAAATAAGTACTTCTGTAATAACTTATTAGTTATTCGGAGAGTATGTTGTAGTCATTACAAGGTAACCCGTTACCAGAGTACTTGCCATTACCAAAGTTTTGCTGGGTACATATCACAGAACTCAATTTTGTTCGGAAGTTAATTGAATTTTGCTTCTATTAAATAGAAATAAATTTGTATGTATTTTTTTAATATTTGATAAAATAAATTTAGTTACTGATTTCAATTGATAAAACGTGTTTTGTAATGTTTTAAATTTTTTTTCTTAATTTAAAATAAATTTTTTTTTCTTATTTTGTAGAACCTTAAACCATATCGATCGGAATTCAACTACGGAATGGTTTCAATTCCGAACGGATTTGTGATATGCCTGATAACTAAATTACTCAACGTTGCGTTAAATATTAAATTTGTTATTAATAATATTTTTGACATTGTAGATGTACAAACTTTTTATGCGTATCGTACTGATTCCTTTGTATTATATTAAATCACTGCAAAAATCGTATTAATCCACTGTAAAAATCTATTATAATTTTTGCACTATTTCGCCGAATAAAATATTCAGTTGACTACTCTTCTTGATATAAAAATATATAGTAATGGAAATTTTTAAATTTTGATTTTACTTCCTTTAGAGGAACATGTGCGATATATTTACATATAATCAAGAATTAATTTAAAGCGAAAAGATTTTTACTTAACATATCAAAAAATATAAGAAAGAGCCCTAACTTCTGCCAAATCAGACTACTAAGATATATGTATGTTTACTATATTTACAATGTTTACTATATATACAATATTTGGAAATAATCATAAAAAAAGCCTACCACTGCAAAAGTATAAATATATTTTTGTCTATGAAATACGGTAAAAAAAATTAGAATATAGAAAAAGCCATTTTGGGTCCATCACACGAATGAAAATTACTAACATTTTAGGAAGCAACAAAACTAGAACAAAACAAAACCAGAATTCAAGGGGATAACAAAGTATATTTTTCGCTTTCACATAAAAAGATTAATGTAGATAAATTGCTTCTTTAAAATTTTTTCGTGATGCAACTTTTATTTATATATTATTTAAATAAATTTGCGGTAAAGTTCATTCATTAGCAAAGCAATTTTTAATATTATTTTGTTATTTAGTCAACGCAAACAAAATTGTTTTTTAGGTCCTTCAAAAATCGAATTTTATTCATTTCTTGTAGACCGATTTGTCTGATTTTGCTTTTGAATGTATTTATGTATATTTAAAGTCCTTATTTTCATACCCATGTATATAAAAGTACAGATACATAAACATGTACAATATATTAGAGCGGTTCGATATACAAATGAAAATGTTTTTTTCTAAAGAACTTAATAAAGGTGTTCATGATGTAGAGTTCTTAGTACAAGAGTAAAAGAGTCTAAAGAGCATCACGACATTGTGAACACACATTTCCAGTAATTTGAATGTAAAGAATTTGATGCAAAGAATTTGATGAAACGGTAGATTTTATTTATTGGCTATCCATTTCCTTTTTTTATATGCTTTCTTGATGGCATTTTGTCATCTTTCATCCCAATAGTCTGTTTATTTTATTTTTCCAATTCAATTGTAAAAGTTTTCTTTGTAGATTTTAGCTCACAAATAAAAACACTAATAATTTTTCAGTACCAGAATTTTTAAGTCGGTCAAGCATTCATCACTAGGATCAAATATGGTCGAATCCAAAAAAACCCTAAACCAAGAAAAAATTTTAAAACTGTCAAAAAAAGTAAGTAAGTAAGTAAATCCCATCAAAACTAATTGGAGTAATATAAATAACGTCAAGTAAAAATAGGCTCTCAGTGTATAGCGTCCGTCAAATAAATAAAGCTTTTTTAATTTGACTAGTGCAATTTTTCTCTTTTCCGAATTGAACTTGGTTCGTAAAGAGAACTTTTAGCATGCTTAACATTAGGCTAAAAATATATAGATGTTGATATATCATTTTACAAAATAATATGTAAAGGAAAGTGTGTAGCGTGCGTCACATTATATATTTTTTACAAAATAATATTTATTAAATACAAAATTTACTAAAACATGTCTGTCTTATTCAGAAAGCATTAACTTTGTTTATATCCACAGATAAAATTTAAGATATTAGGTGTTAAAAAAATATACAGTGGGGCAAATTTGATGATTTTGAAATTTTATTTTTTTTTTTTTATTTTTGGAGTACTCTAACAGCTAGCCGCAGCATTATTGGGATGAAAAATAAGATGTAAAAAGTGTAAAACTTTTAAAAAATATATGTATTTAGTCGTTTTGTGAAATATTAAATTGTGCCCAAAAATCGCATTTTAACCGCGAACATGAAAAGAAAGAAGATGAAATTCGCGGACAAAAAAAAAACATTATTTTCACTGATTAACGAGTCCTTAAAAAAAGTATGAAATATCAATTTTTTTCTAATAAAAAACATTCAAGTAAAAACTGTATCGTCCCTCACGTAGCGTCCGCAACAGTTCATATATAAATTTTTGGTGAAACTGGAAACTTAAAAATATTTTATAAAAACGGTTTTGTATTCCTCTGATTTTCCCTTATCTTCAATGTATTTACAATTTTTTTTATTACTGATAAAATTTACAGAAACACGTGTTGAAAAAAAGTCACAAGCCATTTTTTGTAGCATCCGTCACAGCACTATAAAAGTGAATATCTTTTTTCTTCAAAAGAAGTATGTAAATTAACAAACGCCATTCAATCGATGGGCTAAAATTGCCTGAAATCTGTGCAAAGCCATCTAGTGTAGAACGACAATGGGATACATTTAAGTACAACAAAATTCGTACAAATGCATCGTCCGTCACACAGGATTTGCCCATATGTATGAGAATTGCATGTAATTAATTTTTTTATTAACGCAACAATATCTCGAGACTTTAGTATATTAAAGAGATTTTATATGGGAGCTAGAGTCTAAACTATTCCAACAGATTTTTACGAAAGTTCGATTATATACTCACATATGTTACACTTTATATTACGTATTATAAGAAAACTTAATATTTAATCGGCAGTTAACCTCACCGATGTAGGGTTTTACATTGTTGAGTTTTTAATAGGTCTATTCGTTTACTTTCCAGTAAAAGTCCAGTAAGCTGAGTATTTACTGAGTAAATGAACGAATTTACTCTCACCAATTCATTTGTACAAGAAAAGTAAACGAACAGAAAATTTGTAAAAATCCAGTAAGAAAATTAAGACAATAAGAAAAAAACAATACAATAAGCAATAAATAAATAAAAAATGACCTAAACTTTTAATTTTTAATTAGTTATATACTTTTTAACTTTAATTTGGTTAATTTTATTTCTTTTATTTAAAATTGTTAACTAAATAAAAATTCCGGCCTGTTTTTCTTTTGTTTACGTTTTTTATTCATGTTGTTGTTGTTACTGAACTTTTACAAGCAAAAATTTTCCCCGTAACATTTTACAAACACTCAGCAAATAAACTGTCACTTTTTCTCAAAAATTCTCTCTGTTTACATTTCCCCTCTTACTGAGTTTTGGGTAAACGAACGACTTTCCGTAATATTTTGTAATAATTTGTACAAATTTTAACGTAAACGAACGAACATAATATCAAGAGCACACACAATCTGTCAATCTGGTTTAAACAAAGCCAAAATTGGTAAAATAAGAGCCCCCTAATGTACAATACATTTGACTATTGTTTATTACTTTAGCAAATAAATACAAAGCCACTCATTTATTTTATATGTACAATTTGGTTGTACAACAATACAACAAGTCTAAACAAAAAAAAAAACAAAAAAAAAAAACTAAAATTAGTGAATGAATGTACACAATTGATTTACAATTTATTGCGCGGAATATGAATACCTCTTCATTTTCCCCCAATTTAAGAAGAGGCAGGCAGGCATCTATACACATTATTGTTTTTTTATTTATTAACTATATACATACATACATATGTAAGTTCTCCCATGTACATATGTATTTTTATATTGTTTTAAAGTCTGAATAAATTTTTTGAAAACAATAAAATTTTCATATTCACACAACTGCGATCAATGCAATCAATGTAAAATCAACAACAAATATTTGTTATCATTTATAAATAGATAAAAGGGGGCAAATATTGTTTATAAATCAGCCAAGGGCGAACAATTCATTTCCTATAACTAGTTACAGGCAAATAAATTCTGCATACACACATACACGACACACTGCAATTGAAAAGAGCATAAAAATACTTTTACGCTAAATATTTTCTATAAACTCTCCCCAACAAATTCAATCATTCGTTGGGAAACACACTGGATGAAGCTGCTACCAATACAATTGCAAAATCTGCATATGAGTTAGTGACCCCCTACACAGAAAAAATGATTCAGAAATTGATTAAGAATCAACCGATAAACTTAAAGATCGCTCTTAAACCGATTAGCCAATTCACAGTCTCTGCTATTGTGTGCTATTGTCCTATTGTCATAAATATTTATGACTGTCATAAAAATTTTGTTGGTATTTCCCATTAAAAAATATTATATGACAATATCACTTTGAAACCTATGTTTACTCACCGTGCTATTTAATCCAGTGATGCCACGCTCATATTTCAGCGTTTTTTGTTTGAAAAAATTGGCATGATTGATCTTATCAAATTTTTTCTGTTGACAGATAATTTCGCACCAAAATTAAAACAAAAACAATTACGAATTTTTTTTTAACAAAAAAATCTAAATCAAATACATAATATAAATTTGGAAATGGAATCTGACAATGTGGTAAGTTCTTGTTGTTTTTCTTTTTCTGTGTAGTAGTATGACGTCTATCAAAATATACAATGGTTAATATACGACAGGTGTTCACAGTAGTGCTATTTGACCCTAAATAGCACTTTAAGATTTAGCACTTTAGTAGACATAGTGAATTGGCTAAATATTTCTATACGTTACATACGTCAACACAAATATATTTTGTTCTTCCAACCTATAATGGTGTATAATATATATATATATATGAAAATAAATTGGGTTTCTTTTATCATAAATTTATATTTTGTTGTATTTTAAAATACACTACTTAAGAATTATTTCTCACTTGTCCCGAACAATTTTATGAATCACTTAGAGTCCTCATATACATAACTTTAAAAAATCGTTAAAAGAACTTTATGTCTATGAAAACAATTAAAATGGACAACACAAATACAAGTCGGTGTGAGATTATTTTAATGGAGAATAAGATTTGGGTGTTTTTTTTAGCTAATTGGACTAAGTCAGTTTCGTCACTTTTTATTTAGAGCTCTATATCTAAGTACTTACTCTATAGATCAGACATTTCAGTAAAGCAGGGCCATAATGCTTTTCACAAAATTTTTTTTTATCTTTTCTTTGTAACTTTAAATTAAGGTTGTTTAACAATCAAACAAATTCCGAAATAAGAGACCAGGTTTGTTTTTTAATAAAATGTTGTTTTTTATTCAAAAACTTAATCTAGTATAAAGAGTGCTCTAAATAAAATTTGTAGTTGGATTTTCTTAAATAAAAATCAAACCTTTTAATATAAAAACTCTACAAAATACGCAAATATAATGACATATTATACAAAATCATTTAGCATTAAAATGTTTACTTAGTACTCGGGTTTTGCAAAATTATCGACTTTTTTCGGAAACCCTCCCATTAAAGATTTTACAGTTGCTTCTGATACCTTTTTGGAGCATGTGTTCCACCTGCGCTTAAAATCGGACATGTTCTTGGAAATCTTTCCTGTGTTCTTCAATTCCTTTTTTACCAGAGCCCAATACCTTTCCACAGGCCGAAGTTCTGGACATTTAGGTGGATTTGACTCTCGTGGTACAAAAATGGCATTATTCTTTGAGTACCACTCAAGTGCCTTTTTTCCATAATGGCATGATGCCAAATCGGGCCAAAAAAATGTAGTCACTCTGTGCTCTCTTAAAAAGGGTAACAAGCGTTTTTGTAGGCACTCCTTTATATAAATTTTTGTGTGTTTATTGTGCCAGATGCCACAAATACTTTACTTCTTTTGCCACAACTGCAAATAGCTTGCCACACGAGAAACTTCTTAAGGAATTTTGTTTGTTTTTTTGTGCGAAACTCTTGCCGAACATTGCCCCGTTTATCAGCAATATAAAAATCTTGACCAGGAAGTTGAGAAAAGTCTGCCAGTACGTATATTTCATCATCCATCATACAACAGGTGTATTTTTTTATAAAATCAGACTTCAATTTTTTCGCTCGTTTTTTTGCTTCTAAGTTCTTTATAGCATTGCGATCTGGAACCTTTTGGACTTTGTATGTCTTCAGTCCAGCATAAGCTTTGACTCTATGTGCAAAATTCGTAGAACATTTCACCGTACAAGCTGCTTTTCTTAAAGAAGTGTTAAGCGCTCTTCGAAAGAGTCGCTCGACTTCTTTTGCCTTACCAATATCTGTAGGACCTTTTTTCCTCCCTGATCCAGGTTTTCTTTGAATGCTCAGGTTTTCCTTATACCGTCTGATGGCATTAGAAACCGTTCGAGGGTCAACTTTCAAATTTTTAGCTATTTTTTTAAAAGTCCATGACGAATTTTTTTAAAAAGTTTTAATTATATTTTCACGAACTTTTTTTTCGCAGTCCATTTTGATTGAAATAACTATTGAAAATTAATAATTTCTAAAATAATAGTATCTGACATATCTATAGAAACTAACTTGATCAAAAAATAAATTATTTCTTGCACTATGGATAAATTTTGTCTAAAATAGTAAATGCATATTTTTTTTAGAACACTCTTTATTTTAAGATTTACATACTAAGTGGTAAAATTCTCGAATTTTTAATCATTTCCAAACAATATGATTTGTCGAGGTCATCAAAATAAACAATTTTTTGTGAGATAATTTCATAGTTCGCGTCAAATCTTTTTCAAAAAGGGAGCAATTCGAAGCTCAACTTATATATTTTTGGCATGGAAACTACACGTGCGTGGACTGTGTCATTTTTTTTTAGATTTTTCAACATAAAATCACTTTTTCCATTTGCTTCTCATAACATAACGAAGTCAAACACAAACTAAATGAAACAGCTTAATCAAATTTGATTGATACTGCCCTCGTATAAGCAAAATAAAAAACTAAATTACTGTCGGTGAACTTTTTTTTCATGAATTTCTTAACAAAATTTATAACTTCAATAACAGTTTTAAGGACAGATTTGAATTTGCAAAGTCTTTGCAATTAGTGATTGTCGGGGCATAACACAATGTGATCAAATTACATTAAGATTTATTATGCTGAAAATCCAGATCGATGGAAATTCCTACTATATTTTCACAGGAAATATTATTTCCTTTTCAAAATCAGAGAGAACATTTACTAAATATATTCCTTTTGATGTTGTAAAAAGCACTTTCATAAATAGGATTTCCTGACATAAATTATATCCGGCTACGTATTTACAAAAATGTAAAAAACTCGTACCGAAATCTTATGATAAATAAATTAGTGTTAATTATTTATTTTTAGAGTTAGTCAAAACAGTCAGTTTTGCCGAAGTTGACCCATATCCGGATAAGCTTTGGCATCAAATAACACTACATAACAAATGAACATCTTTTGAAAAGTGCAAGGTCGTGACTATATGGGTCCTATTCTACTATCAAAATGTAGTTAAACCCTGTACTTTAGGGTTTGCATTTCGGTTTTAACCGAAAACGAAACCTCGGTTTTTTATGCCTCAAAACTGAAAAACGTAGCGAAAACCCCGGTTTTAGCTATTTAGTTTTCATAATTTTTTGTTTGTATTATTCAGGACTAATATTAGTTTATCATAAATTTGCACGTAATTTGTCTATGGAATCAAGCAGGAGAATGAAAAAAACAAAAGGTGTTTACAATGGACGAATGGACAGGTGCAAGGGGAAGACGGTATATGAACGTAAATATTTACGATTCTCATGACTCGTATTTTAGGAACGTGTAATTCCAAGCAAACGCAAGAAAAAGCTAATGGAGTTTAATATTTCACTTAATACAAGCATCGTAGCATGTAGTATAGATGGAGCAGCAGCCAATAGACCACAAAATATTTTTGAGGTACAAACAAGAAACATGTTGATTTGAACAAAACAAAATCATTTGCCAGCAAATAAAAATTTTCCTAATGTGACTACGCAAGAGCAAATATTTTATTAAATTTTGATCAAATAATTATTTAATCTTACAAAATTTTTGTAACATCAAACAGGGGCAAATAACAGCTGAGCATTTGTATTGTTTACTATTCAAACAGAAACAACAACATCAAATTTGAGAAACAACAACATCAAATTTGAGAAACAACAACTCAAATATGAGAAACAAATTGCTAGATACACAATTTTGTTTTGAAAAAATTTGATCAAATATTTTTTGGGAAAATATTTAATCTTCAGTGTGACCACAAATAAAACCCGTTTTTTGTTTATAATTTTTTCTGTATTTTATCAAATAAAAATCGTCAAATAAATGTGCAAGTGTGACCACAAATTTTTTATTATATTGTTTTGACAATATTTTACTCAAAATATTTGATTTAAATGTTTAATGAGTCTGACCGTACCTTTATACTTTGTTGAAATTATCTAAATTTTCCTACAAATTTAAATCGAAATAGTTTTATTTAAAAAACCGAAAACCGAACCGAAACCGGCGAGTTTTGAGTGTTTTAAAACCGAAACCGCGGTTTCTCATTTTCACGGTTTTTTGCAAACTCTACTATACTAAGTTTATTAAGTTTCCTACACCATATTTAGAAAAAATTGTAGCCACGGTAAAACTAAACAACTTTTGTTAAGACACGAGTATAATCTGAACGTGTCTAGATACCAAAAAATAGGTCATAAAGACTCCCTTGTGGCAACAAATTTATATTTTTAACTCAAATTGAAGCACAAAAAATGTTTCAAATTGCTATCTGATGGAATAGTTAGTCGGTTAAAATGTTCCAAGTGGTGTAAGAGATGATTTTGTAATCACATATGAACTCCAATTGCTTCAAATGCACTTAATATATTGAGATTTATTTTCCACAACATAAAAGTTATTTCTTGTAAAAAACCGTTTTTGAGATATTGCTAATTATAAAATTTGAGTTAAAAATGTTTATTTGTTGGTACAAGATAGTCTTTATGGCCTATTCTAGACACGTTCAGATTATATTGATGTGTTTACAAAAGTTGTTTAGCTTTAACGTGGCTACAATTTGCCTAAATATAGTGTAGGAAAAATCAGGATTCTCAAAAAGTTATGATCAACAAATTAAAAACAAACAAATTGTTCTTTAACTTTTTTCACTGTTGTGCAGTGTAATTAATATATCTACTTTTCAATGCGAAACTCAATTGTTTGACGTTAAAGGCTATATTTTCTAGTAGGGGAGGTTGGAGAATCAAAAACACACAGAATATCTGAAACCGCTCTTTTGTACCGTATTTTCAATTTAAGTTTAAACCATATCTAAGGATTTTAAAGGTAAATCTAAAAATAATTTCTGGGACACATTTAGCTAAATATTCTGCATTGACGAATGTATCCTAAGTTTAAACGCTTAATGCAGGCCAAAAGCGCTTTCTTAAGTTTTTATTTTTGTCAGAAAATCAATGGTCGCCAGCTCGAACTCAATTGAGCCCTTTGAAATTACACATATTCTTACGCTCTTTACATGTATTCTTATGCTCTTTCATTAAGTCTTCAATTAACCACCGAAAAATGAACATTTTTTGTTATAATATCAATACACTCAACAAATTTTTGTCGTCTCGCTTATTGAATTTTTATTATGACAATAAAAATATTAAAGAAGGAAGAATACTATTGTGAAATTAATACTTTAAATTAAAATATAACGTTACTAATTTATTTAATGCAATAATTAGAGCTGTTTTTACATTTGCCTGTATGCATAAGAAAATCTTTGCAAGGAATAATCCTTTTTTATATTATATTATAAAATATGTTTTAGATTTGTGTATTCATACAAATAGTTTTTTGGTATAATAAAATTCTTCTGTTTAAAAATAAGTTTTTACTTACTATTAAAACCAGTATAATTACCTATTTTTTCGAGTGTGAAAATTATTTCTCACCAATACAACTAATACTTACTAATACAAATGTTTTGGATACACATGCTGATGCTAGTGCAAATAGAAATCACAGTGGTAATTTTATCGGTTTAGTCCATAAGCCTTTATCTCGCAAGTGGCGGGTATAAATACGCAACATACATATTTAAATACATGGCGTATGAATATATTTAATATCAATCATACGTAGCCATACAAATTTGGCACATTGATTTTTTAAAACTGATTCTTTATCACAGAAGGAATTTATGTTTTTGTCAAAATTCCTTGATAGCTTTAGATCTTTCTTAGTAGTAATCTTGAGGGAACTATAACTGGAACTTTTTTTTACTTTTTTCGAATTCGTTTAACAATCTACTTAAAAAATCAAGAAAGGAGTTTTGAAAACGATATGAAAAAAATACTTTTTTTCGTCCTGTACAAATGTTATGTTAGCCCATTATATCAAAAATGGGTACTTAAAAAAGTAAAACTAGTTAAACTTTTTAAAGCTTTTTAAAAATAATACTATTTTATTGCATATGCTCAGAAGTGTCTTCAAGGACATTTTAGGAAACCCTTAATAATTAGGAAAGTCTTCAAGCGATTTTAAGGTTATATATTATGTATTTGGAATATTGGGGTCAAATGTAGAAAAAGTGGGGATATTAGTACGAAACTTAATTTACTTCATACAAAGATATGAACCATTTTTATTTTTAAATACTTTTTATTGGAAAACTGTTTCTTTATAAAATAACATATCGAGTTTATATTCAAATAGTGCTATCTACAAATTCACAATTTTACAGGAGAGCGAAAAAACTGTTTTTGTCATTAAATATAAGAGTAGTAAATAAACTTTGTTTTACAATAACATACACATTGGGGCTAAGATTTTGTACAAATTAAGTTTTTTAATTAACTCCTTATATTAGCGCTTCTATAGTAAATAGCAAATACTACGTTTCAAATACTAAAGCAAGAAGATAGCATTATTTTAACAACAAAAAAATAAAATATAATGAAAATTGAGACTTTTATCAAAATATCACGAATTTTAATTAAAATAATAAGTCTTTTGAATAAAACAAGATTTATTATAATATTATTAATAGAATTCAAGGTATTCTCTTTCTTATATGACCTTTATTTACAATCTGTTAAGGTCTAAGGCCGAGCATATTTTAGAAATCCATGATTACAGCACGTTGTAGGGAATCCATCCATTTTGTTGGTTTATCACTAATTACAATGTATATTTTATAACAATTGTTATTCTTTCCACAGATATTTTTAATGTAAAAAAAATGTTTTAGAATTATATTTTGTTCTTAAAATTTATATGACATATTATAGATAAGCCAAGGAACAAGTTTCTATTAAAAAACATTTTGTTCAAAAATGTAGATAGCACTTTTTGAATATAAAGCGTCGATATCATGTAATAAAAATCAGACGGAAGAAATATATTAAGGCAGTTATGGAATAGTTTCGTGTCGACCAGCGTTACCGCTAACAAATTTGAAAAAGTCGCAAAAAAAGTCACTTTTTACAAAAAAAGTCGCACAAAAAGTCACTTTCAATAAAAAAAGTCGCACACTTTTTTTATAACATTTTTACTTAAACAATGAACAAAAGACTTTAAAACAATTCATACTTAAAAAGATATTATACTTATATATAGGCAAAAATCAAACAGATTTAATTTCTATAAAACCGACTTTCAACTCGAAAAATTTTTGTACTCTTAGGTGTTCAGAAAATCTAATTACAGATTTGAACTCCTAAGTCTACAGGTACATTGAACACAAAATCTCAGTAGCGCAAGTTTGCACTTCTTAGCGTAATTGGCATACAAATTTCAAAAACGTAAAAAAATCGAATTTACGTTTTTTCACATTTTGTCTTCTTTTTTTTTGTGTCATTTGGACCCAGTCGTTATGTTATGAAATAGACACCATACTTGGGGGATGAATTCATTGCCCCCTAAATTTTAATTTCGTCACTTCAAATACTACTACTAAATTTAAGCACGTTTTCGCCACTTTTAATTTTTTTCGCATATTTTTCGGCCCCTCAATAGTTGTGCATCGTTTAATGTATATCATTAATTTGCTCCATATTGGTATAACATACGACAGGTGCAAATAACGAAAATTTGAACGTAAATTTCTCAAAATACAACTTTTTCGTGGAGCACACTCGCAAATATGTATAAAAATTCCAAACTACCTCGTAAACTGAGTTTTTGCCATTTAACACCTAAAAGCAAAAGAGCACCAAAAAATAATTTTTTGCTAAAATTGTATGAAGATTTTGAAAATCGTGCATAAAATTATATATTGCTTTTAATGGTTTTAGATAGCAAACTGAGACCAAAGTGATGGCATTCATACTTAAGTTACAATTATTTTAGGGAATTTTAGTTGAATATGGGCTAAAAATACAAATTTGAAATAATTTTCTAAAAAGGTGTCAAAAGTCGTACAAAACTCGAAAAAGTGGCAAAAAAGGGCCATGGAAGAAAAGTCGCAGGTTGGGTCGCAGGCCACCTAAAAAAGTCGCAAATTGCGACTTTAGTTGCATAACGGTAACGCTGGTGTCGACTACATTTGCTACATGTTGTATAAATCAACCTCAAGTGTAGACTGACTTCGTGTTTTTTCCAAACAATAAATTGCCAGTTCAACGTTTCTCGACACCTTATGAAGCATGTTTGGAGCTAGGTTAATTAGAATGGGAAAAAATGCATCGAAAATTGGCTCTCAACTAAAAGATCATATTTATAGAGAATATTTCGAAAAGCAATAAAGTTTTTTTTTGGCATTTATCAGAATAATAAAAAAAAAAATAATAATAAAATTTTCCACATCTCAACTAAGGGTTTGTGTAAAATTCTGTGTTTTTTTTTACCCATTTGGATGAAAAGCTTGCTATTTAAAATGTTTTCGAAAAATTTATTATGATCTTGTTGTCAGTCAACTTTTCAGACGCTTCAAAAATCTCATTTCAATACACACACAGGGCTATATCGACTCTCCACTGAGTCGATAGGTAAAAGTTTTATGCGATCTAAAATGAATATTGAATAAATTGAAAAGTGATTGACTATACATATTATAATACCCTATTACAAATTGGTGAAGGGATTGTTGTAGCAGCACAATATGTATTGAATAAATTGAACATTAAATAAAGTTTTATAGTTTTCGGATTCCCATAGTACTGTACTGTGCTTTAACTTTTAAATTACTATTCTATTATATAAAATAACGTTATAGCAACGCTAATATGTCGGTATTTTCTGGCTGGGTGACTTTTTATTACACACAATTCACTGAAATAAATATTAATTACAAATATTTCAAAAATAAAGCTTCACCATATTCTGTTTTCAAATAAGTTACTCTTTTATAATCCTGTTACTTTCCAAGAGAATTGCTTTATTTTAACTCAAAAGTTTAAAATTTAGGAACATTAAAAACATATACGTAGTATCATTTTATGTGGTTTAAATGACGAATGTTATGGCAAACATATCCATGAATTTCTTTGAAGGCATTTATTTTATGAAAATTATATTATTTTTATTTTGACGTAATATAAAGTATAAATAATCTTTTTCGTTTATGGATGTCTGCGTGCTAAAATGGTCATTTGAAATATTTATGTATGTGCGGTCACAAAAACAATTTGCTGGCAATTTTTTTGTTGGTTCCTTTTGAATTATCCAAAAAATCTGAAATATGCATCTCTGACATCAAATAAAAAACAAAAACATTAACTATGTGTGAAAGAATGTATGAATATTCATTAGGGTGCACCTTATATAAAGAAAGTCTGAAATTGAACCGTAACTCTCCTAGAAATGTTCTATGTAATATAAAAACATGCTGTGCAAATTTTTTAAAATTGCATAAGGGGAACACATGCCGCATCCGCCCACAAAGTGTTAAACTTTTTTGTATTGGAAAAATATTTTCGTTTCGCCCAAATTTTAACTACTTAGAATTAAATTATTTAAATAGAAAATGAAAAACTCCAAATTCTGGCTTTTGACCCTGGTGAAGAAACGGCTAAAGTTTTCCGATTAAAAAAAAACAATGCCATGTATATTCTATATTGGTACAATTTGACAAACATATACTCAAATTATTATAATTTTCGCGAAATTTTATGATTTCAAATTACAGGTACGGCGAAACTGTTTAAGATATCGACCTCGTTTTTTTGGTATTTTATTCTGCCATTTGTTTATTTTATGATACTGAAAAGCCAATATCTAATTTGTAATATTTGTTGAACAAAATTTTCAAAAAAATAAAAAATGATTTTTAAAACCGTCTTACAGTGTGTTGCGTAGAACATGCTAGGTGGACAAAATTCATGTTATAATTTTTAATTTTTTTTTTGCAAAACATAAATAACACTTCCAAACCCCGAATTCCGAGAAAAGGTTGTTTGTCAAATTCGGAATAGATGAGTTAAATCGCTCAGAAGTCATATTTTTAATACAACTTTTTCAAACACTCAATTTGAATTTAGTGACTTAGTAGCAAATTGTATTTTGAAAATTTTTGCGATGGATATTAATAATGAGGGTATGTACTATTTTTTAATGTATTTTTTTTATTAAAAATCTATTAAGTTCAATTTTTAGCATTATTTTAAATAGCCTATATATTTTAGCGTATTTTTTTATAAGAAAAATTTCAGAATATGCTGAAATTCACCTCTGTCCGGGCTGGTTTTTTGACATTACGCAGAATTATTTTTATTGTTCAGTAGAACATATTTAAGCTTTTTTGAGAAGTGGTTAAAATACACGAAGAATGAAAAAAAAACTCGCGTGTATATGACTATAACTCATCACAAGACTCCGATGATAGTAATAAAGTTAGGCAACTATTTTTATCTTGACATGTAAAAATTTCCCCATCAATTAAAAAGGATTTCATTATATGCATGTATTTTAGTTTTTAAAATATATTTATCTATTTTAAACAAAATAACCCACACATAAAATTAACCAAAAACTGTCAATAATAACTCAATATGACTGCCACTATGTATAATCATCTTTACATAACATAAAATAATTTTGTCCACCTAGCATGTTCTGCGCGACACACTGTGCGGCTTGAGAAAAAAGTATAATTTTTTAATATGAAAAACAAACTGAGTAAATTCAGTTATATTTTAACGAAACTCAACTATTTGGTACTTACGTGTCATAGAATTAAAAATCATGCCTTAATTTGAAATTTTCATATCTTTAAGTAAATTTTTTGGCTGCATATCCTTAGGCGTATCGTCAAGGACACGACTTTTCCGGGAAAGCTGTAATAACTACGAAACTACTTCATGGATTTTTAATGTTGATGACTTAAATAAAGGAATTTTTGTTTTCTTTTATATTCCAGTAAATTTTTTAAAATAATTTAATTCTACTTCCAATTTTTAGCATACAAAAAAGTTTAACACTTTGTGGGCGGATGCGACACGTGTTCCACTCATGAAATTTTGAAAAAAAAAAATTGCACAGCACGTTTTTATCTTACATAGAACATTTATAAGGGGAATTACGGTTCAATTTCGCGCTCTCGTAATATAAGGTGCACCCTAATGTACATATGTATAAATGTACAACGCATTTACGCTTGCAAATGTGAAAGGAAAATATATTTTTATACCCTTCCCCATATGTTATTGTCATCTAAAATGCAAAAGGCCATAATAACCAAAAAATTTGGAACTGAGTTCTTGATTGATTATGGTGCACTGTATCAAACTATAATCCTGTTCTGATAGTAGTAAAAGCTCATAGTACATAATTTTCTTATTAAAGAAATTCAAAAGGACAAAAAAGCAACATTAACGTAGGAACTAATTTGATAATCACAAAAGCATAAAATTTACAAAAATAGGGGAATGTTACCGATTCCCCTTTGTAGTGTGCCTATTCTATGTGTGTTGCCTAAACCGAAGTACACAAGCACTCAATGCATAAGAACTGCAGACTAAGAGGAATTTGTAAATCGAACCAAAATCAATTTCCCCTACTTCTGCTAGTTATTATTGCTTTCATAATCAAAATTGGAGGGAAAATAATTTTGTAAGAATAGGTTTAAATGAGAACAGTTTTATAATTGTAATTTTTAATTATAAACAAACTGATGTTGTATACATTGACTTCTGTAAAGCTTTTGATAAAGTAAATCATAACTTGCTCATTTACAAACATGATCAACTTGGATTCAGCACTCATTTACTTAAATGGATAAAATCGTATTTGACAAACAGGAAGCAATGTGTCAAGTTCCGGAATACTTTTTCTAAATATATTGATGTATTATCAGGTGTACCTCAAGGAAGTCATCTTGGGCCACTTTTATTTACTCTATTTATAAACGATCTTCCTACTGCTATAAAGTATTCTAACATTGTGATGTATGCAGATGATGTCAAAATATTTTCTTCGTTTAATAGAGTTGAAAATCAAGTACTTTTACAAGATGATATTAATTATCTAACAACCTGGTTTAATGATAATTTAATGGAACTGAATGCAAAAAATGCAAATATATGATTTTTTCCAGAACATCTCCAACAAATGGTCTTTTCACTATGAATGGTACTATTCTCCATAGAGTTGATACCTTCAGTGATCTGGGAATAATTTTAGACAGCAAGCTAGATTTCCGAAACCATATACTAACAGTTACTAATAAAGCTTCAGGAATTTTGGGATTCATTAAACGATGGGCAAAAGAATTTTCTGATCCTTATGTCACCAAACATTTGTTTACAACACTTGTTCGTCCAATTCTTGAATATGGATCTGTTGTATGGGACCCTCAATATTCGACGCATTCTATCAAAATTGAATCAATTCAAGTTCAGTTTTTACTTTTTCGTCTTCGTGGATTGGGATGGAACCGTAATACAAGGTTACCGTCTTACGAAAATCGCCTAGCGCTCATAAAGTTGCCAACTTTAAAAAGTCGCCGACAAATGCTAAATGCGGTTTTTTACTAAAGCTTATTAAAGGTAACATCCACTCTAAATTTCTTCTTGGAAAAGTCACCATTAGTGTACCCTCTCGCTCTACAAGATACTACAATTTCTTGAGCGTTAAATATTATACCGCAAACTACGCTAATTTCGATCCATTTCGTAGAATCTGTAATGATTTTAATAAATTGTATTGCCATATTGACTTTAACAAAAGTTTTGATATTATAAAAGATTATATAATCGTTTATCTTAACACATTAAATTTATTAATTTTTAATGCCATTTATCGTTTGTTTGATTTTTATATACTCAATGTAATAGTCTGTAAGGATTTTCCATAGACTTAAATAAATAAATAAAATCGCTTCTTACCCAGAATAAAGCTGAGTTTAATTTTTGAAATCATATCGGCAACTTCTGCCTTGTTTCATTTTAAATTCTCAAGTTGCCCTTACTTTTGTAAGATCGGCAAACTTAGTTAGATAACCAGTGGCATACTTCTGCCGGTTACAATAACCCACACTCCTTTGAGAACAATAGACGCTAGGACTATTACACCTTATTTGATTCAAATTCTATTATATTTACAATTGTAAGTTCGTATTTAAAAATGTGAATTTGTTATGCTAAATAAAAAATGGTCCAACGAAATCGCAATATTGCGTTAAGTAACATTTAGGAAATTTAATAAACCTTTCTATGCATGTATTCGGGTTCAAATCCGTTAAAAAGTGCTTGAGTTAGAGGTAAATAACAAAAACAAGATTTTTAATTTTTTTGAAAAATATATTTTTTCTTAAAAAAAAACAAAAAAAAAAAAAAAACAAGTAAGAAAAGATATAGTCGTTTAAGCCCGACTATATGATACCCTTCACTACTATGGTTAAATAAGGACCAACAATTCAACAAGTTTTCCTTAAGTCTTAAAGACAAGCATAGTTATCATATGTGCTATTTTTTCAAAATTTCGAGATTTAAGTAGATTTGTTATTTCCTTCTAAGGTCCTGATATGGGAGCTAAAGTCCATTGTGGATCGACTGTTATTAAATTTCGATTATAGGTTTGTAATTGTAAAATGTTTGTCTGTGCAAAGTTTTTGTAATAAAATGCATTTATCTTTATACGCATTTTTGTGCATTTATGAGTGTTTTTGAGAATGTGTCTTGCATGAGAAGTTTGGTCAAGTATGGGCGGATTCCTACAAAAATAGGTACATTGATTAAGGTTATCATAAGCAATATTTGTGCTAAATATTATTAAATTGCAACTAAAGGAAATAGGAAACTCTATTCAGGGAGAGCATCACTATGGGAGGCACCCGAAATAGTGATTCGATTTTGCCCAAAAAGTATAGGAATCAAAATATAAGCCTGTGCCAAATTTCATCAAATAATCTTTTAAGTTACGATCTGTACATTTATAACAAGCTTACATCGATAACCGGCCAGCCAGCCGGACGAACATCGTTAAAACAACTAAGGGAATGATTCTGAGTCGATTGGTCTCAGACCAATATTTCTATGCGTCATCATCTGCACAAACCTAATATACCCTTTTCACCTATGCACAGTGGGAGAATACGGCCAAAACTCAATTCTTGACTTTTGTTCTTAAAATTTTTAGTGTATGTAAATAATATACCTTTAGTTAAACTTAATTAGTTTTTTTTTTTTTTAAATATAAAGTCTGTGGTCACTTAAAACTGGACTGAAAAAATCTTTGCTGGCGGTTATAAAAATTATTTGCTTAAATAGGATAATATATAAAAAGACTACCTATTCTACGATACATGACTTGTCAAAATTGGACATTTCCTTTTGACTTGTCAAAATTGGACATTTCCTTCTAACAAACCTACAGAAAAATTCTAAACATCGAATATGTTTTTATAAAATATTACGAGTGCTTGAATAATATAAAATTCGCAGATTTTACAATTTTTATTGCGTCCACATTTATGTAACCACTTAAATAAATTATATAAAGGTCATTAAAAATTTAAAATTTTGTTGTGTTTTATCTTTATATATAGAATTAGAAAGGAAACTAAAGAAAATGACATAAAAATATTACATCACGCCCATATTTCACTTCAAGTAGTGATTTTTTCCCGATAAATTGCAAAAAATTGTAAAAAAGGGGTGTTACTAAAAACATTATAATTCTTAAAATGGGATGCAAAGGGATATGAAATTTATAGAGCTTATCAATTCAGCTATTAGAGAGTGTTGGGCTTCAACCTCTAAAAATCTCTAAAAAAATTCGCTGTCTATCAAACTTTGTGTTTCAATTTTTTTTTTAATTTTTTTATGGTTGTTTTATCTGCTAGAATTCTAGATGAAGTATAGGTCAAAAAATATGGAAATTGGCGCGGTTGATTAGTAAAAGGTATCTACCTTTTAATCCAAAAAAGAGGAAGTTAAAATTTTACACGTATTCCAAAATTAAGCGAATTTTATATACGGGTTCAAATATACAAATAATTTTATAAAAAACATATAAGCTAATATTCAAACTTTGAGGAATTATTACAGCCTTAGTAGGCAACGCAGTATGGTACAAATTTGGGATTACATGCTTTGAAATGTCATCTCTAATCTGACACTAAAATTTCCTAAAAAAAAAAATTAAAAACATTTATGGGGGTTTTGACCGTAATTTCCTACTGTGCTATGGTAGTGAAGGGTATAAAAATACAGTTTGAGAGACCCTCTCCCATACTACCCCTTTTATATAATACAGCGTGAATACGGCCTTCGTCACTCCTTTCGGAAGAATTTAGATATTAATTTTGTATTGTAATTTATAATACAATAGATATATAATTTTTTTTAAATATTTGTACAAAACTTGACACAATTTAAACACGTGGATAAAATTTTAAATGTTAACAGTCCAAAGTAAGAAAATTAATTCGCTGGGAATATTTACAATCAAATGCACAAAATGTAGCATTTTTCCATTTGTTTAGAATTTAGGTAATTTTTAATAAATATGTTTAATTTCTATAATTTATTTGCTTGAACTGCTTTTTGTTTGGTGGCATAATAATGATAAACATTACTACAGTAGACGTTCTCAAATTAAAACTCTCAATATTTAGAATATAAGGAAATAAGAATCATTTGTTTTTAATCAGTTAAATCAAATTAAATAGAGCAGATTTTTATACCTTTTACCACCAAATGTGGTAAGACTAATATAAATTTGTGCTGATTTACGTAACGCATTAAAACATTAATCTGAGACTCACCATTAATTCGATTTGACTATGACTGGACGCCCATGAAAACTTGTATTCAGGACCACTGGTATTGAAATTGGTTAAAATCGGTCCATTATTTTGGGTACCCCCCAAAATTGAGTTGCAAAATTGGGGCACAAATTTAGGTATATTCTTAAAACTTGAAACAAACACTGCTTATATTAACAGATATCACAGTACCAAATTTTGTGTATGGAAATAGGTCCATACACAAAGTCATTTTGTCACAAGTTACTGAAGAAAGTGACAATTTTAGATTAATTTATTGCACAGACAATTTTTGTACAAACTGTAATAAACTTACTAAATTTCAAGCAATTGATTCAATCCAATGACGGAAATGACTTAATGCCGAAAATTCTGGATGCCTGATTAAGGTCTCTACATTTGAATAACAAATGTAAATGAGGACTATCTAAAAATAAAGTCATTCCAATTTGTGAGCGTCTACTGTAATTATAGATACCAAACGCTGGGTCATCAAAACACTTCAATAATAAATTATACGCACGAATACAATTAATTATAATATATTTGTGTGTAATAATTTGGAAAAATAACACATAAAACTATGGTTTAAAATTTATTAAGAAGCATTTTACACCATTCTATGTGCCTTGTGAAAATTTTATATGTAGGTATTATCGTGCAAACCAATAACTTTCAGTTACAAAAAGGAAAAAGCTGATGGTGTTTTTAGAAAGCAGAAATCACATTTAAATTGATTTAAAATAAATTTTTGAAAAGAAACCAATTTAATACTGAGTATTTTTATGTTTAGGCGAATGTACATAAATTTGTTTAAACATTAACAAAATTTGTTTCTATTTTTTACCATTTAAGATATATATTATTGCTTTTTGAAAAATAAAATGAACAACCCATTGGATTTCTTCTGCAAAATTTGCAAACAAATAAAAACAGGTAAGAAAAAGCTGTAGTCGATCGAGCCCGACTATTTGATACCCTTCACTACTAAGGTCGAATATGGACCAACAAGTTTTTCTTAAGTCTTGAGACATAAATATATGTACTATTTTTTCAAAAGATTTAAGTACAGGGTGGCCCAGAAAAACCGAAGTGGTGTGAATTGTTTATAACTTTTTATTTAAGAGATATTTTTTTAATTTTTTTTTTTAAATACATTAAATTTATGGGGAATATTTTTGGATTAGTTATTAAAAATGATATCCCGCAAGTGGTGGCCATATTCTGCTTCGCACAAATGTGCTCTTTCCAACACATTTTCCATGACCTTTCGCAAAACTTCCGGTGGTATGTTGTTAATTTCTTCTCGAATATTGGTTTTTAACTCCTCAATAGTCCTAGGCTTATTAACATAAACTTTTCCTTTTAAATAGCCCCAAAGAAAACAGTCTGGAGCGGTTAAATCCGGGGACCGCGGAGGCCAATTAAAATTGCTGTTACGAGAAATTATTCTTTCACCAAAGATGTCGCGTAAAAGAGTCATTGTGGCCCTCGCAGTGTGCGCTGTGGCTCCATCCTGTTGGAACCATATTTGCAGATGGTTTTCCACGGCTGGCCTTACAAAATTTTGCAACATGGCCCGATATCGATCACCATTGACGGAAATGGCGACACCTTGTTCATTTTCAAAAAAAAATGGGCCAATGATCCTTTCTGAAGAAACACCGCACCAAACGGTACACTTAACTGGGTGCAATTGTCGTTGATGAAGTACTCTCGGGTTTTCCGTAGCCCATATCCTACAGTCTTGCTTGTTAACGAACCCATTTAATTGAAAATGGGCTTCGTCACTCATTATTAAGTTATGAATAAAATTTGGATTCTCTTGTGCTTTTTGCTGGAAATAAATTGCATAGTCAAGTCGTTGCTGGTAATCTGTTGGTTTCAATTCTTGGACAAGTTGAATTTTGTATGGAAACAATCCTATGGTGTGCAAAATTCGCTGCAGCGACGTTCTTGAGAGGCCCAGTTGTGACGAACGTCTCCTGGTTGATGTTTCTGGATCCTCCCGAATACTCTCCTGTACCACTTGAATATTGTCAGCCGTGTGGACAGTTCGGTGTCTGCCGGGACCAGGAAGGTTCCTTACTGCTCCTTGTTCTCGAAAATTTGCAAACAGACGGTTTATTGTTGACTGAGAGGGTGCAACCCGCACATTAAATTGACGACGGTATGCACGCTGAGTCAACACAATGGACCGTTGATTTGAAAAGTAAATTTCAACAATTTGGGCACGTTGTTCAATTGTGTATTGCTCCATTATAAATTATCCAAGTCTTCTTTACAAAATACTGAAAAGAAAAGAAAAAAAATTAAAATAAAAAAGTTATAAGGAATTCACACCACTTCGGTCTTTCTGGGCCACCCTGTATATTTGTATTATTTCCGGCAGAAGCACAGTGGGAAAATACGGTCAAAACTCAATAACTTGGTAATTTCTTGACTTTCGTTCTTGAAATTTTCAGTATATATAAATAATATTACTTTAGTTAAACTGAAATACTCTTTTTAAGAAAATAAAAAGGCTGTTGTCACTTAAAACTGAAGAACTAAACATGCTGAAAAATCTATGCTGGAGATTATAAAAATTGTTTACTTAAATAGAATAATATATGAAAAGAATACCTATCCTACATGACTTGTCAAAATCGGACATGTCCTTTCAAAGATATTGAGCTCATAATATGAGCTTATAACCAGATTTTGTATACTTCTAACAAACCTACGGAAAAACTTTAAACATCGAATATTTTTATAAAAAAGATTACGAGTCCTTGAATAATATAAAATTTGCGTATTTTACAATTTTTATTGCGTCCACAATTATTTGACCACTACCTATATACTTAAATAAATTATATAAAGGTCATTCAAAATTAAAAATTTTGTTGTTTTTTATTTTTATATATCAATTTTGCATAGAATTAGAAAGGAAGCTAAAGAAAATGGCATAAAAATATTACATCACTCCTATATTTCACTTCAAGTAGTGATTTTTTCGCGATAAATTGCATAAAATTGTAAAAAAGGGGTGTTACTAAAAACGTTATAATTCTTTAAATTTGATTCAAATGGATATGAAATTCATAGACCTTATTAATGACTCAATTCAGCTATTAGAGAGTGTTGTGCTTCAACCTCAAAAAATCTCTTAAAAAAATTCGCGGTCTATCAAACTTTGTATTTAAAATTAAAAAAAAAAATGTTATGGTTGTTTTAACAGCTCGAATTCTAGATGACCAATAGGTCAAAAAATATCAAAATTGATGCGATTGATTGAAAGAAAAAGTTAAAATTTTACACGTATTCCAAAATTAAGCAAATTTGATATATAGGTTCAAATAGACAAATAATCTTATTAAGAATATATAAATAAATATTCAAACTTATAAATATTCAAATCTGACATTAAAATTTATTTAAAAAAAATTAAAAAAATCTATAGCGCTTTTGGCCGTAATTTCCTACTGTGAGAAGGCGTGATTGTGGATCTATTGCTATCAAATTAAAGTAATCGGTTAATATTTACAAAATATTTATATATGAATGTTCCAATTATTTATAAGCGTTGACGGCATTCCAACATAAGGTACCAGAAACAGTCTCAGGGACTGATTCTGAGATCGGTATACTAAAAGGTGGTTTTCAGACCAAAATTCTATACTTTTTCCGCCTTTGGTGGTGAAGGGTATAATTATTCACATACGCAAATGCATACCTACATATGTACAGTAATCACTGGATTACTTTCTTCTTAGTTACAGATATATACCCGTACCAAATTAACAACTTCTATTATTTTAAATTAAACAAGTAATATTGAGCTATAGTTCAAGTCTAACTATTTTATACCCTTACAGGGTGGAAACGAAAAAAATTTACATTGAAATGAAGTTATCATAACAAGTGAACACAGTAACTTCATAGATTTATAAAATAAAATCGAAAATTATTCTTCACTTTTACAGATTTTTGATCTAAAGGCCAACATTTTTTTGGACACCTAATCTAAAAACTTTTTGGATAGTTTTTTCCCAATATATATAGAATTTTTTCACATCCTTAGGCAATTTTGACGTTTTTCTTAAAATTTGCTTCACAATTGCCCAAAATTTTTCAATTGAGTGTAATTCAGGGCAGTTTGGAGGATTACGTTACTTTGGCACAATATTTATGTTATTATTTTTAAACCAATCCATAGTTTTACTCAAGTAATGGATAGAAGCCAAGTCGGACCAGAATAAAGGCATAGTTACGTGCCGTTTATGCATTGGTAGCAACCTTCTCAGAAGATATTCTTTTTTGTATAAATTTTGGCCTAATGTGCCTTGAATGACAAGTGGTTTTAAGATTTGGCTACAACTGCAAATAGTTTGTCAGACTAGATATTTTTTTGCAAATTTATCCACTTTCTTACGCTTAAATAATGTCTTAACTCCCCGGTATTATGCAGTTTGCCTGGAAATTGTTTGAAATCAGCCTTAATATATGTTTCATCATCAAAATGGTTCTTCATTGTCTTTACAAGTTTTCTTGCTCTTCCTTTTGCTCTTATGTTTTGTTCGTCATTTCTGTTTGGTACTTTTATGATAGCATATGATCTCAGCTTATATATTATTTTTTAGCTTTTGCATATATGTATGAGACACGTGGAATTTTTTGCCAAATTTCTGAGTGAAGCATTGGGATTTGAGAGCAAGGACCTTTTAATCCTCCTAGATAATTTTTATCCATAAATCCAGCTTGTCTATCAGACCCAGTGCCTAGTTTCTGTAACTCTCGCATCGATAAATTATTCGAGTGGAAAAATGAAAATGAAGAAGAAACTAGTTGAATTGAAACAAAATGTCATTTTTTTCACCCAAGTTTTTATTTTTTCTTATTTTTTTTAATTAATTTTTTTTTATATCTTTTTACAAAAAATTTTTTTGCACCAACTTTCTTTTGATGATTAATTTTTACTTTTTCTACCAGCTGTTTTCTTTTTGACAGATGTATTGGAAATTTCCAATAAAAACGTAATCAGTGTTGCTAGTTCTCACTTAGAGTTACAGAAACATTATTTTCTTCCAGGTCGAGAAACGGTGGAATTTTTTGTTTCATACTTTTCGCTGTGAAAACTTATCACTTTGAGTTACAGAAACGACCTACAGGTTATCGATCGATAGATTTAGTCTCTTTAAAACTTATTATGATATTTCTTGCGGTTGCTCAAGACGCACCAGCCGTCCTAGCTATATAAGCGTAGAGGCACTGAGATTATTTATAAGTATGTCCAGAATGTTTTTTCTTATTTTTTTTTTCTAATTTCGATATAGACGCCATGACTGGTCAGAATAAACTAAAAACTTTTTTTGTTTTATATTTTTCACAACTGATAGAAGTAGAAAAGTAACGGAATCTTCAAATAGGGCTTACACAATTCGAAGAATTTAAACTGGAAAATGTAAAATGTTTTTTCGTTTCCACCCTTTAATTGATGTCAAGTGTAGACAATCTGTGAATAAATGTTAGAAGTTTCTTCTAAAAGACATATCTAAGCTAAATTTTCTTAACACAGCAACAATTTCTCGTGACTAAAGTAGATTTATATAATTTTAGAACGTGTACTTTATGTGGAAGCTAGGGTCAAATTTGAAAAACTTTGGCATTGAATTTGGTAAATTATTGAATTTTGTAAATTATTTCAGACGCGTCTCCTACGTTTTATTTCCGCAAATTTTAGTATATTTTGTTCAAAGTAGACAGAAATATTGCTCATATAAGAAAAATCACTTCACCAAATTTGGTTAAAATCTGTATATTTAACCATAGCTCCCATACAATCCCTTCTCTTAAAAGCCACTTATATACATCGAAATTGAAAAAAAAATCTAAGGTAATTATATTTTTTTGTTGCACAAATAATTTTTATATTGGTTATAAAATACATTTTTTATAAATTTTAAAAAAAGAAAATGTTCTTTACTCCTGTTTCACACAAATCAGGTTTACTTGATCAGCCAAACCTGACTAATGTAAAAGTAGACTTACTATTTAATTTTGTGAATTTTATCAAAATCAAAAACCCTGTTCCCCCTATATACGGTAAATTCGATGGACCAGCGTTTGCAAACAAATAAAATTTTGTAAAAACAAAAATTTCAAATTAATCAATTAAAAAAAAATTCGAAGAAGAAATTTGTTACTAGTTAACAAATTTATTATTAGATCAGACTAATATTTAAATATGTTACAAACATCACCACAAACCCATCAACTCTTTCCACATATGGTGGTGTAAGGTAAAAAATAATTTATAAACATTTTCGAAAAAGAGTTTTTGCAAAAATGTCTGCCAATTTCTAAATTTAAGGAGATTTGCAATAGTCAAATAGCAACGAATATATTGACATATAATTTGAACTTAAGAAAATTTAATTGGATTAATGTACAATTGTATAAAAACTAAACAAAAAATTGGTGCCTTAAATTAAACCAAGGTATTACTGTATTTCTACAAACCTTATTCGCTGGCATGCACGTGGTTTTTATATTTCTTAAAAAATGTAAAAAAATGTAAAATTATTACCACATAAAATATTATGCACCAAGTACATGTAAAAGAAGTATTTTAGTTAAATATTTGCAGTATAAGCATGTAAATATTTGGTTTGTTCTAACATACCCAAAAGCCAGTGTTTTGATATTACATTCACATTTTAGTATGAAAATCGATGGGATACAAATTATGCATACACATATATGTATGTATATATAAATGTAACTGATTTAATCTTTATCATAATATTTTCTATTAGTTACAACTTTTTACTTCTCCTATACCTAAAACCAACTTCTTCTTTTTTCGAAAATTCTTAAGTTTTGTAGAATGGAAATCATTCTCATTCAAAAATACACGACGTTAAAAATATGAAAAAATCAAATGACTCTTAAACAGACCTAGTGTGAGTTGTACCCCTAAAGTAGATTTTTTTGTCATTTTAAAAATTTCCAATACACCCTCAAAATCTGAAGTTATCCAAAAAAAAAAAAACCAAATTTTCGCCCGAATTTAAATTTTTTTTTTTTAAATTCCAAAGTAGCGGAAAATATGCTTTTTATATGTGTAAACACTTCTACTTGTGCAAATATTTTCAATAACACCGAATTTTTTCCTTTTTTTTAATCCTTCATCTTTTAAGTTTTTTGTTCGATGACCTTTTTTATTTTTTATTAAAAAAAGTGTTCTTTTATTTTTATAAAAAAATATAATTTGTTACACAACCTAGATTTACTAATAAAACTGTGAACTTTAAAGCGTAGACTTTTAAGTTGGTAACTGTTTTTTTAATTTCTTTTCATTTTAGCTCAAAAAGTGATAATTTTATGTGGCTTAGCTGACTTTAAAGCAATGTTGGGCAAAGTCTCTCTGATATTATATTTTGCTAACCCTAGGGCAATGTTGGGCAAAGTCTCATTGAAAGGACATACGTTTTAACCTAAGTTTTACATAGCCTAATACTCAATAACCAGTGGCTAGCTGATTTATGAGGTGAACCGTCGCTTTTTTTTAATTTTTTTTCAAGTGTGTCTGGCCGGGAATTGAACTTGGGACCTCTGGTATGCTAGGCGGATGACTAACCTGCTATACCACGGCACTTTTGGCACTTTTTTTGATCGTTACTAGATTTACACCAAAATTCATAATATTGAAGATATCACATGACAAACTAGTTATGAAAGACTCCAAAAAGGACCAAACCAAGAGGGCTTAACTACTTTACAAATTTTGAGCAAAAATTGAAATCTTTCAAAATACATAAAGTTTTTTGAATTCAATAAGAAAGAGTATTCGCATTTGATCCCAAATCTGTTACATTTATTTATTAATGTAAAAGACAAATTTATTGATAAAAATGTTTACGGAGAATACAAAATTCCTCTACTTGTTTTTTGTCAATTATATAGAGACGGGTCTTAAAAATAGTGACAATTTATTTTCGAAACATAATTTAGTTTAAAAAGATAAATTTTAAATAATTGAAAATAGGATATACAGAGGTTTTTTAAGAGTAATTTCAGAAATAACCCCGTAACTTTTAAACGGTTAAAGATACTTAAATGTAATTTCATATAGTTAGAACAGAGGAGCTTTAAAATCGATCTGAAGGCAAACAGTCAAAGTACGGTCGGAAAGCTAACTTATAGTCTTTTAAAAATCATAGTCTCGGATAATCTTATATTCTTAAACGAGCAATAATTGTATATATATATATATATATATATATATATATATATATATATATATATATATATATATATATATATAGAATGGCTATCTCGAAAACGGCTCTAACGATTTTGATAAAATTTGGACAGTGGGTATCTTTTTTGATGTATAGGTCGAAGAAGAAGGGACTTTTGGAACTTTTACCTCTAAGAGGGTAAAAACGGGTAAAGAGGGGAAAAAATCGAAAACGCTATGTCTCCTAAAGTAATAGGTATAGAAACAAAATTAAAATTACGTTTTAAACAGCTTTGAAAATAAGCGGACAGGTGTTTGGTACTTTTTTGAAACTATGTCCGATAGGGGGTAAAAAAGGGTGAAAATAGTTTTTTTGGCACCTTTTTAACCCACTCTTATATTTTAAACTAAAGAATATAGAAAGAAACTTGGTACTGCAATCAATAGATGTAAAAAAAACATGAAACACGTATTTGGTACTTTTTTGATTTTGGAGCCAAAATGGGTAAAAAAGGGATAAAATGATAACTTAACATCTCCAAAGTAATATGAATAGGAACATTATACATTATGTTAAATGCGTTTTAAAAAAATGTACCGAATTCAATTGGCACCAAAAAAGTACCAAATATACATATGGAACTTTTAGAAATTAGGGAATAAAAAGGGGGAAAAATTAGTATTATTTTAAACAAATGAATGTTTGTCTGTATGTATGTTCTTTATAGAATAGTAAACTGTGAATTTGATTGTGTTATGCTCTTTAGCGAAGATGTTGCGGATAAGCCGGCGAAGGTTTTAAAGTTGATAAGACTAATTTCCGACAGATGGCGCCACTGAAAATTACTAAAAATTAATTAAATCGTAAACTGTACATTTGATCATGCTATGATCTTTAGAAAAGTTGTAGCGCATGAGCCGACGAAGGCTTTTTAGTTGGTATGAATAATTTCCGACAGGTGGCGCTACAGAAACTTACTCAAAGTCAATTTAATCGTAATCTGTACATTTAATCATGCTACAATCTTTAGCAAAGTTGTTGCACATGAGCCGACGAAGGTTTCTTAGTTGGTATGAAGAAATTTCGACAGGTGGCGCTACTGAAATTTACTCAAAGTCAATTTAATCGTATGCTGTACATTTAATCATGCTATAATCTTCAGCAAAGTTGTTACGGATAAGCCGAAGAAGGTTTATGAATTGGAATAAGCAAAGTCCGACAGGTGGCGCCACAGAAAACTACTCAAAATGAATTAAATCGTAAACTGTGCATTTGATCAGACTATAATCTTTAGCAAAGTTGTTGCGCATGAGTCGACAGAGGTTTCTGTTGATATGAATAATTTCCAAAATTATTTAAAATGAGTTAAACTGTAAACTATGCAAACTATGTGTTTGTCGGACAAAATAAATCAAATAATTCAAAATTAACTGAATATTTCTACAATGTCTTTCCTCTAAATTTATTTTAGCACTTTATAATATAAAATATATAAAAACTTTAAAATTTTCCTCAAAATGCTTATCATAAAGCTCCGAGCAAGGCTCGGTCTACCAGGTACTGATTTTTTATGTGATAAGCAGAAAAACATTTTTAAACTATTATTTTTAACTAAATTAATTCCAAAGTTTGAAATTTGGTCAACAATGCAAAAGCAAAGACATTCCTAAAAACTTAAATGGCTTATTGCGAAAAAAACACAAGCTGAATATTTTCTGAAACCAAAAGGGCTTAACTAAAATACAAATTTTGAGCAACATTTTAAATCTTTGTTTTTTAGTAAATAAAATCGCTGTTTTCTACCGTATGCGTACAATTTTGTAGCTAGATGTTGCTGTATCATAATTAATCAAAAACTAAATTTTAATTTTTGAGTTATACTACTTAAATCTCACTTCTGATGCGTGCAGCTGCTAACGCATATCTTACGACAAATATTTATAACAAATCGTGTTGATGTTATTACACTGACTTTAGGAAATCGAACCCCGAACGGATTGTAGAAGATATGTGTGTTATGTTGTTTGAATTAGGAAATAAAAAAAGAATTTAAAAGAAGTTTTATTTTTAGTGATTATTCAATAACAATTCAAACTTTATGGCTTCCATCGGGAGCTAGATTACGATTTCCGAGCCACATATTCTTAGCTAGATTTTAGAAATTAGAAATAAATATTAATTACGTTTTTTCTATACGCCTATTTATAAAAAGATTGACCCACCATTATGAATACAATTCTAAATATTGTATTAACATACAAAAAATACTCTTTGTTCATGTGCTCTTGTGTTTTCGTACCTTTTGTATTTTTTTAAGAATATTCTGAATTTATCTTAAATTATATCTTTTAGTACTCTTATAAATTGTACTGTGTGTTTAATTACACTTTATTTGGCAGAGAAAAAATATAAAACAATATAAATCCAATTATGTGCTTCCATGAACATTTGTTTATGAATATTTTAAAAACTGCCGCCAATTTTTATTCCATATACCCAACAAACACGTTGTAGTGAAATTGATATAAGTGCTCTGTTGATACTATTTCAATAACTAACTTTACAAATTTTACGACTCTTGTCGCAACCATTTTGTTTTATATATTCTCTTAATTCTGGCAACAAAATTGTCAATTACCCAGTGTTGCCAATTTCTGTGTAATTAATTAAAAACAAGACATTTTTGAAATCTTTGGATAGCAAAAATTTAGATTTTTCTTTAAATTAATTTTCAATATAAATTACAGATCCTCACGTACATATCTAATACAATTCATATATATATAAGTACAAAAATACATACATGTTTATATATTTATACAAATTATAAAATGAATTGAAAAATGTATTTGTTTTGTTTGTAAAACTCCTTTTTCTAATAAAAATACGTTGTTTAATGAAAACTGCAAATTGTATATTTTACATTTTTTTTTGACTATTTTGTGACCTTGGCTTTGCAAAATGAAATTTCGATTTCGGCAATACTGCATTGAACCATTCTAAAAAAATGTCGTGTTACCAAAACTCTCTTCTCACGAAAACAGAAAATGAACTCAATTTAGAGTTTAATCGTTTGGCTAGTATTCGATTGCCTTCTAACGTATGACAGTTTTTGTGGACGAAAATAAATGTATAGAATGATTCTGAAAAATTTCGTCCAAAAAATTAGAATCTTCGATCAAAATACAACAAGCCTCATATCCTTTAAAGGCTCCCAAAGTTGGACGTCTCAGGTATTTTGCGAAAAGTTGACAACGTTTACGACTCAATAACTTCTGAGTGACTTGTCAGATTTTAATAAATTTAACGTCGTTGAAAAGGATTTTCTTTAAATTATCGAATATACATTATCTTTCTCAAGGACCTTAACCATGAAAAATATCCTTTATCCTTGAATATCCTGAAAAATGGCATTTTAATTTTCTTTTAATTTCATGGTAAATGGGCAACTAAGTTAACTTTATTCATTAACATTTAGTTATGGGCTGACCATGGGTTCTGAAGTTACAGCGATTTTTCTTTATCAACTCACAAAATTTTCATATAAAATAATTGGGTTTTTATTTATCGCAGTTAGAAATTTTAAATAAGTTTGGGTTAGAGAGAATCGATTTTGTGTAATCAACACAGTAAGCAAGGTAATGAATCCCGCACCCTCATTTACTTAGCGTTTGTCGACTTTAGACAGACAGTGTCAATAGGAACTAGCTATGGAGAATTTTAGAAAATCGTAACATGCCAACGAAAATTCTGAACTTAATTCGGGCAATGTACGTGGATTTTAAATGTCAGGTCCTACACAAAGAGTAAGAGTAAGACAAGGATGTATATTGTCACCAATACTTTTATCCTCGTCATCGACAACATAATGCACGGCTTTGAATGGTAGACACGGTATTCAATGAACACCCTTTAAATATCTCGAGCACTTGGAATACGCTGATGACGTTTGTCTTTTAAGCCAAAGCTAAAAAAAACATTAATGCAATCACTGTTGAATCTCGGGCAGCTGGGCTGGAAATCAATATTTCTAAGACAAAGATTGTGCCTGGAGGCGTCGACGCACTTCAATGTGGATAACGAAACTTCCAAGATAATTAAAGGTACCTATAATTATCTTGGTAGTTTGGTATTTACAAAAGGTAGAGCCGACGAATATGTATTCGGCATTCTCCGAGCTATATGGAAATCTTGGCAAATATCAACAACAATCAAGTTACGAAAATACAACAATGTCAAATCCGTCTTATATTACGTTGCGAAACTTGGAAATGAACAAATGCCATCGATAAACGCCTATAAACCTTTGCAAATGAATATGGTGGCCGAATTGCATAAGAAATGTGTTTGGAATAACAACATTTTTCACACAAATTTATTTTTAAATGAATCTGAGTCCCATAAATATTATACTATCGTGTTTGCTGGGATATGTACTACAATAAATACGAGTAGATATTGTAGTCACACACATTTGTATTTCTTTATTTTCAGTCAAAATATGAATATTCCTGGCCCTGCAGAACAACGTTCTGTTTTTTAAGTCGATTTCGGTAGGCGCAACTACTACCAGTTAGTTAGTTTATAACACACTGACAAGAACACATAAAATACAAGTTTCAGCCTGAATATGTGATAAATTGCACCTCTAAGGTCATTTGCGAACCTCTTTCACTGTTTAGACAGACTATACAGACTTCTAGAATCTAACTCCAATATCGTGACGATATTGGTATTATTTAGCATTAGTTAACAATAAGGTAAAATAAGGCCAATAAGAAAGAGTTGGTGAATATATGGGTTAAATGTCTCATAATTTTGCACACTGACTTTTATTCACAAAAACATCTTTATAGCAGTTATGGTCCAAAGGGAAACAGAACTCGCCCAATTTAATTTGTTTTTTTTTTAATAAATAAGGATCCATTTAAATTAAATTAATATATTTATATACAAGAAAAACCAAAGTTCAATATTCTTTTAGAACGTTAACAAGATGAGATTAAAATTGTTTTAACTAAAAAAACTTGTTAAAAATTAAAACAAAATATTTAAAAACACGTGGGACACCTAGTAGAAAAATAAAAACAAATTTTTTGCATTTGCAATAATTTAAATTAAATTTTTTTGTTGTTTTCCCTGCTTATTCTCAATTGATAAGTATGTACTTACCGTAACTGTTAACATCATGTTAACGTAATGACTTAAACATCTAATGAGTAAGTGTTCGTATTTAATTCATATTTAATATTTTAGATGTTTATCTCATTATTTGACAATGAAAAATTTTGCTGGGTAGTACTACCGAAAATAGTTATATTGACATTTACCATTAAAATCCAAAATGATGACCAACACCAAAATTTTATTTAAAAAACTAAAAGTCCTTGTAAAATATATATTTTTAATATTGATTTCAAAATTCTTCAGTAACTTTTATAAAAATAAATTAAAAAAGTTGACTTAGCAGATTTACATGTTAAGCCGACGATATGCAAACCTATTTTCTTACTTCCTAAAATTGTTAATTAAAATTCGTAAATCCGTCGACTTTCAATAATTTTGGATATCGTACAACAAAATCTAAAGAGTATCCGGTCTAAAGAGACTTACATACATATGTATATGTAAGCATTAAATCCCTAATGTTACACAGGTCAACATTATTTTGGGGCACTTGATTTGATAACTCTGGTGTACTAAATAGGAATAAGTTTTCGAGATATAATGTTTTTTGCCGAAATTCGAAAATAATTTTATCTTTATGTCGTCTTTATATTTTTCTTAATTCTCTTAGTCGTTTTAGAGACTAAAAAAAGGCATAACAAATAGAAGAAACAAAAAGGACAAATAAAATTTTTTCTATATTAAGTTGATTAACTCAATAAATCCAATATATAAATTTGGCACACTTTTCCCAAATAATATTGAATTGAACGGATCTACTTAAAAGTGATTCTGAGTTAATGGATATAGTTTAAGGCAAGACTAGTCAATGGGAGAACATTCTTAAATTATTGTGATTTTAAAGTTAGAATATTTATGTTTTTATTCAATATATTGTTTCAAAAATAGTGTTGAATATGTATCAATAAATATGTATGTTTATTTAATAATATTCGAGTACTTAAAAGAATGCATTGTTTTACTAAATAATTTAAAATGTTTGTCTGCATTTGCACTCCTTGAAGACTGTTAGTAGAAAGTTTATTCCTATTAGAAGTTTTAATAAAATTAACTTCCGAAAATAGCCTTTTGAAGTTGGCACTTCTATGTGAAGGCACAATCAATTTTTATTATCAAAGGGAACATTTGTTCGTTTTCACCTTTTTATACCAACCATCAAAAAGAATGGGGGGTATATTGAGATTGTCATTCCGTTTGTAATTGCCTTAATGTTGGCTCAAAAACCAAAAGCGATTTATATTCTGAATCCTTATGAAATTTTAAGACGATTTAGTATATAAAATTTTATAGGAATCGGTCCATATTTGACTATAGCTTTCATATAAAAAACACTCCCGGAAACCAAAAAAAAATTTAGCAAAGGCCAGTTAAAAGCTATTATATTAGAAACTATGACAGCTATGGCCACTTAATTTAACAAGAATGAGCTTTATATAAATACCAGCCAGTGTGTAGAATTACAATCGGTCAACATTTGGCTATAATTCTTATATATAACAAGCAGCACATTAAGATTGCACCAATGTCCAGACTTTATATACGGTAGATGCATTAGAAACTTCTAACAAAATATATGGACCTGTCGTATTACTACCAACATGTCAATAAGCTCAACGAAAAGTATTTAACAACTTATTAATGTAAAATCATACCCGGTTACGATAACGAATTTTTTTCAAAGTAAATACTAGGGAAACCACTTACATACTTTTAAATGTTGAACTGAAAAGCTACTGCATCCGAATTTAGTCCAAATATTTTACCAACAATACCAACTATCGTAACAACTTTTTCCAATTTGGTGTACGTTTTGAATTTGCTGCTCCCTCGTAGGTAAACGACATACATGGGCATACTGCATTACTTTTTTACTGCAGTAAATGTTTCAGTAATCAGTAAATGTTTACTGATTACTGAAACAAAAATTAAATTTACTGATTAAATTTTACTGATTACTGAAAAAATAAATCAGTATTCAGTAAATTTTTTTTAAATTTTTCTGATTACTGAAGAAAAATTTCAGTAATCAGTAAAATTTACTGATTACTGAAAAAAATGTTCAGTATTCAGTAAATTTTACTGATTACTGAAAAAAATTTCAGTATTCAGTAAATTTTACTGATAACTGAAAAAAAATTCAGTAATCAGTAAATTTTACTGATTACTGCAAATAAATTCAGTAATCAGTATATTTTACTGCTTAATGATTAGATTGCAGTATTTAGAGTTTTTCAGCAAAAATTAAAAAAAAAACTTTTTTATTTTAACACAGAAATGTCATTGTAGACAAGCACTTAGTAAGTAATTTTACTATAAAAAGCCCATCTATGGTACTTGCCTTATTAAATTACAAATAGGGAGTAAAATAACCCAGCAAAACTTTTGATTACCAAGTTATAAGATAAACAGCTAAAATACTGAATAGGAACTACTTACTCATTAGCTGTTTAGATCGTTACATTAACATGGTGACGTCATTGCAGGTAAGTACTTACCAATTGCAGAAAATTAGGGACTTGAGTACTTACATAGAAAATTCAAACGACATTACGATTGGAACAAGGGTACTTCTCACAGACAATGAGCTGCATCCGATTCTATTTTTAGACTCATTGAAAGGAAGCTACGTTTTAACTCCGGTTCCTAACGGCAAATGCATTAGTTAGAAAAGTTTAACATAGGCTAATACTGGTGTGGCCGGGGATCGAACTTGGGACCTCTGATTGTTTGGACAAGGGAGTCTATGACCTTTTTTGGTATTTAAACACGTTTAGATTATACTGGTGTGTTCACAAAAGTTGTTTAGTTTTACGGTGGCTATAATTTTACAAAATATAGCGTGTGAAAAATAAGGATTTCCAAAAAGTTATGATAACAAATTTTTTTCTTAAACATTTTTAAAAAACACATCATAAAGTTTTATTAAGAAATATTTTACATGCTCTTGGCTACATTTTTCCCAACATAGTTAAGCGATATTTTTAAGTGCTGATTAGCCATTTGGGAAAAACTGATTTTTTTGGCATCATGCTAATATTGGGAAACTTTGGCGCCTAATAAAAAAAAACAGTCACTAAACTAGACAAACTTAGTATAGGGTTTTACTACAATTCGATAGTAGAATGGGACCCATATAGTCACGGCCTTGCACTTTTAAAAATATGTTAATTTGTTGTGTAGTTTAGTTCTTGTTTTTTAATTATATAATCAAAACCACCGGATACTGCATTCAATAATCAGTATTACTGAGTTTTTATCAGTATTCAGTAAAATTTACCGATTACTGAAATTATTTTCAGTAATCAGTAAAATTTACTGAATACTGAAATTTGTTTCAGTAATCAGTAAAATTTACTGAATACTGAAAATTTTTTTCAGTAATCAGTAAATTTTACTGATTACTGAAATTTTTTTCAGTAATCAGTAAAATTTACTGAATACTGAAATTTTTTTTAGTAATCAGTAAAATTTACTGAATACTGAAATTTTTTTAAGTAATCAGTAAAAATTACTGAATCTATGGTATACGAGATATGTTTTTAAATGTAACACAACTTGATGGTGGGTATATAAGATTCCGCACAGCTGAATATAACACTCTTACTTGTTTATTCTAGAAACATTATGCTAGAAATTTTCAACACGTTACGACCGTTACGCACTTAAAGAAAATTTAAACTAACTCATTAAAATTCGCGAAAAAAGTTTAATTTTGTTGCATAGTGTAATTTACTAAGTACAATTACTAAGAACTTTCATTGGCTTAAACCAGAAAAATAAACTATAAATGTTATTACTTAATTAATATAATATTCATATGTATAAAAAAATTTATTAAGTCATACTAATAAATTAAGTTATATAACATAAGCTGTGTTTAGAAAAATAAAATTTTTCCAACCAATATATATTTCTGGTTTCATTTAATCTAAGTACATATTTATACCCTTCACCACCATAGGTGGAAAGGGTATTATAAGTTTGTGCTGATGTTTGTAACGCATAGAAATATTTGTCTTAGACCCACCTTTTAGTATACCAATAGACTTAGAATCACTTTCTGAGTCGATTTAGCGATGTCCGTCCGTCTGTCTGGCTGGACCCCCATGTAAACCTTGTAATCAAACTACAGGTCGCAATTCTAAAGATAATTTGATGAAATTTGGCACATTTGACCATAGCTCCCAAACAAACTCTTCTTCAAAAACACACTAAATGAGACAAAAATTTACTAAAACGCTCGTAAATCTAAAGATAATGAAAATGTTGAGTTTATTTTTTGCATACATAATTTTTGTAACAACTGTAATCAATTTGCCAAATTTCGAGATAATCGGTCCACATTTGACCCTAGCTCTCATATAAGTCCAAATGACGGAAACAGGTTGAATATATACGTTTTGAGAAAATGTTTGTATGATGGCAAAATTTAGCAAATATTTTTCTTTATACAGGAAAAATAAAACCTTTGACCTTAGTGGTGAAGGGTATCGTATGGTCGGCTTGACCGACTATAGCGCTTTCTTACTTGTTTTCATTTCAAATATTGCAAATAGTTCAAATTTTATAACGTTTTTTGCCTCCTGTAAACTTTTTAAAATTGCAGGTAGGTTATTTTGTCTTTTAGGGGACGATAAGAAAAAAAATTGATTTAAGACAATTTTTAAAAAGCTTAAAAAAGTAGTTTGCTCTATTAATCAAAAAATTAAATCGAATAATCGCTCGAGTAAATTAAAATGCCTAATTTCAAATGAAAATGAATTTGAGTAATTTTCTACCAGTAATCGAGTAAAAACATTTTAATACTACAGAATAGAATAGCAACGAAGGGAGTAAGAATAAGAAGGCCAATAGGGATCCTAAGCTACTCAAAGCTAATTAGAGAAAATTAGTGAAGAAGCAGAGGCATTACGTGGATAATTTAAACAAATATACGGCTCTATCAAGAATATTTTAGGAATTTTGTCAAGTTTTATCCAATGAGGTGAAGCTAAAAGTTATACAGTAGTCAATAAGGAGTGGCCTTTCACATAAAGATGACAAAGGGGTATCTTTGTAGAGGAAATAAGTCAAGATGCAGTCATATCGCGGATAAGTTTAAAATAATATTATGACAGTTTCCTTAAGTTTCATTTAAAGAGATAAAGCTGGAAGCACTACAGCTGCTAATAAGATGTCTAATGGGTATCCTAAGTTACTCAATGCTAAGTAGAGAAAAATTGTTAAAAATTTTAGGCATAGCAGTGCTAAGTTTGAAAGAATTTACGGCTACTAAAGATATTTTGAAAATATCCTTAAGTTTTTTTCAATAAGGATTCCGAAGAGGAAACAGCGGATGGTTATGGATGTATTCTTTTCTGGCAGATGTAGCAACTTTTATATAGAAATTTAATCATATGTTATACATAAGTAAATGTCAAGAAAACATTTAATTTTAATAAAAGGTAAGTAAGTATCATTATATCTATTAAAATTTTTAACAAAAGCTACTAACGACAAAAAATATTTTTTGTTAGTAATTAGCAGAAAAAATATTCCATCTTTGCGTTTCTTTATATGTAATAAAACATATCGTCGGCCTAGATATAAGCTTATCTGCAGATTTTAGAAATTGAGATTTTGATACCACATGCTTCCGTATGACGCGCTTTACCTAACAATTTTTTTTTTTTTTTTTATCAAAATGTCAGTTTATTCGCGACTTATTTTGTTTGGCTTATCTACATAAACAATTTTTTTTCGAAGACAAAATGGTTTATCTACACTATTTTTGCTAAATAATCATAGAAATTTTAAACTAAAAATCTGTAAAAAGGTAAAATTGTTAAAACTTTTTTTTCAAGAAAATAAATAATTAAATGTTTAACGGTAATTGCGAAAAAATGCAGTCATGTTCAAAAGGCTATTTACTACGCATAAACTTCCAAAAATACATTCTATAACTCTTAACAGTAAGAAGATATCTTCTTACTGTTAAGAGAGACGAAAAGTCATAAAAAATCTTTAAACTTTTATAAAAGAAAATGCATTTTGAATGAGGGAAGACAAAACGCCTGAACTACCGTAAAATCGCGAATATTGGCTTTTATTTAATAATTTTTATTTCAGGAAATTAGGAGTCTACCAAGCATATTGTAAAAGATCGCTTTGTTTAAAACTCACTAATAACAGAATTAAAGAGTTTTTTTGCCTCAGTAAAATCAGTATTTTGCAGATAAACCATTTTACATATAAGCCGATTAATTAATTTTTTGTATTAAATTGTAGAATAAGTCTGTAACTGCTGAGGGGATTCAAAAATATTGTTAGTACAACTTGTTAGCAAAACCACTTTTCTGAAAAAAATATATCTCAAAAACAAGAGCCAACTTAAACATTCTAAAATCATTTTCGGATTCAGCACACGAAGTTTATCTGAGAATTATCCCAAAAATTCGTGCTGCAGCAAAAAGCTAAATTTTATTTTATCTGTGTTATTGCGGGGTCATTCTGGACTCTAAACTATCCTGGAGCCTAAACACCCAATCCAGGGTGTCTAAAGCGTCTATTGCACTCTATTCATGCAGAGGGGCAATTGGCAAAACCTGGGGGCTTACTCCCATCAACACTGCCTGGCTCTTCGACATGGTAGTTAAGCCTATATTAATGTATGGTGCGCTAGTCTGGTGGCCAGCACTCACCAAGACTAACCATAGGGACTATTTTAACAAAATTTTAAGATCTTCCGCTCTAATGATTACCGGTGCCTTAAGAACTACTCCATCTAAGGCGCTCTTCACCATGCTCAACTGGCTACCGGTCGAACTAATGGCAATGCAAATTGCTCTTAACTCGGCTGTACGTCTGAGCACAATTGGAACCTGGTCCCACTCAAAAACCGGACATTCCACTATCCTGGACAAAATTGCAAATATCCCTGACCATATTGATTACTGCATATCCACTCCTATCTTCGACAAATCTTTCACTGTGACTATCTCTGGAGAATCCCCATCTTCAGATGACGGCTGTCTGGAGGTTTACACTGATGGATCGAAGTCAAAGTTAGGCGTAGGGGGGGCTTCTTCATCCCACTTCTAGGGAAGGAAATTTGCTTTAGGCTCCCTGATCAATGTAGTGTCTTACAATCCGAGATATCGGCTATTCACAAAGCAGTCAAATGGTTGAGAAACCACAGAGTATACGACAGGGATATTCGTTTCTGTATCGACGGTTAGGCTGCAATAAAATCCCTATCTAATGTCAATAGGACATCTGTTCTTACCCGCGAATGCCGGGAATCTCTTAACAAGATGGCGAGACATTGCAAGATGGAACTCTTCTGGGTACCCGGGCACAAAACATACCTGGTAACTCCACCGCGGACAAACTTGCTAAATCTGGTGCTCTCCTGCGTCAGGACAACATCGACCAATTTACGAGCTTACCGCTATCCGCCTGCAAATCAATAATTAGTCAATCACTTTTCGCGTCAGCGCAGAGCGAGTGGTCTTCGGAAACCACTTGCTCCATATCTAGGCAAACATAGCCCACCTACAACACTCAACGTTCAAACATCTTGGTAACATTACCCCGTCACAGACTCCGCAACCTTATTTCAACCCTAACAGGTCATTGCGTTTTTGGCATACATGCCAGAAGACTTAATCTTCAATTTTATGACTACTGTCGTAGTTGTCATAATATAGAAGATTAGGAGACAGTGACTCATCTTCTATTCAATATGGGATCACCCTTTCTGCATGATTTATCAGATCTAGCGAGTATTAACATTCGTAAAATCGAATCATTTATCAGGGCTACAGAATGGCTTGATTAGCCTCTCATTGATAGCTTGGAGTAATTATTTTTGTTCTTTCCTTCCAGTCTATCCCTTGCAGGTAACACAAAGGGACCGCTTTTTAGGACCCAAGTGACGCTGACCTACATCGGCTGCCTACCTAACCTAACCTAACCTATTGCTTTTCGATAAAAGTAATTAAATCATCATAACAAAAAAAAGTAAGAGTGATATATTCGGCTATGTCGAATCAAGTTATGTTAAATTTAGAAACATATCTCATATATCTACGAGGTTGCAGCTAATTGAAAATGTGTACCAAATTTGAAAAAATTGTTAAACTAATTGGTATTGTTTGGACTAAATTCGATTGCAGTAGCTTTATAGTTCAACATTTAAGAGAATCTAAGTTAGTATTTACTTTGCATAAAGTTTAACCTCATAACCGGGTATAGTTTAACATAAATAATCTGTTAAAAACGGACATAAACCCCATTTTCTTTTCGTATTTTTGAGTTCCCCTAAGTTTTTTATATGGGAGCTATGGTTAAATGGTGACCGATTGTAACTAAATATTGCACACTGGCTGGCATTGACACAAGACTTGACATAAGACTAAATTTAGTGGATATTACATTTTACATTTATTGGCATTTAAGTGTATTTTTAGGACTAGCACTTAGGGTATAACCCCTACTTATGCAATGCATTGTGTTGGAAAAATAGAAAAAAAGGTTATAGGAGGGGGGATAGGTGGAGTAGTGTTTGTGGGCATTTGATTTGAACTCTCCTATATTGCAACTGACTGGGAAAACTTCTACGGGAAGTAAATTCCACATACGAACTGTACGGATAAAGAACGAATTTTCTCTGTAGTGTGTTGTTCTGTCATTTATTAGAAAATAAGCGATTAGCCTAGACGAGTTTATACGGGAGCTATGGTCAAATGTGAACCTATTTTGCTCGATTTTCCAAGAAATTAAGAATATTTATGCCAAATTTCGTTTAGGTTTTATTGTGCAGACAATAGACAGACACACGGACAGAAAGACGGACGGACATTACAAACGGAATGACAATCTCAATATACCCCCCATTCTTTTTGATGGTGGGTATAAAAATAATTTATTAATTTTCAGTTATAAATACTAAATTATTGGTAATGGAGATTTTTAGAGATTATATACACAAAATTTTGGTGATAGGAAAAATCCAGCTTGTAGATGAAACTAAAACCAAACTGACAGCTTTATTTAATAGTAGGCGGTGATGGAACATTTTTTGAAATGCGTAGTTTAAGATAGCGAAATGTGACTATTGACACTTTTCGTACTGACGGGGTCCTTTGTAAATCTCTATAAGTATTTGTGAGAATGCATGTAATTTAAGTCTTTTATACTGAAAGAAAAAAATAACGCATCATATTAAGTCAATCATTTACAATCAAAAAAATAAATGAATTTCAATAAATATAATTTCAATACACATTTCTTTTGGTATAATGAAACAACATTGTTAAATTAATATTGTTAACAATTGAAATTGTTGAACACTTATTAACTTTTATATTTTTTTTTCAAAAATGTTTTATTATTATACTGTTTTTTTCTCTGTGTGTAATATTTCAATGCTCGGATACTTTGCGTCCATTCTGCAACTTTTTTTTTATAATTTTTGTTGTTGTTGGCCTTTTCAGTTTTCCTTTTTGTGTTTTTGCATGTTTTCAATTTATTAAAACTCACGCACGCGGTTTATCTTTGTAACATTTTCGTCTTTGTTGTGTAGCTTTGTTTTCACTGTTGCATCCATTTTTTATTTAAAACAAATTAAATTATCGCTTTTGTAAGCATTTTTACTACTCAGTTCATGACTCTTACTTTTCATCAAGTTTTGTTGTCAGAGATACAATTGCTGTTGCAGTTGTAGCTGTGGCTGTGGCAGTGCCTGTAGTTGTAGTTGCAGTTATTGTTGACTTTACTGTAACACTCGTATTTATTGTATTCATTTTTGTTTTTGAATTACTTTATTTATATGTATTTTGCTTCATTCTTCGCTTTATCCGTCGCCAGGATTTCGAGTTTCAGAAAAATTCGTGCTTTTTTTCTTCACTTAAGGATCATGGGTATCATCGCTGTAAATTGACAGTAAATTTTTAAAGTAGTAAGAACATTTTTCCTTAATACCACATAGTACATTGATGTCAAGTAAAGAATTTATTTATAACAGAATCCACTAGACAACACTTACACTTATTTCTTGGTAAAGATAATTAATTAAAAGGGAAATTCGTTATTGTAAGTTGTATTTTTTAATTATTTATTATAATTAAAAATACAAATTTGCGATGAAGGTGAAATAATATGATGTTTTATTTTCAGTATAACATCTTAATATTTTCGTAGACTTAATTTGGTATTTTTTTCGAATTGTGTTTGTGTCATAAAACCATATGTGATAAATATTAATATTTTTGTATCATAATGAATTAAGTGACTACATATCTTGTTATTTACCTGTGCATGTAGAACGTCATTTAATTTGTACATTAATAAACCCAAAATTTAATAAAACAATTTTTAATTTCAAATATTTAGCTATATTTTGGCATTTTCGATTTTCAAAAATCAGCCCTGACTTTTATATGTAGTACCCAATCTTTCATAGTACTCAGGAGTAGAGTACCAACCGGGGTTTTCACATATATTCACATACATAAACCTCTCTTAGTCTACTTGAGCAAACCTGACCGCACTATCAACTTTACGAAAATTTTGAAAATTTAGGGAAAATAAAAATTTAAAGAAAATAAAAATTTAAGGAAAATTAAAACTGATAAAGAAAATGTTTATGTGTGAACGTGAATGCAGGTTCAAAAGAAATTTTAAGAATAACTGATCAAGTAAACATGATTCGTGTGAAACGGGACTTAGTGACTGTCGGTTGATACTCCAAAGATTTTTCAAAAACAAATGCACAGTAAATTACATGGTGTCACAAATGACACACTTTTGTAAAAACGTGTAAAGCGGCCGACCTATAACCCCACATAGGCCTAAGTGAGCACACATAAAAACAATTTTCAAAGTTTTCGAAACACATGCAAAATTTTGAGATATTTGCGAAAAACTTTTTTCGGGATGGTCGTAGTACTTTAGCACCTTCAGCTCACATGTTTGCAAACCGATTTTAAAGTGATGTATGCATAGGGCTTATATTTTAAGAAATTAGAAGTCTTTAAAATTCAAAGGCAATAATTTTAAATATTTTCTATAAAAATCTACTTTGTTTTACACAGTCTTTTAAAGCTAGATTTATATAAAAAAACGAGACATTACTTATTGATATCGGTTTATATGTACAATAGTTATTTCCAAAGTTAAAATTTTTGATTCCAAACAAAAAAATGTTATAATAAATTTCTGGTAAAAATATTTGCATGCGTAGTACCAATAACTACTTTTGGAACATTTTAGATATTTCCTAGTCGGTTTATGAAAAGAAAAAAATTAAAACCATGTTTTATTAGGAAATAAAATTTCTTCTTATATTGATTAAAACTTTTCTGAGCTTTCATATAGGAATAAGCAATAAAAAGTTCTTAAAGTCAAAAAAAGTGGACAATTTTTTTTAGATATTCTCAAAAAAAAACTATTTTGGATTTACAAATGTATCAAAAACTCTATGCCATTCTATTCTCCTATTTGCTGTTAAAATATAAAATCGTATACAAACTTGCAGAGCTACAGTTCGATAAGTTGACAAACCTCTTTACCTCGGTTTTTTAAAAACTTCTAAACTAAAAATTATAAAAATTAATAAATTTAAATATCATATGACTGAAATACTCAATTATCATTTTTAAATTTGTTTACTGATTTACGAGTTCTCCACATAGAAAATTTGTCCATATATTTGCACTTCTTGAAATAAAACTTAAAAATTCGAGCTAACTTTTCAAAATTCTTTGGAGGTTTCAATCAAATGATAGCCTTAAACGAATTTATATCGCTTTACCCAGCTGGCATGTTTTGAAATTTTAAATCTAATTCTGCTACTCTTCTTAAAAAAATCACATATAAGCCCTTTTATTGTAGTATAAAAAGTCACTTTCGAATCGTTTTTAAGATTTATAAGTGTTTTTTCTCTTAATTTGACACTCTTTATCGAGTCCTCTTTCGAGCCATTGGCCCTAGTTTTTGACGCAATTTTGATCATTTCTTCAGTCGCTTTTTTTCAAAACTCACTCAGGCGAATACGTCCTATATCTTCTTTGGAAATGGGATAGTAGAGAGATGAATGGTTGTGATTATTTGATTTATGTTTCATCGACGCACAGTGCTACTATCCCATACAGCCAATGGGCAAAAATCGAACCAGTTGTCTTAGATGAATGAAATTTGGTATGTGACTTGATATGGATTCAATGTGATCATTAGAGTGTCCCAAAAAAACTGAAAGTCGTTGTACTAAGAGACGTACCCCCAAGTTTGTTACATTTGACCCCAATAATCCAAATACAAAGTTATATAGGAAAACTGTGAGGTTTCTTTAGATTTCTTCAAAATGTTTCTACTTAGAATATGTTTTAAATACATTTTTATTAGCATGCTACAGATAACAAAATGAGCTTTCCAACGAGATATAAGACATTAATATCGGTTGAAAGGTTTCCTAATTATTAAGGGTTTCCCAAAATATTAAGCGTCCTTGAAGACGCTCCTGAACATATGCAATAAAAAAATGTATTATTTTTAAAAAATTTAAAAAGTTTGACTGGTTTTACTTTTTGGGACCTCAAGATATTTAATTATCCATTTTTGTTGCAATGGACTAACGTTAAGTCACTTTTGCATAGGACGAAAAAAAATATTTTTTCAAAACTTCGTTTGGGGGGTACGTCTTTTGGTACAACGACTTTCAGTTTTTTTGGGATACTCTAATGATAACGTTCAAAATTTTAACAAAATCAGTCGAAGGACACGTCTACATATTTCTTAATATTGAAAATTAAATATAATTCACAAAACTAAAAATATTTCCTATATGAGTTACTTTAGACAAAAAAATTTGATGCATTATTTAATAAACATTTGTTTAAATTGTTTGCAAAATTTCGACAGATTTGGCCTAAGGATACGCCTAGGATGCACAAATCCTTAAATCTGGAAGAATCTACAAAAATCACAAAATGAAAAATCTATTTGGTGTATAACGTGATGTCGAATATGTGTATTTGTTCGCAAAATCTTAACAAAATCGGTCCAAAGACACGCCTACCACCCACATATTTATTAATATTAAAAAATAAATAGAGTTGACAAAATTAAAAATATTTCCTATGTGAGTTACTTTAGACAAAATTTAGTGCATGATTAAATATAGAATTGGTTAAATTGTTTGCAAACTTTTGACAAAATCGGCTTAAGGATACAAATTAAATTTGATGCCGGATATCCTCCATATTATAAAAAAATTGTTGGTATCTAAACACGTTTTTGTCCTATAATGATTCGATACATATTAATTCAATAGTTTTATTTAATTAATTTTTAATCCTACTATGTTTTTATTATAGTAGCTAAAACTATCATTAAGGCTCTTTTGATATCAAATAAATGACCGTTATAGGCCTGCCAGATGTACTTTTTAAAGCCACATATCTACTTATAGTAAAGGTAGACGGAAGTTGAAATTTTTTTTGATATCTATTAGATAAGGGTCCAGGCTGAATATGATATGTTATGCTTAAAAGTCGGCATGCTAACCCACTAAGCCACAGAAAATAAATCTTACATTACAAGTAAAACGCGCAATCATTCAATTATTTTAGAATTTTCTCTCGCGGGTAAGTCCTGCTCCAGCTTATAATAATTGTCAAATCTATATATTCAGCCTTATTACGGCTGTCGAATATACGACATCGACTTCAACAGTTTGTACCAGATTAATGAAATTGTGTTGATGTTTTCTTTAATCTAGTACTAACTGTAGTAGTCGAAGTCGTATATTAGACAACCGTAATAAGGCTGATTATAGTACCTATGTATATGTATGTATGTGTATATAAAAAAACAAAACTGTAGGTGTCACTTCCACGATGAGTTTAGTTGGTTGGTTAGGCCATCATCATCCTTATTTCAAGACAAATCATAAAGTTATTGTTGTAATTATGTTCCTTCTTCTTTTTCATATAGTTCATTAGAATTTAATGTTTTTCTATTCTATTTTTTAAATGTCACTACTCCTGAAATTGCCAGAGTAGAATAACATTTATCTTTTTAAGGAAAACTTTTTAAATTATATACAAATATTGGTATATGTTCGTAGCAGTAGCATTCAAATTTCCTTGGCTGTAAAAAATTAATTATTTAACGCTGACAATATTGACACGAGACGTACAATTTTGTTTTATCTTCTGATGTTTTCATTTTGTTAAGTTTGCTCAAGAAAAATTTTATAGCCTATCCGTCATCAAAAGTTACAGGAGTTTTTGTTGGTGTTTGAAACACATTCAAATATTGATTTAATGCCCATTTTATTATGTACATATACTGGTGGATTTTGAAACTTCCTGAGTAGACTTAACTATGTCCAAGATAAGATTGTAATCAAGGTAAATATTGTAATTTAAAAGTTTATTAGATGCACCAAAAATACCAAAATCACTTAGGAATCACTAGGTCATGGATACTTTCTTGTTTATTAATAAAATATTTTCTGTTTCTTATTTTTTTTTCGAATGTTTTAAATTTTTAATGTCGGCCTCTTTGTTTGTACTTTGCAAGTACATTAAGGATACAACTTTTTGCAAATTTTGCAAATATCGAAAACACCTAATTATGTCAGGACATGAACATTTTTAAAGAAAGTAAGAAAGTATTATAGTCGGTCCATCTACATATACCTTATGATTCCCTTTACCATTCTGTTCAGATGTGGACCGGTTGTTAACAAAATTAAGAAGTTTCTTTAAATGCCTAAAGATATATATTTGCTAAATTTTTAGGGCAAGTAAGAAATTATTGTACTTGCGTTTTTATATTGGGCCAACACCATTGCATTTGATGACACTTCTTAACAAAATTTGAAGAAAGTTGTGACCAAACGAATCTAAACTGCATTTAAAATTGTTCGCTAAAACCGAATATGAAGTCAGAATGGTCAAAAGTAGAACAGTTTTTGAGATATAGCAAAATTACGGTTTTTTGCATTTTCAAAAATTAAATTAATTATTTTAGAAAATAGCCTACCAATTTTATTTAGCTTTCTTTTCGTTGAAAGATAATGATATTTGAAAAACAAACACAAATCGTTTGTAAAATTTAGTCAAAAAATTACTGAGTTACAGAGCACCAAAGTAGAAATTGCAGAAAAATTTTACTGATTTTTTTATGTTTTTGTCTTTTCAACTTAATTTCTTAAAATCAAGCAATAATATTTAAAATATTCATCAAATTTTTCATTAAGTTTGAACTTTTCTCCATTATGGCATAGTTATTTTATTTTTTTTTTGACTTACCTTTACTAACGATCTATATTTGTTTTAGTAATTTTATTATATTTAACTAGAAAAAAACAAAACATAGTCCGACAAATATTTTTGATGATAGCTACATTTAAATGACATCATCTTTTTCAAAAACGCAAAAAATTGTTATTTTAGAATACTAGGAATCGTACCTATAAAATCCTATCACATGGAGTCTGTTTTATTTTTATATCCATCATCAAAAAGAATAGGGGGTATATTGAGATTGCCATTCCGTTTGAAATTTCCTTAATATTGGTTCAAAAATCAAAATTGAAGTATATATTTTGAATCCTTATGAAATTCTAAGACGATTGAGCGATGTCCGTCTGTCTGTCTGTTGTCAGCACGATAAAACCTTACCGAAAGGATATAGGTCCCTGAAATTTGGCATAAATATTCTTCATTTGTTGGAAAATTTTGGTATTGAAATCGGGCAAAATCGGTTCACATTTGACCATAGCTCCCGTATAACCTCGTCTAGGCTAATTGTTTATTTGCTAATAAATGACAAATTATAATAGCTTTGATGATAAAATTTGATATATAGTAGTTTTACATTTTCACCTTTAACCATAGCTCCCATGCAAAAAACTTACGAAAACAGCTTAAATTCCACCTAAAATATATTTAAATGCCAATAAATGATAAACTTGGCCACTAAGTTTAGCACAAGAAAGTCTTATACCAATGCCAACCAATGTGCAAAATTTTGTCACACGGTCACCATTTCACCATAGCTCCCATATAAAAAACTTACGGAAATACAAAAATACAAAAAGAAAAGGGGTTTTATATCCGTCTGTCCGTCATATAAATGCGCGATAGCGCCTTAACGAAAAGAGCTAGATTAACAAAATTTTACAAAACTACAATAGAGAAGTTTTATGCAACTGTTGGTCAGTATATAAAATTTTATAGAAATAAAAAACACTCCCGGAAACCAAAAGATGTAGCAAAAGCCAGTTAATAGCTATTCAATTAGAAAATACGAATAGCTATGGCCACTAAATTGCAAGAATAAGCTCTATATAAATAACAGCCAGTGTGTAAAATTTTGTTACAATCGGTCAACATTTGGCTATAATTCTAATATATATATATAACATACCCTTTTTATATCTACAATCAAAAAGATTCCGAGGTACAAGCAGCATATTGAGATTGCATCAATGTCCAGACTTTATATACGGTAGATGCATTGGGAACTCCAAACAAAATGTATGGACCTGTAGTATTACTATCAGTTTATCCTAACTAAATATTAAGCTAAGCGCAAAGCATTTAACAACATTTATAACAACATTAACGTAAAACTATACCAGTGCCTAGTTTCTGTAACTCTCGCATCAATAAATTATTCGAGTGGAACAATGAAAATGAAGAAGAAACTAGTTGAATTGAAACAAAATTTCATTTTTTTCACCCAAGTGTTCCTGTAATTTATTTTTGTGAGAACTATCTGTCATTCAACAACTTACGTCAAATTTATTGGAAATATGCGAGTAAAACCAGTGTAATAATACAAGTGATATCAAGAGCCCAGCTGAAGAATTCGCCTGGAAACTTATGAAGCTAAAATTTGCCAAAATGTAAGCAAACCTACAAAAACAACATGGGATTTCATTTTGTCATGTTGTATTCTTGCCACCACCTGTAATGAATTCGCCTTGAGTAAAACTGTTTCTGTAAGCGAATGATGCGAAAAGTTTTTCATTTTATCTGTCAAAACAATTCGCACGTATTAAGGCGCCGAAAAAGAAACATTTGAACTAAAAAGTAAACATTTGAACTAAAAAGTAAACACAAATACATAATTAAAACATATAATTAAATAAAATGTAATAAATTGCTTTATTTTATTTATTCAAATATTTTCCATTTTAATGAATTTCAGAAAATTGAAAGAATATCAAAAATATTTCGGCGATCGTTTTGTTCGACAACTAACAACACCACACTAAACATTTAAAATAATATATAAATATATATGTCTATTAGAGCGTCTCGACTTATATGGGGAAAAAATAAAGTTCGCCGTACACCACCGAATATAAAGCATTGCTATGAGGTAGTTTCGAAAAATTTTTTTTTAATTTTTTTCGTTGCACATTGGGGTCGCCAAAATACATTTTTCGTTATATCTTCGGCATTTACAATCGGATCTCGAAGTGTGATATATCGATGTTTTTGTCTCGAGGAGGCCAACATTTTTCTTTAATAGTCATTATTCTCAGGTATCCGGTTCTAGTATTTATCTATCAGATCCCTGTTCCTACCACCCTAATATGCCACCCTAATATCAGAAAATTAAAGCTCTTAAAAAATCGTTAAACTTTTACTAAGGAAGTTTTTCGATTTTTCAAACCAATCTATTACAAACAAGGAATTTCTTATTTTGCCGCATATAAGGATCGCCAAAATACATTTTTCGTTATATCTTCGCCATTTACTGTCGGATCTTAAAGTGTAAAATATCGATGTTTTTGTCTAACGAAGGCCAATGTTTTGCGATATTAATCATTGAACTTAAATACATTCTTCTACATAGTACCTACCCAAGATATCTTAACTCATACAACAAGAATTATAAAAATTTCAATTCTTTTAATCAATTATGTTTTGAAAAGACTCAAGTTTGCTGTATTTTTGAGGGCTCTCAAGTTCTGAAAAAATGTGGCCCATGCGTTGCTCACCAGTGACAGCCATGGCAGATTAATGTACTACATGAACAAAACGTTCAGTGTTTTGTTAAATGCATCGATAAGCTGTGAAAATAATTAAGTTTAGTTTTATAATCATTGACCTCAAGTTCATTCTTCTAGTACTTTTTTTTTGATAATAATCATTGATCTCAGATATCCGTTCTAGTATTTATTTAAAATTATGAAAAAATATCATGTAAAAATTCACAGTGTAAATACCCAAACAGTCTTATAGATTGTCTTGCTATTCGTTTTATCCACGAAATAATTGTTTGAATTTCGTCTGTGTCTGTATAACATTTAATCGTGTTGTGTCTATTTTAATTATAAACTATTAAAAATTAATTTAAATAAACAACAGCCTCCCGAATTCTCCCCTTTTATTTTATCCGCCATTCTGATTCTTGTAAAATCCAACCTCAAGCAATTCCAATAGATGATATATCTTGGGTTCATCAATTGCCGGACGACGTTCAACAAATGCTTTGTCTGCCCATAGAAAATATCGTTTACTTTTTTCACCCGGGCACAATTTCAGAATTTTTTTGACTGAGCGGCCATGCTTGCAATTCTTAATGCAAGAACTGCTGGAAGCATTACAGTTTTCCAAAGATTTAATCGAAATACCAGGTAACATAAGGAAAATACTTTCTGTTGATAGTTTTATTTACAAACTTTATTATTTTCACAGCTTATCGATGCCTTTAACAAAACACTGAACGTTTTGCTCATGGAGTATATTAATCTACCATAGCTGTCACTGGTGAGCAACGCATAGGCCACATTTTTTCAGAACTTAAGAGCCCTCAAAAATACAGCAAACTTGAGTCTTTTCAAAACATAATTGATTAAAAGATTTTAAATTTTTATAATTCTTCTTGTATGAGTTAAGATAGGTAGGGTAGGTACTATGTAGAAGAATGTATTTAAGGTCAATGATTAATATCGCTAAACATTAGCTTTCGTTAGACAAAAACATAGATATATTACACTTTAAGATCCGACAGTAAATGGCGGAGATATAACGAAAAATGTATTTTGGCGATCCCTATGTGCGGCAAAATAAGAAATTCCTTGTTTGTAATAGATCGGTTTGAAAAATCGAAAAACTTCCTTAGTAAAAGTTTAACGATTTTTTAAGAGCTTTAATTTTCTGATATTAGGGTGGTACATTAGGGTGGTAGGAACAGGGGTCTGATAGATAAATACTAGAACCGAATGCCTGAGAATAATGACTATTAAAGAAAAATGTTGGCCTCCTAGAGACAAAAACATCGATATATCACACTTCGAGATCCGACTATAAATGGCGAAGATATAACGAAAAATGTATTTTGGCGACCCCAATGTGCAACGAAATAAATTAAAAAATTTTTTTTCGAAACTACCTCATAGCAATGCTTTATATTCGATGGTGTACGGCGAACTTTATTTTTTCGAGACGCCCTAATGTCTATATATATATATTTTTTTTTCTTATTTTTAATTAATTTTTTTGATGATCAATTTTTACTTTTTCTACCAGCTGTTTTCTTTTTGACGGATGTATTGGAAATTTCCAATAAAAACGTAATCAGTGTTGCTAGTTCTCACTTTGAGTTACAGAAGCACTTTTTTCTTCCAGGTCGAGAAACGGTGGAATTTTTTGTTTCATACTTTTCGCTGTGAAAACTTATCACTTTAAGTTACAGAAACGACCTACAGGTTACGATTCCGAATTTTGTTAAAAGTAAATACTAGGGAACTCAATTATATACTTTTAAATGTTGAACTATAAAGCTTCTGCAACCGAATTTAGTCCAAATATTTTACTAACAATACCAACTAGCGTAACAACTTTTTTTCGAATTTGGTAGATGCACCCTCGTAGATATATGAGAGATATTTCTAAATTTAACACAACTTGATGGTGGGTATATAAGATTCGGCACAGCCGAATACAACACTCTTACTTGTTATGAATAATTTAACACATAAAAAGAGAACCTGCTGTACTTGAATGTTTTTTTTTAACAATTGGAAAATTTTTATAATCAAAACATCAAGAGCTTTTGATATCTAAATATTTGTACCTTCCATAGTTAAAGATAAAGCAACATGATCCGTTTATATGTTAACGTACAACGGATATTAACATCAATTCGCATGACCTTATTATGAGATTGAATTTGGGTCGTAATTTTGTTCTTATTAATATCTCGTTTCAATCTCCAACATGTTTGGTGAATACGATGAACCAATGTTATCATTTGTTAAAGAGTCTGAGATATCTCATCTATAACAACTCTTATAATGGTTTTCTAAGAAGATATATAAACCGAGAGAAGTTGATACCGACGGCAAAAACAGTTAGTTTTGATGATTTAAATTGTTGGAAATATCGAGAGCATTAACTTTACTTTCGCCAAAACAGTGCTTTCAGGCCAGCTAGTAAGTAATTTATTTGACACCACTTAATGAGTTGGAATTGGTCTAAAACTACTGTTTTAACGAATAACCTCAAGCTATTACTGGCCTACGACCTTGTACAGAGATTTTTTATGTCTTTCATGCCACACGCAAATCTTGAATTTTTACACAGCAAATATGTATCCGGAGTTTTGTATTTTAAGAGACGATATGTATGTATATGAAAAATATTATGCAAGTGTGAGTGAATACAAGTGTTTAAACTTGTTCATAACAATGTATTTATAACCTTGAACTATAACAATGCATCCTTGAAGACTCTACAAGTTGGCGTAACTTTTAAAATGCAAGCCTTTAATTATACAACATAACACTTAACTTTTGGAATCACTAGTATTTAAATCAGAACGTTTGTAACTTAATACATACACATGAATGTATGTTACAGTCATGACACTTCAAAGAATAATAACAGTTCCAAACAATCAGGCATCTGCATTAGGAGTATATGTAGTTATATTCTCGTTACTATAATAATGTTGTCCATATGAACAATTTATATTCCTAATATTTATTTCTTACGAGTATAATAATTTCACGTCAACATACGAGTATATTATGACATATGAAAAATCTACAATGACAAAAGGAATAAAATAATATTCTAAAAATGTTTCTAGTTAAAACAAAATTGATATGTACCTTTAGGATCTCTTTCATCGCTCATATTTGTAAAAGTAAATTTATTTGTAAGTTGAAATAGTTACGTATGTATTTTGTGATCCATTAAATCAAATCTAGTTACGGGGAATATTTTAAAATTATTTTCTCTGTCTAAAATTCTATTTCTATTATAAATAAATAATATTTAAGATTCAGACAAGACAAATGTTTAGGCAAATAATCTTAATTTAAACATTACACGTTTAATTATTGTTTCGTACGAAAAAACTATAAAACATTTCTTAGTTTTTTGGTGTTATTATTTTGTGTCTTTATGCAATAAAAAGGGTTTCATATGGTCGTTTTTAACTGATTATAATACTTTCTTACTTGTTTTTGATATGTTATTTTCCTCTAAGTAGGTATATAACACCGGAAATTTAAAACAATAGTTCAACATATCTTGAAAACGAAATGTTCGATTTTTTTTGAGAAATGTAGACGTTCGCACCAAAACGTAATAATTTCATTTTTTGATAGTTACATTAAATAAAATCTCAAAAAACTTCAATCAATTACATATTTATAAAAAGTTTTTAAAAACAATCTATATAACGATATATTTTTGTTTACGTAAAAAGTTGAATTTTGTAAAGTATTTAGTATAAATGTAAACTAAACCATATGTTAGTTAAATAATGAAATAAATATGAATTAATTGTGGAGAAGATTTTTTTTACCATTTGACAGTATGTAAAATTATATGATAATCGACCCATAACCCCACCGCCGGAAATCAGTTAAACAGTAATTGTTGAGGCTGATTGAAAAAAAAAAACAAAATATTTTAGTTCGAAGATGAAAGAGAACATGGGTTAATTAATTTATATTTATTATTATTTTGTATAAAACATATTACCTTGGAGTTTCGGGGGTTGATTGATAATGTAAATTCTTTTCGTTTTATTATCTTCTGACAGTTCATTTGATAATCAAAGAATACTTAAGCTACGTTCAGACGATGGTCAGATCTTACAATATTGTCACATCTGGCAATGTGCTGCCAATAAACTGACAATAAAGAATTGTCAGCAAAAGGCAAATTGTGTGTTTACACGGTTGTAAGAAAATTGTAAGAAAAGCTGTCAATTTCATTGTCAGAAATTGTCTGACAATTAATTAAGCTGACAATCTCAGCTTACAAAAAATTGGCAGTTCACACGATTATCAGATATGAGTACACGAAAAATTTCCAGATCTATTCTCAGTCACAAAGCACATGAAAAATATTGTTTATTTTTGTGTTTTCGACTTGATATTTATATTTGTTTATTTTAAAATATTAATTAAAATGGAAAAAACAGGCAATTGCTAAAATTTTAACAGTTTATGTTTTCGAAAGCAGTGAAGATCCACTTCGCATGGAGATAAAACGTCTTACAGTGGGATTGTGGGAAAAATTTTAGAAATAAGTCTGCAACTTTTAAACTTTTAGGCCGATTTTAAAATAATTTTGGCAGAAATGTTTAAACCTGAAAAGCCTAGCTTTTACTATGGCGGCGCAATCGTCTCCTAAAGTAGGGCACCTCAGACTCATAAATCGCTTAAAACTATATATAATCGTCATTTTCCAGCCAATTTTAGGAATCATACTATATAACGAATGCCAATCCTATTTTTTTTTATTAAAATTAAAATTTTTAATTTTTGTACCATACTGCACCGATTTTTTTTTACTTATATCTGATCTATATATAACCAATAGGTAAAAGGGTATTATAAGTTTGCCATTCAGTTTGTAATTTTTTTATTTTCATTACTCGTCTTAGAACAAATAAAAATAATACCGATCGACTCAGGAGTCGGGGTCTAAATCGACTCAGAGAGTCGAATTTGACATGTCCATCTGTTAAAAGATATCGCCAAAATACTAAACTTAGAATTTTAAAATATTTTTATAAAAAATGCGGTTTAAAAAAAATGTTTCAATTCTCATTGAATTTTTAATTTTGGCGATATCTCTAGTGTTTGTAAAACGAATTTGATAAAATTTGGAAAATTTCCTAAGATCTGATATATAATTCGCCAATTTGTGGTGCTTTCGCGATATCTCAGTTATTGATTTATCGATTTTGATGATTGTGCTAAAATTTGATTGTCCTAAAATTTGATATATAGTTCAAAAAAATTTTTTTTTAAATACAGTTTTTTCCAAAAAAAAAATATATTTTAAATTCGGTAATTTGTGAGACATCGAATTTGGAGATTTGGCGATATCTCAGATTGTACCTATTTTGATGATATATAATATCGTTTTGCTAAGGAGGATTTTCTAATATCTGATATATAATTCGTGTCGGTATCCTATCCGTAAATTGAGGAATTTATACAAATTAAAAAAATACAATATAAAAGAAAATACAAAAATTTTAATTCGGCATCGAATTTTGGCTATTAACATATAATACCTATACATATAAGTTATGTCGGTATGCCATCTAGGAGCTTATCAAACTTGATTTCAGCATACCGAATAATGTCTTAAATAAGTGTCAAGACATAGACCTATTGTTTCAGGAAATTTCAATTCGATCCATCATTTTTTGCTTAAAAAGTTTTATACCATCGCAAATATATTTATAAAAAATTTTTCTAATCCAAAATCTATTAATGTTAACTCAGATAAAACAAAAATGTTAGCTGTTTTTAATGTTTTTGCTAAAAGTGTTATTTGCTTATTTGCTTTTTTAATTCATCTTTTTATAATATTTTTATTCGAAAAACTTCTTTAGATTGACATATAATAACACTATATTCCCAACTAAAATGTATGTTCAATACAATTTTATTTTGTTATTTTTATTTATTTATTGTTTTATGATATAAATCCTAAAAACCGTATGTTTTAAATTAAAACCAAGAAGTTAAGATGGTGGAATTTCATGCAGCTGACAATAAAAACGAAGCTGACAATTTTTAAAATGTTCTGCCAATTTTAAATAGAGTGTTTACACGATTGTAAGATATCTGGCAATTTCATTGTAAGGTGGTTGTGTGACAATGTGCTGACAATGCTTTAGCTGGCAACGTTGTCAGCAAAAAATTATAAGTTTACACGATTGTAAGAAATTTTCTTACAATTTTTCTTACAATATTGTAAGATCTGACCATCATGTAGACATAGCATTATAAACTAGAGTTGTATTTAAAACTATTGTTAAATTTAATGGGACTTAAAAATAGGGTGACCAGCGTAAACACTTATAAATGTCAAATTATATCAAATTAAATTTACAATTTAACCCCAATTCCGGATGATTTTGTAACGAAAGCGCTTAGCCTTTATCTGCTCTTTGCGTCGAAAACGACACAAACACATTTTATCTGTTTTTTTGTAAGTGCTAGCTTGAGTTAATTGACTTTGTAAGAAACATGAATTTGCATAATTTTAGTTATTTTATAATCTGAAATTTTCATTTTGTGGATTGGATTAAAAAAGTTACGTTGTTTACCCTTTGCGTTGTTTTCGACTCGTATGGGAAAAACATATGTTTTTGGTGGGAATTTTTGTTGTCATGATTCTTTTTTGTCAATCATTGTGCTTTTAACAGGTGGTAAAGTTATTTTTGATTATTTTTTTTTTATACAGTTTACAAGGAAAACTAAAAAGAAGATGAAGAAGAATTAGTGCCAGAAGCTTCACAATCTAATAAAGTGATACCTCTGTTAGTGATATAAAAGGTGCTGGCTACCTTATGTTCCTTGAAACTATGAAAATATTGCTTCTGTCGTTTTTTCCGAATTTTGAGGCTTTATTATAGGGTAATTGTTCATCGCTGGCCACTACTATTTTCCATATTTCAGCGCACGATTGGGTATAGGCTCATGCTAACTAAATCAGGGCCAACGTATTGTTTTGGACCAAGTTCATGACAATGGGTAATTTTTTTCTCATATACTCTCTTTTGAAAGTAAGCTTATTTAAGACTTAAAAATGTAAAGCAAAGCGTTTTTGTCAACCAAATAAGTATAAATTACGTACCGGATTTTTGCCACTAGAGGTCAACATCCAACAATATCTTTATTATAAACTAACTATTAAAAACTTAAATAATTACTTTTTTAAATTGTTAAAAATAGATTCACAAGGGTTTGAGCCTGGTTTGATGAAATAATAAAAAACATTTATTCGTTTTTCTTTTGAATAAGTGCTTGAATTGCTAAATATGACCGAAAATGTATTCTTGTTTGCTGGGATAAATAGTTTGTTAATTAGGCAATTTATATTAAAAAGTATTATGTATGTAAGTATGTGTTTAAGAATGGATATAAATGTATATGTTGGTATCAATGATGTCAACCAAAAATTTGTCATTGTTATAGGTACGATTGGAAAATGTGATAGTGGTGTAAATATATAATATATAGAAGGTCGTCAGCTGATCCACCAAAATTTAATATTATACTAAATCACACGTACACGAAATAAAAGCTTTTTTGATAAACAGGAAAGCTTTTTGCACTCAAATTTTTGTTTGAAAAATTCCGCGAAATAATGAATGAAACGCACTGTTCTAAATTGCACACATATAATGTTTTTTTTTTTTTTTGATATTTTAACAATATTTTGATGTCGAAACACTTTTTATTTTTTTACAAACTGAAAATTTTTTATTTTGTTTTCTTTCGACATTATTTTTTTTAGGGCTGCAATTTTTGGTATTAAAAAATTAATAAAATTATAAATAAAAATTATTTATACATTTTAATTATCTTAAAATCAAGTAAAACTCATTCTAATAAAGTTGGAGTATCTTAAGACATTTCTGCAATATATTTTTATTTGGAGTAAATAAAAATTGAAAAGTTGGAATTGAGTATTTAAGTCGGAGCTGTTAAATTTCGATTACGATAGTAATCAAAAAATAATATTTTGTATAATAGAACATGGTTACATATCATATCTCAGCTGTTGAATTTGATAAAATTTGGCCGGAAACTGGAAAACGTAAAATTTTTCTTTTTTAGCCATTTCAAAATCCAACGAAACTCGTCGAGGAATTTTGGTTTCTCCACAAACATTTTTTGGCTTTTTATCAATAAATTGGTCTGTTACATTAATAAATAAATGTAACAGATTTGGGATCAAATGCGAATACTCTTCATTTTTACTTAAGCTAAACATTTTATAGAAAATAGTATTTTCATACTAATATATAAGTAAATGAAATAAAAATTGTTTCTGTATGCTTTAAGTTGTTTCCCGAAAGCGACTTGTACCTGAAGATAAAGGTATTTTAATTTACTTTGGGAAACTGCAAAAGTCTATGGATATTAAATCCATTCTTTAATCGGTCTAATGCCGTAAACGGACATCGATTAGATTGATATTCCATACAAGATATTGGCTGAGCTTTTTGTAAAATCTTCTGGTATCCATTTATGGCTGGTTTATTGAAGCGTTAGTAATTAAATGATATGTATGTGTTAATCTTGAATTTGCAGGTGTATAAGTTAAAACCATTTAAAAGTTTTTGGGTCGTTTTAATGAAATACCTGTAATAAATAATTTAAAATAATAATAAAATTTAAAAACCAAAGTAGCAACATAACCGTGAAGCTGTACTGGTGAGAAAGAGCACATAACACTATATACTCTTAATAACCGATTTTAACTCTTTTATGTTTTCGAAATGTACGAGGGCAGGTCAACAAGTTTTCAAATTTTCGCCTACTTATGGAAGTGACAACACGGACCCTTTCAATATGCAACTTTTAATTATCACCTTTCTAAATCAAAAGAAGCTGGTTCATTTATTTTGTATTTAGCAGCCGTTGATTACCTCGTGTGAAAAATAAACATAAGCACTATTTAGCACTTTTTTGCTAATAAACGCTACTCACCCCTACTCTACATCCAAAACAAAAAAAAAACCGCAATAGCAGTATTTGGTCACAATAAACCACAAGAGTATAAAAACCTGAGTTTAATTAAAAACAACAGACTTATTGACCTGCCTTCGTAAATTCAGTCTACTTTGCGATTATCCCTACACTCAGAATATAATGTAAGTAAAATTAACTTAAAATGTAATTTTAAATGAAATGAAAAATGAATATTCATTTAAAAACCGGTCAACTGATTTTTCATTTAAATTCAATAAATATTTCATTTAAATTTAACTGACAAATATTTCAACTACATTTTTAGTTTTAAAAACTGAATATTCAGTTGTTTTCAAAAAAATTACTGACAAAAATTTAAACTACATTTTTAGTATAAAAAATTGAATGGTAAAAAACTATGTAAAATTTCCGTAGAACGGACAATTTTCATTTGTTTTTGTAACTAACGTAACAAAAAAGACGAAACAATACAAAGGATATCCTATAAGGCATCAATATTTAAATCAAACAGACAAAACAAAGTTTGCTGTTTGCTTAGGCCATACCCCGTGATAGGCGGCCAGCATTTTAAAAAGCTTCTTCAGTAAACAAACCTACAATACTTAAGGAAAGCCAAGAATTCAACAAATACGAATTATATTTGATACAATAATTGAAAAAATATATAAAGACTAAACAACTGATATTTTCAAATGTTACGGATTTTCAATTTTTTTGTAGTTTGTTTTTTAAACAAATGTGAAAATATGTTAAAAAAAATTTTTCATGTAAATTTAAATGAATATTCATTTGAAAACAACATAAACGAAAACTTCCTAAACAAAATACAAACAGTTACTGTAATAATTTCCTGAGTGTACATTTTTAGTAAACTAAAGGTACGGTCAGACTCATTAAACATTTAAATCAAATATTTTGAGTAAAATATTGTCAAAACAATATAATAAAAAATTTGTGGTCACACTTGCACATTTATTTGACGATTTTTATTTGATAAAATACAGAAAAAATATGTTCAAAGTATAAACAAAAAAACAGGTTTTATTTATGGTCACACTGAAGATTAAATATTTTCCCAAAAAATATTTGATCAAATTTTTTCAAAACAAAATTGTGTATCTGGCAATTTGTTTCTCATATTTGAGTTGTTGTTTCTCAAATTTGATGTTGTTGTTTCTCAAAATTGATGTTGTTGTTTCTCAAATTTGATGTTGTTGTTTCTGTTTGAATAGTAAACAATACAAATGCACAGCTGTTATTTGCCCCTGTTTGATGTTACAAAAATTTTGTAAGATTAAATAATTATTTGATCATTATTTGCGTGGTCACATTAGGAAAATTTTTATTTGCTGGCAAATGGTTTTGTTTTGTTCAAATCAACATGTTTCTTGTTTGAACCACAAAAATATTTTGTGGTCAGACTACGAGGATCAAATATTTGATAATTTCGATTAAATGTTTAATCAATGTGACCGTAGCTTAAGACTTTCAGTGACTTTATTTTGTTAAAAAGTTATAAACTCATTTTTATCGTTAACTCGTATTTTCAAATTTCGAATCGATGTGGCACAGAATAAAGATATTCGATCTCATTAATATTTTATAATTAATTTAATTGAGCTAAATTAATGACAAATGTTTGCATTAGAATATATTTATTTCTCTGGGACACCCTAATGTGTTCATATAAGCAATGACTTTAGATAAATATCCCCCTATTTAGTGAAAGTTTTAATGGAAACTGTAATCGTCTCATCTTTAACATTCTCACTTCTGCACTTTGGACGCATTTACTCGCAGTTTGGCTAGGAAACTAACTATGATGCAATCGCATAAATTCTATTCTATTCTATGTGCTCATTACCGTTCTACAAGCGTACAATATGCTCTTGCCTTTAACATTATACAGACAAGACATCTAGCAAAGCAAAGGATAGGATAGGACATACATACTTATATACGTTTATAGTCATACAGTGCCATTAGAGATTTGTTAATAAATTTGTCTCAAAATATGTTGGACGGACGACTCTAAATATTTAGAGTGGTAGAAGGAAAGAGTTATGGAAGTTATGAAAGTTTACTTGTTTGCTTATGTGTAAAAGACTAGAGAACGAAGTGGCAAACGAATATTTAAGCATTTATGTACATTGGAACAGTTGGGATTAAATTTATACGTGACAAATTTTACCATTATTATAGATTCTAGGATTAGGATTACACATTTCTTCGGACTTTAAGCATACCCAACAAACCAAAACTATTTACAAATCACTTGTGTCAAGCTTGCTACATGGGCTTAGGGAAAATAGTTTAATAATGAAAACTGAAAGCTTACCTTAGATTAAAATAATCGTAAACGACATTCCGTTAAATATCTCTTAAACTTTTAAAGGTATCGTAGTACAGTAAACATATTTTCGTTTCTTTCTTAGTTAGTCTTTGAACATGTAAGAATCTTTTCCATATGGGCAAATCCGAAAAACATTAAACCAAGGACAACATTTAAAAACTGTCAAAATCACGTATTTATGTTTACGAAAGAAATTACTTTATATTGATCCTTTAGAAAATATAATGGATACAATTTTCGATTGCTCACTTCGTGAATGGCAGGTCTTTATTTGCACCCATCTCGAATTTTTATATTTTTTTTAAAATAATAGGTTTTTTAAAACAGTAGCGTCCGTCACAGTATATATTTTTTACAAAATGATATTTATTAAATACAAAATTTACGAACACATGTCTGTCTTATTCCTATAGCAATAACATTATCTACATTCACAGATTAAATTTAACGTATTTTGTGTTAAAAAAACATACAGTGGGGCAAAAAGCATCAAGCTTTTGAAAAAAAAATTTTTTGGTGAAACTGGAGCCGTTTTGCAAAATATTAAATTGTCCCAAAAAATCGCATTTTTAATCGCGAATATGAAGATGAAGAAGATGAAGTTCGGGAACAAATAACACCATTATTTTTACTGATTTACGAACCCTTAAAAAAATATGAAATATTCATTTTTCCTAATAAAAAGCATACAAATAAAAAATTTATCGTCCGTCACGTAGCGTTCGCAACAGTTCATTTAAGGATTTTTGGTGAAACTGGAGGCTTTAAAATATTCTATAAAAGCTTTGTCATCCTCTGACTTTTTTCTATCTTCAATGTATTTACATTTTTTTTATTACTATGACCGTTTTGATGAAAATTACAGAAACGCGTGTTGAAAAAAAGTCACTTCCATTTTTTGTAGCGTCCGTCACAGCACTTTAAAAGCGAATATCTTTTTCCTCCAAAGCAAGTATGTAAATTAACAAATGCCATTCGAGAGCACAATGGATGGCCCAATATTCTCCGAAATCTGTGCAAAGATATCTCGTGTAAAACGACAATGAGATTCATTAAAGTACAACAAAATCCGTACAAATGTATCGTCCGTCACGCAGGATTTGCCCATATGCTTATATATGCAAAAGTTATACGGACCAATAGGTTTTACATACAAGAGGTGCTCAACATTGGCAGACTGTAGAGGACATTGTGCTAAAAATAGATATATTGTTAAAAATTGGTCTAAAACTCCAACTACCCGTTTGCCGATTTCTGCACATTGCGCCACACTTAAATAACTTCACATACAATACTTTGCACCATAACTTCTAAATAATTTGGAAAAAAATTAATTAGTTCATCAAAAGAAGCAAACTAATAAAGAACCAAAATGTTATGCACCAAAATATTGCCCTATTTTATTAAATAAAGAATTTTTGTATCTTACGATCAATATTTTTGCTGTTGTTTGCTTTCATTTTAATCTAAGGGCTCGATATAGTATACAGTAAGCTTTTAAGTACAATATTGGAATAAGCTTACAGAGGAATAGTTTTCTAATCACGTTCAATAGAATTGTTCTCTTCTTATTTCTTTTGTTATCACATAAAAGTTTTTCCACAAATTATTTGGATTTTTTACGAACACTTAGTTTAAATTTATATTGCAGAACTAAATATAAGTCTTTTATTTTGAATTACTTTTTTTTAATTCCCCAATGTTTAAAACACTTCACTGCTCAGAATACTTCACTCTTTACCGAACAAAGACTGGAAATTTAACTAATACTATAAAACTAAAGCCAAATAACAGTACTTTATTCTCAGAAATACTTACAAAACTATTGCGAGAATAATTAATTTCCAATCATACTTGTCAAATTGTTATCTTCATAAACTTAAAATAAGTTTGCTTGTAAAAAGTTGAAGGTAATCTCTTATAATCAGTTTTTTTTACAACTAATTTAAAATTTGCTTTTATAATGGTTGTTGGGTACAATTTTAACTTTGTTTAATTTCATAGGCGTATTGGTGATTGTCGAGGTATACAAGTGACTGTTAAGAGTATTGTGTTGAAGGTATATTGTAATTTAATCAACACTTCATACATACATACAATTTAATGTGCTACAATTTTGATCATCGCTTTGCTTAAGTTGACTCATGTCTTCCTTCTTATAAAATGTTGTAAATGTGTTAATTCTAGTCTCAATGCAAGATAAAGATTTGCTAATTATTTATGCAGGCGTTCGTTCATTAAATTTTTAACTTATTTTGTGGGTATCATGGTGTAGTTACTTAGTGTCAACACCAGCAAAATGCTCGTTTGTAATTTAGGAAATGTAGCACAAAATTTAAATATTTATCCTCCATTAGGGCGGAAAGTTATGTTGTTTTCGCCATTTTTATATTTAATTTGTTCCCTTTTTAACCTTTTAATGGTGAACGGTATGTTGACACAGGAAAAAAGAAGAACATTTTGATAAGGGAATTTCAAGAAATCTGAAGACATTTTTGAAATCTATTAATATTTCATGAGTTTCATAAAAATTAAACTAAAATAGAACTATGTTAACTGAAGACGTACATACATACATATCTAATACAATTGAGTTTAATTTAAAATTTATTAGTTCAGATAAATTGTCGTTTAATTTAACGTTATTTAACAAACATAAGAAAAATTTAAGCACTTTTTCGTAATTTTATCTACAAACATACATATTAATGCTTATGTATAAGTTTTTGAAACAATGTTTTATTTAAGTTATTAGTGGTAAAATTAGTACGTTTTAGAATTTAAAATTTAACCCACAAAAATGCATTGATAAACTTAGAAAAAAATACGTGGTTTATGGCAATGAATTATAAATTCAAATGAATCTATGATATTTAAAAATAAGTAGCAAGTTGTAAAAATGTATGTTTAAAAAATTCTTATAAATTCGTCTCCTATAGGAAACGACCTGTAGCTCGATTCTCTAACTCTATAACAGGTTTATCCCAATACGAAAAAACAGGTTTATCCTCAAATTAAGGATGATTTGAAAATAAATGTTTTTTCAAAGGTCAAAAGTTTAATACTGATTTGAGAATAAAAGCGTTCTCAACAAAAAGGGGACTTTATTCTCAAATTGGGAAATGCCTTTATTCTCAAATCATTATCAAACCTCATTCTCAAAGGTTCTTTTAAATATGGATATCATCTTCATGGAACATAAATAAAATGGCGTTGTATTTTTGAATTTTTTGAGTCTGTTTATTTTGTTTTTGATGTTAGGTAAAAACATTTTAAGAAATACAGAAAATTTACTTATGCATATGAATGTTATTGAATTTTTTACCCTACCCCCAATAGGTGGTTATCCATGTAAACTTTAATCAAAATAATTTAATGAAATTTAGTACAGACATTTGTTTCGGCGGAGGACTGATTGGTCCATAATTTCCTGCGACTTTTTTAAAGTAAGGTTCTATGGTCAAATATGGATCAATTTAAAAAAAAATCCGAAATCCATTAAAAATCTTAAACATTAAAATTTGTTTAACATTAATCAATTTTCTTAATGATTGAAAAATATTAAAAATAAATTTTTCAAAATATTCTCAAATTATCTTAGGTTTGATAATGATTTAAAAATAACCTTTATTATCAATTTGAGAAACTATCATTTTCCAAACGTTTACTCTGAAATTAACCTTTATTTAAAAATAAATGTGAATCTTAAATATCTTTTCAGATTTGAAAAAAGTTTGCAAAAAAAGGTTATCAAATGTAAAAGTCATAATATTTTAAACGTTTGACACTATTCTTACATCGAACAGTGGTTTGAAATAAACTGTAAGTCTTATTGCATTATTTTGTATGAGAGAATTGTTTAGGAGGGTCCAATCTTACTGAATTTAATGGATACCCTGTCTTTTACAGGGTTATTATTGGGAATCTCAATAGTACAATAGTTTTTGGATCGTGTAGATCTTTCAATTATTTTTTAATGTTGTTGATTTTTTTATCATAGATTGGAATTAAGTGCATTTTTTTTTAATTTTACCCTATACCATGGGTGGATTTAAAAGTTATGACTAGAAATTAAAATTTAGAAATAAAAAAAAAATTATTTGTTTTAGATTTTCTTTAATCCTAGGGGGTGTCTTGCACAACTTTTTCTACAACTACAAAAAAATGTAATAACTTTTTTTCTGTGTAATTAACCTGTCCCTGTTTTTTAGAATAAACTTGATACGTTTCTCGCATTTATTTTTAATATATAGTAATTCTAAAATTTTTTGTCCTACTCTATAATATGAATATATTCATGACCAAGAATATATTTTAATGATTTTTTAAGAAAAAAAGAACAAAAAATAAAAATATATTTTTAGTAACACAAATCCCAGAATTGCTAAAAATATTTGAAAAATGTCCAAAAATGGGTATTATAAGTTTTTTTAGTTTCTTGGCCACTTTCAGGGCAAAAAAGTACTTTTGTAATGCACTTGAACATGACGATTTCTTTCCTGTATATGTACATATGTATGTATGTGTGAACGTATCTTTGTATAAAACATGTATACATTTCGTTTTAATTGCAACAATTAATACAAGGATTTTCTGTATTTATGTCAAACAAAACCAAGAGATTTTATTACATCCCAAAAAGCGCAAACACACATTTTGTATGTGCAGAACTATTTATAAATAGTTTTGTAGTGTAAACGAGCACAAGTGTCGTTTTTACACAATCCACTCATTCATTCATTTATTGCGTTTTTGGATGCAGTATTATTTACTAGTTTTGAATGTGTTTTTGTGTGAATGGTTTTTCTTTTCCTTTTGCACAAATTGAAACAATTTGTTGTTTTTGGTTTGTTTTGTTTTCCTTTCAGCATTCTAGTACTTTTACAAACAAATCTACACACAGACAAACATGTACATACATAGCTACAGACAACATATAATTTTTACTGTATGCATTTTGTGGTTTGCTATAGTGTCGTTTGTGAAACCTTTTTCATGATGAGTACTCGCATTACAACTGCTGCTAGCATAGCCCTACAGTTTTTAAACAATTAAGCGTCAACGAATAAAATTGCCACTCAGATTCATTTAACATTTTTTAAGAAATAATTAGTGAGTGAATAAAACGCGTTATACACATGTATAGCTCAAACTCTCAAAGATCATTTTATATTGCAGTAAAAACATTTCATAAACTTTAAATTCTGATTTTGTAGCACATAAATACGAGTATATCGAATTATGGGTATTTCTGAGACTTTTGTCTAATTAACTGTCTCTGTGTATAAAAGTGGGGGACAAATAAAATATATTTCGCTTCTTTATTTAATAAACAAATAAGCTATATACGATCTTTGGAGACACTAAACAATTTTTGTTTGTTTTTTAAAAAATTGCTTGTAAAAGTGTTCAAATGTCATTCCCCTGGTTTTCACTAACACTACGTTTTTGCCAAATTTCTAACAAAAATAATAACAAATTGTTGATAAAACAAAATAAAAAGGGTCATACTCCACTATTAAATACACTTCACTTCATCGATTTCTCCAAAACAACCTGACGAAGACAAACCTATGGAAGGTACCCATAACAATGATTCGATTTCGGTACTAATAAAAATGTTTGTAACAAGTTTAATTAAATTATCTTTAAAACTGCGATACTTGATAGTTAAGAACAAAATAATATGAAATAATATCTTTTTTTTGCAATATAATTATAATTTTTTATTATTTAATAGTTTTATGAGTGATTCTAATTTGTCATTGAAAGTACACGTAGTTTCCTTTAGAAATTTGTTCTTCTTCTGTTATCCTTGAGTCTCAGTGGAGCCAGGGCCTTTTTAAGCTTTTTTGATTTACAATAATTAAAATTTGAAAGAACGTTATGATTCTGGCCGTATGTGTAGCACGATTTTCGCGAATACTACAGTACTATCTCGATAATCATAAATCCTGAGCATGTCCGTATTACTGGAGTGTACGGATTACAGATGTTCACCAGCATACATTATGCAAAGAAACTCTGTTTTAATGATTTTTTTGTAAGGAATTAAAATTAGATCAATTTTATATTCGTTAATCAAGTTTTTATATCCTTCACTACCATAGGTAAAAAGGGTATATTGGGTTTGTGCTGATGTTTGTAACGCAAAGAAATATTGGTCTGAGAACCACCTTTTAGTTTACCAATCGACTTAGAATCACTCCCTGAGTTGTTTTAACGATGTCCGTCCGGCTGGCTGGCCAGTTATCCATGTAAGCTTGTTATCATTCTATAAGTTAAGATGAAATTTAGTACAGGCTCATATTTTGGTCCAAGGACGATCCCTATACTTTTTGGGTGAAATCGGATTACTATTTCGGGTATCTCCCATAGGGATGCCACAAATTTAGTTGTATTTTAATAATATTCAGCACAAATATTGCTTGTCATAACCTTAATCAGCGTTCCTAATTTTGTAAAAATCGACCCATTTTTGATCATACCTCCCATACAAGACACATTCTCAAAAGACGTTTATATACACATAAAAGGACAAAAACTTTAATAACTCTAAAGATAAATGCATTTGATTACTTAAACTTTGCACAGATAAATATTTTATAAATATGAACCAATAACCAACATTTGGTAAAAATCGGTCCACAATTGACCCTAGCTCCCATATCAGGCCCGTAGGCGGAAATGATATAACTCTCGAAATTTTGAAAAAATAGCCCATAGTATATGTATGTATGTCTCTAAGACTTATGGAAAACTTGTTAAATTGTTGGTCCATATTTGACCTTAATAGTGAAGGGTACGATATAGTCGGGCTTGATCGACTATAGCTTTTCTTACTAGTAATTATTTATTTTTTGTAAAAATTGAATTGATTTTTGTTTGTTTGTCCGGATTGTAGAGTAAAAAAGTGGTACTGTCCGGTTTGTTGCAGTGTCCGGATTATAGATGTGCCCGTTAAATCGCATGTTCAGATTATCGGGATAGTACTGTATTAATACAATTTGTGTTTATCATTTAAAGCAATCACAATCAACACCGTCATTCGGCGGTATTTTTTTTTCAATAATCTTGTGTGTAATTTCATATGTTGATTTAACATAAGATATTAATGTGTACCTACGATTACTGAGAAATACTTCAATTCCAAACAGTTCTTAGAAATAAGCCGATAATCTCAGAATCAACAATAATACTTATTTTAATAACCATATCTTTTACTCAATTTAGGCTTTTTACTTTTCTATTTTATCCTTTTAATATCCTTTTTCATACAATCAATCGCTAAAATAATATAATATTCTTATTATAATAATGGTCGTTATATTCTTATGGACAACTTTTAAGGCCACACAATTTGGCTTCATCGAAAATATACGTTGTACCTCCTACAAAAATAGACCAATTTATATCCAGCCGATTTTTGTATATAAAAACGTTTGTGTTTTGATTTAATTACTCCTTAACTACACAACGTATTTTGATGAAATATTGACTATGTATTTGATATACTAGAATAGTTAGCAATTTTAAAAATTCTTACCTTTTGCTTTATCTTATAAGAATTAAGAGAATTGGAGTATATGAAGCTTCCTAATACTGGGTGACGTTAACGCCAAGGTAGGTTCAAAAAACACCGGCTTGGAACATTAATTGAGCTATGCTGTGAAAGAAAACTTGTTGTAGGTGGCACTAGTTTTCCTAAGTCTTACTAAGAACCAAATTGATCATATTTTGATCAATTCTAAGTGGCGATCATCTTTACTTGATGTACCCTCGATTCGCGGAACAGATATAAACAGCGACCATCATTTAGTTGTATTTAAAGTTCGATTAAAAGTAGCGGCTTTGAGGTCTGAAACGGCAAAAGCCGATCGGAAAATTGATGTTGGAAAATTGGAATCAGAAAGACATCGAAATGCCTTTGTTACTTCCATAAGTAATTGCCTTCTAGATGTTGTTAACAACAACAACGCTAGTATTAACGAAACTTTAAGGTGTGCCACTCAAATGTACAATTACGTTGGTCAACAAACGTTAGGATTCAAAGATCAGAAAAGAAAAATTTGACTCACCCAAGCAACATGGAACCTTTTAATTAAAACGTAGATTTTTAAGTGCTTCATACAATATACCGTAACCTATTCCAGCGAATAAAAGGTCTAACAGGAAGGACATGTGAATGTGGATGGATGAATCAGCGAGCCAAACTGAATCAGCAGCAAGTAAAGGCGACATAACTACTGTATTTCCTCACCCGTTTTCGAGCAATCTTTCTCTGTGGATAACTCAGGGGCTCAACTCGCTTCTACAGCAGGGACCCTGGATATATACTCGGACGGATCTAAATCGGCACGTGGTGTGGGTGGGGGCTTCTTTACCCCACTTCTTGGGACAAAAGTAAAATTCGAGCTCACCACACAATGCAGTATTCTTCAAGCTGAAATCTCAGCTAAATATTTATAGGGCGAGCAAGTGGCTCACGTACCACCGAATATATTCTTACGATATTCGCTTCTGTACTGATAGTCACTGCGGACAACCTAGCAAAAGGTGGTGCTCTCCTTAGTCAGGAAAACACTGACCAATTTATAGGTATACTGCTACCTGCATGCAAACTGCTTTTTCAGCAGTTTCTTTTTAGGTCCGCACAGACCAACTGGTCCACAGAAACGACCCGTCTGATCTCTAGACTCATATGTCCAACTTATGACTGTAAGCGTTCTGCAATCTTGGTCAGCTTTCTACGCCATAGACTTCGCACCCTTATCTCAGTACTCACAGGACACTGGCTAATAGGTTTACATGCTAGAAGACTTAATCTTCAAAGCAATGACTACTGCGGAAGCTTACACAACGTAGATGATGAAAAAACCATCACTCATTTCCTCTGCCAATGCCCAGCCCTTGCGAATATTAGGACACTCCATCTGGGATACCCTTTCTTGCATGATTTATCAGAGATCGCGTACTTCTAAATTCGTAAAATTTGCTCTTTTATTGGTGCAACTGGCTGGGTAGTTTATAAATTTTTCTTTTCTCTCCCCTGCAGGAATCACAAAGAGACCTCTTTGTTGGACCCAAGTGTCGCGGACCAGACGGACTGCATCCTGCCTAACCTAACCTAAAGACGACATAAAGACTGTATACAATGTATCAAGGACGTTGTGTGGTAAACCTGCCAACACCAACAGTTCCATCTTGAGTAGTAGCGGTACACTTCTCTCAACCCCGGATGATCAGAATCACTGACGGATGTGCATAATGAAACCAACCATGACAGTATTTTTAATGGACAATCCATCAACAATACAAGAAGTGAAGAACGCCATTAAAAGCCTTAAGCGCAACAAGGACCCAGGCAATGACAATATCTCAGTAGAGATGCTTTTATGTGATGTTGAAGTATCGGCGAGACTGTGGTACCCATTTGCGCATAAAATGTAAGAAGATGAAGCTCTACCAACTTCCAAGAATGCAACAACTACAGGGGTATAACTCTTCTTCCAATACACTTTGTTTCAAACACCTGCTTTTTCCGTGCGAAATTCAAATTTCGAAGCTATCAATATAGCTTTGTTTTTCTTGCCCACCAGTTACTAACACTCCAATTCAAACAAATTGATACTTTTTTTTTTAAATGCAAAACACTATTTGACAGCGCGCAGTCAAAGTCATTGTTCCCATACGTCTTGAAAAAAATTTATAAAATATAAATTTTTAATTGAAAGTTTGAGCATTTATTGTGAAAATTGTGTTAAAATTTTATAAATAGTTTGTAATGGAGAATAATCTGTCATGTAAGTACTTAAGATTTGTTTCATAAGTTCTTAAAAATTTATAAGATTTTTTCTTGAATAATTAAATTTTTAAAATAACCTTTAAGCAAATGGTTTTTTTTTTTCAAAAGTTTAATTTAATGTAAGCTTCTAAAAAAATGTTAACGTTTGGCAAACCAAATGTAAATATATTTGAATACACTAAAATTTGGTTCATTTACTAGGATTTATCTCATATTGCTCAAAGTTGCACTTTCCGAATAATATCACTTTTTGTAGATTCTTATACTTTGAAAAAAAATCGAACTTTTTGAAATTTGGTTAAAAGAACCCTCAAAAAACTCAAAAAATGATATCCTTGTCCAGTATGTCTTAAATAAAGTTGATGCGTCTGAGATGGACGATGATTGCCACAAGTTATTGGTGGAGAAGGTACGTCTTTTCTGCAAGTATCTAGAAACAAAATGGACAAAAAGTAGAAGAAGAGAAGATCTCTTCCTAAAAAAAAACTTTTCATGGCCAAATAGCGAGATATCTTTCCAAATTAAAAAAGCAATTAAAGCTACTTCTTCCACTGTGGGACGTCCAGAGGTTCCATTTTGCAAAAAGTCAGAATATGGGAAAAGAAGAGCTGCAGCGGAGCTTTCGACGGCTGTTTTAGGGCAAACTGATTTACTAGTACAAGCAGCAGCAATGACCTCTACAGTTCACAAGGTTTTAATTCACTCGAAGCAGATTATAGAGAACACTGTTTTGCCAATTGGTGTTTTTAGTGAATCGGCCGCTAAATCGCGCCACAAGATTTATAAATCCGATAGATTGCATCATGCTCGCAAAAACAGCAGAAAAAACAATCTTCTGGATGTTTTCAACAGAGCTTTAGATACATCCGATCCAATAATTTCCACAAAATACTTAAGCAGGCGCATGCAACAACATAAGCCTTTAAATCTTCCACATGAAGTTATAGAACTTCTAAGTTCCAATGATATAAATGCAAATGTGGATGAAGGAAACCACTATGAACAAGGAGAATTTTTATCCGCTAATTCAATAGATATTTTGAGTCAAATGTGTCTCGAAAGTGAATTGCAGTTAACAGATACAATCAATTTGACTGAAAACTTAATTAAAATAACTTTTTTGTAATAAAAAACTAATAAAATAAATAGATATTTTTTACATCTAATTAGTTATAAATGAGTTAATTTTTTCTTAGATTTATCCAAAACTAAAATAAAACCATTTTTTTAATAAAAAAATAATAATAAAATAAATTATTGTTATGTATTATTTTTTGCGTCTAGTTGGTCACCAACGGGTTAAGCTTTCTCTAGATTTATCCAAAAATGCCTGTTTCTACCTCGCCCTTCAATTTTTCTCCAAAAAGTTTAATATTTTAAAAGTTATTAATTTCGCACGGAAAAAGTAGGTGTTTGAAACATAGTGCAATACCGAGCAAAATATTAAGTAGAGTAATTTTGAATAGAACATCCGATGTAGTTTCCGCTATACTCCAAAAATCAGTTTGCGTTTAGAGAGAATCGATGATGACCTAATCAACACAGTAAGAATAGTACTAGCGCAATGTAATAAATATCAAACCCATATTGACCTAGCGTTTATAAACTTTATGGAGGCCTTCGACAGTGTAAATAAGAACTATCTATGGAGAATTTTAGAAAATCGTAACATTGCAACGAAAATTCTGAACTTAATTCGGGCAATGTACGTAGATTTTAAATGTTGGGTTCTACACAAAGGTAAATTGTCTAATCCGTTCGAAGTTACTACTGGAGTAAGACAAGGATGTATCTTGTCACCTATAGTTTTTATCCTTGTCATCGACAATATAATACGCAAGGCACTGAATTATAGATGTGATATCCAATGGACACCCTTTAAACAACTCGAGGACTCGAGGAATACGCTGATCACGTATGTCTTCCAAGCCAAAGCTCAGGTCACCTTCGTTGGAATCCATAAGAAAGCGGCCATCGTGTTGATGCACCTGCTCGAACATGGGGAAGGTCAATTGATGCCGAGTTGCAAGCAGCAAACTATTCATGAAATGATGTATGCCTAATATCTCGCAATAGAGTTCGATATAAAAGGATGGTTGAGGCCCTATGCTTCCCTGGAAGTCAAGAATATCAGAAGAAAAAGAAGCTTGCCAATCGATATTTCCTTCTTCTATACCAAAAAAAAATACTCAGTTTCGTAGGAATCATTGTATAGGTTTTACAAGATTAAGCAGGATAGGAGCAGGTGCAACTTTGTCCGTAATACTTAAAACTTATTAAATATTTAGTATTAAAACTTTTATCAGTAAGATCGTGGAGAGCTACAGGACGTTATGTATATTGTAAAGAACAAAAAGAAATATAAGTATGACATTTTTTAAAGTTTCATGTATTTTTATTTGAATTGTCAACCCCGCCAAAGTAACCGTAAATGTAGGCACTAACACTCATTACAATAAATCACTAATACATTCTTGTTAGTAAGCTTTTTTTAACAGAGTTAGTTTTTTTACATTCCTTCTTTTCCTGTTATTCTTAACCTCATATAGTAGATAACCTCAAATCGTAGATTGTTTGTACAAGAAGGAAAAAGTGCTATTTATACCCTTCTCCACCATAGGTGGAAAGGGTATATTGGGTTTGTGCTGATGTCTGTAACGCATAGAAATATTGGTCTGAGACCCACCTTTTAGTGTATAGATCGACTCACTCCCTGAGTTGTTTTAAGGTAGTAACTTCAAAGATAATTTGATGAAATTTGGCACAGACTCATATTTTCGTCCAAGGACCCTAGGATTGAATATTTTACGTACAATATATAGGTACATAGTTATAACAATAATGTCAAAACAAGGTTTCCGAAAAAAATACAAAACGTCTTCCTCCCTGCAAATTGGCCTATGTAATTCGAATAAAATTACAGAAGAGAGAAAAAAAACTAATTCATTTGGTTGCTTTATGATATTTTTCCTAAGTACAATATATCAAAATTGCAAAATATAAAAAAAAAATCTTAAAATTCCTCTTTAAAAGCGCGTAGCATATTTATTTCTAAAAAAAACACGCATTTTAAATATTATTTTTTAGAATATTAGTACATAGAAAAGCGTTTAATATATAATTATATAACACACTGCGACAAAAAAAAATGCCAACCGATTTTAAATTTTTTATAAGATATTGAATAAAGAAGCTTGGGACGTTGCTACACAATATTTTTGTATAGGAACCGTGCAATTTATTATCTGATTTTAAAAATATATAATATCACCAATAAAACGAGACTTAATATTAAAAAATCCGTCAATTTATTCAGCATAAAAGAGAAACAAATTTTTAAAAATAAACAAAAAATTACTTTTTTTTAGTGATTTTTTGCTTGATGATCAACTAAAAAGAGGTAGGTCAAGCAAACATTTTTGATCGAAATCGTTAAGAACTGTTTATTTGTAATTTTTTTTTTTTTCTTTTAAGCTGAATAAATCTGTCATTTTTTAATGGATTTTTAAATATGAAAGCTTATTTTATTGGTAATCTTATATATTTTTGAAATCAGAATATAAATAGCACGCTTCCCATACAAAAATGTTGCGTAACAACGTCCCGAAAATAGAAAAATGTGGAAAAAATATATTTGTTGTTAAAAAACACATATGTACCTTAAATATATTTTAAGAAACTATATATCGTTGAAAAGAGCTAAGCTTCTTCTTTCAATATTTTTCAAAAAACTCAAAATCGATTGGCATTTGTCTTAGTTACGGGGTGATAAGTGCATACGGATATGAAAAACCGGTTTTTTTTATCCGTAACTATAGAAAAATGGTATAACATCCCAGAAACTTTTACTTAATTTTTTTTTGCCGCAGTGTGTAATTTGTATATCCAAAGTGAAAAAAGAATATAAAAAAAGAAATCGATAATAAAATTGAAAATACATTTATTATAACTAACACATATAAACGTATTTATTAAAACACTTAATTATACGAGTATATGGATGTTAAAATTAAAACGAAAAAATATGGGAATTCTAATGATTAACGATTTAAATTATCATAAAAGGAGTTGTAATACTTGTGCATATATTTGTTACTATACACTTTTTAATGTCAATCTTTAAACTTCTTTGGTAGCTTGAATTTTTCACTTATTTTCTTTCTTAGTCCAAACATGTCCAAACGTTGGTGTGTCGTGGATTACTTTTCAAAACATTGGAGGTTTTGAAAAGTAATCCACGAATGTTATTAACAGTCCCATTATTAGGTTTTATAGAAATAAAATTTGAATCTTTTATATATTCCCTTTATCTATATAAGTAGAGGTAACCACAGACTTTTCGTCTATTCCAATATAGTTATCAAATTTAGTTATGTAAAAAGTACACATTTCTAAGTATTTCATGTGTTTTATTCATTTTTTGTACCACATAGGCCGTTTTGTAAGAAAAATCATTACATGGGCCTTATTGCAAACATTTGAACCAATTTATATATCGAAAAACTTTGTGGGTATGTGTATAACATGTTCTGCATCAATGTGATGCAGAACATGCAATAAAAAAAATTTCGAAAAAATGCACTTAGGCCATTTCGCAGGCCGGTCGACTAAAAGATGATTAGCATATGAGTTTAAACATTACACTAGATTCTGAATTTTGCAAATATTTCCAATGAAAATGCCAGAAGAGATCTCAGACAACCGAAATTTTTCGTATCTGATCCGTTTTTATATGGGAACTTAGTTTGGTTTACACTGTATTTGAACAAGGCGTACAACTCTACATATTGACATTCCAATTTCCTGGCCGCCAAGAGAATTGTAAACACGAAAATCACTAACAACAACGATTTTACTGCTCGAACAACTGTTGCGATTTTTTTGTGATGAAATGGGAAATGGTATCAAAGTTAGGTGGTAGCTAACTTCCGTTCACATTGGGAATCCTTAAAGAAACTTAAAGTGTGGCCTAATATTGAACTTAACCCAAAGATATCCAATTTATATTAATTATGCCTAATCAAAAAAGTAAGAAAGTGTTAAAGTTGATTAAGCCTGAACCTACGAAGGCCATATGTGGCACTAGTGTTAACAAATTAAAAGGATTGATTTCAATGCCATGTGACATTTATTTGCAAAATGTTTGGGTCATAATAATATTTTCTTAAACTTTGTGATTACACAATTTTTTGTTTTCTAGATTTGTGTATATAGACAGTCGGTCTATAGGTATAGGTCAAATGTTGACCGTTGTTTTTTGAGCATTTTTTATTTTTAGTGTATTAAAGCGAATTTTGGCGGGTATAGTCATAGCTAGTCCAACAAAATTTGGTACAGTGCATAATAGGAATGTGTATATAAGTTTTCGAAATATTCTCAAAAAAAAAACACCGAAAGGAAGCAAATACGCAGAAATTTAAAACCGTTCGCTGTACTCGTACATATAAGAAATATTAAAAATACATAAAAGAAATATATAACTAAAAAAAAATAATTTAAAAATTGTTGTAAAACTTTAACTATTACTAACCACATTGTTTTAGTAATTTGGTTATGTTTCAACAAAAAAAGAGAAATGAAAAATCCGTCGAATATTTTCAAAGATACTTTGAAAAAATTATCTTTTTTTTAAATGCAAATAATAGTAATTTAGCAATATCTCTTTATTCGGGTTCAGCAAACAATTTACATAAGGTTAAGGAGTCAGATTCATTTAGTCACGACTTTGTTTAAATTGTGCATAAAATTTTACAAAAATTTTAAAATATAAAATCAAAAGAAATTTTTAAATTTTTGTTGTTTTTTTTATGGGGGGAAATATTTTTTCAAGTTATTAAATAAAATTTATGATGGAATTATTACGTTTTGGTGCGAACGTCTATATATATAAATGACAAAAAAAAAATACTTTTTTCTCATTTATATTTAATCGATGACTTAAATAAAAAAGGCCCAACTCGAACAGGAGAAGGAAAAACTTAATGAAAACCATATAATTTTAGAAACAATAAAAAAATTTAAATAATAAATAAAATGTGTTGATTTCTTTATCTAAAATTGTTTTAAAATTTTTGTTGTATCTAAAATTTGACGAATTTTATTTACTTTTTATCTTTTCCTTTAAAATTAAAAAAAATCGAGTTAAACCTTTTTTATATTAAGCCATCGATATGTATGTTGTGTTATTATTGATCTTAAAGATAAAGTAGGGCGTAAAGACCCGACACAATGTCATAGTACTTTTAATACCTTTAAAAGTCATATGCTATTGGTAATCTTTTCTAATTGGACTAATATTTTCTTTAAGATTTTTTTTAACATTAAGTGATTTTCTCAGAGATTAATCTATAAAGTTTAATTTTGATTTCATGTTGATTTTATTATACATGATAAATACCCAATTTTTGTTTAATTTTATTTATAAAGGATAGAAGATTTCACCTAACATTTCTATTAATGTATTTATTGCGATTCTTACTAAGATGTCCCACATTTGAATATACATAAAGTACATAACTTGATAAATGTCGGAATATTTTTACACTCTAATTCATAAACAATTAACAAAATTATCAAAATCTAATTGTAAGAATTTTGTATGCAAAATTTTATTTTAAAGCTTGTCATAATTTTATTATACCCTTCACCAATAGGTGATAGAGTCTATAAAATTTTATTAAAATCACTCTTTAAACACCTGAGATATTGCGAAACCACTAAATTAGAGGTACCGAAAATTGCAGAAATCACAATTTTAAAAATCTTATTTAAAAACTACAAGAAAAACCTTTCTGCTGAAGGACAGAATTACTTATATATGGGATTTTAGAAAATCCTCCCGCTATGCACACTATAAAAATTTACAATTCAAATTATTTCAGTGCAAATTTTTAAATTTCCATTTTCTTTCATGAGTCGTTTAAAATATTAAAAAAATACATATGGGCAAATCCGAAAAACATTAAACCAAGGAAAAAATTTTAAAACTGTCAAAATTACGTATTTGTGTTTACGGAAAAATTTTCCATATATAGTGGATACAATTTTTGATTGTTCTCTTCCCTCAAAAGTAATTGGAGTCATATAAATAACATCTAATAAAAAATGGCGTCCGCCACAGAAATAAAGTTTTTTTTAATTTGACTAGCGCAATTTTTCTTTTTTCTCCAATTGAACTTGGTTCGTAAAGAGAACTAATAGTATGCTTTACATTAGACTAAAAATATATAGATGTTAATATAGCATTTTTTAGAATAATATGTATAGGAAAGTGTGTAGCGTCCGTCACAGTATATAAATATTTTTACAAAATAATATTTATTAAATACAAAATTTACGAACACATATCTGTCTTATTCATAAATTAATAACACTGTCTATATCCACATATTAAATTTAAGGTATTAGGTGTTAAAAAAACATACCGTGGGGCAAATTTGATGCTACTGAATTTTTTTTTTTTTGATTTTTGGAACACTCCAAAAGCTAGCCTCAGCACTCTTGGGACGAAAAATAAGATGCAAAAAGTCTTAAACATTAAATAAATATATGTTTGTAGCCGTTTTGTGAAATATAAAATTGTGTCCAAAAATCGCATTTTTAGCCGCGAAAATAAAAAGAAAGGAGATGAAACTCGGGAACAAGAAACACTATTAGTTTATTGATTTACAAACCTTTAAAATAAAATATGAATTTTTCCTAATAAAAAACATTAAAGTAAAAACTGTATTGTCTGTCACGTGGCGTCCGCAACAGTTCATTTATGGATTTTTGGTGAAACTGATAACTTTGAAATATTTTATAAAAGCTGTTTTGCAATCCTCCGATTTTCCTCTACCTTCAATGTATTTACAGTTTTTTTTATTACGATGACTGATTTGATGAAAATTACAGAAACACATGTTGAAAAAAAGTCACTTCCATTTTTTGTAGCGTCCGTCACAGCACTTTAAAAGCGAAAATCTTTTTCCTCCAAAGCAAGTATGTAAATTAACAAATGCCATTCGATAGCACAATCGATGGGCTAATATTCTTTGAAATTTGCGCAAAGATATCTCGTGTAAATCGACAATGGGATTCATTTAAATACAACAAAATCCGAACAAATGTATCGTCCGTCACGCAGGATTTACCCATATACAAAATTTCAGTACAATCGAAGAGGGTGATGCTAAAATTCGTTGTTTTTTTTTTTTATTCGAAAAATTTTGAACTTATCCAAATATAAATAAATTTTTTTTTTTCGAAAAACGACAATACCCACAATTTAAACTTTTTAGCACCAAAAATATAACTTTTTTTAAGACAAAAGTGCGTTTTAGTGAAATACTTTAATATTCTGCAATAAACATGTAAGGGACGTTGGATACCAAGCAGCGGTTCTGATTGGTCTTAGCTTGGTAAGCCCAGACTTATATTGGTTATCCTTAATCTAAACTGAGGACACTGATCTCCTTGTGATATCATCCGGGGAACTACGTTAACACCTGTTAATGTAGTGAACAAACATGTGCCGCGAGTTCTCCCATAAGAACGATAAAAATATGGGTTAGGACGTCGCACAGTGTGTCGCGTAGAACATGTTAGGTGGACAAAATTATTTGGTGTTATGTAAAGACGATTATACATAGTGCTAGTCATATTAAGTTATTATTGACAGCTTTTAGTTAATTTTGTGTGTTTTTTTTTTTTGTTTAAATTAGATAAATATATTTCAAATACTTAAATACATGCATGTACTGAAATTCTTATTAATTGATAAGAAAATATTTACAAGTCAAGGTAAAAATAGTTGCCTAACTTAATAACTATCATCGGAGTCTTGTGATGAGTTGTAGTCATATACAAGCGAGATTTTTTCATTCTTCGTGTTTTTTTTATTCACTTCTCAAAAAAGGCTACCCTTAAAATAGAGTGTTCTGAACAAAAAAAAAAAAAAAAAATAAACAAAAAAAAAAATGTTGTACTAAAGTGTGCTAAACAATATGTATATTTTTACGAACAATAAAGATATTTCTGCGTAATATCAAAAAACTAGCCCGGATGGAGGTGAATGTCTACATATTCTGAAAATGTTCTTATACAAAAAATATGCTAAAATAGGATATAAAATAGGATATAAATAGGATATTTAAAATAATGCTTAAAATTAAACTTAATAGATTTTAACAAAAAAATACATTAAAAAATAGTACTTACCCTCAGTATTAAATAATATCCATCACAAAAATTTTGAAAATATTATAATATGCTACTACAAATTGCTACTAAGTCACTAAATTCAAATTGAGTGTTTGAAAAAGTTGTATTAAAAATTCAACTCATCAAATCCGAATTTGACAAACAACCTTTTCTCGGAATTCGGAGTTTGGAAGTGTTGTTTATGTTTTGCAAAAAAAAAATTGGAAATTATAACATGAATTTTGTTAACCTAGCATGTTCTACGCAACACACTGTGCGTCGGGCTAGTGACCGACACCTGGAAAAAAACAATTACTATTAAAATAAAAACGGTATCTCTAATGTTGTAAGAGGACGTCCAAAGCTTCGATGGAAAGATCAAGTAGAGAAAGATCAAGGAGAATATGCGCAGAAGATCGAAGCACATGGAATTTTAAAATATGCTCGGCCTTTGACCTTAACAGGTTCTAAATATAGGCTATTTAAGTAAGTAAGTAAAAATTGTCCATTACATATAAAATATTGAAATAATCACAACAAATCTTTTGCTGTAAAATCACATTTTTGTCGCTTACGATAATGTTGCTCTAAGGGCTAGATACATACATATGTATGTATGTATATTATTATTTAGTCTTTGCTTTCTCTAATTGGTGCACATGACTTACAGATCAATGTACATAGAGAGTGCAAATTTTAAAACTGCAGAGCTGGCACATACATAAATATACAGTCATAACTCATGATGACAATTCTATGCATTTTCATACGTGCATATGAAAATATAAAAACTAAATGCTTGTGTTCTTGCCCTGTTAGCAATTAAAATGTTATACTGTTGTCTATCTTCTTGAATATCACCTTTTAGTCACTTGGATCATAGACCAACGTATCTTTTACCGTTTAGGCAGATGTAGAAAGGTATTCTAGCCCATAATAAGAGAAAAGTTGAAATTTTAACGACCTAAAACACCAGACGTTATTTTGCGGAATAAAACCTTAAAATGCAATAATTAAAAATCGATATTAACTGGTTTAAAAGCATTGCTAGTGTTAGAAGTTACAAGTTTTAGAGCAGTATTAATAACCGAAATGATTAATATGTATACGAACGATAGGCAATGTATTTGGTTAGTTTTTCTAAACTGTCTTCGAGGTAACTTCTGGGCGATAGACAATAATGTTTCACTTTAAATGTTAACAGGGTACACATGCATGTATAACAGTGTAAATAAATTCCTGTATAAATGTACAGAAAGAAAAAAAAAAACATAGGATTTCACACTTTTTAATAGCATAAAAATTTGTTTTTTTGTGAAACGATTATCTCTATGAAACGTAATTGCTGAATACAGAAATGCTTCGTGTAGCACATAGAAATACGCAAAAATAACTAGAATGAATACATGAAAATATATTGTATGTAAAGTCGCTTCCGTTATTGTGCCCACAATTGTTTGGGGTTTACTGAAAGCGAGGATTGCTCAACTGAATACTGAAACTGGTGAGCATTTGGGAAAAGGATTAAAGCGTTCTCTTGGTGTTAGTTGTCTCCACAATGGGCCATTTGTTTGTTTCTTTATAAGCTTTTGCTACATTGTGCATGACTGCACAAACACTAAGCAAATGGCAAAGCTTGTACGACGAGACTGAGGAATGTATAGATAGATGGTCTTTTCATTATTTTTATTTCAATTTTTTTTTTTTAATAAATTATCAAGGATGGCATCATTTTCAAAATACATAAAGATAAGATAACAGTTAGGGTATTTTATATTATTTCTGTAGCGGTAACTTTTTTGTAAGTTATAATTCTAATGGTAGCTTAGCGGAAACTGTGTTTTAAAACAAACGAAACGGAAGTTTTATTTATACCGATGGACTCAGAATCGGGAGGAGAATCGACGCCCGTGTGTCCTGTACCGCAAATTGCAAATGAAAAACCATCCTCCTGGAGCCCGGAAATACATTAATTTTATATGAGTTTTTAGGAAATTCCCCTGCCAAGAACGTTATTTAATTTTATCAAAAGAGGTCCATAAACGACTGAGATGTCGCCAAAACACTAATTTTGTTGTACCGCAAATTGCCGAAAGTACGTGTCTTAGAAATTTTGTTTAAATTTTGTAAGTAGTGTTTTGACGATATCTCGGGTGTTTATAGACCGATTGTGATGAAATTTAACAGCGTCCTTTGCGTTGATATATATACCCTTCATAAACTATACAAATCTGATAGTGAATACCATTAAAATTGTACCGATCGACTCAGAATCGGAAGGAGAATCGATCTAGCGTCCGTCCGTCTGTCTATTGAAATCAAGTTTTTGGAGCTCCTGTTTTGTCGATATCTCAGATGTTTATTTTGATGGATGGATTCTGATGCATTCGGTAATATGTGGTAATATGTGGTATATAATTTAGTGTTTAAGCGATATTTCAGGGACGATATCCTAAAATTTTATGTAAAATTTATTTAGAAGCTCCACAAATCTGATTTTACTGCATTTATCTTAATTTTGTGTCTGACTTTTGAATGTTGTGATAATATTTGAGTATGTATTATACATCAAATTATTAGTAATCTTCCTAGGAAGTATACAAAATCGCACATATCAACGAAAATCAAAATTTTGGGATAGTAATTGGGAGAAATAAGTTCACTTTTGGAAACAGCTATTGTACAACTTTGCCTAAGGCAATCTCTAATTTGAAAATTAATTATAATAGATCCGATGATGAAAGTTAGTATAAAGACGTTGTACTTAATCGTTATTTAGCATTTGAAATATCATGGAATTCGGTTCACATTTAGTCATACCTCCTATATAAACCTCTTAATGGGATAAATTCCATTAATTTGCTCTCGTTAAATGAGAATAAATAATTAACTATATTTGATCGCTTAATTTAGCACAAGAATACCATTATGTGAATACCAGCCAGTGTGCAAAATTTTGTCACAATCGGTCACCATTTGACTATAGTTCTTTCCGTTCGTCTTTCCGTCAGAGGAAAGCGCGATAGCGCCTTAAAAAACATTCTAGAGGGACAATATTTTACAAAAGTATTTCTGATCTCTTGAAAAAGGTCAGTATTGAAAAATGGGCAAACTCGGTTCACATTTAGTGAAAGCTTCCATATAACTCCGACCGGGAATCACTTTAATGCTGATATATTAAATCATATTATAACAGCACAAAGAACCAGAGCAAAACTTTCCCGTCAGCATACCGTGGCTAATTCCCATTCAATTGCTATCCGTTTTTGCTTGATGTTGCTATAGGTCAACAAACCTAGCTCGAAAACCTTCAAATACCATAATTCCATAATATATCTTATATTATATAGCATTTAAATTTTGCAATATTTGGTCCACATTTGATCAAAACTCTCACACAATCCGAACTAAATGATTAGGAACAACGAAAAGTATTTAAATGCTTATAAATGTAAATATTGTGCAAAGTAATTTTATATATCAGATTTTTGTAAATCTTCCCGCAAAGCACGCTATTTTATCAAAATCGGTCTATAAACACCTGAGATATCTCCAAGACACCAACATTTAGAAGTGATTTGGCCTTAAAATCGGTTAAAAATCTTTATATTTTACTAGGAGCCTGTGCACGTCGTAAGAACATATAGCCCTTGTATTAATTAATTAATTAATTAATTTAAAAGTCATCAGAAGTTAAGACTTGCACAGATTGGAAGAACAATACATCCCAAATATTATCTTAATTAGCAAATTAACTTCAGATATATTAGTAAATATTTAATTACTTTTCCGACAAATCAATGATAGGTTACACGGCATTTACACATGCAAGTGCAAGTGAAAAAAGCTCAATACATTTATATTTTTTTACTAACACAATCACAGGCTCACTTGCAAGCGATTTTGACTGCCAGTGATTTTTTTACTTGCATGTCAGAAGAATACGTATACACAACTTGTAACAAGTCACCTACGTGTGTAAACGTACTGTTAGCAACTAATGTAAACCTGGTTTTTATCCATTCAAAATCTATATATCTCAAATAGGTATCTAAAACTAAGTGTGTATAACCTATAAACCTAAGGGTTGTATAGATTGACAAAACAATCATTGCACAATCAAAGCTTTGATTCAAATCGGTCCGCTAACTTCAGAGTTTTACGTAACTTAATTAAGAACTTCTACTATACCCTTCACCATTGGTGAAGGGTATCCAAGATTCGGCAAAGTCGAATGTAACACTCTTACTTGTTTTATTTGGATTAATTCTGATTGGAAATGGTACATTTTTAAAGCTAATAACTTAAGCATTTCGTGAAGGTGCAACCTGTAGAAATCGAATTATTGCTTATATTTTTATATCGCTTTAAAGTTTAAACATGTGGTATATTATTCAGGTTTTTAAAAACCTGATATATTATCAACCATAGAAAAATGTTTAAATCTTAAATAGTCTGTAGATTCGAAAATAACATTTAAGCGAAACGTACAGAAATATATACAAATATCAGGTGTGTAGTTTTTTAAATTTCCGTGAGAAAAAATGGATGGTTTCAAACTTCACCCTTCCTGAAGTTCGTTAACGATCCGAATATTTTTTCATAATAACTTTTAATGCTCTACACAACTAAACTATGCCATTTTTAATATTCGCAAAAAGTGTGAAATATTTAAAGTTATAGTTATTTTCTAAAATTAAATTTTCTTAAAATTTTTATATTGACGTCATTGGCCCTTATATGGTTTGTATAAAAATTATGTGTACAACAAAAAACATAAAATTGTCATATTAATTAGAATAAGTGCGTTTTTGATACTTCTGTAGAATTTAGAGAATTTAGAGATAGAAGGGATATTTTGTCATAGTACGGACTAGTAATATAGTAAGCCTAGAACGAGATTTTACAAATACAAACAGTTGCAGAAAAAAGTATGTATGATAAAATGGGACAAAAATTGTTTAAGATTTTTTCCTTAATAATAAGACATTTTCCATGACATCAATTTTGTGGCTTGGTGTTAAAAGCGCCAATGTCAAAAAAAAAAGTTTGGAGACAATTTGATTTGAAGTATTTATTTTCTATATAAATTCATAGTAACATTGTCCAGTTTAGTTAGAGATTAACTGTTGAAGCCAAACAAACGAGGGTAGAGAAGGGAAACTAATGCAATGAGTAACTCAAAACAGGAAAAAAGTGACATTGGCCCTTTTAGCACCAAGCCACAGAATTTTTAAAGATGTATTATAGATTGAAATTGATTTTATGATATAATGATTATGATTGATATTTGTGGAATCTAAGACTACTTTTTTCCTACTTTCACAATAAGATCTTCAACTGGACTATATACTAAAGTAGGCCCTAGATAACATAATGATCTTTAACTTAACAATAATAGTACTCACGAATACATTGGAAACATCAACTGGACTATAGTAGGTTTTACGGTACCTTTAACTGGACTATAACAGGAGCTACGATTAGGACCTTTAAATAAACAATAGCAGAGATTACAAATACATTGAACACTACAGTTGGTCTATGGAAAACTATTTTTGAACATACAACCGGCTATATTTGGATCTACGATTATTCAACCTTCAATGGACTATATTAAAACCTTTGATTATTGTTTAAATAAACTATAGTAAAACCATCAATTATTGATTAAAATGGACCGTAGAACGGTAGATAATTTATTTAAGTGGTCTACATTTAAAACCCTGATTATTGTATAAAATGGAATATATCATTGGTAATGATGTATCTAAATCCAAAAAATTATGGGCAGCAGATACTTTCAAACCAACGTTGGTCATTATTTGCGTGGCATTAATAACAACAACATATATTAAATAAGAAAACTTTTTCTTTACTCGTACTCAAAAAAACACAAACACAAATAATAAACTAACGAAAGATACAGCAAGAACAATCTTAGAGTACATTCTCATTTTGAGATTGAGCACTTTCATTTCAGAAAGCACTCCATTTAGCCAATGTTGTTTCAAAAAACCTTAGCAGTATAGGAATACACCGAGACAAACTATAGTCGTTTTATTTTATTACAGCATAATTTCGAGAAAGTAGTTTTTCACACAGCAGTTTTTTGGTTTATAGGTGGCAGTTTGATCAAGGTGCTCAATTAAATCGACTGGTTTGCTGACCTTGAGGCAAGCCTCAAGCCTCGAAATCTCAAAATTTGTGGAGAAATCCTTTCAAGCGATACGATGGATGTTATGCTCTTCATTCATAATCTACGGACGAAAATTAATGAAATGAACATTTCCGACTCGCAACTTTATAACGCAGATGAAGCTGGGCTATTTTATCGTTTTTTGCCCGATAAAACATTTGTCGCAGCAAGTGAAAACACTGCACTGGGCCAAAAAGTTTTAAAGAAAAGGATAACGTTTTTACTGTGTGCTAACGCAGATGACTCGCACAAGCTAAAACCATTAGTTGTTGATTTGCAGATTTACCAACGTTGTTTTAAAGGATTTGAAAACCCATTGGAATACGCAAATTCGAAGAAGTCGTGGATGAATTCAGAAATATTTTGCAACTGGTTTTATAATTTATTTATAAAACAGCAACTTTTAGCTTCAGATTTTTTTTTGATTATTTCATAAACATTTTTACAGGTTCGCCAATTTTCGACTGAAAACAATGTACAACCCAAGGCATTGTTGCTAATTGATAATTGTTTTGCTCATAAGCCAATTGGCATGTAACAGTCTGATGGTAGAAACATTATAGCAATGCTTTTACCACCTAATGTAACCAAAATCCGATAAGATTGGTAAAGTTCGAATATAGAAATAAACTGTTATGCAACATTGTTGCACAAGAAAACATTCCGGTTGAAAACATTTTGAAAGGATATACGATTCGTGACGCTATTTTGTTACTCAAATCAGTGTGGGACGAACTGCCTCAAACGGTTCTTATAAAAGCATGGAATAAGATAAAAAAAAGTGGGATAACGATCAGTATGAAAGGGCAGATGATATACCCCTCTCTGAATTGAAGAAATTCGATTAATAATATCAAAGGTGGGTGACAATGCTGACATCAGCATTAATGACATTGAAATTTGGAACAATGATAAAATTTTACAACATAATGATAATTGAAAAGTGTCAGAGAATGAAGAAGACGAGTCAGTTATAGAACAAGATATTCAACAATCTAAGGTAAGCTCTCGGAAGCAATTGAAGACATTACTTGATTAAATGGTTTGAACAGAATAACGACTAAAATAATGTAGCAGATCTTATCAATATCCGGATGAATATGGTAAAGACCTATTACACTAAAAAAAGCAAGCAACTATTCACTGCCTCTTTAAACCATCACAAACAAATTAGTATTTTTTTGAGAGTGATCATTTTAAAGTCTAATTTTGAATTTCAAAACTTTTGGTACAAATTTAATCTAAGTTAATTTTTTGTAGTGATGAAAATTAAGTCAATAAACGTGAATTTAACACATTTCACCTATTTTATCTTACTGAGTTATTTATTTAATTTTTTGTTAAATTTAAAAAAATGCTTAGAAAAGTTAACAGTTCGGAAAAGTTAAATACCCTTGGAACACATTGGTCAACTTTTTCGAGATTATACTGTAATATTAAGAAAAAAAAAAAAATACTAACAAAATTATTAAAATATTTTTACACGAGTAACTCGATTACTCGTGGAAAATTACCCAAATAAATCTTTATTTGAAATTAGTAATTTTTATTTACTAGAGCGATTAATCGATTTTATTTTCCGATTAATCGTGCAAACATTACTCGAGTAAACACCCTAATATTTATATTTCGTGGTCTTTTGATTTAATTTTGAATATAATAATCCTTTTTAAAAAATGAATTGACTTTCTCAAGTTTTGTACATATAGTAACATCAGTACTATAATATTGTTTTCTCTGCTTAAATTCAGTAATATTTCCAACAATTGATAACTACTTCAAGAAAAGTTTAAAAAAAATGAAATAAAAGATTATGCGTCCAAGATATTTCGTAGACTTTTCAATGATGGAAATAAAAAGATTATTTATATACATACGTAAAAAAATCTTTATCTATGCGAAAATAAACCGATAAATAAATAAAACATATAAGAAAGTACTAGTCGGTGAAGCCCGACTATTTGATACCTATCATCACTAATAGTAAATACGGAACAATTGTCAACAACATTATAAGTTTTTAATTCTTATGTTTAATTTTGTATTTTATAATATGAGAGCTAGGGAAAATTATGGACTGTCTTTAGTTTGTGTTTAGTTTATTTACAACACTAATCTGGTCAAAGTTTTAGCATAAATGTTCAATTTTCTTTAGGTCTGATCAGGCTGCACCGAGAAGGCCATAAAGACTATTTTCTCCACAATCTGAAAATAGTCCCAACTATTATGAAGTAACATCTCCACACTTGTCGGTGCCAAGCTAGGACGTAGTACTTTTTTTTATTTGTATGTAGTGAGAAGATTATCAATTTTAAAATACTGGAAGAGGATTCACTTCTCTAGTTCTTTCATTTTTAAATGCTATTCTATTTGATCGATGCGAGAAATGATTTCATCAAATTAAAATAAGTAAATGTTTAGGTGCTGGCAAGTAGGGGAAAGAACCTAGAAAACTAATTTTTGTAATGATACCTAAAAATCATCTATCAAACTTATTTTTAGCTGATTTTCTTGTACACGAGCATTGATCCACTTGTACATAAGTATATTTCTCTCCATTGAAATAAACTCTTTTATAAGATAATCGGTCCACAACGACTATAAATAAAACTTTTTTACATTGTTTATTATACGTGTCTCCAAAAATTTAAATATTTACTGATTGTATTTAAGCAAATAAGTTTTTATTATCGTACTTACTTAATTTTAAAGCATATCAAAATTTAAATTGTATTGCTAATATGTACTTATGTATGGATGAATGTAGGTTTGCAGTTACTTTTAACATTTAGTCATATATACATGTATTACCTATAAGTACTGTATGTTAGTATGTGTGATGATGCGCGTGCGATTCGTTTTTGGATTTTGGTCGTTAGGGCGAGCATATGGTGGCTGTAGTGGTTACTTGAGGAATGTTGATGTCTTCTGTTGTGGGAATTGTACAAAGGACTTTGCTTTTCAATTGCACAAGGGTTTTGAAGTAACTATGTACATCCATGGGTGGCATTTTTTACTACTTGAATCTTTATAAAATAACGCATAAAGACATGATATACACTCGCATGTACTAGCATGTGTGTACACGAATACGTAACTAATACAGTAAATGCACTTACAATCACAATCACATAAACGACCAAAAGTTATTCAAACAAATTTCAATTAATTAAACTAAATGGAAGTGGTTTACATGGAACAAATGTGTATTGTAAAGGAATAAGTATTTATGTATAAGTTTGTGTAAATACGATCCCAGCGATTCCAAACTAAACCGTCCCCAAAACTCTCCAAAACACTAATTATTTTAAAACATGTAAGGATTGCGGAAATGTTTGTAAGTTAAATAATAATAGGTCTAACACGTGTTCATCTTTAAAACACAAATAATCAACAAATGTAAACGTGTGACACTTTATACAAAATTCTATACTTATTCCAATTTTGAATAAAACTAGTTTTCGATTGACTTAATAGAGCCTCCTGACTATTCCAATGTGAAGTACATACATATATTCTAACATTATTAGTCACTTCAAAAGTTTTGGAGACGATGCTTCAAGTCTGAACTGTAGATAATATATCTATGTATGTATGTATTTTTGTATATCTTATACAGAGATATACACACATATACATACAAATATACTGGAAAAACATACATATTTACAATCGCACAAACAGAAGCCACTTAAGGGTTTTCAATCAGATCGTCATTTAAAGATGATGAACCTTATATACTTTAAAACATACATACATATGTACAATATGTTAGTACATAGTTGCATGTATGTATGTTTAAATAGTTGTAGAAACCCAACAGATTAAATTTGAATATAATCCTTCAAAACTATGTGTTAATAAACTAGTCTTTACAATATGTTCATTTCATAAGAGTACACCTTAGCTTCAACTGGATAAAACCAAAATGATCGTGGACAACGCCTCAGGATGAATATAAGAACGTAAGTGTTTTTATACCCTTCACTTAGAAATATTGGTCTGGGACCTAATTGACTTCGAATCACTTCCTGAGCCGGTTTAACGTTGACCGTTCGTACGAAATTTTGTAGATAAAATTTTTAAATATTTCATGGCTAAATTTCAACCAAATCGGTTTACATCTTACCCTAGCTCCCATATAAGACAGACGGAAATAATTAAATATGTGTCTTGAGAAATGTCTTTTATGTTGTACAAATTTAGCAAATATATGTTTTTGTGCAAGAAAAAGAAAAGACATTTGACCACAGTGGCGAAGGGTATGATATAGTCGGGCTTGACCGGCTATTGCATTTTCTAAATTGTTTTTAATATTTTGTAAGGTTTCCTTAGTAAAAGGCCACGAATTTAGTGCTGTCGTATATTTTGTAATTATGAAAAATCATAAATTTTGAAGTGTATTTTTTATAAATTTTAACGAATATCGAAGTTGGTTGCGGCTAATTATGAAATTTTTATGTCAACCTAAACAATGCACAGTGGGATGGTGGAAAAATATAATTTCCATTAAATAAGTACGCAACTTCTAAACCGTTGGGCCGATTTTATAATAATTTTAGATGTATATAGCATAAGTTTTAAGGAGCTTAAGTTTTGAACGTAGAAACCCTTGCTTTTACTATGGCGGCACCTCAGATGCATAGATCACTTACAACGATATATAGTTGTCATTTCCCAACCGATTTGAAGAATCATACTATATAACAAATACTTTGGTCAAAATCTACTGAGGCCTAATTTTAAGTTTTAAATAAAATTATGTTGTACATACATGTTAGTTGAGAATATAGTGTTATTATGTATCAATCTAAAGGAAATTGTGTCTTTCGTACAAAAATATTATAAAGAGATGGAAAATTTTTAATTTTTCGTAACAGAAATTCCAGAATTCCTAAAAAGATTTAAAAAATTTCCAAAAATGAGTATTTTTAGTTTTTTTTTTTCTCTGAAGTTGCTTGACCATTTTCAGGATGACAAGTACTTTTGCTATGTAATTTAGAACATTTTGGCCCAAAAAATTAAGTGAGATTTTTTTACAGCTCGCGTGCGTTCGGAGGAATTGTGGATTTGTGGATCGAAATTGAAATTTCTCTCTAATTTGAGAGACTGTGGAACTAACACTGAAAAAACGAGAAGTTATTTTTTAACTAAATTATTAACTTTGTGAAGTTTTCTTTTAGAAAATTATAATTATTCCCTGAGAAATTTTTTAAATAATAATAATAAAATAATAATAAAAACGGGGAAAAAATAAGGTTTTTAAATATATAACTTTTTTACTTATAACTTTTTACTTCTTGCCTTTTTCGTTTTTTTTTTGAAAACTTTGAATAAAGAAAATCGGTTTATCTATAGTTCAGATATTAGTAAAAAATCGGCGCAGTAATTTTTGAAGTCGAATACCTTTAACATCGTAAAAGGTAGGATGTTTTTTTTCGTAGATCTTGACCTAATTATTTATTTAAAGAAATTTGAAAGAAAAAAGTGATCAAGTAAACCTGATGTTTGTGAAATAGCACTAAGTAAAATTTTTTAAAAAAGTGCTAATGAAACTTGCATGTTATTTTTGAGTATTTTTTTTTTTTGTTGTATTTCAAAAAGCCTTGAAGATGTAGGGGAAGAATTTCAAAATGTGCGGTTTGCAAGTGAAAGCTTTTTATACCCACCATCAAAAAGAATGGGGGGTATATTGAGATTGTAATTCCGTTTGTAATTTCCTTAAAAAAAATCAAAATTGAAGTATATTCTGAATCCTTAAATTCTAAGACGATTGAGCGATGTGCACGATCACGATTACGCCTGAAACTTAGTAAAAAGATTCTTCATTTCTGAGAAAATTTTGGTATTGAAATTGGACAAAATCGATTAACATTTCACCATAGCTCCCGTATAACATCGCCTTGGCTAATCGCTTATTTGCTAATATATAACAAACTATAATATCTAAAATGATAAAATTTGGTATATAGAAGTTTTACATAAGCACTAGGTAGCTTATAAAATTTCATCGATTTAGATTTAACCATAGCTCCCATACAAAAAACTTACGGAAACAGCCTAAATTCCACTTAAAATACACTTAAAAAAATTATAATAGATAAAACCACTAAATTTAGCACAAGGAAGTCTTATTTCAATGTCAGCCAGTGTGCAAAATTTTGTCATAATCGGTCACCAGTTGACCATAGCTTCCATATAAAAAACTTACGGAAACACAAAAATCTGCTTTTCGCCAGAGAAAAGCGCGATAGCTCCTTAACTACAAGAGCTAGAGAGATAAAATTTTGCAAAAGTATTTTTGATATGTTTACTGAAAATAAACAAAATCGGTTCACATTTAGTTAGAGCTCTCATATAAACCTGCCTCGGGAATTAAAGGGTGTTTTTTTTAGAGGTATAGAACTTAGAATTGAAATAAAACACAAGAAAATCATTTTAATGTCCATCAATTTGGCTTTATTGGAAGGATAATTTTATGCCATTAATGTTTAAATATGATTTCGGGCATGTGGCCGCCGCGGCTGGCTCGAATAAAGCCAATTCTACAGGTCTAATTTTCAACTACTTTTTCGAGCATATGGGGCCGTATGTTGGCAATAACGCCACGAATGTTGGCTTCCAAGTCCCCTAACGTTTCTGGTTTGTTGGCGTAGACGAGTGACTTCACATATCCCCAAAGAAAATAATCCAGTGGTGTCAAATCGCACGATCTTGGTGGCCAATTGACAGGTCTATTCCGCGAAATTATGCGCTCATTGAATGTTTCCTTCAATAAATCAATTGTGACGTGCGCTGTGTGGCATGTAGCGCCGTCTTGTTGGAACCACAACTCATCCACATTCATGCCATCCAATTGGGGAACAAAATAGTCGGTTATCATGGCTCTATACCGGTCTCCATTTATGGAAACTGACTCTCCAGCTTTATTTCGGAAGAAGTATGACCCAATGTCTCCACCAGCCCATAGAGCACACCAAACAGTCAGTTTTTGTGGATGTAATGGCGTCTCAAGGGTCTCATGTGGATTCTCTTCACTCCAAATGCGGCAATTTTGCTTGTTGACGTAGCCATTCAACCAAAAATGAGCCTCATCACTGAACAAAATTTTGCGATGAAAATCAGCATCGAGATCAATCTCATTTTCGGCCCATACACCAAAATCTCGACGCATTGCATGGTCTCGCGGCTTTAATTCTTGCACAAGCTGGATCTTGTAAGGTCGCAAGCCAAGATCTTTGCGCAAAATCTTCCATAAAGTTGATGGACAAAGCTCCAATTGCTGTGCACGGCGGCGAATCGATTCATTCGGGTCCTCTTCAACACTTTGCTCTACAGCGGCAATTGTTTCTTCGGTGCTCACTGTTTGACGTCGCTGCGGATGCGTATTATCACATAGAGTAAACGTAGTGCGAAAACGATCCATGGTTAACCGAATTAATTGCTCTGATGGACGATTATGTCGACCATAAAATGGACGGAGCTTGCGGTAAACTTCGCGAACTGAACCATTATTTTCGAAATAAATTTGCACGATTTGCAAGCGTTGTTCTTTTGTCAACCTGTTCATGATGAAATGGCAAACCAAACTAAATATTAATCACTTGACAGCTGACAAAATGGCCGCCAGTTAAAAAAGTGATGACAGCTTAAAGTTCTATACCTCAATAAAAAACACCCGATACATTTATGCTGATAAATTTAATAAAATTTTAATATCTATGACTACTAAATTTAGATCAGAGAAGTTTTATGCAACTTTTAGTCAGTATGTCAAATTTTATAAAAATCGGTCCATATTTGACCATAGCTTTCATATAAAAACAGCTCCCGGAAACCACTAAAATGCCGCAAACGCCAGTTAAAAGCTATTAAATCATAAACTATGCGAGCTATGGCCACTAAACTTTATAGAAATACCAGCCAGTATATAAAAGTTTGTTACAATCGGTCAACATTTGGCTATAGTTCTTATATATGTAACATTCCCTTTTTATATCTACAATCAAAAGGATTTGGAGGTACATTCAGTATACTAAGATTGCACCTACGAAATAGGATAGCTATCAATCAATGTTAAGTCCAAACTTTATATACGGTAGATGCATTAGGAACTCCTAACAAAATATATGAACGTGCCATGTTATTATCAACATGTTTATCTTAACTACATGCTAAGCACAACGAAAAGTATTTAACAGCTTATTAGTGTAAAACTGTAGATGCTTTTAAATGTTGAACTATACTTACTATACAACTGCAACAGAATTTAGTCCAAATATTTTACCAACAATACCACATTTGGTCAACATTTTGAATTAGCTGCACTCTAGCACAACTTGATGGTGGGTATATAAGATTCGGCACAGCCGAATATAACACTCTTACTTGTTTTAATTGAATAACAGCGAAATTAAGATTTGTTTCACTAAAACAATTATAATTTTGGATACGTTTTTCGTAACAAAAGAACAATTTGTATTATAAACATTTTATAAAATTTTGTTCAGACTTCCTTTACCCCAACCCCCCACAACATGCTGCATTCCCCTCTCGACAAGTCAGGTGTAATAGAATATACTCAGCCGATGTCGAACGGCTTTTGGCTGAAAAAAGAAGAGCTCGAAGAGAATGGCAAATCCATAGATCCCCCCAATCTAAAAACAGAAATTGCATAAAATCACTAAGAAAATTACTAGCATCCCAAAGAGCTGAATCCCTGGAAACTTATCTAAAAGGACTAGATGCGACCCCACAATCTGATTATTCACTATGGCGAGCTGCCAAAAGCTATAAAAGTCCTATCATTCGTAAACCACCTTTGAGAACTACGAGTGGAGGCTGGGCAAGAAGCGACTCAGAGAAAGGTAATCTGTTTGTAAACCACCTGAAAAATGTATTTACCCCCAACATATCAAATGACATCATGGAGCTACCCCCTGTTGTACAGCAACGTAGAACAGCGATAAGGTATAAGACTCGGGAGGTTATAAAATCTATCCTTGACTTGAACCCCAAAAAAGCACCTGGATTTGACAAAGTGAGCAATAAAATGTTAAAAGAGCTACCCTTAGTAGTAATAAGAATAATAACATTTATTTTTAATGCAATTCTACATCTAAAATATTATCCTCCAGAATGGAAAGTTTCATTAATTACTATGGTTCCTAAGCCAGGTAAAGATCACACAAAAGTAGAGTCATATAGACCTATAAGTCTTCTATCTAATATGTCAAAGCTATTTGAAAAACTGTTAGTTACCAAATTAACTCAAATTTTGGATGAAATCGGATACATTCCCAATCATCAGTTCGGATTTAGAAGAAAGCATAGTACAATTGAACAAACGCATAGACTTGTATCTGCAATTCAAAAAACTTTTGAAGAAAAGAAATATTGCTCTGCTCTCTTCATTGATGTATCACAAGCATTTGACAAGGTATGGCATGAAAGTTTAATTTACAAATTGAAGCAAATTTTCCCCATAGACATATACATGCTCCTAGATAGCTACCTCACCCATCGTAAATTTATTATTAAAGAAGGAGATTTCTTAAGTACTCCACAACCTATTGAAGCTGGTGTTCCCCAAGGCAGCATATTAGGACCAATTCTTTATATCATATACACCTCTGATATGCCTACACATATATATACAAACACGTCCACATTTGCAGATGATACTGCCATTCTAAGTATTAATGAAAACCCAGTTGAAGCATCTAAGAATTTACAGAACCACATATTTCTAATAGAAAAATGGCTAAACCAATGGAAAATAAAAGTGAATGAACAAAAATGCATTCATATCACCTTTACATTGCGTAGAGACTCGTGCCCTCCAGTTACAATTAATAACCAATCTATCCCCCAACAATCAAAAGTGAAATATCTGGGTATTCACTTGGATCGACGGCTTACGTGGAAGAGTCACATAGATGCCAAATTGACCCAAATTAAACTAAAGTCAGCCCAACTTAATTGGCTAATTGGTAAAAACTCTAGACTTAGCCTAGATTGCAAAATTCTTCTATACAACTCTATTATTAAGCCAATATGGTGTTACGGAATTCAATTGTGGGGCACTGCCTCAGATTCAAATATTGAGAAAATTCAAAGGCGGCAAAATAAACTTTTAAGAATAATTACTGGCGCCCCGTGGTACGTTAAAAACACCAACTTACACAAGGACCTTGAAATTCCGTTGGTTAAAACAGAAATAGCGAAGCGTGTTGTTAATTATGTCAACAAATTGTCATGTCACCCAAATCCACTAGCTCGAAATATACTAAATGGTCGCGGCCATATCCGGCTCAGAAGGAGGGATACTAGCGACTTGTACAGCAGCTAAAGAAGATGGATTAATAATGTAAAAAATCCTACTCACGCAAAGAATTATGAAGTTCCAAATGGATTTTCATAATTAAGAATTTTAGATTTTAAGATTTGATTACTTATTGTTAGTTCATGGTAAATGAAGATTCAATAAATAAATAAAACATGAAAAAAAAAAGACTTCCTTGGTCGATTTGTAGACGTTAATACTTTTTTCTTGTAAATGGTTGTTTTTGTAAAGTTTTAAGGCAATTTTTCTCAAGCACATACAACCAACTTAAAAGAAATTGCGGCGCTATAGTGATTTACCTACAATATAAGTACTAAATTGTACATTTTGTTAAATGTATTTATATCTATGAATGAAAATTTAATTATTAAGTATTTAATTAATTTTTGGGAAATATTTCGTTAGGAGATTTTTGATAACGAATATGTATTAAATTTTATCAGGTTTTACTTAAAATTACGACCGAAAATGATGAATTTCGAATATTATATTTTTGAATATTTTTCCAGACTTTGAGGCTATTTTTAAGGTTAAATTTTATCATAATTAGCTAATTACAAATTTAGAAAAGACTATTTGAAAAAATAATAGTTATTGATTTTTGATCACTTACAGCCCAAAATAATGCACTTTACATATCAAATTTATAGTAGGAATTGTCAAAACAGCGTTCAAAGTTCTGTGATTATAATCACAGAATAAAATTCAAATTTTTAAACCGATTTTTATGGTTTATAGCTTATTTTATTCTTAAGATATGTAGCTCTTAGAAAAATCTTTAAAATGTTAAAATTTTACTTTATCTTTTTTTTAATTACATTTTTAACCTGAAAAAAATTTTTCTCCATTAATTTCTAAATAACTCCAAAACGATAAGAGATACAGAAAAATTATATTATACTAAAATATATGCAATTTTGCATCTTCAAGTGTTTTAATTTTGAAAATCGGATGAGTCGTTCTCGAGTTAGGACGAAATAGGTCTCCGTACCTGACTAATTTAAGGAGAAAAATTTGCCACGCCCATAAAAAAATCCAGATCTGATGGAAAAAAATCGACAACGGATCTGAGTTTAGCGCATCAAAATACATGGATCCACATATTTTTATTAAAAGGAGGATTTGGATGCAGAGCAGTGTTATTAATATGTCCGCTGACTAATTTACCTTTTTATTCTTTATTCTACTAATATATTAGTAGAATAAAGAATATTTTTTCAAAAAATTGAAAATGTCAACATAGAAAGTAAATTAATTTCAAGTAAACTCAACTTAAATTAAGAAATTTCATAAAGTAATTATTGTGTTTAATTATATTGGATATTACTTTTAAGAAACTTTTGATTCGAATTTGTTTTTTTAATTTAACCTGATTTTTACATTTCATTTCGTTATCTAATGTTGTATAGCCCAGGAAAATATTTCTAATTTTGTTGAAAGAAAATAAAAGGTCTAGCCACCACCTTTGCGGATGACTCAAAATCCTTTAAAATCTTGACCTAAAGGGTTTAAGTATCTTTGCTAACTTAAGAGATCAAACATTTTATAACAGATTATAATCTCAAAAATACTAAGGTCCGATAAAATGCCGATTTCATAAGATTTCCTTTACTCGTGAGTTTTGAAAAATTATCTTATTATTATTGCCACTTCATGTGTAATTACATATATTGCGTGTAATTTTTATTTTGATGTGTAGCCCATGTGTAATAAGCTCCATGTGTAATTTAAATTTTTCAACAGCTGATGGAAGATTGTACGTTCTTCAGAACACAATAACTAAACAAGTAAAAGTGTTATATTCGGCTGTGCCGAATCTTATATACCCACCATCAAGTTGTACTAGAGTACAGCTAATTCAAAATGTTAACCAAATGTGGTATTCTTGGTAAAATATTTGAACTAACTAAATTCGGTTGAAGTAGTATAGTTCAAGATTTAAAAGTATCTAAGTGGTTTCCCTAGTATTTACCTTGCGCAAAATGTTGTTTCATAACCTCGTATAATTTTACATTAATAAGCTGTATGTAGTTATTTTATAGGAGTTCCTAATGCATCTACCGTGTACAATGTCTAGACTTAACCTCTCTGTTCTAAATTTAGTTGTCATAGATATTACAATTGTATTCAATTTATCGGCATAAATGTGATTCCCATGGCAGGGTTATATGGGAGCTCTAACTAAATGTGAACCGATTTTGCCAAATTTCCGTACGCAACTTTTATAACATTTTAAAAATACTTTTGTAAAATTTTGTCTCTCTAGCTCATGTAGTTAAGGAGCTATCGTGCTTTTATCTGACGGACAGACGGACATAAACCCACTTTTGTATTTTTGTGTTTCCGTATGTTTTTTATATGGGAGCTATGATCAAATGGTGACCGATTGTGACAAAATTTTGCAGGCATTGACATAAAATTTTACTGGCATTGACATAAGACTTCCCTGTGCTAAATTTAGTGGTTATATCTATTATAGTTTTAGATTTATTGGCATTAAAGTGTATTTTAGGTGAAATTTAGGCTGTTTTCGTAAGTTTTTTGTATGGGAACCGATTTTGATGAAATTTTATATGCTGCCTAGAGCTTATGTAAAACCAAATTTTATCATCATAGCTATTATAGTTTGTTATTTATTAGCAAATAAGCGATTAGCCTAGGCGAGGCTATACGGGAGCTATGGTCAAATGTTAACTGATTTTGCCCAATTTCAATACCAAAATTTTCCAAGAGATAAATAATGTTTTTTACTAGATTTTTTCGTTTAGGTGTTATCGTGATTTCAACAGACGGACATCGCTCAATCGTCTTAGAATTTCATAAGGATTCAGAATATATAAAATCCATGGGATTTTATCATTATCAGTTAATAGATGGCTTTCAGTACATACGTTTGTTAAGCAAATAGTGGAGCAATGTGAAGCTTTTTAAGATTAGAGGTATTTGATGACCATTCAAAAACAACAGAATCGATTCTACAAGCAAGATACAAGTATATATTCTATATATATATTAATGTGAGTCAATTTTTTTGCCTTAAGTGCTCATCGCGATTGTTATTCTATGGGTATTCTAAGGAACTTTGCGCCGAAGTTTGGTTTGAAATTTTGAGCTTTTGAACGAAAAAATTTCTACATTTTTAATCCCACAAAAATATAAAACTAACGGTAAATTTTTGCAAAGAAATGCAATTGGAGGAGTATAAAACCTTTCTAATACAGCTTGCCGTTAGTTTTATAATTGGTATTGAAAATGTAGAAAATTTTTTGTTGAAAATCAGCAAATCTCAATCCAAACTTTATAGCAAATTCTGGAGGGTCAAAATTCGTTCGTGACCAATAAAACATGAATTGCGATGAGCCCTTCAACGTTTTTTGTGCAAGTGCAAGTTAAAAGCACATCGAAAGTTTGGCAGGAGTTCAAAATATTTTAATTAATCTTACGTGTGATTTATCGAGTTTTGCGCGGGATTGATAAGATCAAGCATTTTATATAACCTATAAAATGGTGCCTTAGTTTAAATAAAATATAATAAAAGATAAATAAACCCATGAGTTTTTCTTTTTTCTAGATGTGTAATTTAGGAATTTTTATGTGTGGATTGTAAATTTTTTGGTTACAACGCTGGATCTTATGGAGGAGGTAAGATCAAATACGAGCCAATACCAGCAAAATTCGGTACATTGGTTTCAGCTATTATAACCAATATTTTTAATAAACTTGATTCAAATAAATTTAAAGTATTGGTCAGGTTTAGGAATCGTCCTCGTACCAAGGAAAATATTTGTGCTTTAGGAAAGTGATTTTCAGTCGTTTTGTGTTCTAAAAACTCAACATACCAATGTACCTTTTTTCACATACAAATAGTTATGAAGGCTTTAAAAAAATACTATATAATTTAACTCATACTCAAATAAATAAACCCAACATTTAAAACAATAAAATCATATCACACATGCTTCAAGAAGAGTTACGTTTGTATTTTTATTTAAATTCTGAACAAAAGTTAGACTATGTTGGTGTCTTCTAGACTACCATGTCAGTCTTATAGGGTTATTCTAAAATATCGTTGAAAAGTCACTTACTAATCAAATAATTTTTGATTTTTATTACTTTAAAGCAGTGATGGGCACCACAATAACAAATTATATGTATGACAACAACAACTTCTATCACTGATGATAGGAAAATAAAAATTGTGCCCTTCGCTGCTTTAAATATATTTATGGGTGATGTTGGATAAAAAGCAACTATTATGATTGGTATTAACTTGGTAAGCCCAGACTTATCTTGGTTATCCATCATCTCAACTGTGGACACTGGCCTCCTCGTCGTATCACCCGGGGAACTACGTTAAGGCCCGTGGTGAGCTAACATGTGCCGCGAGTTCTCCCAAAATAACGATATAAATTTGGGTTAGGACGTCGGGCTAGTAACCTAAGAGTATGTTACCAATAACTATGAAAAAGCTAGAATATTGGAAGAGGACGGAAAGACTATGTAGAGGAAAACCTTTCAAAGCTTGGCCTACTATATTAGAGAATATGCGCCAAGACCTTAACAGGTTGAAAATATAGGCCATTTAAGTAAGTCAATTTTGTACATTGTTTTTCAAAAAAATTTTCAGATGTCATTCGCCTGCTCGTTTTTACCACTGCTATCACTTAAATTAAACATAGCATATAAGTTTTTGATAAAATTAGTAAAGAAAAAAATAGTACTATCATCTTTTTTCAATATATTTTTTTAATTTTGTGTGTGATTTCTTAAGTTCATTTAAATATTAACTTCCGATTCATTTCATTGTTTAAATAGAAGCATTCCTTATACAAAATTGCACATGGTAACAGCTAAAATTTCACAGGATAGTGACATTATGTTAAATAAATGTTCCATATTTCGGTAAAATGTTGGATACTTATGCTTACTACTATTTTTGAATAGTTACATCGTCCCCTTAGTATAACAATAGCCTATGTGCTCATAGGCTATTATTTTTTTATTTAATTTTTGGATTCTCCATCGTCGATTTTATATGTGGTCAAAATTTTGTCAAATTCTAGTTCCACAAAGTGTGTCAAAACGTCAGTCAAAAAAATATAGTATAAATTTGTATTAAATTATTTTCCTCAAAAATCATGTAAACGCATATACGCTATTTTACATAAAGTAAATTTTCTGTTTATTCAATATAATAGTAATATACACTCACATACTCTATTTTAACTTTTAGGAAAAAAATCAATTTTGTCATGACACAAACACCTAAAATGACGTATAATGATATACGTTGTTGTTCAATAAATATTTTCAATTTGTTCATTTGTATGAATCTTATAGGCCGTTATATTGTCAGAACAGTTAACATGTGTTTTAAAAATAACAAAAAACAAAAGTAGGCTATGCAATGCTTACGTTGTTTTATCATGTATGTAAATGCAATAGAAATAATTTGTACAATTTTGGATTTCAGTTCGTTGTTGAAATTCGCTCGTTCATAATCATTTAGTCGTTCATTCGTTCCCAATCATTCATTTAATCATGGATTTGTCAAGCTCTGGTGAGTATCTGCTATCTTAAATTGCAGGAAGGAATATTAAGGTGTATTAATTGTCAACAGAATTTGCGACGGAATCAACAGGAGCCCTATGTGTCAAACTTGCTCCAAACTCTGTTGGATTATCTGTGGAACCATTGGATTCAAATATATTGCAAACTGACGAAGAGGATGGAGAAGACTTTTCAGCAGGATCGTCGGATTATTATATTCCAGAAACGGATGAAGAGGAAATTGAAAAATCTTCGGTAAAGAAACATGAATCTTCGGTAAAGCAACATGAAGTGCTCTGCGAAATCGCAGAAGAAAGCAATGATGAAAATGTAGAACTGACAGTAACACGAAAAAGAAAGGTGAGTTAATTAAAAGGTAATTTAAGAAGATATCTCCTGCAATTATGGATTTGTTGTATTCAATAGCGTAAGAGCCAGCTTTGGATGCAGAACAAAAGAAAGAGTGACAGGAGTTAAGGAAAGGCGTATGTTACAAAGAGTGGTAAAGTAATTAAGGAACGTTTACCGAAGCTCGCTAATTGCAGCTGTCATCACAAATGTCCAGAACACTTCTCTGAAGAAGATCGTAAGAAAATCAATGCAGACTATTGGAGTTTGGGCGATTACTGCAAGCAACGTCTATTCCTTAGTAATAACATAAAAGTGGAGAAGTGCAAGAGGACATTAACGAGAGAATCACGGCGGTCGAACACTCTAAAATACTTTCTAAATGACAAACAGGTCTGTAAAAAGTTCTTTTTAAATACTTTACACGTGTCAGACTGCGCGATATCTGTATTAGCCAAAAAAAAAAAATCAAAGAGAATTTGTTGACATGAGGGGTAAACACGGAATGCAAAGAAAAGTAGACGCGGAGATAGGAACTCTTATTAAAGAGCACATAGAGTCATTTCCAGCAGTAGAAAGCCACTATACTCGAGCAAAGTCCCAACGCCTTTATCTGAGCTCAGACCTAACAATTACAAAAATGTATAACTTATTTAAAGAACGCCAGCCAGATCTCTCAGTTAAAGAACATATGTATCGCCACATATTTTGTAATAATTACAATTATTCATTCCATCATCCAAAAAAGGACACATGCTTAACATGCGAAACGTTCAAAAATACAGAGGACAAGGCTTCAATACAGAAATCATATGATGAACACTTAGCAAATAAAGCCCAAGCAAGACTCCACAAACATGCTGACAAGGAGTTTTCTAAAAATAACAGCAATATTAAAGTTTTTACTTTTGACTTACAATCAGTGCTATTGACACCATGTAGCAATGTAAGCACCTTGTATTACAGTCGAAAGTTCGCCACATACAACAACACATATTACGATTTAGCTAATGGAGCTGGATATTGTTTCCTGTGGGATGAAAACCATGGTAAGCGTGGGTCAGAGGAAATTGGAACCACTTTATTAAAAATGCTGAACAATTTACCCGAATCAGTAACGGATGTTATTCTGTATTCAGACTGCTGTGGAGGACAGAATAGAAACAGATTAATTGGCACATTATTGCTTCATATGAATCATTCATTGCATTTTAATTCAATAACGATTAAATATCTTTAAAGTGGACACACACAAATGGAAGCAGATTCCATGCATTCGGCTATAGAACGAACTAAGAGAAATATTTGTGTATATTCACCAGAAGAATGGCCAACTATACTTAGACTGGCAAGACGAAAAAATCCGTACGCTGTAGAAAGGCTTAACTACAGTGATATTATTGATCTCAAAACGGCGTTCTCAAAATTGAACCATAACTTGAAGAAAAATGTCAACAATGAATCGGTAAATTGGCTTAAAATCAAGGTTCTCCAAGTAATAAAAAGTGAAAAGAGACAATTGTTATACAAGGAGCAATGGAACGAAGACTTCAAAGTGATTGATATAGATGGCTCGAGAATGAAAAAGAAAGGGGTCACAAATTTTACATTAACTCACAAATATAAAAAAGAACTACCAATTTCTGACACAAAATTGAAGGATCTCAAAGATTTATGCAAAAAAAATGTAATTCCTCCCGGCTCACAGACATTTTTTTTGAATTTACAAGGAGGGAATAATCGCGATTGTTTAGATGAACCAGACAGATTCGAAGAAGAGGATGAAGACGACAATAATTAAAGACCATGCTAATAATTTACGATCTGACTGTAATTAAAACATAATTTTATACTAATAAAAATTCATATTAAATTTACTTATTATTCTGGTGTATTTCTTGAATAAAATAGTGTATACCATACAAAATAAAATAACGTATCAGAAACTTGATAGAAAACATTAAAAAATAAAATAGCCATTCTGATGTATCTGCAGTTTACACCGCTTTTTTGTTCATTAAAAGGATGATTACAATAATAAAAATTGGTCAGTTAACAAAATAGACTCATTTTTAAACCGTCTCAAAAAAAAAAACGTCGAAAATAATAAATATTTACAGACATAACGAGATTTGAGTGAGAGCTACTTTCGGCAAAAAGTTTGAAATTCATTTTCTCAAAACATCAAAAAATTTATAGGCTATTGTTATACTAAGGGGACGACATATTAAAAGACATATTTAAAAGGCTGTAAAAAACTTTTCTAAATATTTTGACATTTCTGTTTTTTTATACCCTTCACCAATAGGTGAAAGGGTATCATAAGTTTGTCATTCAGTTTGTAATTTTTTCATTATTAGATCGGTATATATTATATTTATACAGATCGACTCAGAATCGGCAGGAGAATCGATTAAGCGATGTCCGTCTGTCTGTCTGTTGAAATCAAGGTTGTGAAGCTGCTAGAGAGTTTTATGAAATTTTCCAACGCAGCACGCTTTTAAGTTTCATCAAAATCGGTTGAAAAACGCCTGAGATATCGCCAAAATACCAAAATTTATGTGTGATATATACAATTTTTCATTGAAAAGTACATTTCAGAAAGAAAAGAAAAACCATATTTATGATGGACTAGCCTTCATAAATTATATATTTTATCCCGCGAAGTTCTCTGTTAAATTTCATGAAAATTGGCCCATAAACATCTGAAATATCGTCAAAACACTACATTTAATGTTCCCCAAATTGCCCAAAGTGCTCATTTGTTTAAAAAATACAATCGAAAAATAAGAAAAACAATTTTCCTTGACGATCGGCCCACATAAATTATATATCAGTATTTAGGAAATTCTTCCCAGAAGCACGCTATTGAGTTTCATGAATATTGGTCAATTAACACCTAAGATATGGTTAAAATACTAAAATCGATGTATTACAAATTTTTTTTTTTATTTGATTTTTTTGCAATTGCTCAGGTGTTTATGGACCGATTTTAATGAAATTTAATAGTGTGTATTGCGGGAGTACGTCCTGATATATAATTCATGTCGGTATATATTCTAGGAGTTTTACAAAACTGATTTCAGCAGACTGAGATATTTTGTACTCGTATATCTTAAATAAATGGTCTGACTTTTGAGCATTGTAAAGAAAATATATTGATGTATAATGGACCTGTATAATTACATATCAGATTTTAGGAAACAGTTCCACAAACACCTGGAATATCTCCAAAACACTAAAACCGATGTATCACAAATTTCGGAATTTTTAATTTATTCTTTACTTTTTTAACTTAGTTGGTTTTTTCCTAAAATCGGATTTATAATTCATGTAGATTATGGTGCGTAGGAAAATTTCCTAAAATGAGGCAATTTTCAGAACATTAAGTCTGGTGTTTTGACGAGTTCAAAAATCAAAAATTATATATAATTTCATGTCAGTACTCCCTCCAGATGCTCTACAAACCAATTTCAGATGAACAACTGCATATGACATGAATTTATGGTCTGACATCCGGACATTTTGAAACCATTATATGTATGATATTAAAGTATTATATATCAAATTGTAGGTAATCTCGCAGAACTTGCATTAAATACACCTCAGTACAGTTCTGATATAACTCATCATAATGGAGATACGCTCAGAGACCAGAATCAATATACCATTTCTTGATAATAAACAATAGAACTTTTGTGACTTCATTTGTATAAAACTGTTGTATTGTAGTGTTGTATATCGAAATGAGGGTTGTCTTTTTAGGATTTACACAGAAAATAATTTAGGCAAATTGACTGTCTTAGGCAAATCTATTTTGCACATACATCTAAAACTAATAGTTGCTTTAGCAAAATATTCGTATAATATATTCAATTACGAGCCTACTTTTAAATATTTCAATAAAATACACCTTTCAAATATTGTTCATGAAGAACCCATCTAAATCGGTCCACTACTTGGTAGATAAACTTGGTTAACCACTAAACTAATATAATACAAATAGCACATTCAAAATGGATATCTGAAATATAAATCTTTAACTAGAACTTGTTTACATCTTTTAGCCTGATATCTAGGTATCTAAGTATTCATCTTATATTACACAAATTCAAGCACTTTTCCGATATATATATATATATATATATATATATATATATATATATGTATATATATATGTATATATATGTATATATATATGTATGTATATATATATATATATATATATATATATATATATATATATATATATATATAATACGTTAGTAACCCAAAGTTTTTCTAATATAGGTCTGATAACAATTTAAAAATCTCACTAACTTCGTATGCTCTAAGATTCTAAGTCTTCTATAGATTGACAGACCAATCACTCCCAAATATTGTTGCCAAAAGTTTGATCCAAATCGGTCCGCTAACTTTAGAGTTTTAGATAACTAACTAAGAACTTCTTTTATATCCATAAATAATGAATTTTAACATACATAAAGATGGAAATTTGTTTGTATAGAAATTTAAGCCGCAGTATAAACCACGGTAATTCACTTAAATTAGTCTTCAGAAACATACATATTTTACCATAAACTCTTTCGATTATTTGCATTACTTTTAAACACCATTGGTGAAGAGTATCTAAGATTCGGCATAGCCGAATTTAACACTCTTACTTGTTTATCTTATATGTTGTTTTTAACTGTTGTATCTTAATGTATTACAAAGTATGATTTTGATGAAGTAGGCTTTAGATATCTTAAAATTGTTTATGAAAACTTTGGTATAGGTAATATCTAACCACTTACAGAAAATTCTAGTTCTTTTGTTTTTTCTAAAACTGGCCATAAAATGGTACACAATTTTAAAGGATTCCTTTTTTTGAGGTTAAACGGTTTAGCATCGGTTTTACTTAAGCCGTTTTAGCTTTAATTGAATTAACTTTTTATTTAAAATGTTTGTCTACTAGTGTGAGAAGTCATATAAAATGACTAATGTATTTGAATTTACTAAATATACAGGGAATTGATATTAAATCATCATTAAATGACGAAACAAAGAAAATGACACGAAACTCCAAGGTATAAGTCAGATACATAATAATATTAAATGTGTATGTATTTCCATCTAGTGCCTTTAAGACCAATTTAAACTTGTAAATCAAAAATAAGTAGCATGATATTTAGTAAAGTTGATGCACATAAAGAATTTGTACATTTAACTTATGTCTATGGATAATGAAATTTTGCAATTTTATGTGTTAATTGACACAAATTAACGCTAGTAGCCTGGGGATGGGTAATTCTTACTCCAATAAAAAGTGTTAGTGATTAAAACCCCAAAAGCATTTGACAGTGATAAGCACGAATTTGTAAAATTCGTCACAAAACCCCACAATTTGACTAACGCAGAGGAACTTGATTTTCGGATACTATTTTTACTATTTGATCTTTTACCTTATAAATTCTGTATGAGTTATACTCTGACATCGAGATAGCAAAACGCATCAAACAGACATATTGTATGAATGGATGAAAATACTCCAGCCAGAAATGTGTTTAAAAACGATCCCGAGGGCACTCGTAAAAGCAAACGTCCGAATATTCCATTTAATAATTAATGTTGCTATAGCTTAAAGTTAGTATTTCAATCGAATTTTCATTTTTACTGACTGTGATGAACCGTTTTACCATGTCAGCATGTGTACATTAGAGTGACTCACCAAAAAAAATGGTCGATGTATCCTCCTTAAAATAAACTTTGGACTTTTTTAAGATGACATTTAAAATATTTCACCTCTAGGTTTGACCTCTCGTAAGCAGGGCCAATTTGAAAAGGGTCTATTTTTGCATGTTTTATCAATTTGAGAATCCAACATATACCAACATATACAATATGTTTATCATAAGAAAGGTTTTTTTAATCCGCGTCCAACTATATATACAATTTGTTAAAGGACGATCCTTTTCTTTTACGGATATTCTGTAAACCAAGTGATGACCAATACCGGCACGTTACTGTGAATCTCTACCGTTTAATGATAACTGAATATTTTTGTACCCAATTGGATGATATGGACTTGGACTTGGTATTTCTGCTGCAAAAAAGGCATTTTTTGACTATCACTTTTCAAAAATCTAATAAAACTATTTTATAGAGAAGAATCTGACAATGAAAAATCTGTATTTTTTCCTAAGATATGTATGTACATAGGAAAAATCGGTTGAAGTCAGCTAAATATTGTGAAACAAAAATTGATGATAAAATTATTGAAATTTAAAGACTTATGTATCAAAGATATTTTAACATGAAAAATGTAGATATCAATTTTATTTAAGATTGAGATCTTGTTTTTGTTAAAAAGCAAAAAAATGCGCATCAAAATTGTCCAATAAAATTCAGCATTGGCTGTTTTCGTTGAAGAAAAAGTCAGTTAGCTCGGTTTACCTCCGTGCTCTCAGTATAATAAAATGAAAGGCGAATTTCACTAAATTTTATTGAGAAGTTTATTTATTAGAATAAAAGCACATTAAAAAATTGGGGTCCAAGGCATGTACCCCAAGAAGTCGCCGAATTTCAACCAAAATTAGTAGAGCTCTTTCTAGGATCAAAAAAAAAGTGTGCCGAATTTTATCAAATTCTATTGAAACTTGCGGGTTGAGAAGGAAAATAAGCGAAAAAATGGTGTTCCAAGGGAGGTACCCCAAGGAGTCATCGGATTTCAACCAAAACGGCTCTTTTTGGATCAAAAAAAAAAATAGAAGAAAATTGCGGGTTATACATTGAGAAGAAAATGTATGAAGAAATATCATTGTGCGGCTCCACAAGCTACACAGCGAATGTCACAATCAATTTATTGAAAGCCAAGTTTGGAGAAGGTGTTATCTCACGAAATGGTCCTGTCGATTGGCCGCCTCGGTCGTGCGATTTCACGCTGTTAGACTATTTTTCAGCGTCTGGACTTCTGCAAGCGTACCCATGGTAGTCATGCAAAATTATCGATGGTCCAGCTCACGGATTGTCAACGCTAGTATCAAATTATTATGAGAATCATCATAAAATATATCCAGCTTTATTTTCAGATGGGTAAAAAATCACTATTTTTTGAGTCACTCTTATGTACATGCAAAACAAACATATGGCAAAAATTCATCCAAAATTAGTATAGAATGCAAAATTTTATACTAACTTATACTTTGAAAAAATTTTAATATGTAATTTTTTTCTACAAAAACAGATTGAACACTTTCGAGATATAAAACGTTAAACTTGAACCATGTACGACCCCCCAAATCTGAATGCTTATGATGGTAGAAGAAAACCCCTAGCCGGATTTTGAATTATTAAGGGTTTCTTTTAATTCATTTTTGAAGTTTTTAGCTAAGTGATTAAGATTTTAGTATAATTTTCAAAAAACATGTACTGATTCTTATGTCTATATCTCGCGAACTATTCAAAATATTGATTTTCTCTCTTCAACAAATTTTTTCTCCTAATTGGATCTAAAAAGATAAATTCAGAAAAATAACAATATCTTACTCAAACAAAACAAAACTATTGTTGATGATGGAAAATATAAGTACGCTAACGAATGGACAGATGGATGTATTTTTCGATTTTATCTCAAGGCAAAATTTTAAGATCTAATTATGAGATAAACATATGCTGAAGAGAGAAAAGCAATATTTTGAATAGTTCACGAGATATAGACTTTGAAAATTGTACTAAAATCCACAGAAGTCGAAAACTTCAAAAGTGAATTAAAAGAAAACCTTAGCTAATAATTCAAAATCCTTCTCGGGTTTTCTACCATCTTAAGCTTACAGATATTGAGGGGGTCAATTGGTTCAAGATTTTGAAGTTGAAATATGTGCTACTGTGTTATATATAAATTGACTCAAAACATATATAATATACTAGTTCGCAGTCCATTGCAAATAGTAAATTATCGTGAATGGTGTTAATATATTTTTTTATTTTTTCAAAATTGCTTGCAAATTTTAAATATTCTAAAAAACAGTTATACGCCCTGAAAAATAGTTTGGACTAGGGATATGCGATTAATCGTTTATTCAAACACAGATTAATCTTATTTTTGATTAATCAATTATTCGATTAACTGTAATTCTTTTACTCGTATGCCTAATTATTTGATTAATTTTGTTTTTGTTTGTTCGAAACTCATGATTAATTGATTAATCAAAAATTTTAATAATTCAAAACTTGAATAATAAAACATTTTTTTATTTGTTTTTCCGTTTTTCTGGGCTCTTTCATAATGATTCTTGTATGGTGATAAAAAAGGCATGAGTAGTCCCTTTATATACCAACGATTTGCATCCGGCATAGCCGTTCACACATTCATACGTGTTCAAAGTATATGTAGGGTAGGAGGGGGACCATTTGCCATAGGGGTGCATTTGCCACCACTAATTTTCTTGAAAACTAACTTATCTTTTTTGATGCTGTAATCGATTTCATATTTGTTTATCATTGATATTCTATATCTCAAATTTTGACTGCTGTAGCTTTCATATTTAAAACATCAGGCGTGATTTACTGTTTTAGCAGATCCTGAAAAAATATTTTGCTACAAGTATTTTTGTAATATTTTCTTTAGTTTTTTGTTATCCTAAGAAATTATTCATTAGTTTAATAAACAATATAGTATTGAGAACAAATATTTTAAGTTTTTATCAATAAATCTATTTCTTATGTGAAAAATTGTTCTTTACATCTAAGGACTCTACCTGGGGCACATTTGCCATACATATATATCAAAGCTACTCGTCGAAATTTTTTTGAGCCCGACATTCGTAATATCCCTAAAAAGGATATCGTATTTTGGTTGCAAGGTCCAATCCATCTTCCATCTTAATATTTTTTTTTAATGTTGATATGTCACAGTACAATGTTAACAGAGGCCCAATAGTTTAAATTTTGATATCTGAATTTTTTACTGTTTTGTTTAATTTATCCATGTGAAATGAACTTAAATTAATTTTTTGGTTTGTTCGTTTTGTATATTAAAGCTTTATAGAAATAAAAATTTACTTTATTACAACAATTTTTTTACTTTTTTTTACATCCAACTTATTAGCAAATGTGCCCCATGGATGGGGCACATTGGCCACATTTAGTTAATTTGTTATTTTTTAAATTTAATACATAAAGAAAAGCCGTAGGCAATCTGAACCAACACAGTTTAAAGCTAACATATATAGGTACCTATGAAGAACAAAAAAACTGTGATAACTCTCCCGGTAAGAAACCTAGAGCACTTTAAAAAAAAAGTGGCAAATGCTCCCCCTTCTACCCTATATTTTTTTACAAAATTTTTAAAATCTGATTATTCAAAAATAAAATTATTTGATCATTCATAGCTATTGTTGATCAGAACTTATGAATATTCGACTAATCGATTATTTTTACACCGATTAATTGAATAATAATTTGTTCGGTTAGTAGCACATCCCCAGTTTTAACATTATTTATTTAATCATTTTATATCTCCATTAAATTTTTTTCCTTCAATCGAATAATTTTAAATCTTTTAAACTATTTTTTGTAGAACAATGTTAATGGCCCGTTTTTATACATAGTCTAGTTTTTGAAGCGAACGTTTGGTGGCAGGCGATTTCGTTAGAAAATGAGTTCATATAAAATATTCGTCTAGCTTACGTTATGTTAAGTGAGTTTTTTCTCTATTCAATTTTACTTATTGCCACCGTATTAAAATATCAAGTATTGTTTACTTTCTCGATACAGTTTTTACCAAAAAGTGGTAACCCTTGACAAAACAAAAGTTGAGTGTTTTCTTTCGACTCACTCTGCCGCTCAACCAGCGAGGAATGCACATGTGTGGGGGCTATGTTTTTTGTTTTTTTAAAATGGAACTTATACAAATTACAAATTAATAAACATTTTTAAATTTGGAAAAACATTTGACTATTTTTCTTAAAAAATGTATTTTTTCTGAAGGAACAAAATTTTTTTATTGCAAAAAACATATTTTTTCTTAAAAAAAATATATTTCATAGAAAAAAAATACTTATTTTTTGTTACTTTTTGCTTAAAAGGGTATTTTTAATATAATTAAATTAAAGAAAATTAAAGATTTTATATTTCTAATAAATTTTTTATCAAAAAAATCCTTAATTTCATTGTAAAAATTGGCGACGATTACTTTATTCTGGTCGTTTGTTTTTGGCTCAATAGATGAGTGAAATCCAATTACAAGAACCAAAATTTTATACAAAGATTTCATTTCTTATGTATTTCACTCAAAGAGAACTGGCATTTGTTTTATATGAACCAAAACCAGTTTTATTCACTCATGTAGCGAAGGTTTCTATGTGAAACCAATTATAAAAACAGGCCATAAGACTCATGTCTATAGAGACAACCAACAACTCGACGGTTAACGCACTCAAAGGCAAATAAAGAATTTATTCGTATACCGAAAGCACTCAAAAAAATCACCTGGTGGAAAACACAATATCGTTAAGGTAAACAAAATTAAAAAAAAATGTGTCATTTTATAGTTCTTAACTGCAGCCTATAAATATGATTGATGTATGTAACTTAAACTTCTTAACTAAAAATTATTAATGCACTATGTACTATTTATTATTGAAAAACTATTAAAACGCACATAGTTACGTAAATGGGAAATAAACTGCAAACAATTATATTGCACGTATTATATATAGTTTATAGGAATATTGTACAATGTACATTAACCCAGCTCGATAAAAATGTATGTACTTTAGAGTTTCCCCCGAAATTAAGCTTCTATTAAATAAACAATATATTTACCACAGCCTTTACTTAATTTTACCAACAACTTGTCATATGAAGCTTAATATTAAAAAAAAAAAAACAAAAAGTAAACCCACAATTTTTTAGATACTTTTATGAGGCATGAAATATTCGTTTATACCAAGGACAAATCCTGTTAAAAATAACAAAAATTCGTCCAAAGTTTTGGGATACCTCATTAACAAATTTCGTTTCTTTCATTAATACACAATACAATAAATTTAGGAATAATCAGCCCACAAATTGTAATAGTCATGACGATTAAATTAAGAATTGAAAAGTTTAACGATAAAATTAGTGCAATTAGACGACATGTTTTTTTACATGTGGTTTTTCAATTTTAAAGTCACATGTATTTCTACATGTGTGTCAAAATAGTTGTTTTACAGAAGGTTTATAATATTCCGTCACAAACGTACATGTTTTATGCTTCTGAAATTGCTTTAATTGAAATTTTTACGTAAGCAAAGTCATATGACTTTTAAAGATGCAATGTTTTTAAGGTGTCACACGACATGTATTTACATTAGGGTGTACCTTATTTTACGAAAGTTTGAAATAGAAACGTAACTCTCCCTAGAAATGTTATACGTAACATAAAAAGAAGCTGTGTTATTTTTGTTTTCACAATTGCATGAGGGAAACACGTGGGGGAGTTACGGTTCAATTTCGCACTTTCGTAAAATAAGGTGCACCCTAAGTCACATGTTTTGCATTGGAAAATTTGACAGGTCAGATGACAAAAACATGTCGTAAATAAAAAAATGTGAATAGGTTAACATATTACCGCGCCCCGAAAATTTTCATTACAACCATTCCGGAGCATTCACTTTTATATTAAGGTTCAACAAGTATGGCGAAAAATATAAAAGGTTCAGATTTTTGACAATATTTACCGTTTGATCACACTGACAGTATATATTGGAGCGCTGTCGCGACAGCGACGACATGTCGCGTTTTAAAGTCCACAGCAATGAACTTACAAGATTTTCAAACGATGGAAAGACGTTTTCTAGAACATCCTGATATGTTTTTGAGCGGAGCCGTCCAGCACTAAAACACAATGTGAGAACTTTTACAAAAGAGCTTTTGAGCTCTCCCACCGACACACTATGTATGAGCGAGACGCAACTATGTTTGTCCCGCTCACACTTACGTAAAATTGTCTTTGCAAAGTTAGTGCTACCAGATGAAATTTTTTTGCTCGATTATATAAAGAATGCTCGAATATTTGAAGAAAAATGTAAACACTGACCGTAAGAGCTTTCAAAGGTGTTTACCACTTATGCAAATATTAATTTATGTGTTTGAAAATAATAATAGTAAAAAGTAGCGGCGGAGTTATGGTAGGATGTGACTTTCATATACATGGCACTTGTGAGCTCCACTATGATGCTAAAACAAATTAGGATGTTCTAGAAAATGCCATCGTTTTGTAATCATGTTGGTCCATAGCTATGGATTTTCCAACACGACAACGCCTCAATACAGGATGCCCGTGTTGTCAAATCGGGATAAGAGACCAAATATGTTAGTCTTTTGAATTGTTCACCAGACATGGGGTCATTTTAGACCCCATATCTGTTTAGGGTTAATATATATATTGTTTAAAAAACTAATATTAATAAAAATTAATATATTTTTAAATTTTTTCTATAGAAAATGAAAAAACTCCGAATTCTGACCTTTGACCAAGGGGAAGGAAGGGTTAAACTTCCCAATATTAAAAGAATAATGCCGTGTACATTCTATATATGAGGAAAAATGTTCACTATTACTTTTATTAATGTAATGTAGATTTTCGCAAAAAATGTTTTGTTTAATTGTACCAATGTTCAAGGTACAATTAAACAAAAAATTTTTGCGAAAATCTACGATTTCAAATCGCACGTACGGCGAAACGTTTGACGATATTTTATTGTATTATGATACCGAAAAGCAAACTTATTACTTAAAATATTTGTTGAACAAAATTTTCAAAAAAATTAAAAAAATGTTTTTAAAACCGGGCTGAGAAAAATGTATAATTTTGTAATATGAAAAAAAACTAAGTAAATTCGGTTATATTTTAACAAAACTCAACTATTTAGTACTTACAGGTCATAGAATTGTAAATAATGTCTTACTTTGAAATTTATTTATCTTTAGTTGAATTTTTTGGCTGTATATCCTTAAGTGTGTTATCAAAAACACTAATTTTCGGGGGAAAATTGCAATAACTCCGAAACTATTTCATGGATTTTTAATTGTGAGGACTTTAAACTCTTTTATATTATTTTTATTTTTTCTTATACAAAAAAGTTTAACACTTTGTGGGCGGATGCGGCACGAGTTGCCATTATGCAATTTATGGTTCAATTTCACATTTTTGTAAAATAAGGTGCACCCTAATGTACATATATACATAAGTATAATATTAATACAGGGTGCTGTTGGTAAGATGGTTAACACGTTGACTGCTAAGCATAACATATCATATTCAGCTTGGTTTCGATCTCCGATCACGGCAACATACACACATACATTATTAATTACCACAGCAGCCTCTATCGACAGTAAGTCTACAGCAATAACACTCAGTCTTTAAATAATGCGTCTAAATAAGTTTTCACCACATTTGACCACTCTACTATCCCCTTCCCATATACATGAGACAATTTTAAAGATTTTTTTATTAATGACACTCTATGCATTAAAATAAACTTTTTAATTCGTTCACTATTGGACTACATTTGACATCAGCGGTATAGGGTATCATAAGGTTGGGATTGGCTGACTATAATTCATTCTTACTTTTGTTTTCTTTATTTTTCATAATATAAACACAAAGAACAAATTTAACAAATGCACAACAAAACTTCTTAAGTTTGGAGTCAAAACAGTAGCGTAAATGATTTTGTGTTGTGCAAAAAATTCTCCACACAACTTTTGACAGTATTTGAGGGAGCGAAAGAATATATACATTGCAAAAAAGGGTTTTTGAGAAATTATGAAACAAAATAATAGTAATAAAATATTTCATACAATATTAAATTCACTTCAACACTAAGGTCAACCATAGACCGTTTGTCAATAAATTTTAAAGTTTTTTTTTTTAATTTTAAAAGTCATACATACAGTAAAGTTCTTAATTTTCTTATCACAGCAGAATTATGCCATTTTTGGCAGCGCAACGTGGGGCCAAAGGTACTAATTTTGCGGATTAATTGAAAAAACAAATCACCAGGCAAAAAATTAACCTGACTTATTAAACTTATATATACATAATTCCCCGACATTCCCAATTGGAACAAGGGGTACTTCTCTCAGACAATAAGCTGCATCCGATTCTATTTTTAGACTCATTGAAAGGGACTTACGTTTTTAACGCCGGCTCCGAGGGGCAAATGCATTAGTTAAAGAACTTTTACATAGCCCAATACTCAATACTGCTATACATGGAATAATTTCAGAAAAGTATTAAATCTTATTATGCTGCCTTTAAGTTTGTGCAAAACATATATCAATATGTTTTGCACAAATTATTTAATTTCAAATTATTTACGGTGTAAAAAATCGATTTTCTAAGTTCAGGTGGACATAAATTTATTAGTTGGGCCGAGTTGGGCAGAAAATTAAATATAATTATAAAGTCTGCACAGTTAGGAGTTATTTATGAAAAATTAGGTTGCATCTTATTTATGAAAAACTCAGTGCATCTCAGAAATGAATATTCATTTAAAAATACATGAAAATTGATTTTTAACATATTTACACATTTGTTTAAAAAACAACCTACAAAAAAATACTGAAATTCCGTAACATTAGAAAACATCAGTTGTTTAGTTTGTTTATATTTTTTTTTTTCAATTATTGTATCAAATATGATTCGTATTTGTTGAATTATTGGTTTTCCTTAAGTATCTTAGGTTTGCTTACTGAAGATGCTTTTTATAATACTGGCCGCCTATCGCGGGGTATGGCCTAAGCAAACAGCAAACTTTGTTTTGACTGTTTGGTTTTTTGATGCCTTAATGGATATAACTTTTATATGGTTTCGACTTTTTTGTTACGTTAATTACAAAAACAAATGAAAATTGTCCGTTTTACGGAAATTTTACGTAGTTTTTTACCATTCAATTTTTTAAAAATAAATGAAAATTTCCGTTTTTTATACTAAAAATGTAGTTCAAATTTTTTTCAGTAATTTTTTTGGAAACAACTAAATTTTCCGTTTTTAAAGCTGAAAATGTAGTTTAAATATTTGTCAGTTTAATTTAACCCTTAAGCAAACACCAAAACGTATCTACATAAGCGAACCCCAGGGCCTGGCTGGGACTTCTTATATTTTGTATGGATTTAATAGGATTTTTATAAAATTTCCAAAAGAATCTTGTGTTGCGTTTTACATTATCTTTGTCCTTACAAATAGCATACTTGGATTTGTTAAGACGTCAGGACCGATTTCTTGCCTCAAAATAGGTTTAGGTTTCTATAAAAAATTAAAAACTATTATATATTCTAAACAATTTCCTTAAATTTTCTTAACCTAAATGGTTTTATTTCGAAAAGCTTCTAGTCCCAATCTATTAATAAAATTTGCCGTAACTCTTTTTGCAGCTCTCAAAGACGATGTAAAAAGTTTCATACTTTTATCACATATTCAGCCTTATTTCGTTGTCGAATCTATAATTTTGACTACGACAGTTGGTACTAGATCATTGAAATTGTCTTGTTTTCTTTAATCTAGTACTAACTGTCGTAGTCGAAGTCGTTTATTCGACTAACGTAATAAGGCTGATTATATAAGAAGCTTTGCCATTTATGTACTTTTGGAACATTCCGGCTCTTTCATAGTCATTGGATTCCAAATCTACTGTTTTTCCTCATAATTTTCATTTGATAAATCATTAACTTTTTGATTTTATTTGCTGCATTCTCTATATAATAGTATAGGGCCTGGCTGGGCCCTGGTGTTACAAACATGAACAGAAATGTTCGGAGAGTAATTACCACGCCCACAGGTAAAAAGTTTTAGGTTCTTTAAAATTTTTCTGTACAAAACACCTTCATTGAGGAACTCATAAAAGGCTATGGCGCTTCGCCTAAGATATATGAGTAAAAAACAATAAAAATCGTCAAAAATGTCTGGCCAGGCCCTGGTGTTCGCTTAAGGGTTAAATGAAATATTTATTGAGTTTGAATGAAAAATCAGTTGACTGGTTTTTAAATGAATATTCATTCATTTCAAATTACATTTTAAGTAAATTTTACTTACATAATATTCTGAGTGTATTAATAAAATAAAACGACTAAAATTTTTGGCTATGTAAGCCTCATTCGCTTCATTTGTACATATCTGTGGCAATAAATAATAATGCCTTAAGTCGAAATTATTAATAATGACATTTTATACTTGAAATTTAGCTGAGTGAATATAAACAATAAGAATATGTAAAAAGCACTTATTTCAAATTAACCGATTATCATTTACTGCCACAGATATTTTACTTCGGTAGGACACTGTGCTGACAGCATTACCATAAAATAAGATAGAAGAGAACGAAATAAGAAAAATAAGGACCAAAGGGATCCTAAGATCTTAAAGCTAATAAGAGGAAATTGGTCAAGAAACAGAAACAAAGCGTGGATAATTTAACATTCTCACTATCAAGACCTAAATTATCATTACATGTATTCATAATGCCGAAACACCGTCTACCTACTAGGTATATACAAATATATGGTACAAATATTAATTATACCCTTCACCACCATAGGTGGAGAGGGTATTATAAGTTTGTGCTGATGTATTTGAAATATTTGTCTTAGACCAACCTTTTAGTATACCAATAGGCTTAGAATTACTTTCTGAGTCGATTTAGCGATGTCAGTCCGTCCGTCCGTCTGGCTGACTGGACCCCCATGTAAAAACTGTAATCAAACTACAGGTCGGAATTCTAAAGAATTTGGCACAGATCATTTTTTGATAATGGCTATTGAAATTCGTCGAAATCGGTCCATTATTTATGGTACCTCCCATAGGTCCCACTTTCCGGAATTGATATATTGGCCACAAATATCAATATTTTTTCATGAAATTTAAAACATATACTGCTTATATAAACTAAAATCACTGTACCAAATTTCGTTGAATCGGTCCGCATTTCACCACAGCTCCCATACAAACTCTTCTTTAAAAATGCACTAAATGAGACAAAAATTACTAAAACGCTCGTAAATCTAAAGATGAGAATTTTAAGTTTATTTTTTTCATACATAAGTTTTTTAACAACTGTAATCAAATTTGTAATGCCAAATTTCGAGATAATCGGTCCACATTTGCCCCTAGCTCTCATATAAATCCAAATGACGGAAACAGCTTAAATATATAAGTTTTGAGAAAATGTTTGTGTGATGGCAAAATTTAGCAAATATTTGTTTTTATACAGGAAAAATAACACCTTTGACCTTAGTGGTGAAGGGTACGTATGATCGGACTTGACCGACCGATAGCGCTTTCTTATTTGTTTTTATTATAAAATATGTCCTAATAAAACACTGTAATTTTATTAAAAGTTTGTTGTATTACTTTTTATTAACAATATAAATATAAAAAGTTTATGGAAAAATTTGACGATCAACATTTTACTCGAGTAATTTTTAACAATTAATCGATTTTCTGAGTAATTAAAAAACTACATTTTCAATTTATTTGATTACTCAAACAATAAAAAGTCGAGTAAAATGAACATTAGCTTTTGAGTATCTTGCTATGTGTTAGGCTTAAAATTTAGCGCAGTCCACAAAAGGAATTTCAGTGATCCTTTAGGAGATATGTTTTACTACTGGGGTCTTTTACCTTCTGGTGACAAAAAATCTAATTCAGTACTATTTAGATTAACTGCAAGGCCAATTTCAGAGATAAAGGTTTCTTTTTTTTAACGAAAATGTGAATTTTATGTCACTTGGACCTGAAGAAAATGTTAGTTAATAAATACATTTTAACGAACTTTTCCATCAGGTTCAAGTAAGTCTGTGTGCATTTTGAGGATGTAAATTTCGTAATAATATCTTAAAATTGATTAAACTAAAATTTGTTGTGAGCGGGACAACTTTTACTAGAGCTGGCCTAATGAAGATATGTATACACGTACTTATATTCAAGTATTTTTAGTTTCAATGTCGGTGACCATCATCATCACCAGGAACAATATAACCTGACATGTCGGTATGCATACATTCCATATAAACAAAAATATACGAGTATATGTGCACTTAAATACTCTAAGGACTATTTCCCATTTGGAAACATGTAAAAAAACCTAATTTCACGTCAACTGATTCATGTATGAACATTCGAAAAGTTAGCTTTAATTGTAAGAGAGCTAAAAGCTTTACATTCGCTTGCATACAAGTACATACTTACAAACGTTAAAATGTACATATAAAATTTTCTTGAATTTGTCTGCACGGTGCACGGTGCTTAGGGTCTATATAACGATATACAAAAAAAAAACAAAATTTTGTTCAAATAAATATAAATTTAATTTATACTGTGGGAGGCCATGATTTCCATTCCTACTGGAAGTTATGGAAATTATTAACCGATTTTTGCCTATTTAAAATTGGTCTATCCTCCTGGAGCTGAGATTTGGCTTCTCACAGATTTAAATGTTTTTGAATGAAATCAGGTAAATATATTTTTAATTTCGTTAATTTTTTTACATAAAAACTATCCAGATTTGTTAGTAAATTAGTGTAATGTAGTAAATATTAATGAATGTTTTTTAAGTCTGCTTATATTATACTTTTAGCTTAGTATGTCAATAAAAAGCACCCAGTAAAAATTAGGATCATCCAAAGAGTAGTCTTGGAGCACGCCTTTGCATGTAATGGATTACTCCATAAAACTCCGAAATTCATTGGATTTTTAACACAGCATGTCCGCAAACACGAGAACTCCTTTTAAGCTCCTTATGGAGTACTCCCTTTGATCTTGAAAATGACGACAGAGGGAGTACTCGTTTTTGCCTCCTAAAAGAGCATAAAGGGAGTAATCGTTTTTTTCTCCTAAAAGAGCTTAAAGGGAGTAACCATTCATATAAAATACAAATTTTGTTATTAAAAAAAAAAAATATTGATTTATTTTTATATTTGATTCCGCGAGGTCATAGTTTTTGACTAGCAGGTCTGTCGGTAAACATACAACGCATAATATATTATTTAAAATATGAAATTACAAATTTAACTATTACCGAAACAAAAAAGTTAAACAATTTTATGTTATGTCAAAGAAAAAAAAAACTAACTGATTCATCCCTCGTTGATCCATTTGGAGCATTAAGCGAGGCGTAAACAACAAAACAAAATAAAAAGTTTCGATAGCTCGCTTATTACTCCAAATGGATGAACAAGCCATTACTCCTCTGTTGCTCGATTATGGAATAATCTATATATTTTTTACTGGGCATAGACTTATATCACATTCCAAACAAAAGTTGTATGAATTGTTAAGTACAAAATGGTTGACTGTCAATATTTCAGTAGGTTTTGTAATTTTTAAATTAAACATTTTTCGCATAGTAAGATCCACAATTACAGAACCTTTCCGCATAATTAACTCAAGTTTGTGGACTTATTCCACTTATTCCACTTACAAAATAAAGTCTATATATATAAAGGTTTTCTACTTGTTTTATCAGATAACTGTGTCCAGTGACGAACCATTTTCTGGTTGAATGTAAAAGTATGGAACCAAAATTAATCTTCACCTGCCAGAAACATTGTAGGAACTGCCAATGTATCCCGAAAAATGAACAAATTGAGGTTCAAATTTGGTCAATTTAACGTGAGATTTAAGGCTCTCACCTATATTGACAAGTGCGCAATGGCTGACGTTGAAATCCAATATTTATTGTGAAGAAAATTTTATGAAATTAATATTTAAATATAATTTCTGCCATGTAGCGGCCAAAACAATTTTCCAAAAGTTTTCGAATGTTGATTTCCAGTGCTTTTATGGTTTATCGACATAGACAAGTGACTTAACACAATCCCAAAGAAAATAATCCAATGGGGATAAATTAATTGGGCCATTACGTAAAATTATTTGTTCATCAAAATTTTATTTGAGTAAATTAATTGTACCGCCCGCTGTGTTGCATATGGCCTCCGTCCTGTTGGATCCACATACCAGCAAGATTAAAGCCACGTTATTGAAGTACGAAAAAATTCCGAATAATTTTCCTATACCGTTCACCATTAACAGTAACATTTGGACTACCATCGTTTTTGAAGAGATATGGGCCAATGACTCCACCAGCCCATAAAGCGCACCAAACAGTAATTTTCTGTGGATGTAATGATGTTTCCACAAAAGCTTGTGGGTTCTCCTCACTCTAAGTGCAATAATTCCGTCCCATTAGCTACATCGGAAAATAATATTTTGAATAGAAATTTAAAATCAATATCAAATTATGCTTCAAAATCGATTTATAATAAAATTTTAAAGCAAACTATACAAAAAGATACTATCAGCCGAGTGGTCAAATAAAGCCGTGATGCCAACATAATCTTGTGACATTTAAAAAAAACACCTAATGTGAAAAACAAATGAATTGATTTTATCAATTTTTCTAAGTAATAATCTATTTTATATTTCCCATCATCAACAATTAAAATCTATGACGAAATTTTACGTCTTTTTGATTTCAAAGGCAAAATTTTCAGATCTAATTAAAAGGTAAAAATTTGGTGAAGAGAGAATTTCGAATAATTCACGAGATATAGATATAAAAATAAATACATGTTTTTTTTTGAAAATTGCACTAAAATCAAAAACTAAGAAAATGAATTAAAAAATCTTTATAACTCGTTAAAGTAGTTTTCGTCTTAAAATAATATTGAAAAACTATTGAAGACAAAGTTTTTACATACAAAATTTCATATTGTGTATTAGTTTTTAACGAAAAGTTATTTGAAAACTTTTAAAATACCGATACAACACTGAGTTAATCCCTCTTATTACAACTCCAAAAAAAATATAAAAATAACAAAAATAAATGTCAGTATAAAATAAAAAACTAAGAAAACAAATTATTTATTTTTTTTAATTTTTGAATTAGCATTAAAAATGTAAAAAAATCATTGTTAATGTATTGTTTTTTATGTAATCTTATAATTTAATATTTAGAGTTAGTATTTTAAAATAATTCGCGAGTGATAAATTCTTTTGTTCCAAAAACACACGAAGTGGCAAATTTAAATAATTTGGACGGTAAAGTTTTCGATGGTATTTTCATTTTCGAAAACACCTAAAAACTTATAATGTTCTATTAACTAATAATTGAAATTCCAGCTAGGGATTTTCTTCTACCATCATAAGCTTTCAGATTTTTAAGGACCCTATTGGTTCAGGATTTTAATGCTGCACTGTGTAATTAACATTTATTAACATCAACATTTATTCGCCTACTTTTAATACCAAGCGTTCTCAATAAAAACTGTTTAGGCATCTGAGATCCCGAAACTTTTATGTTGACAATAAACAATCAGCTAAGCTTTGTAAAACACTATTTCATTAATAACAGTACATTTTTCTGAAATACCTAGCGCAACACTGTGTGAATTACGTACATATGTATATGTACATAAGGTAAAACTATTTATCTGAGTTCCTTATGTTGCAATGTGCCTGTTAGTATTCATGTTGTTGTGATGGTTGATGTTTTGTTTTTACTAGAGTCAGCTGCAACTTAGGTCCAACTTTAGTTTTAACCACAAAATCTGGTTAAATGTCTCGTAACCCATTGTGGGTTACCATATTCTTTTTCTATTAGTTTTTTTATTTTGTTTTTGAACACAATTTACTTTAGTGTACTTTTAGTGGAGAATTCATTAAGGTCTAGGAAGAGAATAAAAATGGAGCTACAATTTAGTAGTAGATTTTTAAATATAAAGTAAATTAACTTAAAAAGTTTTTCTTTTCAACTAGAACATGTAACAGATGCATTTAACTTTTTACGAAGATTTTATTCTTTAACATGAGAAGTTGTATCTTCTTTTTCTTAACACACAAACCCCATAAAATATGCATCAAATCTACAGTGTGCCACTAAAGTTGAACTATAAATACTTAAATATTTTGTTGAAACAAATATTAGATTGGCCGTTGATTAATTTACATAAACTGACAGTAGTTTTGTTTTAAGGCTCAAGTTTATGTGCACGAGTACTTATGTATGTGTATGCTCAGAGGAAAGAACCGAATAAGTTGAAAAAAAAAAATATATATTTCAAGAAAGAAGTATAAACATTCAAAATCTTTAAGAAATTATAAGCTATGTTATCTGTCCGCATGTGAATTTCATGATATTTTTCTGTAGTATGTGGAAAAATACATACCTCAATTCGCACTTAAGTCTATTTGAGTTTATTGTGACCTCAGATATAACCTAGATTCAACTCCAATTACGCTTGTAAATACTCAAATATGCATAGTAACGTTTAAAAAATTCCAGCCAAATCCCTTATTCATAAACTATTATTTTAGTTTTTATTTAGATTCTTTTACTTGAAAATGTAAACTATTTGCATGGTTCAATTAACATAACAAAGCAACATACTTAAACTCCAAGAATTCGATTAGAATAAAAATTACCTTTTAGATATTAATTTTACTTTTATACCACTATATTTAAAAAGGATGTTTAAAACCCTTAAAAATATTAGTATGAGACCCATCTTCAAGTAAACCAATCAACTAGGAATCATTCTAATTATAATTGCATCAATAACGTTTACCCGTCTGACTTGACTCTTAAGTAACGGTCAGTATGAAATCCATAGGATGATAATGGAATTTTACACCGTCTTTTAAATTTACTTGTATCGTAAACTGTACATTTGATCATGCTATGATCTTTAGCAAAGTTGTAGCGCATGAACCGACGAAGGCTTTTTAGTTGGTATGAATAATTTCCGACAGGTGGCGCTACATAAACTTACTCAAAGTCAATTTAATCGTAATCTGTACATTTAATCATGCTACAATCTTTAGCAAAGTTGTTGCACATGAGCCGACGAAGGTTTCTTAGTTGGTATGAAGAAATTTCGACAGGTGGCGCTACTGAAATTTACTCAAAGTCAATTTAATCGTATGCTGTACATTTAATCATGCTATAATCTTCAGCAAAGTTGTTACGGATAAGCCGAAGAAGGTTTATGAATTGGAATAAGCAAAGTCCGACAGGTGGCGCCACAGAAAACTACTCAAAATGAATTAAATCGTAAACTGTGCATTTGATCAGACTGTAATCTTTAGCAAAGTTGTTGCGCATGAGTCGACAGAGGTTTCTGTTGATATGAATAATTTCCAAAATTATTAAAAATGAGTTAAACTGTAAACTATGCAAACTATGTGCTGGTCGGACAAAATAAATCAAATAATTCAAAATTAACTGAATATTTCTACAATGTCTTTCCTCTAAATTTATTTTAGCACTTTATAATATAAAATATATAAAAACTTTAAAATTTTCCTCAAAATGCTTATCATAAAGCTCCGAGCATGGCTCGGTTTACCAGGTACTTCAGTATTATTTGAAATCCTTAGTTTAATTTTGTTAAAATGTATTTGTTATTTTTAAATTATACCCTTCACACCATAGAAAGGGTATTGGGTGTGTGCTGATGTTTGTAACAAATATAAATATTGGTCTGAAACGCACCTATTAATTACAGCGTTCTTTTATTCTTGCGTCGATATGTATGTCTTTAAGACTTAAGGAAAACTTGTTAAGTTGTTGGTCCATATATGACCTCAGTAGTTAAGGGTATCATATAGTCAGGCTTGACCGCCTATACCTCTTTTTACTTCTTGTAAATTAGAAAATTGTATATTATTCTCATTAAGGTTTCAAAACTAATGTTTCCATCTTTTGTAAACTTTGTTTAAGAAATGTTACAAATAATTGACTAATTGTACATTAGTCAAACGAATACTTTTGCTATGGTTATTTAATAACTGCTACAAAATTGCTGTACAAGAATAACTTTAACAAAACACAAGTAAGAACAAGCTATAGTCGGGCTATAGCTAGAAAGGTTTTTTAAGGCGCGTACTACTGTCTATACAATTTGTCCAAAAACGATCATCCATATCCAATTTTTAAGAATTTTCTGTAAGAAATAACAGTTTTTGAATTTTTAGTTCTAGGTTGTTTGTAATAAAGGGGGTACACCTTGCACGAATTTCGCTTCCATACAACTTGAGTCGCTCTAATATACATATGTCATTGATAAGAGCAGGAGTAGGCAGCCCATGCCACCAGCAGCCGATGAATTTTTTTAATTTTCGAAAATACCACGATCATTAATAAAACTCATGAAAATGAGCAGTAAAATCATTCAGTTGGATGTTAACAGAGTCGGTTGGTGTCGCTTTGTTAAAGAAATTAAAAAAACAAAATAGGCAAGAAACAAATCAAAATACATGGTTCGAGAGAACAAAGAAATATAATCTATTTAATATATTTTTCAAAACAGAAATAAATTATAATACTAAACAATTTTAGATTTTTATATTTTTTCGATCCAAAAAATTTTTGATGAAAAATTTTCTATAGAAAAATTTTTGATGAAAAATTTTCTTCTAGAAAAATTTTTATAGAAACATTTTTGATAAAATAAATATTGGAAAATTTTTGATAAAAGAATTTTCTACAGAAAAAATTTTGATAAAAAATTTTCTACAGAAAAAATTTTGATAAAAAAAATTTTCTATAGAAAAATGTTTGATAAAAAAAATTTTCTACAGAAAAATTTTTGATAAAAAATTGCTGCAGCCGTTGTCTACTATATGCATTGAATAATATTTACATCCCGACTATTTTATTATTTTTTTTATAAAACTGGATGCATTCAGCTTATATTTAAAACTGGGACCATTACAATTATGACATTTATAATAAAAATCAAAATATAATTATTATTTTACGATTTTTATTTATAATATTTGTCAAGGTCTGACAAATATTTTTTTGGGCAAAAATATTTGTCAAGATCTGATTTTTATTTATTTTTAACAGAAATTTAAACTTTTTTTTGTAAAAAATATTTGACAAAAATAAAAAATCAATACAGAATTTAAAAAAAAATTTAAAAATTTCCCATAACAACGGTAAATTTTAAAAATTTTCAATAAAAGTAAAAATTTTGAAAATTTCCCATAAAAACGGAGTATTTGAATTTATATTGAAAATTTCTTGTAAAAAGGGGAAATTTTGAAAATCCTTTATTAAAATGTGAAATTTCTAAAATTTTCTATATAAATGGGAAATTATAAAAATTTTCTGTAAAAATGGGAAATTTTGAAAATTTCCCATAAAAATGGGAAATTTTGAAAATTTCCCATAAAAATGGGAAATTTTGAAAATTTCACCTAAAAACGGGAAATTTTGAAAATTTCACCTAAAAACGGGAAATTTTGAAAATTTCACCTAAAAACGGGAAATTTTGAAAATTTCCCATGAAAAAGGGAAATTTTGAAAATTTCCAATAAAAAGGGAAATTTTGAAAATTTCCCGTAAAAAACGGAAATTTTGAATATTTCACCTAAAAAGGGGAAATTTTGAAAATTTCCCATGAAAAATTGAAAATTTTCCATAAAAAGGGAAATTTTGAAAATATCCCATAAAAAAGGGAAATTTTGAAAATATCCCATAAAAAAGGCAAATTTTGAAAATTTCCCATAAAAAAGGGAAATTTTCAGAATTTCACTTTTTTATGTAAAATTTTTAAAATTTCACTTTTTTACGGGAAAATTTCAAAATTTCTCTTCTTTATGTGAAATTTTCAAAATTTTCATTTTTTGTGGGAAATTTTCAAAATTTTCCATTTTTACAGAAAATTTTTATAATTTCCCATTTATATAGGAAATTTTCAAAATTCCACATTTTAAAAATCAATATTCAAAATTTAAAAATCAATTGTTGATAAATATTTTTGCCAAAAAAAATATTTGTCAGATTTACAAATATATTTGACAAAAAAAAAAAAAAAAATAAAAATCGTTAAATAAAAATCATTTTTGAAAAAAATAATAAAAGTCAAGAATTTAAAAAGCATGTCATTTTCTGAAAATTTAGTGGAAAATAAGCAAAATTATGTTTTCAAATTAGCTCTGCGATATTTCCATATGATTGCTTTTTTTCTTTAAAAATTCAAGAATAATTATTATTTTCGGTCCCTGATTTAAAATAAACTTCTTTATTTTAAAACATGTTTCCCGCGACGGCTGCAGCAAGAATGTGGGAAGTGAAGGTAGATGAAAACTGGAAAATGTTTGTTTTTGTTTAGTCGATAATCTGAACATAATTCTTAAAAGTTTTGTTTGTAAATTTAGTAACAATGCGAGGTTTTCGTCTGTCTGTCTAAATTGGGGATAATCCTCCTGAAGAGATGGCTTAACCAACCATCGAAACGCGTCGATTAATTTGGTTTCTCCGCAAACATTTTTTTTGGCTTTTTATCAAAAAATCGGTCTGTTACATTAATAAATAAATGTAACAGATTTGGGATCAAATGCGAATACTCTTCTTTTTGAATAATATTTACATCCCGACTATTTTGTTATTTAAAAAAAAAAAAATTCTATAGACGAAAAGATACCTATTTTATTTAAAAGTATAAAAAAACGGCAACTCCTCCGATTATTTTTTTGTTCTGTTCTCTTTGCGCCTACCAGTGGATATAAGTCAATTGTGGATCGATTATTTCCATATTTATGTTGAATATACGTCGAAGAAGACAGTAAGTAATAGATTAAAGAAAACATCAACACAATTTCTTAAACTAGTACGAACTGTCGTAATATAGCTGATTATTTTAACATAATTAAATTTGTGACTGTAAAGAGAAAAAACTATATTTCGGGAAGACGGGAGGAAGGGAGGAAGGGAAGGGAGATACTTTGATCGCAAGCTTTTATAGACATCCAGTGATTCTGAGTCGTTTGGTACACTTAAAGGTGGGTGGATCACTATATCCAATATACCATTTCCGTTTATAGTAGCAAAACGTATACAAAGTTTAGCACATATGTATATGGATAAATATGATATTTTATTTGAGCAATTATTTTCTGATTATGATCTGTGTGCACAGCTAGGCATACATATCTGTGGAATTTGGACATAACGTCTTCTCTCGAAATAAGACAATTTTCCAAGATTTTTATAGTAAATATGGAATTTTAATGCCCGTTTTTTGGTCTAATCCCCGTATTTCTACGACCTTTGGATCGGAAGATATGTAGTCGACTAATCGACCTCTTTCAGATTTTTCCAAAATTTCAATTTGACAAAACGACTTCTTTCAGAGAATTAAGATTAATTTGAAAATTCATACAAAAAAACTGGCAAAAATAGTTTGACAAAACAGCTTGTCTTCATTTAGTTTTAGCAATTTTTACTAAATTATTTTCTGACAAAACAGCTTCTTTCGAAGGAAGACGTTTCGTGGAAAGCAAATTTTGAAAAATTACCACTTGTCTCAAACAAGTTGATGTTTTGATCAATTGGTAGCCAGGATTACTTGCGACAAAACGTCTTGTATCAAAAGAAGTTAGTTTAAAAAAACGAAAGTCTTAAAAAATTTAAGTCTTATCTCAACACATGTGTTTTTAGAAAAAACGAAAAAAAAGAAGCTATTTATTTAAGAATAAATTAAAACTCGTGTAAATTGATCAAAGACAAAAAAGTAAAACTATGGCCGATTTTGAAGCAGGTAACGAGGCTAAGAGCCGTGAAAGTGATGAAGACGTTTTTCACGAAACCGATTTTGATGATTCTGATTATATTCCATCAGAAGGTTCGCATCTGGATACAACATCGGAGAGTGTTAGAGATATGGCTTCTATATTAGAATCTAATCTTAGCGAGTCAGACTTGCCACAATCTAGCAAAAAACAACGTATCGATATACTTACAACATCAAAGGCCTTGAATAAATTACAAAATAATACTATACATCTCGGAATAAAAAAGTACCCAAAAAGACATTTGATCCAATAGGACAGTGCAAAAAAATGTGTCACAACAACAGCAAGAAGAGATATTTAAAGAATACTGGAATCTGGGTGATTATAATAAGCGTCGTCATTACATTTCGAACATGATTGAGATCCAAACGAAGAAAACCGAGACTATAGTGAAAGCATTAAATCCCCGGAATCGGCAATATGTTTATTTGTACCATTTTGAGATGTGAGGACAGAAAAATCGCGTGTGCAAAAGATGCTTCTTAAAAATATTTGGAGAAACGGGTTCGAGCATCAAAACCATAAATAGGTATAAAATAAATCAATTTTTTGGTGCGCTCATACCGGATGATCAACGTGGCCGACACGAGCCACACCACAAGCTGCCGATGCAAAAGTATAATGAAGTAATTGAACATATAAATAGTATTCCCAAGTACAAAAGCCACTATAGTCGCCGTCACACGACTCAATTATATTTTCAACAAAAACGTGATTTATTGGATATGCTGCCACTGATTAGTACTCATCTACATAGTTTTTATAAAAACATAAAGGCCGAAGGAGAACGTTCTTTTGAAATTGATCCGGATCTTGAAGAAGAAGAAGAAACTCAACAATAAACTAAGTGTAAAAAACACAAAATATGGATTTTTACTGTTTCCTTGAATTATTTTATTCTTTTATTTGAAAGTGAATTTTAATGTTTTAATTAAATTTAATGAAAAATGTTATATTTTAAACCATGTTTTTGAATAATTTCCGTATTGTAACGAAAAAGTGAATAATTTTTTTTTTTTAATAAAACTGAAATATTTTTTCCAGATCAACTTCTTTCAACTTTATTTTCATGTTCCATTTTAACAAAACAACTTCTCTTGACTTAAGCGATTAAAAACATTTTATAATTTAATCAAAAAAAATTTGACAAAACGACTTGTATGATAGAAGTTATTTTTTTCTATTAAAATCCATTTGACAAAACATCTTAATTTTAATTTTTGTCGTTTAAAAAAAAAAACGAAGAAGGGAAAAAAAGGTCGCATATTGTTTATTGAGTATTTGTGTATAATATCCAAGTTCGAAATTTCTTTAATTTTCTTAGCAATAACTTCTATTAGTCTTTTTAACTGTTTTTTCGCTCTACTGAAAAGTTGTGGATTTAGAAAGAAGACGTTTTGTCAAAAGTCCACAGATATGTATTTCTTCGCATGTTTGATGGTCCCGCTCAGCTTTTAATTATTTCTTTCTGGATTGCAGCCAAATCGGTATTATATTGTTTACGTTCTTATTTTAATGCTTGAACTGCCACTTTGTAAAAAAATGTTCTTATATTAGCATTGTTTGTTTCAGAAAAAAAACAAACTAAACAAATAATTTGGATCAAAAATTTAGTTTAGAACCAACCTGTAAATCCAGCTTAATTCATAAAAAAGTTTCCATATTACCCTTCGATAAAAATATACATAAGTACATAATTTATTACCTAAAAGCAAAGTAAAATGTTACATACAAAATTTTGACATTTACAAGCGAGAAAGTTTTTGATATAAACCAACCGAATAATCTATACTCTGGTATATAATATTTGATTGTCTATGTCATACAAACGTACATACGTATTTATGTACTAACTATAAGCAAACAATTCTTTTAAGCTTACCATAGAATGAATATAATACTTCCGATGCTGTCCTTTTATGTTGGATTGTATGCCCCTTCATTGTTCGTTTCATTGAATTACCTGTAATTATTAATTAAGCGAAATTTAAAATTAGATTAAGTCCTCTTATGAAGCAAATCTTTTAATAAAAAATATTTTTTTTATTTCAGACTAAAATAATACAAACGTGGAAATATGTATAATAGAGTGGCAGACATTTCATAAAATTTTAATTTTAAGATGTGTCGACCCTAATAAAACAGAGCTATGTCTAAATAATCACTTCTTTAAACTGCAATAATCATCACACGGCCCAAATATTAGTTATTCTTTAATTAGATTAATAGACCCTTTTTACTTCACCATTTCATGATGATAAGGAATGTTATGATGTAATTAATCAGACCAACGTATTGTAAATGTGTTAGGTAATCGACAGATTAAGGTAAATCCGACAACTATTCTTGAATGCATTCGACTACCACTATAATTCATACTCATTACTGACTTTTATACCAATCATTAAACATAGCTGTATAGTGTGATTAAAATAAAAAATAAAACTACTTTTTGAATTATTTCAATTATTTGTTACTTAATATGAATAATTGTTATTCTATTTCATGAATTTTAAATTAAATTATTTGCTTGATTTATTCCTTCTAAAGAAATTAAATTAAAGTATAAATTATTGTTCTTGATATAAATAAATTTTTCAGAAAATTATTTGAAAATTTTTGAATCCAATATTCTTCATTCTAAACAAAAATATCATAATTTAATATATTTGAATAATACTAGCAAGAATAATATTTGATATTTTTTTATTCAAATATTGAAAAGTTTCATATTTTTCCAACAATTTTATTTCAAACAAAATTTCTAAAATATTAAAATTTTTTATTTATTTCAAACTTTTTGTCTTGATTAATTTTATTCAAACCAAAAAATGAAGAATAAAATTTATTTCATACAATATTATGGAATTTTTTGAATCTTCAAACATTTAAAGAAAATAAATTTATTTGTTTTGAGATTTGAAAAATAAAACAAAAAATAATAATAACAAAAACTAAACTACTCTCAATACACATGAGCGTAAAGTAAAAATTCATACAAGCGAAAATTGATTTTCCGTATTAAAAAACGACGTTCTACATCCTAAGATACTTTTTTCTTATGTATACATTAGTATAAAAAAATAATAATGATTTCGTTAAACCATGGTGTTGTGTTCAATTGGCCGATATATCTTATATCCGATAGATAATCCTAGTTCCAAAAACAAAGATCCATGCTAACTTTAGTCAATATATCGTGATTACAATGTACACATATTTTTATGCATTACAAACTTATGTATAAGATAGTAAGATAATCCTATTAGAAATATAATTCTATAGTCATTTCTATGGTTATATGATATGGACCAATAACGTTACAAATTTTAATAAATTCGAAGATACATATCTGTGGTAATTTTTTTATTTTTCACCATCTCGAGTCGATTTAACACTCCATCTAGGTGGGTGATATGTATGTATTTAAGCTTTAAGAAAAATCTGTAAAGCTTTTGATCCATATTCAACCTTAGTAGTAAAAGGTATCAAAATGAAGTAGTTTTTTTTTAATTTCACATTAAGGAATACATTACGATTTTGTCAAAAAGTATTGGGATCTTCCGTAATTTTCGCAATCAAAATATAGGTCGCAAAAAAACTTTATGAAATTGGCTGAAATCGATCTATTATTTCGGAGAACTCACATTGGCCTGTATTCCCGGAATAGAAATTTAGACCACAAATTTGTGTATTTTGTATTTAATTTCGAAGAAATATTTATTATACAAATAAAAATCATTGCATCAAATTTCATTGCAATCGGTGATCGACCCGTTGACCAGTTGCGCAATAAAAAATATATAAAAAGTTCATACAATTGTGGTTACTTGGAACTTATTTCACCCTAGTTTTACTGTTTTATCTTGTTTTATCAAAAAACTGTGATCAGCGACGAACCTCAATTTAAATTGAATCAAAATTAAGGCTCATACCTAAGACCACAAAATTATATAATGTATATCTTAACTTAATATCGAAAAAAATTTATTTTGTTGGTCGTTGGAAAATATGGTCACCATAACCATAATAAATTTACTTGGATATTCAGTCAGCAGGCTGGACGAACATCGTTAAATTCACCTAGAATGTGATTCTGAGTTGATTGGTGTACTTAAAGATGGATGTAAGACTAATATTTTATTGCGTTAGAAATGCAGCACAAACCCAATATACCCTTTCCACCCATGGTGACGAAGGATAAAATTATTTCTATACTTAAATCGTTAACATTAAAATATTTGTAAATTAAAATTGATGTCCGATCTTCTTTACCGACACTAGATCGTTTACATTATTATGATTATAATCATATACTAAAAACCATCGTCTTCACTAATTTTTATACCCACCATCAAAAAGAATGGGGGGTATATTGAGATTGTCATTCCGTTTGTAATTTCCTTAATATTGGCTCAAAAGCCAAAAACGATATATATTCTGAATCCTTATGAAATTCTAAGACGATTGAGCGATGTCCGTCTGTCTGTCCGTCTGTCTGTCCGTCTGTCTGTCCGTCTGTCTGTCCGTCTGTCTGTCCGTCTGTCTGTCTGTCTGTCTGTTGAAATCACGATAACGCCTAAACGAAAGGAGCTAGCTCACTGAAACTTAGTACAAATATTCTTCATCTTTGAGAAAATTTTGGTATTGAAATTGGGCAAAATCGGTTCACATTTGATCATAGCTCCCGTATAACCTCGTCTAGGCTAATCGCTTATTTGTTAATAAATGACAAATTATAGCAGCTATGATGACAAAATTTGGTGTATAGAAGTTTTACATTAGCCCTAGACAGCGTGTAAAATTTCATCAAAATCGGTTCACATTTAGCCATAGCTCCCATACAAAAAACTTACGAAAACAGCCTAAATTTCACCTAAAATACACTTAAATGCCAATAAATCTAAAAGTATAACAGATATAACCACTAAATTTGGCACAAGAAAGTCTTATATCAATGCCAGCCAGTGTGCAAAATTTTGTCGCAATCGGTCACCATTTGACCTAGCTCCCATATAAAAAACTTACGAAAACACAAAAATTCAAAAAGAAAAGGGGATTTATGTCCGTCTGTCCGTCAGATAAAATCGTGATAGCTCCTTAACTACAAGAGCTAATAAAATTAAATTAAGCACAAGGAAGTCTTATGTCAATGTCAGCCAGTGTGCAAAATTTTGTCACAATCGGTCACCATTTTACCATAGCTCCCATATGAAAAACTTATGGAAACACAAAAATACATAAAGAAAAGGTTGTTTATGTCCGTCTGTCCGTCAGATAAAAGCTCGATAGCGCCTTAACGAAAAGAGCTAGAGAGACAAAATTTTACAAAAGTATTTTGGATATCTTGAAAAAGATGTGTGTTGAAAATGGACAAAATCGGTTCAAATTTAGTTAGAGCTCCCATATAACCCCGCCCCGGGAAACACATTAATGCTGATAAATTGAATAAAATTGTAATAGCTATGACGATTAAATTTAAAATAGGGAAGTTTTATGCAATTTTTGATCAGTTTATCAAATCTTATAGGAATCAGTCCATAGACTTTAGCTTTCATATAAAAAACACTCACGGAAACCAAAAATTTTAGCAAAGGCCAGTTAAAAGCTTTTAAATTAGAAACTATGATAGCTATGGCCACTAAATTTTGCACTAAATTTTGCAAGAATAAGCTCTACACATATACCAGCCAGTGTGTAAAATTTTGTTACAATCGGTCAACATTTGGCTATAATTCTTATATATATAGCATCCCCTTTTTATACCCACCATCAAAAAGAATGGGGGGTATATTGAGATTGTCATTCCGTTTGTAATTTCCTTAATATTGGTTCAAAAATCAAAAACGATATATATTCTGAATCCTTATGAAATTCTAAGACGATTGAGCTATGTCCGTCTGTCTGTCCGTCTGTCTGTCCGTCTGTCTGTCCGTCTGTCTGTCCGTCTGTCTGTCCGTCTGTCTGTCTGTCTGTTGAAATCACGATAACGTCTAAACGAAAAGAGCTAGCTAACTGAAACTTAGCAAAAACATTCTTTATCTATGAGAAAATTTTGGTATTGAAATTGGGCAAAATCGGTTAGCATTTGGCCATAGCTCCCGTATAACCTCGTCTAGGCTAATCGCTTATTTGCTAATAAATGACAAATTATGACAGTTATGATGACAAAATTTGGTATCTATAAGTTTTAGATAAGCACTAGGCAGCATATAAAATTTCATCGAAATCGGTTCACATTTAGCCATAGGTCCCATACAAAAAACTTACGAAAACAGGCTAAATTTCACCCAAAATACACTTAAATGCCAATAAATCTAAAAGTATAACAGATATAACCACTAAATTTGGCACAAGAAAGTCTTATATCAATGCCAGCCAGTGTGCAAAATTTTGTCACAATCGGTCACTATTTGACCTAGCTCCCATATAAAAAACTTACGAAAACACAAAAATTCAAAAAGAAAAGGGGATTTATGTCCGTCTGTCCGTCAGATAAAATCGTGATAGCTCCTTAACTACAAGAGCTAATAAAATTAAATTAAGCACAAGGAAGTCTTATGTCAATGTCAGCCAGTGTGCAAAATTTTGTCACAATCGGTCACCATTTTACCATAGCTCCCATATGAAAAACTTATGGAAACACAAAAATACATAAAGAAAAGGTTGTTTATGTCCGTCTGTCCGTCAGATAAAAGCTCGATAGCGCCTTAACGAAAAGAGCTAGAGAGACAAAATTTTACAAAAGTATTTTGGATATCTTGAAAAAGATGTGTGTTGAAAATGGACAAAATCGGTTCAAATTTAGTTAGAGCTCCCATATAACCCCGCCCCGGGAAACACATTAATGCTGATAAATTGAATAAAATTGTAATAGCTATGACGATTAAATTTAAAATAGGGAAGTTTTATGCAATTTTTGATCAGTTTATCAAATCTTATAGGAATCAGTCCATAGACTTTAGCTTTCATATAAAAAACACTCACGGAAACCAAAAATTTTAGCAAAGGCCAGTTAAAAGCTTTTAAATTAGAAACTATGATAGCTATGGCCACTAAATTTTGCACTAAATTTTGCAAGAATAAGCTCTACACATATACCAGCCAGTGTGTAAAATTTTGTTACAATCGGTCAACATTTGGCTATAATTCTTATATATATAGCATCCCCTTTTTATACCCACCATCAAAAAGAATGGGGGGTATATTGAGATTGTCATTCCGTTTGTAATTTCCTTAATATTGGTTCAAAAATCAAAAACGATATATATTCTGAATCCTTATGAAATTCTAAGACGATTGAGCTATGTCCGTCTGTCTGTCCGTCTGTCTGTCCGTCTGTCTGTCCGTCTGTCTGTCCGTCTGTCTGTCCGTCTGTCTGTCTGTCTGTTGAAATCACGATAACGTCTAAACGAAAAGAGCTAGCTAACTGAAACTTAGCAAAAACATTCTTTATCTATGAGAAAATTTTGGTATTGAAATTGGGCAAAATCGGTTAGCATTTGGCCATAGCTCCCGTATAACCTCGTCTAGGCTAATCGCTTATTTGCTAATAAATGACAAATTATGACAGTTATGATGACAAAATTTGGTATCTATAAGTTTTAGATAAGCACTAGGCAGCATATAAAATTTCATCGAAATCGGTTCACATTTAGCCATAGGTCCCATACAAAAAACTTACGAAAACAGGCTAAATTTCACCCAAAATACACTTAAATGCCAATAAATCTAAAAGTATAACAGATATAACCACTAAATTTGGCACAAGAAAGTCTTATATCAATGCCAGCCAGTGTGCAAAATTTTGTCACAATCGGTCACTATTTGACCTAGCTCCCATATAAAAAACTTACGAAAACACAAAAATTCAAAAAGAAAAGGGGATTTATGTCCGTCTGTCCGTCAGATAAAATCGTGATAGCTCCTTAACTACAAGAGCTAGTAAGACTAAATTAAGCACAAGGAAGTCTTATGTCAATGCCAGCCAGTGTGCAAAATTTCCTCACAATCGGTCACCATTTGACCATAGCTCCCATATAAAAAACTTATGGAAACACAAAAATACATAAAGAAAAGGTTGTTTATGTCCGTCTGTCCGTCAGATAAAAGCACGATAGCGCCTTAACGAAAAAAGCTAGAGGGACAAAATTTTACAAAAGTATTTTCGATATCATGAAAAAGATGTGTGTTGAAAATGGACAAAATCGGTTCAAATTTAGTTAGAGCTCCCATATAACCCCGCCCCGGGAAACACATTAATGCTGATAAATTGAATACAATTGTAATAGCTATGACGATTAAATTTAAAATAGGGAAGTTTTATGCAATTTTTGATCAGTTTATCAAATTTTATAGGAATCAGTCCATATTTGACTTTAGCTTTCATGTGAAAAACACTCACGGAAACCAAAAATTTTAGCAAAGGCCAGTTAAAAGCTATTAAATTAGAAACTATGATAGCTATGGTCACTAAATTTTGCAAGAATAAGCTCTCTATATATACCGGCCAGTGTGTAAAATTTTGTTATAATCGGTCAACATTTGGCTATAATTCTTATATATATAACATCCCCTTTTTATATCTACAATCAAAAAGATTTGGAGGTACATTCATTATATTATGATTGCACCTATGAAATTATATAGGCATCAATCAATGTTCAGCCCAGACTTTATATATGATGAATGCATTAGGAACTCATAACGAAATATATGGACCTGTCGTATTACTATTAACGTGTTTAGCCTAACTACATATTAATCACAACGAAAAGTATTTAACAACTTATTAATGTAAAACTATACCTGGTTATGAGACCGAATTTTGATCAAAGTAAATACTGGGGAAACCACTAAAATATTTTTGAATGTTGAACTATAAAGCTACGGAAACCTAATTTAGTCCAAAGGTTTTACCAACAATACCAAATAGCTTAGCGATTTTTCCAGTTTTGGTGCAGATTTTGAATTAGCTGCACCCTTGTAGATATATGAGATATGTTTCTAAATTTAACACAACTTGATGGTGGGTATATAAGATTCGGCACAGCCGAATATAACACTCTTACTTGTTTAATATTTTGTTTATTTTAAAAAACCTGTAAACAATTTTCAATAGTCAAAAAATCTTGTTTGAAATAAATTCTCCAAATATTTTATTTTTACTGTTCACAGAAAATTTTGAAATAATCCAAAAAATTTGTTTGAATTAAAATTATTCAAAAAATTTTGTTGTGAATAAAATTATTCAAGCTAAATTTTCTTAAATAAAAAAATTTTGGGAGTTTTGAAGAAATTTTAATTTTATTTACAAGCAATAAAATGAAATAAATAAATATTTTATTTATTTGAAAGGAATACAAATTAAAATTATTTCAATTTTTACAAAAAAATATTAATTTCATTTCAAAACTTGTATTTGAAACGTAATGATTTTAAATAATAACTTAACATAATAAATCCTGAAAACCACATGAAAATTGTTATTTTATTTTTAACAATCTTAAATAATTCTAACTTAATTATATTCCTTGTAAGTAAACTAAATAACAAATTAATTAAATTTTGTTCAAAATTTTATATAAAAATAATCGAAATGCACAGCTATGTCATTAAATATCAGTTCAAACTTGGAAAATAATTAATCCCAACAGATCCAAGTATAAGGTATCGCTTTCAATCTATTCATTAGTTTTGTCTGTTATAGCTTTGATATTTAATTTTAAGTATTCTGAAAAAAACTTTCGTAGTGCATAATATGTCATATGTTATTGGGATTGACAGCACTAAGTTCCAAAAAGACAGCCGTAAATTGCTTGTCAACCAAAATATTTATAATGATTGTTCACTCCTAATGATGTACTTGATAAAATTGTTATCCATTTCAATACTTTTGGGCACGTTCCTTCAGTTTGGAACTGCTGTGCACTAATAATATCATGTATTTCTCATTAAACAAAAAATAAGCACTTACATACTGCCTTCATGAAAACAGAGAAAAAACATTAAAAATTAAAATGACTTTATATATTTACTATGGAACCTCGCTCTAAATAGCCGGGATACCATCCTAAAGTACTTAGTCGGAATAGTACTTAGTCGGAAAATACATTCTTTTTAAGATAAATCCTAAAAAAGTAAATTAGTTCTGGTCACCAGCGGTGAAACAATTGGAAAATAATATGGATTAAAACCTAGCATAATGCTAACGCAATAATGCTGTACGGTCAATAGTCTGTTGAGTCTGTGCATCATGCGCTTCGTTTTATTTTATCGGATGTTCCTCTTCGGCACCTCGAACACCCGAACTCTGTACAGAGGAGATGGCTGATCCATTTGATGGATGTACTCGCTAAATACAAATGTGATATTATTACTGTCCAGGGTATTAAAAGAAATGCCATGGCTTCGCCAAGACACCAAAAGGTGGCCTGTATTAAAGCTGTCATGATAGTAAGGATGAGTTTGGTAAGCAAACGATTGCGAAATCTCGTTTCTAGGTTGACCCCAGTAAATGAAAGGTTAGCGACAATTGGCGTAAAAGCTTATTATTTTAATCTAAGCCTGATTTAAACACACTCTCCCACAAAATAAACAGTGGACGATTTTAAAGAAGCTTTTGATGACCGGCTTGAAGAAATTCATGATAGCTGTCCCAGTAGGGTGACAGGAAAATTTGTTTTCTTTGATTTCAAATGTTTTTCTACGGAAAATTGTGATACTAGGAACATTTTGAGGAAATCAAATCAAAGAAAGGGTTAATCCCGCCCAATATTAAAAAGCTTTCAGCATAGGTTTACGATTAGCTAAGGCAATAATATTACGTATTTTTTTTTTGCTAAAATGTAATACAAGTAAAATTTACCGAGCATTTACTCGAATTTGGCCCAAAAAATTACATTTTCGCGAAATTCTTCAATTTGAAATCGCAGGTACGGCGAAAAAGTTCAAGATATAGACCCCATTTTTCTGTTTTAACACACTGGAGATTCTAATTCTAAATTTGTAATATTTGTAGAACAAATTTTTCCAAAAAATTTTTTAAACCGGCCTGAGAAAAATGTACCATTTTAAAACATGCAAAAACTAAATAAATTTGATTATATTTAAACAAAACTGGCAAGCCATTAAATGATAAATCATGTCTAACTTTGGAATGTTTTAATTTACAACATACAATTTTTGGTGCATATCCTTAGTCGCGTTTTCAAGGACATGAATTTTCGGGGGAAACATGCAATAACTTTTAAACTACCTCATGGATTTTCTTTCACGATTTGAAATAAAGCTGTGTTAGTTCTCTTTACTATTCTGTTATTTTTTTCTTGTAAAAATTATTTATTTTTGGTCTAAAAACAAAAAATAACCTATTTTTACCCATACAAATAGGCTCTTAAGCTTTGGACCTGATTGGCGCCCATAAAACGTTGTCCGATTTGGTTCAAATTTTTAGATCTAAACTTTTAGACCTAGTGTCATAATATTCCGTAGAAAAAGTTAAAAAAAATCGAAAAATCATTTTCCTTCATACAAAAAATTGTCACCCTACTGTCCCAGTCATGATGTGCAAATAATCCTTTGTGATTTTAATGCAAAGATTGGGAAATACAGCTGGGTTAAACCTACTGTCGGTAAGTTAAGTCCCCATAATGTGACTACCGATAATGATAGTGAGCAGCACCAGGATCAAACACCTTAACATCCACAAAGCAAAATGGGTGTCACCAGACCAAATAAGAAAAAATCAGATGGAACATGTTTTAATTGACGCATCAAGTGTAATGGATGTGCGTTCTATACGTAGATCTAATATGGACGATCATTACCTTGTCGCAGCCAAGGCTAAAACACGCATGAGTATGTCTCAAAACATACAGTCGGAAGCGCATAGAAAGTTTGATATCTTCAAACTAAAATCTCAACAAATTACCACCGATTTCTCTCAAAGAGTAATTCAATTTCTCAGAAGAAATGCTTTCAGTTCCAGTGATATTATCGAACAGTGGCACAAATTGCGAACGCTATAAAAACTCGCATACTCGCCTTAAAAACTCTTGGTATGATGAGGAATGCCGTAATGCCACAGCAGAAAAAATGTCACACGAGGAATTTTGGAAAGGTACCGCGACAAAAAGAGGAAAAAAAACGCATTTCCCAAGGAAAAAAAATGAAATGAAGAACCGCTCCTGTTGATGAAATTGAGATGTATAAGATCCAAAATTTTACCAAAAAGTCAAACACAAAATTGAAGGTTTTAGCAATGAACAAGTCAATGATGTCTACCATTCAACATAAGTGAGAGAAGAATAGCAATTGCTCGACTAAAAATAACAAAGCTGCGGGTACTGATGGATTACCAGCAGGGATTTTTGAGGCCGGAGGTGATGAATTAATAATGTCTATGTTTCAACTCTTAAAATTCATATGGTATGCCTAACGACAGGACCCTCAGTGTTCTTTGTACATTGCACAAAAAAGGTGATAAATCCATATGTGCTAACTATAGAGTTATATGTCTCCTTTCAATTACTTATATGATTTTATCGAGATTCCTGTGTGAAAAGCTAAAAAACAAAATTATCGAAATAATTGGGGCCTACCAATGTGACTTTAGAACAGGTAAACCAACTACTGACAAAATTTTTTCACTGCGGCAAATTAACTAACACAACATCGTCAGTTAATATCGGTAAAAACTTTTCAGAACCCTTTTTAACTAAATGAGCATTCAGGCAAGGCGACAGTTTATTATGTGATCTCTTTAACATTTTGTTAGAGAAAATCTTGCGTGCTGCTGCAGTTAATACAACTGGCACAGTTTTAAGCAGAAACCTCATGTTACTCGCGTTTGCTGATGACATTGATATTATGGGGCACACATTACGAGAGGTGACTGCCGCCTTTTCCAGTATTAGGAAAGAATGAATGAAAATGGGTTTAGTAGTTAACGAATCAAAAATATAACTGATGGTTTCTACTAGCAAGCAGTCCACTAGAATTGGACCACACGTGATCGTGGACAAATATAGCTTCGAGGTTGTTAAAGAATTTGTCTACCTTGGCACCGCAGTAAATAAAGAGAGCGTTTTGAGATTTTCTTAGCATTTTAGTCACTCATCAGTACATATTTAACCAAACTCGGATAGGTTAAATATGTACTGATTTTAAAGAAATTTGGTACAGCGATTTTTGTTTCGTCATTCTGAGTCGATCGTTGTACATTAAGATGGTTCTTAGACCAATATTTCTTAGCGTAACATATATCTACAAAAACGTATTGCCTATGTGGTGGCCCTATGCTCCACTGGGAGTCAAGGATTACAGAATGTGGTGGTGTATAATAACTTTTCCAACTATGGTAAGGGAGTTCTTTATTTTGTTTTTGTCAAGTATATTACAACTGATTTAAGAAACTCGTGCTTGCTATACATTGACTTAAGACCAGCTCGATTATTTTTTTTAGTGTATTTGAAGAAATTAACATAAAATTCCATTTAAGTACTCGCTGTTTTACTACCAGTTATTGTGTTTCAGTCATTATTATTTAGTACATAAATGTGCTGCAAGTACTTAAAATAACCATGAATGTACATTACAGTGGCTGCCATTTTATGACAATACTTATGATTTTACAATGTGTGATCAGAATAAGCGTAACAATCTACATACATACATAACTCCCACGACATTCTAATTGGAACAAGGGGTATTTCTCTCAAACAATTTTTAGACTCTATGAAAAGGACCTACGTTTTAACTCCGCCTCCGAACGGCAAATGCATTTGTTAAAGAAGTTTTATATGGCCTGATACACAATAACCACCGCCTATTTTGAAATTTTTTTTTTTTCAAGTGGCTCTGGCCAGGGATCGAACTTGGGATCTCTGGTATGCTAGGCGGAAGACTACACTGCTTTACCACGGCGTAACAATCTAAGTATATTAAAAATGGTATAATTTTTATTTATAAGCTCGGTGCGCTTAGAATTGTGCACTGCAGTTTAGAATCAAGTTCGAAAACAAAGTTTTCTTGATATTCTTGGCTGCCACTTTAATTTTCATTCGTACTATGCACTTACATATGTAACTTCATTCATACTTAAATATGTATAACATAACTATTAATGAAATAGCATATGAATGGATTTTTGTGTCTGAAAGTTTTTACAAACATCCATAAAATCAGGCATACATACATATACAGATAACACATATATTATTAGGGCGTCTTAACCAAGTTTGTTATCCGCTTAAAATTAAACTCATCATATAACATTTTAATGTTTCTAAAATATTCAAAATCTAAATACATATTTCCGAAAGCGAGTTATATCTAATTTTTAGTATTTTGGTTTAATAACACTTATATCGTTTTAGAAAACTTCTATTTTAATAGGTAACTATTGTTGCCTTCCTTTTAATTTAAACGTCTTGATAAAAAATATTTTTAATGAAGTAAAATTTAGATCTTGTTTTATAAATTTAATATCTTTAAATTAAAAAAAACTCGACCCAAAATTTTGTGGAAAACATCATAAAACAAACGATCTACTTTTAAATTAGTACATTTTAAATTAGTACATTTAATTTTTTTAAAAATGAAGTTTTGTCAATTTAAAAAAAAAAACACAAAAATTGTGTTTAACCTTAGCCTGACTAACTCGGACCTGACAAAAAAGCTTATAAACCCATTTGTCCTAAAAAATACTACGGATTTCTGGCATTTTTTAAATTTTGAATTTTTTTTCTAGGAGCGGTTTTAAATTTTGTGCTAAATTTAATTCTACTATTCATATTTTAAAAATTCCATATTTAAGTTCTAACATTTTAGATAATGGGTTAATCTTACATATATAAAACACTTCTACAACGATATTAAAAATACATAATATGTGACGCGCAAAATAGAAAGGGACCTATGGGTAAAAAGCGGTTTTGTTCAGGAGAGCCATTTTAAAGATTTATATATTAGTTTTTTACCCCTATTTTTTACACTTAGGTCCCTTTCTCTATGCGTTGTCAAATACATATAGTTGTTTATCTCAATGGACGATGCAAAAATACAGCTACAGGGACAGCAGACGACGCCATATTTCTTAAGGTCCCTTTATCAATGCGCTGTCACATATGAAACCTTTGAGAAATTAGAAGAAGCATTTAAAAATGATAAAAATTAATTTCCAGAAATGGACGGGGAAGTTTTTTACCGGGCCACTCTAATGTACATTAGAGTAGCGGTCATTTCTTAACATTTTTATTTTATTATGTGGAAATTTAAACTTGCAGTTCTTTGCTAAATAATCCGACGTATTAAGAAGTGGTTTTAGGTCAAGATAACTACTTAGAGACATCACATATTCTACTAATCCTCCGAAAGCGAAATCATATTGATCCCATGATCTTTCCAGTATTATATTACCTTGTGGTAATTGTGAAATTATTACTTTGCAAAAAACACTTTTAAAATTTATTTTTTTTTTTAATACAATTGGACATTTTCATCATTCATATTTATAATTTTTAAATTATTCTTCTAGAATGTTAACTTCACGATCTTTGCGCAAAAATGAAATCATTGGGCAGATCGAGCCGAACATCAGGAAACCGTAATTGTTCCAAATCTAGCGATAAGGCTTTGTGTTGTTATCATTGCACATTTAATCAATCTAATCAGAAAAACGAGCAACCAAGTCGTTTTCCATTTAAATCGTTTCTAAAAACTTTATCTAAAATAATTTTGTAAAAATTATTTAATTTTAAAAACGTTGTTATAACATTAAGTTCTTTAGAGAATCTAGTAAAAAACTACGTTTAGAAAATTTCTATATCTTCAAAACTTAAGGTTTTATTTAGTTTTTTTCCCTCTCCTGTAATGTAAGAAAAATATTAGTTAGGGCTTTTCTATATTAAAGTAACGACATGTATGTCGCCTGTTTATTTGAGATGCCAAATCGAAATCCATGTTTTAAGTTATTATAGTACAAACTTATTTGTAATTTGAATGGTAATTAAAACTCAATTGCTCCGGTTCAAATCTTACCAGTTGTTAAAGAAACACCATCATGATTGAATATTTTTCAAAATCTTCTACAAAAAAAAAACAATTAAAAAAAATTATTTTATGTACCTGGGACTCGAACACAGGCAAATAATAGTTACAAAAATTAACATAAAAACCCAATGTCGAAAAAAGACAGAAATAGGTCCTGTTCGGAAATGCATCACTGCGCTGCATCACGACTTTTAGCACTTGATAATAATTATTTTATTCCAAACTTTTTACGCAAATAGAAAGCACTGCCAAAAAACATGTACGCCTAAGCAGCGCATCATAGTATTTTATGCTGCAAAGTTTGTAATCGTGATGCAGTGCAGTGATGCATTTCCGAACAGGACCTATTTCTGTCTTTTTTGATATTGGGTTTTTATGTTAATAGGTATATATTTTCCACAGAATTTGCATGTGCATGAATAGCTAAAAATATAATTTGAAAAAGTACATCGTAAGCTGACATATTTTCAAAATAGTAGGAAGTGACTCAGAGGAAGAATCTTTGCCTTTGCAGTCGTGGGATGGTAATTTCAAGCCACGGTGCAGGTTTAAAAACAATTTTGCGTTTAATTCAAAAAAAATATATATTTTTTAACATTGGTTTTTCAACTGCTTCTTAAGTTCTTACTTTTACCAATGGAATCGCCATGTTAATGCAATGACTTAAACAAAGAAAGATTAGATAGTCATGTTTTAGTAATAAAAGTTTTGCTGCTCACAGCTCGAACATAGCTAGTTAGGGAAGTCCGATCTTTTTGGGCTGGTCTAATATAATACGACTCACAAATAGTTTCCTACCTTAAATGCTCGGTACGTACTTGAGTAAACATTGTGCAAAATCGCATTATGCGAAAGCGAAGGTCATTCAAATTAAAACCAAAAACTACTGCAGGATGCAATGTTTGCTTGTTCATCAAGTTCACGAAAAACAAAACTGACACATTCAGAATACACTTGTTGGTTTGGCTGATGTGGCAAATCGAGTTCCTGTATGAAGTTGTTGTAATACAAGTATTACGTGTTGAATACTTAAAATTCTCTTTCCCACACAAAAGATTTTTATGTTTATTTTAGTTTTATAATTATTATTATTTCATTCCTCGAAGAATTACCAACATTTAAGAGTTTAACGCAGTCAATTCAAGTTTTATTTTAACCATTTTCCCTTGAAAGTAAACATTAATGTTTTGACTTTTCACCATGATCCTGGTTGTCACATTTCATTTCTCTTAGCTTGGCGTTGTCTCATGTTGTTAAATGAATGTAAAAATATGTATCAACGTATATGTATGTGTAACCATGTTTGTGTGTGCTTATATGGGATGGATATATTGTATGTACATTGTACATACATACATACATATATTTATTATAAACCTCGTTGCTTACTAAATTGAGAAAAGTGGCTTGGCTGATAAAAGGATGGTTCGCACGATATAACCAAGTAAACATTTTTAATTAAGATGTACAATGACGAGCTTAAAGAAGAAGATACTTATTATGACGTATCTTTTAAAAAATTAAAATTAGTCTTAGAGCTTTGTACAACCAATATTGTAACACATTATTTTGAAAAGCAGCAGGCCCGGAGCACAATCTGAGGGCGAAGCCTACTATAAATTATCGGCGGCGGCGGCTAGACATAAAATGGAACAGCGGCATACTTATATGGTCTGTATTTACAACCTGTTAAGGTCAAAGGCAGAGCATATTTTTGAAATCCATGCGCTTCGATCTTACGCGATAATTTTTTGAAAGATTTTCCATCGAAGTTTCTGACGTCCTTTTCTAGCATTAGTAGGTGCCGTTTTCCTAATTTAAGCTTTTTCGTAGTAATTGTTTTTTTTTCTAGTAGTGGGTTACTAACCCATATTTTTTTATAGTTCGTATGGAAGAACTCGCTGCACATGTAAAATCTCTACATTAAAGGGTGTTAACGTCAGTAGATCAGTATCCACAGTTGAGATGAAGGATAACCATGATAAGTCTGGGCTGACTAAATTTGGATACCGTTGCTTGGTATCAAACATCCCCTACATTAAGCTGACTATACAAAGAAAAAACCAACTATTAATAAACAATAAAGTTGAAAAAAAATATATATATTTATATAAAAATGAAAATGATTCGGCTAGAAATTTAAGCCGCTAGAAATTTAAGCCGATTTTAACAATAAAATACATATGGAATGAAAGCTGAGACTCCCATGATTTTAGAGGTGGTTTGGTTTTTTATGCGTGTTGCACCTATAGAAAACTACACAGTTTGAAAGTTGAACTATTTTGATCATTTTTTCAGTAACAAAAATGGCTTTAAAAAACAAATATCAAAAATTAATTTTTCAATAAAAATGTATGCAATTATATTTGTTTTATTCAGAAATGATGGAGAAAGAATACAATAATCCTAAAATTTAAATATTTAAACAACACTGTAAAAAAATTGTGAAGTTTTTATTTAAAAAATGTACTTTTCAAAAAAAATAGTCAGCTTCGATGGACCCGAAAACATAGACACATCGAAAAACAACTTTTATGAATCAATAATCTTATTTTCTGTTACATATACATACATACTAAAATATGAGTAAACAAGTTTTGGTGTTTTCTATGTCAACTTTTGAAATAAAGGGTGGTTAAATTGTAAGGGCCGATGTTGAATGTGAACCACACCTAAACGCCAAGTTTTTTTTCCAAATTTTATTTGACATGTCTCTATTTCAGACTTACTCAATTTGAACCATGGAGAGATACACAATCCAACAACATGTTAAAGTTATCCAGACTTATTATGAAAATGGGCGTTCAAATCAAAATGCACTTCGTGATTTTTTTGGTCAATTTGATCGTCCAAATGTGCGTACAATCGCAAAAATCGTGGAAAAATTCGAGCAAACCGGGTCTGTAGAAGATGTGAGAACACCAGTGCATGCTCGTGCAGCTCGTACTGCAGAAAATATTGCTGCTGTTCGCGATAGTGTAGCTGAGGCCAGTCAGGCAGTTACTGCGAATGGTGTTCGCTATCGTGAGATGATAACGAACTTTTTATGGCCCAAATTGGAAGATATGGATGTGGACGATATGTGGTTTCAGCAGGACGGTGCCACTTGCCACACAGCTAACGAAACAATGGCTCTTTTGCGCAACAAATTCAATGGCCGTGTTATCTCACGTAATGGCGATGTCAATTCGCCGCCAAGATCATGTGATTTGACACCGTTGGACTTTTTTCTTTGGGGTTATTTGAAAGATAAGGTGTACGTCAATATTCCAGCAACAATTCAAGAGCTAAAGGATGAGATAATTCATCACATTAACGGCATAGAACCTCCATTATGCCTCAGGGTCATCGTAAATTTGGACCATCGGATGGAGGTGTGTTGCTTTGGTCGCGGCGCCCATTTGGCCGGCATTTTGATCCATATATAATTGAGTAATACCAATACATCATAATAAAATAATATTACAATAATTTCCTAAATAGTTTGTGTTTTATTCAAAATCAACATCGGCCGTTGAAATTTAACCACCCGATATAATGGTTTTAAAAATCATCCATATTTGATATTTTTATCAAAATTATCAGTTGATATTTTTAATATTTGAAAATGTATGATAATAGAAGGAAATGCATTACACTGTAATGAATACCAATGGTTATGAGTATTTTCAATACTAAAATACTAAAATGTTTAAAATATATTATATGTTATATTCTAAATGTTATATTCTAAAAAGGTTTGTGGCAACCCAAAATAATAAGAGATTGGTTTTTCTTTTATTTTATAAAAAAAAACTATCACGCCTTACCATTTTGAATGTGAAATGATGGATTGAAATTAAAAAAAAAATAATTATTACTGAAATGGGGGAATTTTGGGTATTTTATTGTCTCCGCACCGAAAAAATAAAAGGGTTTTTATTTTTGAAAATAGTAGGCCAAGAGAGATATGTGCCAAAAATTTCATTAAGCTACCATAACTCCCTCGACTTTTTTCCAGTTTTACTATGGGGACCGTTCACTGTGCGCCATGAGCCGGTCCATTCGGCGGCAGCTGGATATCAACTTAACTTCTATGTCGACACATGTTATTTTTATACTCCGTGTAAGTTATACAAAAGTATAAAGCAATATGGACCGATTTTAAAAAAAACTCATCTGTAACATTCATTACCATGTAACCACCTATAACTTAATGAATGGAAAAACACTTAAATAATAGTCCAATTTAACAAGTATTTTTTTGTAACTTGTTCCGAAATAAAATGAAAAAATATATTATTCTTAGAGGCTTTCTTTTTATAAAGATAATTATTTTTTAAGAAATAATGGCTTGAATAATTGTTAAAAACTCAAATTTGTCCTTTATCTTGCTGAAAAGCTAATTTAATTTAGGTTTCAATTATTTTTAACTACCCAATAAACAAACATTAAAAAATAAAAAAATGCCTAGAATCCAAAAAAATATATTATTAAGCGAAGCGGATTCATATTTTTTTGTTTTAAAGCTCAACTTATTCGCTGTTAATAATATTGTTGCCGAATTTCGATTTTTTTACTAATATATATTACGCAACCTCCTCCTATTACGCAACCTCCTCCATTTTTTCAATAACGCTATATCTCTAAAACTAGAGCTAACCTAAAAAACGGTTAGCATCATTGAATTCAGCGTACTCAAGTTATCTTTACCCACTAGGTTCCCATTTGTCGTTTTTTTTTTAACTAGCACAGTGTTATTAATTGTCTTACCCCCTAATTCATAAGCAAACTATAAAATTATCATAGTCTAATAGTAAGAATTTTCTATGGAAAGTTTGAATTATAAGTTTGTCATAGCAATATTGTTCATTTATGAATTAGGGGGTTAGTTTGTAATTTCCTAAATTATAATAACAATTAAGAAATATATTTTATTAAAAATTACGTGAAATACAGAATTTTTACGAAAAATTTGACTCATAAATCCTATTATTAAAGAGAAATAAAGCAAAGTTTACAAATTTCAAGATACTTCATGAGATTTGGCATGAAAATATTTTTTGCTGCAAGGAAATAAACAAAATCTTTAAATTTTTTTTATTTGAAAGAAAATAAACACTCAGAACGTATATGGGCATTTCCTGGGGTAACGAACGTACGTTCGTACTCTTTTGATGTACAAAAAAATATAGAAAACAAAGCAAATGTTTAGTGTAAAAGATGAATGAAGAAAATGAAGATGTTAAATTTTCATAATTTCATAATAATAGTTATGAACATGTGGTTGCGAACGTACGCAAAATAGAAGTCAACTTTGTCTGACAGTATATATTTAGTCCTTTAATTCCTGGTGGAACATAGGGCCTTAACAAATGTTTTCCATGAAGGTTTATCGGTAGTCAGCACTTTCATCTCGCTCCATGATACACCAAACTCCCTCAGCTCGTTCTTAGTTTGTCGACTCCATGTATTTGCGGGTCTATCAGACCTCCTGGAACCTTTGAGGATTATGTTTGACAGCTTGCTGAGTAATATCAGTGGCTGATTTTCTCAGTGTGTGTCCTAGCCAACTATATTTTCTAGTGCGTATACTTGTGTGAAGCGGTTCTTGAGCTGTGCGCAACCATAGGTCTTTATTAGAGATTGTACAGATTGAGTATACGTCGAAGGCACCGATTAACAGAGGCTTGTAGACTATTTGTCTCACGGCTCGAGATATTCCAAGTCTCACAGCCGTATAAAAGCACGGCTTTGACATTGATGTTAAAAACTTTAATTTTGGTGGTGGTTGAGATATTTTGAGATCTCCAGCATTTGTTTAGAGTTCCAAAAGCTTGCTTTGCTTTGCATAACAAGTGAAACATAAAAATCTGCGAAATGGAACGGAATATTCAAGAGTGATTAATTTATTTTAAAAGTGTATTATGTAGGGCTCTATCCAGTTTTAGACAAAAAAAAATCGTTTAAGGTGTTTGTTTAATTGGATTAAGTTCCGTTCGCGTACTAACGGATCGCGAACGCACGATTTTTCTATATGTTGTTTGTATTATTATTACCATACATTTTCCCATATAGGTATATCTTAAAATTTCCTTAACAAAAACTTAATACTTAATTTATAGTGTGTAACAGCACAAATAATAACATGAAATAATAAAATATTTTTTATCATGTAAAGTAATCTATTAATGGCTCTTGAAGTAGCTTTAAAAGAAAATTTAAGGTTCAGTTTCCGGCTCAATTTTCTGAAGTACAACAGCTAAAAATATTCTATTATAAAAAGAGTATCAATATTTTATTTTTAGATCCTGGTTGGCCATTAGGAGAAAATGCCCATATATGAATTGGCTTAGGAGAGATTCAACTTTTTGTATTATTCAACACTGTAATTGCACGCTATCTCTATTTTTGGAACAGTGAAGTTGCGCCATATATTCAGAGGCATTGTTTAAGCTTTTTGTTCTACAACCAAAATTGGTGAAAATCGGTCTCTTGTTTTGTGTATGTCTCAAAGGTCTCGTTTCCCGGATTTTCTCAACAAATTTAAGTATTTTTTTTTTTAATTTATAAGAAATATTTTTTATATAAATAAAAATATATGCGCCAATTTTTTTAAATCGGCCTATATTTGACGGTCCATCATACAAGAGCTTTTAACAAAGCCATTTAATTGTGTCGAAATTCACAAAAACGCTCCTAAATCTGTTAATTTTAAAAAAGTAATAATTTTGTCAACTGGGAAAGATATGATTGCCTGTGTGTGTGTGTGTATATATATCTGAGAGAACTCTATTCAGTTGTATCAACATCTGAAGCAGCAGCAACAAACACACACAGGGGGACATTCATAATCAAAGCAATCAACGTTTGGACGTTTTTAATACTTTTGTTTTATCCCTTTGAGTGTTATGTCAAGAGTCCTTCCAGCAAGTAAAACTTCTAGCTGGCAATCGCATGAAAAAAGTTCAACAACACGCAAAACTCTCTAGAGATATTTTCTTTCGCTGTAACAGCAACGGCAACAACAACAGCAACAAGGCTAAAACTGATGATAGCGCTGTAAATGTACAATAAGCGCAAATTGAAATTTATGCGTATGAAATTTTAAACCATCAGTTGTAGTGAGTCGCCAACTCCATATTAAATGAGCTATTCCAGACACATTGGGAATTTTTGCTGACCCCTTACCCTACGTCATTACGCATTTCAATTAGACCGCTGAGTCGAGTGGCGAGTTGACAGAATAAAACTAACAACCACCGAAAATATCCTTCTGCTGTACGAGATGTGTTGCAAGCATGTTTACCACAACATTTTCCGGGTTTAAATGTCATAATTAAGCACAACAAATTTCATTATCATCTGAATATCATTTACACATCATTTGCAATTTACATAGTAGTGCTTTTCGAAAAACATTAACGCAATAAACTTTTCAATCCAATCACACACATATTTACATTAATATTTGTGTATGTATACATGCACATATGTATGTATGTATGTGCTAACACAACAACATAGTTAATAATTTTACCGATTTCGAACTCGTAGAAATATAGGTAAGGAACATGTATCGGTTTGAATAAAAACTTACTTGAAACTATAAGAAAAGTCCTCAAATAATTATAATATGACTTCAAATAAACTTTAACTTCGAAGTCAAGTTGGCCTTATAATAACGAAAAACAAATCGTTTTAAACAAATAATTCAATCTTTATCTTGTTTAATTTTAAATTTTTACCACTAGCCGATTCCATTGGCATAATTTGATAAAATTTTCGAGTATGTATTTTAATTAATTTTATTTAAATAATTGAATTCTTTAAAATATTTTACAGTTTTGAAAATCGAACAAATTTATTTTAATATTTATTTAAAGAGACGATAGTACATGCGGCATTGAAAATATTTCAACAAAAAGTAGTTGTCCGATTTAACGAACATAAATATGTATGTTACCAGGACGATTAGTTAAATCGGGAGTATTTTTCATTAGAAGTCAAACAAAAAACAAGTAAGAGTGTTATATTCGGCTATGCCGAATCTTATATACGCACCATAAAATTGTGTTAAATTTAGAAATCTACAAGGGTCAGCTAATTTAAAATGGAGTTCAAATTCGAAAAAATTTGGTACCCTAGTTGATATTGTTGGTAAAATCTTTGGACTAAATTCGGTTGCAGTAGCTTTATGGTTCAATATTTAAAGGTGGTTTTTACTTTGCACAAAACAAAACAAATATTAGCAAATTTCACAATTTTTGTCAATAGAAATTTTGTTGCAACATCTGTGAAAATTATGGAGTAGTTAGCGCCGCAGTGGAAAATTTGAAATAACAAAACGAACGGGTAGCGGGGCTTTTTATTTAAAATTGTTGCCATCGGCGCTTACTTTTCCCCATATTATATAAAGATTTTAAAAAATTATTTGACGCTACATTTAGGTGCCAGTACTATACACTATTTTATTTGGAGATGTTTAAAGAATTTGTAAAAATTTAAATATAATCTAATAAAAATCTTATTTAAATTTTTACAAAAATTTCAATAAATACATTTATTTAACCATTGGGACCTCATTTCTCTATGTTTGAGATAAAGTTTCATAACAAATTTGGAACAATAATGAAAAAAATAGCGAAAAAAATGTCCCAAAAATGGGGAAATTTTTCATTTGTTACTTTAGGGTAATTTTAATTTTATCAAAAATGTTGTTTCTGTCTACTGACCACGAAGGGATAAGTTCTAGCTGATAGACGTGTATTACGTAAGAAAGTTCAAGTTTGGGGAAAAAGTTCCCATATTTCATTAGAAAACATTCCAAAGTAGTGACAGTGTAACTCAACCAAAAAAGCTTATCCAGTTAATCAAGTGATTCAAAAGAGTTAGATACCCCATTATCACCAATGAGCACTTTCGCCATCTTATAGATTACATTTCTTGAAAGTTGTATAGTTAACTTTTCGTTTTATAAGACCGAGGCACTGGAAAATTTTTTTTTTTTTTTTGTTAAAAAAAATGCTCAGAACATTAAAAGTATCTGATTCCTCAAAATTTTAATCCTTATAGATTTTAAAAGTTTTAAATCAATATTTTTCTTAAATCCATTTATTTATAATATTATTCTGAAATTACACTTATAGACAAAACGGTTGAGGAATTAAAGTTATTTAAGATAAAGGAGGATGATATCGGTTTACTTTTAGTTAGAGCTCCCATCCATCACCAACATATTCGATACGTTTAAATATTAAATCTTTTACCACAAAATGCTTACAAAGTGATTTAAAAATGAAGTTGTACCTTAGTTTTTGTTTTTGCTTTACCACCGATGACGTTGTAATGATGACAGTTAGTACTATAAACTTTGACAGTTTTGCATTCGATTGATTTAGTTAGCTTTGCACACGTGCCAACAAACACTAACAAGTAAGAAAGTCGATCAAACGTGATCACATAATACCCTTCACTCATAAATTGACCTTCTCCACGTTCTAGCAGGTGCACCAGCACGAGAGCCTCTTCCCTATGTATTTGGCCTTCGAAGTGTGTTCCATATCTACCGCAATTTCCGATGACATGCCTCAATAGGAGCCGAGATTTAGTTTATCGAGTTTAGTAGAACTTTATTTCTTATGCGATTCGGTCACCGTATATTAAGAATTTGCGTAAGCATTTGTTTGCAGGCGCATATCGATGCCATCTGTGGGTTTCGCATACGTACTACAAGATAGACTTGACATTCGAGTTGTATATTCGTAGTTTAGTTGTTGTTGATATTTGCCGAGATTTCCAAATTGCTCTGAGAATGCCGAATGCAGATTTTGATTATTAATACGATTAATACATTAATACGAGATACCAAACTTCCAAGATAATTTGAGGTACCAGGAAATCGAATGTCCTTGTTATACACATTGATGCCTCCAGGCATAATCTTTTGAAAATATTGATTTCGAGTTTTGGCTTAGGAGACATACCTCTTCAGCATATTAAAAGTCCTCGAGTTGTCTAAAGGGTGTCCATTGGATACCGTGTCTACCATTTATAGCAGTGCACATTTTGTTGTCGATGCTGAGGATAAAAAAGTATAGGTGACAAGATACATCCTTGCCTTACTTCGAACTGATTTGACAATTTACCCGACATTTAATATCCATGTACATTGCCCGAATTAAGTTCAGAATTTTCTTTAGCATGTTATGGTTTTCTAAAATTCTCCACAGGTAGCTCCTATTGATAAAGTTGATAAACGCTAATAAAACTGAGGTGCGGAATTCATTACATTGCTCTTATACCACTTTTGCTGTGTTGATTACATCAATACAAGAGCGTCGAATTTTTGGTTCAAAATTACATGACTTATTTAGTAGCTTGCTCGGTATTAGAAGAAATTTAATTCCCATGTAGTTGTTACAGTCTTTAGGGCACACCTTTGTTGTATTTTGACTAGTATACCTTTATTCCAGGAGGTTGGTAGAGCATCTTTTTCTTCCCATATTTTAAGCACAAATGTTTGCCATCCGTCAGCATCACATATAAGCATCTTCGCCGAGATATTGTCATTGCATTGTATTTTTGGTGGATTGTCTGAAATTCCAATGAACATACCGTCATGGTTGGTTTCATTCAAACTTCCATTAGTGGTGTTAATGCTTCATTTCACTAAGGTCAAACAAAATTTACAAGTTTTTCTTAATTCATAGCCGAGGAAGGCTAATATAGGTGGCTCTGTGAAATATGGCCCAGGAAAAATGGCCCAAAAAACGAAAATTGGCCCCGGTCAAGCCCGACTATACGATACCCTTCACCACTAAGGTCAAAGGTGCTCTTTTTCCTGTAATAGACAAATATTTGCTTGATTTTGCTTTCATACAAACATTTTCTCAAAACTTATATATTTAAGCTGTTTCCGTCATTTGGACTTATATGGCAGCTAGGGTCAAATGTGGACCGACTATCTCGAAATTGGCAAATTGATTACAGTTTTTATAAAAATTAAAAATAAACTTAAAAATAAACTAAAAATTCTCATTATCTTCAGATTTACGAGCGTTTTACTGATTTTTGTCTCATTTTATGCGTTTTGGCAGAAGAGTTTGGATGGGATCTATGGTCAAATGTGGACCGATTTCAACGAAATGTGGTACAGTAATTTTGGTTTACATAAGCAGGATATCGAGCCTTTAGATTTAAATAATCGTAAGAGACATTCCGTTAAATATCTCTTAAACTATTATTATATGTGCCAAATTTCATCAAATTATCTTCAAAATTTCGACCTGTAGTTTGATTATATGGTTTACATGGGGGTCCAACTAGCAGTCCAGGCAGACGGACGGACGGACTAAATCGACTCAGAAAGTGATTCTAAGTCTATTGGTATACAAAAAGGTCTAAGACAAATATTTCTTTGCGTTACATACATCATCACAACTTATAATACCCTTTCCACCTATGGCGGTGAAGGGTATACAAATAATTACACGCTACTTAACAATAAATTTTGTTACAAAATTTAAAATAAAAATTTGCATTTGAATCAATCTTTTGCAATTTTGTTACATACGCCTTTTTTGTTGATTAATTTTGCTTTTTTTTTTGTTAAAATGCGTCAAATAGTTTTTTTTAATCTGACCAAACAAACAGAGTAATTTTTTATTGATAGAAAATGACCTTCGAAATGCTTTGAACCGATTCATTATCTCTTAAGTACACAACCCATTTTCGTCCCAAGAGTAGATTATGCTAGTGTCGTTTATGGCACTGGCATACCTTTATGCACATCGTGTAAAAAATGTTAATGTTCTTAAATACACTCGGCAATTTGGGTGAAGAAACAATGTACTTATTTCTCAAGTCTTTCTTTTTTCCTTAGTATTCTTTGATTTTTAGATATTTTTTTAAATAATTAAAAAAATGTGGTAAACAAATTGTGACAATTAAAAGCAAACTACGAACTACAATATATTCATTACGAAAGCAATCTAAAAAAACTTTGCTGGGTTATTGATGTTCGAGTAGATGCGTAAGTGACATCGAAGAATGTGTGAATAAAAAATGCTCATAACTCGAAGTGCAACAAATTGAATCGTTGAATTGCATTTAAATGAATTTTGTTCTAAATAAATCATACAAAATAATTGACAAGTTCATGGCGATAGTAAATTAAAAGAAATCAATAAAAATTATTTTATTTTGATTTCAATATTAATTGGAATATTTTTTAAAAACATTTACAAATATTATATTAATATTTTGGGTTTTATTTGTCATTTCCATTTTTAGGTAGTACACAATGTGTACAATACATCATGATAAAAGAAATTAGTAAGGATGACCGTTCTCTCTTTTGTCAGCCATATTAACTTTCTGACGTTTGATCGAATTATTATTTTCTTTTCTCAAATTATGCTACCATACTACTTTTGAAAATCCCAGTTTTTGTTTGCTATTATACTATAAACACAATCACGACTGCAGGCTACGGGCTACAACCTGTTAAAATTAGAATACATGCATTCAAATACCGACTACCGACTACCATTGTAGATGCAGACAAAAAAAATATATATAAATTTTATATATAATATAAAAATGTATATTTATATAACTCTAACTCAATAGAAGTAAAACTTTAAGCTGTCATAACTAACACGCTACATATGCTAGAGCTAATTAGTTTACGTTATATAAAAGCCCAGTATGTCCTGTATAAAGTTCATTATATAAAAGGCATACTTATATCTATGTTATTTTAGGATATGCTCATTTTTATAAACAAAAGTCGGTTTTAAAAATAAGTTTTAAGTATATGAGCTCTTATTCTTTATAAATCGGAAGAATGTATAACACATAATTTGAATGAAACTTTCAGTACCTTTTGTTTGATATACCAGTTGATATCGGATATAAACTTCTAAAGTTATGCCGTATAATTTTTAAAATTAAAAAAGCCCATAATTCGTATACTTTAAAAGAGCACACTAAAATCTTTCTATAAGAACATATTTGAATATACGTTTTTTAAATAAAATTTTGGTGAAAATAAAATTTTCAATCCCAAAAAGAAGCTGAAGAAACTGTAACATAAATTATAAAAAACATATGTTACACAAAAATACTTTAGATATATTATGACAAAATTGAATTGTCTCAAGTCTTTTCTTTTCCTTGTGCAGGATCCGCTTAACTTTTTAAAAATGAGTTTTAACAAAATGTTTACAACACATTACACATTATACGTTCAAAATTTCCTAATAATAATATTCCCATTTCTCACATGTGGCAACGACTTTTATTATTGTTTTCAAAAAACAAATTTCAAATATTTCGCATTTACTTCAAAAAAATTTTTTGTAAGAGAGAACGGTTATACCCATGAAATAATAATAACAAGGAAGTTTCATTCTCTCTCTTCAAAATTATTTTGAAGTATATTGGGTTTTTGAAGTTTGATATTTGAAAACAATTGAAAGAAAAATGTTGCCACATTAAGAAAAGGGGTATGTAATACATTGGGATTAGTTATCAAAAATGTGTAATTTTGAAGTTAAGCATATAATGAAGACATTCAATATTAAGAAAATATAGTTAGAACAAATTGTATGATTATTTATTGAAGCTTTTTCGTAAATATTCGTAAGTTTTTTATGCATAAATTTACATAAATTTTGTTATCATAAAATATTAGAAAAATGGGATTGTCGGCAAAAATATGGTAGCACAAACTTTTACTATCCTAACAAACGTCAGAAAGTTATCATGGCGACAAAAAGAGAGAATGGAACAACCTTCAGAATTATTAAATCATGGTTATACCTTACAATTCTTTTGCCATGCAATACATTAGCCAAATTAATAAATAGAAATTCAAACAGGTGTTATATTTTGTATTCCTTTTAAAGAACGAATGTAAATATATTAAATATCTCAATGTTTTTAATTAATGTACCTACAAACAAATAATGGCATAAGCCTAAGAAACGTGGTTCTCGATTTCGGATTTTTTTTTTTAAGAAAGACGTTGCTTATTTATTTACCTTATCTCCTAAAATTTCATTATATTTCTCATACGAATTAGGTCATTTGTTTAAATTTTTGGTGACAGCAACTTGAAATGTTTACTTGAACGGACATTTTCTTAAAGATGGGTGTCAGACTTTGCCTTACAAACATTAGACGAAAGCGAAATATCTTTTTCACATATGGGCAAATCCGAAAAACATTAAACCCATTACAAAATTTTAAAATTCTCAAAATCAAGTATTTGTGTTTATAAAAAAATTTACCATATATTGATCCTTTGGAATATATAATGGATACAATTTTTGATTGCTCTCTTCGTGAATGGCAGGATTTTATTTGCACCCATCTCGAATTTTTATACATTTTTTAAAATAATTGGTTTTTTAAAAGTTCATAAAAACCGCAAAAACATCCATTTAGGTATCAAGCTTCAGTATGGGCTCCAAGTCTGCTTAATTTTAAGCAATTAAATATAAAAGACCCCATCAAAAGTAATTGGAGTGATATAAATAACATCAAGTAAAAAAGCGCTCACAGTGTGTAGCGTCCGTCACAGAAATAAAGGTTTTTTTTTTTTAATTTCACTAGTGCAATTTTTCTTTTTTCTCCAATTGAACTTGGTTCGTAAAGAGAACTTATAGTATGCTTTACATTAGGCTAAAAATATATAGACGTATTTTACAGAATAATACGTAAAGGAAAGTGTATAGCGTCCGTCACAGTATATATTTTTAACAAATACAATATTTACGAACACATATCTGTCTTATTCATAAATCAATAACACTGTCTATATACACAGATTAAATTTAAGATATTAGGTGTAAAGAAAACATACAGTGGGGCAAATTTGATGCTTTTGAAATTTGATTTTTTTTATTATTTTTGGAAACTCTAACAGCTAGATGCAGCATCCTTTCGACGAAAAATAAGATGTAAAAAATGTAAAACTTCAAATAAATATACATATGTATGTATTTTAAATTGTGCCCAAAAATCACATTTTAACCGCGAACATGAAAAGGAAGTAGATGCAATTCGGGAACAAATAAAACCATTGTTTTCACTGATTAACGGATTCTTAAAAAATATGAATTATGAATTTTTTCCAAATAAAAAATATTCAAGTAAAAACTGTATCTTCGTCACGTAGCGTCCGCAACAGTTCATTTATGGATTCTTGGTGAAACTGGAAACTGTAAAATATTTTTAAAAGCTGCATTTATAATTATATAATGTATTTATAATTTTTTTATTACTATGACCGATTTGATAAAAATTACAGAAACATGTGTTGAAAAAAAAGTCACTTCCATTTTTTGTGGCGTCCGTCACAGCACTTTAAAAGCGAATATCTTTTGCCCCCAAAAGCGAATATGTAAATTAATATATGGGCATTTCCTGGAAAAGGTCAACTGCTACCAAAATATTAAAGTTGAAGAAAAATGACTTTTCTGAGAAAATTTAGTTAGTTAATGCATTGGATTTTAAGAATATACCTAATTAAATACATATTACCATTTGTAATTTAAGAAAAGTGGTCTGCAAAGAGCATCTTTGCTTTTTTTGGTTTTAGCGTTTTTTATTGACATTTTTCCTTGAGTTATTTCTGAGTGTTACATATCATGTCGATTGCACTCTTCTTATAGACTAAATATACCAACAATAAATATTTAAAAACACCACAGTAGAGATCAAGCAAACTCCGAATAAAGGTATAATTCAAAGATTCTTTATACTACATTCTTTGGAATCATTGTCCCGTTCGCGATGTCCCGTTCGCGATTTAAGAAAAAAGTATTTAAAAAAAATAATAATAAATGCTAAATAAAAGCTTTATATATCTGCTTTAGTTAAAAAATAATCTCCATTTAATAAACTGACAAAATTCGCAGACTTTTAAAGAGAACCACACACCAAAAAAATGACTTACATTTTTTGTCCCGTTCGCGATCGCAAGTTTATCGAAAATATTTGGAGAACGTTCATATTTTATAATTTTCTTTTTGTTCTCAAAAATTGTTCTACTAAAATGCTATTAAATATTTATAAAAAGTTAAAAAAAAATTTGAGTTTTCATATTTTTTTTTTCAAGTTGAGTGCGTACGAATGTCCCGTTCGCGATACTGGAAATGCCCATATGCCATTCGATAGCACAATCGATGGGCTAATATTCTCTGGAATATCTAGTGTTGAACGACAATGGGATGCATTAAAGTACAATAAAATCCGTACAAATGTATCGTCCGTCACGCAGGATTTGTCCATATGGTGATGAAGTGTATAAAAATACTTCTCCTATGAAGTTTAATTTATTCACTTGAGCTTTTCACGCGGTGAAAAGATTCGCCCCAATTACGCACATAATACTATACTAAGAAGTCAATTTCTATAAATTTTGATATTTATGAATAACTACGTATGTAGACGTTCGCACTAAAATGTAATTATTCCATCATAAATTATTCTAAGTAAATTGAGAAAACATTTTTTCACTATAAATTGTTAAAAAAAAAGTCAAATTCTCTTTAAAATTAGTCCTTGAAATCATAAGACGATGTCCTAAGTTATTTGTTTAATTTACTCGTGTTACTAACTGCCACACAGTACACACTGTCTAGTGGAAAAAATAAAAAAAAAAGTTCGAATTTGAATATGTAAATACATACGGGATGAAGGCCGAGGCTCTTACGATTCCAGAGGTGGTTTGGTTCTTCATGTCCGTTACACCTACTAGGTGCACGCCCTTAAAATCAAATTATTTTGATAATTTTTTCATAATTTTTAAGTAAGAAAAAATGGGTTTGAAAAAAATAAATACCAATAAAAATGCATGCAACTATATTTTTGTATTCAAAAATGTAGCAGAAACAATAAAAAAATCCTAAAATTGAAATATTTTTAACAACACTGTAAACAAAATTGTGAAGTTTTTAGCCAAAATATGTATTAAAAAAAAATGTCAGCTTCGATGGAAGAAATAGGCACATCAAAAATCTACTTTTATTCATCAATAATCTTACTTTCTGTTATACATACATATATACTAATATAAATATGTATAAAAAGTTTTGGTGTTTTCTAAGCCAACTTTTGAAAATCATCCATATTTGATATTTTTATTAATATTATCAGTTGATATTTATATACCCTTCACCGCCATAGGTGGAAAGGGTATTATAAGTTTGTGCTGATGTATGTAATGCAAAGAAATATTTGTCTTAGACCTACCTTTTAGTATACCAATAGACTTAGAATTACTTTCTGAGATTTAGCGATGTCAGTCCGTCCGTCCGTTCGTTCGTCTGTATCAATTTGCAAAATTTCGAGATAATCAGTCCACATTTGACCCTAGCTCTCATATAAGTTCAAATGACGTAAACAGCTTAACTATATAAGTTTTGAGAAAATGTGGCAAAATTTTGCAAATATTTGCCTTTATACAGGAAAAAGAGCATCTTTAACCTTAGTGGTGAAGGGTATCGTATAGTCGGGCTTGACCGTAAATGTATAATAACACTATACGTCAAGCAATTTTTCCCCGAACGAGGCCAAATGAAAGCGAAAGTAGACTACCTGAAGAACAAAACCAATAAAGGGTTATGAAAAGTTCGATTGCAGTTTTAAGTTATAGCCTTTAGTAGATTTTCTTCAATAGATTTTTTATAAGGAGTTAATAAGTAAATAAATTTATCAGTAATAATTAAGTATTTTAGTCACATTATATTTGGGTTTATTAATTTTTATAATTTTCATGATTTTAAGTTTAAATATTCTTGCTTTTTATCGCTAAATTTGGGTGAATTTCTAATAATTTATTTAAATCTTCACTTTATCGGCCCACAAAGAGTTAAATTGGCCTGAGAGGGGTCATATTTTATAAGTTAGTCATCATATTAAATATGTTTTGAACCCAAACTGAATAATGAATTAAATTAGTCAAAAATAGGACGAATATAATAAATTTTACCTAATTTTCGTATAAACTATGAAAGAAAGTGAAATAAAGTATCAAATAAATACACACAAATTAAAAAAAGTAATTAAAATGATTGTATTATGACTAAAATACACAGTTATAACTGTTAAATTTATTCAACGATTTATTCCACATGAGAAATATATAGCAAATTTTACATCTAAATAGCAGATATAATTTTAAAATTCAAACTAACTTTTAAAAACCCTTTTAGAGTTTTGGTTAACTAATCGCCTTCCATCATCTCCATTTGGTCCCAATCGGAAAAAAATTGACGAACCATAATTTGTCGCACAGTGTAATAGAGGGCTACGATTAAAACGTTAATTATTTTAAGCATTTTTTAATATTTGTTTTCTATATATTATAAAAAATGTAACTTTGGTTTGTCGCTAATTTTTAAAAAAATGTGTATAATCTTTAATAAAACTCAATTTAATATTTAAACTTTTTTTTAATATATAAAAACACCAATAAAAGAAACAGAAAGAGCGGTTTGGAACTTTGTAATAGATAAACCAAAATATCAAAATTAGAAAATCGTCAAATTAAAAGCCAAAAGGTTTTTAAATATGTTATATAAAAAGTGTTTATTAGCAAAGAGCCAAAGAAGTTTTTGCAAAAAAAAATGAAAATTAGTTAAAGGAAATATTTGTATCTTATGAAAATAATAATAAAGTAGGTACTTATAACATATATTTAATTATTTTTAATAAAATAATCAGGATCAGATAAAACAACAAATAAGATTAAAGGCAGACCGACAAAATCGTTTAATGACTTGGGGAAAAATCAAAGAAAAATAAAGACAAAGATGTTGTTTATAATTATATAATTGAAGTGATAGAATATGTTCTATAAATTAAGACAGTTGGTACAATACAAAATTTAGCTTTAATGGAAGACCTAAATCTGTCAAATAATAAATACATAAATATTTATTTAAATATGTTTTTTATCTTAAATAATAATTACATTTTAAATTAATTAGTGTTTACAAATAGTTATGAGTATTTTCAAAACTTTAAAAAATAAAAATACTAAAAAGTTATAAATTATGTTAAGTTCAAAAAAGATATATGGCAACCCTTAATAATTAGAGATAAGATATATACATTGACATGACATTTTATCATTTTGTATGTGTATTAAAATTCAAAAACATAGTAATTACTGAAATTTGGGAATTTTGGGTATTTAATTGTCCCCGCACCGGAAAAATGAAAGCATTTCTAAATATTAACTAATTTTTAAAAATACATTTTTAAAAATAATAGGCCAAGAGAGATATGTGTCAAAAATTTCATTAAGCTCCTTTAATTTCTTCTGTAATTTCTGTTAATTTTAAAATAAGAATATATTTCATATATTTCAATATGAGAATAAAAACTACTATAAATATAGTTTACGGAACTGTCAAGACTTTTATTTTCGGCAGTTTTAAGCTATATATCAAAAAGTATTATCAGTTTTTTTTTGTATATCTGCAAATTTCTGCAGATAATTTTATATGTGCCTTAAAGTAGGTACTTAAGACTTTCATTTAAAACTAATTTGGTCTTGCAACGTTATGAAGAAAACTATTAATTTTGTTATTTTACTTTTTTTTTTCTTAACTTAACAATAAGAGGAATTGTTTAAATGAAATAGAACTAAAATAATTTGTCAAGTTGAGCTTCAAAATAAAAAAAGAAATTCCAATCCAATTAAAAGTTACAAGCTTTTAAAAATTATCAACTTCATATAAGTGTTTTTTAACTCACTCAAAAATATTCAAGTTTGCAGTGCCGTTATGATGTTATTGTTGACAATTTTGGCAAAGTTCTTATTTTATAAAAAGTGTTCTTTCATATTTGATAAAAATATTTACCCAAATTGAAACTCAAAAAACCAGTTTTGTTCAGCTAGATTAGCAAAAATTACACTGTGCAATATGTCTCTGTAATATAAAAGATATACATGGGCATTTCCTCCGTATGGTCAACCAGAATCGAAAAATTAAATGTCCGAACGATAAGCGTCAATTTCGCCTCTTTCCCTGAAATTTGAGTGGTTCTAATCATATGATTTAGAGTGTATGTATTTAGCAGTAGGTGGTAATTGAAAAAATCTTACGTAAGTGTAAGCGGGGCAAACATATACAAAAGCGAAAGCTCAAAACTCTTTTGTATGTTTTAACGGTCCACGCTGCGGGTTAAAGCAGGGGTACTCAACGGAAGAACATTTTTAAATAAGTATGTGTTTGTGGTTTTACATGTAAAGTAATAAAAGTAATACAATGATATTACTACACATACATTTTAGCATTGCCAATGCAGGTTAATGTGTGTTTGTTGTTGTTTTTAAGAAATCTGAGCGACATCAACCTGCTTCGTTGAGAGCAGCAAAGAGACTAAGTAAAATATTATTGTTTTCCTTTCTTACTTATTAGAATTTGATTACAGTTCGTGTTGTGTCTGTGAATATATGTAAAAAAGCCGATTGGTACTCGGCTCCTGAGTGTAATGGTTGAGTAAGGCTGGTTTAAAGTATTGAGCTACTTTTTGGTTAATTAATCCTACCTGAAATGCAAAAGGGCGTAACTAACACAAAACTTACCATTGATTTTTTTATTGATTTTGACACAGCAACCAAGCTACGTCTAGCTACAACATTTTTTATGCGTATGGTCAAAAAAGGCAAAGGGTTTAACATGTTGCTCAAAATTTGTATTGTAGTTAAGCCCTTTTGGTTTCAGAAAAGATTCACCTTATAGTTAAGCCCTTTAGTTTTTTCGCAATTAAAAAAAAAGTTATGATGTCATTTAGCTTATCATATAAAAAAGAAACATCCGATATTAAGATTTTTGAAAGGCTATAAGTTAGCTTTTTGACCGTACATTGACCTGTTTGTCTACAGATCAACTCTAAGTATCTTTAACGATTTAAAAGTTTGAAATAACCCTTTGTTTGGTTTCAGAAAATATTCAACTTGTAAAGCCTCTTTGTTTTTTCGCAATTGCTCAAAAACTAAACGTTTCTTACCATTTTAGTTTTAAGGGTTCTCTTTGCTGATGGCTTGTTGACCCAATTCCAAAATTTGGATTCAATGTTCCTTGTAGTTTAAAAGTTATAACGTTTTTTGCTTCTCCTATAAAAGAAAACTAGAAGTGTAGTTACGCCCTTTTGCATTAGGTGACGATATGTATGTACAATACGGTGCACCTTATATTACGAAAGTGCAAAATTAAACCGTAACTTCCCCCCAGAAATGTTCTACGTAAGATAAAAACATACTGTGCAACTTTTTTTTATCCGCCCACAAAGTGCTAAACATTTTTGTATAAGAACAATAGGAGTATTTTCGGTTTTGTTCAAATTTTAACCACTAAGAATTAAAGTATTTAAAAAAAATATGCTTAGGCGTGTAGTCAGAGGCACGAATTCTCGGGGGAAGTTGCAATAAGACCGAAACTACTAAATGGATTTTTAGTTTTAATGATTTAAAATATAGTTACTACAATTCTTATTTATATTCCACTAAATTAATTTAGTTCTTAGTGGTTAACATTGGAACAAAACCGAAAATACTCCCCTTACGCATTTTTGAAATAAATTTACAAAACCTATTTTTATGTTACGTAGAACATTTCTGGTGGAACTTACGGTTCAATTTCTCACTTTCGTAAAATAAGGTGCACCCTAATGTCTATTATAAATGGGAAATACGGACAAATAGCATATCAATACTCTTTAAAGATTTGATTTTACATTTCATTCTTAATTTTAATAAAGACAATAACCGCTAAAATAGATTATCGTGAAAGTCACATGAACCAATAATTTAACAAACCTTAGTTGGTCAGCTTTCGTTCATTGAAGTGCTATGAGGACTATCTGTCCTGTGGTTCAGAAGTTACAAAATCAATACTATTTATTTCCGATATTCGCCATTATGGCTAATGCTCTTGAGTTATAACATTCAATCAAAATAATCACACAACCAATATGTTTGAACAAGTCTGGCGGTGTTGTTAATTAAACCAACGAATGAGTAAACGTTGATTTGTATGAGTCGACAGTAAATTAAATAACACAATTGACATAATAAAACGGGGTTCGATTGTTTTTGTATGAGGACTAAATGTTAAATAACTAAATGTTAATAAATTTGATAATTTTAGCGAAAAAGTTTATTGTAACACACCTTAGGGATTTTGTAACATACCTTAGGGGTTTCCAAAATAATTTATTTTGCAAAAAGTTTAATAAAATTTGATATCTAAACATGTCTGTTTGTTTGTCAAAACATTTAGTTTAAATGTTACTATGCAGTGATATTGTTTATATTATTTAGATTATCCTAAAAGTTTACATTTCGATCGATATTGAATGCGGCGATTTGGCCGCTGTTTCTTTACAAACATATTTCGTTTTAAAATTATTTTAAAACAAGTAAGAAAGTGCAATAGTCGTTCAAACCCGACCAAACGATACCCTTCACCATTAAGGTTAAAGGTGTTTTTATACCCTTCACCACCATAGGTGGAAAGCATATATTGGATTTGTACTGATGTTTGTAACGCATAGAAATATTGGTCTGAGACCCACCTCTTAGTATACCAATCGGTTTAGAATCACTCCTGGCTGGCTGGCCGGTTATCCATGCAAGCTTGTTATGATTGTACAGGTCGTAACTTTAAAGACAATTTGATGAAATTTGGCACAGGATCATATTTTGATCCACGATGCCTATACTTTTTGAGCAAAATCGGATTACTATTTCGGGTACCTCCCATAGGGATGCCTTCCTGGTCTTTGGTCCTTTACAGCCACAAATTTACTTGTATTTTAATAATACCTCCCATACAAGACACATTCTCAAAAGACGTTTATGTACACATAAAAGCACAAAAACGTTTGTAACTCTAAAGATAAATGCATTTGATTACTAAAACTTTGCACAAACCTTATATTCTTCAACGAGCAATAATTGTATGTATATATATATATATATATATATATATATATATGTATATATATATATATATATATATATATATATATATATATATATATATATATATATATATATATATATATATAGATATATATATATATATATATAGAATGGCTATCTCGAAAACGGCTCTAACGATTTTGATAAAAACTTGGTCAGTATGTACCTTTTTTGATCGATAGGTCGAAGAAAAAGGAACTTTTGTCTCTAAGAGGGTAAAAAGGGGAAAAAATCGAAAACGCTATATCTCCTAAAGTAATAGGTATAGAAACAAAATTTAAATTACGTTTTAAACAGATATGAAAATAAGCGGACTGGTGCTTGGTATTTTTTTGAAACTATGTCTGATAGGGGTAAAAAAAGGTGAAAATAGTTTTAAAGAATATGGAAAGAAATTTTGTACTGCAATCAATAGATGTGAAAGAAACACGTATTTGGTACTTTTTTGATTTTGGGGCCAAAATGGGTAAAAAAAGGGATTAAATCTCAAAAAGTAATATGAATAGGAACATTATGTTAACTGCGTTTTAATAAAATGTACCGTATTCAATTGGTACCAAAGAAGTACCAAATATGCATATGGAACTTTTTGAAATTAGGGGATAAAAAGGGGAAAAATTAGTATCGTTATACCTTTTAAACAAATGAATGTTTGTCTGTATGTATGTTCTTTATAGAATAGTAAACTGTGAATTTGATCATGTTATGCTCTTTCGCGAAGATGTTGCGGATAAGCCGGTGAAGGTTTTTAAGTTAACAAGACTAATTTCCGACAGATGGCGCTACTGAAAATTACTAAATATTAATTAAATCGTAAACTGTACATTTGATCATGCTATGATCTTTAGCAAAGTTGTAGCGCATGAGCCGGCGAAGGCTTTTTAGTTGGTATGAATAATTTCCGACAGGTGGCGCTTTTGAAACTTACTCAAAGTCAATTTAATCGTAAGCTGTACATTTAATCATGCTTTAATCTTCAGCAAAGTTGTTACGGATAATCCGAAGAAGGTTTATGAATTGGAATGAGCAAGGTCCGACAAGTTACGCCACAGAAAAATACTCAAAGTGAATTTAATCGTAAAGTGTGAATTTGAACATGTTATAATCATAAACAAAGTTGTTACGCATAAGCAGACAAAGGTTTCTTGGTTGGTATGAACAACTTAAGGTGGCGCCACTGAAAACTACTCAAAATGAATTAAATCGTAAACTGTGCATATGATCAGACTATAATCTTTAGGAGAGTTGTTGCGCATGAGTCGACGGAGCTTTCTGTTGGTATGACCAATTTCGAAAATTATTAAAATGAGTTAAACTGTAAACTATGCAAACTATGTGTTGGTCGGACAAAATAAATAAAATAATTCAAAATTAACTGAATATTTATACAATGTCTTTCCTCTAAATTTATTTTAGCACTTTATAAAATCAAATATATAAAAACTTTAAAATTTGCCTCAAAATGCTTATCATAAAGCTCCGAGCATGGCTCGGTCAACCAGGTACTAAATACTTTTATAAGCCAATAACCAAAATTTGATAACAATCGGTCCACAATTGACCCTAGCTCCCATATCAGGCCCTTGGCCGGAAATGACATAAATCTCGAAATTTTGAAAAAATAACTCATAGTATATGTACTCGTATGTATATCTATAAGACACAAGGAAAACTTGTTAAATTGTTGGTCCATATTTGACCTTAGCAGTGAAGGGTATCATATAGTCAGGCTTGGCCGACTATAACTTTTCTTACATGTTTTTCCTGTATTAAGGGAAATATTTCCAAAATTTTGCCATCGTACAAACATTTTCTTAAAACTTATATATTTAAGCTGTTTCCGTCATTCGGACTTATATGAGAGCTAGGGTCAAATGTGGACCGATTATCTCGAAATTTGGCAAATTAATTACAGTTTTTACAAAAATTATGTATGCATAAAATTATAAATATAAAATTCTCATTATCTTCAGATTTACGAGCGTTTTAGTGATTTTTATCCAATTTAGTGCGTTTTGACAGAAGAGTTTGTATGGGAACTATGGTCAAATGTGAACCGATTTCAACGAAATTTGGTAAAGTGATTTTGGTTTGCATAGTGAAAAAAAAATATTGATATTTGTAGCCAAAACATCTATTCCGGGAAGTGGGAACTATTTTTGAACTATTTTTCTCAAAACGACTTTTTTTGAGTTATGCCATTATTAATGTAAAGTCGCGATAAATAGATTACGATCTTTTTACATTCGTTTATAAATATAAAGGTAAATATGTAAGATATTTACAACCTTTAGGAGGTCATTTCATTCAAATATCTTGAACGATTCTAAAAGTGCTCAATTATTCAAAAAAATGCTTCAAGCCATTATGTCTGAGAGCAGATATTTAAAAGAGAAATACATTTTTGAATAGCTTTTATTTAAATAAATTCATGTATATTTATTTAAGTATTTATATTTAGTAGATAAATTTATAATATTCTTGGTATCACGCTCTCAGAGATATATAGGTGTATGTACGAATGTACATGTATTTTTTTAAATTCTTTATACAGTTTTTTTTATAAAATGTCTCTAAATTTAAGTATTAAAAATAAAAATGTATAAACAGAATAAGTGCTATAACGGGCCTCCAAACTTTACACGACTCAGTATTGCCGTATTTTTCAAAACGACATTTTTGGAATATTTGAAAATTACTAGAAACGCCAAAATTTTAAAACTTTAGAATTTACAAAATTTGTTTCTATACTTAGAAAACATTTTAGTTTGTTGATAAATGGATTATAATTGACCTAAAGTATAGGTATCATATAAAGCTATTAGAGTGTCGTGAAAACTAATTAAAGATAGCTATTACTTTTAAAATACATTTATGAATTAGGGGGTTAATATATTTCAAAATTATTTTTTATATTTTTCATATTTCAGAAACAAAAATATAGTACGTTATACTGGATTTAGCAGTTTAACTTACAAACATTTTCTATTAGTGGATTTAGCACTTTTTCTTATAGAATATTTTCACACATTTTAAGACTCAAATCAATTAAATTATGTTGGTCGACGGGGCGTATCTTTCTCTATATATATAAATGTGTATAATACCAGGACGAGTGAAATTAAAAAGCTTATTCTAAGGTCCTTTAGAACAGACTTTGGCGTCACGACGGCAAAGATAAACTTTATCCAATTGAAATAATATTTCAAAAATGGTAAGGCTGCTCCGATAAAAACAGCTGTGAGTTTTGGTAATCAAATTTTATAAACAAGACATTTTTATACCCTTCACCACCATAGGTGGAAAGGGTATTATAAGTTTGTGCTGATGTTTGTAACGCATAGAAATATTTGTCTTAGACCCACCTTTTAGTATACCAATAGACTTAGAATCACTTTCTGAGTCGATTTAGCGATGTCCGTCCGTCCGTCCGTCTGGCTGGCTGGACCCCATGTAAACCTTGTAATCAAACTACAGGTCGCAATTCTAAAGATAATTTAATGAAATTTGGCACAGATAATTTTTTTGATTTTTTTGATAATAGGACCATGGCTATTGAAATTGGTCAAAATCGATCCATTATTTATGGTACCTCCCATAGGTCCCACTTCCCGGAATTGCTATATTGGCCACAAATATCAATATTTTTTCATGAAATTTAAAACAAATACTGCTTATGTAAACTTAAATCACTGTACCAAATTTCGTTGAAATCGGTCCACATTTGACCATAGCTCCCATACAAACTCTTCTTCAAAAACGCACTAAATGAGACAAAAAATCACTAAAACGCTCGTAAATCTAAAGATAATGAAAATTTTGAGTTTATTTTTTGCATACATAATTTTTGTAAATACTGTAATCAATTTGCCAAATTTCGAGATAATCGGTCCACGTTTGACCCTAGCTCTCATATAAGTCCAAATGACGGAAACAGGTTGAATATATACGTTTTGAGAAAATGTTTGTATGATGGCAAAATTTAGCAAATATTTGTCTTTATACAGGAAAAATAACACCTTTGACCTTAGTGGTGAAGGGTATCGTATGGTCGGCTTGACCGACTATAGCGCTTTCTTACTTGTTTTATAATTGATCGTGTGTTGTGATACACCCCACTATAGTGGCGTGTTGAGAGGTAGGTTTTTACTTACACCTTATTATCTCACTCTCATGATAAAAGAGCAATCGATGAATGAATGAAACGAGTCAAAAGGTAAATACCGGTACACGTTATAAAAGTTACAATAACAATAATACAAGAACCTAATGTTAATACCCTCTCCTCAAAAGATCTCAAAAATGTATATACATTAAGGCGGTTCGATTACTTTAGTCGCTTTAAAATTATAGTTTGATTAAGAGTTTATAGAAATATTTTGTAAGAAACTTTTATTTATAAGTTTTTATAAGCGTTAAATGAATTGATAGAATTTGAATCTGTTGTATTAAAAATGATGCGATAAATATTAATGTATATATAAAATTAAATACATCGAGTCATGACCGCAAAAAAATAGCTAAAGTACAATATTACAAAATTTATAGGATAAGGTTTTTTTAATTAATTAATGATGCGATATATCGGTTGTTTATGTCTCTTAAGCTTTTTTTGCCCTCACTATAAAGTACTACTGTTTCAGTTTTTTATTTGGTTTTTGTGTTACTTAAGGTCTTTTTCAAAATTATGTTTAATTTGCTTTAAATTCTAACTTCTAAATTTTTAGTTGAGTGGTGTAGAAATTTCAAACGTCGATATAGAATAAAATTACGTCTTCAGTATTTGCAAAAACAAATTAAACCTACGTTATAAAGAAACTTTCGGTACAAGTAATTTTTGTATCTACATATGCCCCGATAAAACGAATTGTTACATTTTTAAAAATTGACGCAAAAAATACTACACTTCCTTATCTGCACCTAAACGTGGGCACTGAGCAGCTGTAATTTTTTTATTGTTTAATCACATATTAAATTTTTCCATTCTAATATTTTTAAAATCTAATTCTTATTCATACTTTTTATAATTATTTTATTTGATTTATTAATTCTCTTAAATTGTTTATCACTCCACATTGTTTAATTCATCACTTTTGCTGTGAAATAATTTTTTAACACTTTGCCACCTATAATCAAAATTCACCTGATTTCACTCTTTAACACTCCCTTCCAGTAATATGACATTTGTAATGTCAATATATCTATTTATATATGATTTTCGATATTATTGGAAGTTTTATCACTTAATTAGCTTTGAATGCTAAGGAAAATTTTATCTCAAGACACAAGCTATTGTCACAAAAAAATTATAAATATGCACTTAAGCTTAAATTGTTTTTGATATAATATCGTAACGGTACTATGTTCGCTGGTGAAATTTTAGGACTGGACCCTAATCGCCCTAAGCTTTTTTGCGATTATGTATATATATATAGAGAACTTTTGTAATTATCGTAAGATGGATATTAATTTTAGACCAATGCTTATTTTTGGCATTTGTGTAGTTATTAAGAAAATGACCTAGCCTAATATGCATACTTTGTTTAAATATAATTGAGTATATTTTTGTTTAAATATGTTTGTGTATACAAATGTTTGAACGTAAATATATATTTTTATACATTAGGGTAATAACCAAATGTTAGCTATAGAACCACGAGGTGGGGAGATGTGCAATTTATTTGTTATAGGGAATTTACACTACTCTAAAATCTAGTAAATTTGATTTTAAATCTCAATCAAAATCTACACCGTTTACACTACATTTTTTGACGTGAACTAGATTTCATAACAGAATTAGTTGACACAAAAAAAAAGAAAGAAATTATGTATTTTCAAATTATGTTTAATTTTCAATTTATTTTTCTTTTCCATTAATTTTTTTAATTAAAATTTAGTTTAAATTATTTGTTTAATAATTTTTTCCGCAAGAATAAGTTCACTTTTTTCTTTTGTTTTGATTCGTTTTCAATTGAAATGTTATTTTGATTTACACATCATAGTATTTTTTAGTACTTTTTGGAAGAAAAGCATGGTTGCATCAATAAGTACTACTAGATTTCAAGTAGATTTTTCCAAAATCTACTTCGTAACTAGATTTATTTTTGTATGGGAAATCTAGTCAAAATTAACTAGATTTTGAACAAAATCTCGTAAGTACTAGATTTTGAGGTAATGTAAATGCCTTATTAAGCATATTTCAATTTTTCTCCAATATTTAAAAATTTCGGAATATTCAATAAATAGTTTAAGTAAACTTTTAATAATATAGAATCAAACTTCTAAACAAGGCCAGATTTTTTTTTTGAAAAATCAACATTTTTTTTTTAAATATGTCGAAATTATCATCTGTTTATTTTCGAAAATTGGCAAAAAAAAATCGAAATTGTTACGTTATTAAATAAATATAGCCAAATATTAAAAATGTTCATTATAATATGAAATTGTTGTTTATTTAATTTAATTTAAAAGTGATTTGTTATACCTTTCAAGGGGAAAGGGTTTATTGGGTTTGTGTTAACGTTTGCCACATAAAGAAGTATTACTCTGACACCTTCAAGTACATCATTATCCTTAGTACAATCTCTATAGATCTAAAATTTAACCAATTTTTTCTTAGATTTTTACACTATAAAAACCGATGGAAAATTCTTCTAGGGTTATATGCTAAAACTATTTTGTGGTCAAAACTTCCACAAAAGACCACACAACTGAAATTAATTTAGTGCACCTATTCAAGTGACGCAAAAATAATTAATATTTTTCTGCACCAATTTTAAAAAGAGGCCCATGTTTGAACTATCAAATCTTTTTTGAGCTTTCTTTACTTACACTCTTTTTAAGCCTTTCACAAAAAGTATATCACTATTCTATTCATGAAGTATGTTAAGAGCAGCAAACTTAAATTTATTACTAAAAAAGTGCACCTATTCAAGTGGAAATGAGTGCATGTCCATAACTCTCATACAAAATCTTAAAAATCACTTAAATGACCCAAAAATCACAAAAACATAAAGATAATCATAATTATAATACTATAATAATTCTTGTTTAGGTGGCAAGGGTATAGTCCTTCTGACCTTAGCTTCCATATTAAAAACGCTGACGGAAATAACACAAATATATTTAATGGAATTGTTGCTGTTTAAAAACATTAAATTAAAAATCGGCAAGTTTCAAGTAAATATCGCCACTTTAGTATTTCTGAGGCCAAAAATCGTCAAAATGACAATAAATCGGCAGGCTTGATTCTACAAACTATTCAGAAACCCATAGAATTAAAACCATAGGACTTAAAATGAAAAGCAATAATATTAAACGAACTTGTTTTAATTCAATTTATAATCTATATGAACAAATTCATATAATAAACTTAAGATTTTTTTTTAATTTTGACCTAAAACAATGAAATTTGATCATAGTCAATGAAAATTTTCTTTGTAGTTTGACAACTTTCCGTTAGACTTAGACGCTAAGTACTGATGAAGTCCTTTGACGGGACAGAAATAAGTATTATCTACGAAGAAAGTGTTGTCATGTTACTGATATTTGCAAAAAAAAAAAATTGAAAAGTTATGGCCCTAATTAACGTTTTGTAAATACGTATATTTCTCAATGTTGATCAGTGTGACCATTTTTTTTTTATTTTTCAACGTAGATTTGAAATTCTTATTTGTATTTTAAAGATTATTTGAATTTAGTATTTTTACTGTATTATAATACGGGTGTACTTCAACATTTCTGCAGGGTAGTCTTAAATAATTATTTAAGACTACCCTGCAGAAATGTTGAAGTACACCCGTGGAGTACTCAATTAGAGACTAAGACTAGTCCTCAAGTAATCCAAATATATGAAAAAACATTATCTATTAATCATTACAATGTCCTGGGAGAGGATCATGTTATCCATAAATATATAACACCTAAGTAGTCCCAAAACTAGTCCATGTCATAACTCCGCGCAATGTCAACAAAGGTTTAGTATCTAGACAAAAAGGCGGAAATTTGGAATTTAAAGCTTTACCCGCTATGTAGAGTTAAAACCGAAAGTTTGGCAACGATATTTAAATGTGATGCCATTGACATATTTTAATTAATTTGACCAAATTTTATTTTAATTCCTATTTATCACTCAATATGTTATTTAGCATTTTAATTAAAACTATTTCGTATTATCTTGAAAACCTAATAGCGATAAAGTTTGAATTTCTAATTTTTTAATTTAAAAATCGTTTATCTCTTAATTACGTTTATTTTTTAGTCTAGTTCGACAGTGGGTTAACGTTCTGCGGTTTTTTGAAAATTCTTTTTTTGACTTTTTCTGCAGTTGCTTGTTTCACACAATGAATCACATTTTACTACTAAAATGAATTTTGAACTTCTGAAATTAAACTTGTTGATAAACAGCAATTGGAGTTATTAGAGATGAAAAAGGATAATAAAAAATATCAATAGGATAGTAAAAAAATATCTACCTAAAACAAGCTGTTTGCTGTTTTATTTAAATTTTTGCTGCGAAAGTGAAATGCACTGTGAAAATTCCCATGCGAATAGAAAGTACTAGACTAGTGCAAGGTGGAACTTAAGAGTTATCGGCATTTAAAAGTTAAAATTTTTTCTAGTATGGTATATTATACATTCTTATATATAAACAATACTTGTAAGGTATTTTTAATAATAATTCCTTTTTTATACCCTACACAGAAAATTGCTACTTTCAGTCTAGTGCTTTCATTTGACCGTAGGAATTTTTTTGACCCCTGACCATCACGGTCAAAATGTGTTTTAATCATCTTTCTGTTATTATTATTAATCTTTCCCGTTCCATATAAAAAAAAATTGCCGGTCGTCCAAAACTTTTATTTTGTTTAAAAAGGTTTTTATGCACTGTTTTTAAGTAATGTTAAATCGGGACTTATTTAAAAAAAAGTGTGAATCCTATTTGATGTACAGACATTTTTTATCGCAATTTTTAACCGGATGTTCTGTGCATCACATATGATTCCTAGTTTTTTTTTTTCTTGTATTAAAACTAAATTTATATTTTTCCTAAAGCTTTTTATTTCCAAAAATTAATTATTATAAAATCTGACTAAGGAGAATAAAATTTTGCAGAACATTGCACATTTTAGGATGCCAGAATCCACAAAGTTTTTGAGTTTTGTCCATATTTTTCCACTGTGCACTTAGAAAAGTGTAATGGTCAATGAATTTAAAACTGATTCTATGAACATGGATGAAATTTGATGAACAGGGACTTTAAAATATATTTGATATGGAGTAAAGAAAAAATCTTTACATTGATTTTCTTAACCCATAAGATATAAGATATGGATTTTTTATTAAATAAATTAATGGTCAACTTCGAAAAGGTCACATCTCCAGTTTTTTTTTTACATATATGTTTACTGACACCAATGAGTAGAGTTGTAAAATGACGATACTTTTGACTACTCGATACTACTCAATAGATTTCAAGTATTGATTCAATACTAATCGATACTTTAAGGTTACCAGGTTGCTCCGGTGGGAAACTGGAGTTAGAGTCGTGGGTATAGAACAAAGAATTTACCTTTTGCTCTTTTTACTGCACTTGGATCCGAAAATCCCATAGCATTAAATTTTGTATCTAAATATGAAAATATGGCCAAAAAAATCATTTAGCTCCAATACAAGAAATCTTTTATTATTACTATTACAAAATTTTCTAGTAAATGTTTTATTGCTTCAGTTTTTATATAAATGTTCTTTTCTTTTAATTTTACGAATTACTACAATCATTTTTGAAACGTTGGTATTAATTTTTTATTGTAAACATAACTCTTGAAGTATTTTCTATTCTTCCAACGATGGCAGAACAATATGTCCTCAAGAACCTCTCTATTTTTTAACATCCGCTCGACCATGTGGAGATGTGACCTTTTCGAATATTATCATTCAAATGTATTCATATGTTGGTTTTTATTTCACAAACCAAAAAATTTGAACGAAATGCTGAAACACTGGTAAATTCTATAAACATTTTTAGAATCTGTCCTATAGACTAGAGTGGTTCGAAAAAAAAAATAGTTGATTCCGTCACCCTCTATGATAAAAGATAATTTAAAAATAATTCTAACCATTTGTATTTATTTTTTTAACACGCCTACAAATTTTATTTTGTCAACTGTTTCTTTAGTCCGATCACAACACTTTACAGATCGGTGTTCACAGCGCTATAAGGGCTACATTTCTCTCTTTGATAGTATTTTACTACCACATAAATTTCTCGCCATAATTTTTGAAAATTCGGTTCGTACCCACCCTAATCGAATCGAGTACAAATCTAGTTTTTAAAAGTTATGACTATAAATTGACGTGGTAGAAAAAAACTATCAAAGAAATGTAGCCCTTACAGAGCCGCGAACACCGATATAAAAAATGTTATAATCGGACTTAAAATAGCGACACAGTAAACAAAATACTAAGTAGGCGTGGTAAAAAAAATATTTTTTTTTTTAGAATTGTTTTAACATTATTTTTAATCCTAGGGGTGACTGATACAACTTTTTTTTTGTATGTAATGTCGCTCTACTATACACTTTTATTTAACATAAATCCAATATATTTGTTATTCTTAAAAGAAATATATAATATTTTTAGTCCCATTGGTCAATTTATCTTTAACATTTTTTGAAATCTGGTCACACTGATTTTGAGCATTGAGATAGTCTATGTTGTGAATTGTTATTTTTGTTAATAAAAAAATCGTGGCGTTTATATTTTTATTTTGTTTTCCAACTTTTATGTTTTAAATTGCATTTTTAGGTACAAGTATAAACTGCATCAGTAGTCAGCAGATTTATTATTAATTACATATGTTGTAGGTACGAATATAAACAGGTTTGAAAGTGGTTGGCTTACACTTGAATTTTATAAATTTATACTCCAAGAACTTAATAACAATTTCAATTAAATAAGTTTTGAACTTCAACACAATTTTGAATCTTTATTATTAATTTATTTATTTTTAAATAAAGTACTGCGGAGTTATAATAATATATTTTTCTAAAACTTATACGAAGTTTATAAATTTTGCGGTTTGAAAGCGTTTTCTAAAATTTTATTACTCCGCAAATCAACTTTTCGGCGCGAGCAAAGTAATAATACTAAAATCAAAAAACAAATTGCTTTCCGTGACTGTAAAACTTGTGTGTTTATAAACAAGTTGCAGCAACATATGCTCCATGTGTAGGAACAAAACAAAAACTTGTATTAAACAACCCGAATGCTCCCCATTTACCTGATTCGATAACAACAGGTTGTTCGTAAACATTTGAGTGTTTTTTCACAACAAAACGAACGTCACTTGCCAGTTTCGTCACTGTTAGGCTTCAAATCGCACATACAACATAAACACTAATAAAGTTTGTTAAGAAAGAAGAAGATGGGGGGCGAAATTATCAAACTAACCTACCGCAATATACATGCGTTCATTCATATACCAGATGGGGTTATTTTATAGTCAGAAAAAGTTTGATGTTTGTAGATACCCAACAAACACGAAATCACAAGATAATTTTAACATTTTGATGCTAAGATTATAAATGTCATACGTTGATTTTTGTACTAATATTAAACATAGGATATTTCTCAAGATATCTAACATAATTCGAAAATTTAGAACTAAAATTTTATACCTAAGTAATTAATTTTTTATCAATATTGATAATAGAGATGAAGCATATTTAAGATTTTATGACCAAATTTAACCATTTTTAATCGTATCTTCTTTGAAATGTGATTTGTAAGTATATAGCCATGACACAGAACTCAATCCTATTCGGATGTAGAATGAGTTCCGTATTTTATTAGTTTTCAAATATAAAATGAAATAAATCTGTAATACCGCTTATCAAAAATAAGGGATATTTGGCTTGTTAAAAGAAATCTTGTATATAGTTATTCTTAGGAACTTGGGATATTTTACTGCATATTAATTATTGCACTGTTGGTCAAAATTAAACTTTACTTGCTATAGCTATTATAATTGGAAATTTATAAGCTTAAAAGTGTTTCCCTGGTTGGGGCTAGGTGCTTTCAACTGACAGATATAATTTTTTATGTAGTCAAATGTGAAGTAAAATAAATTATTGCCAAATTTTGTTGCCCTAGCTCCTTTCCTTCAAGGCCTATCATGCTTTGAACTGACTTAAAAACAGGTCATCGATCAACAGTCTTAGAATTTTATAAGGACCCAGGTTATAAATATTTCTTGGTTTTTAAGCCAATATTGTGGGGACTACAAACGAAATAACAATTACAATTAACCCCCCATTATTTTTGATGGTGGATATAAATCGTTTTTGTTTGCTGGGAGAACACAAGTTCATTCATAAACTGATGATATAAATGAAAGATTTTTTGGTCCCAAACTAATAAATTGTGCAACATGTAGATTGTTTTATTTTTTATTCTCTTCACAATAAGTATTGCCATTGAAATCAATTTTTCTAAATAGCAAATTTTAATAAAATGCTATTCCTTTGTTGTTTTGAAAATAGTTAATAATTTTTTCTTAAATTTTGTGTTTTTCAAAGTACATTTAAATTGTTTTTAAAACTTGTACGAAAATTTAAATTTTAAAAATATATATAACATAATTTAAATAACAATAAGTTCATAAAACTTAAAAAATATGTATGAAAACATACTTGACCCATTGTATTTCTGTAATAAAAACTTTCAAGATCAATATAGTTAGTACTCAAAAATAAATAAATTTTATTTTTTACTATAAATTTAGAACTTCATAATGTTCTACACAAAAGTCTATGAACTTAACAGTTGAAATCAAACAAGCATATATGAAAGCATACTGGGAAAAATTCTATATTCTATAAGGAACACTTTCGGCAATACTTCTTCTTCTTCTGTTATCCTTGACTGCCAGTGAAGCATAGGGTCCCGGCACTACTAGTGAACAAAAATAAATTTTAAGCTTTGCAAAAACTTTAGAAAATAATGAAAGATAACTAGATAAATTTATATGATTTTTTTACATACGGGCAAATCCGAAAAACTTTAAACCAAGGTCAAAATGTTAAAACTGTCAAAATCACGTATTTGTGTTTATGAAAAAATTAATCATATATTGATTTTTTAAAAGTTCATAAAAATCGCAAAACATCCATTTGGGCATCAAGTTTCACTAGGGGCTCAAAGTCTGCTTAATTTGATTTTCTACAATTAGATGTAAAAGACCCTATCAAAAGTAATTGGAGTGATATAAATAACGTCAAGTAAAAAAGGGCTCACAGTATGTAGCGTCCGTCACAGAAATAAAGGTTTTTTTAATTTGACTAGTGCAATTTTTATTTTTTCTCCAATTGAACTTGGTTCGTAAAGAGAACTTTGCTTTACGTTAGGCTAAAAATATATAGATGTTAATATAGCATTTTACAGAATAATATGTACAGGAAAGTGTGTAGCGTCCGTCACAGTATATATTTTTTACAAAATAGTATTTATTAATACAAAATTTACGAGCACATGTCTGTCTTATTCATATAGCAATAACACTGTCTATTAGGGTGGGTCGTTTTTAGACTTTTGTCTCTGATCGACTTCTAATAGTGAAATTCTATGGCCAAATTATGTCAATCGGAAGTGTGCAAAATATTATTGAGTGAACTAATGCAGCTTTTATTGAAGTCATCAACATTTGAAATCCATAAAACAATTTTGAGGTTATTGCGATTTTCCCCCAAAAATTCGTGTCCATGACAATACGCCTAAGGATACACCGCTAGAAAAAACTACGTTGGACAAAAGCTTGCAAAGTAAGACATGATTTATCATTTTAAGACTTGTGGCTACTTCATAGTTAAATTTTGTTAAAATATAACAATTTTTACTTAGCTTTTTTCATAATCGAAAATGGGTAATTTTTCTCAGGTGGGTTTCAAAACGCATTTTTTAATTTTTTGAAAATTTTGTTAAACCAATATTACAAATTTAAATTTCTCTCATCGGTGTGTTAAAATAAATAAAAAAGACAATAAAAACCAAAAAAATTTAGGTCGATATCTCAAACCATTTTCCCGTACCTTGTGTTCGAATTCGACGAATTTCGCAAAAAAGTAATTTTTTGCTTATAATTTGAGTAAATGCTTCATAAATCTTATTTATGTTCAATTTCAATAATGTTTGTATGAAATAAAATTATCCATACTATGGAAAATATAAACAGGTTCCTTGTTTTTGAAATTGGATAAACATAACCCTTTTTTTCCGGAGTCAAAGATGAAAAATTTGATCTTTTGTATTTCTTTTCATTTTTTGAATACGTAATATTATTAATTTATTACTGAATTTTAATAAATATACTTAAAAGTAATTATTTTACACTAAGACAAAGTCTTTTCTATTAAAAAACATATATTTTAACCCCTTTTAGACATGGGCTCAAATATGACCCAAGTTTATTTCTTTGCACTTTTTTCAGAAAATTTTGATTAAAAACCATTAATGTTATTATTTTGATTAAATTTTGATAAATAACCATTAATGTTATTATTTGACACCAAGATTCATTTTTTTTTTTATAAAAAATATTTTAACCCAATACAACCAATACAATATGGTCCCCATAAATTTTTAGGATTAATATTTTTTAATAAATAAACTTAATCTTAGTGTAAAATATTTATTTAATGCCTTTTTATAAAAAGTTGCTGGAAAAAGTGACAAAACAATTTGTAGATAATTTTTGCCAAGATTATTTTTTTTATTTTAAAAAATATTTTAACTCTTAGAAGACATGGAAGCAAAAATTATCTAAAAATTGTTTTGTTACTTTTTCCAGCAAAAGTGACAAAACAATTTATAGATAATTTTTGCCAAGATTATTTTTTTTTATTATAAAAAATATTTTAACCCTTAAAAGACATGTTGGCAAAAATTATCTACAAATCATGTTGTCACTTTTTCCAGCAACTTTTGATAAAAAGGCATTAAATAAATATTTTACACTAAGATTAAGTTTATTTATTAAAAAATATTAATCCTAAAAATTTATGGGGACCATATTGTCCCCATAAATTTTTAATTTTTGCTCCCAAGTCTTTAAAGTCAAATAATAACATTAATGGTTATTTATCAAAATTTAATCAAAATAATAACATTAATGGTTTTTAATCAAAAATTGCTGAAAAAAGTGCAAAGAAAAAAACTTGGGTCATTTTTGACCCCATGTCTAAAAAGGGTTAAAATATTTTTTTTTTTAATAGAAAAGACTTTGTCTTAGTGTAAAATAATTACTTTTAAGTATATTTATTAAAATTCAGTAATAAATTAATAATATTACGTATTCAAAAAATAAAAAGAAATATAAAAGATCAAATTTTTCATCTTTGACTCCGGAAAAAAGGGTTAAGTTTATCCAGTTTTAAAAACAAAGAACCTCTTTATATTATCTATAGTATGGATAATTTTATTTCATATAAACATTATTAAAATTGAACATAAATAAGATTTATGAAAATTATGAGCAAAAAATTACTTTTTTGCGAAATTCATCGAATTCGAACAAAAGGTACGGGAAAATGGTTTGAGATATCGACCTAAATTTTTTTGATTTTTATTGTCTTTTTTATCTATTTTAACATACCGATGAGAGAAACTCAAATTTATAATATTGGTTTTACAAAATTTTCAAAAAATTAAAAAATGCGTTTTGAAACCTGCCTGAGCAAAATGACCCATTTTCGATTATGAAAAAAGCTAAGTAAAAATTGTTATATTTTAACAAAATTTAACTATGAAGTAGCTACGAGTCTTAGAATGATAAATCATGTCTTACTTTGCGAACTTTTGTCCAACGTAGTTTTTTCTAGCGGTGTATCCTTAGGCTTATTGGCAAGGACACGAATTTTCGGGGGAAAATCGCAATAACTTCAAAACTGTTTTATGGATTTCAAATGTTGATGACTTCAATTAAAGCTGCATTAGTTCACTTTTAGATTTTGTTATCCTTTCTCTTTAAAATAAATTGTAAATGGACAAAAAGTAGCAAAAACTGCAAATACTCTCAGTTTTCCCCATACAAATGGGCTCAAAAACTTTGGGCCCGTTGCGCGGGCTCGTATCCTAAAAATAAATCAATAATATTTTGCACACTTCCGATTGACATAATTTGGCCATATAATTTCACTATTAGAAGTCGATCAGAGACAAAAGTTAAAAAACGACCCACCCTACTGTCTATATCCAAAGATTAAATGAAAGGCATTAGGTGTTAAAAAAAAATACAGTGGGGCAAATTTGATGCTTTTGAAATTTTTATTTTATTATTTTTGGGACACTCTAACAGCTTGGCGCAGCATTCTTGGGACGAAAAATAAGATGTGAAAAGTGTAAAACTTAAAATAAATATATGTATGTAGCCGTTTTGTGAAATATTAAATTGTTCCCAAAAATCGCATGTTTATCCGCGAAAATAAAGAGGAAGGAGATGAAATTCGGTAACAAATAACACCATTATTTTCACTGGTTTACGAAAATATGAAATATGATTTTTTCCTAATAAAAAACATTCAAGTCAAAACTGTATCGTTCGTCACGTAGCGTCCGCAACAGTTCATTTATGGATTCTTGGTGAAACTGGAAACTTTAAAATATTTTATTAAATCTGTTTTGTATTCTTTTGATTTTCCTCTATCTTCAATGTTTTTACAATTTTTTTATTACTATGCCCGATTTTATGAAAATTACAGAAACAGGTGTTGAAAAAAAGTCACTTCCATTTCTTGTAGCGTCCGTCACAGACTTTAAAAGCGAATATCTTTTTCTCTAAAACAAGTATGTTAATTAACAAATGGCATTCGATAGAACAGTCGATGGGCTAATATTCTCTGAAGTATGTGCAAAGATACCTCGTGGGTATCTTTGCGGGATTTATTTAAGTACAACAAAATCCGTTGAAACGTATCGTCCGTGACGCAGGATTTGGTCATATGGATTTTGCAATGAAAAAAGAATTACACAAACCGATGAATATTTTGAAAGATATTTAAGAGACATCACATTCTTTCAAAAAACACAAATACCGGTTATGTTCGAATATATCGGACTGACTTCAAATTCGAGCTCACCGGACAATATTACATATAGATTGTAAAACAAATCGTTGTTATTTACAATTCAATTTTGTTGTTAAATTTAAACATGTAAAAATATGGATTTTATTAATATTTTTTGGAATTAACCTACTCAAAACGAGATAACAGAACATTATTTCGAAGCTGAATCAAAATCGCATTTATTTTAAACGATCAAGAAACCAATGAACTTAAATATCTTTTATTTTTCTTGCATAAAGACATATATTTTAGATTTTTAACTATTTTTTAAGGATTAAGTAGAAAAAATTGTCTGTGCCAAATTTCATCAAATTATTTTCAAAATTTCTAACGGACAAATGTGCTTCTGAGTAGATTGGTACACTTAAAGGTGGTTCCCAGGCAAATATTTCTTTGCGTTACATATGTACATTTTGGTGACAGGAAAAATTTTTTTCTTTGATTTCAAACGTTTTTCAATGGAATATTATGACACTAGGTCTAAAAGTTTAGTTGTGAAAATTTAAGCCAAATCGGACAACGTTCTACGGGCGCGCATTGGGTCCAAACTTGAAGAGCCCATTTGTATGGTGAAAAATGGGTTATTTTTTTTATTTTTGAGAAATGTGAACCAAAAATAAACAATTTTTACAAAATATAATGGAATATTAAAGAAAACTAACACAGCTTTATTTCAAATAGTCAAAAACAAAAATCCACGAAGTAGTTTTGGAGTTATTCTATTTTCCCCTGAAAATTCATGTCCCTATAAACGCGCCTAAGGATATGCACCAAAAATTTTATGTTGTAAATAAAGATATTTCAAAGTTAGACATGATTTATCATTAAATGACTCTTTATTATTGAATAGTTCAGTTTTGCTTATATATAATCGAATTTACTTTGTTTTTTTCATGTTAGAAAATGGTACATATTTCTCAGGCCGGTTTCAAAAATCATTATTTATTTTTTCGAAAATTTTGTTCAACAAATATTACAAATTTAGAATTTACTTATTTCTCAAAAATAAAAAATAATCAATTTTTATACCCTTCACCAATAGGTGATAGGGTATTATAAGTTTGTGATTCCGTTTGTAATTTTTTATTAGTGATCGTAGACCCCATAAAAATTATACCGATCGACTCAGAATCGGGAGGAGAATCGATTAAGCGATGTCCGTCTGTCTGTCTGTCTGTCTGTTGAAATCAAGTTTCTGAAGCCCCTGGAGGATGGACTTACATAAATTATATATCAGATTTTAGGAAATTCTCCCGCAATGAACGCTATTAAATTTCATTAAAATCGGTTTATAAACACCGAAAATATCGAAAAAATACCAAAAATTAGACGAAAATTTGAAAATTTTTGATTGAAACACACTTTTAAATAACAAGAGAAAAAAGATACTCCTGGTGTACATGTGATAATATGTTATATATCATTGTAGGAAATATTTTCCCAAAGCACTCTATAAAATTTTATCAAAATCGGTCCATAAACAACTGAGATATCGCCAAAACACTGAATTTGATGTATCGCAAATTGCCCAAAGTACACATTAGAGAATGTTTGTTGAAAAAATGAAATGCAGAAATAGGAAAAACTATCCTCCTTTAGTACGGACCTACATAAATTTTACATCAGATTTTAGGAAATTCCCCCACCAAGCACGTTATTAAATTTTATCAAAAGAGGTCTATAAACAATTGAGATATCGCCATAACACTACATTTGATGTAAACAAATTGCCCAAAGTACGTGTCTAAGAAATTTTGTTGACATTTTGTAAGTATTGTTTCAGCGATATCTTAGGTGTTTATGGACCGATTGTAATGAAATTTGACAGCGTTCTTTGTGGGAGGATTTCCTAAAATCTGATATATAAACTCCACAAATCTGATTATGAATACCATTCAAATTGTACCGATAAATTCAGAATCGGCACAAGCATCGATTTCGCGACCTCCGTCCGTCTGTCCGTCCGTCTGTCCGTCCGTCTGTTTGTTTGCCCGTCCGTCCGTCTGTTTGTTTATCCGTCCGTCTACATGTCCGTCCGTCTACCTGTCTGTCCTTTTTTCTGTTGTAGTCAAGTTTTTGGAGCTCCTGTTTTGTCGATATCTCAGATGTTTATTTTGATGAAGTTTAATAGCGTCCTTCGCAGGGGATTTTCTAAATCCTGATGCATTCTGTAATTTGTGGTAGATATAATTTAGCGTTTAAGCGATGGTGTTTTGATCGACAATGTTGAAATTCAGGGTGGGACAATTCAGGAGCTCCACAAATCTGGTTTTAGCAGACAGACACACTGCATTTATCTTAATTTTGTGTCTGACTTTTGAACATTATGATAACATTTGAGGATGTATTATATATCAAATTATAGGTAATATTCCTAGGAAGTACAAAAATGCAGCTAATTACATGATATCCGTTCAAAACCTACATATGCATGTAAGTATCTCACATATCAACAAAAATTTAAATTTTTTAATTGCAATTGGGAGAAATCCGTTCACGTTTGACAATTGATCCCGTATAACTTCGCCTAAGGCAATCTCTTAGTTGCTAATAAATGACAAATTATAATAGATACGATGATGACATTTAGTAAAAAGACGTTGTACAATATTGATATTCAGGACAATAGCGCCTAAAATAAACTTTCTAGAGGGACAACATTTGACAAAAGTATTTCTGATCTCTTGAAAAGTTCGATATTGAAAATGGGCGAGCTCTATTCACATTTAGTGAAATCTCCCATATAAACCCGACCGGGAATCGATTTAATGCTGATAAATTAAATCACATTAAAGTTGCACAAAGAACTAGAGCAAAACTTTCCAAACATCCATCGGACAGATCGAAAGAACTATACATCCCAAATATTATTGAAGAAGTGTTCATTTTAATTAATTAACTAACTTCAAATTAATAAGTAAACTTTTCCGACAAAGCTGATAACCATCCATTCAAAAGCTATATATTTCACGTATGTATCTAAAACTAAGAGTGTATACCCTATAATTGTAAGGCTTATCATTGTTAAAGCTTTGACCTAAATCAGTCCACTGACTTCAGAGTTTTACATAACTAATCAAGAACTTTTACTAGTTGGATAATTCGTACGAATTAAAGTGCACAACCCTCACTGGGCACAGCGTTTTTGGGTTGCATGTCAGAATACTTAAACTTTATCAAATCGATGTGCTATTGCAAATCTAAGGGCATCTACATTTTGAAGCATCTTTTCTGCATGGTTTATCTGGTCTATCGAACTTTATTAAATGTTCGTAAAATATGTGTCTATTTTATTTCGAAGCTACTGGCTGGCTTAAATATGCATTCTCTACTTGTAGTCTAGTAATCATTATCTTTCACAAAGGGACCACTTTAGAACCCAAGTGAAGCTTCCCTAGACATCAGCCACCTGCCCAACCTAACCTTTGGGTGCATAACTATTCTAGATGATGACGCCACCGAAAAGGTTTTCGTTTTCCGACTCTTAATTTTAAAGACTCTTTGCATATAATACTAGTATAACCAAATATTGCTACGAATTACATTAAGTACTTTTGGAACACCATTGGTGAAGGGTATCCAAGATTCGGCAAAGCCGAATATACCACTCTTACTTGTTTACCATACAAATGGGTTCTTAAACTTTGGACCCGATGCACGCTCATAGAACGTTGTCCGATTTGGCTCAAATTTTCTGAACTAAACTTTTAGACCTAGTGTCATAATATTCCATTGAAAAAGTTATAAAATTCGAAAAAACGTTTTCTTTCATACAAAAAATTATCACCCAAATGTACATGCATAGGCACAAACTTAAAAATATATAAAATATTTCTAAAGATTATTCAAAATAATTGACATTGGGCTTTCATAAACAATACGGACAAATTTATGCAATTTTTGAAGCTAGGGCGCCAATTTAGATTTTAATATGCGGATTCGATCATAATGTTTCTTTTAAGTCACTTTTCTCAAAATGCATTATACTGTTAAATATGTACATTAAGCTGATAACTTTTTATATTTTTTGCAAATATCACTTCTCTGTATAGATCATCAAAAAATATTAAGAACTGGATTTTTAGTTTTTAGCGATCGCTAAAAAGTACACGCACCAAACACCATGAAGTTTTTAATCTAATCAAATTTTTTTTACTGAAATTATATAATTTTTATGTAAGAATGCAAATTATGTCATTTTATTACATAATTTGCAGTTAAATAGAAAATAAAGTTGAAGTTTGTTTTTCTTAGCACTTAGTCATATTTAACTATAAGATATGTATGTACCAAATGAAGAATTACAAAAATTAAATATAAAATATCAAATAAGTTTTAGAAATCTCTTTTGGCGCTTTTCACCAAACAAAACAAGACGGACTATAAGATAGGACCTTGGGAGAACGACACCCAAAAAAAGTTGTCACCCTAATGTGCATAGGTTACTTATTCATTTTTAGATACAGTTTTCTTAAGATTTAAGTTTGTACATAAGATCCTTAAAGTTTGTACATAAGATCCACGCAACTCTGCTGATAAAAGTTTGCAATACTCATTTTTTATTATTATTCAAATTATCACCTTTATTTTTTCAAATTTAATTTTTAAAAAGAATAATAATAAAAATGTCAGTCTCATTTTCATTTGCAGCCAACTTCACTACCTAACGCTTTGTCAAAATCCCATTATCCAACCGCTAAGAGTTGCCGCTGTGTTGTTTTGGTTTACAAATTGTATGTCTGTTAATTAAGGTAGACAAAAAATTAAATTTGTATGTTTACAACCATAAGTAGAAATGGAATATTGGGTTTGTGCTGATGTTTGATGGAAGACTCACTTGCTAGGTCGATTTACAGATGTCCGTCCAGCTGGCTATTCACTTAAGCTAATGATCAAACTTTGATGATAATTGAATGAAATTTAGCACAGATACTTTTTTTGGTCCAAGGTTCCTATACTTTTTGGGCAGTTAAATAATGTAGTATAGAAAGAGTATCAACAATTATATTGATATTAAAATACCATGTCAAAAAACAAGAACACTCCATTGCTACATATAATATTCGTATAACTGGTGTACCATCTAATAAAAATTCAAATCGACAACTATCTATGCCAAGTCGTGAACATTGATCTTCCAAATATTAAAGTTGCATTCCGTGCAAATTTAAACAATTATCTCATTAAAAACAAAAGGCCAAATAAAGATGATACCGCAAAAATTTTTCAGCTTGAAAGTACATTTGAAAGAAATTTGGTTTTTTATTGGATATAATAGCACTATACCCTTTTATGTGAATGAAAATCTCTCTACAGGTTTTTCGCTTAAAAATGAGAAAACAATATCTAACGTATTTACAAATATATTAAATAAATCCATACATGAAGAAAAATTTATGAATTTCGGTCAATTTCATTGTCAGAAATTGTCTGACAAATAATTAAGCTGACAATCTCAGCTACAATAAATTGGCAGTTCACACGATTATCAGATATGAGTACACAACAAATTGCCAGATCTATTGTCAGTCACAAAGCACATGAAAAATATTGTTCATTTTTGTATTTTTGACTTGAAATTTATATTTGTTTATTATAAAATATTAATCAAAATGGAAAAAACAGGCAATTGCCAAAATTTTAACAGTGTATGTTTAGAAACCTGTGAAGATGAATTTGAAGTGGAGAAAAAACGTCTCACAGTGGGATTGTGGAACAAATTATGGAAAAAAGTCTGCAACTTTTAAACCTTTAGGCCGATTTTAAAATAATTTTGGCAGAAATGTTTAAACCTGAAAAGCCTAGCTTTTACTATAGCGGCGCAATCGGCTCATAAAGTAGGGCACCTCAGACTCATAAATTACTTAAAACTATATATAATTGTCATTTTCCAACCAATTTGAGGAATCATACTATATAACAAATACAAATCCTATTTTTACAGTTTTATTAAAATTAAAATTTTTAATTTTTGTACCATACTGCACCGATTTTTTTTACAAATATCTGAATATCAGCAAAAAATTGTAAGTTTACACGATTGTAAGAAATTTTCTTACAATTTTTCTTACAATATTGTAAGATCTGACCATTATGTAGACATAGCATAAAAAACCGCCACGTAGCGGAAATTTTTGCAACATTTTTAGAAACACACAAATAGATGCTTTCAAAAACTTTTAAAAGAGATATCTGCGATGACATAAAATTATATAGCAATTGCCAGTGCAATTCTATTTAAAATTTATTCGAATTAAAAAAAAATTAGTGAGTGGCTAGGTCCAAGGTATCCATCTTTCTTAATCGTTGGTGAAGCTTGGAAATATATTTTGCACAGAACCCTCTAATCTTTTCTTGGACAAGGGGACATTTAAATCTCTATGGATATTATTATTTCTGATGTACCAGGGGGCGCCGGTTATTAAATGTAAGATCCTTGATTGTCTTCTCTGTAATTTAGCAATGTTCGAAGCAGAAGCCGTTCCCCATAACTGAATACCATACGTTCATATTGGTTTAATTATTGATTTGTACAAAAGGACCTTGTAGTCTAATTCAAGAGCAGATTGTGATCTAATAAGCCAGTTTAGTTCCGCGGATTTCAATTTAATCTGAGTTAACTTGCAGTCAATGTGATGGGACCATGTGAGACGGCGATATAAATGTACACCAAGGTACCTAACGTGTGAACACTCGGGAATCGTCACGTTGTTGATCATGATTGCAATACAGTTATCTCTTCTCAGAGTAAACGTTACATGAACACACTTTGTCGGATTTACCTTAATTTTCCATTTGTTCAGTCATATTTCAAGCTTGTGGATATGAGATTGTAATAGTGCAGAAGCAATTTTATCATCGGAATTGATACTAATAAATGCTGTATCATCTGCGAATGTAGATGTATATGTTTGAGCATTCGTTGGCATATCTGCTGTAAAGATAATATATAGCAACGGACCCAAAATAATACCCTATGGAACTCCAGCAGCGATTTTTCTAGGAGAAGAATATTCATCTTTGGATCGAACTCGGAATGTTCTATTGGACAAATAGCTTTTCAAGAGTTTATGTGTACTTGCTGGTAGCAGATTTATTATTTTGCACATAAGTCCTTCATGCCAGACTTTATCGAATGCTTGTGAAATATCGATGAATAAGGTGGAGCAGTATTGTTGTCCTTCAAATTCTTTTCTGATCATTGTTGTTATTCTGTGTACTTGTTCAATGGTACCATGGCATTCGCGGAAACCGAATTGATGGTTAGGAATAATATAAATCCAATTAACAAATGTGCCCAAAGTGCAAATAAGAAGCTTTTCAAACAATTTCGATAGAATTGAAAGTAAGCTTATTGGTCTATAAGATGGAACTTGACTGACATCTTTTCCTGGTTAGGGAATCATAACGATTTCTGATATCTTCCAGGACATTGGAAAATGTCCCAAACGAAGAATCGCGTTATAAATATACAATAGAATTCTTTCAGCCGAATGAGGTAGGTAGATAATCATTGACGAAGAAATTCTGTCAATGCCAGGAGACTTTTTTGGATTAAGCTTTTGAATATTTGATATAAGTAGGGGAAGACGAAATTTTAATGGGGACATCACGACGTCATCTATAATATAAGCGCTAATATCAGAGTTTGTTTCTTTTGGTGTGAAAACTTTTTCTAGGTGGTTAGCAAAAGCATTAACTTTTAATATAGATCTGCCCACGTACCGTTTTCGAGACTGATTGGAGACTCATGTGCAATTGGACATTGCATGTGCTTAACAGCCCTCCATAGATTGAAATTGTTTTCCTTAGAGGAATCTAAGATTTTTAAGTACTTATCAAGAGATTTTTGTCCATTGATCCTCATTGCGAAATGCAGTTTTCTTTGACATTGGTTTAAACGGTTTTTTAAGGCAGGACATCGACATTCTTGCCACCGTCTTCTTAGCCTTCTCTTTTCAATTACCAGATTTTGAATGTCTTCTGGAATGTTCTGGCTACCCTTTTTCTTCGGTTTAAAAATTGGAGTTGCTATACAGGCTGCATTAGTGAGAATTTCTGAAAAAGTATTAATTGCAGATTCGATGTCAGTTGGATTCCTGAGAGAAATATTGAATGAAAGGTGGGAACTCACATACATTTTATATTTTAACCAGTTTTAACCACCAATCACTATGCATTTAGAGCCAAGCGTATCAAAAAAGTCAAGGAATTGATCTTTTTTAATGTTATATCTTGGCGGACAATATATGGAAGACAAAGTCATTTTATAATCTAAAAGTTTAACAGATGTTGCCTGAATGTATTTCTTTTCATAATAAGGCAATGAAAAATGCCTTATTTTATTATATATTGTAATAACTGTACCACCGCATGCTCTTCCACTTGGATGTTTTGTATCATATGTAAAATACCCATTTACTCTAAAGCAATTCTTTACAGTAAAATGGGTTTCAGATACAAGTAATACGTCAATTTCCTCCTTTTTGAGTTTGTTTAGTTTGGCTTAGGAGAAGCCATTTGGAGGTGGGGGATTACCTTGCTGTGAACCGTTGTTTGAACGATCTAAAACTGTAGGGAACGACGAAGAGGCCTGGTATTGAGCAGTAGTAGGTCTTCTCGAAGATGGTGCCTGTTGTCTGAGACGTAAAAATAAAGTCAACCACGGTAGTTAGCAGTGTGATTTTGTCCACAGTTACTGAACTTTTTAGTTGTAGAATCCGTCTTGGATTTAGGACACTCGGTTGTCTTGTGTATATCCCAACATATTACGCATACTGCAGGCAATTTACAGTACGATTTGGTGTGCCCAAATTCCTGGCAGTTTTGGCATTGGGAAGGATCTCTGCGCCTAATTGGCTCTTCTACAGTAATTCTGCGACTAAGCAGATATCTTAAATAATAGATAGGGTAAGATTGACCTTTTTTAGCTGGGAAGAGCTAAAAGATATTTCCACTCTGAAAAGTGGTTGAGGAACTTTATTTTTGTTAAGGATATTATGAACAGACTTCACTTCATAACCTTGGGATTCAAGAGCGCCCTTTATTTCGTTGTTCGGAACAGAGCTATCTAGACCTTTAATGACTACAATTAAACCTTTAGAACTTTTTAATTGGTATGTGTAGGAACTTTTATTGTTGGAATCAAAATGATCAATCACCTTTCTATAATTATTTTCTAAATAAACTTGGATTTTTGTTGCAAAAACATTTCCCCTCCGAATTAAAACAACATGGAAGTTATCCTTGCCTATAATTTGGTATAAATTGTTAACAATAGAGTTATTTGTTTGTTCTCGCAAGAATATGGGTGGAGGTTTAAGTACCTTACTCGTGTTATACGCCTGATTTTCATCTTCAGTGGGGGCGAGTAATTCAAAGCGGGTTTTACTTACCGACATTTTTCCTGATAATGGACTATTATTCATTTTTGCCTGTTTTATTAGAGGTTGCTGGCGCAAGGACGTGGGACTCGACTTACGTTTCGGTATGGAAAAGTACCGGTCAATACCTGTCTGGATCTGTTTAATAACTTTGTTATTTGAACTAGTACCACTTACATCAATATTGGGCAAATTAAAACATTCACTCACAGACTGCTTGGAAGCGTCTGTTTTTTTTTTTGGCACTGACTGTATTTACAATGTTTTCATTTTTTTATATTTTCTTTTTCTTTGTCGTTTGCACAAGTACAGGAAAAGCCGGGTATTACGAATCTCGATTTAACGAAAGTTGGATATAACGAATATTAAGCAAATTTTATAAGCGATATAACGAATAATATAAAAAAGTTAAAGAAAATTTACATAAATTTAAATGTTATATAAATGAGTTTTTGAAAATAAAGTAAAAAAGTTAAAAAAAAGAACAAGTTAAAAGTATTTTAGTCTATCAAACCGATTGGTCGGTACAAAAATTATTTATACAATTTTCATTCTCGTTAGATTTATGATCTATTTTGCGACTTTCATGTATTGAAGTTGCTTTTGACCAATTTCAACGAAAAATTCTTACATATACTTAAATTTGAGTCCATAATCTAAATTCCGTGAAGCCAGACCTATGGAAGGCAATTGAAATAACGAACCGATTTCAGTATCATATACTTTAAAAAATATGTCTAAACCAACTTTCATCAAATTGTTTCAGAAATTGTGACTTCGATAAGATTACATCGACGACAAGCTAGCTGTTCAGGCAGACGAACGGACTGGCATCGTTAAGTCGATACAGTTATTGATTATGAGTAGATCAGTATGATCAAAGGTGTTCTCATCCCAATATAGTGTAGAGTATAAAAACTTTGCGATATAACGAATTTTTCTGTATTACGAATGAGCCTGACATTAAATCTTTCGTTATACCGGGAGTTGCCTGTAATTGTTTTTGTTTGACCTGGCGCAAATGTAAACATTTTCCATCTCTACTTTAATAAGATAAATCAGAGAGGTATTAAATACTTTACCTTTGTCGGACTATTTCTTAGTGGCAACTTCCTATATTACTAGATATTTAAGTTTTAAGCTCCTTGAACACAAAATGATCAGAAGCCACTGTTGTGTCGTTACTTTTCACGTATTTAAAAGGTTAAAGGTAGGCTGTGTGTAAGATGTTGAAGAAAATCAATATTCGCGAAATAATCGCGTATTATTTTTGCTTTATAGTTCCTTGAACACAAAATGACCAGAAGCCACTGTTGTGTCGTTACTTTTCACGCATTTAAAAGGTTAAATGTAGGCTGTGTGTACAGCCTACAACCTCTTTAAGATGTTGAAGAAAATCAATATTCGCGAAATAATCGCGTATTATTTTTGCTTTATTGTAGGCCTCAGGATATTTGTTAGTGAATTTGAGCAACATACCTTTACGAGTAAGTATCATATTGCTATCATACATTAATGTGGCTTATTAAGGTGGACAAGTGCTTGTTTTTGAAATGACGCAAAAACGGCTTAATATTTTCTCACAAAATTAACACACATATTAAGAACATGTATGTCTAAAACTTTGATATGGTGCTTTTCGATATGTTTCTTAGTTCCTGAGTTATAAGAAGAAAAGTATTAAAAATGTTTAATTTTTAAAGATTGATAGTAGTACGTAATTTGAGGCCCTATGCTCCACTGGGAGTCAAGGATAACAGAAGAAGAAGTACGTAAAATTTGGTTTCAAAATCTTTATTAGCTTTTGTGCCATTTTTAATGCAAATTTTAGATTTTTCTCACTACTGTATTATCTTTATACATATTTCTTCTCTAAGTGTACTAATGTTTTTTTATGGTGATAAAATCAAATAGACTTATGTTACTACAAAAAATTAAAAAAATGCAATTTATGCACAATTGAGAAAGTTACAGCGCAAAATTTGCTAACAGTTAAAAAGCCAAAATTGTAGAAAAAACTCTGTATTTCAGGAACCAGAAAAGCTAGGACCATTTTATGTAGTACTAAGGATAGCTGAATATGTCTCTGAAAAAATGTATATAAACTCATGTATTTATCTTGAAATTCAAAAACAAATGAGATCAAACTTTTAATTAATGGACGAGATAGAGCATATGTACAGTAAAAAAGATTTCAAACTATGGAGTTCCATAATTATTTTAGAGTCTGTAGAAGAAATACAAATAAGACTCCTCAAGTCAAAATATGTATTACGAATAACGATTTCAGTCAGCTGTTTGTTAAAAAAAATGAAGAGAAATTCGATTGATGGGTTAACGAAAAGATGTTTAGAAGCGGGAAAAAATATTGACGTTGAGAAATTAAATCCAGTATTTTCCACTATACCTTTGTCAAAAGCAAATCTTGATTACTTCATTACTCCAGTGAACCTTCGTTTGCTCAAACTACTGTCGATAACTAAATCCATCACTTTTCCAAATTATTAGTTAATCACATACTTCCAGAAATAACGTCAACACCATAATAACTACATCATCCGTCCAGCTGGAAAAGCGCCAAGATTATACCCGTGGCAAAGGCAGACCTATTGCGATCCTGCCATATTTATCAAAGAAAGAATAATTCACACATATGGCTAAATATTTGTCTGAAAGGCAATCAGATTTCCGACCTAAACAGAGTTGTATTTCTACTCTTACTGATGTTTGAAACTGTGTCATTTTTCAAACACTGCTTTCAAATTTGAGTCTTCATATTTTACTTATTGGAGTCAGTTGGTATATTCGGGTAGCAAAAAATCAGCAAGCTGTTAATTTGCCGCTTTAAATTCATCACTGTAAAATCCAGATGTGTGCCATCCAAAATCAAAAATTGTTTTGCTTTACTATATGGTGATCTCGATTATGTTCTCAGATGGGCTTCTGCAAATGGACTTAAAGCTAGGAAATCGAATGCATTGATTATAACGAAGAGATTATAAAGTTTCGGACGTCTTCTTTCAACATTAGGGGGGCCGCTGTTATTCTAATTTTAGCTTTTTCATAGTAACTGTTTTTCCAAGGAGTGGGTTACTAGCCTGACGTTCTAACCCATATTTTATCTTTCTTATGGGAGAACTCGAGGTACATTAGCTCTCTACATTAACGGGTGTTAACGAAGTTCCCCGGGTGATACCACGAGGAGGTCAGTGTCAACTGTTGAGATGAAGGATAACCAAGATAAGTCTGGACTTACCATGTTAAGACCAATCAGATTCGTTACTTGGTATCCAATATCCTATACATCACCCGTTTAATTGACCACCAATAATTGAAATAGTCGAACGCGACAGAAATCAGGGGATTATTTTTTATAGTACCCTTACCTGGTCAAACCATGCAAATGCTTTGTTCGCTAAAATACACACCATTCTTCGGAACCTTTGGATGACACAATCTTTTCCGCCATTAAACATTAGTATGCTACTAGCCAAGACATACAATAATATTAAAAGATACACTTATGAACTTTCAAGAAGAAGTAATGTACATTAGGGTGGGTCGTTTTTTCACTTTTGTCTCTGATCAACTTCTAATAGTAAAATTATATGACCAAATTATGTCAATAGTAAGTGTGCAAAATATTAATCTATTTTTAGGTACGACCGTGCAACGGTCCCAAAGTTTTTGAGTTCATTTCTATAGGGAAAAATGAGAGTATTTTCAGTTTTCGCTATATCTTTACTATAAATCCATATCACCCTCTGCCGGAAATAAACTAGCACATACATACATATACATAAAAGTGCGAGTTATTTTTCAAAGAAAGAATTGTTATGAGGCCAGTCCCCAGATTTGTTTGAAATGCTAAAGAAAATTGTCCCTTGAAAATTTGAGATCAATCAGTCAAGGCGTTTCCATGACCCGCTCAAAATTTGCAAATTACCCGAATTTTTACATTGATTGTCAATAACTTCATTAATACTTTAGAATAAGAAAATTTCAAAGTAAACATGATTTATAATTCTGTGGCCTATAAGTACTTAATAGCTGGGTTTTGTCAAAATATCAAATTTCTTAGTTTTTTAATTAAAATGCGTTATTTTTTTATTTGGTAATAATTATCATTTATCATAAGTTTATTGATAATAATAAACCCTTTTCTTCCACCTTTGTTTACAATAACTACAAATATGCGATGTTTTATTAAATCATAAAGTGATTTTAAAAAATCCAAAGAAATAACATTCCAGGAGTCCTTAATAGCTTGAATTAATGATTCCTTATTATCGAATTGTTTTCCCAACTCATAAATCTTTCGCGACAGCCAACCCCAAACATTTTCAATTACGTTTAGATAGGGGGAATAGGGGGGCCAGTTAAGGATTCGAACATTTTGGCCCGAAATAAATTCCCTCGCATTATGAGTTGGGCATTGTCTTGTTGGAAAATCCATTCAATAGGCCCAAAAATTTCACTTAGTTTAGAGAATGCTTACTAAAACTCAATATTTTTCTTCTATTACAGGTATAACGTGCTAATCAGATCCAAATAAATGCAAAAAAAATGTAAAAATGCAAAGTGGTTCTAATCATATGAATTGATTTTTTTATACCCTTCACCAATAGGTGAAAGGGTATTATAAGTTTGTCATTCAGTTTGTAATTTTTTCATTATTCGTCTTAGACCAGAAGCGCCAGGAGAGTCGATTTAGCCATGTCCGTCTGTCTGTCTGTTGAAATCAAGTTTGTGGCGCTCCTGGAGGGTGTAGCGAGATAAATTGTATATCATATTCTAGGAAATTGACCTAGGCAGCACGCTATTAAATTTCATCGGTCCATAAACAACGGAGATATCGGAAAAATACTAAAATTCGATGGGTACAAATTGACGAATTTTAAAATTTTTTTTTTTTTTCAATTTATATATTTTTAAAAAAAATTTTAAAATTCTCATCGAATTTTGAATTTTGGCGATATCTCTGGTGTTTATGGACCGATTTTGATGAAATTTAATAGCGAGCTGCGTTGAAGTATTTTCTAAAATCTGACATATAATAACAATATAAAAATTCTGTTTAAAAAAAAATTTAAAATTGCCAATTTGCGTACATCGATATATCTGAGTTGTTGATATACCGATTACGATGAAATTCAACAGTGTTCTGCGTTGAATGATTTCCTAAAATTTGATATACAATTCAAAAAACTTTCTTCAAAAAAAAATGATTTTTTTACAAAAAAATGATTTTTTTTTACAAAAAATGATTTTTTTGTAAAAAAAATATATGTTTTTTACAAAAAAATATATTTTTTTACAAAAAAATATTTTAAATTCGGCAATTTGCAGGACATCGAACTTGGAGTTTTGGCTATATCTCAGATTGTTATATACCGATTTTGATGATATTAAATATCGTTTTGCTTTAGTGGATTTCCTAAGATCTGACATATTAACACTAGTTGTGATGTACAGCAAATTGCCCAAAGTACGTGTCTAAGAAATTTTGTTTACATTTTGTAAGTATTGTTTCAGCGATATCTTAGGTGTTTATGGACCGATTGTAATGAAATTTGACAGCGTTCTTTGTGGGAGGATTTCCTAAAATCTGATATATAAACTCCACAAATCTGATTATGAATACCATTCAAATTGTACCGATCGACTCAGAATCGGCAGGAGAATCGATTTCGCTACGTGCGTCCGTCCGTCCGTCTGTTTATCTGTCCGTCTGTTTGTTTGTCCGTCCGTCTACCTGCATGTCCTTTTTTCTGTTGTAGTCAAGTTTTTGGAGCTCCTGTTTTGTCGATATCTCAGATGTTTATTTTGATGAAATTTAATGGCGTACTAGCAGGGATTACCTAAATTCTGATGCATTCGGTAATTTGTTGTAGATATAATTTAGTGTTTAAGCGATATTTCAGGCGTTTTGATCGACAACGATGAAATTCAGGGTGGGACGATATCCTAAAATGTTGTGTAAAATGCATATGGGTATACCTTCCAGGAGCTCCACACTTTTATACACAAGAGCAAGATCTATCTGAATCTACGTCAAAAATAAAATACACGTATCTCCCAGTTTTTCCAGATCAATTCGTTTTTTCAAGAAAAATGTGAATATATCTTTCGTAAAAATCACTTATACTAATATTATTGTTGAAGTATTCATCTAAATTAGTTAACTAACTTCAGATTAATAAGTAAATCTTCAATTACTTTTCCGACAAAGCTTATATCCATCTATTTATCTAAAGTAATTTTATCTAAAACTAAGAGTGCATACCTTATAATTCTAAGACTTGTATACATTGACAATCATTGTTAAAGCCTTGACCTAAATCAGTCCGCTAACTTCAGAGTTTTACATAACTAATCAAGAACTTTTACTAGTTGGATAATTCGTATGAATTAAAGTACACAACCATCACTGGGCACTGTGTTTTTGGGTTGCATGTCAGAATACTTAATCTTCATCAAATCGATGTGCTCATCAGCCACCTGCCCAACCTAACCTTTGGGTCCATAATTATTCTAGATAATGACGCCACCGAAAAGCTTTTCATTTTCCGACTCTTAATTTTAAAGACTCTTTGTATATAATACTAGTATAACCAAATATTGCTAGGAATTGCATTTAGTATGAACACAAGAAAATTAATATACATATCAAGCATTCGTGTGGGGCTCAACAAAGTCAGTAATCAGAAACTATATAATTATCAATATATTCTTACGATTTTGTACTTTACTTTTGAATTGGTGAAGGGTATCCAAGATTCGGCAAAGTCGAATATACCACTCTTACTTGTTGTTTTGCCTTTTTCTGACTTTTATGGAAAATAGGCCATTTTTACACTGTCGTGAAAAATTCTAGTAAAGGTGCTATAGGTTCCTGCAATCTTAGGAAAATTATATTTACTACGATAAAAAAATTTTGCTGAAGATAAAACGCTTAGAAAGATATGGCCTGCTAAAACCTGAAATTTAAGTGGTTCTAATCATATGATTTAGAGTGTATGCTTATTAAATTGTACATATGTAAGTTAAATTTAAATAAAAATAATGAATATTTGTGCTCAGTATGTTCAGAATGTATGCGGAAATGTTTCTTAATATTGTAAAAGTTTAACTCCGGGGTCAAAGGCATTTTTTTATTTTCTATAGCAAACTAGCGGAATATTAAAAATATATTATACCTGTGTCTTGGTGCTAAAAGGGCCAATGCCAATTTTTTCCTGTTTTGAGTTAATCATTGCATTAATTCCCTTCTTTATCTTCTTTTATTTGGCTCTAAAAGCTAATCACTAACATATATCAGAACATATTTATAAGGGGTTTTCTGGGCAACGTTAATATGAATTTATATGGAAAATATAAACTTTAAATCTAATTTTCTTAAAACTATGTTTTTTGACATTGGCCCTTATAGCACCTAGCCACAGATATAATTTTAATTTAAATGCAAAAATTCTTTATTTTAATAAATATATATGTATTAGGTATTTTTTTTATAAAAAATAATATTTTAACCCTTAACTCCAACCCCAGATTATTTTAGCAGTTAAAATATTTTTAATAAAAAATACTTAATATTTAGTGAAGGGTATCCAATAGTCGGGCTTAACCGACTATAGCCTTTTCTTACTTATTAGTTTTAAAATCAAATCTCTTAAACTAAAAGTAATCACTGCTCTATAATAATTTGTCATAATACAATTTTTTTGTAACAGTAACTGAAATTTTTAATTTATTAAACAAAATTTTATTTGGAATAAATTGCCTGCAAAAACTATTTTTAATTGGTTAAAATTAAAAACTATGCAATATCCAGGTTTTCCAAACTTAAACTTATTTTTGTCGAACGACTTGTCTTATCGTATTAGCAAGAAATTAATAAAACCCAGAACATTTATTAATAACAAATATTTAAGTGCACACTTCAAGTTGACTGATAACTGACATAAGACAAAACCCAACTAAATATTTGTAAATAATATTTATTGATTATTTATCATAAATAACTACTGCATTATCATTTGGAAATTTTAATTCAAGTAAAACATATGAAGGCCTCCGTACTAAAACATAACAATTCTATTTAATAAGTAAATAAGTTAGTGATTCCATTCTATTCCACTAGAAAAACATTTCTGTTTTAACCAACGGAATTTCAAGGCCTTTGTGTAAGTTGGCGCCACCGGGCGCCAGTAATTATTTTTAAAAGTTTATTTTGTCGCCTTTGTATTTTCTCAATATTTAACTCTAAAGCAGTGCAAAATTGAATTCCGTAACAAAATATTGGTTTAATTACAGAGTTGTATAGAAGAATTTTTCTTCTTGCCCAGCCTCCACTCGTAATTCTTAAAGGTGGTTTACGAATGGCAGGACTTGTATAGCCTTTAGCAGCTCGCCATAATGAATAGTCCGATTTTGGGGTCGCATCTAGTTCTTTTAGATAAGTTTTCAGAGATTCAGCCCTTCGGGATTCTAATAATTTCCTAAGTGATTTTATGCAATTTCGGAATCTGTTTTTAGATTGGGGGATCTATGAATCTGCCATTCTCTTCGAGCTCTTTTTTTTCAGCCAAAAGCCGTTCGACATCGGCAGAGTATATTTTATTACACCTGACTTGTCGGAAAAGGAATGCAACATGTTGTAGGGGGTTGGAATAGCTTGTTGTGGGGAAGTACTGCAGTATATTATCTTGTGGGTAACGTAGCATGTCGTTGGCGAGGTAGGGTAGCATATTACCGAGGGAGTTGTGCAGCATATTATCTGGGAGGTAATTCAGCATGTTGCGGGGGGTTAATGTGTGGGAGATTAGCGAAGCTTTTTGTGGGGGTGTAATGTGGCATATTGCCGGCGGTTAAAGCGGATGTAGCATATTGCCAGGGGCTAAAGTAGCATGATGATTGGGTGGGTAATGTAGCATGTTGCGGTAGATTAGCGAAGCTTGTTGTGGATGTGTAATGTGGCATATTGCCGGCGGTATGTTTTCTATGCAGTTAGTGCTGAGGTATTTCTTGTATTTAAGCCATTTTATTTTTATGCCTGCCATTGCTATGTCTATAGGCGGTGATACGGGCTTTAAGAGGGTTATGATGGTTGGCAATTAATACTATGAAGATATCACTAAGTTACGACAAAAATCTTTTAGACAAATTTTAGTTGCTTGAAGATAACCTTCACAATATTCGCACAATAAATAGTGTTTGAAACGTTCTTTTATAAGAAGAGCCGAGCCGCCGCATGCTCTACCTCTTGGGTCCTTAGTATCATAGAGTATATAACCATCTATTTAAAATAAAACCTGTGGCAATAATATTTGAAAGTGATTGTTTTATCAATCTTAACAAGACTCAGTGAGATAAAAGGCTTTTAAATGAATATCAGGTCTAAATTGGAAAATCATATGGTTAAACTAATCAGATATATCAGAAAAGTTCTTTAATAATTACGTATAACTCTGAAGTTAGTAGATAATTCAGCAAAAATAAAATATTTGGGTAGTATTGTTCTATATAAATCTATACAAATTTTAAAACGAAAAGCAATACCTCTTGAAGATTCAAAAAAGCGGGACATCTTAATGGTTAAAATTTGTCATACTGCAACTTCTCATTTAAGTACTTTTTCCAATTGCTATTTTTTAAATTTGGCGCTTTAAAAACTTTATGTCATCAAATGAACAAATAGTGTTAATTAAACAAAGTATTATTCATTTTTTGATGTATTTGCTTACATATATCCTTATTGAAAAAGACCCTGATGCTTATATGCTATTTATAAGGGATCTTAAATATATTTAAAAGTTAGACAAATAATTTAATACAAATACAGCAACAAAAGTTCTATAATGTATGTTATTTAAACTTGAGTGATATCTCTGTCGTTCTAGATCAATTTTAATTAAATTTAACAGCGGGTTACTAAATTCTGACATAATAATGTGCTTCATGGGATTTTCTAAAATCTAAGATATAACTAATGCAGGTTCATCCTTCAGGAGCTTACGACTTATTACTTATTAATTCGTTGTATCATATTGTTTTGGGTGCAGAATATGTACGATTCGCATGGCGATTATATTATTCAGCATTAAATTTGTAATTTCTACTTAATATTTAAGTAGTAAAAGAGTGTTTCGAATAAAATTCGTAGTTGTATTAAATTAAACTTAAATCGGGCAATATATAAATATATGGACAAAAATCAAATAGTTTTAATTTTCGGAGCTAAAAAAATTTTTGATCGTGCACTAATTATTTTGTGGGGTTTTATAAAGGGAGCTAAGTGAAAACAATATTTTTGTGGTTTTTAACCGCGATTTTCGCAAAATTTGAGTCTTAGTGAAATTCTGCTGCCTTAACTTATGCACAAGAATAATTTAAAGCAATTTTTTATTTAAATACAAGTTTTAATAGGTTAATATCTTTTTAAGATATAAAATTCTCATTCGTTTTGGTGCACTTCAGATCTAAGGTAAACCTTTTTTTAAGAATTGTTTTAAGACCCTTCCTGATCAAATTGTTGCAAAATTCGCGATGTGCTTTAGTTACATGTTTTTAGATAAAACCTTCGCGTTCTCAGATAAAGAGATTTTAGACAAACTTTTGATGCAAGTCAGTCTTAAACAGTTTGGCCATTTTGACATTTTTGCTAGATTTAGTATTTTTATACCCTTCACCAATAGGTGAAAGGGTATTATAAGTTTGTGATTCCGTTTGTAATTTTTTTATTAGTGCTCGTAGACCCCTTAAAAATTATACCGACCGACTCAGAATCGGGAGGAGAATCGATTAAGCGATGTCCGTCTGTCTGTCTGTCCGTCTGTCTGTTGAAATCAAGTTTCTGAAGCCCCTGGAGGATGGACCTACATAAGTTATATATTAGATTTTAGGAAATTCTATTAAATTTCATTAAAATCGGTTTATAAACACCGAAAATATCGAAAAAATACCAAAAATTAGACGAAAATTTTAAAATTTTTGATTGAAACACACTTTTAAACAACAAGAGAAAAAAGATACTCCTGGTGTACATATATATTATATATCAGATTGTAGGAAATGGTTCCCCAAAGCACTCTGTAAAATTTTATCAAAATCGGTCCATAAACCACTGAGATATCACCAAAACACTAAATTTGATGTATTGCAAATTGCCCAAAGTACGCATTAGAGAATGTTTGTTGAAAAAATGAAATGCAGAAATAGGAAAAACCATCCTCCTTTAGCACGGACATACATAAATTTTATATCAGATTTAAGGAAATTCTCCCGATAAGCACGTTATTAAATTTTATCAAAAACGGTCCAAAAACAACTGAGATATCGCCAAAAACTACTTGTGATGTGCAGCAAATTCCCCAAAGTACGTGTCTAAGAAATTTTGTTGACATTTTGTAAGTATTGTTTCAGCGATATCTTAGGTGTTTATGGACCGATTGTAATGAAATTTGACAGCGTTCTTTGTGGGAGGATTTCCTAAAATCTGATATATAAACTCCACAAATCTGATTATGAATACCATTCAAATTGTACCGATAAATTCAGAATCGGCACAAGCATCGATTTCGCGACCTCCGTCCGTCTGTCTGTCCGTCCGTCTGTTTGTCTGTCCGTCCGTCCGTACCCGTCTGTCCTTTTTATACCCTTCACCAATAGGTGAAAGGGTATTATAAGTTTGTGATTCCGTTTGTAATTTTATTAGTGATCGTAGACCATAAAAATTATACCGATCGACTCAGAATCGGGAGGAGAATCGATTAAGCGATGTCCGTCTGTCTGTCTGTCTGTCTGTCTGTCTGTTGAAATCAAGTTTCTGAAGCCCCTGGAGGATGTTCTTACATAAATTATATATCAGATTTTAGAAAATTCTCCCGCAATAAACGCTATTAAATTTCATTAAAATCGGTTTATAAACACCGAAAATATCGAAAAAATACCAAAAATTAGACGAAAATTTTAAAATTTTTGATTGAAACACACTTTTAAATAACAAGAGAAAAAAGATACTCCTGGTGTACATGTGATAATATTTTATATATCAGATTGTAGGAAATAGTTTCCCAAAGCACTCTGTAAAATTTTATCAAAATCGGTTCATAAACAACTGAGATATCGCCAAAACACTGAATTTGATGTATCGCAAATTGCCCAAAGTTCGCATTAGAGAATGTTTATTGAAAAAATGAAATGCAGAAATAGGAAAAACCATCCTCCTTTAGCACGGACCTACATAAATTTTATATCAGATTTTAGAAAATTCCCCCGCCAAGCACGTTATTAAATTTTATCAAAAGCGGTCCATAAAAAATTGAGATATCGCAATAACACTTCATTTGATGTACAGCAAATTGCCCAAAGTCAGGGACCGTAACAGTTATGACTTTTATCGAAAAAGTCAAAAAATAACAATTATTTTTTAACTTTTATTTTAAAAATCGAAAATAAAAGTTATTTTTTAACTTTTATTTTAAAAATCAAAAGTAAAAGTTATTTCTTAACTTTTATTCTAAAAATCAAAAATAAAAGTTATTTTTTAACTTTTATTTTAAAAAACAAAAATAAAAGTTATTTTTTAACTTATATTTTAAAAATCAAAAATAACAATTATTTTTTAACTTATATTTTAAAAATCAAAAATAACAATTATTTTTTAACTTTTATTTTAAAAATCAAAAATAAAAGTTATTTTTTTAATAAAATAAACTGTTTGGGTATGTTAGTAAGTGCTACATATATATTTATTTCTCTATATTAAAGTTTGTATGCAGTATAAAGCGAATTCATTATTTATTTCAATATTTTATTTATAATTAGTAACATGTAAGTATTTTAATGCAAATGTTATTTAAAGCTAGATATTTAGTTACAAATTTTTGTAATTTTTTGGATATAATAATATTGGTTTATCTAAAAAGTATCTTTCGATTTTTTCCAATAAATGCTTTTATTTGCACAGCATATCATCGTAAGTTTATCATTTGTATTGGTTTCTGCAAAATATCCTTGAAGAAAAAAATCGCCAAATCTGAAAAACTTCACTATGTGTTTGTTCTAAATGGCGTTTTAAATTTGTGGAAAAATTACTAATTTTTTTTCCGCACGATTTGCAAACCGCTTCGCCATAACTTTCAACATAAAACTCGCGTAAAAAAAAATTTCGTTTGCGACCCATTTTAAAATTTTATATACATAAGTATATATTTTTTATAGAAATGAATATTATAAAATGAATAGAACCGAATTGTTTTTTAAATTAAGTTTTTAGTATATAATTATGACTTGTGAGACTAAGGTCGGTATAATAATATTTTTTAAACTCTGAACAACCAGTGTCTAAATATTTTGTATGAAAATGTCCATATAAATTTTTTAGACACTTTACTCTTAATAAGTAGAAAATTATAACGTCGGTTAAGCTTGACCATATGATCCCTTTGCCACCGTCATCATACCAACATTTTTCAATAATTACGTAAAAATTTTAAATATTTCAGTCAAAAGGCAAATAGTTTTTCGAAAATTAAAAAAATATATAAAAATAACTTTATTACCGTTAAAAAAGGGAAGAAATAACTTTTATTTCTGATTCAAAAAATAAAAGTTAAAAAATAACTTTTATTTTTGATTTTTAAAATAAAAGTTAAAAAGTAACTTTTATTTCCAATTTTAAAATTAAAAGTCAAAAAATAACTTTTATTTTTGATTTTTAAAATAAAAGTTAAAAAATAACTTTTATTTTTGATTTTTAAAATAAAAGTTATAAAATAATTGTTATTTTTCATTTTTAAAATAAAAGTTAAAAAATAACTTTTATTTTTGATTTTTAAAATAAAAGTTAAAAAATAAAAAGTATCTCAGCTTATAAATATTTTGACCAAGACCATCCAAACGGTATTTTTGGTTGATAAAATTCAGGGTGGCCCAATATCCTAAAATTTTGTGTAAAATCCAGGAGCTCCACAAATCTGATTTTAGCAGACAGACACTCTGCATTGATCTTAATTTTGTGTCTGACTTTTGAACATTATGATAACATTTGAGAATGTATTATATATCAAATTATAGGTAATCTTCCTAGGAAGTACAAAAATGCAGCAAATCACATGATATCCGTTCAAAACCCACATATGTATGTAAGTATCTCACATATCAACGAAAATTTAAATTTTTTAATTGCAATTGGGAGAAATCCGTTCACGTTTGACAATTGATCCCTTATAACTTCGCCTAAGATACGATGATGACATTTAGTATAAAGACGTTGTACAATATTGATATATTATATATATTATTATATTGATATATTTGACAAAAGTATTTCTGATCTCTTGAAAAGTTCGATATTGAAAATGGGCGAGCTCTATTCACATTTAGTGAAATCTCCCATATAACCCCGACCGGGAATCGATTTAATGCTGATAAATTAAATCACATTAAAATTGCACAAGGAACTAGAGCAAAACTTTCCAAACATCCATCGGACAGATCGAAAGAACAATACATCCCAAATATTATTGATGAAGTGTTCATTTTAATTAATTAACTAACTTCAGATAAATAAGTAAATCTTTAATAACTTTTCCGACAAAGCTGATATCCATCCATTCAAAAGCTATATATTTCACGTATGTATCTAAAACTAAGAGTGTATACCCTATAATTTTATGACTTATCATTGTTAAAGCTTTGACCTAAATCAGTCCGCTAACTTCAGAGTTTTACATAACTAATCAAGAACTTTTACTAGTTGGATAATTCGTACGAATTTAAGTGCACAACCCACACTGGGCACTGTGTTTTTGGGTTGCATGCCAGAATACTTAAACTTCATCAAATCGATGTGCTATTGCAAATGTAATGGCATCTACATTTTGAAGCATCTTTTCTGCATGGTTTATCTGGTCTATCGAACTTTATTAAATGTTCGTAAAATATGTGTCTATTTTATTTCGAAGCTACTGGCTGGCTTAAATATGCATTCTCTACTTGTAGTCTAGTGTGAGGACCCAAATTTGTTATAAAATTGTGGACACACAGTGGTACCCAATAAAAGGGGAATATGAATTGACATATGTAGTTTTTCTGGTGGGTAAATGGATTACATCCATTTCAAGGGGGCAGATTACATCTGCCAAAGTGTCTTTTCTTTTCAGTAACTACAAAATGATGCCAAGGAGAAGAGAAAGCCAAGTGATGCCAAAAGAAGGAAGACAAGTGATGCCGAGAGAAAAAAGCCAAGTGATCAAGAGGAAGCCAAGACGATACGACAGGGTCAGGTGTAGCAGCCAACATAAAATACAACGAGTTGCAACAACATGTGTATCAAACGTGTTGCTTTATTAGGAATAAGTTTGATAAAATAAATGTTGTAAAGTTATTACAACCGCTATCGGTTCACACCTAGCGGGAAGTAATAACTACAAAACTACAAACTGTAGCCAAATGTATTAGTATATAAGCTAGGGAAAATTAACGATTAGCTCTCTTGTAATTTTACAGCGGAACGTGAAAGACGTGGTGGCAAGACAGAGACATCGGTAAGTTGAAGTGATAACATCATTTCAATTCAGAGTAGTGTAGTAGAAGGGGGTAAACTGAATTGATAACATCAATTTAGACAGTTAGTTACTGGTTTACAATCAGTAAAGAGTGGGATATTGGATTCGATTACATCGAATTCAAGCGTAGGACCAAGCTTAGAAGAAGGTGAATTTGATTACATCAAATTCCAGAATAGGGTACTGGTTTCCCAATCAGTACAAGCAAGTATTAGGAGATAACTTCCTGGAAGTAATACTCGGAAGCACAGAGGGAAATTGTAGGCTAGGAACTACTAGTTCGTGTCCTGGAAGAAAACACTCGGAACGAAACTAGTTTAGGTTCTCTCGCCTTGCCAACACTCTGGTTCCCTACAAGAGACAGCAATCTAGTTCTCAATAAAAACCTAGTTTGTAAGAGTAAAGATAAAAGTGAAAGAGAAGTGTCCATAAAAGAAAAGAGTTAAGGTGTTTTTTTTCTTTTAAATTTTATGTAAAGGAGCCTGGACACGACTGAGTTCTACCCCAGCTTCAAACCCGGACTAACCGGAGGTTCCTTACATTGGCGCCCGAGCAGGGACTTTATTACACAACAACAAGATGGTTCGCACGTCATGGATTTACACCCTTCGAAAAGAAGAGCTGGTGCAATATTTGGAAGAGTTCGCTTTGAAAGCAAGTGGCACTGTAGATGAGATGAGAAAGAAGTTGGCAGCATTCGTTCCCGGAGAACACAAGGAAAATGTTCTCAGCAGACTGGAGGAATTAGAAAGCAAACACGGACGCTGTCCAACACCTACAACACCAGGTATGCAAATCCAGATAGAAGTACCGACAGTCTCAGGTATGACGTCGAGGATGGGAGAATCGGTTACCACAGGTAATCAATTCGGCCCAACGTTACAAAATGAACAAGGTTCATTATCAACCCGATCGAATGTACCCTACCCAGTGGTCATTGATATAGTGAGGAAGTGGTCTTTTCGATATGAGGGGGGAAAAGATCCCATTGCCTTTATCGAGAGAGTTGAAGAACTGGCCGAAGTATACGGGTTGGACAGGAATATGTTACCAAGAACAATGCCTGAGCTCTTAAAGGATGCAGCATTATTGTGGTTTAGAAATAATAACCGACAGTGGCAAACATGGCAAGGTTTCCGTAAGGACTTTCTAAGATTTTTCCTGCCAGCAAGATATTTTGAGGGTTTGGACGATGAAATCCGTAGAAGACAACAGAAACCTCGGGAATCGTTCAAGGATTTTGTAATTGTAATGCAGAACATAATGAGGCATGCAGGATACTCACCAGAACAGCAAGTAGATAGTCTCTTCAGAAACTGTTTAGTAGACTATCAGCTGTACATAAAGAGGCGAGATTTCAATTCCCTGGAAGAACTTATCCAGATGGCAGAAGACTTTGAGGTAATACGAGCAAGTCATCCAGAGGTGAGTCATGATCGCCACGAAAATAGACCGATGCCGCGAAGAGAAGACCGCACGCGCCAGGTAGTACCGGCGAATAGTGAAGGTATTATTAATCCAAATACAGCTTGCAGAAGATGTGGACAAGATGGGCATGGCTATAGGTTTTGCCAAAACGAAAGCGTGTTGTTCTGTTGGCAATGTGGTAGGAGAGGAGTGAGGACACGAGATTGCTGCCGTAGAAGTTCGGGAAACGCCAGGGGACCGCACCCTCAGCAAGGGGAGGCAGCGGCCCACAATCAGAGACCTTTGCACCAATAAGCGCGTTTCGCCAAACCGAAACTAGGTTGTTAGCCCAAGTACAGCTTGGTAATCAACGCAAGGAAGCGACTATCGATACGGGTGCTTCTAGAAGTTATGTGAGTGAGCAGGTGGCGGAACAGCTAAGAGACTGTAGTGAGGCTATTCCAGTAGATAGCACAATCAGGCTAGCAAACGGGACTAGAGTAGAGGTGAGACAGCTACTCAGGATAGAAGTACAATTGGGCGGTAAGAAGTGCCAGTTGGAGGTTGGCCAATGATGTTAGATGAAGTGCTACTAGGTCTAGACTTTTTGAGAGCTATGGAATGTGAGATGTGGTGTGGAGATCAGAAGGTGAAATTTAAACCTGCTTCTCACCAGGTAATGACAGCTATAGATGAAAATCGGCCACAAACAACGAGTGAAACGATAGAAACCAGACCAACAGAGGATGAGCTCATCAAGATATTTTTAGACGAAGAGTTGGAGAAGTTTAAAACCCTTAAGGGGACAACTAAACAGAACACCGAATTATACTCAAGGATGACAGACCGGTCCGACAAAGGTACACGCAACGCAATCCTGAAATGCAACGACTTATCAATGAAGAGATAGACGAGCTGTTGAAGAACGGGTGTATAGAGCCGTCAAAGAGCCCGTACAGTGCACCTATTGTAATGGTACCCAAGAAGAATGGTAAGCTGAGGTTGTGTATCGATTACAGGCAGCTCAACGCGAAGACGGTGGCCGATGCATATCCCTTACCTCGGATAAATGCCATCCTTGATCGTCTCCGCAATGCAAAATTTATAAGCAGCATTGATTTAAAGAATGGTTACTGGCAAATTCCCATGGCAGATGATAGCAAGGAGTACACAGCATTTACAGTAGCAGGAAAAGGATTGTTCCAATGGAGAGTGATGCCGTTTGGGCTTACGTCAGCACCAGCCACGTTTCAGAGGACGTTAGACCGTGTGATTGGGGCGGAAATGGAACCGCACGCATTTGCGTACCTTGATGACATCGTGGTACTTGGAAGTTCGTTTGAAGAACACATGGCAAACCTGAAGGAAGTTTTTAGAAGGTTAAGGGAAGCCCGCCTCACCATAAACCACGAGAAATGTAAGTTTTTCCAAAAAGAAGTCAAATATTTAGGACACGTGGTCAACGAAAGCGGAATCAATACCGACCCTGATAAGGTTGCAGCGATCCGTGAACTTCAACCCCCAAGAAATGTGAGAGAGTTAAGAAGATGCCTCGGAATAGCTTCGTGGTACAGGCGATTTGTCCCGGAATTTGCTAAAATTGTTCACCCTTTGACGTCATTGTTGAAGAAGGGAAAACACTTCAGATGGAACGAAGAACAGCAGACTGCATTTGAAACTCTAAAGACACGATTAACCGAAGCACCGGTGTTAGCATGTCCAGATTTCGGTAAGAAGTTTACCTTACAAACCGATGCTTGTGAGTATGGCCTAGGAGCAGTCCTGACACAAGACTTTAATGGCCAGGAAAAAGTTATTTCGTACGCTAGCCGTCGTCTCAACGCGGCGGAACTATGCTTGGCGATAGTGTGGGCTATAAGGAAACTCAGACCTTACTTGGAAGGCTACCATTTCACAGTAGTCACAGATCACCTCGCTCTCAAATGGCTCAACTCAATTGAGAGTCCTTCCGGTCGAATAGCTAGATGGGCACTCGAGCTTCAGCAATATAACTTTGATGTACAGTACCGGAGAGGGAAACTCAATGTGGTAGCAGATGCACTTTCTCGTGACCCCATAAATGTGTGCCAAGCTATACAAGAGAAAACCCCACATTGTAACTGGTGGCGGAAGAAGTGTGAAGAAGTGAAGAAAGAGCCCGAGAAGTTCCCAGACTTCTCAATACTCAATGATCAATTATATCGACATCTCCCGAATGCCGATGAAGACGAAGAAAATATTCCCTGGAAGTTATGTGTACCTTTATTCCAAAGGCTAAGGGTTCTAGAGGAGAATCATAACGCACCAACTGCCGGTCACCTCGGCATTAGAAAGACAATAGCTCGGATAACTAACAAGTATTACTGGCCTGGAATGTTCAGGGATATAAAGAACTATGTAAGAAACTGCCAGACATGTCAGCGACACAAGCCCAATCAACTGCTCCCTGCAGGTCAGATGTTGTCGCGTATCGCCGAAGAACCCTGGGCGATAGTCTGTGCGGATTTCGTTGGACCACTCCCGAGGTCTAAGCATGGCAACTCAATGTTTTTAGTCTTTACAGACAAGTTTTCCAAGTGGTCCGAATTTATACCATTGCGCAGAGCAACCGGAGAAACGCTACGCAAAGCATTTCGAGAACGTATACTGGCAAACTTTGGCGTACCGAAAATTCTTATAACCGATAATCCCAGTTCACAAGTCGATTATTTAGAGAATATCTCAAGGAAATTGGAGTACATCATCAGTTTACGGCACCGTACACACCCCAAGAGAATCCCACAGAACGGGTAAATAGAACGGTAAAGACTATGATCGCTCAGTTCACGGGTCAAAACCAAAAGACATGGGACGAAGTACTACCGGAGATACAATTGGCGGTGAACACTGCTAAATCGGACACAACTCAGTACAGCGCCGCATTCCTAGTTCAAGGAAGAGAACCAAGACTTCCGTCGGCACTTTATGACGAAGTAACCCCAGGAACAGGAACGTCTGCCCTTAACCCGAACGCAAAAGCAGAAATGTTAAGAGAGATTTTTAGTTTAGTTAAGAAAAATCTCGTCAAAGCAGCGAAGGACCAAGCTCGACACTATAATTTGCGTCATAGAAAATGGAACCCGAAGGTAGGAGAATCAGTGTGGGTGAAAGAACACCATTTATCCAGCGCTGCAGATAATTTCGCTGCCAAACTTGCCCCAAAATATGATGGCCCCTATGTTATTCACCGATTAATATCCCCAGTGATCGCCAAATTGAGGAAGGAAAGCAGCAAAAGTACCCGTAGAGCGCATATAAGTGAATTAAAATTATTCAACGCAGATTGATTAAATTAAATAAAATAATAAACAAAATATACAAATAAAACCTAAAAAAAAAAACTAATAAGAAATCAATTTAAATGAATTTAAATAATAAAATAAAACTAAACCAAGAAAACAACATGAATTTAAAACAAAATCATTACAAAATAATAATAAAACAAAAGCACTAAGAAAAAAAATATGTAAAAAAACGCCAATATGGGCAACACTGTTCGAAGGTTCGATCGAACAAGCGGTATGATCAAAGAAAAACAAACAAGCAACACGCACTTACACACATTCTGCCCACGCACATCTCGTTCATTTGGTTAGCAACAGTGATTGTGCGCGCAGCTAAAGCGGAGAAAACAAGTATTTTGTTTAAATTTATTTTTATAACAACAGGAGGAGAAAAAAAAACAACTGTAAGTAAGGAAAAGAAATATAATGTGTGTGTGTAAAGTGTTTTGTGTTCTCTTGTGAGGTAATTGAAAAGGAAGACAATTACATGGAAAATAAATTATGAATATAAAAAGGAAAAAAATTTGTAATTAAATAATAAAATTAATAAATATAAAAAAAAAAGGAAGAAATATATAAAAGAAAAGTCGGAAAAAAAAGTGTGTAAGGAAGAAAATTACCTAACAAGAGCCAGTGGTGTCCCTGTGTTGTGTACGTCTGTTAGGTAAGATCCCTCTTACCCGTGTAACCCGAAATACGCTTTTTCAGATGGACTCACAGGAAGTTATCGTAATCTCCGATGAATCGGCGGACGATCGCTCGACGGTGGTGTTATCACAGGTGTCGGAACGGACCGCGAGTCCCTTGAGGGAGCTAGGTCCGGGGCTGGTCGATGAAGAGGAGCCGGTACTGTCTCAGCTATCGTGGCAAAGCTTTATTACGGCAACAGAGGGAGGCGAAACATACCAGGAGCAGCTGTCTTCCCAGATGTCCGGACATAGCCTGCTCACTGAGGCAGAAGGGGACTACTTTGATCCCGATGAGCAACCGTCCAGGTCGGAATCCGAGGCAGGTGCTCGAGTCTGGGTGTCGGCGACCCTTGATCGGTATATCCGCCGTCGGAAGGGCTACCGACAATACATAGCGCAGGTGGGCATAACCTGGACGGTCGAGGAGTCCGACAGCGAGGCGGACGAGCCAGACCCGTTGGTGGAATTTCCGTGTTCCCCAAAACGGCTAGCGGTAATGGATGGTTGCGTGAGCCCGGTACCCGAAAGGGACCCACTGCTACCTCAGGAGGAGGAGGAGCTAAGGCTAAGTGGGTTTGACGAGGACGTGATCTCGTTGGGCGCAATGAGCCTAAGAAGCCTGGAGGAGACAACACAGAGTGCTCCAGGGGCAACTTGATGAGTCAGAAGACGTGGCCTCACCAGTGCAAGAAGAAGAAACAAGAGGCGAAGAAGACAAGGGTATACCACCCGAACTTGTTCAGGAAGTTGAAGAAGCTGCGAAAAAGGGGCGCCGACTCTGTTTCCGGAGAACAATAAATGGAAGAAGCTACCGGATCCGAATATCGGCAGGCGGACGAGCGGTAGTTCGGGCCCTTCCGGAAGAAAGGAGGGGGTGTGAGGACCCAAATTTGTTATAAAATTGTGGACACACAGTGGTACCCAATAAAAGGGGAATATGAATTGACATATGTAGTTTTTCTGGTGGGTAAATGGATTACATCCATTTCAAGGGGCAGATTACATCTGCCAAAGTGTCTTTTCTTTTCAGCAACTACAAAATGATGCCAAGGACAAGAGAAAGCCAAGTGATGCCAAAAGAAGGAAGACAAGTGATGCCGAGAGAAAAAAGCCAAGTGATCAAGAGGAAGCCAAGACGATACGAGAGGGTCAGGTGTAGCAGCCAACATAAAATACAACGAGTTGCAACAACATGTGTATCAAACGTGTTGCTTTATTAGGAATAAGTTTGATAAAATAAATGTTGTAAAGTTATTACAACCGCTATCGGTTCACACCTAGCGGGAAGTAATAACTACAAAACTACAAACTGTAGCCAAATGTATTAGTATATAAGCCAGGGAAAATTAACGATTAGCTCTTAAATGACAATAGTCTCCCTTTTTTTTAATCCCTTTTTGGGGAAATAATATAAATGCCTTATACAATGTACAATTGAAGTAGCTAAGCTACATACATAGATATAAGTGGAAAGTCTTGTAGAAATACAATTAGTATGTAAGAAAAAATGACAAAATGTTAGCTCTTAAGATTAATCATAAGAACTTTTATATGAATTTTTGGGATTAAATAAAAATCAATCAAATCAATCAACGATTAGCTCTCTTGTAATTTTACAGCGGAACGTGAAAGACGTGGTGGCAAGACAGAGACATCGGTAAGTTGAAGTGATAACATCATTTCAATTCAGAGTAGTGTAGTAGAAGGGGGTAAACTGAATTGATAACATCAATTTAGACAGTTAGTTACTGGTTTACAATCAGTAAAGAGTGGGATATTGGATTCGATTACATCGAATTCAAGAAGAAGGTGAATTTGATTACATCAAATTCCAGAATAAGGTACTGGTTTCCCAATCAGTACAAGCAAGTATTAGGAGATAACTTCCTGGAAGTAATACTCGGAAGCACAGAGGGAAATTGTAGGCTAGGAAAAGCTAGGAGTAACTAGTTCGTGTCCTGGAAGAAAACACTCGGAACGAAACTAGTTTAGGTTCTCTCGCCTTGCCAACACTCTGGTTCCCTACAAGAGACAGCAATCTAGTTCTCAATAAAAACCTAGTTTGTAAGAGTAAAGATAAAAGTGAAACAATAAAGTGAAAGAGAAGTGTCCATAAAAGAAAAGAGTTAAGGTGTTTTTTTTTCTTTTAAATTTTATGTAAAGGAGCCTGGACACGACTGAGTTCTACCCCAGCTTCAAACCCGGACTAACCGGAGGTTCCTTACACTAGTAATCATTATCTTTCACAAAGGGACCACTTAAAAACCCAAGTGAAGTTTCCTTAGACATCAGCCACCTGCCCAACCTAACCTTTGGGTGCATAACTATTCTAGATGATGACGCCACCGAAAAGCTTTTCTTTTTCCGACTCTTAATTTTAAAGACTCTTTGCATATAATACTAGTATAACCAAATTTTGCTTGGAATTACATTAAGTACTTTTGCAACACCATTGGTGAAGGGTATCCAAGATTCGGCGAAGCCGAATATACCACTCTTACTTGTTTCTGTTGTATTCAAGTTTTTGGAGCTCCTGCTTTGTCGACATCTCAGATGTTTATTTTGATGAATTTTAATAGCGTACTTCGAAGGGGATTACCTAAACTCTGATGCATTCGATAATTTGTGGTAGATATAGTTTTGTGTTTAAGCGATATTTCAGGTGTTTTGATCGACGATGATGAAATTTAGGGTGAGACGATATCATAAGATTTTGTGTAAAATACATATGTTTATACCTTCATAGAGCTCCACAAATCTGATTTTAGCAGACAGACACACTGCATTTATCTTAATTTTGTGTCTGACTTTTGAATATTATGGTAACATTTGAGAATGTATTATATATCAAATTATAGGTAATCTTCCTAGGAAGTACAAAAATGGAGCTAAGTACATGATATCCGTCCAAAACCTACATATGTAGGTATGTATGTATGAATCTCACATATCAACGAAAATTAAAATTTATTAATTGCAATTGGGAGAAATCCATTCACGTTTGACAATTGCTTCCGTATAACTTCGCCTGAGGCAATCTCTTAGTAGCTAATAAATTATAAATTATAATAGATACGATGATGACATTTAGTATAAAGACATTGTACAATATCGTTATTCAGGGCGATAGCGTCTAAAATAAACTTTCTAGAGGGACACGTTTGACAAAGTATTTCTGATCTCTTGAAAAGTTCGGTATTGAAAATGGTCGAGCTCTGTTCACAATTAGTGAAATCTCCCATATAACCCCGACCGGGAATCACTTTAATACTGATAAATTAAATCACATTATAATTGCACAAAGGACTAGAGCAAAACTTTCCACACATCCACCGGACAGACCGAAAGAACAATACATAATTATTGATGAAGTTTTCATCTTAATTCCATTTAAAAGCTGTACATTTCACGTGTGTATCTAAAACTAAGAGTTTATACCCTTTAATTCTAAGTCTTGTTTACATTGACAATCATTGTTAAAGCTTTGACCTAAATCAGTCTGCTAACTTCAAAGTTTTACATAACTAATCAAGAACTTTTACTAGTTGGATAATTCGTACGAATTAAAGTATACAACCCTCACTGGGCACTGTGTTTTTGGGTTGCATGCCAGAATACTTAATCTTCATCAAATCGATGTGCTTTTGCAAATCTAAGGGCATCTACATTTTGAAGCATGTTCGTAAAATAGACACATTTATCGAAGCTACTGGCTGGCTTAAATAAGCATTCTCTACCTGCCCAACCTAACCTTTGGGTCCATAACTATTCTAGATGATGACGCCACCGAAAAGCTTTTCGTTTTCCGACATAGCTAAATATTGCTAGAAATTACATTTAGTATGAACAAAAGAAAATTAATATACATATCAAGCATTTGTGTGGGGCTCAACTATGTCAGTAATCAGAAACTATATAATTATCAATATATTCTTACGATTTTGTACTTTACTTTTGGAACACCATTGGTGAAGGGTATCCAAGATTCGGCAAAGCCGAATATACCACTATTACTTGTTATTTTTAATTTAGCTGCAAATTTTCCATTTTGCAGTTAGCATTTGTTTAGAATTTTTCAATAATATTTTAATCATTTTTTATCATTCTTTTTTTTATTCAAAATATTTATTTACTTAAATAAATAATCTTAATCTCAAAATCTACCAATATTTTTTGTTGATTACACATTTAAATATGTAACCTCGGCACTAAAATGAATGGAAAATGGCATCACATTGTTTAACTTGCTACAACTTCCGAAGAGTACATTATAAAGAGCCCCACAAACGTCGTTAGTTTTGCACAGTTTTAACAGTACGGTACTGATGTATATAACGCATAGAAATATTAATGTTAGATCCAAAAGACTTAGAATCACTTCTTGAACACCAATGCAAACCTTATTATCAAAGTACAGGTAGCAATTCTAAAGATATTTTGACCCAAAAAATTACATTGGTCGTGGGACCAATTTTAATCAGTTTGTTTCAATAAAATGATGAGGAATAAGCGTTTATAGAGAAAAATTATGAAAAATAAACCATTTATAAAGATATATTAACCAAAGTAACAAAAAATAAATAATACAATTAAAATGTTAGCATTATTTTTTGGCAGGATTTTGTTAGCATTTTAAGCATTATTTTAAAGCCGATTTAGCTGTGAAATATTTTTGGATATGGCCACACTGGTCATAAATGACATCGCTTTCATGCCTAATGTGATTTTGTCTCAGTTTGTTATCTAAAACCGTTAAAAGCAATATGCACTTTTTTGCCCAATTTAAAAATCTTCACAAAATTTTAGCAAAAAATTACTTTTTAGCGCGCTTTTGCTTTTTTGTGTTAGATGGCAAAAAACTCATTTAAACCTGTCGTATGTTATACCTATATGAAGTGAAAAGTGGCGAAAAAAATTTGTCCGCCATTATGTAGTATTAGAAATTACAAAATTAAAATTTAAAGGGTAATAGATTTATCCCCCAAGTGTGGTGTTTATTTCGTAGAACAACAACTTGGGTCAAAATCTTGAAACGAAAAATTTTGCATATATTGATCCTTAAGAATATATAACGGGTACAATTTTTGATTGCTCTCTTCGTGAATGGCAGGTCTTTATTTGCACCCATCTCGAATTTTTATAGATTTTTTAAATAATAGGTTTTTAATAGTTTATCGCAAAAACATCCATTTAGGTATCAAGTTTCAGTAGGGGCTCAAAGTCTGCTTAATTTTATACAATTAGATGTAAAAGATCCCATCAAAAGTAATTGGAGTGATATAAATTACGTCAAGTAAAAAAGGGCTCACAGTGTGTAGCGTCCGTCACAGAAATAAAGATTTTTTTTTAATTTGACTAGTACAATTTTTCTTTTTTCTCCAATTGAACTTGGTTCGTAAAGAGAACTTATAGTATGCTTAACATTAGGCTAAAAATATCTAGATGTTTATATTGCATTTTACAAAATAATATGTAAAGGAAAGTGTGTAGCGTCCGTCACAGTAAATATTTTTTACAAAATAATATTTATTAAACACAAAATTTACGAATACATGTCTGTCTTATTCATAAGGCTTTAACACTATCTATATCCACAGATAAAATTTAAGATATTAGGTGTTAAAAAAAATATACAGTTGGGCAAATTAGATGATTTTGAAATTTTATTTTTTTTTTTGGGACACTCTAACAACTAGCCGCAGCATTCTTGGGACGAAAAATAAGATGTAAAAAGTGTAAAACTTTAAATAAATATACGTATTTAGCCGTTTTGTGAAATTTTATATTGTGACCAAAAATCGCACTTTAACCGCGAACATGAAAAGGAAGGAGATGAAAATCGGGAACAAATAAAACCATTATTTTCACTGATTAACGAATTCTTAAAAAAAGTATTTTTTCCTAATAAAAAACATTGAAGTAAAAACTGTATCGTCCATCACGTAGAGTCCGCAACAGTACATTTATGGATTTTTGGTGAAACTATAAACTTAAAAATATTTTATAAAAGCTATTTTGGAATCCTCTGATTTTCCTCTAAATTTAATGTATTTACAATTTTTTTTTATTACTATGACCGATTTGATAAAATTTGCAGAAACACGTGTTGGAAAAAAACTCACTTCCATTTTTTGTAGCGTCCATCACAGCACTTTAAAAGCGAAAACTTTTTCCTCCAAAAGAAGTATGTAAATTAACAAACGCCATTCGATAGCACAATCGATGGGCTAATAATCTCTGAATTTTAAGTACAACAAAATCCGTACAAATGTATCGTCCGTCACGCAGGATTTGCCCATATACCACGTTAATTACACTAAGAGAAAAATGACAATCTGATTTCAAGAAAAAAAATCTACAATATAAGATTGCGAAATCTTGAATTTTCAATCTTGAAAATATAGCCAGTAAGATTTATATTCTTAAATTTAAGAATAAATTCTTAGTTATGAGAATACAATCTAAAAATAAACTGTAATTTCCTTGCTTTTAAGATTTTAATCTTATTATAAGATTTTAAATCTTAATTTTAGATCGTATTCTTTATTTTAAGATTGTGATCTTGATTTCAAAACTTTATTCTTATTTTGAAGATTGTAAGTTCTAATCTTAAGATCGTATTCTTGATTTTGTAGATTTGTGTGCTTGTTTAAGGGAAATTTTTCAGTATTTTGTCATAAATTGTAATCCGCCGACCAAGGTAGTTGCGAAAAAGTGAAAAACTAATTTTTTGAGAAAAAATAAAAATTTAATAAAAAATATAAATGGAAAACCTTAATCCGGATGAAGTGATCCTTTTCAATATTTCAATAGAAGGCAATTTAGTTTCGGTATGTAATGGGGAGTATGAATTGAACTGCCCTTCACAAGAAATTTCATCAGATTTCTCGGACGATGGCGCGTTGCTGAAAAATCTTTTGAAAGATTTCGATCTGGAATGCGTTTTTCCGTACCTGCAGCGTAAGTTTTTCATCATATTTATAAATACATAAATAAATTTCTTTATAAAAAATTATATTGATTTAATTTGTTTCAGGCTCAAATGTAACTTTTAGAAGTCTGCAGTATATGAAAGTAGAAGATGTAAAGGAAGCCATTCCACCCTTAGGACTTCGAATGGAGTTTCGTGAAAAATTATTCGTTTGGAAAAAGAAACAGGTTTTAATATTTTATTTAGAAAGTAAATTAAATCACTAATAGTTTTGTCCTTTAGTTTGGAATTGATGAAGATACACTTTCGATGCCGTCGAAGGTAGCTCAGTGGCTACAAAAATGTCCGGATGTAACTTCTACTCCATCGTCTTCTGTAAATAAGTAAGTAAGTTAACAAAAAAGTGTTTGACAATGTAAAAGTATTATATAATTACTTATTACATTAAAATGTGTACAAAACATAAAATATTTTCGTTTATTTATATAGGATTTAGCTTCATTATTGAATGAATCGCTAAGTGGCAAAAACATCCCAGAATTTTATGCTTCACACAAAGATTTAAACTATCGTGATGAGCTGATCTAGATTATAGTACATCAAATTCTAAAAAAGGATCTCGCACTTCATCCTAACGATTTCCAAAATATATTGACAGAAATATGCACACTTTTTCCAACGGAAGATGAAGTCAAGGTATTTTTAGGATGAAATTTTTTACTAACTACCTATAATCTAAAATAAATAAATCAAAATTTTAAAATATAGGAATACTATTACATTCCTCGAAAGGGGAAAAAAATAATAAAAAATGTGTTTTATTTTATCACCAAATACGAATATTATAATAAGAAAAAATGTGCTTAAAATAAGATTTTCTGCTTGAAATCGAAACTTTTTCTGCTTGAAAGTAGAGTAAATGAAAGATCGCAATCTTGAAAAAGGTCTAAGAACAAGATCGATAATTAAGAATGCGATCTTATTATTTAAGATTATGTTCTTATTAATTAAGAGTGCATTCTTAAAAATTAAGAATTTAATCTTAATTAATAAGAACACATTCTTAGTTGTCGATCCTGTGCTTAGATTTTTTTAAGATTGCGATCTTACATAGAATCTTAAAAAATTAAGATTTTATTCTCAAAATAAGATTTTTCGTATTTATTCTACTTTCAAGCAGAAAAAGTTTCGATTTCAAGCAGAAAATCTTATTGTCAGCACGTGTTTTCCCTGAGTGTACATTTATTGGTAATAAAATATTTTTTGAAAAAGTGCATTTCTTAAAATTAATTTTCTTTTATAAAAGTTAAAAGATTTGAAGATTTTTCATCTCTCCTATTTGAAAGAAGATATCTTGTCCTCGAAAAAGAATTGTTTATGTAGATAAGCCAAACAAAAAAAAAGTGAATAAGTCGCGAACAAATTAATATTTTGATAAAAAAAATGCATACTACAGGGTGGCCCAGAAAGACCGAAGTGGTGTGAATTCCTTATAACTTTTTTATTATATTTTTTTTCTTTTCTTTTCAGTATTTTGTAAAGAAGACTTGGATAATTTATAATGGAGCAATACACAATTGAACAACTTGCCCAAATTGTTGAAATTTACTTTTCAAATCAACGGTCCATTGTGTTGACTCAGCGTGCATACCGTCGTCAATTTAATGTGCGGTTTGCACCCTCTCAGTCAACAATAAACCGTCTGGTTGCAAATTTTCGAGAACAAGGAGCAGTAAGGAACCTTCCTGGTCCCGGCAGACACCGAACTGTCCACACGGCTGACAATATTCAAGTGGTACAGGAGAGTATTCGGGAGGATCCAGAAACATCAACCAGGAGACGTTCGTCACAACTGGGCCTCTCAAGAACGTCGCTGCAGCGAATTTTGCACACCATAGGATTGTTTCCATACGAAATTCAACTTGTCCAAGAATTGAAACCAACAGATTACCAGCAACGACTTGACTATGCAATTTATTTCCAGCAAAAAGTACAAGAGAATCCAAATTTTTTCATATCTTAATAATGAGTGACGAAGCCCATTTTCAATTAAATGGGTTCGTTAACAAGCAAAACTGTAGGATATGGGCTACGGAAAACCCGAGAGTACTTCATCAACGACAATTGCACCCAGTTAAGTGTACCGTTTGGTGCGGTGTTTCTTCAGAAAGGATCATTGGCCCATTTTTTTTTTTTTTTTTTTTGAAAATGAACAAGGTGTCGCCATTTCCGTCAATGGTGATCGATATCGGGCCATGTTGCAAAATTTTGTAAGGCCAGCCGTGGAAAACCATCTGCAAATATGGTTCCAACAGGATGGAGCCACAGCGCACACTGCGAGGGCCACAATGACTCTTTTACGCGACATCTTTGGTGAAAGAATAATTTCTCGTAACAGCAATTTTAATTGGCCTCCGCGGTCCCCGGATTTAACCGCTCCAGACTGTTTTCTTTGGGGCTATTTAAAAGGAAAAGTTTATGTTAATAAGCCTAGGACTATTGAGGAGTTAAAAACCAATATTCGAGAAGAAATTAACAACATACCACCGGAAGTTTTGCGAAAGGTCATGGAAAATGTGTTGGAAAGAGCACATTTGTGCGAAGCAGAATATGGCCACCACTTGCGGGATATCATTTTTAATAACTAATCCAAAAATATTCCCCATAAATTTAATGTATTTAAAAAAAAAAATTAAAAAAATATCTCATAAATAAAAAGTTATAAGCAATTCACACCACTCCGGTCTTTCTGGGGCACCCTGTATAGGTAAAGCGTGTTAAACGGAAGCGTATGGTATCAAAACCTCAATTTCTAAAATCTGCATTTTAGATATAGGACCACGATATATTTTTTTAATTTATTTGGAAGTATGTAGAATATTCTCAAAATATTCTTACAGTAAACATATATCGCAAAAAGAAATTATGTTACCGGGCCATTGAAATTCATGAAAGTCTAAGGCAGTTTCTGCAGAATATTATTTGGGTGACTTTGCCACATTACTTAGGGAAAAAATAAAAATATTAACTAGTTAAATAGTTCTCTACAAAACTGCGTCATTATATTTTTGATATTTTATACTCGAAAAATGTAGTTTTTGCCAGCAAAGTCCCTGCGTGCGCTGTTTAGGCAACAAAGTGTCTTATGCGGCTCAAAGTCGCATTTGCCGATCGTCGCTGTATACTATGTATAAGTAAAAAATCTTGATAAAAGTTAACTTTGAACCGCTATAAAATCTAAACATCTTCAGCGGGGAAAATACAAAAATTCCTGCTTATAGAAGTCTTATAATTTTAGCCATCCTTCAGACAAAAATGCCAATACACTATCTATTATAAGATGCTCCAAGTAAATGCCATGTTACTCGTTAGACATGTTACAAAATCATACTTTTTATATAGCAATAACATATCGCTTGTTAACGTGAATAGTGACACAACCACAAAAGTTTTATTGTGAGAAAATTAAGTTTAAATTAAGTTTTTTTGAAATGAATTCGAAAAACATCTATTACAAATTTAATTATAAATATAAAAAAAAGTTAATTTATTTTAATTTTATTAACAATGTAATTTTTTACTCAATCTGGACTTTATTTAATGATAGCTTAAAAGGAAGCTGTTATGCCACTACATTTGTAATTGAGCGATATTTATGTTTATAAGTACATGCAAATGTAGGATAATTGTAAATGTAGAATCTATATATAAAAGTACTTTTACATTCTACAATCTAGCCAAGTGAATATTCAAAATGTATGATTCGTAATATGAACACTTTATGTACTTAAAGTGTAAAATTTAATATCAAAATGGAATTTTAGATTTTGCTTCCAATGAGATTGCTTATTGCACCAATTTGAAAACAATTTATTTTTATGATAAGCATTGAAATTGAAATATGAACAAATGTACCTGTTAATACGTTAATACATACATGTTACATACATACATGTTACATACATACATGTTACATACATACATATGTATATTCATATCTAGGCATGCAAATTTATCTATGTTTTTTCACCCATATTAAGTCCTCTATTGTACATAGTAACTTCTCTAGTAATATAATGCACCGTGCAACAAAACCATTTACTATTGCTGGTAGTACTACACAAAAAAATATGTATTCAAAAATTGGTTCTCGCCTTTAAAAGTGGACGAGGAACTAAAATCAATATAAGTATGTAAAATAATGTTACTGATCAAACTAAATATATAACGCCGCTTGCTGCTCTTCGGCGCTAGAACGGGTTCTTTTTAAAAATTCTTGTATTGATTTTTTTTACATTTTTTCTGTAGTTGTTTTTATAAAAAGCAAATACAAAAAAAAAACAAAAATTTTCAGTCACATTTTGATAAAAAGTTGGGTTGGTGTTACAAGAGATAAAACTCCTCACCACCAAAGGTGAAAATATTAATCTGACACACAACTTTTAATATACCAATCAACTCAGAATCACTTTCCGAGTAATGTAATTCAGTTAAAGGTTAGCTTTTTAAACCGGGTCTTTAAATGTTTGTCATTTCTTTAAACGCGAAGAAATTGTAGCACAAGTATTATCTCTTACTGCCCCTATGAGCAGCAAGAATTTCAGTACAAAAACATTCTACTTACGGAGGCTTTCCAAGTCTTAATACTTTGGCACAGAAATTTGGATCATGTCTGTTAAGGGTTAAAAAATATTTTTAATTAAACAATATAACCATTTTTCAAAATAACTACTTTCTTTAATTTTGATCGAAATTCGCCACTAAATTCATAACATCTCGTATTTTTGCCACTTTTTGACCTTTGACTCCGATAAAAAAAGGGTTAAGCTCACCCAATATCAAGGAAAGTTCAAGTGGACATTCCTCAAGAAGACTTAAATAACATTTACTATGCATCTACTTAAATTTACTTTTTCGCGAAATTGTACGATTTCAAACCGCAGGTACGGCGAAAACATATGATATATTAAACTGAAAAACTTTTTCGGATTTTATTACCACATCTGTCTATTTTAACAAGCCCAACAAAAGTTTTTAAATTTTGAATATTTTTTAACAAAATTTTCTAAAACTTAAAAAGTGAGTTTTGAAACGGTCCTTAACCCCTTGACGTAGTTCCACGAGTCTGGCTCGTGGTACAATTTCTGTGCCTAACATGATTATCACGAGTTTGACTCGTGGTACAATTTCTGTGCCTAACATGATATAACGAGTCTGACTCGTTTTGCGACTATTCTTATATATATATATATATATATATATATATATATATATATATATATATATATATATATATATATATATATATATATATATATATATATATATATATATATATATATATATATATATATATATATAGAATGGCTATATAGAAAACGGCTCTAACGATTTCGATTAAATTTGAACAGTGGGTTCCTTTTTTTGATGTATAGGTCGAGTAAGAAGAGACTTTTGGACTTCACCTCTAAGGGGTCAAAAACGGGTAAAACGAGGAAAAAAATTTAAAACGTTAGATCTCCTAAAGTAATAGATATAGAAACAAAATTAATATTACGTTTTGAACAACTATAAAAATAAGTGGACATGTGTTGGGTACTTTTTTTTAATTTATGACCGATAGCGGTAAAAAGTGGTGAAATTAGTCTTTTTGGTACTATTTTTAGCCCACACTTATCTTTTGAACCAAAAAATAGAGAAAGGAACTTTGTACTAGAATCAATAAATGTTAAGTGCGTTTTTAAAAAAAGTACTGAATTCAATTGGTACCAAAGAAGTACCAAATATGCAGATTGAACTTTTTTTAAGATTGGGGGATACTTGAACAAATTGGTAATGTTATAACTTTTAAACAAATGAATGTTTATCTGTCTGTATGTGCTTTATAGAATAGTAAACTATGCATTTGATCATGTTATACTCTTCAACAAAGTTGTTGCGCATGAGCCAGCGAAGGTTTCTTAGTTAGTATGACCAATTACAGACAGGTGGCGCCACTGAAAATTATTCAAAATGATTAAGATCGTAAAAAGTGTATTTGATCATGCTATGATCTTTAGAAAAGTTGTAGCGCACGAGCCGACGAAGGTTTCTTAGTTGGTATGACCAATTACCGACAGATGGCGCCACTGACAATTATTTAAAGTGAATTAAACGTAATCTGCACATTTGATCATGCTGTGATCTTTAACAAAGTTGTTGAGTATGAGCCTACGAGAGTTTCTAAATAAGAAAGTATTTATGACCAATTTCCAAAACTTATTCAAAATGAGTTGAACTATAAACTATGCATTTGATCATGTGTTGATCGGACAAAATGATTCAAAATTAATTGGATTTGTGTGCGATGTCTTTCCTATAAATTAATTTATTTGGCTATTACTTTGTACAATAAAATATTTGAAAACTTTAAAATTTGCCTTCTTATTCTTATCTTAAATTCTTATCCTAAAGCTCCGAGCAAGGCTCGGTCAACCAGGTACTAAGTCTTTAGATGACAAGGAATGTCTTACTTTGTAATTTCTGTACTCTAAAGTTAATTTTTTTTCTGCATATCCTGGATGGATGGATTTTTAGTTTTTATAACTCTAATGAAAGCTGATTTAGTTGTGTTCTACATTTAATTATTGGTTTTGCAAAAACATATCCTTATTGGTTGAAATTAAAAAAAAAACGAAAAAACTACAATTTTTCCCATACAAATGTGTCCTAGAAATAAATGTCCTGTGCACCCCTGGACATTGACCTAGCAAGACAATTTTTTTTCTGAGGACCTTAGGATGTAGAGCATTGATTTTAAACCCAGGCGTATTGAATTTCGATAAAAGTTGTTTTTCGCTCCACCCTAATATATAGACACACCGTATTACTATCAACGTTTTTGGCCTAACTACATATTAACGAAAAGTATTTTACAGCTTTTAAATGTAAAACTCACCCGGTTATGGGACCAAATTTTGTGCAAAGTAAGTAAAGCTACTACAACCGAATTTAATCCAAATATTTCAACTAGCTTACCAATATTTTTTCGAATTTGGTCCACATTTTAATTAGCTGCACCCTCGTAGATATATGATATACATATATATGAGACATGTTTCCTTCGAAATTCTGCATAATTTATATTGGAATTGAAAAAATCAATAAAATTTTAAACAAACCATTTTTATTGTCATAAAATCAACTTAAATTCATAAAACATAAATTGATCTCATGAGAATATTTCGTCAAATAAAGGTTAAATTTACAAAGATCATGGTTGAGCCATTATTATACTATTTTGTGCAACTGATTGTATGACGTTTAAACATTAGGGTGTCCCTTACATATTATATTTAAATATGAAATTTTATTGTTCTATCATGATTGCAACCCGTGGCGACTAAGGCAAGAAGTTTTGTATAATACAGTAATTGAAAAGACATGTACTTAGTATGGGTATGCGTTTCGAAGTTAAAAAAAATGCAAAGGACACCCTAATACGCATATACAATTGGTATATGTATATTAATTGAAGTAAAAGCTCTATTTATTCATACGAATGCAATTTTACTTATCCATTCAATCAAAACAGTGTGTCTTAATATATATCATGTAAGCTTGTTATCATTCTACAGGTCGTAACTATAGAGATAATTTGATTCAATTTGGCACAGGCTCATACTTTGGTCCAAGGACGATCCCTATACTTTTTTGCGTGAAATCGGATTACTATTTCGGGGATGCCTTCCCGGAATAGAGTTTTTGGTCCCTTACATCCACAAATTTAGTTGTATTTTAATAATATTCAGCACAAATATTGCTTATCGTAACCTTAATCAGTGTTCCTAATTTTGTAGAAATCGACCCATATTTGACCAAACCTCCCATACAAGACACATTCTCAAAAGACGTTTATATACACCAGTGTTGCCACCAACCAAATGATAAATTATACATGGATCGTGCCAAAATTACACATAAAATTAGGAATTACACATGATTTTTTTTTTGGCAAAATAACATGTTTTGAATTTAATTTAATTAATTTTTTTTTATTAAAAATTAAAAAAAAAAAAAACAAGTAAGAAAGCGCTATAGTCGGTCAAGCCCGACCATACGATACCCTTCACCTCTAAGGTCAAAGGTGTTATTTTTACTGTATAAAGACAAATATTTGCTAAATTTTGCCATCATACAAACATTTTTTCAAAACTTATATATTTAACCTGTTTCCGTCATTTGGACTTATATGAGAGCTAGGGTTAAATGTGGACCGATTATCTCGAAATTTGGCAAATTTATTACAGTTATTACAAAAATTAAAATTACGTCAGAAGTATTTGTTTTAAATTTCATGAAAAAATATTGATATTTGTGGCCAATATATCAATTCCGGGAAGTGGGACCTATGGGAGGTATCAGAAATAATGGACCGATTTTGACCAATTTCAATAGCCATGGTCCCATTATCAAACAAATGATCTGTGCCAAATTTCATCAAATTATCTTTAGAATTACGACCTGTATTTTGATTACAAGGTTTACATGGGGGTCCAGCCAGCCAGCCGTCCAGCCAGCCAGACGGACGGACGGACGGACATCGCTAAATCGACTCAGAAAGTGATTCTAAGCCTATTGGTATACTAAAAGGTGGGTCTAAGACAAATATTTCTATGCGTTACATACATCAGCACAAACTTATAATACCCTTTCCACCTATGGTGGTGAAGGGTATAATGATTTGTATTTATACCCTTCACCACCACCTTTTAGTATACCAATAGGCTTAGAATCACTTTCTGAGTCGATTTAGCGATGTCCGTCCGTCCGTCTGGCTGGCTGGACGGCTGGACCCCCATGTAAACCTTGTAATCAAACTACAGGTCGCAATTCTAAAGATAATTTGATGAAATTTGGCACAGATCATTTTTTGATAATGGGACCATGGCTATTGAAATTGGTCAAAATCGGTCCATTATTTATGGTACCTCCCATAGGTCCCACTTCCCGGAATTGCTGTATTGGCCACAAATATCAATATTTTTTCATGAAATTTTAAACAAATACTGCTTATGTCAGCTAAAATCACTGTACCAAATTTTGTTGAAATCGGTCCACATTTGACCATAGCTCCCATACAAATTCTTCTTTAAAAACGCACTAAATGAGACAAAAAATCACTAAAACGCTCGTAAATCTAAAGATAATGGAAATTTTGAGTCTATTTTTCGCATACATAATTTTTGTACCAACTGTAATCAATTTGCCAAATTTCGAGATAATCGGTCCACATTTGACCTTAGCTCTCATATAAGTCCAAATGACGGAAACAGGTTGAATATATAAGTTTTGAGAAAATGTTTGTATGATGGCAAAATTTAGCAAATATTTGTCTTTACACAGGAAAATAACACCTTTGACCTTAGTGGTGAAGGGTATCGTATGGTCGGCTTGACCGACTATAGCGCTTTCTTACTTGTTTTAAATTAATGTTCATTTTTTTATTTCATAACGCTTGAAAAAAAAAAACAATTAATGTATACTATTTCAAATCGATTTCAGAAAATGAAATACATAAAGACTATATTGAAAATCTTTCACTTCTTGTTTAACATTTTTTGTGTTGGTTCAAAAATCTATCTCCAAGGAATTCTTTAAATCAAAAACTTTTATCTAATAATCTTCCGGCTCCAAAGCCCAAAAGTTTCAAAATCGAAAGGTGCATGTCAAGAGTTTGCAAATCGACATTGAAGAATGAATATCTTTTTGTTAAACATATATGTCACCTTCTCCGAGAAAAGGGACCTAGTTCGTTTTGTATGTTTTTATGGCAAATAAATTTTTATCAGAAATCTCTCATTTCATCTTATTCTAAATCCTTTTAGGCACCAGAATCCACTGCTAACTCTAAACCGGTTTTTTGACACACTAGGTTCCTTTTCTCGGAAAAGGTCACATATAATGATTGAAAAGTTTGGGCAATTTTGTGATCAACAATATCCGCAATTGAATAAATATAGTCACTTAAATTAAATATTGTTTTAATTTAACGAATATAAAATTCTCATAAATCATGAAGTATAATTTTTTCCCGAATTAGAGATTGTGGTCAAAGATTCATGAGCAGCAATACCAATATATCATATTCTTTAATAAACATATATATTTTAATCTGAATGGTTGATTTCCCATAAGCACTGGGATTTTAAAACATACATTTTTATGTAGTTAAGAATAAAAAGTTTGCAATATATGCACTACTTCGATTTCGAATGGGACGCACATAAATTTATTATTTAAAATGCAAGTTTTGAAAACTGTTAGTACTCAAAAATAACAAAAATTCAAATTGCACATGAATTACACATGCAGCCAATTACACATCGGCTACACATGAAAATAAAAATTACACATGATATGTGTAATTACACCTGAAGTGGCAACACTGATATACACATAAAAGCACTCTTTAATAACTGTAAAGTAAATGCATTTGACTACTTAAACTTTGCACAGATAAATATTTTATAAATAAATCGGTCCACAATTGTCCCTGCTTTTGAAAAAAAAGCACATAGTATATGTATGTACTCGTATGTCTCTAAGACTTATGGAAAACTTGTTTAATTGTTGGTCTATATTTAACCTTAGTAGTGAAGGGTATGATATAGTCGGGCTTGACCGACTATAGCTTTTCTTACTTGTTTATTATATGATTAAAGAATTGTTTAAAAATTGTCAACGTTTTTATCATAGACTACGCACATAGACTGCGATCATATGCTCTACTAAGCAAAAAAAAAAAATATAAAAAATACCAAAAAATGTACCATGACATTTCTTAATGCTCTTTCCAAATGTATAATCAGATATACGTTCAGAGCATAAATGGAACTTTAGTGAATTTTAAGAACGAAATTTCTTCGACATGTTAAACTTTGGTTTCACATTTGGGAGCCTAATGGCATTCTACTAAGCTCTACTGTAGCTCATATTTTGTGGAAACTCAAAAGCTCTGTCCACCTGAAGTTTCACTGAGATATCTTCATCAGTTCTCAAGATATCGAATTATATCCAAAACTATTTTTTTTCCAAAATTCTATTCAATATGTAGGAAGTGAATATTTTCAGGCCTCGCGGCGCTAGCTAGGATTTCATTTTAGACACCTGGTTTCTTAGGGAAAATTTCTTAGAATCAGGTGCAGATTTCGATTTTGCTATACGATTGTTCACTAAAAAAATCGACCCACCCTAATGTACATGACGTTTCTTACATGAACCTTGACGTCTCTAAAATGTACTTTGACAGTTCGTCCAAAGTCTAGTTGTAGTTTTTATAAATTTTAATTATTTACTTAAAAAAAAACTGAAAAGTTTGAAATTATTATTTTTTTTTCCAAAGTAAAAAAAATTAAAAGAAAAAGTTCTCGTTTTCGTATATAAGATGAAACCTTTATTATACCCTTCATCACCATAGGTGGATGTAAATTTGGTATACCAATAGGCTTTGTCTTTTTACAGGAAAAACAATACCTTTGACCTTAGTGGTGAAGGGTATCGTTTTATGATACGATTTTGAAAATAAAGTCGAGTTTTTGGTATAAAATCAACTTTAGGCTTAAAAATATTTTTTTTTTTAATAAAATTCAAGTTTATTATTTAAAAAAATACATATTGAGATTCCAAACATAATATATTTTTGCAATTGTTATAGTTACATGGAAAAATGGCAAATCAAGATTAGTAGTGATAACAAATTCGAGTTATTCAATATAAATTTATAGATTTATATTTAATATTAATTTATAACCACTAATTCAATCAAACCAAATAGCACTTCAAACAAAAGATTAAAAATTCCGAACTGTTGTTAAAATTACACAATTTCCATTAGTTTCAAAATATGCCCGTCCATTACATGCAAAACATTTCTGTACAAAAACGTTTAAAACTAAAAAAGTCTAGCTATATTTTCCAAAATAAGGACTATCCACTATATAAGAATATGTCTTTTTTGTAGGCGCGCAACGGGTCCAAAAATTGAGAGCCCATTTGTATGGTGAAAAAACAATTGTTACAAGAAAAAAATGGAACAACTAACATAGCTTTATTTCAAATAGTCAAAAACATAAATCCATGAAGTACTTTTGGATTTATTTCATTTTTCCCCTGAAAATTTATGTCCCTGAAAACGCGCCTTAAGATATGAACCAAAACTTTTATGTTTTAAACAAAGAAATTTCAAAGTTAGACTTTTTTTATCATTAAATGACTCGATAGTATTGAATAGTTTTTCTTCTTCTTCTTCTTCTGTTATCCTTGACTCCCAGTGGAGCATAGGGCCTCAATTGAATAGTTCAGATTTGCTTAAATATAATCGAATTTACTTATTTATACCTTGTACCACCATAGCACAGTGGTTTACTGACGCTTTTTTTTTGAAATAATTTTGTAACTTTTGAACGACTGGTGATATTTGAATGAAATGGAAGTAGTCAAGGAGTATTTGAGTATGAGGGGTCTGGAGAGTGATTGATGGATCTTCAAAGTTGGTCACCTCGGGTGTTCGACTTTCTTAAAAATCCATTTATAGATGGATTGAAAAGAAATTTTAAACTTAAACTACTTTGGGTTTCGAGATATTTTGGTAAAAAGGAATTTTTGGGTTGATTCTTTACCTATTTTTTTAACCTTTTTTTTGATTAGATTTTTAAGAATATTCATTAAATTTGTAATAAAATTCTGAATAATTTTTATTTAAGTCGGTTATAGATATCTTCTTTCGTTCAAAAGTTAAAAATATTTGAAGTTTAAACTTAAAAAAAATGTCGCTAAAAAAAATGTCTTGCTAATTGGACTTTTGGTCCTCGTACATAGAACCTTGGGGTCCGTACAACTTTGCAGCGCGTTTCAGAAAAAACTTTTCTAATCAATAACAGATATGTCAGAAAATATAAACATTATAATTTTTTTCAAATCGGTGCTTTGCCTTTTGAGAAATTTTTGTTTAAACTAAAATTTTTCAACTTTGATAATTTAATGAAATTTGACACATATCAATTTTTTGATAATGGGACCATGGCTACTGAAATTCGTCAAAATTGGTGCATTATTTATATTTTATGGTACCTCCCATAGTCCCACTTCACAAATGACCAATATATCAATTCCGGGAATATTTTTTCATGAAATTTAAAACAAATACTTTGTGAAGCAAATAAAATGACTTCCAAAACTTAAATATTTATAGAAAAAATGCGCCGAATCTTATATACCCATCGATTGTCACAAAATACGGGCTGGTATTTCCATAAAGTTTATTTGTGCAAAATTTAGTGGTCAAAGCTATTATAGTTTATAATTAAATAGCTTTTAACGTTTGTGGCATTTTAGTGGTTTCCGGGAGTTATGGTCAAAAATGGACCGATTCGTATAAAATTTGACATACTGACCAATAGTTGCATAAAACTTCTCTGTTCTAAATTTAGTGGTCATAGCTATAACAATTGTGTTCAATTTAAATAGTGTCTGTTTTGTTCTATATCCTTCAAAACAGATTTTGTTTGTGCTAATTTGCTCTATACGCCAAATATATAGTATAAAAATCTCAAAATTCTACCGTATAGTTTTGTAGAAAAATTAAGTTAAAACTTCAAGATCGATTTTCTCAAAATGCATTTTTGGCGTATAGAGCACACGATATGTCTATACTACAATTAAGACAGAGCACTGGAAATTTTAGTTTTTGTTTAACAACAGTCTACATTAATTTATTTTCTTGGTGTACAATGTTCTAGCTTTGACTGTTAACTGTCAAAACTTAAAAAAAGGGAATGACCCACTATTTAAAACACACTTTGCTTTCCTTTCTTCTTGTTCATCCCAGCTAGCAATTTGGTGATTGTTGACGATAATATCAGCAAAATGAGTCTTTTGGGATTCGTATAGATGATCAATAACTGATTAATCAGCTTGGTGATCTAAAAAAGATTTCAAAAAGACTCCATAAAACGCTTAGAAAACGACTAGTTCACAAAAGCACAAACAATTCTTGCAGAATGTGTGGAGTCAAAATCTTATCGTGCAAACGATCCTAATACTCAGAAAATACATTGAATGAGACTATTTGAAAGCAGAATGTGTGCAATCAGTTTGGTGATCAAAAAAGTGTACAAAAAGACTCATAGACGCTGAGCAAGCGACTAGTTCAAAATAGCTCAAAAAATCTTGTAAAATGTGCGTAATATTAGTTATATTATATTATATTTTTAGGTTATAAAAAATGCCACAAAAATACTTGTATCTTATTATGGATGATGTGGCTTAGTTGGTTAGCACGTCGACTACTAAGCATAACATATCATATTCAGCAGACTAGGTTCGATCCTCGGTCTCGGCAACATTATTTTCTGTAATTATTAACGCAAATTCACTGTTCTAAAAATAGATATTGACGTGTTATAAAAATTATTATAACAAATCTAGCAAAATGTATATTCTAATCAGCAAAACGTGTCATTAAAGACTCTTTTTGAAGAGTCGCATGAAGGGTACCATTTTCTTAAACAAATATATAATTTTTGAACCATAAATGATATCATAAATGATCATTTTAATCGTGCAGTGAAGTCAAAAAAGACTCATTAAAATTTTCCAAAAATGCTAGCTGGGATATAATAAATATTTTTAATAAAGAAAACAATACACAAATACATACATATACATTTTACTGGCATTGTATACACATACTGCTAAAATAATATTTTGTTAACTTTTGTGGAGTTGTTTTTGTTATTAACCCTTTTTCTAAAATAACCTTTTTTATAGGAATACTTTTTGTGTCCCTTTTCTAATGGTCATCCTACTTATACTGTTATTATTTTTAAACCTATGATTTCTTGGCCTAGTACTAGAAAGTCCCAAAAATTATAAACATTTTTCAATATCCTTTAAACTTAAAAAAAATAAAGCCAACATTTGTAATAGCTTATACATTAAAGTCTAGGACTAAACGTAATCAAGAGCAACGAAACAAAGCGGATACTAAATGTAGTTTCGCATATTTCTTAATATGCGAATGTATTTATATGGAGGTATATATACATACTAATATTTGCTATTCATATTTTTTTGTAAATAAGTATATGTACATAAGTACAGAAAAATGTAAAAGACGTTTGTGGGTGTGGATGTAATGTAAGACCTATTTTTTATATTATTTGTTCGGTAAATGAAGTCGAAAATGAGTGAAAATGAAGATGAAGTGGTTTAGTCAACAAACGTTTAAGTTGACGTAAAGATCTGCCGATGGTTGTAAATGGAACACAAATATTTGAAAAAGTCTTTGTAGCTACATTGACGACGATGATGATGAGACAATTGTCTTCACTTCACAAAACATCTACAATTGTTGTATTTCTATTTGCATTTTGTTTGTAAATATTTAGAAATATGTATTTGTATGAATTTATGTATTTTTTTCGGTAGGTATGAATGTCTATTTGCTTGTATTTTTGTCCTTTTGCTTGTCTATTTGTACCTGTATAATTTTTTAGACATTTAGTCAGTCAAATGTTCACTTATATACTATTTCTGTTAGTCAATCATTTATTCACTGACTGACTCATACTTACATACCTATATATGCATATACATACATATACATATGTATCTATTTATGTACTTACGTTCATTCATTTACTTGGTGTAACTGGCAGTCATTTAGTCAGAGTGTTTGTTATACATTCATTCTTTACAAACATCAAGTGATGGTTTCTTTGTATTGTGTACTTAGAAAGTTACATTTAACGCGTTTTTTCATCTTGCGAGAATCCTGTAAAAATACAGCGAATGCCGAAATAATAGTACCAAAGAAACGTCTGACTTGCTTTATTTTTTTAAAGGTGTTTTTCCAAAATTATGGGTAGTCAAACATATCGAGCCCTTAGATTAAAATGGTCGCAAACGAGAGGAAAAATATTGATCGTAAGCGCCAAAAATCGTTATTATACAAAAACGGGGAATGTTTTGGTGCATTACATTTTTGTTAGTTGTTAGTTTGCTACTTTCGACAAAATAATTAATTTTTTCCAAATAGTTTAGAAGTTATGGTGCAAAGTATTGTATTTGAAGCTTTTAGTTTTACTTCAATAACTTTAAAAATACTGGGCGGATTATTGCGCAATATGCAGAAATCTGCCAAAGGGTAGTCAGAGTTTTAGACCAATTAAAAAAAAAAAAAAAACATGTCTTTTTTTAGTACAGTGGCCTCTACAGTGGGCCAAAGTTGAGTACCTTGTATATAAAACCTATTGGTCCGTATAACTTTCGCAAATATAAACCTATCGAAAAGATTTTTACACGTTCGAAAACTACTTGAGAAAGAAAATAAAATAGGCTTACTGTAGTACGCCATCTCTAATAGCTTAAGAGATATTTAACGGAATGTCGTTTACGATTATTAAAATCTAATGGCTCGATATTATTAAAAAGTTTTATATTTTTGCATTTTATAAACATATGTATGTACTCATGTAATTAAGTTCATTCATTAACTTGTTGTAACTGGAAGTCATTTAATTAACGAATTTGTTATACATTCATTCTTCACAAACATCAAGTGTTTTAAACGCATTTTTCCCCAATTTATTGCAATTACTTATAACATTTCAGGAAATTCGATAAAGTTATTGCTTTAGCCCGTCGAAGTTACAAAATGGATAAAGGACTTAAAATATGGGCTTAAAAATCGATTATTTCATATCGCAGACTTAACATGCAAAGGCACTAAGTCGACTTTTTCTATAAATTGAGATTTTAATGTAATAATGTACAATTAGTAAAAAACACATTGTTTACATGAAAAAATTACACTTCTTACATTTTTTTTGTGTAGTGATTAGCAAAAGCACTAAGTCCCACTTTTTGAAAGAAAAAGCTCAAAGTCCATTTAAAAAGTGCAGTTTAACAACGGGTAAGTAAATAATTGTAACTGTTTTAATGTAATTATTGTAGGCAACATTTTTTTCAATATCAACATGTCAGTACCGATCGATAACATAATAACGTTAATTTTATTAAATTATTAAAATTATTTCCATTTTTTTGTTGTTTTCTACTTGTAAATAATACTACTTTAAAATATTATTTTTTTCCTTTACTTTCAACTACAATAGAATTCGTAGAAAAAAAAGGTTATCGATATATTTTTAAAGAGGAAAGGCAGTAATGTTTGAAATTATAAAAAGACGAAAGATTCAAGAAATATACGAGTATAAGAAATTTACATAGAAAAATAAAAACTAAGCAATAGAAAAATCTCTAAGTCCAAAAGAACTTGTATTTCGGGAAGAAAAACTTATTTTTTTTTTCACACAAAGAACACAAAACAAACTTAAAAAATATGGACTTAGTGCCTTTGCATGTTAAGCCACCGATATGCTCTTTTAGCACTCGAGCTATTTTTAGGATGTTTTTTAAAATACATACCACTAAATTAAAAATTTTGAATTTTTTTACATTTGCACATACATCGTGTATATAAGGGTGTTCCACTACTTAAACGAAATAAGTCCAATTTACTCAAAAGTGTTCCCGTACAAAATTTTCAACACAAATTGTAGTTTTTTGAGTAATTTCTGACAACTTCAGACTGGGTTGGGTACTTTCGTTAGAGTACGGGAACAAACATATATTCAACAAAGTCTACTAAAAGTTAAGAATAAAGTTCAGTTGCTATGGACTCCCAGCCATATTGGTATCCCATGCACCTACATTGTAAAACCCGATTTGAAGCACTTTTTAACTAGACTTTTAACAGGACCGTAAATAACAGTTATTTTTGAAAATGTGACCCCCAAAAATCTTCATGATAGAGACATGGAACACCTATAGTGTCTTATACCAATAGATTCGTCTTGACAAGCTTATGAAAATATTGAGTGATCTTTAAAAAGCGATCCCAATTCAACAGTTAAGGTTATTTTTCAACGGAAAAACAAATATTGATTTAAATCTGTTAAAAAGGAGTTTTATTTTTCCGGCCAAAAATAAAACTCATTTTAGGAGTTTTATTTTTGCGTCAAAAAATAAAACTCATTTTAGGAGTTAAATTTTTTCCGTTAGAAAATAAAACTCATTTAAGAAGTTTTTTTTCCGTCACAAAATAAAACTCATTTAAAAATTTTATTTTTTCCGTCACTCATATTTTTATTTTTTTTTTTTAATAATATTGTTTATTTATTCATAAAATGATAATAAAATATATAAAAAGCAAATTTAATGTTCTAATTTTACTTGTTAAATTGTTATTTACATAAAATGAGCTTTAATTTCTGACGGAAAAAATAAAACTCCTTCAATGAGTTTTATTTTTTGATAAAAGCAAAAAAACTATTTTTTATTTGATTGAATATTTTGTTTGTTTCCGTACTCTAACGAAACTACCCAAAACCAGGGACCGAAAATAATAATTATTCTCGAATTTTCAAAGAAAAAAAGCAATCATATGGAAATATCGCAGAACTAATTTGAAAACATCATTTTGCTTGTTTTCCACTATATTTTCAGAAAATGACATGCTTTTTAAATTTTTAATTTTTATTATTTTTTTCAAAAATAATTTTTATTTTACGATTTTTATTGTTTTTGTCAAATATATTTGTCAAATTCTGACAAATATTTTTTTTGGCAAAAATATTTGTCAAAAATTGATTTTTATTTTATTTGTCAAAAATATTTGTCAAGGTTTGACAAATAATTTTTTTGGGAAAAATATTTGTCAAGATCTGATTTTTATTTATTTTAAACAGGAATAATTGTTATTCTGATTTAAATTTTTTTTGTCAAAAATATTTGTCAAATAAAAAACGCAAAAATGAAAAAATCAATACAGAATTTAAATATTTCCCATAATAATGGTAAATTTTAAAAATTTTCAATAAAAATGAAAATTTTGAAAATTTCCCATAAAAACGTAGTATTTGAAATTTTCCCATAAAAATGGGAAATTTTAAAAATTTCTTGTAAAAAGGGGAAATTTTGAATATTCCTTTTTAAAATGTGAAATTTTGAAAATTTCCTATATATATGGGAAATTATAAAAATTTTCTGTAAAAATGGGAAATTTTGAAAATTTCACCTAAAAGAGGTAAATTTTAAAAATTTCCCATAAAAAAGGGAAATTTTGAAAATTTCCCATAAAAAGGGAAATTTTGAAAATTTCCCATAAAAAAAGGAAATTTTGAAAATTTCCCATAAAAAAGGGAAATTTTGAAAATTTCCCATGAAAAAGGGACATTTTGAAAATTTCCCATAAAAAAGGGAAATTTTGAAAATTTCCCATAAAAAAGGGAAATTTTGAAAATTTCCCATAAAAAAGGGAAATTTTGAAAATTTCCCATAAAAAAGGTTAATTTTGAAAATTTCCCATGAAAAAGGGACATATTGAAAATTTCCCATAAAAAAGGGAAATTTTGAAAATATCCCATAAAAAAGGGAAATTTTGAAAATTTCCCATAAAAAAGGGAAATTTTGAAAATTTCCCATAAAAAAGGTTAATTTTGAAAATTTCCCATAAAAAAGGGAAATTTTGAAAATTTCCCATAAAAAAGGGAAATTTTGAAAATTTCCCATAAAAAAAAAAAAATTTCAAAATCTCCCTTTTTTATGGGAAATTTTCAAAATTTCCCTTTTTTATGGGAAAATTTCAAATACTACGTTTTTATGGAAAATTAAAAAATTATTTCTGCCAAAAAAAATAAAAATCGTAAAATAACAATTATATTTTGATTTTTATTATAAATGTCATAATTGTAACGGTCCCTGCCCAAAACAGTCCGAAGTTATGAGAAATTACCCAAAAAACAACAATTTGTATTGAAAAATTTATTTGGGTTGTTTTGTTAAAGTAAGGGAACAAACATATTGTTTGACGTACAAAGGCACTAATAATCTAATAAAAATTGATATATGCGTTTTTTTTAAATTTGTAATATACCTACTCTCATTTAAATATTTAATAAAAAGTTTGTTATTTTGTCATATTTTAATCCCTATAAATATTGCACGGCTTAGATATTCCAATTAAAAATTCCAAAAATATCATGAAATTGGTGGTTGTGAAGGCAAGTAAAATAAAAACCTAAATTAAAATCGTTTTAAAAAATAAAATAATTTATTTAAAAATTGACACTGCAGCTCGAAGTGATCGGGCAATTTTAGGAATAAATGCTCAAATTATTTTGAAAACAAAATTACCATTTTTTTCCGAGGCGATGTTAAAACTTAAAAAAAACACACCGCAGAAATTATAAAAATTGAAGTTAACACACACAGTTATGACATAAACAAAGAACAAATACATACATATATTCTGTAACAACAGATAACCGTCGCAATTAAATAAAAGCGATTGAACTTTTGTCACCACAAGAAGGGGAAATCAAAAGTGAAGGTGAAGATGTAGATGACGATGGACATCAAAATCAAAACGAAGAAAATATTATAAGTTCCATAAGATTTGAAAATGTTATTTCCAAAAAATGTGCTGCACACACACTCTAGCTTTCTATGAAAGATTTTTATCGAGAATCCATACCAGATGCATACAATACTTTTAAAGTTCTGAGAGCTTCATCGTTTCTTTAAGTTATCTCGAACCATTTGTTTCATAATATTTTTCCCAAACAAAATTTATTTTATCTCTTATAATTAATTATAATTGATTGTTAGAAGCAAAGAATTTAGCAAGAATTAAAGGTTTTTTGCAGTAAATACATTCAAACAATTTTATTATCACATATTTGATCACCAACAACTGTCACAAAACACTTCACAACTTTTTCTATAAAATTTTCATAATTACACCGAATTGCTCGCGTTTTTATAACTACACCACGTTTTAAACAATTTGTTCCGTTAATTCGAAACGGTTTTTTTTTCAATTACCAGGGGTCCAACAAATTATAGTCTTGCGATAACCATTTCAATAAAATGTAAATATTTCGATTCCGTTTCTCACTTTAGATATAAAATACAAAATTGTGGTATGCCAAAACCACAATTAGATGTTGTTACCCGATGGAGTTCCACCTATAACGTCTTTTAGGACTGAAAGAGTTTTGCATTAGCAATCTTTCAGGTTCTGAGAATCTAAAAAGTAGTGAGTGGGTAATAATTCAAAACCTGGTGGTAGTTTTAGAGCCGGTCCATGAACTCACCCTGAAACTTCAAAGATTGCAAATAATCTTAAGCGATTTTTATAAGTTTTGCATGGTACTAATTTTTAAGCTGAAAAATGTTAATATAGAGGATTCAAAATAGCTTTAAGCCAATATAGAGTCGCGTTAGTCAAATCTATTGGAGAACGACACAATGTATGCAGCATTATTTTTGGATCCATGATTTAGACGTTTACTATCGTCCACAAAAAAAGAAACTGCATTTGCAATATATTGATAGCACTGCAACAAAACTCAATAGTAATACCGCGGATGAAGTTTTTGTCGATGAATCCAGTATGCAGAGCTCTTCATCATCATTAGTGAGAGTGGATTTCGTGAATTGAAAATTTTAAATACGTCTTCTGATGATGACGATGTTAGTTATGAACTTTCAGAGAATATCCGCAAAGCTTTTTACGAAATTGACAATTATAAAGAAAAAATAATAGATATTGACGATGACTTAATGAAGTACTGGAGGAACAAAACATTTGCTTAGTTAAGCGATATTTTTAAGTGCTGATTATCTATTTGGGAAAAACTGATGATAGATTTTTTTGGCATCATGCTAATATTGGCAAACTTTGGTGGCCCATAAAAAAAACGGTCACTAAACTGGACAAACTGAGTATAGGGTTTTACTGCAATTTGATAGTAGAATAGGACCCATATAGTTACGGCCTTGCACTTTTTAAAATATGTTCATTTGTTGTGTAGTTTGGTTCTTGTTTTTTTAATTATATAATCAAAACCACCGGATACTGCATTCATAATCAGTATTACTGATTTTTCTTCAGTATTAAGTAAAATTTACTGATTACTGAAATTATTTTCAGTATTCAGTAAAATTTACTGAATACTGAAATCAGTTTTAAGTAATCAGTAAAATTTACTGAATACTGAAATTATTTATTAATATTTATTCATTATTTATTATTATTTTATATTTTTCAGAGCAAAAAGGTTACACAAAAGTGCCCTTTATCTGCACTTGGGAATTTTTAAGCATTATCGTCACATTTTTATTATTTTATTTACCTTTACCAATTATGGTTATAAGTAACCATTTTATTAACCAAAAAAATATTTAACCATTATTTCAACCAAAAATTTTTTTAGTTATCATTTGTGAAACAACCCATCAGCAATTTCTAAAATAGAACGCATTTTGACAAAATTTGCAACATAAGTAGAAGAGGAGTCAGGCTTTTAGAGCAATGTTTAAATATGTATCTATCGGTTGCAAAGTGGGATCTACAGTGGTCCAAAGTTGCCCACCTTGGGTACGTAAAACATTTGGGTCAAATTTGTCCTTTTACCCTCTATTTGCCCATTTTTTCCAAAGTACCAAACACGCGTCTTCTTATTTTGATAGCTGATCCCAACGCAATTTTGGTCCTATCACGTTGACTTCTGGATATACAGCATTACAGGTGTTTTCCTTTATTTCAAAAAAAACCTTCTCTATTTAACCATCGAAAAGGTGCCCGCTGTCAAAATTTCTGTCGCTTCTGTCGTTTGGACTAGGAGATGATGAATCATGAATCATGTCAAAATTTTAATTATATAGATAACCAAAAAAAATAAAAAAAAATCTTTATTATGGTTATTTTTAACCAAAAAATTTTTTAATTACTATAATGGTTATTAAAGACCATATGAGGCCCTATGCCCCACTGGTCGTCAAGGGTAGCAGAAGAAGAAGGTTAGGTTAGGCAGGATGCAGTCCTTATGGTCCGCGTCACTTGGGTCTAAAAAGAGGTCCCTTTTTAATTCCTGCATGGGAAAGAAAATTTCTAAACTACCAATAAATTTGAGGCTCAAACTAGAGCCATCCAGTAGCACAAATAAAAGAGCTTATTTTACGAATGTTTGTGTTCGAGATCTCTGATAAATCATGCAAAAAAGGGTATCCCAGATGGAATGTCTTAATATCAGTAAGGGCTGGGCAGTGGCAGAGGAAATGAGTCTCCTAGCATGTAAACCTATTAAACAGTGTCCTGTGAGTACTGAGATAAGGGTGCGAAGTCTATGGCGCGGAAAGCTGACCAAGATTGCAGAACGCTTACAGTCGTAAGTTGGCCATGTAAGTCTGGAGATCAAACACGTCGTTTCTGTGGACCAGTTGGTCTGTGCGGACCTAAAAAGAAACTGCTTAATGAGCAGTTTGCAAGCTGACAGCGGTATACCTATAAATTGGTCGATGTGCTCCTGACCAAGGAGAGCACCACCTTTTGCTAGGTTATCCGCAGTGATGTTACCTGGCACATTACTGTGACTGCGTACTCAGAGAAGTTCGATGTTGGAATGTCTCGCCATCTCGTTTAGGGATGCCCGGCATTCACGGATCAGAACGGATGTCGTGTAGACCGATGATAGAGAATGGATTGGCAAGACTATCCGTACAGAAACGAATATCGTTAAAGTATATTCGGTGGTACATGAGCCACTTGCTCGCCCTATAGATAGCTGAGATTTCAGCTTGAAGAGTACTGCATTGTTTGGGGAGCTTGAATTTTACTTTTGTCCCAAAAAGTGGGATAAAGAAGCCCCCTCCCACACCGCGTATCGATTTAGATCCGTCCGAGTAGATATCCAGGGTCCATTCTCTGGAGTCGATTTGAGCCCCAGAGATATCCTCAGAGAAGAATTGCTCGAAAACGGGTGATGGAATGCAGTAGTCAATATTATAGCAGAAGAAGAAAGACCAAAGAAAGTTTTTTGTTGATGAAATGCTTACTTTTAACCAAAAAAAATATCTTTTTAATTTGTTACAATAACCAAAATAAAAAATATTTCTTACTAATGGTTAATTATAACCATTACATTAATTCATTGACATTGTTACCTAAATATGACCGTTTCGCAGTTTATCTTATAACTGTTGTGGTCCCTGGTTTTTTAGTTTTAAAACTTGTTTTATTATTTTTTAAAAGTATATTGATATTATTTTATGACTACCAAAAAATTACAAATATTTATAACTTTCAGGGGAAAAAATATTAGATTTTAAAAATTAATATCAATGCTACTAGGAAGTTATCTTTGATTTACTTAAATGTTGTTAAACACGTTGGTATTAAACACGTTTTAGAAATAAACTTTTTCAATTAATGTTACACTAAAGCTTTTTAAAAAACATTTAATGTTTTGATTGGTTGTGAAACCGACTTTCATATATAATTTAGTTAAGGTTTGTGAATCGGCTGCTTATTAAATATTAAGGTTTGTGGCGAAAATTGTGTTCCACATGTGAATATTGGGGTGTTTATTAGTTCTTCCGGTTTTGCTTGTGTCGATAATGGTTTACCGACACAAGCAAGACCGTTTAATATCTTTTTTTTTTACGGGAACATTTAAAATCATAATTTTATAGGAATCTTTGTATTTGAAGATGTTTTTATTCAGGATACATTAAATAGTGGTCTTAAGTACTTTGTTATTTAAAAATTTCTATAATTTGAAAAATACAATTTCAAATTAATCGTTAAATCAGATAAAAAAAATAATTAATCACTTTATATTTGTTGTTGGCAACCATCAAAGTTAAGGTTAAGATTTAAATACTTATTGTGAATTTCTATACAGAAAGATTAAAAAAATAAGAGATAGAAAAAAAATAATCGATATATCTTAATATATAAACCTTTAAAAAACTTGGCAGCACTATTAAACCGCATTACCACATAGACCACATTTTAACAGTTTTTGCTTTATGTTTCAGATATAATCCACCCAAGTAATGATAGAGCAGACAATCGACATTTTTATTTCCGTCAAATGTGAAATTAAAGTGTATAAAGAACATGTAAAAATACATAAATGCACAAATAAACATACAGTTTGTCAAGTTATTCTTTGTATAGTACAAAAATATTGAAAACGTAATTTAAATTTCGGAAATTTAACGACAAATCTTTTAAATTTGTTTCTTTTGTTTAACATATACCGTTTACCGTTTTAACATATACTGTTTACTACAAGAAGTCGTAAAAAAAATTAAATAGATATACGCATTACAACAACACAAAAAAATAAAATATCAAAGCCTTTATCATTCTTATGGTAGAACTAGCGGCAGATGTTAGCTCACCACATTAAAGGGTTTTAACGTAGTTCTCCGGGTGACTCAACAAGAAGGTCAGTGTCCAGAGTTGAGATAGAGGATACCCAAGATATATTTGGGCTTACCAAGTTAAGACCAATCGGAACCGTAGCTATTTATCCAATATCCCCTACATCACTCAAAATTACAAAATTAATTATCCCAGCAAAACTTTTCATTACCAAATAATGAGTTAAACAGCTAAACTATTGAACACGAACTACTTACTCATTTACTGTTTAAGTCATTACATTAACATGGGGATGTCATTGGAGGCAAGTACTTACCAATTGCAGAAATGTAATGAATTGACTCTTCCACTAAGCTACTTCATATGTTGAAAACTTAGCAGCTTATAATTAATATATACAATTTTTATTTTTAGATCCAAAATCATGTGACAATAACTTTGTTTCCCCTGATTTTTTTGCTTTGTTGTAATTTTTGGCAAAATATTTCTATATGATTTTTTGTAAACGTTTAATAATAGTAAACAATAAAGAAGTTTTTTTTTTAATTATTTTAAAACTTAAACAATTTAAATCTTCCTTTTTGTATAAGTTTTTATATAACATTGACTCTTACTTACTTTAATGGCCTATAGTTACAACCTGATAAGGTCAAAGTCCGAGCATACTTTAGAATTCCGTGGACTTTGATCTTGTGAAAATATTCTACAATTTTATAGGCCAAGCTGTTGTTTTATAGTCCACTGTTGAGATAAAGAATGACCAAAATATGTCTGGGGTTACCAAGTTAAGACCAATCAGAACCAAACACGGTTCTGATTGGTATCCAACATCGCCTACATAATCAAAATTAACTCATGATGGTGTTTTTTCATTACCGTGAGTTAGTTTTGCAAAATTTTTTTACAGAAGGTAATATTTAAGTTCTTAAAATTAAAAAAATCATTTAAAAAGACTTTTTTAATAAAAAAAAAATATATTAAAAAAAATTGTTGGTCTTGGTGGGATTCGAACCTGGGCCATTCAGTTCAAATTACCATTTTAATTACAAATAAGTACTTCTGTAATAACTTATTAGTTATTTGGATGGTATGTTGTAGACATTACAAGGAAACCAGTTACCAGAGTACTTGCCATTACCAAAGTTTTGCTGGGATGTAATTAAAATGAAGAACTTTGAAAAGGGACATATCATATGCAGATTAAAAATATGCGGAGAAAATCCGTTATTAAGGTGAAGAGTGTAGATACCTTTTTATACCCTTCACCAATAGATGATAGGGTATTATAAATTTGTGCATTAGTTTGTAATTCGTAGAACCCATAAAAGTTATACCGATTGACTCAGAATCGGCAGAGGAACCAATAATGGACCTTCATAAGTTATATATCAGAATTTATGAAATTCTCCAGCGAAGAACGCTTTAAAATTTCATCAAAATCGGTAAACACCCGAGATATCGAAAAATACCAAAAATTAGACGAAAATTTTAAAATTTTTGATTGAAAAACACTTTTAAATAAGAGAAAAAGATTATTCTGGTGTGCAAGTAATAATATAATGTATCAGATTTTAATAATATATATATATATATATTAATAATATGTATCAGATTTTAGGAAATGGTTCCCCAAAGCATGCTAAATAATTTTTTCAATACCGATCCATAAACAACTGAGATATCGCCAAAACACCAAATTTGATGTAGCGCAAATTGTCCAAAGTACGTATTAGAGAAACTTTGTCGAAAAAAATGCAATAAAGAAATAAGAAAAAACCATCCTCCTGGAGCATGGACATATATAAATTATATACCAGATTTAAGGAAATTTCCACTTGAAAAACGCTGTTAAATTTTATCAAAATCAGTCTATAATCATAAATATCGACAAAACAACGTGTCTAAAATTGTCGTATTTTCTAATAAGTTTTTAGTTTTTTTAAACTTTTTAATGATATTGTAGCGATATCTCTGATGTTTATGAACTGATTTAAATGAAATTGACAAGAGAATTTTCTAAATTTTGATACATAATTTATGTACACCCGTGCTCCAGAAGCAGGGTTTTTATGTTTAGTATTTTTAACAAAATTTATAAAATAAGTACTTTTGGCAATTTTAGGTATACCGCAAATTTTTGTGTTTTGGCAATATCTCAGGTGTTAATGGACCGATTGTGATAAAATTTGACGTGCTTTGCGGAACTCCAGCAACTCCACAAATCAAATCGTAAATACCATTAAATTATACCTAACTTTTCGGAATTAGCTAGAGAATCGATTCAACATCGCCGTCTGTCTGTTGAATTCAATTTTCGGAAGCTCCTCGGGATTTTTGAATTTGAAATATAAATATCCCTCATGATAAAAAGTTTAAATATCTTTAACGATAAATATCAAAACAGAAAAAAAATTATTGATTGTTTTATTTTTGAACTTCTGTTTTGACTTTGAAAAAATAAACTATTTCTGAAATTTTAATATTTTCAACAAGTCCTAATGGAACTTTTGGTGGTTTCTTTGATTCGCATCGCTTTGCAGGGATATTTCTAAAAAATAAACATTTTGCAACAATAATTGAATTTATTGTTATTTAAACTTCCTAAAGATGCTTTATACCAGGACAAATACAGAAACACAATTAAAATTTTTTCTACCAAAATTCGGATGAAAAAAGATGAAAATTATTGTAAGTTGTGCTGATAAATATCCCAAACGATTTTTTGATATTTTATTTTCATCGGATTGAAAAATGATACAAAATTTTCGAACAAATAAAAATCATGAGGGATTTTTATTATTTTTTGAACTTTAAATGTATTAATATTCGGTCTCTGCTTTTAAATTTAATTGAATACCCTCATTAAATATTGCTGCATTTAAGAACATATATTTGTCTTTTATTTTAAAAATTTCTCTGCTATTATTTTGCACGGTGTTGACAGCTTAAATTTTATCCAAAATATATCCTGAAACTACTATTTTTCACAACCATTAAAACTTTTATGCGAATTCCTTTTTATTAAAATTTACAATAATTAATAGAAATAAGAGAATAAAAGGTATAATATTTCTGGAGTTTTTTTTAACATACTTTTTTTATTATTTTGGAATTAATTGTTCGAACTTTAGAATTAATTGAAAAATTAGGTTTCATCAGGCTTGAGTTCATTTAATTTTAAAATTATTAATTTTGAAAATTGGAAAGTAAATTATGGAGAAAAACTGAAAAATATATTTTTGAACGCGGCTAGTGGATTGCAATTTCTGTCCCGCCACAGGACGTCATCAGCACTTAGCGCCCTCGACCACAGTCGAGTTATCAAATTGCAGAGATAATCATCAATTTAACTCATTGAGTTTGATCGAACAACACTACATTCAAAAATAATTTTTTCAGTTTTTCTCCATACTTTAAAATCAAAGGTCACGTTGCATTTACATACACATACATTCATGTAATTTACTTACATATGTGAACACTGTTACTATTCTATAAATAGCATCAAACCAAAAAGTCTTATTCTTCTCTACATGCCAACGGCAAGTGAAAAGATCAAGCAAAAAAAGTAATAGGAGAATACACAATTAAACGTAGCGATGTTGGATGAAACTCAATGAGTTAAATTGATGATTATCTCTGCAATTTGATAACTCGACTGTGGTCGAGGGCGCTAAGTGCTGATGACGTCCTGTGGCGGGACAGAAATTGCTATCCACTAGCCGCGTTCAAAAATAATTTTTTCAGTTTTTCTCCATAATTTACTTTCCAATTTTCAAAATTAATAATTTGAAAATTAAATGAACTCAAGCCTGATGAAACCTAATTTTTTAAGTACTTTTTTATTTTTTGAGAAATTAGTTTTCGCTTTGAAGACCGCCATTGACGTCCACCTGCAGCCTGCCTTTTTATATAAAATTTATATTTTATATTAATATTTTTAAAGGTAAATAAAACTTGGAGATTTTTATCTCTTTTTATATTCAAACTTAAATTTCTGTCTTTTTATTTATATATTTTTAATTCACGCACAAAACATTTTTTATTTTCTTAGAGAAAATGACTTCATAAAAAAAATTTGTATAAAAAAATGTCCTTTTCAATATATATTTTTTTCAATCATTTACGGTATTCAGAAGCGTTTTTGTATCATGTATCGCGTAAAAAAATACTACATACAAATTTTAGTTGTGAACACACTGTTGTAAAGTTGTATATTTGTATTGTTGTATCTTATCAGCTGTCAATCAATAATAAAAAAGAAGAAGAACAAACATATTTACAATTGGTGGTGTCGTTAATAAAAAATAACATGAAATTTCAAAGTGAAAAAGTAAAAATAATACAATATGCAAATGATAATGGCAGATTCAAGTATAAACTGCACAATTATTCCTATTTCATATGTACTAAGTAGAATAATTTCAGGTGACGAAGAGGAGGATGAAATTCCAGAAAATTTTAGGATGAATTTGTTGCGCCATTTGACTCATCGTAGAAGCGTTCATTTAGGAATACCTAAAAGCATTAACTGGCGACAGAACGTTTAAAATAGATTTGATGATGCTAGATTTTACCAAATGATTCGGTTAAGTCCATCAGAGTTCTATTACATCCTTAGCCTCATAGAAAACTACGATGTTTTCAAAACAAATTGTCAAATATAATAACGAAATACCTGGATGTGTTGGATTTTTAGATGGGTCCGAGATAAAATAGACCGAAGCACCTGCAAGGAATCGTAAACGTCAATATGATATAAAAATTCAAGCCATTTGTGATCACAATTAAAAAATAAGACAATTCACAATCGAATACCCAGGTAGCATCCATGATGCCAAAATTTTTTCCAATTGCCCCCCTTGCAAAACATCCAGAACGACATTTATCAAATGGTCATTGGCTTGCAGGTGATAGTACGCACGCTTTGAAGACACATTTGCTAACACCATTCAGGAAAAATAGTTCAGAATATACCGAAGAAAAAAGGCAAACATTTAACAAATACTTTTCTAAATACCGCGTTAGAATTGAAAACTGCTTTGGGCACTTAAAAGAATGATTTGGAAGTCTGAAAGAACTGAGATTTATAATTACATAAGAGAAATTTTATGGAATGTAACGATTAGGTTATGGTCTGTTGCATTGTTCATAACATCATTATTAAACGATATTTCTGTAAATGTGCCAAATAATTTTCTAACCATTAATAACAGAAACGACTTGCTTCAATTTATAGAAAACAAAACAAATGTATAACCTATTTATGAAAAAAACAATTAAAATTAATTGTTATAGTTTTTATTAAAGTTTAAGAACAATCTATGTATGTATTTTTAACTTTTTTAAAAGTTATCTTGCTCACCCCCCAAATATAGTTTCATCCTCCCTTGATCAGGGTAACTTTTTTTGAGAATAGTACGTGAGATTTGGTTAAGCTTGAAAAAGAGCATGAGATAACAAATAGGGGATGTTAGTTTCGAATAAATGACAGCTCATTGAGATCAGGGAAATTTTGAAACTAAAATAACTAAAGGAATCTTCAACAGTCAATAGCGGAATTGAAATATTTTACTCATTTATATATCAATTTAAACTCTTCCGTTGCCACCCGTTCTTTTATTTGCAATTCCATTACTTTAAGTTCTCACTGTGTTTGGATTTCCTTTTCTTTCAATTCTTATTCCTTTTCTTTGAGGGCCATAGTTTTTTCCATAATGTTTATTTCTCTTTCTTTCAGACCCATATCGTAATCTAGTTTTCTGCATTTGCATAAATTTTGAAACCGCTGTGAGAGAATATATTCCCTTGCGCTTTGAACAGGTGGAGGGTGCACTATCAAGTGTAGTTGATTCGTCGAAAACGATTTCCCTTGAGTTTAGAAATACTTCATTTCCAGAGTCTAGACTGTCTTCTATCACAGTGCACTCAATCAACCTGCGTCCAAAGATATCGTCAAGTTCATCAAAATAAGTGCACATTTTCAATAAACTCTCTGGAAAAGTACAAATACGTATTTCAGATCATACATAAGTAAGCATATGCACATGCTTACTTATGTATGATCTGATCACGTTATTTACTTAGTTCCATATTTCCGGCACCTGTTGATCCCTCCCATGCTTTTGTTTTGTTGTAACTAAGAAAAAATACATTAAAACGGTAGCGAAAAAGCTACCGAATAGAAGCTATATAGAATTTCACTAGTTCGGCTGTAGTACTGTAGAGCAGTAGGTAGGGGGCGGGCTTGCTGTCGTTGGGCGCGGGGTTCGATCCCTGCTGGACAAATCTGTACAATACTGTATTAACTCAAAATTTTGATGTTTTAAAGCAGTCTTAAAGATATTGGCCCATAATCATAGTCAACAACAAAGTGCACTTTAAGAAATAAAAAGTTTACTTTTGTTAAAAGTAGCAATTTTGTTAACTACAGGACAAGTAAAAGTATACTTTTAACTCAAAAACATATTTTAAAACAACTAAGAAAGTGCTATAGTCGGTCAAGCCCGACCATACGATACCCTTCACCACTAAGGTCAAAGGTGTTCTTTTTAATGTATAAACCCAAATATTTGCTAAATTTTGCCATCATACAAACATATTCTCAAAACTTATACATTTAAGCTGTTTCCATCATTTGGACTTATATGAGAGCTAGGGTCAAATGTGGACCGAAACTTGGTAAATTGATTACAGTTATTACAAAAATTATGTATGCAAAAAATAAACTTAAAATTCTCATTGTCTCCGGATTTAGGACCGTTTTAGTGAATTTTGTCAAATGTAGACCGATTTCAACAAAATTTGGTAAAGTGATTTAAGTGTACATAAGCAGTATTTGTTTAAAATTTCATGAAAAATATTGATGTTTGTGGCCAATATATCAATTCCGGGAAGTTGGACCTATGGGCGGTACCATTAACAATGGACCGATTCTGACGAATTTTAATAGCCATGGTCCCATTATCAAAAAAATGATTTGTGATAAATTTCATCAAATTATCTTTAGAATTGCGACCTGTAGTTTGATTACAAGGTTTACATGGGGGTCCAGCCAGACGGACGGACGGACATCGCTAAATCGACTCAGAAAGTGATTCTATTGGTATACTAAAAGATATATAATTAACACAAGATGAAGTTGTTTTTAACTAATTTATCATTGCTCTTAATCAAACAGCTGGTTGCCGCTTTAAGCAAAACTAAAAAAAAGCAAACAAAAAAGTAATTTTGAGACAATTGTGTACTCGTAGAGATGCCATATGCTTGTGTTGCAGATTGTATGAAAATATTTCTTACTATTGAGGTGGCACCTACTTAATTTCTTTAATTTAAAGATGTTTTTAAAAGAACTGACTTTTTTAAAGTTTGACTATGATTATGGGCCATTATTCTCACTTTTAAAATATTTTTGCAATCTCAATTGCCTGGTTACAGCTGCTGCATACAAAACAAGAAACAAAGAATAACTTGTTACTTTCCTGCTTTTCGCAATTAACAGCATAATGAAATTAAGATACATATTTACAAAAAAATCCACACCTAGGGTTCGAACCCGGGTATCTCCGATTGATCATATATTTATATTCCTTACTGTACGAACTATTTAGTTTTCACACATTTTATTACATAGGTACAGCAAACTTTTATATCCGTATCCAAGTTTGCCAAAGTACATATTCCTCAAATCCCTTCTTTCCAATTCGAACAGTTAACATTTAATATTAGAATAAAATGCCAAAGTTTAGGAAAACTTTCGCGGCACATCGTCGGCGAAATATGCAACAAAACTATCCAATTATAGAGCGCGTAATAGCGAAGAGGATTTAGTAAGGAATTCGCAGATGTTGGCTTCGAGAAGGGAAAATGAATAATATCGCATATCGAGAAAATCGACGTTTAAGAAGATCATATTCAAATTTCCATCGTTTAGGAATTCAGAACGAGAAAGAGATACTTTATGGCATTCCATTAGACGATCAAATGTGGAGCTACAACAATTGGAACATAAAGGAGGTGCTACAGCATATTTAATCAGGCGGTCAAATCCTGATATACGTTTAGCTGAACAAGAACGGAATACATGCAGCGACGACAAAATCCGACGCACAGTAAACGGTCCCCATAGTAAAACTGGAAAAAAATCGAAGGAGTTATGGTAGGTTTATGAAATTTTTGGCACATATCCTTCTTGGCTTACTATTTTCAAAAATGAATTAACATTTTTAGAAATCCTATTATTTTTCCGGTGCGGGGGCAATTAAATACCCAAAATTCTCCCATTTCAGTAACAATTATTTTTTTGAATTTCAATCTATCATTTCACACACCAAATGATAAAGCGTGATAGTTTTTTTTTATAAAATATAACCAATATCTTATTATTTAGGGTTGCCATGTACCTTTTTTTAAACATTTTAGTATTTTTGCTTAGTATATTACTTAAAGTATTGAAAATACTCATAACCATTGCATTTTTTTATTATACATTTTCAAATATTAAAAATATCAACTGTTGGCATAGAAAACACCTAACGTTTTTATACATATTTTAGTATATATAACAGAAAATAATATTATTGATTCATAAAAGTAGTTTTTTAGACTATATTTTCGGGTTCATCGAAGCTGACAATTTTTTTTTTTTTTTGAAAAGTACATATTTTGGCTAAAAACTTCATATTTTTTTGCAGTGTTGTTATAATTATTTGAATTCTAGGATTTTTCATTGATTCTGCTATATTTCTGAATAGAACAAATATAATTGTTTGAGTTTTTATTCAAAAATGAATTTTTGATATATTTTTCCAAAACCATTTTTTGTTACTTAAAAATAATGAAAAAATTATCAAAATAATTCGACTTTAAAACTGTGTAGCTTTGTATAGGTGTAACGCACATGAAAAACCAAACCACCTCTGGAATCGTGTTTCATTCCATAAGTATTTTATCGATTGACTGGAATGTTGTTTTTATTTGTTTCCACTAGGCACTTTACTGTGCAACGGTTAGATACAGAGTACGTGAACGCGACACTCTTTCTCGTTCAATTAGACGATCTAATCCTTTAATACGTTCTTCAGAGTAAGAAGTTAATACACTTCAACATTCACAACGAAGGGAAATTCTTAGCATAAGAGAATCAGAGCGAGAACGTGATGCTATTGTCCATACTTCAAGGCGATTGAATCACATAAATAGACAAACAGAACGAGAATGTGTTTACAGGCGACTTGATGTTGAAATCAGGCAGTCAGAAAGAGTCCAGAGCTCACGCAAACAGGCGACTCGATCCTGAAACTAGACAATCAGAACGAGAATAAGTTGCCTTAGCACACTCAAACAGAAGGATGGATTCCGAAATCAGACGATTAGAAAGAGAACGTGCTTTAAATCATTCAATCAGAAGAAGAAATGCAGCGTATGCAATTGTGCCGCGTACGACTTCATCGACTTAACAAATCGTACAAATGAAAATGCTAGACAAGCTGATAGAAATAGAGAAATTCGACTTAATCTTTCGCCAGAATCAAGAGGACTTTATTTGCTACCCACGTATGCGTAGAATTTTACAAGAATTCGAAGTAAATATAAAACATGGTCCTACAGAAGTCTGTATTTGTTGCGGTGGGTTATGGTTTCCCAAGCAAATCGCTATGTTAAAAAGAAATGAATTTGGGCAAATAGTTTTTTTCCTTCAGAAGACAATATTTATACATTTTGTAGGACTCCAACTTTGAGTTAAAAAAGAAGATTCAAATTTCCGGAAATTCCAGATCAACTAATGGATTTATCGGCATTAAAAGAGAGATTTGTGGCACCTAGACTTCCATGTGCCATTAGAGGAGCAGTTGTTAACGTTCCGATTCTTCTAGATAAAACATTTAACATTCTTCCTAGAAGATTTGATCAAACAGAGGTAATATAGGTTTATCTGAAGCGGAGATTGGAATATAATCATACTTTCATGACTGAAGTTATAATTGCAGCTGCAAGATTTTTAGTAAATACAGAATTAAACATCAAGCACAATGTAACAATTTCAGATGATTGGCGGACTAATTTCGACGAAAGTGCTGAAGTCAGTTTGTTTCTAACATATAAGATCAAAGCACCATTCCAGTTTCTATAAATGAGAATTTGGAAGATACTATTCCAGAAGAATTAAATCCTCAAGAAGCGATTTTGGAACATATACTGGTAGAAAATATTTCGCTTCAGGCAAGGGTCATTAGATATTCGTTTTGATGAAGACTCAGAAGAGCTATCTTATCCATCAATATATTGTAGGAAAAAGCGAACATGCGATTTTACAGATGGACTAATTATAAAATCAGAAGCTAGAAGATATGAGAGACGATGTGCTCGTATGGATAAAGTTCTCTATTCGTATACAAAATTGGAGCTATAACATATTAAAAACAGTATTTCAACTTGTTTACGAAAAAAGGTTGGTGCAAACCAACACATTGCAGGCAATTTATTGAACGAAAATTGTTTGAAACGTTTACTTCAGCACGATGAAAGTTACTACATACTTATAGGTATTCGTTCATCCCCGGCTAACAGGGAAGAAGAAAATAAAAATGTTTTAGCTATGATTAGGCTGTTTGGAATACCAACACTGTTTTTAACAGGGACCGTTACAATTATGACATTTATAATAAAAATCAAAATATTGTTATTTTACGATTTTTATTTTTTTTTTGCAGAAATAATTTTCATTTTACGATTTTTATTTTTTTTTGTCAATTATATTTTTCAAATTCTGACAAATATTTTTTTGGCAAAAATATTTTTTTTGACAGAAATATCAAGATCTGACAAATATTTTTTTTGTTAAAAATGTTTGTCAAAAATTGATTTTTATTTTTTTTTTGTCAAAAATATTTGTTAAGGTCTGATAAATATTTTTTTTGGTAAAAATATTTGTCAAGATATGATTTTTATAAATTTTTACAAGAAATAATTGTTATATTTTGATTTTAATTTTTTTTTTGTCAAAAATATTTGTCAAATGAAAAACGCAAAAATAATAAAATCAATATAGAATTAAAACAAAAATATAGAATTAAAACAAAAAATAATAATTTTCAATAAAAATGAAAATTTCGCATAAAAACGAAATATTTGAAAATTTTCCATAAAAATGGGAAATTTTGAAAATTTCCCATAAAAACGGTTGTAATAACGTGTATGTTATTATTAATACTTTGTAAAATAAGAGCTTGCTCTTATTTAGCAAAGTAGAATTATAATTACTCGAGTGTAATTATAATTTTAGTGTAAGTTAAAGAAAGAAAACATAAAGAAATTGTAAGAGATTGGAATTTTCTTTATGTAAGGGAAAGTTATGCTTACCAATGGATGTGATGTACCAGTTGAATGATAAGAGAGTTGTAGTTTATATTAAAAGTAATAACTTTATTGAAAATCCAATCACCAGACTTCTAATTTGAGAGGAGTAAAGACCAAATAGTGGCTTACCAAGTACCAAAGGAAAGTGAAAGAGTAAGCTTTAGTTTCGTTTGTAAGAAACCTTAGTTTTCATACAACCGAAACTTGAGTGCTATTTTGACACCCTTTTAGAACTTAGTGATGACAGTAAGATTGAGTTTAATTAGAAAAGCTCAATCCAACTGTCAATGAGAAATATTACATTGTAGATAATGCAGTTTAAACTAAGTGTTATAATTTATGATAATGCTAAACAATTCATGTAAATTCTTTTAATTAATTTCATTTAATTATAATTTTGGAAGAAAACTTATAAACTAAGTCCATGCTTGGACAACGGTAAATTTTGAAAATTTTCCAAAAAAAAAAATTTCCCGTTTTTATAGGAAATTTTCAAAATTTCCCTTTTTTATGAGAAATTTTCAAAAAATTTCCCGTTTTTTTTTTTGGAATTTTTCAAAATTTCCCTTTTTTTTGGAAATTTTCAAAATTTCACTTTTTTATCGAAAATTTTCAAAATTACCCATTTGAATGGGAAATTTTCAAAATTTCACATTTTTATAAAAAATTTTCAAAATTTCTTTTTCTACAAGAAATTTTTAAAATTCAAATATTCCGTTTTTTATGGGAAATTTTCAAAATTTTAATTTTTATTGAAAATTTTTAAAATTTAATGTTTTTATGGAAAATTTAAAATTTTTTTTATTCTGTATTGATTTTTTAATTTTTGCGGTTTTCATTTGACAAATATTTTCAAAAAAAAAAAATAGAAATCAATAAAACAATTATTTCTGTTAAAAAAAAATAAAACAATTATTTCTGTTAAAAATAAATAAAAATCAGATCTTGACAAATATTTTTGCAAAAAAAATATTTGTTAGACCTTTACAAATATTTTTGACAAAAAAAAAAATAAAAATCAATTTTTGACAAATATTTTTGCCAAAAAAATATTTGTTAGATTTTGACAAATATTTTTGCCAAAAAAAAATATTTGTCAGAATTTGACAAAAAAAAAAAAGAAAAAAAAAATAAAAAATTGTTTTTGAAAAAAAAAAATAAAAATCAAAAATTTCAAAAGTATGTCATTTTCTGAAAATATTGTAGAAAAGGATCAAAATCAAAATAATGTTTTTTTTTTATTAGCCATATGATGAATGCTTTGAATTACAAGCATTGAGGATTGAATTTCAACAAAGAATGTCACCACATGTTCTTGGCATTTATTGGCTACAAAATGCACCAGTATTCAAGGTTAATGATGAAACAACATTTCCAGGTGTGGTAAATTTTATAGATCAATATATACCCACAGATTCTTAAATAAATGAGATAGAAAGTTATATTTCATATCAAAGATATAATCACAGTAGATTGTGTTAGAGAGAAATTCGAGGGCAAAAGATATGCAGGTTCAATATACATACCTGTCCTCCTATACCATACACAAAAATTCTACTTCCACTGGCAGAGGATATAACGAAACAATAGTTAAATAAACATAAAAAAACATATGAAAAATTCAAAACCTTTTAAATGCAACTTTAACGGTATAAGAAATTGAAACACGATTTCAAACATTTAATGATTTTTTTGTGGATTAAAACATTAATATAACGGAAGATTAATACATAATGACAATATAAGATCTTCCTTAAAATATACCTAGAGTTTTTTTAAAAAGGGTCGCTTAGGGATAAATGTTTAAATGCGTTCAATACAAAGATACTTTTAATGCAAATAGCAAATATTGATATATATACAATTCGTTCTAGATGCATATCGTTACTTTAATATAGAAGGGCCCTAAGTCGTTTTTCATTCAAATTGCTTTTCAAAGCATTATCTTATGTAATTTTATAAAAAGATTTTAATTTCAAAAAACATATTATGGCATTAAATCTTTCAGAGAATTTAGTAAAAAACTGCGTTCAAAACTTAAGATTTTATTTAGTTTATTTTCCCTCTTCTGTTATGTAAGAAAAATATTAGATAGGGCTTTTCTATATTAAAGTAACGATATGCATGTGTGTCATATATCGTTAACCATATCAATAAATTTAACAGAGGAGTATCAAGATTATTACAGGAAACACAGAATAAGATTGGAGAAAGAAATTCCAGTGTAAAGCAGAGACTCCAACATATGTGACCTTCTACTAGAAAAGAGACCTAATGTGTCAAAAAACTAGTTTGGATTTAAAAGTGGAATCCGGTACCTAAACATTTATTTACCCCATAAGAACGTACAAAGCAAACTTGGTATAATTGATAAAAATAAGAAAAACATTACAATTTTATTTTGTATTTTTTCAAAAATTTGTTTTCACACACTAGGTCCCTTTTCTCAAAGAAGGTCACATTTTGCGAACAAATTTTTTTCAGCCTAAGAGATTTCGGCACAAAAAGAATCGTATGGCATACTTGGAATGCATCTATCAAAATGGAGTGGTACTATGGTACCAGAAAAAAGAGTTACCATTTAAAAAAAAAAAGCGGGAGTTTCAACTTTTACCAGAAAAATCCACAAATATTTATCAAGGCAATCTCTTGGATTATTATGTTCAACGTCAAGAGGATGTTTGTTTAGCGTATTTTTTTAGCGTTTTATAGATATTGTAAAGTAGAAACCAACGATTTGAAAACAACAACGATGATTTAAATGATAATAATATTGATAATAATGACATAGCTACATATACAAATAAAATGCCGCCATTACGAGATTTTCAAGATTCAGTCCTGAAATATTAAAGCAGGAGTATTTCCGAGCTATCGTTATGTTGTATTTCCCTTGGCGTGATGAACAAAATGATTTATTAAATAATAATAATAATGAGCAAACATGTATTATACTAAAGAATATCATTGAAAATAATAGATTAATGTTGGAACAATTTAAAGAAGGAGAACTGGACGAAATTCTTCAACATATACAACAAGAAACAATTTTTACGTAGAGGACAGTTTGCCAACAACTCAAATACTTGACGATACATTTATAGCTTTAGCAGTACCTTCAGTGGACGAAAATATAAATAGAAATAATTGATGGAAATACAAGAAAAAATCATTATAACCATGATGTTAATGAAACTAGTGTACGAATAGTGAGATTACCTCCTTTTATAAGCAAAGATGATCTTATAACCTCAGTTACAACACTGAATATTAAACAACGAAATATATTGGATAACGTTATATTTTGTAAATTCGTAAGTGGTGGAAGGTGTCGGGAAGAGCATGTTTACAATATACCAATCTGTAAGTGAAAGACTCAATTCTATTCCTGGTTCTAAACCCGATTTAAATAAAGTTTTATTGAGCGCACCAATGGGAAAAGCTGCATTTAATATAGGCGGTGCAATACTTTATTTTTTTTTTCGCTACCAATTAATCAATATTCCGGAGAAATTCGCACTCTCAAAAATGACGCTGTAAATTCTATATTGGCAAAATTGACGAAATTTCAATGGTTGGTGCAAGAATATAAGGATATTTAGATGCTTTATATTAAAACAAATATTCAAAAGTACTGAAGCGTGTGGTGGAAAATCATTGTAGTATTCGGGGACTTAAAATAGTTACCTACGTAGGAGATAAATGGATATTTAGTATAAATTCATCGAATCCGTACGGCCTTATAGCTGGGCAAAGTCTTTGGAATAATCTTGATTTTTATTAATTAACGAAAATAATGAGGCAAAGAGACGACAATAATTTTGCCCAGGAATTAAATTCAATGGCTTTAGTAGAAATGGAACCTTAAAAAATCAACCTATTAATGTTTTAAAAAATTAATTTATTTTCAACTAATGGCGAAGCTGAGAAATATAATTTATTGCGATTGGGACAAATTTTGACTAATGAATATTCATTGCAATGTTTTGACGTCATAAAGTCTGACACAAGTGTACCTACTGAAAGAATTTTAAGCATGGTATAGCGGATGAAGACATCTGAAACGCAGGGGCCTTGTGCTGAGCTTAAACTTAAAACGACTGCAAAATATATGATGACAGTAAACATTAATACAATTAATGGAACAACTAAAGATTTAATGGATATTGACATAAATCAAGCAGGAAATCCCACAACTCTTCGGTTGTTGTTTTCTGAAGACAGTGTATGAGCCGATATTCGGTGACTTAAAAGTTATTTACTTGAGGAATCTTGGACTTCAGTTTAAAAATGTGTAAGAAGTTTTCAATTTAAAAGAAATGACAATATTACTATTGAAAGAACTCAATTCCTATTAGTGCTAACTAGTATAATAATTCATAAAAGTCAAAGTGGTACATATTCAAAAGTAGTAGTACATACCCAAAACAGAATGAATATGTCGGCTTTATACGTAACTTGCAGCAGAGCAACCAGTGCTTCCGGGCTTTATATAAGTAGAGCTCGAAATGTCTTCGTACTAATTTTAATTTTTTGAATAATTGCGATAATAATGAAACTTTATACTTTCAAAATATACAAAGTCTTCAAGCACATCATCAAGATATAGCAACGGATCCTAAATAATATCTTCAGTGCTAAAATAATATGCTAAGTTGAAACTTGGACATTTCCAGAAGAAGATTTTCTCTTAACGAATTATGTAACATTAAGCCGTCTTGATTGTTTTGGTATAATGGAAAGAAGATGCCGGAACAGGAGGGGTATACTTGTGTATATAAAAAATACTATCATAAATAATGCCGAATACATATTTCAAGGGCGGCATCTTAGACATAACAAAGCTTTGGAGTATACAGTTCAGTGGTGGAAAAGTTATTACGATCGTAATTTTTTTTAACTATTTGATTTTAAAAAATACCATGTTACTCCTCTGTTACATTCAATACTCTCAAGGATACGTCTCCAATCTTTTGATTTTCTTAAATTTATTTGTTTTAACATTTTCTCTTCATCATATAAAGTTCACTTCATCACAAGGAGTTCACAACATTCTATTAGTACTTCGGTACTGAATTCTATGTAACATATAAATACGGGTGGGGTGTCGCAAGGCCATAAGACATAAAGCCATAATGGCTTTATGTCTTAATCCAAACGGACATAAAGCCATAATTATGATATGGCCTTAAGACTCATATCAATTTTAGTGAAATAGGACATAAAGCCATTATGGCATATGTCCCATTAGATGATTTAAAAAAATCCAAAATTTCTAGGCTTCAGGAATTACATCTTCAAACATTTTGTGAAAGAAAAAATCCTTAGCTATTATTGGAAAACATTTTTTTATTCTTCTGATGCACACAGGAAAACTTTATTCAGCGAAGCCACCTGCCGCGTCCTACTGGAGGAAAAAACCCCTAAGCGCTGCCGCAGGCCGCCACGCAGGAAAACTTTATTCAGCGAAGCCACCTGCCGCGTCCCACTTTAGGAAAAAACCCAAAAGCGCGGTGACATGCAATCATTATTAAAAATGTGGCTTTATGTCTCATTTTCGAAAAAAAATTTATGGTGTTAAGTCCCACTATAATGAGACTTAATGCCATATGGCCTTATGTCCCAATGGGTTGGGACTTAACACCATATGGCTTTATGTCCTATGGCCTTGCGACACCCCACCATAAATACGCAGCAACCAAGTGCCTTTCATGGGAGGAAGTTAATAAAATTTTTGTGCAATAGGAGCCGTTGAGGTACTAATTTACGTTAAAGGATTTTGAAAGGGACTCGAGAAATGAAAAGATCGTATTTTTTGATCCACTATTCAAAATTACCTTTTAATTCCTTGTACTGTGCGATGCTTCAGGGGTTACCAGACAAGCTGGGTTTTGTGGCCAGATTGCTAGCGGCGCTGGTATGCTGGCGTTTTGCCGGGCTGTGGCTCGCCGGATGGGGTGGTTCTTGCCAACGCACTGGACCATTCGCACACACAAGAAATCATACCAGCTGATGTCAAAGAAATCGTAGATAAAAGATTGGATGGAAACCCGAGGTGTTAAGAAAAATAAACATCACCACGCTCACACACAAAAGTCTTTGGCGGATGTTATGCCAGGAGATATCCCACCCACTGGAGCCTGGAGGCTCTCCATGACACTCTAGATCAGGAGTTTGAGAGTGTCCCAAAATCTGACCTACAACCTGGTTTCCTCTTCTCGCATTCCAGAACCAGTCCAGGGCTTGGCTTTCTAAAAGCAAATGAAAGCTACGCCTTAGGTCGTTAAAAGAATAATTGTAGTCCTGGCGCAGAATGTCCACTCGGAAAATGAAGTCTTCAGCGCTCATTGATTTTGACGTTCCGTCAAATTTTAGCCCCCACTTTGACAAGTCGACCTTGTGGTGACCTGGCCAATCGGAAGGTATACTGGGTGCAACCGATGAAAATGCCTGTCAGTTTGGTTGCTGCAGTGAAACAGTAGGTTGAATCCCGGTATACACTGGAGCATATCGCGGAGCTGTCTGAGGCTTATGAGCTTGTGCGTTGTATATCGAATGTCGCTGCGGCGCAGTACTTGGAGCAAAGGTTTGCTGCGACGGATTCCAATGAGCGCTTGGTATAACTGGTACCGTAACATTCTGTGGAGGTATGTTTACCGAACCGCTGGTTGTTCCTTGTACAGATCTCATACTGCTCATGGCCCTCTGAAAACTAAGCTGAAGATGTTGCTGCATCCGGCCTATTTCCTGAGAATGCTCGTCCAAGTCTACTTGCAACTTGGCTATGGCCTCAACCAACTGCTGCGATGGATGGGCTGAAACGTTGTCAGCTGTCTGTGGTTGTTGGCCTTGACCCGGAAGATTTCCGTTCTCTGGATTGGATATATTGGAATTTCGGGAATCGTCCAAAGATCCAACTTGCTCATGTAGCAAAGTCATGAAGCGCTGTACTGCTGGATCCACAGAATCCCAATTAGTGCCTCCTGCTTCATTATTCAATCTGTTTTGTGGGGTATCCATTGCCGTTTCTGTTGGTATTTCGGGCGTATTTTGATTCGTTCTGTTTAAATTAGGTGCTGAATAGCTCCTACCCGAGCGCGTTGTGCTCATTAAAAAAAAAAAAAAACAAACTAAAAACCAAAACTTTCAACTAAATTTTGAAAGGAAATATACGCTTAACTCGAATATAAACGCCAAAAAATCAATCTAGGAAATAAATTATAATTTAAATTATTTCAGAATCTCCAAAAAAATCAAAAATATATGACATACTGGTGGTTTCTTTCGAGGAGAAAACGCAGTTTGCAGGTAAAAAAAAAATTAAATTATTTGTGTGTATATATATACTAATAAAAATATATATTTTTCAGGTTGTGATGCATTAAATGAAAAGTTTGTGTAAATGGAAAATAAATGCTTGAAATGAAATTAAATAGACGTGGAGTCGCAACTAGAGTCAGGACGGATACCTATATTGCTCTAAGACTTACTCCAGCCAATGTAGAATCAGTAGATTTATGAAAAATGGTAAGCCTTAATTTTTAAGTTTATTGAAACTAATTAAACTACCATTGGGTGGTATTTATCCTTGATTTTACCTGACAATTTGAATACCAAATTGCCAGATAAAAACATGGATTAATGAATCTTTAAATTTTTATGTCCATAACGTTCACTGTCCAAGTCGCAACCCGATACAGACTCCTTGGTCATTATGATCGGGACTTACATGGACGTGAGCGATACTGGGCATGATGGTTTAGAAAATTCATGAATAACTACAATCTTTAAATCTTCATGACCACGTAGTTCACACACCATGTCGCAACGCAATACAGACTCCGAAGTCTCTGTTATCGGGACTTACATGAGTGTGAGCTAGCATGGCCATGAAGCTTTAAAGGATTCATGGAAAACGCTATTGCTGTGAAAAGAAAAAAAATTAAAAATAAAATAAGTAAACTAATTTAAAAAGACGTCGCGACAATTAGGGACTCTTGGTATAACCTAATTGGACTTACGCTTCCTAATTGAGTAACCTGAATTAACTAATTCTAATTTTATTTTTCCAGGCTATGGAACACTTCGGGCCCCACGTTGGGCGCCATTCTGTACTGTGCGATGCTTCAGGGGTTACCAGACAAGCTGGGTTTTGTGGCCAGATTGCTAGCGGCGCTGGTATGCTGGCGTTTTGCCGGGCTGTGGCTCGCCGGATGGGGTGGTTCTTGCCAACGCACACACAAGAAATCATACTAGCTGATGTTAAAGAAATCGTAGATAAAAGATTGGATGGAAACCCGAGGTGTTAAGAAAAATAAACATCACCACGCTCACACACAAAAGTCTTTGGCGGATGTTATGCCAGGAGATATCCCACCCACTAGAGCCTGGAGGCTCTCCATGACACTCTAGATCAGGAGTTTGAGAGTATCCCAAAATCTGACCTGCAACCTGGTTTCCTCCTCTACTTACTCCTCCTCTCTTACTACTTACCACCAAATTTTAGCTATTTACCACTTCATTATCAAAAAACTAAAATTTTCATATTTTAAACGTTATAAACATAATGGTTTTATTTATAAAAAAAAAACTAAAGTTTTGAAAATAAAAAAAAAAGAATATAAAAAATGAAATGTAAAATTAATGTTCTCAATAAAAGGAAAATCTTGAACAAAATGAAACAAAAAAATCTAAACTAATTGCATTTATAAATAAAATTTAAACTTTCTCAAAAAAAAAAAAAAATTAAAGCAAACAAAACAATTAATAAAAACTTTTCTTCATGTTTTCAAGAAGGTACGCCATCTTGTCGTAGACTGGAAACGGGAATTTTTTTTTGAGGAGCTTGTTATCGCCGGGGTTTTAGGTTAAGAATTGTTCGAATTTAAATATTTTATAATTTTTATGTATATATATATATTTACATATTTATATATAGATTGATTTTATTTCTATAAATAAAGCATTTTTTTTATAAATTTTTTTGAGGAGCTTGTTATCGCCGGGGTTTTAGGTTAAGAATTGTTCGAATTTAAATATTTTATAATTTTTATGTATATATATATTTACATATTTATATATAGATTGATTTTATTTCTATAAATAAAGCATTTTTTTTTATAAATTGTCCATAGGACCACACAACGTTGATTTCCCTAGGATTGAGCTCACTCCTACAAAATCTGTTTCGCGCACCCTAATTTAGGGGACTGAGGTACTTAAAGATAAAATGCCCTAATTATTCTATAAAAAAAAATATATATATTTGAATTTTTTCTTTATAAAGGTCTGTCAGTCAAAAGTCCAGGTCAGGCGATACCTTGCCCCTTTCCGGCAGGAACAGGGCTCTGTTGAAGCTGGTGGCACAAATTGATGATGGTCCCACGGTGCACAGTGGGGTGAATGGTACAGAAAGTGGCGATTAATTCATAAAAATCGTAATTTTAAAATATTGTTATTTTTTAATGATAAATATTAATAAATACATAAAAGCCCAATATTTAAAAGAACAAATTTTGAAAAAACATAAATTGTTAACCTTTAATGGGCTTTTTTCTATTTTGGATAAAATGGTCTTATTTGACTATTTTTGCTGTAACTTTGGAATTAAAAACGATAAATAAATAAATTAAATTGTAAATTAGAGCATATTTTATGTGTCTTTAGAAAAAATATTTTTTTTGTTTAAATAAATAAAATAAATATTAAATATTTGTTTATGTTTAGTTTTATCAAAAAATACGTTTTTTTCAAAATTCATAACTCCAAAGATTTTACTCAAAAAAGTCACATTAGAAAATATTATTATTTTTTATTTATAAATATTTGTAAACACAAAACAAACATTTCAGAAAATAAACATTAAAAAATATAAAGCTTCTTTATTTTCTTCATTTAGTTATTTATAAAAGCAATATTTACTATATAATCATCATCAAATTCATCAAATTTCGCGGAAATGTAATTTTTTGGTCATAATTTGAAGAGGTGCTTGGTAAATTTCATTTATGTTCAAATTTAACAATATCATAATGCATATTATTGTCCAGTATATAGAGAATGTATGCTGGATGTTTTTTTCGAAATTGTATGACATTAACCCTTTCTTTCCCGGGCTCAAAAGTAAAAATTTGGATTTTTTAGTTTTTTTATGACAAAATTAGGGAAATTTAAGAATTTATTAGTGAATTTCGGAAATTCATATAAAATAATTATTTGTATCATTAATTTCATAAAAATGATTATTTGATTATTGTTATATTACCATGAAAAATAAAAAATTAAAAATTTGAGCTTTGCCCCTGGAAAGAAAGGGTTAAAATTATCCAATTTGAAAAAAAGACTCACTATAAATTTTTTATATACTGAGCAATAATATTGATTAACAGTTTTATCAAAATTGAACAGAAAAAAATTTAATAAGCACTTGTAAAATAAAGACCAAAAATTAAATTTTTCGCCGAAAATCGGCGAATTAAAATCGTTGGTATGGCGAAACTGTTAAAGAATTGACCTCCGTTTTTCATTAATTTTATTTTCCTAGTTGTATATTTTTAATTACCGGTGAAATAATTTTTATATTCTTATATTTTCTAAGTAAAATTTTCGAAAATATAAAAAATGAGTTTTGAAACCGACCTGTCGGCAACTAGAATTCATTCACAAAAAACTTCCATAACTCAAAAATCGCACTAACGCGCAACAAAATATTTTGGGATTTATTAGCTAAAATATTATATTTTAAGACCATATAATCATTTTTTCCTGCACTCATCTGCAAAGTTGTTAAAACTCAATGTATATATTAAAATTATCAAATTTTTAGAGCAATTTATTTTTTTATTTTTTAAATATTTTTAAAACATTTATTTAAATAAAAAATATCTTTTTAAATGCTCATATACCTGAAGTTAACGGTTCCATTAAAAAACTTTTACTTATAAAAGTTTTAATAAAAACTATAATCACTTGAAATATCAAAATTTTTTCTTTTAATCAATTCGCGCAAAAATAACAAAAATTATTGAACTTTGAACACACACTGTAAATAAAATAAACTACCAAGAACTTTTATTTTTGCAGTTGGTGATGTAGAATTTTATCTACTTTCATATGGTATCAAATATGGTTGTGAAAGTTAAAGTTCATCTTTTGAATTAATCGCCATTATTGAAGGCTTTCGCCCCAGAGTGCGGTGGAGGTAACGGTGATGAGATGGCTTTCAGATTTTCAAACAATTTGACGAGTTTTTATGTTTTAATGTTATTCTTTAATTTTAAATTTGGTTTTAGAATTTTAATTAATCTTTAGGTTTCTTTTAACAACTTTTTGTTTTGTATTTAAGATAGTGTTAAGATTTTTTAAATACTTCTTAGGTTTTTGTTAGGTTTTAAATTTCTGTTAAGTTTATAAGTTTTTATAATAGTTTTTTATTCTTTTGATTGATGTAAATTAGAATCTTTTCTAGTTTTGAAAAGTTTTTTTTTCTTTATCTTTATTTTAGGATTTAAATTAAACTAAACCAAACTTTCTAGGCTTTCACACAACCTTTTTTTTATAGTTTATAAGATTTCTTTAACTCTTTTTTTTTTTGAGTTTAGTTTGTAAAAATTCAATATAATTTATTTTTCAATAAAAACACCGGAAATGAATATTTTATGCGTCGTTTTATTCACTGCCATCGGCTACCTCTTCATCAGACTCCAAAAGAAAAAGGACCACATTTCAAAGATTTTCTTCCCAAGATACCTCGCCTCTGTCACAGAAAATCCTCAACCTCCCGATCTTTCTCGATTTTCAGCAATTTGATTCCCTAGCCAAATTCCTTTGTTTTTGTTTTCCTTTTTTTTATTTTATTTCCCTCTCCCTTTTTTGTTTATATATTTCTCCTGCTCTGTTTTTCTTTTTTTTTCTCTACCATATGTTTTTTTTTATAATAATGTTGCCACTTGTTTACCCATTTTTTTCTCTACTGCCTTACCTATCTACTCATGCTTAACCCTCTGAGGGCGCACATGACATCCTTATACTGTAAGTCTAAGATAGGAACAAAGAGAGCAGAGCAAATAATTTTTCATTGTGTGGTTCTCATGTTTTAAAAAGAAAGAAGTTTTCTTTCCAATTTTTCTATAGCAAAATACGTCTATTAAAATATTTTCTATGAAAAATATTTCTTTCGAAAATTTGTCTATAGAAAAGTATTTCTATCGAAAATTTTTCCATAGAAAAATATTACTATCGCAAATTTTTCAATATAAAAATACTTCTGTCGAAAATTAGTCTATATAAAAATACTGCTATCGAAAAATTTTTGATCGATTTCTAATAGTGAAATTATCTGGTCAAATTATGTAAATCGGAAGTGTGCAAAATATTATTGATTTATTTTTAGGATACGAGCCCTCGCAACGGGCTCAAAGTTGTTGGCACAGATCAAAAAAATGGTCTGTGTCAAATTTCATCAAATTAACTTCAAAAATGCGACCTGTACTTTGACTTACATGGGGGGTCCAGCCAGCCGTCCAGACGGACGGACTAACATCGCTAAATCGACTCAGAAAGTGATTCTAAGCCTATTGGTATTCTAAAAGGGTCTAAGACAAATATTTATATGCGTTACATACATCAGCACAAACTTATAATACATTTTCCACCTATGGTGGTGAAGGGTATAAAAATTCCCCAATGATTAAATGAAAAATTACCCCATTTTTCTATAATATCTACAAAAAGTTTTTGTGTTACTATAAATTTGAAAATTGTGATACTATTTAAAATTTTAAAAATCCTTCAAATATCTCCGAATAAAATAGTGAGCAGTTGTGGCACCCTGTTCTACATTTCTATTCAAAATTTTTAATTTTTTAAATTTGTAAATAATATGAAATAAAGTTCGTACTCTAAAGAATGACTGATTTTGTGGTTTCTTTTTTCACCTATTACTAATAAAATCTTGTTTTTCACCTAAATATTTTAGTTGTTAAAAAATTTCATGTCTATGTTTGCAAAAGCGTATACGATGAAAGAAAGGCAATGTCTACAGTAAGCACTGTATTAAAGCTGTACATGAATATTTCTTGTACATTTCTGAGATCTCTGATGTTTTAGTCAACGAACACGAAGAGCTGCTAGGACTAGTAAATACTGGTCCTATTTTTGGGCTTATTTTAAATATTATGAGAATTTTAAAAAATGAATAATGTCACAATGTAAACAAATATGTATATGTACTACATATGGACACATACAGACGCTACAAAAAATGGAAGTGGCTTTTTTTGGCACAATTTATTATTTCATCAAAACGGCTAAATACATAGAATTTCGTGATTTACTTTATCAAACGTCTTGCTAAATTCCGTATAAACTGCGTCAGTTTTCAGATTGTTAATAAAATCTTCGTTTTTCAAAATGGTTAGTTCTAAATTGTTGGTAGTTGTAGATCTTAATTTACAAAATCCATGACGAGCAGCGCCAGTGGTTTACGGACGCTTTTTTGGAAATAATTTTGTAACTTGAACGACTGGTAGGAGCATTCGAGTTCATTTTTAAAAACACTGATCCATAACGGGTCGGGAAAGTGATTGATGGACCATCAAAGTCGGTCACCTCGGGTGTTCGACTTTTTTAAAAATACGCCAAAAATCCATTTATGAATGGATTGAAAAGAAATTTTGAGAAGATATAAAAAAAATACGCTTACATGTGTAGGTTATCGGGATATAGGATATTTGGGTAAAAAAAATTTTTGGGTTGATTTTTTAGCTTTTTTTGATCTGCTGTGATCTGCATTTAATTCTTAATAAATTCTGAATAATGTTTGTGCAAATTGGTTATAGATATCTTCTTTTGTTTAAAAGTTAAAAATATTCAAAGTTGAAACATAAAAAAATATCGCTATTTTTTGAGTTTTTTCGCAAAAGAAGCTATATTTTTTCACTAATAAAAAAATATTTTCTTAAGAAACATAAAAAGATTTTTTAAGTTTTGCCATTTTGTCAGTGTTGCTATTTTTGTAAAAAAAAAACTAATATTTTGAAACCCTTTTCTCCCGAGTTGGAAATTGAGGAATTTTTTAGGTAACATTTTGATTTATTTTTAGGTAATTGTTTTTATATCTTATTGGTCTACTACATAACTACAAAATTTAATTTCTACAGAATATCAAAGATTGAACTTATTTTCCTTAAAAAAGTAGAAAAATAATATTTTTTGTCGTCAGCTGATCCACTTAAATTGAGTATTCTACTAAATCGCACGTACACGAAATAAAAGCTTTTTTGACCAACAGGAAAGCGAAATTTTGAGTGAAACGCACTGTTCAAAATTGCATACATAAAATGTTATTTTTTAATATTTTAACAATATTTTGATGTCGAAATACCCCAGTAAAAAATAGGATCATCCAATGAGTAATCTTGGAGCGCTCCTTTGCGAGTAATTATTACTCCATAAAACTCCGGATCTCATAGGATTTTTAACACAGCATGTCCGCAGACAAGAGTACTCCTTTTAAGCTCCATATGGAGTACTCCCCTTGATCTTAAAAATGACGACAGAGGGAGTAATCGTTTTTGTCTCCTAATAGAGCATAATGGGAGTAATCGCGTTTGTCAATTGAAATTTAATATACAGTTCAAAAAACTTTTTTTAAAAAACATAGTTATTAAAAAAATTTTAATTCTCATCGAATTTTGAATTTTGGCGATATCCCTGTTGTTTATAGAAAATAAAAGAATGTAATATTTAATATTTAATAATCGTAGTCTTCACGACTATTAAATAAGTTTTACTTTACCGTTATTGTCTAAATGATAAATAAATATAATTTGAACTTTGCAATAGGCAAATAAAGTCAACATACATAAATACATTGGCTCACACCTAATTTTATGCAGAAAAAAGATATTTAATTTAAAAATATTGCTCCAGTTTTTACCTGAACATTTGGATAGTTTAAATACAAAAAAAAACAATTTTTGCAAAAAGCCTACATTAAGAAATTTTCGAAAAGACGCACCTACTACATACAAGGGCTCCAGCTTATTTCAACCGGCCTTTTTATATTTATTTTATATTTATCGATAAAAATATATTATTTTAATTTAGAGGCCTCAAAACAGGCCTTGCGATATTTCCCGCTGAATAAGACACTTTACTTTTGTAACACCATTGGTGAAGGGTATTTAAGGTTCGGCATAGCCTAATATGGCACTCTTATTTTTTTTTGTTCTTGCTTAATTTATATTGAAAAAGTACGGCTGCAATTTTTGGTATTAAAAAAATTAATGAAATTTAAAATAAAAAATTGTTTATAAATTTGTATTATCCTAAAATTAAGTAAAACTCATTATATATCTTAAAAGATGGATTTCTCAAAAAGAATTTCTTAAAATTACGGAAAAAATCTTGAAAAAAAAAAATGTTCGTCCCATCATAACATACTTTTTTGTGTAACTGTTTTTATTCATTAAGAAAAGTAAAAGCTCTTTTTAGGCTTACCGATACCATATAACTGATCCGTACTTTTGACATGTACCAAGTGTACTTTGACATTTCGTCGGCTTTCTAGGTATATATTTATTCTGTGGCTTTAGGGAACAGTATAAACTATCTACTCTTCGTCGAATCGAGGAACAATTTTTTTAAATGATCCCTTAAAGTAAAAATTAAATAAAACTATTTTTAGTAAAGCATTTCATTCAAGAGATAAATAGAAAATAACATAAAAAGTTTATTTTCTTTCTAGAATTCGATGAGAACTTTTTCTTTTCTCTTTTTTAATTAATGATATATTTTAGACAACAAAAAATTAAAACATAAAAACAAAAATGACATTTTTTATATACAGTCTTTAAAAATATTCAGTCAAGTATTACCAAAGAAAATAATATCTGATTACAATCTGATACAGTGAAAATACACTCGGAACGAAACCAAGCTCAACCAGTAGAACTCGGTTAGAAGATCATTTTACCATTTTTAATATTTTCGATATACCCTCAAAATCGAAAGTTATCGATAAAAAACGATTTTTTTGGACTTAGCGGAGAAAAGAAGGCTTAACTGAGTCATTTTTACATCGATTTTAAATTTTAAAATGTGTTTCGACAGAAAACAAAATAGGCTTTCACTTCGTAAAGACCTTTTTTTAACACGACCAATTTATCATAAAAATATTTTCCGCTGAAGTTAAAATTTTATTTTTTTCGATTTTTTCAACTTCGGAAGCTTTTTTTTTCGTAAAATTTATCAGAAGACCTAATATATTTTGACTTAAAAAAAATCATGGTTAAAATGGTAACAAGAGTAAAACAAGGTAAAACAAGAGTACTTTAATTAAAATCGGAAACATATTAACAGAGATATAACAATTTTAGTAAAAATGGTGAACTCAGTATTATTTGCATATTAGAAAATTTTCTATACAATACTACGTTAGAGTGTTTTTTCAACTTTTTCGCAAGTAGAGAAATGGCGGTCGGATTATTATGGCATTCGGTGAGAAACTTCAAATAACAAAATTTAAGCCAAATCGGACTACGTTATCACGTGGCGCCCAGGCCATGAAGTTGAAAATTGCGTTTATAAGAAAAAATATGGCCAATTTTTTAGTTCTTGCAAAATTTAACTTTTTTAGTAAACATTTTAACAAAGTCTAAATATTAATTCATAATGTAGACTCAATTAGCTTTCTATCTACGTAAGTAGCGTATAAATCGGCTAAGGATTTTTTGAGTTATCGGAAATTTTCATAGAAATTTTGGGTCCTTGAAGACATCTCTTTGATTTTATGATATCTGTTGATGGAAAGCAAATTGGGTCTAAATTACAAATTAACATTCAGATTTTGTCAAAAAGTTAAGCTTATAGGTCAAAATTTGCAAAAACCGAAAAATTGGACATTTTTCTGGCCGCACTCCTTGAAATTCGAAAAAAGTGACTTAAGAAGTTAAACCGAGAACGGCAATAGAGGCATAAATAGAGCTTGGACATTATGTCGTACTTCTTTGTTTATATCCTTTTTTAACTTCATTGATAAGTGCGTATAAATATAAGTACTTATACGTTTATAGTACGTTAATTAAACTGGCCCTTTTACAAAAAAAAAACTTATATTTTTTTTAATTCGCTATTAATTTAAATTTAAATAATCAAGGTTCACAAAATATTTAATGCACTTTTCAAGTAAAAATAAAAACGCTTGGAATTCCTAACAAAATACTGCGGAAAACGGCGTCCCAATGTGAAAAAATCGAAAAAAAAATTTAAAATTTAAATTTGTTTGAAAATATTTTTGTGATAATTTGATGAAATAAAAAATCTTTTTTAACAAGAAGAAAGCCTGATGTCTTGTCTGTCTTAAACCGTGTTAAAATTTCAAATCGATAAACAAATGATTTAGCTAGGCCTATTTTTGTTCAAGAAGACCAAAAAAATCGTTTTTTATCGATAACTTTCGATTTTGAGGGTATATCGAAATTTCTAAAAATGACAAACTGATACACTCAATAAGGCCTATCGTTTGATATAGGTTTCCTTAAAAGTGTATTTCTTTTTCCTCAAAATGTATCAGTGTGTTATTAGCCTTTTTTATGCATGAGACACAGAGTTCAACTTTGTATTTACAACAGATACTTTTCTTATATATATTGAAAGTAGTTTTGGTCATTCTGCGCTTGCTATACGGACAGAGGTGATAAATTTTACGCTTTTTTGATCTTATATTAACATTTTTGAAAGCTTCTCTCGGATTTGTCATTATATTTACATTTTTTTTCTTTAACTAAAGTCTATAAACTAGGTGTCTCGAGTCTGCTGTGTAAATGGGGAGTAACAAAGAATTTGAGCCGATATCTAAGGTCCTGCCATCTGCTTTTTGGCTTTTGTTCTTTTACGAATATTTTGTAGGTTTTAATAACGTTGCCGTTGACAAAAGTAATATTTAAAATTTTTAAATTAAAAAAAAAAAAAAATTAATATGTAAAAAGTTACACTAAAGTTACCCTTCGTCGTTGCGACGACTACAAACCTGCGAAAATCAACTTTTAAAAAATGGGTGGTTAGAATACGTCTACACTCTTAAACAATAAGAGATAAGGTAGCAAGCATGTTTTTTTCTTATTTTTTTGAGAAGTTTTAGAAAATGTAAAAATCTTTCAGATAGGACGAAATTGGCGAAAGTTATACAGACCCGAAGGTTTTACATACCCTAGGTGGGCAACTTTGGCCCACTGTAGAGCCCACTGTGCAACCGACAGATACTTTCTTAAACATTGATCTAAAAGCCTAACACCTTTTTTATTAGTAGTTTAGAAATTACTGAGATAATACCACAGCGCACTATTAATTTAATATGCGCACATTAATCTCCAATATTCAGAGTAAAAATGCGATGGGAGGCAAAGTTTTCAGAGCTTTAAAAGACTATGTATTAAAGCTTGATATACACGTTTAGTGTCATTGGATCGGGAAAGACTAGGCGATTAACAACAAGTAAAAATCTTTTTGAAGTGCGTTAATCTTTTTATACTTTGTATCGTTAAGCAAACAAATATAATTATTCTACTTTTTTAAGGAAAATAAGTTCAATCTTTGATATTCTATTGAAATGACATGGATAAAAGTATCACAATTTTTTTTATATGCTTGTATTTTATTGTTGAATCTTTCGGAAAAGAAAATAACAATAAGTAATCAAATCTTATTTTAACATAAAATTATATAAGGTACCCATCCTTCTTAATCGTTGGTGAACTTCAAATTGCAAAAGCAGCATTGCAAGATTATTTGGGTGATCATGCAGCTTGGAAATATATTTTGCACAGAACCTTCTCTGTAATTTAGCAATGTTCGAAGCAGAAGCCGTTCCCCATAACTGAATACCATACGTCCATATTGGTTTAATTATTGATTTGTACAAAAGGACCTTGTAGTCTAACTCATCAGCAGATTGTGATCCAATAAGCCAGTTTATTTCCGCGGATTTCAATTTAATCTGAGTTAACTTGCAGTCAATGTGATGGGACCATGTGAGACGGCGATCTTAATGTACACCAAGGTACCTAACGTGTGAACACTCGGGAATCGTCACGTTGTTGATCATGATTGCAATACAGTTATCTCTTCTCAGAGTAAACGTTACATGAACACACTTTGTCGGATTTATCTTAATTTTCCATTTGTTCAGCCATATTTCAAGCTATAAAAATTATTTTATTTGTCTATAAAACCAAAAAAGAGAAAAAACAACAATTTTTTCCATAAGAAAACTAAAAATAACAAAAATTATTTATATTTTGAGATCAAACAAATAATCGGACACAATAATAAATACAGACTTTTTAACAACTTAGAAAAAAAAAATAATATTTCGTAGCATATCCTTTGGATTCAATAACTTTTCTGAGTCTGTTTTGCATCGAATTGACCAAATTGGCGCACACTTCCGACGGAATATTGTTCCACTCATGTATCAACGCTGATTTTAGTTCAGTTATATTGTTGTAGCTGTTTTTATACACTCTACGACCTAGTTCAAACCATAAATGCTCTATAACATTTAAATCTGGGGATTGTGGGGGAGGACTCAACAGCTTAGGGCAGTGGTGGATCAGCCAGAGCTTCACAACAGCAAATGTGTGCTTAGGGTCATTGTCTTTGTAAAAAGCAAACTTGTTTAAAATTCCAAGTTTTTCTGCGCTCTGCTTAACATTTTGCTTTAAATTATCTAAATAGACAAACTAGTCCATTTTTCCATCTATGAAATGCAAATTTCCAATACCAGCACTTGACATACACCCCCAAACCATTACAAACCACCCCCATGTTTTACTCTCACACGAGTATTTTTTGGTTCAAATTCTGTGTTAGGTTTACGCCAAACGTAGGTACTTCCATCTGATCCGTGAAGATTAAATTTACTCTCATCGGTAAAAAGGACCTGTATAATGTATAAAAATTACTTAATTTTTATAAAATATGCTGTAATTTAATAATTTACCGTATCCCAGAATTCTTTATCGTGTAAAGTGCGACAGTAAAACATAGGGGATTGTCTGTAATGGTTTGGGGGTGTATGTCAAGGCATATCTGCTGTAAAGGTAATATATAGCAACGGACCCAAAATACTACCCTGTGGAATTCCAGCAGCGGTTTTTCTAGGAGAAGAATATTCATCTTTGGATCGAACTCGGAATGTTCTATTGGACAAATAGTTTTTCAAGAGTTTATGTGTACTTGCTGGTAGCAGATTTATTATTTTGCACATAAGTCCTTCGTGCCAGACTTTATCGAATGCTTGTGAAATATCGATGAATAAGGCGGAGCAGTATTGTTTTTCTTCAAAGGCTTTTCTGATCATTGTTGTTATTCTGTGTACTTGTTCAATGGTACCATGGCTTTCGCGAAAACCGAATTAATGGTCAGGAATAATATCCATCCAATTAACAAATGTACCCAAAGTGCAAATAAGAAGCTTTTCAAACAATTTCGATAAAATTGAAAGTAAGCTTATAGGTCTATAAGAGGGAACTTGACTGACATCTTCCCTGGTTTGGGAATCATAACGATTTCTGATACCTTCCAGGACATTGGAAAATGTCCCAAACGAAGAATCGCGTTATAAATATACAATAGAATTCTTACTGCCGAATGAGGTAGGTGGATTATCATTGAAGAAGAAATTCTGTCAATGCCAGGGGACTTTTTTGGATTAAGCTTTTGAATATTTGATATAAGTAGGGGAGGACGATATTTTAATGGGGACAGCACGACGTCATCTATAATATAAGCGCTAATATCAGAGTTTGTTTCGTTTGGTGTGAAAACTTTTTCTAGGTGATTAGCAAAAGCATTAACTTTTTAAGATGGATCTCTTGCCCATGTACTGTTTTCAAGCCTGATTGTAGACTCATGTGCAATTGGACATTGCATGTGCTTAACAGCCCTCTATAGATTAAAATTTTTTTCCTTAGAGGAATCTAAGTTTTTTAAGTACTTATCAAGAGATTTTTGTCCATTGATCCTCAATGTGAAATGCAGTTTTCTTTGACATTGGTTTAAACGGCTTTTTAAGGCAGGACATCGACATTCTTGCCACCGTCTTCTTAGCCTTCTCTTTTCAATTACTAGATTTTGAATGTCTTCTGGAATGTTCTGAAGACATTCAAAGTCTAGTTATTGGTATCACAATGAAATTTTGTACTTATGTTGACAAATAAGATCTAAAAGCAATAAACTAAAAAAAATTAACTGAAAAATTCCTCAATTCCCAACTCAGGAAAAAGGGTTTCAAAAAATAAGTTTTTTTTTACAAAAATGGCAACCTAACCTGATAAAAAAAGCTTAAAAAATAGGTAAAAAATTAACTCAAACATTCTTTTTACCAAAATATCTCGGAAGCTAAAGGAGATAACCTACACATGTAAGCGTATTTTTTGTAGATCTTCGAACACCCGATGTGACCAATTTTGAAGGTCCATCAATCACTCTCCTGACCCCTCATGGAAATCAACTTGAATGCTCCAAATTTCATTCAAATATCTCCAATGGTTCAAAAGTTACAGAAATATTTCCTAAAAAAAGTGTTCATAAGCCACTGTGTTTCGTTAAACAAATGGAATTTGATGAATAAAATATTAAACTATTATTTTTATAATATTATTTATTATTTTTATTATATTTAAATAACGAATGTATCGAGAACTTATATTCAATACCAACTATCAGTATTTCTTCTACAATATATTTAATCGAAAAGTTTTAAAATTCTTCTCATTGATTTTTATTATTTAAAAGAGATCAATATTGTCCTATAAAATTCAGCATTGGTTCTTTTCTTACCTCCGTGCTCTCAGTATAATAAAAGTTAAAAAGCTTTTCTTTCGAATAAGCTAAAAAAAACTCCAACTTTTGAAAAAATCAAAATTAAGTAAAACATTTTACCCTAGTACTTGTAACAAGGAAAGTTTTGCATACCTTCAGGCTTTACTTTTGATTCGGATTTCAATCAAAATGAGTAGAGCTTTTTTTCGTGTGCTGAAATAAGTGAAAAATGGGGGTTCAAGGCAGTTACCTCAAAAAGTCAAGGGATCTCAACCAAAATAATATAACTCTTTCTTGCATCAACTAATAGACGTTTTCAAATTCTGTTGAGACTTGTTCATTGAAAAGATAAATAGGTGGGGATCGAGGGCAGGTACCCCAAGGAGTCGACGTATTTCGATTTTTTTTTTAATATTTCTTATCTATATACAACTAAACAATTATGCAAAATTTCATCCTTGTAGGAACACTACTTCTATTTTTTGCACTTCGATGTATGCCCATAACAAAGTAGCACAAAATATTGTTTTCTGCCTCTACTGAACATTTATAAATGTCGTTTCTTCAACACAGTGGGCTGCCTCATAAACATGTTCCGACACTTTCACAATTTGGAACAATTGTTTTATTGAAATTGCCTGAACATTAGAAAATTTCGCATAAAATACTAATGTTTTTTACATATAAAAAATAAACAACTTATTGGAACACTCTAAATAATCTTTAAATGCATAGACGATCTCTTGTTTGTAGAACCTTTCGTAATATTTTTTTGTTTTTAGTTAATAAACTCCTTAAATGACCTAATGACAGTTAAATGTTTACAAGAATTTTTCTCACTGACAAGTGACCACATGATGCTTAAGTTTAAAATAATGATATTTGGAAATAGTAAAAGTCGCAGTGTTTATGTTCTTAACAAGGCGTGCACCCTGCACTTATTCGATATATATTATATATAGCTTTTTTTTGCATCAGTTAAAAGATGATTTATTATTTTTTGGTGTGTTAGGAATTTTAATTTAAACAATTTACAAAAGTCTACTTTGATGCGCTAGAAATGGCTTCATTGGCATGCATAGTTACACACATAGTACATTTATTAGGGGGGCAGTTAAGTTATTAAACAAAACCTTCAAATTTAACAGCAATTATTTATCTATTTTTGAATATTTTTTTTAAAGCCAATATAGTACTGTTGTGTTGACTACTATTCCATAACGCGTTCTGTAGGTTGGTTAGTCGATCATCATCTCAAGGAGTATCTCTTATTTCTAGACAAGCTTAAAACTAATGTTATTCACATTCTAGAACTAATGCGTCATGAAATGACTGCCACTCTAATGTACGCCTTTACTTAGGCCAATAAAGAGAATTTGTTATCCCCCTAAAAATTGAATTTGTTAGTTTTTTATAAAACTCTTCCGAACGATCATAGAATTTATTTCTGTTACATTTTTTATAGTATGGACTCCATAGAGAGGACAGTATAGTTAGAAAAATATACAGGTTCGATCAAATTGCAATTTTGTAATGTTCATTCATCACAATAAAAGTCAGATTCCAATTTTGGCACAACTAATATAATTAATTTAAAAAAATCCAATACTCTTTCTAGAAATTTGTATTTGTTCTTCTTGACCCATTTTAATACCGTAATCGAATTCATCCAGCTTCTTGTCATTCGTTTTGGAATGGGAATCTTGAAAACGCAGTGTATTTGTCTTTTAAAAATACATATATCTTTGTAACGGATCGACGAGAATCTGCTTATTATGTCATTAAGTCGGGTTAAAAGACATTTGTCAGAAACTTTAAAATACTTCCGTCAGCTCCATTCCTTGAAAAAAGTCTAACGTCGAAACTAGTTTCTTGCACAAAACTACGATTTGCATCCCGGTTTTATTATAATTTTCTAAATAATCATTCCATTTCATATTTTTTGTACACATTCGATTAGTTCTGTATTCAAATCTTTTTTTTTTGGCTAATGTAAAGCTTCTTCTAAGTTATATTTATTACCTAAGGTAAGTTTATTTATAATCAGATATCATTAACAATAAGTATACAAACCTAACCTACATATATAATACAATTTAATAATTGCCAGCCCCATCACCTAAGATCATTACGTAATATGTAAATAGCAAGGGGTTAGGGTTATTTGTAATTTTTTCTCGCACAGTAGCAATAGAGTGCCAGTTATACAATCAAATTATGACCAACAAATTACATTTTCGCGAAATACTAAGATTTCAAATCGTAGGTACGACGAAACGGTTCAAGATATCGATACCATTTTTTCTGTGTTTTATTCTCTTATTAATTTTTTTTATGAAATTGATAATTTATAATTTGTAAGATTTGTTGAACAAAATTTTCAAAAAATGATTTTTAAACCCGACCTAAGAAAAAAGTAAAATTTTCTAATATGAAAAAACTAAAGGTACGGTCAGACTCATTAAACATATAAATCAAATATTTTGAGTAAAATATTGTCAAAACAATATAATAAAAAATTTGTGGTCACACTTGCACATTTATTTGATGATTTTTATTTGATAAAATACAGAAAAAATACGTTCAAAGTATAAACAAAAAAAAAAAACAGATTGTATTTATGGTCACACTGAAGATTAAATATTTTCCCAAAAAATATTTGATAAAATTTTTTTCAAAACAAAATTGTGTATCTAGCAATTTGTTTCTCATATTTGATGTTGTTGTTTCTCAAATTTGATGTTGTTGTTTCTCAAATTTGATGTTGTTGTTTCTCATATTTGATGTTGTTGTTTCTGTTTGAATAGTAAACAATACACATGCTCAGCTGTTATTTGCCCCTGTTTGATGTTACAAAAATTTTGTAACATCAAACAGGGGATCAAAATTTAATAAAATATTTGCTCTTGTGTAATTTTTATTTGCTGGCAAATGATTTTGTTTTCTTCAAATCAACATGTTTCTTGATTGAACTTCAAAAATATTTTGTGGTCAGACTACAAGGATCAAATATTTGATAATTTCGATTAAATGTTCAATCAATGTGACCGTACCTTAAGTAAATTTGATATTTTGACGAAACTCAGCTATTTAATACTTACAGGCCATAGAATTGTAAATCATGTTTTACTTTGGAATTTTTTATGCCGTAAGCCCAAATTGGTTTTCTAAATCAATTTTTATCTATAAATAACATAAAAAAATAATATGGGAATGAGGAATTGTCATAAGATCTTTACGAAATGTTAAAAAATCAAAGCCGCCTCCTATTTTAAAATACTGTTTGTTTTTGGTTAAATCAAAATTTTTCTAACGAAAAATGCGAAATTTTAACCTCATAATCTCCGTTTTTGATAAAATTTTAAATCTAGATTCATACTACATTCAAAATTTTTAATTTATAGCTTTGGTGTCGGTTTAGAGTTCGTTTTTTTTTAAACATAACCATTGAACTAGGAAAAAATATATAAAATTTCATCGAAATCGTAGATGGTGTCAGGGCTGCCAGAAAATTTTGGTGAAAAATCAGTATAATTCCCGAATAATATCTTTCAGAATTTTCGAAATTAAAATTGTCAAAATCGTTTAAATATATATGAATAATATAGCTAAATATTAAAATTTTGCAACTTTTTATATTAAAATATATATAAAATTTTCAACTTTTGTAATTTTAAAGGGAGAAGGTTATATTGGGTTGGTGCTAATGTTTGTAAAAGGTTGTAATTTAGCTTGACAGCCACCTTTTAGTATATTGATAGACTCAGAATTACTTTCTGGTGTTGAAAATTTATTGAAATTAGGCAAAAACATTTTCCTTGATACAAAAATAATCCCAATACTCCCCAAATTGGATCAATATTTCGGGTAGCTCTCATATGACTATCTTTTCGGAATAGAAATTTTGTCCTTTTACGAATACAATTTATGTATGTATTTGTGTTTAATCAATTTTTATCTATTCAGCTAAAAAATTGCATATAGTAACTGAAATCATTGAACCAAATTTTGTTGCAATTGGTCCATATCTGACCTACCTCTTATAGGAGAACAATTCTGAATAGTTACTTTAAAGTTTTTTTTTTTTGCACAGATAAGTTTTTTGAGCCGCTGTGGTTTAGCATACCAGAGGTCCCAAGTTCGACCACCGGCCAGACCCACTTGAAAAAAAAATTTCAAAAAAGTGGCGGTTCACCTCATAACTCAGCTAGCCACTGGTTATTGAGTATAAGTCAATGTAAAACTTATCTAACTAATGCATTTTCCATTCAAAGACGGAGTTAAAACGTAGGACCCTTTCAATGACTCTAAAAACAGAATCGGATGCAGCTCATTGTCTGAGAGAAGTACCACTTGTTCCAATTGGAATATTGTAGTGGAAATTATCATTATTATTATATTAAGTCTTTTGAAAAAGTATGCTCAGAATTTAAGAAAAACTTATAAGTTTTTGAACATTTGTTTCCACTTCGATGGATGCCAAATAATTGACCGGTCTGTCATTTATGTTAATATATTAAAGTTTGTTCCGTTCAGTTTGTTTTCGAGAGAAGTTAAAAAATCGCCAAAATTTTTACCAAAAATCAGCTTATCAGAACTTTAGTTATTTTGAAGCAAAATATCGCCAAAATGGCTCTCCTATTTTGAATTTGTAGGTTACATCTTCTGTGTCTTTCAAAGTTAGGCATATGCAATTAGAGAATATGCACACAAAATAGAAGCGCATGGGTTTCTAAAATATGCTCGGAATTTGACCTTAGCAGGTTGTAAATATAGAGCATTTAAGTAAGTAAGTACGTCTTTGGTCATTTCATCTACATGTTTTTTGTGATCGAAAATCAGTTTTAATAAAGTTAAATACATAATTTCCGATAAAGATCCACTAGAAAATCGACAACATCTGCGAGCAAAAATAGCGAACAAGGTTGTGACAAGCTGCAATAAAGCTGGAAACCATGCTGTCACTAAAAAGCTTCTCTTCATTCCATGTATACGGTTGAAAATCGACGGACGAAAATCGCATTCCATTTTCGGTATAAATAGAAAGAATATTTAAAATAGTGAACTATGGTATGTCTTGCACCGTTTAAAAAAAAGTAACATGAATGCATATTTCAACACTTGGAAAATGTCAGAACAACAAGAGTTTCTGAATCCTTAGTTTTTTTTTCCCTTTTATGTACTAAAGAACATTACAATTTGGTCAATAACCAAAAGACTTGGCCTTTAGTTGTCCAACTGTAATATGAACGTGTTTTGCACCGTGGATCCACCACAAAGACCAAATAAAGATTTTTTGGGTGAATTGGGGCCAATAAAGTAATGAACAAGATAAAATCTATATAAATTCATGAATTGGAAAATTGATCCCCAGTTTCGATTTTCTCCAGATTTAGCCTCGAGTAACTATTTCTTGTTTCCAAACTTAAAGAAATAACTCCCGAAATAAATCCAACGAAGACGTCTCACAAAAATATGATTTGGAGGATATAAAAATTGGATTCTGTTTTGCGAACCGACTTAGAATCTTAATTTTATGGTGGTAAACAAGAGTTAGTTCTCATTTGTACTTGTGTAGATCGATCAGTTTTAAAGTTAAGTATGTATGTATGTATGTATGCTGCAGACAAACTGCAATCCTCATGGACGCACTACAAAGTACAATCAACGTTAAGATTTATGTTTATTTAATAGTGAACACAATTACAAACATCTTATATTTTATCACGCGGGGTGCCTGTTTAGTTGTTTTAACTTTATTTGGGCATATCTTGGCAAGAATTGTCAAATGGATAAAAAGTATTTATTAAGATTTTAATTGAATTAATTTTTAAGTTTTTATATGTTTTTTCATAACTTGGTTGATCTTCACAACCTCCGGCTGTGCGAATACTATAAGCAAAAAATATTATACAATTCGAGACGTGTTAATCATCTTCAAGGCCTCATCACTCCATCTAGAGAACTCCATTCACTTTAATAGCAATTTACCTTTGCACAATGGGTAAGGATAACATAATTTTGAAAAGAAATATGGAACTTAAACTGGTCGAAATTTCTATCTTCATATCACAGGTGGGAAGGATATAATATTTTTGCCCTGAGGTATGTAACGCATAGAAATACTGATCTTTAATCGATTAAAAATCATTTTCTGAGTCGATATTTGACCATAGAGATCTATGGCCATCCAAGATCTAAGATATATAATTTCTATAAAAAATTTAAATTGCTAAATTTCGGACAATCGGTCTACATTTGGCCCTAGCTCTCTTATAAAACATAATAACGGAAACGTCTTAAATACATAAGTCTTGAGAAAATATTTGTATGATGACAAAATATTGCAAATATACATACATAAGTATATATCTATGCATTGAAAATTAAAAGAAAAGACACTTAACCCAGAGAAGCAAGCCGACCTTAATATTTCAGCGGGAGCTAAAGAAGAAAAAGACGATTTCGCTGGCGCGGATGATAATTGATATTAGTCCATAAGTCGAGCACTATGATAATATTTTGTGGTGTCCCACTTAAAATATACTGTTTCCGTCATGTGCGCTACTCAAATAAATAATATAGTTAGATGTGGTGGTAACGAAGTCAAATCCTTACCAAATAAGATATTTATTTAAATGTAAATTACATCCGATTGCACATAACAATTGTGACACAAATTTACTTACCCCTTCAATACGACCTGTTCCTTTTCGAAGCACAGTCTGAAAAATTTAAACTTTTCAAAAATTGATGATTTTAAATAAATAAGTGTAAATTTTGCTTATAATTTTTAAGCACTGATTTACTTTTCAAACAAATTTGTTAAAAAAAGGATTTTACTAAAATTCGTTAAATATAAAATGGTTCAAAAATGAATAATTTATGACTAAAAATGTAAAATAAAACAAAAATTTAATTTTTTTGGTTTTTGATTGGGGGTAAAAATATTCCCAATGCCTCCAGCGGATAAAGCCATCCTACATGCCTGAGACCTAATGATGGTAAAATATTATCCTCATCGTCTTCGGACTAGTCTCAATCTGATGGTAAACCCATCCATATAGCCCATCCAGTACCAACTTTATTTCATGTTCTTTTAGTACTTTCTTGTCAATTTTCAGACAATCTGTAATATAACAAGTAAGAGTGTTATATTCGGCTGAGCCGAATCTTATATACCCACCATCAAATTGTGTTAAATTTAGAAACATATCTCACATATCTACGGGAGTGCAAATTTGTTACGCTACTTGGTATTATTGGTAAAATCTGTGGACTAAATTCGGTTGCAGTAGCTTTATAGTTCAGCATTTAAAAGTATCTTTGTGGTTTCCATAGTATTTACTTTGCAAAAATTTGGTCTCATAACCGGGTATAGTTCAGGTCAAACAACTTCAAAGTAATACCGCATTTCTATATATTTTGTTAGGATTTAACATTGATTGATAGATGTCTAATTTCGTAGGTGCAATCTTAATATACAAAATTTTATACACTGACTGGTATTTATATAAGACTTATTTATGTTTAGTGGCCATAGCTGTCATAATTTATAATTTAATAGCTTTTAACTGTCGTTTGTGGCATTTAATTGGTTTTCGGGAGTGGTTTTTATATGACAGCAATGATTAAGTATGGACCGATTCCCATAAAATTTTATATACTGACCAATAGTTGCATAAAACTTCCCTGTTTCAAATTAAGTTGTCATATCTATTACAGTTGGATGACATTTCGCAGCATTAATGTGATTCCAGGGGCGGGGTTGTATGGGAGCTTTAATTAAATGTGAACCGATTTCGGCCATTTTCAATACACAACTTTTTTAAGATATCGGAAAAACTATCGCGCTTTCATTTGGTGGACACACGGATACAACCATTATCATTTTGGTATTTTTGTGTTTCCTTAAGTTTTATATGGGAGCTATGGTCAAATGGTGACCGATTGTAAAAAAATTTTGCACACTGGCTTTCATTGTGCTTAATTTAGTGGCCATAGCTTTTATAGTTTATCATTTATTGGCATTTAAGTGTATTTGGGGTGAAATTTAGTTTGTTTCGGTAAGTGTTTTGTATGGAAGCAATGGTTAAATGTGAACCGATTTTGAAGAAATTAAAAAAGCTGCCAAGTGCTTTTATAAAACTTCTCTGAACTAAATTTTATCATCATTTCTGTTATAATTTGTCATTTAAAAATTATTATTTAAAAATTATACGTTAGCTATGGTCAAATGTGAACCGGTTTTGTCCAATTTCAACACCAAATTTTCCAAGTGAAGTGAAGTGAAGAATATTTTTGTCAAATTTGGGTGACCTAACTTCCTCGTTCAGTCTCTATTGTGCCGACATCAGACAGACTGACATCGCCTAATCCTCTTAAAATGGCAATCTCAATATACCCCCATTCTTTTTGATGATGGTTATTAAAAATTGTTGAAGGAAAAACAGTTTGCAATATAAGTTAAAAATATGTCTAATTAGATATTATATATAAATCTATAAAATAGTATGAGCCCAATATCTCTGAATATCCGATTTTAACAAGTCATGTATCGTAGGATAGGTATTCTTTTCATATATTATCCTATTTAAGTAAATATTTTTTAAATCGCCAGTAAAGATTTTTCAGCATGTTTAGTAGTCCAGTTTTAAGTGACCACAGCCTTTATATTTTCTTAAAAAAAAAAAACAATGTCAGTTTAACTACAGGTATACGGTCTTATGCAAAAAAAATTAACAACGATTGGTAAACTAAAGTTTAGCAAACTTCCTTAAAGTATTATACTAAAACGATTGTTAGCTTAACAAACCGATGTTAATCTTTTGTTAACATCAAATAATTTAAAAAAGCTGTCTACATAATTTAAAGCTACGTTAAATATTTTACTGTTTTGATAAATAATATTTTGTGAAAACTTTTAATGAAAATATTTAAGTTTTCAGACTTATCTAATAAAAAATAATATGTTTGCTAAATTTAGTTATCATATTTTTTCTAATTTGCTATTTTTTATCATATTTCCATGATATTTCATACTCTATTTTACATACTAAAACAAAACTTTTCAAAGAAATTCTATTTTTAACAAAAAATTCGTGTTTTTAACAAAAAAACAGACATCGGTCAATGAAATTTACAAAAAACATTGTAGTGATGTATATATATTCAACATGGGTTAAAAGTACTTGATTTTTAAATAATCGGTTTAAACCCTTAGTAAAAATTTGTCTATTTATTATTTTACTGTATTATAAATGTGTTTAGTTTATGCTTTTATATAACATAAACATAAATTTACAGTAAGAAAAGAAGAAAAATGTTATTTTATATTAAAAACATACAAAACATTATTTAGAAATTCGATTACCCGGAGGAAACAATGGATAATTAATTCGTTGTTTTGTATATTTAACTATAAAGAGACAAGAGAGAATGACGATGTTGCCAGCATTAACATGTAAAATTGACTTGACGTATTCATTAGTTAAAGAACTGTTTTTGGATACTATTTTTTAACAATCGTTTGTTAGCCTTAAAGTATTTGGTAACTAACGTGTTCTTTAAGCAATATTTAAGATTTTTTTAATATAAGACCGATAATATTTACATACACTGAAAATTTCAAGTACAAAAGTCAAGAAATGATCAAGTTATAGAGTTTTGGTCGTATTTTCCCACTGTGCATAGGTGGAAAGGGTATTATAAGTTTGTGAGATGTCACGCATAGACATATTTGTCTTAGACCCACCTTTTAATATACCAATAAGCTTAGAATCACTTTCGGTGTCGATTTAGCGATGTCTGTCCGTCCGTGCGTCTGGCGGGCTTGACCCCCATGTAAACCCTGTAATCAAAGTACAGGTCGTAATTCTTAAGTTAATTTGATAAAATTTGGCATTTGATGATATTTTGGACACAAATATCAATATTTTTTTCATAAAATTTAAAGCAAATACTGCTTATATAAACGAAAATCACTGTACCAAACTTCGTTGAAATCGGTCCACATTTGATTGTAGCTCCCATATAAATTCTTCTATCAAAACAAAAATCTCTTAATCTGAAGATAATGAGAATTTTGAGTTTATTTTTTGCAAACATAATTTTTCTAAAAACTGTAATCAATTAGCCAAATTATCGAGATAATCGGTCCACATTTGACCCTAGCTCTCATATAAGTCTAAATGACGGAAACAGCTTAAATAATAAGTTTTGAGATAATGTTTGTATGACGGCAAAATTTAGCAATTATTTTTTTTTTTATACAGGAAAAGGACCTTAGTGGTGAAGGGTATCGTATGTTCGGGCTTGAATGACTATAGCGCTTCTTACTTGTTTTTTGTTTTGGTTTAAAGCGTTATTTTTATAAAATATAAAAAAGATGACAGTTAATTTAAAAAACCACACATTTTTTTTTAAGATTTTTTTTTTATTTTTAATAAAAAGAAAATAGATTATATTTTCTATTAAATTTTTCAAAACATCTTATTTTGCGCAAAAAAAGCATGTGTAATTCCTAATTTGGTTGGTGGTAACACCGGTGTGGTATATGTGTGTCGCCAGAATTTATTTTCCTATAACTAGTTATATGTAGTAAATGAATTTTTTGCCTTTGAGAACACCACATATAATAGGTCTTCCAAAAGCAGATTTCATTTTTATAAACTTCCTTCTTGGTTGTCTAATCTATTTCTAAAAGTATCTCCTTAAAGTATATAAGGACTTGTTTCAAAATTTGTACACAACCTTAAAACACTCTTGAAAAAAAAACACACACTTTGTTACTTTTATTTAAACAATTTGTATTGTTGGGCTTGTAAACGCTTATTCAGAAACAGTTTTATTCTTCGCACTTAAATCTTGTTCATTACATTTATTTATTAATGTAATAAATTATTAGAAAAGCGTGTTCATACAAAATATTGTATATTCTCTCATTTAACAAAAAAAAAAAAAGTTAAATAGAAATATATTTTGTTTGTTAAAAAAAAACATGTTTTTATGTAGGAATAACGTTTTTTCGTTTTTTTTTGGAAATATTTCGTCACTTGAAATGCAAAAGGCCGTAACTAACACAATAATTACAATTGATTCATTATGACACAGCAACCCAAAACACATCTAGCTACACGTACGGTCAAAAACAGCGAACTTATTCACTAAAAAATCAAAAGCTTAAAATATTGCACAAAATTTGTATTGTAGTTAAGCCCTTTTGGTTTTAGAAAATACCTTGTAGTTAAGCCCTTTTGTTTTTTCGCAATTACTTAAAAATTACTCGTTTTTGTGATTTAAGTTTCTTGGAATGTCTTTGCTATTGCATTGTTGACCAAATTTCAAAATTTGGAATTAATATTTCATTTAGTTTAAAAGTTATGATTTTTTTTTTTGCTTATCATATAACAAAATATTATCCCAGACTAAGATTTTTGACAAGCGATAAGTTAGCTTTCCGACCGTACACTAACCTGTTTGTCTACAGATCAACTCTAAAGCTCATCTGTTCTAACTGGGTATATAAAATTTGAAGATACTTACGGTCTTATGCAAAAGAAAATCTAAAATATTGCTTAAAGAACACTTTAGTTACCAAATACTTTAAGGCTAACAAACGATTGTTAAAAAATAGTATCCAAAAACAGTCTGAAAACTTAAATATTAATGAATACGTCAAGTCAATTTTACATGTTAATGCTGGCAACATCGTCATTCTCTCTTGTCTCTTTATAGTTAAAGATACAAAACAACGAATTAATTATTCATTGTTTCCTTCGGGTAGTCGAATATCTAAATGATATGTTGTATGTTTTTAATATAAAATAACATTTTTACTCTTTTCTTAATGTAAAATTATGTTTATGTTATATAAAAACAAAAACTAAACACATTTATAATACAGTAAAATAATAAATAGACAAATTTTTAGTAAGGGCTTGAACCGATTATTTAAAAATCGAGTACTTTTAACTCATGTTGAGTAGATATACATCACTATAAAGTTTTTTGTAAATTTCATTGACCGATGTCTGTTTTTGTTGAAAAATGAATTTTTGTAAAAAATTAGAATTTGTAGTATCAATTTATTTGAAAAGTTTGATTTTAGTATAAAATATGTAAAATAGAGTATGAAATGTCATTGAAATTATATTTTATAAATTCCCCACCCCCAAAACCTTTTATATGATATAAAAAAATAGCAAATTATAATAAACATGATAACGAAATTTAGTAAAAATATTATTTTTTATTAAAAAGTCTGAAAACTTAAATATTTTCATTAAAAGTTTTCACAAAATATTATTTATCAAAACAGTAAAATATTTAACGTAGCTTTAAATTATGTAGACAGCTACTTTAAATTATTTGATGTTAACAAAATATTAACATCGGTTTGTTAAGCTAACAATCGTTTTTGGATAATACTTTAAGGAATTTTGCTTAACTTTGGTTTACCAATCGTTGTTAAATTTTTTTGCATAAGACCGTTAATCTTTAACCGTTTAAAAGTTGCAGGGTTATTTCTGAAATAACTCTTAAAAAAACCTCTGTATATAATATTTTTAATTATTTAAAACTTATCTTTTTAAATTAAATTATGTTTCGAAAATAAACTGTTACTATTTTTAAGACCTGTCTAAATATTATTGACAAAAAACTTTGTGTATTTTAAAAGGTTTAAATTTTTGCTCAAAATTTGTATGGTACTTAGCCCTTTTGGTTTCAGAAAATATTCAACTTGTAGTTAAGCCCTTTTGTTTTTTCGCCATTGTCTTTTTTGCCGTTTTCTTTGCTGAAGGCTTGTTGATCCAATTCCAAAATTTGAATTTAATGTTCCTTATAGTATAAAAGTTATTACGTTTTTAGCTTCTTCTGGCTTAAAAAAACACACACTATTAATAGTTTAATTTCTTTTTTTTAACAGTCAATTTAATTGCTAAATATCTCTTTATTTATATTTCATATTATTTTCTGTTATATTAAATAAACTACTTTTAATTTATAAATATTTTTCTAGTGATAATTTTTACTACCTTTTATTTTATAAAAAAATGTATTAAATATATTATTATTTACAAAATTGAACTAACTATAATATAAACAAATTTATTATGCAACAATTAAATTAGATTTGAGTATAATTCTTCAAGTAAGATTTTCATCATTTTTATCCACTGTTTTGTTTAAAATTGGGGGAAAATTAGCACAAAACCGAAAAACTCTTTAAAATGTCCGATAAAATTATATATGGATTTGTCTACTTTCGCACCAGTTAGGATTGGCTCATCAAGTCTGGTACTTGTATGAGAAAAAGCTGACAGAATTTGAGTTGATACAAACCTGACCTTACTATCAAGTTTACGAAAATTTTGAAAATTTGTATGAAATTTAAAGAAAATAAAATGAAAGCTAACGAAGAAAATGTTTGTTAATGCACGTGAATGCAGGTTCAAGCGAAATTTAAAGAAAAACTAATCAAGTTAATTTGAAGTGTGTGAAATAGCACATTTAAAATCATTCAAACTTTAATATAAGAATATAGTAAACTGAGCTAGCAACAAAGGTTATCACTCTTGTTACTAGGGACCAACTGATATTTTGTTGTAGAGTGATTTAGGGGGTAACTGTGTATGTATTTCGATTCGAAAAAATAATTTTCGAAACATAATGCTTTAAGCATACAAATTCGAACAGTTTTATTTTCGAATCAAGATACACAGTAACCCCCAGTTTTGTTGTATTTATTGTCCTGTATTTACTGCTATCACTTTTATATAAAAAAAAGTGAGCAAAACGATAACTTGGTTAACACCAGTGATTTATTAAATTGATTTATTTCGGTGATGAATAACCCCAGTATATATATCAATGAACTCACGTTCAATATCGTTACCTACAGCACAAATAGTCCTTAATAAACAAAAATTCAAAATGGTTGAAAACCTTTCCAACCAATATTACCGATTATATTAAAAAAAACTAAGGTATTAAAACGTTACCTTTGGTTCTACTGAAAAATTCTTTAATAGGCCCATTTGGACAACAGGTAACGATATTTACATAAGTAAAAGAAATATGCATAAATGTGTTTTAAGCATATAATAGTAACAATATATAAATAAGTCAAAAATATAAAAATATTACAATTGTATAGTTTTTTCCTATATAATATTTTTGTTATAAAATTTAATATAATTTGTACAATTAAATATTAATGAGTGTTAGGAAATATTTTATATATTTATCAAAAATTGAATATAAATTACCGAAATATGAATTTATTGAATTTTAAGATTAAGCTCGTTAATATTTAAAAATTTTGCTATTTATTTTCATTACAAATAAAGCCTCTTTATACCCTTAACCACCATAGATGAAAAAGGTATTATAAGTTTGTGCTGATGTATGTAACTCATAGAAATATTGGTCTTAGACCCACCTTTAAGTCACTTTCACTTTCTGAGTCGATTTAACGATGTCAGTCCGTCCGTCCGTCCGTCTGGATGGACCCCAATGTTAACCTCGTAATCAAATTATCCAAAGATAATTTGATGATTTTTTCGATAGTGGGACCATGACTATTGAAATTATGGTACCTCCCACAGGTCCCACTTCCCGGAATTGATATTTTGGCCACAAACATCAATATTTTTCATGAAATTTAATACAGATACTTCTTTAGTAAACCAAAATCATTGTACGAAATTTCGTTGAAAGCGGTCTATATTTGACCATAGCTCCCACACAAACTCTTCTGTCAAAACGCACTAAATGAGACAAACATTACTAAGACGCTCGTAAATCTAAAGATAATACCAATTGTATGTTTATTTTTTGCATACATAATTTTTGTAAAAACTGTAATCAATTTGCTAAATTTCGAGATAATCGGTTCAAACTTGACCCTAGCTCTCATATAAGTGCAAATTAAACTGAAGCAATTTTGTGAATTTTTTGATAAATGTACGGGCCCTGCACAAAATTCTTTATCTAATATTTCCCATATTTTAAAATATAATTCAAACAAATTGTTCAACATCTTAATAATATGCAAATTAATCATATTGAATATAGGCCGCCGATATATGTATTAGTATTATGTACATGATATTTATAATTGCATAAGAATTAAAAATATAAATAAATAATGATAAACATAAATATTAAATAGATATGAATCTTAAAAATAAAATTTTGCTATGTGTAATGATATGGATACATAAATATTAATTGTACATTAGATAGTCTTTTTATAATATCTTACTCGTAAAATCGATCAATTCAATTTTGGTGGTACCGATGTATTGAGATGGTCTAATGTACGTAATATTATGTAACATTTTATATGTATGTATGTATGTAAGTGTGTTGTGTAAATTAGCTAAAATAGTTGTCAATGTCTTCGCATGTGCAAAGACAGATGATCGGAGCGACTGAACGATCTTGTACATAATTGACAACGGAATGGCTTAACACCGGTGTGTTTACGATAATGGCGGGTAAGTTCGTCAGATCGTGCAAAACGCCAAACGCATCCTTCCCAAGTACAAACGTAAGGTTTCTCACCTAAAAAATATATAAAAATAAACATCTTTTAGTAAATATTTTTAGCTATTGTTAAATATAAATACAAAAAAAAAAAAATAAGTAAGAGTGCTATGTTCGGCTATGCCGAACCTTAAATACCTTTCACCAATGGTGTTACAAAAATAATGTACAGACCGGAAAGAGATTTTGGTCAATTACAAGTAAGTATGTTTCTGAAGACTGATTTAGGTGAATCCTACAAAAATACAAATATACATACGTATGTATATTGATTTTCTAATCTGAAAAAGTTTCAAATCTCGATAATTAACACGCCTATTCTATACGCCTATATCTACGAAGTACACTATTAAATTGCAACATATAGTTCTACTTACAACTGAGATATAGCCAAAACTCGAAATTAGATGCTTAATTATAATTTTTTTATTTTCTTTTAAACTGTATTTTTTTAACTTGTATAAAATTCAGATTTTAAAAAATACTCCATTGCTCCATTGCATCTATAAACACCAGAGATATCGCCAAAATTCAAAATTAAACATTTTTTTCTTAAACTGTATTTTTCAAACAAAAATTTTAAGTTTCGTCAAAAAACTGTGTTAAAAAAAAGTTTTTTTAAATGTATATCAAATTTTAGGAAATCATTCAACGCAGCACACTATTGAATTTTAGCAAAATCGGTGGATTAATAACCGAGATATCGCCAAAGCAAAAGATATCGATGTACTCAAAATGACAAATTAAAAAAAAAAAAATAAATAAAAAATAGTATTTAAAAAAAATTTTTTTGAATTATATATCAGATTTTAGAAAATACTCCAACGTAACATGCTATTAAATTTATCGCCAAAATTCAAAATTTTATAAGAATTCAAAAAAAATTTTTTTTTTAAACTGAATTTTTTAAGAAAATTTTTAAAATTCGTCATCGAAGTTTAGTATTTTTATCGATATCTCGGGTGTTTATGGACCGATATGGTGTATAATTCGTCTGGGTACACCGATCAGGAGCTCCACAAACTTTAAACACAAATTTCAACAGACAGACATGACTAAATCGACTCTCCTGGTGATTCTTAGTCTGTCGGTATAATTTAATGGGGTCTAAGACGAATAATGAAAAAATTCCAAACTGAATGACAAACTTGAAGGGTATAAAAATGAAGTTAAATAATAATTTTATTATAAGAATTTTTTGTACCAAGCAGATAAATATGTAAGATGTCTCTCATCCATTTTGTTTAAATTTAAAATATGTAATATTTTCATAGCTGCAGATTACAAAGAATGCAAATTTAGTTAATTTCTGAAAAGGTTCTGTAGAAAAAGCAAGGCCCATATAAACAGGTTAAAACATGGCTAATTTGATTGAAATACGTCGACTCATACAAATTTAATATTTACAGCAAAAAGGAAAAACAGTCACTCTACAGTTGTCGTTCGTCCGCGTATGAAATAGAAATAAACCTATCGCACTATTCGATACTCATGACGAATTTCGTCGTATGCATCTATTGTGAGCACTTTCATATTAACCCATAAGTTATTTTTTTAACGACGAAAATTCGTTCCGAAAATTTGGTCATTCGTTCCAATTGTGTTTCATACTTAAAATAGCATTATTAGAGTTTTGAAAAATGATAGACAAAAAATCCCTTTTGGTAGCAGAAATGATATAGCGCGAAGCGGCGAGGTATACTTTTTTGCGTAAGAATACAACATTGAATTTTCCCCGCATTAATGTCAACCGCCGTGGTATAGTAGGTCAGTCATACGCCTAGCATACCAGAGGTCCCAAATTCGATCCCCGGCCAGTCACACTTGAAAAACAAATTTGTTTAAAAAAAAACTGCGGTTCACCTCATAACTCAGCTAGCCACTGGTTATTGAGTATTAGACTATGTAAAACTTCTCTAACTAATCCATTTGCCGTTCGGAGCCGCTATAAAACGTAGGTTCCATTCAATGAGTCTAAAAATAGAATCGGATGCAGCTCATTGTCTGAGAGAAGTACCCCTTGTTTCAATATATATCATATATATAATGTCGACTCTATTTTCGCGGTTTAATGATTCACTCATGTTTTGTTTCATAGCATCAACCTCTAAAAGGTTTGGTCTATGATTGAATGAATACGAACGGCAAATATTACTATCATCTGCAAAAGAGTGGATAAGATTAAAAGTCGTTTATGAAAATAATAAAAAGAGTAGAAGAAACAACAACGGTACCCCTATTAATTTTAAATTCGTTTGATGAAACACCTTGGAAATATCCAGAGCCAAAGCATGTTTACATATTAAGCCGACGATGCGGTACTCTAGAGATTTAAAAATTCAATTGAAATCTGGTGGGCACATACCTGTGTGAGTTCGTTTATGAGCCTTAAGGTGTGAACTTTTCGTATACACTTTGTCGCAACCTTCGTTGTCACATTTATGTACTTTACGATTCTTGGAAAGATCACTGCATCCGTTAATGCTGGGATTGGCATTAATATCACTTGTACGAGCAAATGCCGCACTTCCACCAGATACTATGCTGCTAAATGCATTCTTACGATTGCTTCCATCGGAATTAGTCATTGTACTAAATGCTCCTTGATAGGAGTGGCTAAAGGAAGAACTTTGGTGGGCTTCGGCCATCAGTTTCCATGGCGATGTATTCGATGAGTTTGCAGTTTGGACTTTATGAGCCGTGGGACTGAATGCAGAAGCAGTCAAGCCTGGATTTGCCATTGAAAATGGAGAAGATATCGCAGCGGTTCCTCCAAAACTGCTTGGGATCTGAGCAGCACTTCTGCGGTCGGTGTATTTATATGGATTTTTAAATAAACTTAATAAACTAAATTTGCGATCGTAGTCTTGTAGAAAGGCCCCATTGCCGCTTGGTGTGGCACTAGAAAAAGACGAAGTGGACGAACCAACTGGAGAGTGAGCGTGGAATGACTGAGCCACCACACTAGGGCTGTGAGGGCTTTGTGAGGATGCGGAATTGTTGCCATTGCTGTGATTACTACTCATGTAACTGAGATTATTATTGCTTGGTTCGTCCTTTAGTCTCCGATATGAAAAAAGAAATGGCGACGCCGCTAAAAATGGCGGAATTGGCATTTTTGTGATTGCGGCGGATGCACTTGAAAACGAAGAATATTGGCGATTTAATGCCATTTGAGCTGTTGATGATGTTATTGATGATCCCGATAAAAATGGAGAATTTCGATTATTAGTGGTATTTGAACATATGTTACTTCGTAGTACATTTGATGCTGATAATGCGGCTGATGATGAAGAATTGTAATTGGTTTTAAGATGAGATGTTGTCGACTTATGACTTTGGCTTTGAGATCCTAAAAAGATAAACAAATGTAAAAATATTGTTACTAATTGCTTGTCAATTGTAAACCAAATTACAAAAATATATTTAAATATACTATTAAATTAACGATGGCCAAATGAGGAGCGTTTTTAAATGAAAGTTCTCAATCTGAATATATAATATCAACAATTTACATTGTATATTCTTGTTATTCCCGTGCCACGCAAAAAAAGGTCAGCATTTAAATGCATACACTTTTTGGTGTAACTACACGAAAATATATTAAACACATTTTTGTTAAAAAATTATTGAATAAATAAATTAAAATCTGCAATGTCTTTACTAAAAATGACTATAAAGATATATAGATATGTACAAACATAACGTCTAAAACTAAATTTGATGTACATTAGAGCGTCTCGACTTATGTAGCAGAAAGTTCGTCGTACACCACCGAATATAAAGTATTGTTGTAAGACAATTTTAATTTCGAAAAATTTTGTTTACATTTTTTTCGCCTCACATTGGGTTGACCCAAAACGATAAAACGTTCAACGATTATATTAGCGACAATGTTAGTAAAGATGTCTTTTTCGGTAATATAGAAGACAATTTCCTACATTTGATCTCTAGTGACTACTTAGACGACAATGTCTCCACTTTCGTCATTAACCTATATGTATTTGTAGGTTTATTTTTAATATCATATAATAAAAATACACACTTTTCGTTTTGTAAAAAAAGTTTAAGAAATTACCAAACCTAAAGTTAACAAGTAAGAAGAGCTATACTCGGTCAAGCCCGGCTATATAATACCCTTCCCTACTAAGGTCAAATATGAACCAACAATTAAACAAGTTTTCCTTAAGTCTTAGAGACATACATACATATACTATGTGCTACTTCTTCAAAATTTCGAGATTTACATCTTCCGGCTAAGGGCCTGATATGGGAGTAAGGGTCAATTTTAGACCGATTGTTACCAAATTTTAATTATTGGTTTATATTTACAAAATATTTATCTGTGCAAAGTTTAAGATTTATTAACGTTTTATTCTTTAATGTGTATATAAACGCCTTTTGAGAATGTGTCTTGTATGGGAGGTATGGTCAAATATGGGCCGATTTCTACAAAATTAGGAACACTGATTAAGGATATGATAAGCAATATTTGTGCTAAATATTATTAAAATACAACTAAACTTGTGGCTGTAAAGGACTAAAAACTCAATTCCGGGAAGGCATCCCTATGGGAGGTACCCAAAATAGTAATCCGATTTCGCCCATCGTCCTTGGACCAAAATATGAACCTGTGACAAATTATCTCTAAAGTTACGACCTGCAGAGTGATAACAAGCTTACAAGGATAACCGGCCAGCCAGCCAGCCGGACGGACATCGTTAAAACAACTCAGGGAGTGATTCTAAGTCGATTGGTATACTAGAAGGTAGGTCTCAGACCAATATTTCTATGCTTTACAAACATCAGCACAAACCCAATATACCCTTTCCACCTATGGTGGTGAAGGGTATAAAAATAAAGTTCCTGTATTTATAGTAGTTCCTCTAAAGAAATACAACTCAAAATTCTTAATTTTTCGATTACAGTTCAGTACAGTTTCCTCTTCAATTTCAACAAAGAATTACGGTTTTATACCTCTTCTTAATATAAAAGTAGTAAAATAAAACAATTTTTTGTATGTACTGAAAATTTTGAGTTGACTCACTCCCGAGGAAGTAGTGGATTTGTATGCACTTTTAAAACATTATATGTATATGTTTTAGAAAGTCTTTAAAACTTTCTAATAAAATTTTTATTAAATAGTACCTAGAGGTTATTATTATAATTATTATTATTATTTATTATTTCTATAGAGCGGGAATTCCCGGAATTCCGGGAAATTTAAAATTCAATCCCAATTTCCCGGGAAATGGAAAAGTGCGAGAAAAAACTCTAAATACAAAACACTTTCAATAAAATAATGTTTTTCTTTCTAATAAAGGCAAAGGATGCTTTGTATTTTGTATTGGAATATTTACTGGGCCAAATGGTTCCTAATACAAAAATACTAACTTTTTAATTGTTTCAGCACAAATTAACCTTAGATGCCTAGTATTTTAAAAATAATATTGCACAGTGCTGCATATGAGGTTTATTCGGTATTTTCTGTGTTATAAAGTTTACGTAATTAAAAATGTATTTCTCTTAGTGAACCACCGTGGTATAGCAGGTTAGCCATCCGCCTAGCATACCAGAAGTCCCAAGTTCAATCCCCGACCAGACCCACTTGAAAAGAAAAGAATTTTCAAAAAAGCGGCGGTTTCACCTCATAACTCAGCTAGCCACTGGTTATTGAGTATTAGGCTATGTAAAACTTCTCTAACTAATGCATTTGCCGGTCGGAGCCGGCGTTAAAAACGTAGGTCCCTTTCAATGAGTCTAAAAATAGAATCGGATGCAGCTCATTGTCTGAGAGAAGTACCCCTTGTTCCAAATGGAATGTTAAAAAATTAAATTAATTAAAAAAAATAATTTCTCTTAGTTCACTTAGGAAATTATCAGCAATCTTACAGTTTTTATAAAAAATCCGTCTTACCAAAGAAGATTTATAAGCCAAAAAGGCTAGAAGTCATGCCAAAAAACGCAAAAAAACGTTTGGATTTTAATATCTCTTAAACTATAAGATAAAATGTGATACCGTAAGTACTTTTTTTTCTTAACTTATTTTAAAAGTTTTCAAAAATGTAAAAGTTTTTCGGATCGGACCAAATTGGCGAAAGTTATACAGACCCAAAGGTTTTACATAGCCGAGGTGGGGAACTTTGGTTTACTATAAAGCCCACTGTGCTACCGATAAAACATTCTTCTAAAAGCCAAGCTCCTCTTTTACTAATGCTTCAAATTCATCAAAATTTGTCCTGTAGTTTAGAAATTGCTGAGTAATTGCAAAACAAAACTCATTTGTACCACTGTGTATTGTTACAAAAAAGCACATGAGTCAAAACTTCAAAACAATATATTACACCGTTCAAAAGTTTTTGAGATAACAAATAAAAAAAATGGACCAAATAGGACTAATCTAACAGCAGGGTAACATTTTAAAACCTTGGCCGATTTTGATAATTTTTATTAAATCTTTTCAAGGCCATACATCCAGGAAATCGACTTTTGTTCTGAATCATTATATTGTTGGTTATTGGTACTTATTTATTTTAACCTTAATCAAACAATTTATTTCAACTTCAGAAATTAAAACAAAAAATAGTTTCAAGTTATTTTTGCAATTCTTCTTATGCTAAAAAATGAAAAGGAAATATGTACTCTGCTCTGACCCAATGTCAATCGAAGTCAAGCCGTTGAGTTAAAGAGTTGTGGTAGTTGTGCATGGAAGGTAAGTTACTCTACAATATTATAGCCATATTGTGTCGTTGCAAGCATTTTAGCGACGTTAAAATCTTCCATTGCAGAATTTTGCTTAGAGATCAGGTTAAATGGATCACGACTGGCACGGATTTGTTGTAAAGTGTTTTTGTCGTTACTCATTGAATTAAACTGCATTAACAACTGATGAAGTAGTTGTAAATTGCACAACATACTATTCACAAGTGACGAAACATTGCTACCAATTTGGAACAGGTGTGAGCAAAGATTAGAAAAAAAAATAGAAAAAAAAAAAAAAAATTGCCCAAAAACTTAAACTATGTATTATACGAATACAAGGATATTTAAAGGCATGCAAGGAAAGACATATGTAAGTAATTAATAAGTTGATAACAATACAAAATTATGAAATAAGTTTTGAGCAAGCTTTTAGAGATTTTCTAATTTTTCTTCCTTATATTTACTATTTTAGGCTGTAATAAATACTTTCTTTGGGCAATTTATGAAATTAAAGCTCGCCAAAATTTGTTATTTTACGTTGGTTTAAATATAAAATTTTGTTTTAAGAATCAGTCTTATATAATCAATTTCATTTAAGTTAATTAATTTTTAGTAAGACTTTAACAGATCGAGTAACATCTGTGAAAACAAAGATATATCAAAGATTCTTTACAAATCTATTTAGTTTTATGTCTTAAATTCGAGTTTGCAATAACTAAAAATAAATGTTATTTACAGAGTCTCGAAGGATTACCGCGCATACATCTTTAAACTAAACCTGCGTACTATAGTGTGATTCTTGTAAGATTATCTTAAATATAAAATACCAGATAAGTACTTATGTTCAGTCTCTAATGTCGAAGAAAAAAAAAAAAGCGAAACAAGAGTGTTATATTCGGCTGTGCCGAATCTTATATACCCAACTGGAGCACCGTCGCAATGTAGGTCACACTGTTCTATCGTTACTACTTTGGAATGTGCTCTAACGAAATCGGGGAATCAGAAACTCGTTCCCGATACTCGAACGTTCTTACGCAATACTTGTCTTTCTGTTAGAGCTCATCCCTTCGTATTAGATTGGCCAGTAGACAGAACAACACACTACAGAGAAAATCCGTTCTTTAGCCGCACAGTTCGTATGTGGAATTTGCTACCCGCAGAAGTTTTCCCAGTCAGTTGCAATATAGAAAAGTTCAAATCAAATGTCCACAAACACTACTCTACCTATCCCCTCTCCCATAACCTATTTTCCTAGTTCCAACACAATGCATTGCATAAGTATTGGTCATCCCCTATCGCGCTTTTATTTGACGGTATTTTTTGGTATTTTGTGTTTCCGTAAGTTTTTTAAATGGTAACCGATTGTGACAAAACTTTGCGCACTGTCTGGCATTGACATAAGACTTCCTTATTTTAGTGGTTACATGTATTATAGCTTTAGATTAATTGGAATTTAAGTGCATTTTAGGTGAAATTTATGTTGTTTTCATATGTGTTTTGTTATGGAGCTATGGCTAAATGTGAACCGATTTCGATGAAATTTTAAATGCTGCCTAGTGCTTAAACTTCAATATACCAAATTTTATCATCACAGCTATTATAGTTTGTTATTTTTTAGCAAATAAGCGATTAGCCTAGGCGAGGTTATACGGGAGCTATTGTCGAATGTGAACCGATTTTGTCCGATTTCAATACCAAAATTTTCCAAGAAATTAAGAATATTTATGCCAAATTTCAGTGACCTATATCCTTTTGTTGAGGTTTTATCGTGCCGATAACAGCTAATATTAAGGAAATTACAAACGGAATGATAATCTTAATATACCCCCCATTCTTTTAGATGGTAGGTATAAAAACGTGAAACCTTTCATCTTGAAAAAGTTTATATGAAATTAACCTAATTTAACCTTTTAATGGTTTCTCCTGTAATAATCTTTAATCCGTATTAGTGTAATTCAGTTTTCAAGACAAGCAAAAAAAGTTTTAACTTTAGACTACAAGAAATATTAAATTCAAATTTTGGAATTGGGTCAACAAAGCGTCAGCGAAGAAAATTCTAAAATGGTAAAAACTTTTAGTTTTTGGGCTAAAAAACAAAAGGGCTTAACAAAGAGTTGAAACCAAAAGGACCATACAAATTTTGAGCAAAACTTTAAACCTTTCAAAACGAATAGTTTTTTGTCACAAATGTAGAGACGGGTCTAAAAATAGTACCAGTTTATTTTCGAAGCATAATTTAATGCAAAAATTTAAATTTTAAATAATTTAAAATAGGACACTTATTTCAGAAATAACCCCGTAACTCTTAAACGGTTTAAGATATTTGAAATTTTATATAATTAAAACAGAGGAGCTTTAGGGTTGATCCGTGGTCAAACAGGTCAATGTAGAGACGGGAAGTAAATGTATTGCCGAAAAAACTAAAGGGCTTAACTACAAGCTGAATGTTTTCTGAAACCAAAAGCGCTTAACAACAATACAAATTTTGCAAAATTTAGAAAAAATTTAAACCTTTTGTTTTTAGTGAATAAAATTGTTGTTTTTGAAAGTATGCATAAAAAATTTGCTGTATCATAATCAATCAAAAAATCAATTTAATTTTTATGTTAGTAACGCCCTTTTGCATTTCAGGTGTATAAGCATACTAAAGATTAGAAATCATACTAAAAATTATACTAAAACAATTTAGTACAATTAAAAGTAAAATTATTCTTATATATCTTAAATATAAGTAAAAAGCTTAAATTCGAATCCATATCCATAAAATTGAAAAACCCTTAAAAACGATTGGAACTTAAAACCAGAGACCGAATATTAATACTTTTAAAACAATATTTTCATATTTTAATCCATACAAAAACAATCATTGAAGTTTAAAAAATAATAAATATCCCTAAAGATTTTTAATTGTTCGAAAAATTGTGTATCGTTTTTCAATCCGATGAAAATAAAAAATAAAAAAATCGTTTGGGATATTTATCAGTTCAAAATTATTTTCATCCTTTTTCATCCGATGAAAAAAATTTGATAGAAAATATTCAAATTTTATTTCTGTATTTGTCCTGGTTTTATTCATCATAATGTTCTTACTTAGATTAGGAAACTCCAAAATCCTTGCGCCAACTGCCGTAGCAGGGGGGTTTCTCGCATGATTATCCCTTGGAGTAGTATATTCTGTAATATTGTTTCTTTCCATGCTTAAAACATCGTGAGTGCTAAGTCGATGGGTGATGGGTCCAAAGTCACAAGCCACGTTTGTATAGCGAGCCGTTCGATCCTAGACTGAGGCCCGCTTGCAGCCGCAATTAACATGTTGAACAGACGCTGCATTTTCGTACTTTACGAAGTACAATTATCTTAGACCCTTAGACCATATACGTTGGAATGGCTCCTTTTTATATTAGCCCTGACCTAGAATCGCACACGGGTTGTTTACCACATCTAAAACTAGGTTGCTAAGGTTTCCAGGATGTATCACGAGAAGGTTAGAGTGGAAATTGGATACAGTTCTTACCTGGTAGCAAGAGACGACAGGCAATTCTGCATCCTTCCATTCCCTATGCTCCACTGGGAGTCAAGAATGACAGAAGAAGAAGATTTGTCCTGGTATAAAAAGTCTTTAGGACGTTTAAATAACAATAAATTCAATTAGTTGCGAATTTTATGTTGAAATGGTTTTGCGAGTCAAAGAAACCACCAATAGTTCCATTAGGACTATTAGGTTTAACTTCGATGTCCTAAAACATTGCAATTAATTGGAAACATATTCATACATTCATTGTTAAAAGTTTTCTAATTTCAAAAATATTTTATTTTTCAAAGTCAAAACAGAAGTTCAAAAATAAAACAATCAATAAAATATTTTTCTGTTCGGATATTTATCGTTCAAGACATGATAAAAGAAATTGGTAAGGTATAACCGTTCTCTCTTTTGTCAGCCATATTAACTTTCTGACGTTTGATCGAATTATTATTTTCTTTTCTCAAATTATGCTACCATACTACTTTTAAAAATCCCAGTTTTGGTTTGCTATTATACTATAAACACAATCACGACTGCAGGCTACGGGCTACAACCTGTTAAAATTAGAATACATTCATTCAAATAGAAATCATTTTTTTAAGCGTCGACATAGCCACACGACTACCGACTACCGTTGCAGATGTAGACAAAAAAACTATATACATTTTATATATAATATAAAAATGTATGTTTAATAAATAAAATTTTACTTCTATTGAGTAAGAGTTATATAGATATTATTTATATAACTGTAACTCAATAGAAGTAAAATTTTACGCTGTCATAACTAACTCGCTACATATGCTAGAGCTAAGTAGTTTATGTTATATAAAAGCTCAGTATATCCTGTATAAAATTCATTATATAAAAAACCATACTTATATCTTTATTATTTTAAGATATGCTCATTTTTATAAACAAAGTCGGTTGTAAAAATAAGTTTTGAGTATATGAGCTCTTAATCTTTATAAATCGGAAGAATGTATAATATATCATTTGAATGATACTTTCAGTAGCTTTTGTTTGATATACCAGTTTATATCGGATATAAACTTCTAAAGTTATGCCGTACAATTTTTGAAATTTAAAAAGCCCATAATTCTCATACCATAAAAGATCACACCAAAATCTATCTATAAGAACATATTTGAAGATACGTTTTTTAAATAAAATTTTGGTGAAATTAAAATTTTCAATCCCAAAAAGAAGCTGAAGAAACTGTAACATAAATTATAAAAAAATATGTTACACAAAAATACTTTAAATATATTATGACAAAATTGAATTGTCTCAAGTCATTTTTTTCCTTGTGCAGGATCCGCTAAACTTTATAAAATAAGTTTTAACGAAATGTTTACAACACATTACACATTATACATTCAAAATTTCCTGATAATAATATTCCCATTTCTCACATGTGGCAACGACTTTTATAATTGTTTACAAAAAATAAATTTCAAATATTTCGCATTTACTTCAAAAATTTTTTTTTGTAAGAGAGAACGGTTCTACCTTACAATTTTTTTGCCATGGTTCAAGATATTTAAAATTTTCATCATGAGGGATATTTATATTTCAAATATAAATCCCTCATTTTTATTCATCGATCGAAATGAAAATAAATTTTCATCGGCAATGATATCTATACTTGATTGATTTAAAAAATAAAACAATATTCGGTCTCTGCTTAAAACAAACAAAAAATTGTTTATAGTGCCAAATTTGAATTAGTTTCAATTAACTTTTTTGAGAAGAAACATTTTACATTCTCTAACATTCATTCGATTTTTTACATTAATTTGATTTGGTTTAGAAATTAATTTTCTGGAAACCCCATGCTAATAAATCAGCACATTACACGAACTTTTGTTTTTGAATTGGAAAACTAACTAAATATATGAATAATAAGTTAAACTAATAGTTTAGTTGGTTTTACAAAACGGATTTTGGAAAATAAAATCCATTAAAAAGGCGTCTGGTAAAATCTACCACATCAACAGAATTGTGATAAATATGTCACGTGGATCTCAGAGGTTTAAGTATGATTTCTTGTAGCTTATGAAATGAAAAATAACAATTTGAAGGCCAAACATAAACCAAGGTAATTCTGAAATCAATTAAATTATTGTCGGCAAAATATGCAAACCTACCAAATCCACTTTTTAAGTAAATTAAGTTTTTGATGCTATGTACTAGAGAACGATACAGCTCGTCGACCAGCATGTGTTTTTTCTTCAATTTAATTCTTATGTTTTTGAAAAAAAATTGTTATTTTTCTTCTAAATCCAGAACAATCAGGTATGTGATGGATAACGATCGTTTTCAAATCGATCGATTTCAGATATATTTTTGAGATCTTCTTCTCTTATCCTTGACTCCCAGTGGAGCATAGGGCCTCATATTTTTGAGATAGTTATTAAAACCAAAATTTTCATTTTTTTAGGAGAAATAACCGAAAATTAGCTAAAAAATATGTCTGAAATCGATCGATTTCAAAACGAAAAATGTCCATCACATACCTGAATGTCTTATATTTTTGGTTTCAAAATATTATATATATATGGACAAAAATCAAATGGTTTTAATTTTAGTAATTAAAAAAATTCAAAAAATTGTTTGATAGCACACTAAATTTTTTTTGGGGTTCTATTAAGGGAGCTAAGTGATTGTAAAATCCGTTCGCGTTAATGATTTTACGAGATGTGCGCAGAAGTTATGAAGGTTAAAACAAAAATTGGTATTATGGTAATTTATATATGTCTTAATACGAAGAAATAATGCAATTATGCAAGTGAAAAAAAATATTTTTTAACAATATTTTTTTATTTTTCATCCGCGATTTTCGTGAAATTTGACAAAATGTGAGTCTTAGTGAAATTCTGCTGCCTTGACTTATGGATAAATTTAATTTAAAATATTTTTTTAAGGACTGTAATGGTAATGACTTTTATAATAAAACTCAGCAAATAACGGTTACTTTTTGATTTTTATTTTTTTGATCAGAAATAAAAGTTATTTTGTGCCTTTTATTATTTCAGACAAAAATAACACTTATTTTTGCTTTATATTTTATCTCTCAAATTATACCGGGTATTTATACCCTTCACCACCATAGGTGGAAAGGGTATTATAAGTTTGTGCTGATGTATGTAACGCATAGAAATATTTGTCTTAGACCCACCTTTTAGTATACCAATAGGCTTAGAATCACTTTCTGAGTCGATTTAGCGATGTCCGTCCGTCTGGCTGGCTGGACCCCCATGTAAACCTTGTAATCAAACTACAGGTCGCAATTCTAAAGATAATTTGATGAAATTTGGCATTGATCATTTTTTTGATAATGGGACCATGGCTATTGAAATTGGTCAAAATCGGTCCATTATTTATGGTACCTCCCATAGGTCCCACTTCCCGGAATTGATATATTGGCCACAAATATCAATATTTTTTCATGAAATTCAAACCAAATACTTCCTATGTAAACTTAAATCACTGTACCAAATTTCGTTTGAATCGGTCCACATTTGACCATGGCTCCTATACAAACTCTTCTTTAAAAACGCACTAAATGAGACAAAAAATCACTAAAACTCTCGTTAATCTAAAGATAATGAACATTTTGAGTTTATTTTTTGTATACATAATTTTCGTAACAACTGTAATCAATTTGCCAAATTTCGAGATAATCGGTCCACATTTAACCCTAGCTCTCATATAAGTCCAAATGACGGAAACAGCTTAAATATATGAGTTTTAAGAAAATGTTTGTATGATGGCAAAATTTAGCAAATATTTGTCTTTATACAGGAAAAATAACATCTTTGACCTTAGTGGTGAAGGGTATCGTATGGTCGGGCTAGACCGACTATAGCGCTTTCTTACTTTTTTGATTTATATTTTTTTGCTCAATGTATACCGAGTATGTTTGATTTATATTATATCGCTCAAAGTACATCGGATATTTTTGATTTATATTTTATTGCTCAATTCATACCGGGTATGTCTGATTTATATTATATCGCTCAAATTATACCGGGTATTTTTAATTTCTAAGCGATATCTTTCAAAATTGATTTTTTAGAGCACGAATTTGATTTTTTTTATAGAAAAATCGGAAAATTTCCCATAATAATGGTAAATTTTAAAAATTTCCGATAAAAATGGTAAATTTTGAAAATTTCCCATAAAAATGGTAAATTTTGAAAATTTCCCATAAAAATGGTAAATTTTGAAAATTTCCTATAAAAATGGTAAATTTTGAAAATTTCCTATAAAAATGGTGAATTTTGAAAATTTCCCATAAAAATGGTAAATTTTGAAAACTTCCCATAAAAATGGTAAATTTTGAAAATTTCCCATAAAAATGGTTAATTTTGAAAATTTCCCATAAAAATGGTAAATTTTGAAAATTTCCTATAAAAATGGTAAATTTTGAAAATTTCCTATAAAAATGGTAAATTTTGAAAATTTCCCATAAAAATGGTAAATTTTGAAAATTTCCCATAAAAATGGTTAATTTTGAAAATTTCCCATAAAAATGGTAAATTTTGAAAATTTCCTATAAAAATGGTAAATTTTGAAAATTTCCTATAAAAATGGTAAATTTTGAAAATTTCCCATAAAAATGGTAAATTTTGAAAATTTCCCATAAAAATGGTAAATTTTTTTAAGATATAAAATACTTATTTGGTCCATAAAATCGTTAAACCTTATAATATTTTGGTGTGCTTCAAATCTAAGGTAAAGCCTTATTAGTTTTAAGACCATTCCTGATTAATTTTGAGCTAAATTCACGATGTGCTTCATGTTTTTAGATAAAACCTTCGCGTTCTCAGCTAATAAAGAGATTTTTGACAAACTTTTGATGCAAATCGGTTATAAATGATATCGCTTTCATGCCTTATGTGATTTTGTCTCAGTTTTCTATCTAAAACCATTAAAAGCACTTTTATGCACTTTTTTGCACGATTTTCAAAATCTTCATAAAATTTTAGCAAACAATGATTTTTTGGTGTGTTTTTGCTTTTAGGTGCAAAATGGGAAAAAACTCGGTTTAAGCGGTAGTTTGGAAATTTTCATTCATATTTGCGAGTGTGATTCTTGAAAAACCGGTATTTTGAAAAATTTAAGCTCAAGTTTTCCTCATTTACACCTGTCCTATATAGAGCACATTAAATATATATCTCTTTAATGTGCTCTACATAGGTATAATATACCTATATAGAGTGAAATTGAAAGATCTACAAATTGCTATCTATTTTTTTGGAATTCTTTGAGGCGGCCAAAAAATATTTAAAAAAAATTAAAAAGTGGCGAAAACGAGCTTTAAATTTTGGCAGCCATTAAGTAGTATTAGAAGTGACAAAATTAAAATTTAGAGGGAAGTGAATTTATCCCCTAAGTGTGGTGTCTATTTCGTAGAACAACGACTTGGGTCCAAATGTTAAAACAAATGCAGAAGAAGACGAAATATGAAATAAAACTTGAATGCTTCAAATATTTTTTAACGTTTTTTTAATTTGCATGCCAATTACGCTTAGAAGCGCAAACTTGCGCAACTAAGATTTTGTGTTCAGTATACAGAAGTTTTTGCAAGTTCAAGATCTGTAATTAGATTTTCCGAACTCTTAAGGGTACAAAAATTATTCGAGTTGAAAGTCGGTTTCAAAGGAATAAAAACTGTTTGATTTTTGCCCATATATATATAATTCCCTGAAAACATTTCAATTGAAACACTTCAGTGTCATAGTGTCGTAGCTGTATTATATCAAAAAATGAACTAGAACTGCTAAAGCGTGAAACATGTTGGGTGAGGTGCACAAACCAAAAGGCCCTATGCAGAAAAAGTTGCTGTTAGGAAGCTGATGAATTTGAGGATGGTCTAAACAGAGATGATGTATAGGTATTATAATAAATTCCAAGATCTAATTGAAAATCTGGCTGGTATTGGTATAGAGATGCCCGATGAGTTGATGGTATTTATTCTCATGTCAAGTCCTTCAAAGTTGAAGAAACATCAGGCTTACACAGCAATAGGTAAGAACTTGTATAAGAAGAGGGAGAATTCACTGCAAGATGCCGATAGTGATGGATCAAAGAAGTCTTACGCAACAAACCGAAGCGGGAAGAAAGAGTTTATGGAAGGTGTTACAACTGTGGGCGTTGAGACCATTATGCAAGAGATTGTGGAGAAAAGAAGGAATCAGATGGTGCAGCCAACAGCTATGTTGAGTATGGCAGCTAAGAGATTTATATAAGATTTGTGTTATAATGACAACGGGGTAACATCTCATATAAGTAAAGATAGAAAGCTGTTCAGGACGTGACTCTGCGTTATTCTCTTCTAAAGTTGAAAGGTAATTTTATTTCGACAAGTTAAAAAGAAAATTGAAAACCAGGTGAAAAACTAAATATGTAGTTTTACTACACTCAGCCTCTAGTTTCAGATGCATATACATAGTTTCGTCCAGATTTCAAAACTGTTGTATCACTGTGAAGTTAGTCAAAAATTAACAAAGTTACAATATACACAAGTTCAAATTTCATGAAAAATTTTTATTCCAAGTTAATTTTTTTAACATAAGACATACAAATGTTTGTATTTTATTCTGTAGCAGATAAATGTATTTCAATACATACATACTGCGTCCAACAGGATGTACATTAGAGTGCCAATAGCCTATAAGGGCAAATTTATTTGAAGAAATACGTTTTGGGCCAAAGAAAAATAATCCCTTGAAAATCCGAGGCCAATCATATTGGAAGAAGCGTGCCCATGGCCCGCCCAAAATTTGCAAAATACCTGATTTTTTTCTCTAATAACCTAATTAATACTTTAGTATTAAAAAATTCCAAAGTACTAAATAGCTAAGTTTAATCAAAATATTGTCAAATTTACTTAGTTTTTTTTAATATTAGAAAATTTTGCACGTTTTCTCCCCATCCGATTGACATACAATTTTCAAGGGATTAACACGATCTGTGTTTGTTTCAGAAATTTCATTATCTTTCAACGAGAAAAAAGAAATAAGAAATCGGTAGACTATTTTTCAAAATAATTTATTGAAAGTGACATTATCTTTTTTGAAAATGAAAAAAACAGTAATTTTGCTATATCTCGAAAACTGTTTTACTTTTGACCATTCTGACTTCAAATTTGGATTTAGCTAACAATTTTCACGACTTTCTTATAATTATGTTAAGCAGTGTAATAAACTGTTACCTTAAACAAAATTTAAGAAAAATGTGTTTTATTATAGTTATACAAGGAAGTGAGTGTATGTATTGTTCAAACTGATGTGCACAACTTACTCACGCTTGACTTATTATTTATAGACGATCATGCGCACATCTCTACTGTAAATCTGCGATTGCTTGAGCTTGTATATTTGTACGAATACTAATTGATATTTCACAAATATTTAAGTTAAATGCGACACTCTTGACGAACAAAATGCACCAAAGTTGGTAATTAAGTACAATATTTTTGTGTAAATAAATGAACTAACATAAGCAATTCAATAGGAGGTAACTGACTGCAATCACTAAATGTAACAATTTAACAACAAAAACCCAGTAAGCACGAAAGTTTTTTTTCTCAAATTTAAGATGATTTGAAAATAAATCATTTTCTAAGTCAAATTTTCATAGTGATTTCAAAATAAAATGGCTCACAACTGAAATATATTAACTTATATACCAATTTTATGATTCAGAAACTTTGATTCAGGATGTTTATATATACAGGGTGGCTGATGAATTTTGCTACATTAAGAAACTCAAATAACTTTTCGTGAAGTTTAATATGTAATTTAAATATTTTATATTAATTAATTTGAAAACTTATACATTTTGATTAAAGTATCACTGCTGCGTAAAAATTGAGCTTTTTGATGTGGCACGAACTTTTGGGAATACAAAAATGAATACAAAAATGATTCTAGTTTTTCAGATATGATTTTTTTCGAAAAAGAGGCTTTGCTCGACTAATATTAATATAACAGTTCAAGCAGAGCTAAAGTGATTGCGTGCTCTTGATGGAGATTACGTTGATAATTTAAGTTAATTTTAAACAAAAAAGTGTTTATCTTCCTAATAAAAAAATAGTTTTGTGAACCGCCGTGGTTAGTCATCCGCCTAGCATACCAGAGGTCCCAAGTTCGATCCCCGGTCAAACCCACTGCAAATAAATAAATTTTCAAAATAGCGGCGGTTCACCTCATAACTCAGCTAGCCACTGGTTATTGAGTATTAGGCTATGTAAAACTTCTCTAACTAATGCATTAGCCTTTCCGAGCCGGAGTTAAAACGTAGGTCCCTTTCAATGAGTCCAATTGGAATGTTGTCGGGGAATTATATATATCGTCGGCCTATATCTAAAATTTCTTAACTGCAAAATACTGATTTTTCAGGAAAACACTCTTTAATTCTCTTATTTTTTTAAATTCGCGATGTGCTTCATTGAAATGTTTTTAGATAAAACTTTTGCATTTTGCAGCTAATATGATTCAAATCGGTTATAAATGACATCGCTTTCATGCCTTATGTGATTTTGTCTCAGTTTTCTATCTAAAACCATTAAAAGCACTTTTATGCACTTTTTTGCACGATTTTCAAAATCTTCATAAAATTTTAGCAAACAATGATTTTTTGGTACGCTTTGCTTGGTGCTAAATGGCAAAATACTCGGTTTACGCGGAGTTTGGAAATTTTCATTTATATTTGCGAGTTGCTCCACGAAAACCGGTATTTTGAAAAATTTACGCTCAAAAACTCCTCATTTACACCTGTCGCATGTTATACCTATATAGAGCACATTAACGAGATATATATCAAACGATGCGAAATTGAAAGATCTAAAATCGTTATCTATTTTTTTGGAATTCTTTGAGGCGGCCAAAAAATATGCGAAAAAAATAAAAAAGTGGCGAAAACGAGCTTCAAATTTTGGCAGACATTAAGTAGTATTAGAAGTGACAAATTAAAATTTAGAGTGAAATGGATTCATCCCCTAAGTTTGGTGTTTATTTTGTAGAACAACGACTTGGGTCCAAATGTTAAAACGAATGCAAAAAAGACGAAATATGAAGAAAAACTTAAATGCTTTAATCGATTTTTTAACGTTTTTTTAAATTTGCATGTTTATTCCGCTTAGAAGCGCAAACTTGCGCTTCTAATATATTGTGTTCAGTATACAGAAGTTTTTTCGAGTTCATGATCTGTAATTACATTTTTCGAACTCCTAAGGGTACAAAAATTATTTGTTTGATTTTTGCCCATATATTAAAAATTATAGGTTTAGACAAAATTGATTTTTTATGAATTTTAAAAATGGTAATTTTTGTAAATTTTTATCCGAATTAATTTCCTTATACCAAGCAAAACTTGGGTGCCACATTTTATTAAAATGTATTTAAAATGTCAACCTGGATATTTTTCAAGTTCGTTACAAACATCAGTACAAACTTATTGCACCGATAATAAAAAAAAGTTATAGACTTTTGGCAACATTTGCAATTCAAATTTTGTCAACATAATTTTATACCCTTTACCTTAGGTGAAGAGGGTATTATAAGTTTGTACTGATGTATGTAGAAATATTGAATTCTTGAAATCGGTGCATATTCGACCATAGCTCCCATACAAACTCTTCTGTCATAACTCACTAAATGAGACGAAATCAATAAAACGCTCAAGATAATGACAATTTTATGTTTATTTTCTATGAACATAATTTTTGTAAATGGGGTAATTAGATTGCTAAATTTCGAGATAATTTAGCAAATACATATGGGCAAATCCGAAAAACATTAAACCAAGGACAAAATTTTAAAACTGTAAAAATCGCGAATTTGTGTTTTTCCGGAATTAACCATATATTGATCCTTCAGAATATATAATGGATACAATTTTTGATTGCTTTCTTCGCGAATGGCAGGTCTTTATTTGCACCCATCTCGAATTTGTATATATTTTTTAAAATAATAGGTTTTTTAAAAGTTCATAAAAATCGCAAAAACATCCATTTTGGTATCAAGTTTCAGTAGGTATTCAAAGTCTGCTTAATATTATACAATTAGATGTAAAAGATCCCATCTAAAGTAATTGGAGTGATATAAATAACGTCAAGTAAAAAAGGGCTCACAGTGTGTAGCGTCTGTCACAGAAATAAAGGTTTTTTAATTTGACTAGTGCAATTTTTCTTTTTCCTCCTAATGAACTTGGTTCGTAAAGAGAACTTATAGTATGCTTTACACTAGGCTAAAAATATATAAATGTTAATACAAAATATCACAGAATAATATGTATAGGAAAGTGTGTAGCGTCCGTCACAGTATATAAATTTACGAAAACATATCTGTCTTATTCATAAAGTAATAACACTGTCTATATCCACAGATTAAATTTAAGATATTAGGTATTACAAAAATATACAATGCTTTTGAAATTTGTTTTTTTATATTTTTGGGACACTCTAACAGCAATCCGCAGCATTCTTTCGACGAAAAATAAGACGAAAAAACTGTAAAACTTTAAATAAATATATGTATGTAGCCGTTTTGTGAAATATTAAATTGAACGAACATGAAAAGGAAGGAGATGAAATTCGGGAACAAATTAACCATTAATTTCATTGATTTACGAATCCTTAAAAAAATATGAAATATGAATTTTTTCTTAATAAAAAATATTCAAGTAAAACTGCTTCGTCCGTCACATAGCGTCCGCAGCAGTTCATTTATGGAGTTTTCTTGAAACTGGAAACTTCGAAATATTTAATAAAAGCTGGTTTGTAATCCTCTGATTTTCCTCTATCTTTAATGCATTTAAAATTTGTTTATTACTATGACCGATTTGATGAAAAAAGTCACCATTTTTTGTAGCGTCCGTCACAGCACTTTAAAAGCGAATATCATTTTCCTCCAAAAGAAGTATGTAAATTTACAATGCCATTCGATAGCACAATCGATGGGCTAATATTTATTCTCTGAAATCTGTTCAAAGATATCTAGTAAGAAATGACTTGTGTCGTCCGTCACGCAGGATTTGCCCATATTTGTCTTTATATACGATCAAGAACAGACCTTTGACCTTAATGGTGAAGGGTATAATATGGTCGGGCTTGACTGACTATAGCACATTGTTTAATATAGAATATATCTATTTTGGCTACATTTGAAATCAAATGTAAAAGTCATCTTTATTGTAAACGTTTAACACCTTGTTTACTGGGAACAACAACAACATACATGTGTATTAACTACTACAACATCAACAGCTAGAGCAACAAATATTTTTACGTTCCCAGCAGCTAACTGTCAATTATTACCAATCGCGCACCAAGTGCACATTAAACCCTATCAACCACATTCGTAATTTATTGCTCTGTTTTTTTTTTTCAACTTTTCCGCAATCAATGGTACGACCAGAAGTAAACATTCGTATATATTTAAGAGCTCGCGATGAGATCCGCATAGCAGCTGAGGTTTATTTTAAACTTTCGGTTTAACCTGACAATTTCTGATAAAGCCAGCGAGCAGGAAGATGAGGCAAATATTTACAAAAACATGTGTTTTTTATATTTTAAAAATTGTGTTTTTACGGACTCAACCCTACTAGCAATTAGAAGATAATTTTATTGTATTGTCAAGAAAGCCACTTAGGAGTCACTTCAGAAAGACCGCCTTAGAAAAGTTTTAGTTGTTCACTAGTAAAAAGTACTACTAGAAAAAACTAGGACGATAGAAAATTATCACCAATGTAAAATTTGCTTTAGAAAATTATCACTAATGTGACATTTTCTATAAAATTTCTCATCACTGATCACTGGATATATAAATGTATCAACAAAGTGAAAATTTTTTAAAACATAACCATAATTTCATAAAAAAAATGTTCTTTTACGTAATTATACAGTTACCTTTTAAACCAGCGCACAGTGGGATGGTTTAAAAATAGAATGGAAATAATTCTGTAATTTCTAAACTGTTGGGCAGAAAAATTTATGTGGATATAGCAGAAGTGTTGGAGGGCTTAAGTTTGTCGTGTTCATAAATCACTTTATACGACATATAATTGTCATTTCCCAACTATATAACGAATATATAGGTCAAGATCTCGGTTTAAAAAATAAATTTTCAAGTTTTCAAGTAGGTGGAAAGGGTATCATAAGTTTGTGCTGATGTATGTAACGCATAGAAATATTTGTCTTAGACCCATCCTTTAGTATACCAATAGGCTTAGGATCTCTTTCTGATTCGATTTAGTGATGTCCGTCCATCTGGCTGGCTGGCTGGACCCCCATGTAAACCTTGTAATCAAACTACAGGTCGCAATTCTAAAGATAATTATGAAATTTGGCGCAGATCATTTGTTTAATAGTGGGACCATGGCTATTGAAATTCGTCGAAATCGGTCTATTATTCATGGTACCTCCCATAGGTCCCACTTCCCGGAATTGGTATTAGGCCACAAAAATCAATATTTTTTCATGAAATTTAAAACAAATACTGCTTATGTAAACTTAAATCAATGTACCAAATTTCGATGAAATCGGTCCACATTTGACCATAGCTCACATACAAACTCTTTTCTCAAAACGCACTAAATAAGACAAAATTCACTAAAACGCCCATAAATCCGAAGATAATGAGAATTTTAAGTTTTTGCATACATAATTTTTGTAATAACTGTAATCAATTTGCCAAATTTCGAGATAATCGGTCCACATTTGACTCTAGCTCTCATATAAGTCCAAATGACGGAAACGGCTTTAATGTATAAGTTTTGAGAATATGTTTGTATGATGACAAAATTTAGCAAATATGTGTCTTTATACAGGAAAAAGAACACCTTTGACCTTAGTGGTGAAGGGTATCGTATGGTCGGGCTTGACCGACTATAGCACTTTCTTACTTGTTTTTTGTTACTTTGGTTAATATATTTTTATTAATGGTTCATTTTTCATAATTTTTTCCTATAAACACTTTTTCCACATCATTTTAATGAAACAAAAGTAACAGAAAATTTAAGTACATATGTATATGTACCTACATATTTATACATATACGTACATTTATGTACGAAATTTTGCCATTTGATACCAGTTTTTACAGAAATTGCAAAAAATAAACTCAGAATTGTTATTATTTTCAGATTTACGATCATTTAAGTGGTTTTCGTCTCATTAATAAGTTTTAACGATAGAGTTTGTATGAGTCAAATATGGTCAAATATAGACCGATTTTTAAAAAATTTTATTTGTTTTAAATTTCATGAAAATATTCTGATATTTGTGGCCAAAATACAAATTCCAGGAATTTAGAGCTATGGGAGGTACCCTTAATAATGGACCGATTTTGACTAACTTCAATAGCCTTGGTTCCATTACCAAAAGAATTGTCTGTGCCAAATTATCTTTAGAATTGTGACCTGTACTTTGATTATAAGGTTTGCATGTGTGTCTAGCCAGCCGTACATATTCGTACAGAAGTCTATTACTTCCTTTAATGGCCTATATCTACAACCTGTTAAAAGGCAGAGCATGTTTTAGAATTCCATGCACTTCGATCTTCTGCGCTATTCTCCAATTTCGTAGGCCAAACTTTGAAAGATTTTCTTCTACTTAGTCTTTCCATTGAAGTTTCGGACGTTCTCTTTTTACATTAAGGTGTCCGTTTTTATTATTATAATTTAAGCTTTTTCATAGTAATTGTTTTTTCAGGAGTGGGTTACTAGCCCGCCGTCTTGACCCATATTTTTATAGTTCTCATAGGAAAACACGTTGCACTTGTTACCCCACTACTTTAGCGGGTGTTAAGGTAGCTAACCATGTGATACCACGAGGAGGTCAGTGTCCACAGTTGAGATGAGGGATAGACCAAGAAAAGTCTGGTTTTACCAAATTAAGACCAATTAGAACCGTTGCTTGGTATCCAACACCCCGATATCTCCCAGTCTATTCTAAGACACATTTCTATGCGTTACATACATCAGCACAAACTTTTCTACCAATGATAGTAAAGGGTATAATAAGCCTCGTAATAATGTACTCTTCGGCAGTTGTTTTCTGACACATAAACAATGTGATGACATATTTCAATTTCCATTCACTTTATTGCCGGGGTTACAGATTTAAATGTGTAATCAACAAAAAATCGTGGTAGATTTTAAATAAAAAACAAATTATTTCAATAAATAAATATTTTAAATCAAATAAAGGGAATTAATCCTACAATACCCAACACCTGCCCAGCTTGTGGAGAAAGCCCACGCAATTCCAATGCACAGCAGACCCGACCCTCCTAGCTCCTGATTCCCTATGAACTAACCCTATTTAATAGGCGCGCCATTTTTAACTGGAGAACATTAATGACATATTTTTTCATATTTTGATTGCAGGCAGCGTTGCCAAGTGTGCAGATTTATATGTTTTTTGCAGATTTTTAAAGAGAAAAATAATGGAAAACAGGATTTTTAAATTCTATAATTTCTTAATTTTGCATATAAAAATATATATTTTTTACATTTTCTTGAATTTAATTTTGAAGATGCAGTTTTTTTATATGAAAAATAGATTTTTTTTCGGAATTGTCAGTTTTTGCAACAAAAAATATGGCAACACTGATTGCAGGTCACGATACAATGATACAACGATAACAACGACAACAACTACTGTATTTAACCAGTTACCAAAAAACAGTTTTGGAAAATTATTTTCTTATTATAAAGTTCTAAATGTTTCTATATTACACTGTGATACACGGGAAAAATGCAGGGGTTCTCATATACTAATTCTGTTTTGGGGGAGTCCATGGAGTAAGTATATTTTTTAACAGCAAATGTAACGTAAAACCATTATTTACGAAAATTTAAAGAAAAAAATCATAACTTCTTTATTTGACAGTCGATTTAACTTTTGTTTTCAATGGATATTAGATGCGAATTCGGCTTTTCTAAAAATATTTTCCGTTTGAAGATCGCCCATAAAATGGCTATTTTATAGCGCTTAAAATAAAAAAAATGCAATTTTTTTAACAAATTTTCATTTTCTGCCGGATCCCAATTTTTTTTTGGGCAACAAATTTTGGTTTTATAAATTTTATTTAAAAGTACATTTAGTTGGCTTTTTAAAATGTATAAGTAGACTTCGAGTTTCTCATCGAAAGGTTGCGCAATTTAGTATTATTAGTAATAAAAATAAATTAAAAAAAATAATATTTCTTTAAAAATAAAGATTTAATCAAAGAAAACACAGCAGAATTATCACCAGAGTCAATTGAGCCTGAAACATTTCCAACCCTTTATGAAAGGCCAGCATCAGAATTTATCCCACCAGAAGCTGAACTAAGAGAACAACGCTTAATTTCATCAGGAGAATTTCATGACCTGGTACGCGATTTAGAACTGTCAAAGAGACAGACGGGACTTTTAGGATCAAGAATGAAACAATGGAATTTCTTAGATGAGAGTGTCAATATTACTTTTCGTAGAAGTGAAGAAATGGGTTTATTTGGATCACTGTTTAGCGAAAGCACAAAAAACAGCAATATGGTTTATTGTAATAATGTAAATTCTTTGTTTGATAAGCTAGGACACAATCATATTTCACAAGACTGGCGATTATTCATCGATGGATCAACGAAAAGTAAATATGATTTACACTTACATCGAAAAACTTTTTCAAAATTTCTGTTTTGTATATACAATATATATAAATTTTAGGCCTGAAAGCAGTACTTTTACATAACGGGAACTTATTTCCATCAGTTCCTTTGGCTTACGCTACTGACATCAAGGAATCGTACGAGAGTATGTCTGAAATTTTGAATTTAATAGACTACAATTCTCATAACTGGCACGAATAATTTGTGGCAAGCTTAAAGAAGGTAAGCACGTATTTTTTGTAATGCAGACATTAAAAGAATTAAAATATATATTCTACAACAGGTATATTTGTCGGTCCACAAATAAGACAACTAATGAGAGACCAAAATTTCTTAGAACAAATGTCGTATTTAGAAAAAAATGCATGGGAAGGCTTTGTTGCAGTGTGCGAAAACTTTCTTGGGAACAAAAAATGTAAAAACTACGAAGAAGTGGTTAGTAAAATGCTTTCTTCCTACCATTCGATGGGTTGCAAAATGTCAATCAAACTGCACCATCTCCATGCTCATTTAAATATGTTCCCGTCAAATTTAGGACAAATGAGCGACGAACAAGGTGAGAGATTTCACCAAGAAATTTTTAAAATAGAACAGCGCTATGTTGGAAAAAACAAAATAAGTATGCTTTCTAACTGCTGTTGGTCCATTAAGCGTGATACGAGCACAGAAAATTATAATAAGCAGGTGAAACGCAAGCATTTCTAAGAAAAAACAAAAAAAAAATAAAAATTGCATATCAAAAAACTAAAAATTTTCGGTTCGTTTTTCTTTAAATTTGCTTGTTCTTAACCATTTTGGAAAGCCTATTTAATGAGGTTTTTAACGAAATAAAAAAAAAATATATTTACTGTCACACAAAAATATACAGACAGACAGAAAATGAAAATTGATAAAAAAGTTATTTTTGTTTGTAATATAAATGCCAATAAAATTGCCATTTCTTGGCTGATTTTTAAAAGGACAGTTTTTTTAGTGAGGCAAGGCATGTATCCTTCAAAATGTAGAAAAAAAAATTTATGTAGTTTTAAAAATAAAAAGTTACGATTTTTTTTACTTAAATTTTCGTGAATAGAGATTTTAAGCTATATTTGCTGTTAAAAAATATACCTAACGAAGTGACCAAAAGAAATTGTTACTACTTTCGTACTCTATGGACTCCCCCAAAACAGAATTGGTATGTGAGAACCCCTGCATTTTTTTTTCTTTACATTTGGATCACAGTGTTATTAAGGATCTTTCACATCAAAAAGCATTCATTATTCATGATGAAAGTCCATACGTTTATTAAAGCTATACAATTTAGTAATGAAGTAAATTGTTGTCGTATGTTGAGCGGCAACTCCTTTTCAAAAGCAGCCGTAGTATATGTATTTTCTTTCAGATTTGCCTATTCTTAATGGAGAAATAAGAACTTTTTGCTCTGAATCTCTATTCAAATAATCAGAGGAATCTGATCTTTAATCTCAAAATTACATTTTGCTTTTGCTTTTAAATACCAACTTACTTAAATGGTCTATATTTACAACCCGTCAAGGTCAAAGGCCGATCTTATTTTAGAATTCCATGCGCTTCTCCCTTGTGCGCATATTCTAAAATTTCGTAGGTCAAGCTTTGAAAGATTTTTCATCGAAGTTTCAGACGTACTCCTTTACGAGTTCCCTCAGGATCATTTTCGAACACTTTTCTTGCTAGACTATTTTCGTCCATTCGAACAACATGTCCTAGCCAAGGCATCCGCTGCAGTTTAATATGTTTTACCATATCGATGTTAGCGTATAACTCATACAGCTCATAGTTCATTCGATGTCGATATTCATTGTTGATGCAAACTGGTCCAAAAATTTTTCGTAGAATCTTCCTCTCAATAACTTCAAGAATAGCTTCATCTGCCTGTGCAAGTGCCCATGATTCATAATAACACAGGTAGTGTAAACGTTTTATAGAGCGTGATTTCAGTTCTTCCAGAGAGTCATTTATTTCTTAACTGTCTGCTTAGGACAAAATCATCTGTTGGCAAGAATGATTCTACATTTGATTTTGAAGCTTATATCAGAGGGAAACAAAATCTTTTACAACCCCGAAGTTATAGATCTAATCGATCACACGTGGTCCAACTTTTGTGGACTTGTCTATTTGAAGAAACCATCAGATTTGTTTTTGATTCATTGACAACTAGACCCATTTTATAAGATTTCTTTTCGATACTTGAAAAGCAATGTGTCCCATGATATCAATGTCATCGGCATTGATATCATATCCTGTTATATTAACTGCACCATCTGATATGACAAAATATCGCCTTGCCTGAATCCCCGTTTTGAGGTAGTGTCAGTTAATGTCAATCTGCATATCCTTATTAACTTCGTAGGGATGCTAAACTCAGACATTGCAATTAACACCTTCAATCGTATCGGGCCGTCAAAAGCATCATTGTAGTGATAAAAGTTTTGATATATTACACAAAAATTTACAAAGCAGTATTTAAAACTCCCAAAAAGCTAAAATGAAGTAAAAAACACATATACTTAGTTGGTAAGGAAAGTACTAAAAATGTCAGATTATCTGAAATTCTTTTCCTATACCGTGACCAATTACCAGGAACATTTCTTAAACTATAGTTGCTAGTCATAATTTCCATAAGCTCCACAAATCTGATTGATAGATAGACGGAAATAGCTAAATCGACTGAATTCTGTCTATCGTTTAAATTTGTGTAAGGTCTGTATTAAATATTGAACAAATTACAAACTGATTGTTAACACTTATCGTGTAAAGATCCTTTTAGTTGTGCTAGCGTATACTAAAATCGAAAACTTAGAGAATCGCACTACTGATATAGTCGCAGTTACAACAGTATGGACCGACAAAAAGTGAGCAAAATTCACATGCAAACCAATTGAAGTGTTTATGAGGTTTATGAGCAGCGTACTTTGCAACCGCTGTATCTATAAATGCGAAGATGCGCTTTTGGCTTTACTTGCTACAAGTTGGGGCAACATTCACTTTTTTATGACACCACTCAGACAATCTCAAGTGGGGATTCTGAAAGCCAAAGTAAAAAACAACTAAACATTCAAGCATTTGCAGCCGCCTGCCTACTTGTGTGAACTCCACCGAAATTAGAAAGAAATATCAATTCAGTTAGACATTAATTCAGCTAAAACGGTGATTATTTCGTGAAAATCAGCAGACAGACATACATACATATACTTACACATGTTTACGTACTTGCACTTGATTGTAGTGGCTTTGTATGTGTGTATGTATGCAAGTGCGAATGGATGTGAATGCATGCATGTCAAGACAAAAATAACCATCACCTGTAACTATTGTAAAGAACAGTTATACGCGAGAAACCTGTCCGAGTGCATGTGCTGTTCGTTTATTTTGAACACATGATCAAGTGGACTGACTGCGTAAGTTTTGTTCATAACTCTATGTCTGTCTGTCCATCTATTTATCTTCATAATTCTTAGTGTTCGAATGGCAAATGCGCTGGGTCATTAAGCTCAGACTGTCTGACATACAGACAGACGTACATATGTATAAATCTATTGAATGTTTGTTTTCCATCGATGAAATAAGTTCAAACTCAGATTTCCCTCTGTTTGTGTCTCCGCATTTACCACACATTCACTAACAGATTCATTCATTCATTCATTTAGCTAAACATTTACTTGTTATACTGTTCATAACTTGAACCATTTGGCAGGCAGAGTAAAACCGTCTGCCGTTTCTATGTTTAGGCTAAATTTTGACGTTGATGGCCAGTTCAATTAAACATCATCCATTTTAATAACACAACTCTTTTTGAGCTGGAAATTAAAAAAACATCACTTTTAAGTCTTTAGGCAATTGTTGGCACATATGATCATCGGTATTATACTATGTACTCGTATGCCCAAACAAAATCTACATTAGGATGGTCCTTACTTTGCAAATTTCGCTCTTAACATCAAATTAGGATTATACCCCAAAAATTGCAGGTCAATTAATGAGGCAAGGCCAAAGAAGTTGAATTGTGCCGATTGTTAGGCTTTTAGCGTTGCTGGGAGAAATTACATTTTTTCAAGTTTAGTATTAAGTTTTTACTACCCTTTTACATATTTATTTCATAAAAAAACAACCACCTTTTATTTATATACGAGTAGCTTGAAACATTTATAGGAAAAAATATTTCTATAATATTGCAATTACATCACAATTTTTTTCTATGTTGATTTTTAAATTTAAAAAGTACACAAAATATATGTAACCATATGTTTGTTCCTTTACTTTAACAAAACAAACTTGCTCAACAGTGTACCCGTACACAATTTTTAACACAAATTGTTGTTGTTTTGAGTAGTTTCTGATAATTTCGGACTGTTTTGGGTAGTTTCGTTAAAGTACGTTAACAAACATCATATTTGTATTATTCGGTTTATTTTCCAAAAAAGTCTTCTTATAATTTTGGCTATATAATTCGTTTATCACTAAAATAACCAACACTTGTTTGATACTGTTTCCATGTAAATTGAACGCATGAAGAAAGGGATACCCTACACCTATGTAAATTCTTTATCTGAAGGTGGTCTCTTTAAACCTAGTGAACAATTTTTGGAAATTTTGGAACAGCTTAATTAATTTTTTGTAAAATCTCATGACAACTCTTTGAGTATGGGACCAAATTATTTGCAAAATTTATTGTGTAGTTCAATGTTTACAACACATTATACAATAAACGTTCAAAATTTCCAAGAAATGACTAACTGAAACGAACACAAACACATTGATACAAAAATTGTGTATCTAAAAGTGAAACAACAATAATAATTGCAGTTGTTTCATTCTTTAAAACTATGACTTGAAAAATGAAAAATTAAAATTTTATGAAAAGCGTCCAGAAAGGTTATTCAAATTAAAATTTTGTCAATTATTGTGTTTCTTTTACAATTTTTTATGACAATAAAAGGCCAGTGTTATGGAAAGGCATATATTCAGAGTAAGTTTTCCGAAATGATTAATGTTTAATTAACAAAACATGATGCAGGATCCTCTAAATGCTTAGCAAAATTTAGCCAGCCAGGGATAATGGCACCCGCCTCATATCTCTTGTAAACTTTAAATCAAGAAAATCCTAGGCAACAGCAAATGCAATGCCGTAATAAGCCGCAGCGATATCGAGAGAAATATCTGAAACAATTTTCAACAGAAACATATACTCGCGTTTGTCGATGACATTGATATCATGGGACGCACGTTGCGCCATTTGACTGCCGTCTTTTCAGGTATCGAGAAGGAATATACAAAAATGTGTCATTGTATCAAAACAGAACTGCTGATTTGTACAAGCAGGCAATCCTCAAGAATTGGACAACATGTGTTCGTTGAGAACTATAGCTACGAGGTCTGTAAGAACTTAAACTACGCTCTACTATCCATGTTGTTATATAGTGTTGAATTACGGGTACTTTCGCAGGCAGGGAGTTTTTGAGAGGAAGATTCTACGTAAAATCTTTGGACCAGTTTGCATCAACAATGAATATCGACATTGAATGGACAATTAGCTGTATGAGTTATACGTTGACATCGACATAGTAAAACGCATCAAACAGCACCGGCTGCGTAGGCTGGGACATGTGCGAATGTATGAAAATACTTCAACAACAAAAGTATTCGAAAACTACCCCGAATGAACTCGTAAAAGTAGAGAAAAATCTTTCTAAGCTTGACCTACGAATTGGAGAATATGTGCACACGATTGAAGCGCATGGAATTCTAAAATATTTTCGGTTTTTGATATAGGCCATTTAAGCAAATTAAGTACAATGACAAAATTTGATAGAGCATATTTTTTTTACAAATTGTTGTAAACACTTATGAAGGCTGCATCATCAGAAAATGTAGATGTGTGAGTCATGGAACCTGTCGGCATATCTGATGTATACAGTTGACGTAGGAGATGCCCTAGAATACTACCCTGTGGCACAACAGCACAAATTTTTTTACGTGATAAGAACAACTCTTTAAATTTCATCTACTTGCTACATACATATGTATCTTAAAAAAACGTTATTTGAAAGTAATGTTACAATTTTATAAATAAATGTTATAAAATAATGTTATTAAAATGCAAACATTAAATACTCGTAGAATTTAAATTTTATTTAATATTAGCTGCATTCTTCCCTATGAAATAAATATATGTGTATGACAAATTTCATATGTATAAAATAAGGTTCAAAAGCCAAATTCGAATAATCGAATGAAAATCATTCGAGTGGATACCCTAGTATTTATGTATGTATTGTAGAACGTATTTTAAAATAATAAAATGCGTAGCATGCAACAGATTTGCACTGGTTCAGTGATGGCATTTGGCTTTTTCGTCGTGGCAAGATCTTTGACACTTTTTACTTGTTTAAATGAAAGCAAACGATTTAAGGTGAAAATTCAACACTTGCAACAACATTATTCAGCTTTAATTTTATTTTATGGTTAAATAATTTCTTTCTCCCGTTTACTAACACAAGCATTTAACGTTTGTTTTAGTTCAGGCAAATACACATGCATAAATATGTATATGTATGGAGATTCGTTTTGTTTGTTTTTTTTTGTCTAGCTTTTTTTGGAGTGACAAATCAACATAAGTTTTACAAGCACTTGAAAAGATTGTCGGCACGATGTAGTTTGTTTGCGTTAATGAAATTTTGTTCAAAGTTAAAAATGTTTATCAGGCTTTTGTTTGTTTGATTTGTTGCCTTTTATTTAAAAGTTTAAATGCAGAGGTACACACCAAAACCTATTATTTTGAATTTTCAAAAACAAAATTTTGTTTAAAAACAAATAACAGTGGTACAAGGGCAGGTCTATAAGTCGCAACAAAAATTTCCCAGTTTTGTGTACTTCCAATTAAAATTGGCTACCTTTTCCCTAATGTGTATATTTTTTATTTTGATTACTTTTTTCGGAAAAGTGTAATTCAACATTTGCTCAATTAACAAAATCTCTCAAACTATCAATAATATAAATCAAAATTTTTATTAAATAAGGAATATGTTGCTAATTTCGTAAAAAAGAACAAATTTCGCCTCAGGAAAATTTCTACAAGTAAGAAAGCGCTATAGTCGGTCAAGCCGAACATACGATACCCTTCACCACTAAGGTCAAAGGTGTTATTTTTCCTGTATAAAGACAAATATTTGCTAAATTTTGCCATCATACAAACATTTTCTCAAAACGTATATATTCAACCTGTTTCCGTCATTTGGACTTATATGAGAGCTAGGGTCAAATGTGGACCGATTATCTCGAAATTTGGCAAATTGATTACAGTTGTTACAAAAATTATGTATGCAAAAAATAAACACAAAATTTTTATAATTATTAGATTTACGAGCGTTTTAGTGATTTTTTGACTCATTTAGTGCGTTTTTGAAGAAGAGTTTGTATGGGAGCTATGGTCATATGTGAACCGATTTCAACGAAATTTGGTACAGTGATTTAAGTTTACATAAGCAGTATCTGTTTTAAATTTCATGAAAAAATATTGATATATGTGGCCAATATAGCAATTCCGGGAAGTGGGACCTATGGGAGGTACCATAAATAATGGACCGATTTTGACCAATTTCAATAGCCATGGTCCCATTATCAAAAAAATTATCTGTGCCAAATTTCATCAAATTATCTTTAGAATTGCGACCTGTAGTTTGATTACAAGGTTTACATGGGGGTCCAGCCAGCCAGACGGACGGACATCGCTAAATCGACTCAGAAAGTGATTCTAAGTCTATTGGTATACTAAAAGGTGGGTCTAAGATTTCTATGCGTTACAAACATCAGCACAAACTTATAATACCCTTTCCACCTATGGTGGTGAAGGGTTAAAAATGTATTGAGAAAAGAATTTTGGAAGAAATTTAAATATCGATGATCTTTGTGTCTATGATTTCCAAGCATATAATGTGGTTTCGAATAGTTTAATTTCATCTCCACTTACTTCCTCGCAACTAATTTTCTTGTTTACGATTTCGGGTAAAGGCCTTGGGATTGAAACCAATCTTTTTTACACCTCACTGTGTGCTTCGGGTCATTGTCTTGTTGAAATTGCCATAACAATGGCATATTCCTCTCATCGTAGGGCAATATGATATTTTAAAAAATGCCTTAGTATACGAACGTATCCATTATTCCATTGATAATCCAGTTATGCAGTTGTTATTAATAATTGTTTAATTCAAAACTTCCATGAGGCTAAAGTTTTATTTTTATAAAATTGGTAAAAATCAAGTTAAAATTTGTATTGGATAGTATCTTACATAGTTAATTTTTACCCTTAATGGGACGAATTTCCAAAACTAATTTCCTAATTATAGTACAAATTACTAAAGGTACATTATGTCTCTGGCTCCTTACTCTTTTATATGTTTATAGATATATGTAGCTGATATCAGCAATTTTGATTCCAAAAAGTCCACAGAATTACCCATATAGTGAGACTTGTTCAATCAGAGAATATTTCGTTGAAATAAATATAATTAAGATAATAATACGTCGTCAAAAAGTGATTTCTTGCTATTATTCTTAAAATTTGATTATCCGATTGAAAAAATATAAAACTCATGATACAAAAGAAAGATTCAAGTAATTTGCGGTAGTACCACGGTATCGATCAGGTTAAAAATATTAAACTTTTTTCATATAATCTTCGGGGGCTAGGTAAACCTTGAACATATAAAAAAATCTCGAGTTAAGTAATTTAAAAAAGGAACATACAATTTTTAAGTAAGTAAATGTTAGTTTTGGTGTGGACCTTTGCAAATACAAATGATATCTATTTGTGTACGTAGGAACATACTTGAAATTTTCAAATGGAAATGTAGCAAAAGTACTCTAGGTTTTAAGTCTGCTCTTTGGAATGAGTGTCTGATGTGGATAAACCCACATAAATTGGTAATTTAATGTAAACTCCTCTCCTGTTTTGGTAAAGTACACACATATGTATTTTTGAAGTAAATATTACAATAAAGTGAAACCTTGATAAAATAAATGATTATTAAGAGGGGAAAAAATTTGTTCTTTTGTATTGTTAACAAATTTTGAACTTTGTCTGGGTGACATTGAAAACTAACATGCAAACATTTTTGTCAGAAAAAAAAAAATGATATTGGGAGAAATTTTGAACCTAGCCATCTCCGAATTTGATTAAATTTTGTATATGCATTCTCTTAGCCCGTACAATTTGTACAGTTCTTTGAACCTAGTTGCATTAAAATCCGATATTCGTATCAAAAGTTAAAGGTATATTAAAATAGGTGTTTTGAAAACAATATTAAAACACGAACTTTAAAAAGCACCATAAAATCTGAACTAAAGCGAAATTAAACATTTTGAAAAACTTTTAAAATTATATGATCTAAAATCGTATTTTATGTAAATACGAAACCTCTTAAGGTCAAAGGCCGAGCCTATTTTAGAATGCCATGCGCTTCGATTTAGTGCTCATATACTCCAATTTCGCAGCCATGCTTTCCCGAGTTTCCGCGGGATTGTTTTCGAGTACTTTACTTTCTGGAGTATTTTCATCCACATCATCCTAGGCAAGTTTCACAAAATTCAAATTAAACCATTTTGCAAAAATAAAATAAAGAACGTAACATTATATTTTCTTTCTGTCATTTATAAGGTATAAATTAAGTGCGGACCATTTGATACAATATTTCTTAATCGAGTGATTTCTTTGATTATTTGAACAAATAAACCATAAATTTGAACTGTGTAATAAAGTACAGTAATTACCTGATATACAAACCCATTAACATGTCAAAAATACTATATTTATAATAGATACTAATATGCATTTCTGTGTAGTTGTATTAAAAAAAAATTGTCAATTTATATACAACTTGATCGAAAAAAGTTTCGCTTACAGTTTTAGCTTAAATTTTTTCCAAAAGAAAGAGTATTCGCATTTGACCCCAAATCTGTTACATTTATTTATTAATGTAACAGACCAATTTATTGATAAAAAGCCAAAACATGTTTGCGGAGAAACCAAAATTCCTCAAAGCGTTTCGATGGTTGGTTAGGTCATCTCTTCAGGAGGATTATCCCCAATATAGACAGATCGAAAACCTCGCATTATTACTTATTTTACAAACAAAACCTTTAAGAATTATGTTCATAAACCGTAAGTAAAAGCGTAGATTATCCACTGAACAAAACACAAGCAATTTTCAGTTTTAATTTTCCTTCACTTCCCACATTTTTAAGATTTTGTTCGTATTATTAATTTTTCTAACATAAATTAAAAATATATTTTTTTCCGAATAAAATATTTTGGTTTTTATCCATTAATCGAATTATTCTTATTCGTATGACAACCCTACAATAATCATAAACATACATACGTACATATGTACGTATGTTGGCTAAGAGCTGGATATATGGATGGACTTAAAAATACACGTACGAGTAAAGCACACGACTTTGTTAAAGATTTGCGAACGTTTTCCCACAGTTTGACTTAGTTCTTATTTGTACATAAGATTGTAGTTGCTTTTAAGCGCTTGCTTTTATTTTTTAATTCAGCAATAGAAAGAAAACAGCAATCAATTGTTTTGTGTAAATCTTCCCAGGAAAATCCAAATATCCCCAAATGGAATGGAAATATCTTACGAGATACAGGTACAGAGTAGAGTAGGTACTCTTAAACGACAAGGCAGGCGTAACAAACGGAGAGACATTGAAGCTAGAACAGCGTTTTGTGCAAACTTATATAGTAAACGCTTAGATGTAAGTATCATTGCAGAGCTGTAATTGAATGATTTATTTTTGTAATTTTAATTGATTATAAATTATGAAGATCTTTAGCATTATTTTTGACAAAAATGTGAACATAGTTTTAATATGAATACTTTATTTATATACAGCATGGCTGATTTTTATTTTTTATTAAAAAAAAAATTGAAAAAATAGTCCCTTAAAAAATTAAGCTTAATCCGATGGGGGGAAAGGGTCTCTGTGGCCTGCCTTAAATTTTGAAAACTCCTGACCTTTTAATTTAATTTTTAACAACTTTTTCTAATGTATAGCCTATAAGTTAATAAAATCACCCATATAAATACACATATGAATAAATATATTGTTTTTTTTTTAACTTTTTTCTTTTAATTCAGTAGATATTAGAAAAAAATGTGAGCAAATTTATTCCCCTGACTTTTATCTATATCTTACAAAACAACAAACCTGTTATTTTGCAAATTTTGGGTGGGTTATGGGCACCCTCTCCCCCCCTCAGATTGAGTTAAAATTTTTTAATAAAAAAATACTTAATATTCATAAAAATGAATCCCTTTTTAATTAAAATTTGATAAAAAGTTTTATATACCCTTCACCAATAGGTGAAAGGGTATTATAAGTTTGTGATTCCGTTTGTAATTTTTTTATTAGTGATCGTAGACCCCATAAAAATTATACCGATCGACTCAGAATCGGGAGAAGAATCGATTAAGCGATGTCCGTCTGTCTGTCTGTCCGTCCGTCTGTCTGTCTGTTGAAATCAAGCTTCTGAAGCCCCTGGAGGATGTTCTTACATAAATTATATATCAGATTTTAGGAAATTCTCCCGCAATGAACGCTATTAAACTTCATTAAAATCGGTTTATAAACACCGAAAATATCAAAAAAATACCAAAAATTAGACGAAAATTTTTAAATTTTTGATTGAAACACACTTTTAAATAACAAGAGAAAAAATATACTCCTGGTGTACATGTGATAATATTTTATATATCAGATTGTAGGAAATAGTTTCCCAAAGCACTCTGTAAAATTTTAACAAAATCGGTTCTTAAACAACTGAGATATCGCCAAAACACTGAATTTGATGTATCGCAAATTGCCCAAAGTTCGCATTAGAGAATGTTTGTTGAAAAAATGAAATGCAGAAATAGGAAAAACCATCCTCCTTTAGCATGGACCTACATAAATTTTATATCAGATTCCCCCGCCAAGCACGTTATTAAATTTTATCAAAAGCGGTCTATAAACAATTGAGATATCGCAATAACACTACATTTGATGTACAGCAAATTGCCCAAAGTACGTGTCTAAGAAATTTTGTTTACATTTCGTAAGTATTGTTTCAGCGATATCTCAGGTGTTTATGGACCGATTGTGATGAAATTTGACATCGTTCTTTGTGTGAGGATTTTCTAAAATCTATACTCCACAAATCTGATTACGAATACCATTCAAACTGTACCGATCAACTTTGAATCGGCAGGAAAATCGATTTCGCGACCTCCGTCCGTCCGTCTGTTTGTCTGTCTGTCCGTCCGTCTGTTTGTTTGTCCGTCCGTCCGTCTGTTTTTTTGTCCGTCCGTCTACCTGTCTGTAATTTTTTCTGTTGTCAAGTTTTTGGAGTTCCTGTTTTGTCGATATCTCAGGTGTTTATTTTGATGTATTTTAATAGCGTCCTTCGCAGGAGATTACCTAAATCCTGATGCATTCGGTAATTTGTGGTAGATATAATTTAGCGTTTAAGCGATGGTGTTTTGATCGACAATGATAAAATTCAGGGTGGCCCAATATCCTAAAATTTTGTGTAAAATCCAGGAGCTTCACAAATCTGATTTTAGCAGACAGACACTCTGCATTAATCTTAATTTTGTGTCTGACTTTTGAACATTATGATAACATTTGAGAATGTATTATATATCAAATTATAGGTTATCTTCCTAGGAAGTACAAAAATGCAGCTAAGTATATGATATCCGTTCAAAACCTACATATGTATGTATGTATCTCACATATCAACGGAAATTTAAATTTTTTAATTGCAATTGGGAGAAATCCGTTCACGTTTGACAATTGATCCCTTATAACTTCGCCTAAGATACGATGATGACATTTAGTATAAAGACGTTGTACAATATTGATATTCAGAGCGATAGCGCCTAAAATAAACTTTTTAGAGGGACAATATTTGACAAAAGTATTTCTGATCTCTTGAAAAGTTCGATATTGAAAATGGGCGAGCTCTATTCACATTTAGTGAAATCTCCCATATAACCCCGACCGGGAATCGATTTAATGCTGATAAATTAAATCACATTAAAATTGCACAAAGAACTAGAGCAAAACTTTCCAAACATCCATCGGACAGATCGAAAGAACAATACATCCCAAATATTATTGATGAAGTGTTCATTTTAATTAATTAACTAACTTCAGATAAATAAGTAAATCTTGAATAACTTTTCCGACAAAGCTGATATCCATCCATTCAAAAGCTATATATTTCACGTATGTATCTAAAACTAAGAGTGTATACCCTATAATTTTATGGCTTATCATTGTTAAAGCTTTGACCTAAATCAGTCCGCTAACTTCAGAGTTTTACATAACTAATCAAGAACTTTTACTAGTTGGATAATTCGTACGAATTAAAGTGCACAACCCTCACTGGGCACTGTGTTTTTGGGTTGCATGCCAGAATACTTAAACTTCATCAAATCGATGTGCTATTGCAAATGTAAGGGCATCTACATTTTGAAGCATCTTTTCTGCATGGTTTATCTGGTCTATCGAACTTTATTAAATGTTCGTAAAATATGTGTCTATTTTATTTCGAAGCTACTGGCTGGCTTAAATATGCATTCTCTACTTGTAGTCTAGTAATCATTATCTTTCACAAAGGGACCACTTAAAAACCCAAGTGAAGCTTCCCTAGACATCAGCCACCTGCCCAACCTAACCTTTGGGTGCATAACTATTCTAGATGATGACGCCACCGAAAAGCTTTTCTTTTTCCGACTCTTAATTTTAAAGACTCTTTGCATATAATACTAGTATAACCAAATTTTGCTTGGAATTACATTAAGTACTTTTGCAACACCATTGGTGAAGGGTATCCAAGATTCGGCAAAGCCGAATATACCACTCTTACTTGTTAATATTCCCATATTTTGCTATGGAAAATTGAAGAAAATTTTGACCTTTGACTCCGGAAAAAAAGTGTTAAAATTTTATAATTAAAAAAATATATAAATATATACTCAAATGATGACCGACATTTTCGCGAAATTCTTAGATTCAAATCGTAGGTACGGCGAAATGGTTTAAGATATCTTTATTTGTTGAACAACAACAACAATCAAAAAATTATTTTTAAAACCGACCTAAGAAAAAAGTATAATATTCTAATATGAAAAAAAACTAAGTAAATTTTGACAAAACTCAGCTATTTAGTACTTTTTCTTCTGTCGTCCTTGACTCTCAGTGGGGCATAGGACCATCCTTTTATATCGAACTCTATTGCGAGATGTTAGGCATACGACATTCCATGAATAGTTTGCTGCTTGCAACTCCATATATTGACATTTTCCACGTTTAGCAGGTGCACTAACACGACGGCCGCTACACTGTAGATTCCAACGAAGCGCTTGTAAAGATATGTTGGTATTTCGCTTGTCGTGTTTAGTAGATCTTCATTTCTTATGCGATTCGGCCACCATATATAGCATTTGTTTGAAAAGGTTTGTAGGTGCTTATCGACGGCATTTGTGTGTTTTCAAGCTTCGCAACCGTAATACAAGATGAACTTGAAATTCGAGTATCCTAGTAGTTGTCGTGATATTTGCCGAGATTTCCAAATAGCTCAAAGAATGCCGAATGCAGATTTTGCCTTTTGATGTGTGTCGACGGATTTGCGCCATAGCCTCCAGGCATAATCTTTGTTTTAGAAATATTGATTTCCAGCCCAGCTGCCCGAAATTCAATAGTGATAGCGTTAGTGTTATCTTGAAGGTGAGCTTTGGCTTTGAAGGCATACGTCATCAGCGTATTCCAAGTCCTCAAGTTGTTAAAAGGGTGTCCATTGGATACCGTGTCTACCATTCAGATCCGTGCGCATTAAGTTGTCGATAACGAGGATAAAAAGTATAGGTGACAAGATACATCCTTGTCTTACTCCAGTAGTAACTTCGAACGGATTAGATAACGTACTTTTGTGTATGACCCGACATTTAAAATCTAAGTACATTGCCCGAAATAAGTTCAGAATTTTCGATGGCATGATACGTTTTTCTAAAATTATCCATAGGTAACTTCTATTGATACTGTCGAAGGCCTTCATAAAGTCGATAAACGCTAGGTAAGTGGAGGTGCGGAATTCATTACATTGCTCCAGTACTATTCTTACTGTATTGATTAGGCCAACACAAGATCGGTTCTCTCTGAACCCAAATTGATTTTCGCGGAGTGTAGCGGAAACTGCATCGGATATTCTACTCAAAATTACTCGACTTAGTATTTTGCTCGGAATTGTAAGAAGTGTTATACCCTTTTTTGGCATTTTGACGAGTATACCTTCATTTCTTAAGGCTTTTAATGGCGTTCTTGTATTGTTGGTGGATTGTCTGGAATTCCATTAAAGATACTGTCATCGCTGGTCTGATCATGCACTTCCGTCAATGGTTACAATTGTTCATCCTCAAGTTGAGGCCCTATGCTCCACTGGGAGTCAAGGATAACAGAATAGAAGAAGACTACTCAAGATAGGACTGTTGGTGTAGGTAGGTTTGCCATACAATGCCCTTGATATATTGTATATGGTCTTCATGTCACATTTACTTGCAGCTGATTCAGCTCGGCTCGCCTGTTCATATATCCACATTCTTTTGTCCCTTCTTGCAGCCTTTTTTATTTTATTGCAAAGATCGCTATATGTCGTACGGAGGACTTCAGCATCCCCATGTTCATTTAAAATCGCATTTAAATTTTTCGTTCTTCTACCAAGTTCCATGTTGCTTGTGTTAGCCAAATTTTTCTTTTATGGTCTTTGAATCCTAGAGTTTGTTGACCAACCTCATTGCACGTTTGGGTGACACACCTTGCAATTTCGTTAATACTGCCGTTGCTGTTAACAACATCTGGAAGCCGATTCCTTATGGAAGGAATAAAGGCATTTCGATGTGTCTCTTATTACAGTTTTCCCACATCAAGTTTCCGATCTGCCTTCGCTGTATCAGACCTCAGAGCCGCAACCTTTAATCGAATTTTACTGTTTATGTCTGCTCCGCGTCTCGAGTGTGCATCAAGTAAAGGTGATCGCAAATATGGTCAAAATATGATCATATTTAATTTTTGAATTAGATCGACATAAGGACATTTTGTATTTGTTTTATATTCATATTTATAGTAATTGTATAAGTGTGATTATCAGTAAGATGTTCTGTATTTCAGTATAGAATACTTAATGTCTAAAAAATATTTTTTCTCGGAAAAGTTAATGGTCAATCATATATATATGTATATAATTTATCTGAAGTTAAATGAGTCCCTAATCAATAATTCATACTCGTACATGTATTTTTTAACTCTATTTTTAAATGAATAATTTTAAAATGCATAAATAAATATAGGTGTTTTGGCGATATCTTATTAAGCTTTTTAAAATATTTTTGAAGTCATCATTTTTATTCTCATTAAAAGAAGAATTAAAGCTTTATAGTTCTGTATAAAATGTATGTAACTATAAATATTCACTTTTAGTTTATAAGTTTATAAGACAAGAGCACCCAGCTAATGAGCAACATAACAAACGTTTAACTGCACCTGCCACAGTGTAGCGGCATATTTAAATACTATGCCACACCATAAAATTGAAGTAAATATAAATTAAAGTTAGGTCCTTAGCTAAACCAACACACATTTTTAAAACTTGCAGATACATAAGTATATACTTGCTTTAGAGATGTTCATACAAAAGAAATTAGACTTTTGGGTCACCCCTTAAAAATTAAGTTTCTTCTATTTTAAAACTAGCTCCGACCTGGGAAAAAATTTATATTTTTTCGCTTTTAATTTATTACCCATTTGTTTCAATGTGTTCATACACATTTTTAGTATTTTTAGAAAATTAGAGCTTTTAACAAGTACAAGTTAGTGTACTTGTACCGGAATTTTGGTGAAACATTGTAATTTAATCTCAAAGACCACTATGCTACCGAAACGTTTTTTATTACTTTTTTCATAATAGTATGACATTATGTATCGAATTTGACGAAAATATCAGCAATATAGATATTAATTAATTTGTTCTTAAGAAGATTCTGTGGCTAAGTTGGAAAGCACGTCGACATCTTATTGAGCCTGAGTTCAATACCAGGTCTCTGCAATATAAATTTCTGTAATTATTACACCATTATACCATAGGTGGAAAGGTATAATAAGTTTGTGCTGATGTATTTAACGCATAGAAATATTTAGTATACCAATAAGCTTAGAATCACTTTCTGAGTCGATTTAGCGATGTTAGTCCGTCGGTCTGGACGGCTGGCTGGACCCCTATTGGTTTACATAGGGGTCCAGCCAGTTATTAAAGTACAGGTCGCAATTCTAAAGATAATTCGTCAAAATCGGTTCATTATTTATAGTACCTCTCATAGGTCCCACTTTCCAGAATTGATGTTTTGGCCACAAATATCAATATTTTTTCATGAAATTGAAAAAATTACTGCTTATGTACATCAAAATCACTGTACCGAATTTCGTTAAAATCGGTCCACATTTGACTATAGCTCCCATACAAACTCTTTTGTAAAAACTAAATTGGACAAATACCACTAAAACGCTCGTAAATCTAAGAAGATAATGAGAATTTTAAGTTTATTTTTATAAAAAAATTTCGTGATAATCGGCCCACATTTGACCCCAGCTCTCATATAAGTCCAAATGACGGAAACAGTTTAAATATGTAAGTTTTGAGAAAATGTTTGTATGATGGCAAAATTTCGCAAATATTTGTCTTTATACAGGAAAAAGAACACCTTTGACCTTAATGGTGAAGGGTATCGTATGGTCGGGCTTGACCGACTATAGCACTTTCATACTAGTTATTAATTAATGTCGGCGGTAAGCCTATAGCAATAACACGACGTCGACGAAAAATAAATAAAATTGGCTGTAGAACAAAAACTCTTAAACGAATGCTTCTAAATAACATAAAATGGCTCAACTTCACTGTTCTAATAATATATATGACGTGCAATTTAGTGTTGAAAAATATAAAGCTTTATCTCTCCCTTTCACCACCTTTTTCGACTCTGTACTATCCCCTTTCCAAAGAAGGTAACCCAATTGGTATTTATTCTATATACAATTGTATAGGCAGTATTGCCCTACTTTGGGGCCGATTGTGCCGCGGCTAAGCGACTAGAGCTTTAAGAGGCTTTTAGCATTAAAAGGCTTCCCTTAAACAATACAAAAAAGCTTCCGGTATATAAATTATAATTATTCATATAAGTTCAATAATATGTATTTTAAGACGGGTAGGAGTCATTTGACTACTTTTAAGTTTAAGTAGCAAAAATCTACATTTGAATTTTAAAATTGCTTATTTATTTAAGATATAAAAAAATAAAATTTATATTATATATGATATTGTTCAGAAGAGTAGTATTAGAAGTTAGGTTTGTCTAATGACCCTTGTCCGCCTTAAAATTTGTTAAATAAGCCTTAGTTTGCAAATTTTTCTAGAGAATTTTTTTTTTTTTTTTGCATATCTTTTTCCAACTTAAGATGCATAGTTCTTTAAAATGTGCAACCGCTTATTGCCATTACATTTTTCTAAAATATAGTATATATTACTTTTATATCACCTAAACTCGGGTCGTAAGCGAAGTCAAATGAAAAACACATCTTCAGAAAAAATTAAAAACTTTTACTTTAATAAAGTAAAGTACCTGGTTGACCGAGCCTTTCTCGGAGCTTTATGATAAGCATTTTGAGTTTAAAGTTTTTATAAAGTTTTTATATATTTTATTTTATAAAGTGCTAAAATAAATTTAGAGGAGAAGATATTGTATAAATATTTAGTTAATTTTGAATTATTTTATTTATTTTTTCCGACCAACACATAATTTGCATAGTTTACAGTTTAACTCATTTTAATAATTTTGGAAATTGGTCATACCAACAGAAACCTCCGTCGACTCATGCGCAACAACTTTGCTAAAGATTATAGTCTGATCAAATGCACAGTTTACGATTTAATTCATTTTGAGTAGTTTTCAGTGGCGCCACCTGAAGTAGTTCATACCAACTAAGAAACCTTTGTCTGCTTATGCGTAACAACTTTGCTTATGATTATAACATGATCAAATGCACAGTTTACGATTTAATTCATTTTGAGTAATTTTCTGTGGCGCCACCTGTCGGACTTTGCTCATTCCAATTCATAAACCTTTTTCGGCTTATCCGAAACAACTTTGCTGAAGATTATAGCATGATTAAATGTACAGCTTACGATTAAATTGACTTTGAGTAAATTTCAGTGGCGCCACCTGTCAAAATCTCTTCATACCAACTTAGAAACCTTCGCCGGCTCATGCGCTACAACTTTGCTAAAGATCATAGCATGATCAAATGTACAGTTTACGATTTAATTAATTTTTAGTAATTTTTAGTGGCGCCATCTGTCGGAATTTAGTCTTATCAACTTAAAAACCTTCGCCGGCTTATCCGCAACATCTTCGCCAAAGAGCATAACATGATCAAATTCACAGTTTACTATTCTATAAAGAACATACATACAGACAAACATTCATATATATATATAACAATACTAATTTTTCCCCTTTTTATCCCCTAATTTCAAAAAGTTCCATATGCATATTTGTTACTTTTTTGGTACCAATTGAATTCATAATGTTCCTATTCATATTACTTTTTGAGATGTTAAGTTATCATTTTATGCTTTTTTTTACCCATTTTGGCCCCAAAATCAAAAAAGTGCCAAATACGTGCTTAATGCTTCTTTCACATCTATTGATTGCAGTACAAAGTTTCTTTCTATATTCGTAAGTTTAAAATATAAGATTGGGTTAAAAAGGCACCAAAAAACCTATTTTCACCCTTTTTTACCCATTATCGGACATAGTTTCAAAAAAGTAAAAAACACCTGTCCGCTTATTTTCATAGCTGTTTAAAACGTAATTTTAATTTTGTTTCTATACCTATTACTTTAGGAGATATAGCGTTTTCGAGTTTGTCCCCATTTTACCCGTTTTTACCCTCTTAGAAGCAAAGGCTCCAAAAGTCCCTTCTTCTTCGACCTATACATCAAAAAAGTTACCCACTGTCCAAATTTTATCAAAATCGTTAGAGCAGTTTTCGAGATAGCCATTCTATCTATATATATAAAACTCTAACGTGACTGACTGACTGATTGACTGACTCATCATCGCACAGCCCAAACGGCTAAAGCTAGAGAGCTGAAATTTTGACAGCGGGTACCTTTTTCAAAGTATAGATCCACTAAGACGGGATTTTTAGAAATTCGGCCTCTAAGGGGGTAAAAAGGGGTAAAAAAGGGAAAAATTAGTAATGCTGTATCTCCGGAAGTAAACGCCATAGGCCCAAAATTGAAATTGCGTTGGGATCGGCTGCAAAAATAAGTAGACACGTGTTTGGTACTTTTTAGCAGATGGGACAAATAGGGGGTAAAAAGGGTAAAAATAAAATGTTGGTACTTTTTTAAACCCATGTGTATCTTTTGAACCAATCAACAGAGTAACAAAATTCAAAACGGAGCCGGTAAACAAGAAAAAAATATTAGACACGTGTTTGGTACTTTTTTGATTCAGGGTTCAAAAAGGGGGAAAAGCGGGGAAAAAAATTTAGGGTAGGTCCATTTTTCTTTTTCTTTGTATTTGACTTGAACCAATAAAGCTACCAATAAAATTTATAGGGAGGTCGATTGCCCAGTACAAAATATTAAATACGTGTTTGGTACTTTTTTCAATTAAAAGGGTAAAAAAGGGAAAAATCGGTAACATTATATCTCCTTAACCAACAGCGATAGAAGCGAAAATTAAATTGGCTTGAGATTAGCACTAAAAATTAAGGGACACGTGTTCGGTACTTTTTTGAAAATCGGCAAAACAGGGTAGAAAAGGGAGAAATTAGTAACATCATATCTCCGAAACCAACATAGACAGAAACAAAGTTGAAATTCGATTTGAATCGCCTACAAAAATAAGGGGACACGTGTTTGGTACATTTTTGAAAATGGCACTAATAAGGATAAAAAAGGGTAAAAACTATATTTTGGTACTTTTTTTAACCCATATGTATCTTTTGAACTTATAAACATAGAAACACATTTTATATCGCAACCGATAGATATTAAAAAAAAAACTAAATACGTATTTGGTACTTTTGCGATTAATGGGGTACAAAAGGTTAAAAAAAGGGAAAATATTCAAGGATAGGTTTTTTGGTTTTTAGCCACGGATATCTTTAAGGCTAATGAAGCCAGAAGTATAATTTATTGACTGGTCGATGGACATTGAAAAAAATAAACTACGAGTTTGGTACTTTTTTTTAATTTTGGGGGTAAAAATCTGTAAAGTATATCTTCTACACCAAAAGTGATAGAAACAAAAACTAAATTGGTCTGAGATCGGCACTTAAAACCAAGGGACATGTGTTCGGTACTTTTATGAAATTCAACCTCCTAGAAGGTAAAACAGGGTAGAAAAGGGAGAAATCAGTAACATCATATCTCCGAAACCAATACAGATAGAAACAAAGTTGAAATTGGATTTAAATCGGCTAGAAAAATAAGGGGACACGTGTTTAGTACTTTTTTGAAAATGGCACCAATAAGGATAAAAAAGGGTAAAAACTATATTTTGGTACTTTTTTTAACCCATATGTATCTTTTGAACTAATAAACATAGAAACATATTTTATATCGCAACCGACAGATATTAAAAAAGAACTAAACACGTATTTGGTACTTTTGCGATTAATGGGGTACAAAAGGGTAAAAAAGTAAATATATTCAAGGATAGGTTTTTTGCTTTTTAGCCATGGATATCTTTTAGGCTAATGAAGTTAGAAGTATAATTTATTGACTGGTAGATTTACATTGAAAAGAAATAAGCTACGTGTTTGGTATTTTTTTTAATTTTGGGGGTAAAAATCGGTAAAGTATATCTTCTAAACCAAAAGTGATAGAAACAAAAACTAAATTGGGCTGAGATTGGCACTTAAAATTAAGGAACACATGTTCGGTACTTTTTTGAAGTTCAACCTCTTAGAAGGTACAACAGGGTAGAAAAGGGAGAAATTAGTAACATCATATCTCCGAAACCAACATCGATGCAAACAAAGTTGAAATTGAATTTGAATCGGCTAGGAAAATAAGGAGACACGTGCTTGGTACTTTTTTGGAAATGGCATTAATAAGGATAAAAAAGGGTAAAAACTATATTTTGGTACTTTTTTCAACTAATATGTATCTTTTGAACTAATAAACATAGAAACATAATTTATATCGCAACAGATAGATATTAAAAAACAATTAAATACGTATTTGGTACTTTTGCGATTAATGGGGTACAAAAGGGTGAAAAAGGGAAAATATTTAAGGGTAGGTTTTTTGTTTTTAGCTATGGATATCTTTTAGGCTTATGAAGCCAGAAGTATAATTTATTGACTGGTCGATTGACAAAGAAAAAATAAAATACATTTTTGGTACTTTTTTTAATTTTGGGGGTAAAAATATATCTTCTAAATCAAAAGTGATAGAAACAAAAACTAAATTAGTCTGAGATCAGCACTAAAAATTAAGGGACACGTGTTCGGTACTTTTTTGAAATTCGACCTTTTAAAGGGTAAAACAGGGTAGAAAAGGGAGAAATTAGTAACATCATATCTCCGAAACTAACACTGATGCAAACGAAGTTTAAATTGGATTTGAATCGGATAAAAAAATAAATGGTCACGTATTTGGTACTATTTCAAAAATGGTACTAATAAGAATAAAAAAGGGTAAAAACTATATTTTGGTACTTTTTTAACCCATATATATATATTTTGAACTAATAAACATAGAAACATAATTTATATCGCAACTGATAGACATTAAAAAACTATTAAACACGTATTTGGTACTTTTGCGATTAATGTGGGACGAAAGGGTAAAAAAAGGGAAATATTCAAGAGTAGGTTTTTTGCTTTTTAGCTAAGAATATCTTTTCGGCTAATGAAGCCAGAAGCATAATTTATTGGCTGGTAAATTGACACTGAAAAAAGTAAAATATGTGTCTGGTACTTTTTTAATTTTGGGGGTAAAAATCGGTAAAAATATATCTTCTTAGCCAAAAGTGATAGAAACAACAACTAAATCGGTCTAAAATCGGCACTTTAAATTAAGGGACATGTATTCGGTACTTTTTTCTTTAATTCGGCCGCTTTGGGGTTAAAACAGGGAAAAAATGGAATATATTAGTAACGTCATATCTACGAAATTCAGAACGATAGGAATAGAGTTGAAATTTGCTTCGGATGGGCTGAAAAAAAACGAGAAACGTATTTGGTACTTTTTTGAATATGGTACTAATAAGGGTAAAAAAGGGCAAAAAATATATTTTGGTACTTTTTTTTGAACCCATACGTATCTTTTGAAATAACAAACATAGAGAAACAGTAAACGTCACAATTGATAAGTAACAAAGAATTATTAGACACGTATTTGGTACTTTTACGATAATTGAGGTAAAAAAGATAAAAACTGGGAAATATTCAAGGGTAGGTTTTTAACTAATGAAGCCAGAACTATAATTTACAGACGGGTGGATTCATATTGAAAAAGTAAATTGAAAAAAATAAAATGGATAAATTAGTAACATCATATCTCCGAAATTTACATCGTTAGAAACAAAGTTGAAATTGGATCATCTTGCAAAAAAAGGGGACACGAGTTTGGTACTTTTTTAGAAATGGAACTAATAAGGGAGAAAAAGGGAAAAAACTATATTTTGGTACTTTATTAACCCTATAAGTATCTCTTGAACTAATAAACATAAATACTCTATTTACATCACAATTGATAAGGACTAACAAAAATTAAGAAGGTGCTTCGCGCTTTTACGATAAATGAGGCACAAAAGAGTAAAAACTATGAATATCATTTAAACAATTAAAGCCAGAAGTATAATTTACCGACAGGTCTATTCACATTGCAGAAGTATAAGACACGCTATTGATTCCTTTTTTTAATTTTTGGAGTAAAAAGGGAGAAAATCGGTAACGTTATATCTCATAAATCAAAAGTGATAGAAACAAAGATTAAATTGGTCTATGATCAGCATTAAAAATTAAAGGACACGGGTTCGGTATTTTTTTTTTTTAATTTGGCCGCTTATGGTTAAAACAGGCTAGAAAATGAATAAATCATATAATCGGCAAGAAAAAGAAAGGGACATGTGTTCTGTACTTTTTTTGGAAATGGCACTAATAAGGGCAAAAAGGGTAAAAACTATATTTTTGTACTTTTTTTTAACCCATACGTATCTTTTGAACTTATAAACATAAAGACTCACTTTATGCCACAATCAATAAGTATTAACAAAATATTAAACATGTGCTTGGTACTTTTACGATAAATGGGGTTCCAAAAGGTGAAAATGGGAAAATATTCATTTAAGCTAATGAAGTCAGAAGTATAAGGGAAAAATCGATGACATTATATCTTCTAAACCTAATGGATGGAAACAAACACTAAAATGGTCTAAGATCAGCCCTAAAAATTAAGGGACTTTTCAGTACTTTTTGCAAATTAAACAGTTTTGGGGTTAAAATAGGGTAGAAAATAAAAACATTAGTAAAGTTATATCTCTGATACTAATATCGACAGAAAAAAAATTTAAATTGGATTTAGATCGAATAGAAAAATAAAAAGTCATGTTTTTAGTAGGTACTTTTCGTAAATGAGCTAAAAATAGGGAATAAAAAGGATAAAAACTAAATTTTGGTACTTTTTTGACCCATATATAATTTTTGAATCAATTATTATAGAAACAAAATTTATACCACAATCGAAAATAACAAAAACGGGTCAAAAATTTAAAGATAGGTTTTTTCCTTTTAAACTGTGCATGTTGTTTAAATCAATAAAATAATAAATAAATCAATGATTTATGGACTGTTCTATTGACATTGAAGAAATATGTGACAGGTGTTTGGTATTTTTTTCAATTAACAAAAATGGAGTTAAGATCAGCAATAAAAATATTAGGATATGTATCCTGATTTTTTTTTAATTTGGCTGATCAGGGGTAAAAAAAGTAAACTTTTGTAAAATATTCAAAATCAAAAGCGACAAGAACAAGATTTAAATTGGGTTAGCAATCAAAATTGGGTCAGCTACAAAAATAAGGGAGGCGTGTGTAGTACTTTTTTGAAAATGTAGAGGGTAGGTACTTATTTTGTAGTATATGTTTCTTAAGAACCAATAAGTATTTAATTTAATTTAATTTATATCGGAATTGATAAATAAGTGAAAAAGTTATTTTGGTAAATTTTGTAACTTTGTCAATTCAAATGGTGCCGCTAACGAAGTAGCGGGTTATAAAGCTAGTATATATATATAGATATATATAATGGGTGTTTTTTTTAGAGGTATAGAACTTCGAATTGAAATAAAACACAAGAAAATCGTTTTAATGTCCATCAATTTGGCTTTATTGGAAGGATAATTTTATGCCATTAATGTTTAAATATGATTTCGGGCATGTGGCCGCCGCGGCTGGCTCGAATAAAGCCAGTTCTACAGGTCCAATTTTCAACTACTTTTTCGAGCATATGGGGCCGTATGTTGGCAATAACGCCACGAATGTTGGCTTCCAAGTCCCCTAACGTTTCTGGTTTGTTGGCGTAGACGAGCGACTTCACATATCTCCAAAGAAAATAATACAGTGGTGTCAAATCGCACGATCTTGGTGGCCAATTGACAGGTCCATTCCGCGAAATTATGCGCTCATCGAATGTTTCCTTCAATAAATCAATTGTGACGTGCGCTGTGTGGCATGTAGCGCCGTCTTGTTGGAACCACAACTCATCCACATTCATGCCATCCAATTGGGGAACAAAATAGTCGGTTATCATGGCTCTATACCGGTCTCCATTTATGGTAACTGACTCTCCAGCATTATTTCGGAAGAAGTATGGCCCAATGACTCCACCAGCCCATAGAGCACACCAAACAGTCAGTTTTTGTGGATGTAATAGCGTCTCAAGGGTCTCATGTAGATTCTCTTCACTCCAAATGCGGCAATTTTGCTTGTTGACGTATCCATTCAACCAAAAATGAGCCTCATCACTGAACAAAATTTTGCGATGAAAATCAGCATCGAGATCAATCTCTTTTTCGGCCCATATACCAAAATCACGACGCATTGCATGGTCTCGCGGCTTTAATTCTTGCATAAGCTGGATCTTGTAAGGTCGCAAGCTAAGATCTTTGCGCAAAATCTTCCATAAAGTTGATGGACAAAGCTCCAATTGCTGTGCACGGTGGCGAATCGATTCATTCGGGTCCTCTTCAACACTTTGCTCTACAGCGACAATTGTTTCTTCGGTGCGCACTATTCGACGTCGCTGCGGATGCGTATTATCACATAGAGTAAACGTAGTGCGAAAACGATCCATGGTTAACCGAATTAATTGCTCTGATGGACGATTATGTCGACCATAAAATGGACGGAGCTTGCGGTAAACTTCGCGAACTGAACCATTATTTTCGAAATAAATTTGCACGATTTGCAAGCGTTGTTCTTTTGTCAACCTGTTCATGATGAAATGGCAAACCAAACTAAATATTAATCACTTGACAGCTGACAAAATGGCCGCCAGTTAAAAAAGTGATGCCAACTTAAAGTTCTATACCTCAATAAAAAACACCCGATACATACAATTATTGCTCGTTTAAGAATATAAGAAAGATAAGATAGTTGAAGAGGTTATCCTAGTTAGTCGTTATCTTAAAAAAGATTTTTCCAATTTTAGTTAAAAATACACCAATGGATTAAGAACAAAATTCCCCTTTTGGATGTGTATTTTTTGTTGCAAAATCTTAATTTATAATATTCCCAGCAAAACTTTGGTAATGGCAAGTACTCTGATAACTGGTTACCTTGTAACGACTACAACATACCATCCGAATAAATAATAAGTTATTACAGAAGTACTTATTTGTAATTAAGATGGTAATTTAAACTGAATGGCCCCGGTTCAAATCCCACCAAGGGCAACAATTTTTTTTAGTTTTTTTTTTTATTAAAAGAGTCTTTTAAATGATTTTTGAATTTTAGGAACTTAAATATTATCTTCTGTAAAAAAAATTTGTAAAACTAACTCACGTTAATGAAAAAATACCATCATGAGTAAATTTTGATTATGTAGGGGATGTTGAATACCAAACACGATTCTAATTGGTCTTAACTTGGTAAGCCCAACTTATCTGGGTCATCCTTCATTTCAACTGTGGACACACACCTCCTCATGGTATCACCCGGGGAGCTAGTTTAACACCCATTAATATTGTGAGTTAACATGTTCCGAGAGTTGTCCCATAAAATCGATAAAAATGGGTTAGGATTACGGGCTAGTAACCCTCTCTTGAAAAAAAAATACAATGAAGAGGATAAAATTAGAATTGAAATGTCCCACTACCTAATGTTAAAGGAGGATGTCCGAAACTTCGATAGGAAGACCAAGTAGAGGAACATTTTTCAAAGCTTGGCCTATAAAATTGGAGAATATTCGCACAAGATCGAAATCCATGGAATTCTAAAATATGCTCGGACTTTGACCTTAACAGGTTGTAACACTTAAGTAAGTAAGGGTCAATCTTATGTAAAAACTTATACAAAAAAGAAGATTTAAATTGTTTAAATTTTAAAATAATTTTAAAAAAGTTTTAAAATAATTACAAAAAATCATATAAACATATTTTTCCAAAAATTACAACAAAGCAAAAAAAAAACGGAAAAACAAAGTTACTTTCACATGATTTTGGATCTAAAAATCAAAATTGTTTATATTAATTATAAGCTGCTAAGTTTTCAACATATGAAGTAGCTCAGTGGAAGAGTCTCTGCCTAGCAGTCGGAGGGTCTGGGTTCGAGCCCCCATGGGATCATAAAAAAAAAATTTGTATTTCGTTTAAAAATATATATGTTTTTAATAAAAGAACAACAAAAAAGTTGTTGCTGTTGTTGTTGTTGCTTTCAAATTGCTTACCCAAGTCATTACTTTTCTGCAATTGGTAAGTACTTGCCTCCAATGACATACCCATGTTAATGTAATGACTTAAACAGCGAATGAGTAAGTAGTTCGTGTTCAATAGTTTAATTGTTTAACTCATTATTTGGTAATGAAAAGTTTTACTGGGTTGTTGAACAAAAATTTATAAAAATGAAAAACTGAGTTTTGAAACCGTTCTGAGAAATACATACCTTTTATATATTTTAACAAATAAGAATATAGCATATCGAGGGTTTATATTCAAAAAGTGCTATCTACATTTTCGACCAAATTGGTTTTTAATGCAAACGTGATCCTTGGCTTATCTGTCATATGTCATATAAATTTTAAGAAAGAAAAATAATTTTAAAACATGTTTTTTTCTAAATTGTGTTTGTGCTATCTACTTTATAATCAAAAAATAATGCTATCTACATTAAAAATATTTGTGGAAAAAATAACAATTGTTATAAAATATACATTGTGATTTATGAAAAGCCAACAAAATGGACCACAATTCTCTACAGCGTAGTGTAATCATGGATATCTATAATATACTCGGCCTTTGACCTTAACAGATTGTAAATAAAGGTTATATAAGAAAGATAATATCTTGCATTCTACTTATATATTTATAATAAACCTTGTTTTATTCAAAAAACTTTTTATTTTAATTAAAATTCGTGATATTTTTATATTTTATTTTTTTTATGTTAAAATAATGCTATCTACTTGCTTTAGTATTTAAAACGATACAATTTTAACTCGTAAAAAGTGCTATCTACTATAGAAGCGCAAAAATAAGGAGTTAATAAAAAAAACTTAATTTGCACAAAATCTTAACCCCAATTTGTATGGTATTGTAAAACAAAGTTTATTTACTACTCTTATAGTTAATGACAAAAACAGTTTTTTCACTCTTCTGTAAAATTGTAAATATGTAGATAGCACTTTTTGAATATAAACCCTCGATATATTTTTTTAATTTGAATTTAAGTAAATGTTTGTCTTTAAGGGAATTAAAACTAGATTTATTCCGGGAAGAGATTTTTTTGGAAGGTACAAAATTTAGGACGACTTCGTTCATTAAATATAAAAAATATATCTTTATTTTACATTGAAGTAAAAAAACACCGATTCCTGAAAAATAGTAAATTTTACATTAATTATATCTATAGCAATAGAGAAGAACAGCTTAAGTCGAAAATTAAAGTTTTGAGATACCATCAATTTTGTGTAATTTTTCTTCCGCTTGATTTCTGCGAATTATTTATGAATTAATATATTGGTAACATGTTTATTAGAGAAGAAGAATGAATATTTAAAATATTGTTAAATACAGGAGATTTTATGTTTTTTCTACTTAAGCTCTTTTTCGAAACTGAAATTTGCGTTGAACTGGACCTTAAGTAACTTTAAGCGGTTCTGTTTAGAGATGGGTTTAGACCTGGGTATTTACCTAACGCAGGGTATTTACCTATTTATTTAATTTCGGGTAAATACTCATTTGAATAACAAATACTCGTTGTTACGTAGAGCAACAGAATTTTGAACATTTTCGAAATGATTTTTGGGCCAAAACTTTTGTTTGGATGAAATTTCTCCAGTAAATTAGTGGAAAGAAACTTGTGAAAGTACGCAATTAAGCAAATTTGATATTCAAATTTTAACAGCTCCCTGTACTTCAGCTGTTTCTGAACGTCCCCTTAGACCCCACAGCTTCTTCTTTTAAATTTTTTTTATTCTGATTTATACCCACATTTTGGGTAAATACCCAAGTGCTTGGGTAAATACCTAGGTATTTACCTTTAAATACCCAATTTACCATTTGGGTATTTACCCTTGTCCCATCACTAGTTCTGTTTGAATAAAAAGTACCTATATGTTGTGTAGTTTTAAGTTAACATAAGTTGGTTGAAAATAATGACTTTCTTTTTTCAAGGTCAACATTTAAGTGAAGTTAAGCGAAATCGTTATATGATGAAAGAAAAATCTAAATATGTACACAAAAATATGTGTAGATAAGTTGATTTGATCAATGCGTTATTGATTCAAAAAAACTTAAGCTAAAAAGTAAACGTACATAACATTGATATAATTTTTAAAACGGATTTTTTAAAACGGACATATTAAAGCGCCTTTGATTCTGTAAAGCAATAAACGCCTTAACTTAATTCTCTCTTATGTCGACTTAAGCTACTCTTCCAGATTGCCACAGATATAAATTAATTAAAAAATAAAATACAGTAACAATAAAGTAACGCAAAAGGTTTAATTTTTTTGAATTTGTATTATCAAAAGTTAATGCCACCTGTAAATACGCGGATACGCCTTGCATGTTGGCTGTGCGTGAGGAATACTAAAAACTATTTTTAAGTTCATCTGAAATTGTTAAAAAGAGAAAGGTACAAGTGTTTGAAAGGCAATAAAATTTAACAAAGATAAATATAAATAACACTAATAAATTTAAAATAAAAAAAGGTGAAACAAAAAATGTCATCATTTCTTGATTTGTAAGAAAAACTGTTTCCGTAACTTTAAGTATTAATATATATATATATATATATATATATATATATATATATATATATATATATATATATATATATATATATATATATATATATATATATATAGATATATATATATATATATATATATATTTGTTTTATAATTTTTACATTACACACTTTTTTGATGTATTTTGTATAGAAAAATCCCACTGTACAAAAAATTGTTTTTCCTAAATACTATATAAATACTATACAACTCTTCAAACATATAAGGCTAAAAAATCTAGAATTGTTTTAAAAAGTACCAAAGTGATAAAGGTAGTTAAACTATTTGATACATCTCACTACTAAGGTCAAATAAGTTTTTAGTAATTTTGGAGACATGTGTAAATTTTCTTGTCATAGCAACAATTTCTTCAGCTTTAAGTATATTTATACTATTTTCGGTAGCGGATCTGATATACATACGGTGACCATATTTTGTTAAACAAAATACAGAACAAAAATATATTTTGTATTAATCTTGTATTCTTAAACTAGCAATAATTGTATGTATATCTTATCTTGTATTCTTAAACGAGCAATAATTGTATGTATTTATATATATATATATATATATATATATATATATATATATATATATATATATGTGTATATATATATATATATAGAATGGCTATCTCGAAAACGGCTCTAACGATTTTAATAAAATTTGGACAGTGGGTATCTTTTTTGATGTATAGGTCGAAGAAGAAGGGAGTTTTGGAACTTTTGCCTCTAAGAGGGTAAAAACGGGTAAAAAGGGGAAAAATCGAAAACGCTATATCTCCTAAAGTAATAGGTATAGAAACAAAATTAAAATTACGTTTTAAACAGCTATGAAAATAAGCGGACAGGTGTTTGGTACTTTTTTGAAACTATGTCCTATAGGGGGTAAAAAAGGGTGAAAATAGTTTTTTTGGCACCTTTTTAACCCACTCTTATATTTTAAACTAAAGAATATAGAAAGAAACTTGGTACTGCAATCAATAGATGTAAAAGAAACATGAAACACGTATTTGGTACTTTTTTGATTTTGGAGCCAAAATGGGTAAAAAAGAGATAAAATGATAACTTAACATCTCCAAAGTATTATCAATAGGAACATTATACATTATGTTAAATGCGTTTTAAAAAAATGTACCGAATTTAATTGGCAACAAAAAAGTACCAAATATGCATATGGAACTTTTAGAAATTAGGGAATAAAAAGGGGGAAAATTAGTATTATTTTAAACAAATGAATGTTTGTCTGTATGTATGTTCTTTATAAAATAGTAAACTGTGAATTTGATCATATTATGCGGATAAGCCGGCGAAGGTTTTTAAGTTGATAAGACTAATTTCCGACAGATGGCGCCACGGAAAATTACTAAAAATTAATTAAATCGTAAACTGTACATTTGATCATGCTATGATCAAATGTATCGTAATCTGTACATTTAATCATGCTACAATCTTTAGCAAAGTTGTTGCACATGAGCCGACGAATGTTTCTTAGTTGGTATGAAGAAATTTCGACAGGAGGCGCCACTGAAATTTACTCGAAGTCAATTTAATTGTAAACTTTACATTTAATCATGCTATACTATTCAGCAAAATTTTTGCTGATAAGTCGACGAATGTTTATGAATTGGAATGAGCAAAGTCCGACAGGTGGCGCCACAGAAAATTACTCAAAGTGAATTAAATCGTTAACTGTGCATTTGATCATGTTATAATCATAAGCAAAGTTATTACGCATAAGCAGACGAAGGCTTCTTAGTTGGTATGAACAACTTCAGGTGGCGCCACTGAAAACTATTCAAAATGAATTAAATCGTAAACTGTGCATTTGATCAGACTAAAATCTTTAGCAAAGTTGTTGCGCATGAGTCGACGGAGGTTTCTGTTGGTATGACCAATTTCCAAAATTATTAAAATGAGTTATACTGTAAACTATGCAAACTATGGTCGGAAAAAATAAATAAAATAATTCAAAATTAGCTGAATATTTGTACAATGTCATTCCTCTAAATTTATTTTAGTACTTTATAAAATAAAATATATAAAAACTTTAAAATTTGCTTCAAAATACTTATCATAAAGCACCGAGCAAGACTCGGTCAACCAGGTACTATATATGTATATATAGAATGGCTATCTCGAAAACGGCTCTAACGATTTTGATAAAATTTGGACAGTGGGTACCTTTTTTGATGTATAGGTCGAAAAGGAAGGGACTTTTGGAACCTTTGCCTTTAAGAGGGTAAAAAAGGGAAAAAATCGAAAATGCTATATCTACTAAAATAATAGGCATTGAAACAAAATTAAAATTATGTTTTGAATAGCTATTAAAATAAGCGGACAGGTGTTTGGTAATTTTTTCAATCTATGCTCGATTGGGGTAAAAAGGGTGGAAATAGTTTTTTTGATACCATTTTTAGGCCACTCTTATCTTTTGAACCAAACAATATAGAAAAGAATTTTGTAATGCAATCAATAAATGTGAGAAAAATATTGAACACGTGTTTGGTACTTTTTTGATTTCGGGGACCAAAATTGGGTGAAAAAGGGATAAAATGATAACTCAACACCTCATGAAGTAATATGACTAGTAACAATATGTTTACTGCGTTTTTATAAAAAATTCCGAATTCAATTGGTACCAATTACCAAATATGCATATGTAACTTTTTAGAAATTAGGGGATAAAAGGGGAAAAAATTAATAAATTAATGTTTTTCTGTCTGTATGTCCTTTATAGAATAGTAAACTATGCATTTAACCATGTTTGCTCATGCAATGATCTTTAGGTAAAGTTGTTGCGCATGAGACGACGAAGGTTTTTAAGTTGGTATCACTATCCGACAGGTGGAGCCACTGAAAATTACTCAAAATGAATTAAATCGTAAACTGTGCATTTGATCTCGCTATGATCTTTAGCAAAGTTGTTGCCAATGAGACGACGAAGGTTTCTTAGTTAGCATGACCAATTTTCGATAGGTGGCGCCACTGAAAATTACTCAAAATGAATTAAATAGTAAACTGTGCATTTGATTATGCAATGATCTTCAGCAAAGTTGTTGCACATGAGTCGACGAAGGTTTCTTAGTTGGTATCAACAATTTCCGATAGGTGGCGCCACTGAAAAAGACTCAAAGTGAATTAAATCGTAAACTGTGCATTTTATCAAGCTATGATCTTTAGCAAAGTTCTTGCACATAAGTCGATGGAGGTTTCTAAGTCGGTATGACCAATGTCCAAAATATTAAACTGTGCATTTGATCATGTGTTGATTGGACAAAATAAATAAAATGATTCAAAATTAATTGGATATTTGTGTACCGTATTTTCTATAAATTTATTTTATTTGGTTAGTACTTTATAAAATAAAATATATAAAAACTTTAAAATTCGCCTCGAAATGCTTATCATTAATCTCCGAGCAAGGCTCGGTCGCCAAGGTACTAATATCAAGCATACTTTAAAAAAAAATTTGCTTATGGATTAGCAATATTTTAAAGTTAATGTTAATGTATGCATATAAAAAAACAAAGTTATAGGAACATAGTTTATGAGATCATTACATTAATATGCAGATAACTTTTGATATTAATTTGTATTCATATTAAGACTAAGAAAACATTTAACAAGTAAGAAAGTGGTATAGTCGGTCAAGCCCGACCATACGATACCCTTTACCACTAAGGTCAAAGGTGTTCTTTATTCTGTATAAAGTCAAAATATTAGCTACATTTTGCCTTCATACAAACATTTTCTCAAAACTTATATATTTAAGCTGTTTCCGTCATTTGGCCTTATATGAGAGTTAGGGTGAAATGTGGACCGATTATCTCCAAATTTGGCAAATTGATTACAGTTGTTACAAAAATGATGTATGCAAAAATTAAACTTAAAATTCTCATTATCTTTAGATTTACGAGCGTTTTAGTGATTTTTGTCTCATTTAGTGAAAAGTTTGTATGGGTCAAATGTGGACCGATTTTAAATTTGGTACAGTGATTTTAGTTTACATAAGCAGTATTTGGTTTAAATTTCATGAAAAAATATTGATATTTGAGGCCAATATATCAATTCCGGGAAGTGCAACCTATGGGAGGGACCATAAATAATGGACCGATTTTGACGAATTTCAATAGCCATGGTCCCATCATCAAACAAATTACCTGTGCCACCACCTATGGTGGTGAAGGGTATAAAAACTCATGTGGTTGAAATTTTAAAATATAAAATAACTAATCTTAGCATTTTTTTGAGGAATAAATTTTATATTCTTTTAAAAATTCTTTAAATTCAATACAACAAAATTGCCTTTCCGTTGAAGCATTTAACCAAAATTCGACAACTTTCAAAATGTTTGTGAAGCTTATATATCTCTTTTTTAAACATTTATACCTGAAGAGGTGTAACTTTTAACAAAACGAGCTAAATTTATATTTAGCTCGTTTCTCTTGTCCGTAATGTAAACACAAAGAACCTATTTTCTTATTAAAACCTCTTGATAAGCGGTATCCCATTGGTTTAAGTATTCAGAATAAACTATATATAATTGGGGTGTTTTAGATTTGTCAAAATTCACATAACTTGAATACAGAAAATTGCAATAAATTTATGTAATTGTTTAACATTACATTATATTTTTTTGTTTTGCAAAAATCTCTAAAACTGAACAAGGTATTATGACTATTTTTGGCCACAGTATAAACCAATATCTAAGACATTCAGAAATATATGTTTCAGAATGGGTTCTGATTTTAATTAACATTTGTGAATATAGAAGAGTACGATTTTTAAAAATTTCAGTTCACGTCAAAAGAAGAAGGAGTATTCACAAAAATTAGATCAAAAATCCTTTGTTTGACATTTTTAATTTTATTAATTTGAAAAATGCCCATATGTCTGCTATAGACATAAAAAAGTCAGTTGTCCAATCATTTGGAGTAATCGAGGTTAAAAATCTTGTAAAGAAATCCACGAAACTGAGGGGATATTGAAATCACCTAAAATCATTATATAGCCACCCTTTTTGCCAATTTCACTATTGTGTAATTTTACTCAACCATGTTTCAGTTTCTGATACATTATATTGAAGGTGGATAAAACTGTTAGTTTATTTTGAATTTTGTGAACTTGTAGGATTACTTGTAGCTTAAGTTTGTTCTCCTCTCTGACTACAGCATATTTCGGCCAAAAGTTGGAATTAACAAATTGCTCAAAATTCTCACAGGGGATAATTATTTTGAACGATGCTCTGCTTCTCGAATTTATTTTAAAAACATTAATATAAAGATGAATATTAGGAAACTTGGAAAGTATGTGGTTTTTAATTTCATCAACAGTTGTATCACAATCTGTGGTGCAATATTGGAAATATAATTAATTGGTAGTGAAGAAGTACTAGAAGAAACATTTTTGGACAACACAGGAGTAATATTAGATACCAGTAGTGTAATGTTGGATCCAGTATTCATTGGTAATGGCAAAGTTTTATTATAGTTATTATTGTTGGATAACGAAAGACAGACTTTGGTTTCAGAGATAATCTCGGAGTGTGTGTAAAACGAAGTCGAAGGAACATACTTTTGGATTAAAGATTGTTCAGGAATATGTTTTTCTTTTAGGCGAAGAATTTGGCTGCATGCTTGCGAATGAATTCAAGTTTGGAAACTTCGAGAACAATTCTCCGAAATTAGATTGTTTGTTCTGAACACAGTTGAAATCAGTAAACATTTAAAGAATTTATAAAACTCCATTGGATAGATTTACAAATCAGCTATGGAATCTGCTTCACGTGCTTTTAGTCCACTATATTTTAAATTAAAGTTTCCAATTCACAACAAACAGCAGACCATGCGATCATTAGCTGAAGCGATACAATCAGATTTCAAACAATCTGTTAATATATGAAGTAAAGTTTTACCCAAAGGGCGCTAAGTGTTAAGTGAGAATACCAATATTCCAGGCTCTCACAACACAAAGCTTTTTGCTCTTTGTATTTTTTTAGTTTTAAGTGTTATACTTGAAGTTACATGAATATGATTTGTAACCATAATTTTTACTTACCAAACAACTATCAACCAATAAAGGTGCGTACAAAAATAAGAAAAATAATCTTTTCTTTAACCCCCGCTAATTTCCCATATTTTATATTTTTATATAAACTCATCCGGAAATATATTTCCTGAGTTTTACCCCCAATCATCTGGTCCTTCGAGCCGGAGAATAAATTGAACGAGGAAGATTTCTACCAAGTGAAGCTACTGTGGAGAATATAACCCAAACCCCGTGGATAAATCACAAAACCCCCGAAAAGTTTTTCTTCAGTACTCCTCTGAAAAAAAATCATCTGGATAAATCGTCACTGTGCCATCAATAAATTGAAAAAAAAACCCACATCAAAAACTGTGCGTACAAAAATAAGAAAAATAATCTTTTCTTTAACCCCCGCTAATTTCCCATATTTTATATTTTTATATAAACTCATCCGGAAATATATTTCCTGAGTTTTACCCCCAATCACAATCTATTGTTAAGGAATAAATACAATAAATAAAAGCATAATATCACATTGGGTTCCTTCCGTGGTCTCGGCAACATCAATTTCTGTAATTATTAATTTCTATTAAAATTATTAATTACCCACAGCATCTTCCGTCGGCGGTAAGCCTACAGCAATAACACGCCGTCGACGATAATTAAATAAAATTGGCTGTAGAACAAATAAAAACTTAAACAAATGCGTCTAAAAATAGATATGATGTGCAATTACAGTGTTGAATAATATAAAGTTTTATTTTTCCCTTTCACCACCTTTCGCTTCTATACAATCCCCTTTCCAAGGAAGAAGAATTCGTATATACTCAATATACAATTGTATAGGTAGTATTTACGTGAGTGTTACTTCTTAAAAAAAAAACATACGAATTTTAACATAATTCTTTGCTGGGTAGCAGTGAATAATTAGTTTAATACTTCACAATAGATGGCGCTACTAATATTCTGATAAAAATAGTCTCAGTTGGAGAAAAATGATTATTTATGATCTGCTGTTACCACAATTGGGAGGAAAAAAATGTGGAGGTGATGTAAAAAGATAAATAAAACTAGCAAACTAATGATGTTATGAACTGCATTCGAATGACACAGAGAATGTTCATAAATTTTAACAGATTTATATGCTAAGAGTTTTTTATTAATAGAAAATCACTTTCTTAAACACTTAAAAACTTCACGATATAAATAATACGTCCGTCTTAAACAGTGATGCCAACAAAATTTTATTAAAAAAATGTTTTGAAATCCATAATCAAATTTTAAAGAAACAAAAATCTCAAGTTTTGTAAAAAAAATTGCTGGTTTTCGACCACTGCTGGTTGTAAGGTTCATGACCAAAACTATTCAAAATATAATTTACACGCATCCCTGAAGCTGACAAATTTGAAGCTTTTAAAAAAAAGTCGCACAATGAACCAAAAATAAAATAACAGTTCATACTAAAAAACAATTCATATATAAAAAGTATTTTTACAAAAAGACGTACGCCTCAATTTTTTTACATTTGACAACAATAATCTAAATACAAAGTTTCATTCAGATCGGATATTGGGAAAGCGTGTCGACTTGGCACCAATGTTATATAAGAAACATGAAGGGTTTTTTTTCGGATTTTTTTTAAATTTTTCGTTTTATAATATATTTTCAAAAAAGTATTTAAGAGCATGGTACATATAATAATATCGCATTCTTACTTATTAAGGGTTTCCCAACATATTTTACGTAATTGAAGACTCATATGCAATAAAAAAATGTATTGTTTTAAAATATTTTAAAAAGTTTGACTGGTTTTACTTTTTTAAGACCTCAAGATATTTAAATATCTATTTTTTGTCACGATGGGTTCACCAAATTTTTCACCAAATGTATTATTTCAAAAAATATTCAATTTTTTCAAAAAGGTAATTACATGTACTTTTATTAAAAATACCTTTCGCACAAAATTCGAATATGTCTCAAAAAAGGATCATGGAAGAAAAGTCGCAGGCTCCACAGTAGACCTACTGAAAAACTCACAAATTGTCGCATAACAGTAACGTTGCCCTGAAGCCTAATCTTTTAGAAAATGTTAAAAAATTTAGTCTTTTAAAAAAATTTTCAAAAATATAGAAAAATTAAGTTACTTTTTTTTGAAAAAAAAATGTAATTTTAAAGCTTTTTTTTGTACCCAAAGAATTTTTCTGTAAATAAACTTTACATAAATTAAAATTCATTTAGAAATTTATCAGCAATTAGTATTTAAAAAAAATCTTTCCTACCGCAAATAATTTATAAGCCAAAAAAGGCCAGAAGTCATGTCAAAAAAAGTAAAAAAAAACATGTCTGGAGTCAAATATCTCTTAAACTATAGGAGATAATGAAGTATAGTAATCATGGTTTTTCTTAAGTTTTCTAAAAAAACCATACCCGAGGTAGGCAACTTTGCTCCACTGTAGAGCCCACAGTGCTACAGATAGATGCTACCCCCTTAGAAACTGCAGAGTCAATACCAAAAAAAAACTCATTTGCACCACTGTGCATTGATGTATGATAGAAAAGTAAAACTTTAAAGTATGTTTCTCAAAATCACGAACAAATATTCTCAGGCCTACAGTTAAGCAAAATAATAAGCGATTTTATTGCGAACAAGGATTTCCTTCAAAAGCTTAAAGTGCCTATGCATCCTGAATTGAACCTCCTAAACACGTGAAAAGTAACTTGACAGCAGTGGTTTAGGATCATTTTGTCACCAAGAAATAGCCCGACAAAGATCTTTATAAAGATGAAAAATAAAAGAATATTGAAAAACCAATTAAGATATTGAGAAACCAACAAATTCCGCCCTGAAAAAAAATTGATTTACAAGATCTTTGAATATGGAGGCTCAACTTAAATAAAAGTTAAAAAACTTGCACTTTTATATGGAGTTTTAACAATGTCTGTTCTAATAACAAAAACATTGGACATATTTAGTACATTTTAGTTACTTCCAATTATGTTAACAGTTAACTCAAAATTTAAATAAAATTGTTTCAAAAATTATTCGGAGTACTGGAACTACTTTTGCCTCTAGTTTTCTTATTTTTCGTCGGAACTTCATCACTGATATCTTAATAGAGTTTTTAATATTATCTATTTTTGTGTTTCTAAAAATGTTGTAAAATTAACATCAAGGTGGCGAAATTGAAATTTTTTATATAAATGTATCAAATACAATATATATTAATCTTTTTCGATGCTACTATATTCAGAAAAAATTAGACCAAACAAAGAAGTCGTAGAGCAAATGTTGTTTCTATAATCCCAGAGATAGTTTTCCACAATAAAAAATTTGTTTTTCACAAAAAGCTGTTTTCAGATATTGCTACCTATAATCCGAAAATAGAATATTACTGTTATGTAGTTGAAGCCAGTACATTGAAGTCTATTTTAGTCGTTCTCGACCGAGTGCATAAGAGGTTGAAACTGCTTATCATTGACAATATCTTATTCTAATGATCCATTGTACAGTGGGATGGTGAAAAAATAGAATGGAAATAAGTCGCAACTTCTGCATATACCAGAAGTGTTGGGGAGCTTAAGTTTTGAACTTAAAAATCCTAGATCCTTAAAACGATATATAATTGTCATATCCCAACCGATTTGAAGAATCATACTATATAACAAATACCACAAAAAACATCCCGACGTGTATCGGTTTTAAAGATATTCGACTTCAAAAATTTAAATTTTTAATTTTTGTCCCATACTACACCTATTTATTTTAATATCAGATCTATATATAACCCGACTTTATTGATTCGCTTTAAAAAAAAACTAAGCTTTACTATGTAAAAAGTTATAAGCGCTTTAAGTTAACACTTAAAAACCCCTATTAAAAACCGCCGTTTTTGTTAAGAAAAGTATTTTTATTGTTTTTTGGTTATTAAAAAAAAAACAAGAAAATTCGGTCTTTCCTGAAGAAGTTTTTCCTACCAGTTGCAAAACACAAAAGTTCACGTCAAATTTCTACAAACAGTTTTCCATTCCAAGACAATACATGACATACGTGTGGTTCATTCAGTGAATGCTTGTCCTAAACTAAAAAAGTTATTGCTCTAGAAATAAATAAAGTCGTAGACTTATCGAACTGCCTCCGTATCATCCTGTAACACATTTAATATATTTTTGATTAAAACATTTTAAATAAGTTCGAAATTAGTAAAAAGCGAAACTAATTTTTTATTTAACATAAAATAAATGATCGATCACATTTTACTAGTTCCGATCACATTTTACTGGTTGCATTCATCATTCAGTAACAAAAAAAAACAACAAAAATTCATTATAATACAATAAATGTAAGGAAAATATAACGTGGGAACTTGGATAAGTACTAAATCAAGTTTAGGCAAGTTAAACGTTAGAAAAGAAGAAGAACTTAAAAAATAAGAACAATACGAACGAGACAAAAAAGCACCCCAGACAAAAACAAAATGAAAATGTATCGTCATAGTCACAGAAATGAACAAATATCTCGTGCATCTTAAAATGTGAGTTCCCTGTAAAATTGAGAATTTGGCTTCAGCTAAAGAAACAACATTTTATGCAAAAAATCAAAACGAAGGAAAATAAATAAAAAAAGAAAAACAATTCCCATGGTATAGATACTTATGTATATACATAAATATATAAGGCAATCAAACCAAATACATAGTTACAATATAATGAACAATAACTAAAGTTTACAGGAATGAAGTTCATTCAAATACACGAGTACGTTGTCTAGACCAATTACAATCGCTGGAAAATGATTAAATTTTATTTATGTCAATAAAAATATACTCGTATTAAATGTAGCACAACTTCAACTGGGATGGTCTTGTCAAGAAGACGGGTGCTGTATCGTTAACTTATAACTATTTAATGTATTTTAAACATGAGGATTTTAATTTTAACAAATAAATATATTGATTTTTCTTTAGGGGTTACTTCATGAATGCTACAAAATCCTTCCCTTCTGATTAAACCATCACCGGGCTCATATTAAAATTATTTTTAAACTGGAGCAGTTTCATCCTTCCTCACAACATACGCTTATCATTTTTAATGCCGGAATATATCCAGCCCATGGTTCATACGGCACCGGTAATTCTCCATCAACGCAGATTGGGCTATAGACTTTCCGAACACTCCAAGTACTGCTTCACTTGCAAGTACCTATGATTCTTAACCATATAATAGCACGGATAGTATCAGTGTTTTGTAAAGCGTGAGTTTTGTCAGTCGAGAGGTGGATTTGTTTTTAAACTTAGGCCATAGAAGCTCTTCTTTTAACTTCATAAGATATGATCTTAGTTTTATTTACGGCGGTACCGCGGTAAAAGAATCTTTAACTATTTCAAAGTTGTAGTTTCCCTTTCGGTCTAAGTCGTTCGAGCGTCTGTGCGTTCATGCAATCAACTTAGTTTTATCGTCATTTATAGCCAGAACTAGTCTGGCAGATTATTTTTCGATTTCCTTAAAAGCGAAAATTACTGCTCGCAATGGTTGGCATAAGCGAGTTACATGTGTTGTTTCGTGTATAGTTTGCCAGTTCAATTCACGTCTGCATATCGTATGACTTTTTCCAGCAGTATATTAAAAAGATCACACGATAGACTATCTCCCTGCTTAAACCTCGTTTCGTATTGAATGGCTCGCAGAGGTTCTTTCCTATTTTGGCTGCAGATCGAGTATTAGTTAAAGTCATCCTGTAGAGACGTATTAGTTTTGCAGGGATACCAAACTCAGACATGGCTTGAAACTCCTTTGAACGTATGGTTCTGTCGAAAGCGGCCTAATATCGATTTGTTTTTCGAAGGTTTTCTCCAGAATTTGGCCTAATGTGAATATCTCTCTATGTGTTTCTCTAAAATTAAAGCGCCACACCTCGTTTGAAATGCAAGTCAACAATATCAATTCATTATCTATCCTCGTCTTTGTATTACCATTCCTACTTCCGTACCAATTTTATGTGATATCACATATAATTATTTGTAGTAAAACCATATTAATAAATTTTGGTAATTCTAGTTCGAAAATATATAGATAATTTTTTTTGTATGGAAGGTGCCACGCCTACTATTTATATAGCCTCCATTTTTCACGTGCTTATACACTTTAAATGTTAAGACGCCCACAGCAAATTTGACTATCCTAGTTAAAATAGTGCGTCAGATATACCATGAAATAATTTCGTTTATATGGGCGGGGCTACTCCCACTTTGAATATCAGAAAAGCTGGATATAAACATTAAGCGCCGGAGATGCAATAAAACACGTTGAAAATTGCTGAGAAATCGATGAAATATATTTTTTATATGGGCGGGGCTACTCCCACTTTAAATATCAGAAAAGTTTATAGCCAGCATTAAGCGCCGGAGATGCAATAAAACACAGTGACAATTCTAGAAATATCGGCTAGGTATTTTTAAAGTTATGAATTTATTAATGTTAAATATTCATTTCGGCCCATCGTGCTCCGGTCTAAAAAGTTCTGTTGATAACCCGTCGGCTACTGTTGCTTTGTAATTTTTCAAATGGGTAACTGCAGTTTTGACCACGCTATGGCTAGGTATTTGCATTTGTATACCGTCATTTGGGATTGGATTTGTTGGGAAAAATTTTCTTTCCAAATATTCAGCACAATATCTGTATCAGTCACCTTCTTTATCTTTACAGGAGGATGTGCCCGTACTAAAGCCCTCAGTTTGATTTTTTAATCTTTTAAATTTATAAACTTTGCTCTGACTCCTGTACATCTCGATTCGCTCACTCTCACGTCTTTCCGTCTCTTTCTTTGTTTGCGAAAAAGATGTTTCTCCTCTCTCCTTTTCATTCGTCAAATTTAGTATGGATTGAAAACAAATTAGGAAAATAATTTAAGAGCTTCTAAACGGTAAGCTCGATTATCATGAAATCATGAAAGAAGTATTCGAGCGTATCTTTAAAATTTGGAGTCTTTATTTTTATTTGTACAACATCTGCTAGATCTACAAAAAACATTGCTACACGTATGGTTTAACTCCAATAGTTTATAAGATATTCGACTTCGAAACTTTTTGACAACTTAGGCCTTACCGTTTAAAAGTTCTTAAATTATTTCGACTTCGAACAAAAACTTAGCTCTTGAAAATCCAAAAAGTGATTTATTAACAATAAAGCAAATTAGTGAAAATTCCCAATCATGAATTAAAGTCATTTGCGTCATTGGGTTTTACATGGGAGTTAAGGTCATATAAGTACCGATTTTCACTAAATTTGGCAATATAAAGGGCTTATTATGATCAAATATGGACCAATTTCAACATCTCGATTCGCTCACTCTCACGTCTTTCCGTCTCTTTCTTTGTTTGCGAAAAAGATGTTTCTCCTCTCTCCTTTTCATTCGTCAAATTTAATGTTGCACAGTGGATTGAAAAATAATTAGGGCAATAATTCAAGAGCTTTTAAACGGTGAGCTCGATTATCATGAAATTTCACATTGCTATTGAGAATGAGTATTCGAGCTAAACTTTAGAATTTGGAGTCCTTGTTTTTATTTGTACAAAATCTGCTAAATGAGATCTACAAAAAACATTGATACATGAATGGTTAAACTCCAATAGTTTATAAGATATTCGACTCCGAAAAAATTTTTCAACTTTTTTACTACTTAGGCCTTACCGTTTAAAAGTTCTCAAATTATTTCGACTTCGAACAAAAACTAAGCCTTTTTTCCTGAAAATCCAAAAATTGATTTATTAACAATAAAGCAAATTAGTGAAAATTCCCAATCATGAATTAAAGTCATTTGCGTCATTGGGTTTTACATGGGAGTTAAGGTCATATGAGTACCAATTTTCACTAAATTTGGCAATTTAAAGGGCTTGTTATGATCAAATATGGACCAATTTCAACGAAATTTGCTGCAGTAATTTTTGTTTATATAAGCAAAATATTTTCTAAACTTCATAAAAATATGCTGAAATTTATTTCCAAAATCTCAATTTCGAAATGTGAGATGGAAGGTACCCAAAATAATGAACCGATTTTGAACAATTTCAATAGAAATGCTCCTATTGCAAAAAAATGTGTATAACAAATTGCATAAAGATAAAAGCTAATTTGTAACATTGAAAAAGGTATAATTATTTTCCGGAAAAAGTTAGAAAGTTAAAAGTTATTGTTAACGATTTATTATATTTTCAACAGGCTTTGGCAAAAAAAAATATATTTTATGACAAGTCTAATGAAAGTATCTTGAAAATTGTGGGCTGTACTTAATTTTATAAAATAGGCTTTATATAACAATTTTGTGGTTAAAAATCGGTATTTACACATTATTCTTTTTAAAATCAATATAATTTAATCGAATAAAAGCTTACATTATTAAGAATATGTTTTTGTCATTTTCGTTTTTTATGTAATAATTTTTAAAATTTCGACGTGAATAACTCAAAAACCCTTGGTAAGGCAACAAAGTTATGTTAGCACGTCAGGTAAATTTTGTGTATGTGTAAATTGTTTATTATGATGTAATTCTCAGTAATTGTCAATCATAAGTATCCTGGCTCAACTGCAACAATTTGTTGTTTTCTTTAACAATGTTTTACATTGTATTTCCATGTACATATTTATTTTTTAATTAATACAAAACGGAGTACATTAAACTGCAAAAAAGTTTAAAAAAATAACTAATAAATGCATTAAATGACTTAAAGGTGCAATTACAGCCTATAAAATACTTATATTACATTTCAACGACCAGAAATATTTGTTAACTTTATTTTGTTTTTATGATACAGTCTGCCGTTATTGGTAGTAAGTTTTAATAGTCAATATATTGTAGCAATCAGTCCATATTAAATTATTTGTCTCCATTTTTCCTTTTATTCACACATATTGTTTTACAATATTGTTCGTTCGATTGAATGTATAATAAACAGTTTAATGTACAATATACGAGTATGTCTGTCTGTCTGTCCGTCTTTACATATGTATGTATGTACAATGTACACACTTTATATGAGAGACACTGTAGACAAGTGCCCAACCCAATTTTTATTAAATTGTCAAATCAGTGTTCAATGATCTTGTTTTCAGTTGACGTACATGTAGTGTACGAGTATGTATTAATTTGTACAATGTATATTTATACATACATATGTTTATTATAAGTATTTTCTACATTCATCCTCGATACACTAAAACCACGTTTTGCGTGCTTTTGATAAAAACCATATATATTATATATTAAATATATATACTAAAATTATCATTCCATTTGTAATTCTCAAAAAATTAATTTACAAAAACAATTAAGATCGGTCCACATTTACCGTAATCTTTAATGTAATCTACCCTGGAAACTATTTAAAACTAATAACTACAATTTTTATAGCCATAACCAAAAAAATTTAGTACAGAGATGTTCTATATGACAATTAGCAAAAAATATATAATATTAGTGGAATCGGTCCATATTCTACCTTACAGCCTCGACCCTGAAAACCAATTAAATGCTACAACAATAGTTTTTACCGCCTTTTTACAGTTTGTAGAGTTATTGAACCCTATAAGGAAAGCAATTCAGTTCAGCTTTTATCTAACTCAAAATAGAATTTTTCTCAACTAATTGTGGCTGATGCCTATATTATTTTTAATGGAGCCAAATGACTATTTTAACATTGCGCTGGCCTATGCGAATAGTAAATTTTCCGCTTCTACATTAGTTTTCAACTAACTTAAAATTTGTTTTTTATTAGTCAACTAAAAGCTGGTGAATTTGTAGAGAAGCAACACTCAGACAAATACTGACTATACAATTGTATATAGAGCATTTATGAATTGGGGATCGAACCCAGGCTGGATATGATATGTTATGCTTAGTAGTCACGTGCTAACTAAGCTACAGCACCTACAAAAGTGTCAAAATAGTAGACGAGCAGTGATTCGTGGAAATTCTGCATGACTTTGTAGTTAGCTTAAAGTTAGTCATTGAAAAATAAATTATAAATGGATAACTTTTGTAGTCTTTAACAAAGTTGTTTGAATTACTTAATTACTTTGAAGTTAGCTTGTAGTTAGTTGTTAAAAAGTAGACAATAAATTGATCATGTTCATAGTCGACTACTGATTTGCTTGCAGGTAAATATCTGGAGTCTAATAACTAAGTGACCGAAAGCATAAATTTTATGGGTATAGCCCTACCGGAGACTTGCTAGCCTTTCTATCGGAGAAATGGTTTCGTTCTTTATTAATTTTTGGCGAAAAACCAGTTGTGGCATTATATATTTCCAAGGAATTCGATAGAGTGTGGCAAGGTGCTCTTCAATCATAACTTATTGGTTTTGATTATAACTTCTCTCGATTTACGATTTCAACGCTTACATCTTTCTCCAAATCGTTTTTATATCTCTAAATGGCCTTTTATGAAAAAATGTGAATCCTATCTACTCTTTTGCAGATGATATTCGTAGCAACATTTGTCATTCGTATGTATTCAGTTTTAGGCCAAGCCTCTTAGATTGAGGCCAATAGGCTGAACGCGAATTTCCTTAGTTCGGATCTAATTTCAATCTCTCAATGGGTTCGTGCGAATAGGGTTGATTTTAATGCCAAAAAAATCCCAATGTTGTATATTAATACATAAACGTATGACTAGCAACGTTGCTTCATCTGTAAAAATATTGGGGAATATGAAGCGGTGCAAGACATACTTCACTTATTCCGACCACTTATATCCGACCTAATACAAACAATTTCTATCTATAAACCGGTTTTTAAAAGTCTATTTTGTTGTTAGTTGTTGGTGTCAGTAGGGTAACCTACTGGTGTCGCAATGTGGATTGTGTGTTCTAATGAAATCATGGAACTTGTTCCCAAAACACGAACTTTAATACTTAGTACTCGTTTGTTTTTTAGGGCTCACCAATTTGTTGTTAAGCCTTGTAAGGTCTTTCCGCTTATTTATGATATTAAAAAATGTAAGTCAAATTCCACAGCCATTGGATGTAAAATAAACAGTTCTTAAACACCCAGTAAAAAATATATGGATTAATCCATAATCGAGCAACAAAGGAGTAATGACTTGTTCAACCATTTGGAATAAGAAGCGAGCTGTGGAAACTTTTTATTTTGTTTTGTTTTTTATGCCTCGCTTAATACTCCAAATGGATCAACAAGGGATGTATCAGTTAGTTTTTTTTTTCTTTGACATAACAAAAAATATTTTGCTCAAATTAAATTGGAATGGATCAAAAAATAAACAAATACAAATTCGTTTACTTTTTTTGTTTCGGAAATTGGTGAATTTTTAATTGCATGTTTTAAATAATATATTACGAATTGTCTTTTCTTTAATTTTCTTGCAGAAATACTTAAAGACACGTTTCCAATATAAATAAAAATCAATATTTTCTTATTTTTGAAAAAAAAACCAAATTTGTATTTTATATGAATGTTTCCCTTTATGCTCCTTTAGGAGACAAATACGATTACTCCCTCTTTCGTCATTTTCAAGACTAAAGGGAGTACTCCATAAGGAGCTTAAAAGGAGTACTCGTGTCTGCGGACATGCTGTGTTAAAAATCCTATGAGTTTCGGAGTTTTATGGAGTAATCCATTACTCGCAAAGGAGCGCTCCAAGAGTACTCTTTGGATAATCCTATTTTTTCTGGGCATATCACAATACATGCATGAGTAGGTGTCATCCCCTGCGAAAATTGTTGAGTAGCTGCTTTTTTAATACTTCTTCTGTTATCCTTAGCTCCTAGTGAAGCATAAGGATTAATTCTAATTGGTTCGATTTTAATATAAAATACTTTTTTCTAAAGTTTTTAAGAAATTAAAGGATTTTAGAATTTGAATATTAAGTATTGAATGGCCCTAATAAAATAGATAAACAAGTTTGAGCTTAATGATTCTATGGGATATTTATGAAAATGAGTTGGGAGTTATAAAGTAAAACTATTTAAGATAACTTATTCCCAGGAACTTAGGCAGAAATTTTAAGTACATATTAAGAAATTCATCAGAAAAATTCGAAAATTGCAAAGATTAATGCATATTAAAACTAAGTTGTGCTGGCGGTAGGGTACTTGACTACATATATTATGTATATTTATTTGCTTATGTATTGCGAGCCAACCAGCAAGCTGACAAATTAAGCATGTACTCGTAGGTATCTATGTACAATAGTACAGACTTACATAAATACATATGTAGTTTAACATACTTATACATAGACTGAAACAGTTTAGGTGTGTGTTGTCAGCGGCAACAGCCAATACGGCAGATTGCCAAGAGAAAGATTTAATTAATTGTGTGATTTGGTAGTTGACTTAACACGAGTAAACGATAAATTTTGCTCTGATTTGGTGGAGTTAACTTGTGGACAAATTGCGGTAATTGAAATAAATGTCTTTATTATGTCGCACGACCACTGCTCCATTGCCAACCAGACAAAGTGCTGAAACTGTTGCTGCTGTATGTTGTCGACACAAAGAGAAACACAATTGGATAAAAAAAAAACTACATACTACAATAATAGCGGACAAACAACAACAAATATCTCGACTAAAAAACGGGTGTGTCCACCAATAATGTGAATGAATGATCATTTTGTTTGTTTAATTTTTACAATACCCAATGACAAATTCATTCAGAAAAGACAAATTATATATACATACACATGTAAACGGAATAAATACATTAAACGGAACATAAGATTTGACATGAAATTGTCCTTAAAATGTCTACTATTTCTAAAATTTGAAAAAAATGTTTTAGATTACTTTAAGTCAAGTCGAATTTTTATTAACGTAAATTTCTCACTACATTCGAGATTAGGGAAACAAATTAAAATTGAAAATGGCTTTATTGCTTTTCAAACTATTTTTAATGAAGAACAACACACGTCTTCATAAGTTTGAAACTATTTTTGAAGCACTTTTTGCATTCCGATTGGGGTAACTCCAATATATAAAAATTAAATTCGAAAAACGTAAACTTGCTACCTTTTTTTATTTTCGGAAATAAAAATTTGCATTTTTTATGACCTATTCACACGATTCTTGTTTTCAATGATTGTCCAAAACTATTTAAAACATTACACATAATGTTTTAAATAGTTTTGGAGCCCTATAGTCCCTATATTTATTTTAAAACTTAGCTAAAACTTAGGCGTTCAAAGGAACTGCCAAAAGATTGAGAACTAGTTTGTAAAAACAAGGGCTTGGTGTAGCCGGTTTAAGTTCTAAAATCAAAGTCTGCTTTATTAAAATTGTATTTGGCTTATATACTATACAAGCAAAGTTATCCTAACCCTAAAATGCCTTAAATTGAAGTATGTATAAAGTTTCAAAAATAATTTTGGTTCTATAACAAATTTCAGCTAAAAATTGCTAATTTCGGTTCCAATTCTAAAAAAATACTCCTGGAAAGCTCCAGGACAAAAAAAATGGAAGACCGTCTGCAGATGGTCTTAGGTCCTAAGGGAAAAAATATTTTCGTAAATAAATTAAATACAACGGTTTAATGGATAAGTTTCAGTATTTTTTAGCCTTTATTTATAAATTAAATACATATTTAAATTAAAATTTGTTGTTTGTCCATATGGTATTTTGTAAAACAGTTATTGGTTTTCGAATTATGTTGCATTTAGTGCAAAATGTGATTTTTTGTAATGTTTGCAGGACCTTTTTGAGCCCCATTGGGGAAAATGGATAGCACTGTCAAATCTAATACCAGCTATGGTCATGTCAAGCAAATTGTAAAATAGTCTTGTTGTCATGTCTCAGTACTTATAATGTTTAAAGTGGAACAGCTTGGATCTTCAACTTTCTCAGAAATTATTTTGTCACACTCGTAGTTAGGATCTTTAATGCTGTCATCAAAGTCTTCAAAATCGTCGTCATTTTTTTTTTTTTTTTTTCAGTGAAAAATTCAAACATTTTTTCTACTAAGTACCTAAGACCGTCTACAGACGGTCAAAAAACTATACAATTGAACAAAAATCTTTTACTTTTAAAAATTTCAACTATGTAATATGACTCAAAAAGAAAGAGTATTCTCATTTGATCCCAAATCTGTTACATTTATTTATTAATGTAACAGACCAATTTGATTGATACTGCATTAAGAGCTTCTGTGATGCACTACATATGGAATCCAACGCAAACAAATATTTTCACAGCCAACTTTTCATTCAATATTAAATATTGCCCCAATCTCAGGTTAGAAACATGACAATCCTGTAGTATCAGTCAAGAATTATAAAATATAGATTACGACTTCCCAACTACAAAATTTGAGTTTTCTGCGCATGTTGGACAAATGACGTCACGGAACAGTGGAACATTTTTAATTTTTTTCTTTAAAATTCTTCTAGTTCAATTTATTTTATTTGGAAAAGAACAAAAGAACGCGATAAAAGTAAGATTAATTAAAAAACTTGTGTTTGTTTGGGTTTTTCACACTTTCACACTTTCTCACTTGATTTCGATTTTTTAATTTTCTTTCATTGTTTTGCTTGAATTTGCCCACTGCTCACTTACACATGCTTACAATCTGCTTCAAACTTTCAAATAATATTTTTTAGCACATAAAGCTTTCAGGTACACTTCACTCACGGTTTTTAAATTAATAATTATTTTTTTGCACTATATTTTACAAACTTTTAAACAAAATTCTTCGTTAATAACGAAATCCAATAAATTTTTTTTTGAAAATTGTCAAATTGTTTTTTTTTCTGCAGGATTGCCTTACACATTATATAAACTTTTTCGGACAAAATTAGGAATTAGTTTAAATTAAAAATTCTTAAACTTTCTATATGAATGTATGTATATATCAATGATTAGTTCCAAATTATTTTTCCCATTATATTGACATATGTACATATGTAGTTCCTTCAACATTTATTTTCAAAATATTGCCATTTTGGGTCATAAATATTTTTCTGCCTTCAATAATTTGAAATTATATAGAATAGGTAACTCTTGCATTTGTTAATCTACGTCATCATATTGAAAATCATGCGCATGACGTATTCTTTTTTTTTTGTAATTCTTGGTATCAGTTAACGCTTTTCGGAACAACACTATTGAACTCAGTAAACCATTGATTAACACTGGTTTTTAATAATGCTTCTTTGTCAATATATGTAATTGAATTGTTGATTTTATCCTTGCCGGAAGTCAATAATTAAGCGCAGGAAAATGTTCACGGCTTAATGTAACTGAAGACAACACAAACAACGTTCGTACTTCAAAACGTTACTGAATTACGGGTTTTCCTGACGGGCGATTTAATAATATTTTTTGGAGTCATCTCACCCTTAAGGCTCGTGTGAGAATTTTGAATAGATAAACCAATTAAAAAAATTTTCGTCATTTTCTACTTGTTACAATAAAAAAGTTAAAAATGCTATTCAAGCCAGAAAAAAAATTATAAGATTGTTTGACAGTGCCAGAATTGGTTTGGTTTTAGCAAAAAAAAACTTTAATTCCTGTTAATTAAATATAAAAGAGTCAATTTTAAAAAAATTGTAGTTTTTAGTCAATTTGTATGATTCAAAATTAAAAATTACTGCGATACTATTTCTTCGATTTAACGTTTTAGTTTTTCATTGGAAGAAGTAAAACGTAATATGTATACAACTTCTTTCCAAAGTGAAATAAATATTTTTAAAGAAGGAAATTTTTAAATAAACGTAATAATTTTTTTGAAATCTCCTTAAAAAATTAAGAATATTTGATGATATATTTGACTGCAAATTTTTGACTTCTGGTTTTTTTGGCTTAAAAATCATTTTTGGTTGGATGAAAATTTTTTTAAAAAATACTGTGAGATTGCTGAAAAATTTGATTATGGACTTCAAAACCTTTTTTAATTAAATTACATGTTTTAAGAAGTTTTCGGATCGGACTAAATTGGCAAAAGGTTTTACATACCCGAGGCAGGCAACTTTGCTCTACTGTGCTACAGATAGATACGTCCTTAAAAGCCTAACTCCTCTTCTACTGATGTCCCAAATTCCGTCGAAATCCGTATGGTAGTTTAGAAATCGCTGAGTTAATACCAAAATAAAAAAAAAACGTCATATGCACCACTGTGCATTGGTGAAGCGTAATTAAGATTCGGTATTTCGAATACAGAAAATTTGGTGGCTTCACAAAAAAAGGTCGCCAAAAATCCATTTCTTGATTTTGATTATTTTGATACATAAGCGTATTTTGAAAAGTACAAAAATTTCAAATTCAGTTTTAATTTAGTTATATTTTGTAGAATAGAATTTTTACGTTTTTGCTTTTTTTTATAAATTTGCCAAATTTTAATGGAAAACTAAAAAAAAAAGATAAAATATAATTTTTTTTTTCAATTTTATATCACCCTGGACCCTTATCTAATAGATACAAAACAAATCTTAACCACTTCGGTCCACCTTTACAAGATATATGGATTTAAAAAAGTATCTAAAATTATAAATTTTGCATGAACTCATACTACATAGTAGAGTAAAAAATTAATTCAATAAAACTATTATATTAATAGGTATAGATAGCAATATATCAAAAGAAGTTTTTAAATTTCAAGATAATCACAAGAACTTAAATACATTTTTTCGGGTACATATTCAGCTATAGTTGGTGCGACATAAAATGGCTTAAACTATTTTGGTTTCTGAAATACAGGGTGTTTTCTATAATTTTGGCTTTTTAACTAGCAACAAATTTTGCGCTGTAACTTCTTAATAGGTCATAAATGGCTCTTTTTTAAATTTGTATAGTTAGATAATTGTATTAGATTTGTTCACCATAAAAAAAACATCAGTACACTTAGAGAAAAAATATGTATAAAAGATAATACAGTAGTGAAAAAAATCAAAAATTTTCATTTAAAATGGCACAAAAACGGATAAAGATTTTTAGACCAGATTTTACGTACCGATTGCTACTATCAATATCTAAAAATTTTATATGGCGCTTCCCGATTAAATGTTTAGTTCTTCAACAAATTGAGAAAAACTAAAAAAAATGAAAAAAAAGTCAAAATTCTGCATTTTTAATATTTGTCTTTCTATAACTCATTAACTAAGAATCGTATCGAAAAGCGCCATATCAAAGTTATAGATAAACATATTCTTAATATGTGTGTTCATTTTGCTAGAAAAATATGTACCCATTTTTGTGCCATTTAAAAAATAAGCAAACCTATTTGTGTCATTTTTCACTTGTACACCTTCATAAGACACATTGATATATAATAACAATGTGATATTTAAAGGTATGTTGCTCAAATTTACGAATAAATATCCTGAGGCCTACAGTGAAGCAAAAATAATACGCAATTAAATCGCGATCATTGATTTTCTTCAATATCTTAATGTGTGTATACAGCCTACTTTGAACATTTTAAATGCGTGAAATGTAACAAGACAACAGTGGCTTCTGATCAGATTGTGTTCAAGGAATCTAAAAATTAAATATTTAGTAATATGGAAAGCTGCCACCAAGAAATAGTCTGATGAAAAAAATGTATTTAATACCTCATCGATTTGCAGCGATTATATCTTATTAAAATAGAGATGGAAAATGAAAGGACTTAAAAAACAAATTAACATATTGAGAAACTAACGAATTTCGCAGTGAAAAAATCTGGCTGACAAGATTTTTGCATATGGATGCTGAAGTTAAAGAATACTTAAAAAACTTTCGCTTTTATACGGAATTTTAGCAATAGCTAACAATTTTAAAAAACTCGTTCAAAAAAGTATCAGAATTGGTGTACTGTTAACTACTTTTGTCCCTAGATTTCTTATTTTTCATCGAAATTTCATCGCAGATGTCTCTTTTGAAAGTTTTTGAAAGCATCTACTTTTGTGTTTCTAAAAATCTTGCAAAAGATTATCGCAAGGAGGCGGTATTGCTATAATTCTTACAAATGTATCAAATATATATTATTTGAATCTTTTTCGATATTGGTACATTCAGAAAAAAGTTAGGCCAAATACTCCTGAGTAAACTCGCGGAACATTGTCAAACCAAATTTTTAAGTTTTAGTTATTAAAAATGCGATTTTCGTATGTAACCTAAAAATAGCGCCATCTTTTAACAGAATTCAAAAACAAATAAGTTGTATAACAAACAATATTTTTATAATCCCAGAGATTAGTTTTCTACAATAAAAAAGTTCTTTTTCGCAAAAAGCCGTTTTTGATATATTGCTAGGTATAGAATCATTATAGAACAAAAAAACGTATTTAGATAAAAAAAGAAGTTTTTTTTTTTAAATGTTATTAGGATCTTTTTTAAAAAATGTTGTGGAATAAATATAAATGTAAGATGTAAGTCAATCTTATCCAATAAATGCTATGTAGTATTTTTTATGATATAAGTTAAATTTGACAAATTTAGGAAAATATGAGTGATAGGCAGGTCCCTCTCAACTTATTTTGAGTTTTGTGATTTTGGTCGATTCTTCAATATTGAAGTATATATGGGTAGTAGGCGTGTCCTTAGACCGATTTTGTTATTATTGTGTACACAAATATGTAAAGCTATTTATCATCAAGTAACACACCAAATTTCGTTTACATACGACAACTGCTTTCAGATATATTTTTCATATTGTGATTTTTTTCAATTCTTCCATATTTTCTGCATCTTAGGCCGATTTTGTCGAAAATTTGCAAACAATTTGAACAATTCTATATTAAATCATTAATTTGTTTAAAGTAACTCATATAGAAGATATTTATAGTTCTGTGAATTCCATTTTTCAATTTTGTTAAAGTTTCGAATCTAAGGCAACTGCTTCGATTTTTGTCCATTGGTTATGTGGATCTGTAATTATTAATTTATGTTATTTATCACAGCTGCTCCACCTGCGGTAAGCTTAAATCAATAACATGCCGTCGATGTTTAAAAAAAATAAATTTGGCTGTAGATTCTACAGAGTAGAACAAAAAGCTGAAAATAATGCGTTTAAATAGCAAGAAATGGCTCAAATATACTGTGCAATTACAATATTAAACAATACAAAGCTTTACCTTTCCTTTTCACCACCTTTCACCCTTTCTAATAACCCTTTTTAGGAGAACGTAACCCCTATAACACAAAATGTGTAAAAGCTGAAAGAAATAGAATAGAAGAAAGATTTACATATTTTATATTGTATTACTAAAATAGGAGCACTTCCCATTATAAAATAATGCGACTTCCCCATTTGATGGGAACCATAATTTCAGTTGAGGTGAAACAATAGCTTTATATCCTTCCACAAAAAATATCCTTACATAAATATAGCATTACATCCATATACAGTACCATTATAATAGGAACACTTCCCATTATATTTATTATCCATTCAATTTCTGACATTTATGAATGGGAATTTTTTAAAAATAAAGAAAAGGCTTCCTTTCGTTACTAGATCGTTGTTTTACTATTTTTCCCACTCGCAACCTCACAACCATTAGATTAGGATTAAAAATTGATTGTGCATTACAATTGTTTTAGTGCTGATACTCTAAATGACTCATACTGTGATGATTTCCATCAGAGTATTGTCGTGATTCCAATGAACTTATTTAGTGTTGCCGTTTTTCGTTTGAATGGTGTTGGTACTCGCAGTAGTGTAAGTGTTATTGCCTTTTATTCTCATAATCATGTTTATTTTTTGTGTTATTTTTAAATTTGTTCCTTTAGGTTTTCTATGGGTGTTTATGGTGTATTATTTTCCCAGCATCTTGTCTTAAATGGTATGACTTGGTTCTCTGCCCGCAGTTGGTGTGAATGCCAAGTCACTTAACGGTAATTTCATGGCCACAATAAATTTGTTTTATTTATATATTTACGTACTCTTTTGTGGCTCAGAAGATGTTACCCAAATAAAATTATTTGAGTTTGTGGTATAATACATTTTGGCTATACGAGTAAAGCCTAGTTCACATTAGCCACATTTCGTCAAATTATTTGTTACCAAATAAGCGTGACCACTATTTTAAGTTCGTTTTATGTTCAAATAAATTAAATTTGAAATGAAATCAAATACAATAAATACAATGTAATAATGCATTATACAATCTAAAATGCAAATATTATGTTATTCGGATAGAAATTCCGATTTTTTCCGACAAAGGGTTTCATAGTATATTTTTGAACATTGAGAGTGTAAAGCAACTCTCAATGTTCAAAATTAGGGTGGATTAATAAGTCCGTGACGTTTGGAATTTTCAGTCCGGGTCAAGAGTCAACTGTCAGATGACTTCATTTAAACGATCTGCGTTATTTAGTTAGTGTTTGAAAGCCGACTACATCGAGTTTTAAATTTGATATTTTGAAATAAATCATTATGCATTACTTTTTGCCAAAAAAAAAAAAAAAAAAATACCCAAAACAAGGCTATGATAAATAATATGGGGAATCTGCACCATCATTTTAAAATAAGTGGTTTCCAAATATCGATGTAGCCGTTCAAGCACGGAAGATGTCAACGATTAAAAGTGAGAGATGTTGTCGATGTTGTTGTTGATCAAGTTTGAAATATAATTTGGGTATGAACAAGCTTTCCACAAACAACTACAAACACAATCGTTTGACAATATTGCAGGAACATTTGGCGATGATTAACTACAATGTTGATGAGTTTTTGTACCGATTTGTGACCGTGAACTAAACATATGTGCTGGATACATTACACCGGAGACTGTTGTAAATCGGCGATAAAACCCAAATGTGGGTCATAGAGATAATTTAGGGTAGGAGAGGGACCATTTCCCATAGGGGCGCATTTGCCACCACTAATTTTCTTGAAAACTAACTCATCTTTTTTGATGCTGTAATCGATTTTATATTCGTTTATCAATAATATTCTATATCTCAAATTTTGACTGCTGTAGCTTTCATATTTAAAACATCAGGCGTGATTTATTGTTTCAGCAGATCCTGAAAAAATATTTTGCTACTAATATTTTTGTAATATTTTCCTTAGTTTTTTTTGTTATCCTAGGAAATTACTCATTAGTTTAATAAACAATATAGTAAATATTGAGAATAAATATTTTAAGTTTTTATCAATAAATCTATTTTGTATGTGAAAAATAGCTCTTTACATCTAACGATTCTACCTGAGGCACATTTGCCATACACATATGACAAAGCAACTCGTCGACATTTTTTTAAGCCCGACATTTGTAATATCCCTAAAGAGGATATCGTATTTTGGTTGCAAAGCCCAATTCATCTTCCATCTTAACATTTTTTTTTAATGTTGATAGTTTAAATGTTGATCTCTGAAGTTTTTTTCTGTTTTGTATAATTTATCAATGTGAAATGAACTTGAATTAATTTTTTGGTTTGTTTGTTTTGTATATTAAAGCTTTATAGACATAAAAATTAACTTTAATACAACAATTTTTATACTTCTTTTTTGTACCGACTTATTGGCAAATGTGCCCCATGGATGGGGAACATTGGCCACTTTTAGTTAATTTGCTATTTTTCAAATTTGATACATAAAGAAAAGCCGTAGGCAATCTGAACCAACACAGTTTAAAGCTAACATATATATATACATACCTATGAAGAACAAAAAAATTGTGATAACTCTCACGGAAAGAAACCTAGAGCACTTTAAAAAAAGTGGCAAATGCTCCCCCTTCTACCCCACTACCAGAAAAAAATTAGTGTGCGAATATTATTCCAAATTACTGTGTCAATTGAGCAATTGGGAAAAACGACGGCATTTGGGCAAGTAAAAATTTCTTATATTCCAGGAAACATGTGTGCAGTTTAGTTTCCTATCTAAAATGCAAATATCCATGGATTGGGAAACGAATTGCTCCCTCATCCGCCATACTCTCCAGATTTAGCCCTGAGTTCTATTTCATGTTCCGAAACTTGACTCGGTGGAAAAAAACGAAATAATCTCACAAAAATGCATATTTTGATGCCTACGACGAATCATATTTTTGGATGGGATAACAAAATTTGGACTTTTTATAAGACTTTTTAAATCAGTGGTGGGCAGCACAATAACAAGTTATATGTATGACAACAACAACTCCAATCACTGGTTACAGGAAGAAAGAAATGGTGCTCTTCGCTGATTTAAAAGCATAATTTAAAAAAAATAAAAAAAGTTATGATTCAGAAATCGTAAAATAAAGAAGACTATGTTAAAAAAAAGCCTGCGTTTTTCCTCGAAGATCGCATGTTCTCACGAAAACGTCTGTGATTCGACCAAAAAATTATAGAAAAAATAACTCAAATATCACGAAAATTGAAACTCAACTTAACATCCCTGAGGACGAACAATGTCACTGAGCAAAGGACAAAGGAAAAGGCTATGCTGCCTGTTCTGTTTTTACCAATAAAAAGAAGACTTCTAAACTAATTGAAGTCTTCTCTCATCAGCTGAATTAATAGATTTAATCAACATGAAAAATTTGTGTTCCGCCAAGATAATGCGAAATCAGTTCGATCGAATTTTTTCCCAGTAGCTTTATATGGGTGTGTAGTGCCTTCTTTATGAGTATGTAGACTAGGGTTATTACTTTTTTGCACAGACTGTCTTCATCCCACCACGTGATAGGCAATTTAGTGCTGATAGTAAAGACAATTTTTTTTAGACCATTTTGACCAAAACAGTTTCCGCACCAAATGCATTTTCTAAAGCTCCTCAATTTTTTTTTAATTTCCATAATATCGCGATTTTTTTCCATTCTTCGTACAAATGGAAAGATCTTGTTATATTCATGAAATTATTAGAAAAAAAAATAAAAAATTTTTTGTTAAATGGCAATTTTTTATACGTAGGAAAAAAATTGAAATTCAAAACTTCATTGCGTTTGGCGCAGAAACTTTTCTACCGATCGCGAAAAAGTAATGCATCACTTCTTAATGTTTTTTTATTGTCTATGCGGCTATGAGATGAAGAATTTGATATTCGCAAAAATTGCAAAAAGTCATAACCCTAATGTAGACATAGTGGTCACGTTTATTTGCGAAAAATGTGTTAAATGTGAACTAAACATATGAACAAAAAGAAATCATAAATACTAATCTATCGAGGCAATTGCTAGTTTGAAAGCAAAAGTACTTACTGCGAATTGAAGAGAAGTACTAATCGCAGTGTCACAAAAAATATTTTTGAAGCCAAAAAAATTTTATAATATTTGTAATAATAAAGAATATTTAGAATGTTCTTAAGTTAAAATCGTAGCTTTGGATGTGAAAAAATCTATGTAATTATGCAAAAAAAAAACTTAACATTTGAAGAAATTGTTAACCCTTTCACATCCTTAAGGTATCAGGCTTATTTTTTACTATTCAATGCTTTTTTTGATTTCAATATAAAATAAACTAAAATTGCAAGGAAATAAAAATATCAAGGTTAGATTTTATAATATAGTGGGTGTCCTATTGTCTGGCTTAACGGTATCAAATACACGAATGGTGCGTTCGGACTTTTTACCGAATAATTTTGGTGCGTTCGGACTTTATACTGAATAATTTTATAGACGAGATAGTTACTTTAGACAGAAATTCCTGCTATACTACATAATTCCTCTGAATATTGTTTATCTATTGTTCGTAGTATCTTCGTCAGTTGTCTCCATGGGGGCTTCACTCCTGGGAGTTAAAGGTGTTCTTTAATCCTAAAACAGGGAAGACTAGCCACCCAAAGCCTAAAGTTTTTAGCCCAATCAGCCTGAAGTCTTCTTTTTTTTTTTCTAAACACTCGAGCGAATGATTGATCTATTTCGTAGCAACTCTTTAGAAACGCTCAATATGCTTATTTGAAGGGTACTTCTATTAAGAGTGTTTTGCATGATGTAGTTGGTTTTATTGAAAAAGAATAAACACTGGCCCCTTTCCTCAATATCGAGGGTGCTTTCAACAATATTCCGATTGTAGTCATTAGAGATTCACTTGAGGACATGAATATGCAGGGCTTTCTAATAAAGTAGATTATGAATATGCTTAATAGTAGGATCATCAACTCGAATCTAGGCGACTGTAGCTTATGCAAAAAAGTGACTAGAAGTATTTTTGTATGCACATTAGACATTTTGTATGCACATTCTGCTACTTCATACAATTACAATATTTCAGAGAAAAACACAGAAAATTCATGATATGCGCAAATCCATTGTCGTTCTATACTAGATATCTTTGCTCGGATTTCAGAGAATATTGGCCCATCGATTATGCTATCGAATGGCATTTGTAAATTTAAATATTTGTTTTGGAGGAGAAAGAAATTCGCTTCTAAAGTGCTGTGACGGACGCTACAAAAAATAGAAGTGACTTTTTTAAACATGTGTTTCTGTAATTTTCATCAAATCGGTCAAAGTAATAAAAAAATTGCAAATACATTGCAGATAGAGGAAAGTCAGAGGATTATAAAACAGCTTTTAAAAAATATTTTAAAGTTTCCAGTTTCACCAAAAATCCATAAATGAACTGTTGCGGAAGGTACGTGACGGACGAAACAGTTTTTACATGAATGTTTTTTATTATAAAAAAATTCAATTTCATAGTTTTTTTGAAATATGAAATAAAACAGTGAAAATAAGGCTGTTATTTGTTCCCGAATTTCATCTCCTTCCTCTTTACTTTCGCGGTTAAAAATGCGATTTTTGGGCACAATTTGATATTTCACAAAACATATCTACATCTATCTGTCTACATACATATAATTTTTTAAAGTTTTACATATTTTTACATCTTAATCTTCGTGCCAAAATTGCTGCGGCTAGCGATTAGAGTGTCCCAAAAATCAAAAAAAAAAAAAAATCAAAAACATCAGATTTGCCCCACTGTATGTTTTTTTAATACCTAATACCTTAAACTTAGACAGTGTTAATGCTTTATAAATAAGACACACATATGTTCGTAAATTTTGTATTTAATAAATACCATTTTGAAAAAAATATATACTGTGACGGACGCTACGCACTTTCCTTTACATATTATTCTGTAAAATGCTATATTAACATCTATATATTTTTAGCCTAGTGTAAAGCATACTATATGTTCTCTTTACGAACCAAGTTCAGTTGGAGAAAAAAGAAAAATTGCACTAGTTAAATTAAAAAAAAAACTTTATTTCTGTGACGGACGATACCCACTGTAAGCCCTTTTTCACTTGATGTTTTTTGCGATTTTTATGAACTTTAAAAAAAATATTAGTTTAAAAATTATAAAAATTCGAGATGGGTGCAAATAAAGACCTGCCATTCACAAACAGAGCAATCAAAAATTGTATCCATTACATATTCTAAAGGATCAAGATATGGTAAATTTTTTCATAAACACAAATACATGATTTTGACAGTTTTAAAATTTTGTCCTTGGTTTAACGTTTTTCAAATGTGCCCACATGCTTTTTGAGACCATAAAAATTTAACCAAAGCTAAAATAAAAATTTTAAAAAACTCCAAAAATTATATGACCTAAGGAAATGCATATACTAAATTTTAAATTCGGAGATGGTGTGGTTCAGTACATGTTCAAAAATTTTTGATTTGACCCTTTTGCTATTTATTTTGTATTTAAATTTGTTTTTTGAAAACGTTAATAAAAGTTTAAAATAACGTGAAAGTTTGACTTTAGTTAATTTAGTTTAATATAAAAAGTATGTTTTTTTAATCTTAAAATTTAAAAAAATAAAATGGACTGTTATATTAATAATTTTTGTCAAAAAAGGACCAACTTTAAGAGGCCATAAAAATGGAACTCGAGCTAACTTTTCAAAACTCTGACAATTTTATAAAATCTTAATAGTCTACTTTCATTTTGCATTCGAATTGTTGAGGCTGATTTTTCTTGTTGCACTGTGTTATTAAGGCTTTACAAGGACATAGCATCCCCTCCAAACTAGTAAAAATATGTCTATTTGATCTATCATTTAGTTATAGGATTAGATTGTGCTGGGTTCCGGTCACTGTAACATCATTGGCAACGAAGTTGCGGACGAAGTAGCTAGACATGGCTTGAGCCAAGACTTGAGTCAAAAAGTGAAAGACATTGCTGCCCCTATCTGTCACTTTTTTTGGGCATCAAGTCTTGGATCAGCAAGGAAACCACAAGGACATGGGGAAACATGGCTACGTGTAGGACGTCTAGGGATTTATGCCTAAACTGGACATAAGTAAAACCAAAATTCTAGGTCTGAATAGGACGAGTTTAAGAAGATGTGAAGGGATCTTATGGGACACTGTGCCTTAAGTTCTAGGCTAAGCAGGTGGAATGGTAGCATTCCGGACTTCTGCGGACTATGTCGAGATGAGGATTCCCAAATCGGTAGAACACATTCTCTGTCCAATGTTCCAAAATCAGAGGCTCAGGCATCTAGGCAGTAGATTAGATGTTAAACTTCGGGATCTGCAACACTGAAAACTGTATGATATTGTAGGGTTTATTACTGGACTCAGTTGGCTTAGATATGATATCAAAATCTCCATTTCGACGATATAATTTTTTGGAATGTTGTAAAACTCTAATTAAAAGACTTTCAATTAATGTACGTGTAAATAATTCCACCTTGTCTTCTTTCGTACTACATTTAGGCCTCATCTGACAAATACTAAAATATACTTGCATCAACAGTCGATCAGTCGATAAAAAATAATTGGATGTATAAGTAGCATTTACTCGAATACAGTAACTACTATGTTTTATTTTGTAATACAGGTACTAAACAATGAAAACTGTTCAAGTTTTTCATCCCGTATGATTGGAAGTAGTTTTTCAAAGTGTGTTACTATCCGTCTTTAACTATATTTTCCTTTTGATCATTTTTTGTTGTTTTGTCTCTGTGAAAATGGTCACAACTTTGAATGTTGCTCTTGTCAATTATAACTATAAAACATATTTTATTGAATGCGAACGTTTATTTTACGATGTAGAGCATTCAAGAAACTGCAGTAAATTTGGTGAATGCAAAATTGGATGTCGCTTGCAGAAGATTGTGTTTTCCCACGATCGTCAGCGACATTAAATGAAGAGTTAAGTAATACAAATATGTACATACGTAGAGCAAAAACACTTACTTAAATCTTAAAAAAAAATATTTTTTTTATAAACTTTTTAGCAAAGCTTTGTAATGATCGGTCTCCTAAAATTGATATACAGTGAAAACGCCAATTTAAAATTTTTTGACAAGAAAAACAAAAACTGAAGTAATTTATGAAAAACTTTGACAATACACTTGTATGTACCAATTTAATTGAATTTTTAGGTATTACTTGCAGGGCGTTGTCAGCGTTGCATAACGACATTATTTTTATATACTTTACCACGATAGGTGGAAAAAGTGTATTATAAGTTTGTAAGTAACTCATAGAAATATAGGTCATAGGCCCACCTTTAAGTAGCAAATCTAAATATATTGTTATGAAATTTGGCATTATTTGGGGTACCTCCCATAGGTCTCACTTCCCGGAATTGACATTTGTAAAAATGTTCCTTATATACGAAAAAGCGAAACATTTGACCTCAGTGGTGAAGGATATTTATTGTCGGCTTTGACCGACTATACATACATAAAACTTTGATTATTTTACACTAAAGAATTGTGAAAAAACGCGATATTAAGTTAAGTCTGTCTTATTAAAAGCTATACCTATAATATTTATAAAGATACTCGAAAATAATATTTTAAATTTAAACATTTCTAAACATAAACAATAAATTGCATGTTCAAAGTTTTTAGAGATCTAATGGGTCGATGGAAACATTCCAAATGCACCTAAATTGTAAGATCTTAAAGTCTAGAATTTTGAAATATTTTATTCATGCCTTTTAATTTAACACATTTTAAAATGTTCCTTTTATTAAGATAATTACACCTTAAAAGATAACAAAATTAAATATAAACAAGTAAGAAAGTGCTTTAGTCGGTCAAGCCCGACCATACGATACCCTTCACCATCAAGATCAAAGGTGTTATTTTTCCTGTATAAATAAAAACATTTGCTAAATTTTGCCATCATACAAACATTTTCTCAAAACGTATATATTTAAGCTGTTTTCGTCATTTGGACTTATATAAGAGCTAGGGTAAGATTTGGACCGATTATCTCGAAATTTGGCAAATTAATTACAGTTGTTACAAAAATTATGTATGCAAAAAATAAACTTGAAATTGTCATTATCTTTAGATTTACGGGCGTTTTAGTGATTTTTATCTCGTTTTTAAGGAAGAGTTTGTATGGGAGCTATGGTTAAATATGGAACGATTTCAACGAAATTTGGTACAGTGATTTAAGTTTACATAAGAAGTAGTTTTTTTAAATTTCATGAAAAAATATAGATATTTGTGGCCAATATATAAATTCCGGGAAGTTGGACCTATGGGAGGTACCATAAATAGTGGACCAATTTTGACGCATTTCAATAGCCATGGTCCAATTATCAAAAACAAAATGATCTGTGCCTAATTTCATCAAATTTTCTTTAGAATTGCGACCTGTAGTTTGATTACAAAGTTTACATGGCGGACGGACATCGCTAAATCGACTCAGAAAGTGATTCTAAGCCTATTGGTATACTAAAAGGTGGTCTAAGACTAATATTTCTATGCGTTACATACATCAGCACAAACTTATAATACTCTTTCCACCTATGATGGTGAAGGGTATAACAAGTGCTTTCCATTGAAACACTTTCCTTATTTAACATCATGGATTCCTACAGTCGCTCAACAAAATGAATCAGCAGTTCTATATCCATCCATCAATAGAACTAGGTATGGAATTATCGAGCAGAACAGTTTTCAAGACTTGGAACTACTTACAATACCCGTATTTTGCGAGAGAGAAGGAGCATATAATTAACTAAACTATAGAATTACGACTGTCCGAATTTTCCATTGTAGGCAAATACAATATGTCCCCTTTAGATAAAAAACGGAAGCACAGAATGATGTCCCTATCGAGACTCGATGAATCCTTATTCATGACAGAAAACTGATTAGAAAACAAAGTTACGCTCAAGACTATAACATGATGTAATGATAATAAAAACGTATAAAGCATTTTTTAAAAATAATATATGTATATATATATATATATATATATATATATATATATATATATATATATATAATTCCCCGACAACATTCCAATTGGAACAAGGGGTACTTCTCTCAGACAATGAGCTGCATCCGATTCTATTTTTAGACTCATTGAAAGGGACCTACGTTTTAACGCCGGCTCCGAACGGCAAATGCATTAGTTAGAGAAGTTTTACATAGCCTAATACTCAATAACCAGTGGCTAGCTGAGTTATGAGGTGAACCGCCGCTTTTTGAAAATTTATTTTTTTACGCTAGTTGATATTGTTGGTAAAATATTTGGACCTAATTGGTTTCCAGTAGCTTTATAGTTCAACACTTAAAAGTATGAAAGTGGTTTCCCTAGTATTTACTTTGAACAAAATTCGTTATAGTAACCGGATATGGTTTTACATTAATAAGTTGTTAAATACTTTTCGTTTATCTTAATATTTAGTTACGACAAAAATATTGAAAGTAATACGACAGGTCCAAATATTTAGTTAGGAGTTCCTATTGCATCCGCCGTATATAAAGTCTGGACATTGGTGCAATCTTAATATGCCGCTTGTACCTCCGAATCTTTTTGGTTGCAGATATAAAAAGGGGATATTATATATATGTAAGAATTATAGCCAAATGTTGACCGATTGTAACAAAATTTTACACACTGGCTGGTATTTATATAAAGCTTATTCTTTTAGTGGTCATAGCTGTCATAGATTCTAATTTAATGGCTTTTAACTGACATTTTTTTGGTTTCCGGGAGTGTTTTTTATATGAAAGCTATAGCCAAATATGGACCGATTCCTATAAAATTTGATATACTGACCAATAGTTGCATACAACTTTTCTACTCTAAATTTAGTCGTCATAGCTATTACAATTGTATTCAATTTATCAGCTTTAGTGTGTTTCCCGGGGCGGGGTTATATGAGAGCTCTACCTAAATATGAACCGATCTCGGCCGTTTTCAGTACACAACTTCTATAACATATCAAAAATACTTTTGTAAAATTTTGCTTCTCTAGCTCATGTTGTTAAGGAGCTATCGCACTTTTATCTCCTTTTCTTTTTGCGTTTCCGTAAGTTTTTTATATGGGAGCTATGGTTAAATGATGACCGATTGTGACAAAATTTTGCACACTGGCTGGCATCGACATAAGACTTCCTTGTGCTAAATTTTGACTTTTTTCTGTAAAATTTTGTTACTGTAGCCCTTTGCATTAAGGCGCTATCGCACTTTTATCTGACGGACATAAGCCCCCTTTCTTTTTGTATTTTTGTGTTTCCGTAAGCTTTTTATATGGGAGCTATGGTCAAATGTTGACCGATTGTAACAAAATTTTGCACACTGGTGGGCATCGACATAAGACTTCCTTGTGCTAAATTTTGTGGCTATTACAGTTTATCATTTATTGGCATACCCTACATAAGTGTATTTTAGGTGGAATTTAGGCTGTTCCCGCAAGTTTTTTGTATGGGAGCTATGGTTAAATGTGAACCGATTTGGATGAAATTTTATATGCTGCCTAGTCATAGCTATTATAGTTTGTTATTTATTAGCAAATAAGCGATTAGAATAGGCGAGGTTATACGGAAACTATGGTCAAATGTTAACCGATTTTGCCGAATTTCAATACCAAAATTTTCTCAGAAATGAAGAATGTTTTTGCTAAGTTTCAGTGAGCTATATGCTTTCGTTTAGGCGTTATCGTGATTTCAACAGACAGACAGACGGACATAGCTCAATCGTCTTAGAATTTCATAAGGATTCAGAATATGTATCGCTTTTGGTTTTTGAGCCAATATTAAGGAAATTACAAACGGAATGACAATCTCAATATACCCCGCATTCTTTTTGATGGTGGGTATAATAAAAATTATCGTGATGGAAGAAGTTACAGTACGAAGTACTTTTTATTTTCGTGTGTCGTCAGAAGTATTTTACTAGGTCTATCTTGGTTCAATCAGGCAATAACAAATTTAATATCGCCCATCACGCGGACTGGCTCTGTTAATAATTAAGAAATATTGTGGTTCTTGGTTTTACTGAATTGAGTCGGCACAGAAATATGTGGGAAAATGTCGTTTAATGTCGACTGCACTTTGTTTCTTACACTAATATGAGATCCATTTTTTACCTTTTTCTATGTTTGTAAATTTGGAAGTTTTTTACATTGATTTGTTATTTTTTTTTTAGTTTTTATTAAATATTTGAAATCGATACTGTTTGATTTTTTTTTGTTTTGATGTTCAGTTTGTTTTTGTTATTAATTTTCATCCGTAAAGTGTTTGTTGTAAGAATTGGAAGTGTTTAATCGTGAAGGTTATTTGTGAAAGTCATGCTGTGTTGTTGTTGTTGCTTTTGCAGTTCTTCATTTAAAATCATAGTTAGTACTCGTAGTGTGTGTCTGTGTGTGTAAGTATTTGCAGCCGCTTTACAGATCCAGTACTCAGTACTCGTACATTTGCAATGCTTTTCAACTGTTTGTTTGACAACAGAGCTGTCAACATCAAAATCACTGACTGCCTGGTGGCTGCCTGGCTGGATGTTTCTTTGTCTGGTTAAATGTCTGCCTGACTGTGCAAGTGTTTAGCTGATAAAGTGTAGTGGGCAAATGACTATGTGGCTCAATAATAAACGGTGGCTTCTGATACCGGCGAACGATGCAGCATTTTTGGTTTGCTTTGATTTTATACTAATACCCAACAAACACATATATTGAGATATCAAATTTTATGTTTTAGCTACGGCAGTTACGATTCTGGCTCTTAAACTGATTTTTAAAAATAGTAAATAAAATATAATTCATTTTACTAGAATTGTTTTTGCTAAATAAAGTAACCATTTTTTAGTTGTAGTGAAATTCCTAAATGGAAGATTATGCAAAATAGCTTTTCAATGAAAATTTAGTAAATAACACGAATTATTTTATGTGAAAGCTAAACTTGTTGTTTGCTGGGTATAAAAGACAGCAGACCAGCTAAATATTCACTTGCTAGATGGCTGACTGTCTTGTTGCCTTTGCTTATTCGTACAAAACGTTGCTGGCAACAGTGTTGCCATTTATTGCACTGATTTTGTGCTGGTACTTGTATATTTGACACATTTGCTAATTTATGAGCTTCATTAAAATGACATTTAAATTATTTTATGACCAATGTTGGCCAGAAGTGCTTAATAGATAATTTATATCTGCCGTTGCTAGAGATCGGATCATAGCCGCTGGAAGTTAGCAACGTTGTGCACATGATCTCTTCTCCACCAACTGCAGTTTTATTCTTGATTTTGAGCTGAACAAAAAAAGAAAAACAAAACTAACATACGGCAGTACATAATTGTTAAGTAAAAAATAAATCCATTTAAAATTTTGATGCTGTTTTCATTTAACTCTTAATTACCAACTTAGGTAAAACAAAATGATATATTATAACTACATATGTAACAATATAATGTGTTAATAATACACTGTATAACCAGAGGAAAAAAAAACGTTTTACCATATATTATTTAATGCTGTGCTATTAAAAAAAATGTTTTTATCTTTTTTAACATTTGCGGTAGATCGATTTTATTATTTCTTTTATTAAATTTAATAGCATTCTTTGCGGTAGGATTTCCTTAAATCTGATATAGAATTCCCTTCTCCAGAAACTTCTCCATCAGTACAAATTGTTAGGTCTGATATGAATAATGAAAAATAATAAGCTGATTGATAAACTTATAACATCATATCACCTAGTGGTAAAAGGTAAAACAGTTAAATCCTACTTTTTGTACAAATACCCTTTGATTTGATTTTTCTTAAATAAAAAAAAAATTAACAAAACACAAGTGAGAAAGGCTATAGAGGTCAAATGTATTTTCTGTTTATTATACCAAGAACAAACCAGCATTTTTTTTTGTTTAAAATAAGCTATTAAGATTTCGAATTTTTTATAGTTAGAAAAAATATAAAATTTGTATAAAAAATTTCTATTTTTAATATTTCTGCAACTGGTCAATGGATTCAGAATCTAAAAAACTTATTTTAAACAATAAAGTGGATATTTTATGTTTGATGCTGGATCCCAACAGGAATTATACAGGTATAGAAATCCTGTTATACTTAATCGAAAACGAAACTTCTAAAGGACTCAATTTTAAAACTTCTAAAGGAGTCCAAATTTTACCTTGGTGGGCAATATATTGACGAGGTTGAGACTTTCTGCTACCTAGGAGGTATAGTCCCTAAAAGCGGTGGCAGCAGAGAAGATATCCAAAATATATTATGCAAAGCAAAGCAAGCTTTTGGTATTCTCAATAAGTTCTGGAGATCTCAAAATATCTCGACAATTACCAAACTCAAAGTCTTTAAAACCAATGTCAAACCCGTGCTTTTATATGGCTGCGAGACATGAAATATTTTGAGTCGAGAGATAAGCGGACTGCAAGCATTTGTCAATTGATGCCTCAGACACATTCTCAGAATTTGTTTTGCCCGTTACAATTTCAAATCAAGATTTATGGTTGCGCACCAACCATGAACCGTTAAAAACAACTATTCGTATTCGGAAATATGGTTTTCTAGGACAAACACTTAGAAAGCCAGCTACTGATGTAAATCGTCAAGCCATCGAATGTATCTTTAAAACTACACCTGATGAGATCAAAGTAAGTATAGGGTTTTAATGAAGGTGAACAGTAAATTCATAATTGGTGAGTATCGTTCTTGTCCAAAAATATTGCCGATCAGTGATATTTAAACCCAATTATTTTGTATGAAAATTTTGTGAGTTGATAGAGAAAAATCGCAGAACCCGTGGTCAGCCCATAACTACATTTTTACTAAAAAAGTCAACTTAGTTGCCTACATACTGTTAAAATATATAGAAAATTAAGAAGCGTTCAGAAGTTGTTCCCAATTTTTCATATTTATAGGAAATTTTTATAGAATCTAAACGATATAATTTATGGTTTTTACACCATAACGTCCGGAGACAAAAGGAAAATATATATTTTAAGTTTAGACCAGTGTTGCCACCAACCAAATGTTAAATTACACATGGGTCGTGCCAAAATTACACATGAAATTAGGAATTACATATGATTATTTTGGCAAAATAACATGTTTTGAATTTAATTTACTTAATTTTTTTTGTTTGTAGTTTTTTTAAAATATATATATATATAAATATCGTCACTTAAATTAAATATCGTTTTAATTTAACGAATATAAAATTCTCGAAAATCATGAAGTATAATTTGTTTCCCGAATTAGAGATTGTGGTCAAAGATTCATGAGCAGCAATACCAATATATCATATTCTTTGATAAACATATTTATTTTAATCTGAATGGTTGCTTTCCCATAAGCACTGGGATTTTAAAACATACATTTCGATTTCGAATGGGACGCACATAAATTTATTTTTTAAAATGCAAGTTTTGAAAACAGTTAGTACTCAAAAATGACAAATATTAAAATTACACATGAATTACACATGCAGTCAATTACACATCGGCTACACATGAAAATAAAAATTAAACATGATATGTGTAATTACACCTGAAGTGGCAACACTGGTTTAGACAAAATCGAAGAGATTCAAATTATAAATTTATATTTTTGGGATGAAAAGTTTCAGAATCATTCATACATATCTCAATCGAAAAATTTACGTTTTATACCAAATTTAGTCTGAATTAAGTACAGAAAATTTTTAAAATTTATTATAATGCATACGTATTTGATTAGATGATGGCTAAAGGTAGAAACACAATTGGGACTAACAACTAATTTCGTCCAACACGACGAATTCTGCTTTAAAAATTCGTCTTTTAGATTCGTCCATTGAACACATTTGGGACGAATAAACGTTGTTGACGCCATTTTTTCTAATTTTTGATTTGTACATTTTAATCACCCTTGTGGATGCTGTGGCTTAGTTGGTTAGCACGTCGACTTCTAAGCATAATATCACATTGAGCCTGGGTTCAATCCCCGGTCTCGGCAACATCAATCTCTGTAATTATTAATTTCTTTCAAAATTATTAATTACCACAGCATCTTCCGTCGGCGGTAAGCCTACAGCAATAACACGCCGTCGACGAAAAATAAATAAAATTGGCTGTAGAAAAAAAAGCTTAAACAAATGCGTCTAGATAACAACAAATGTGCAATTACAGTGTTGAATAATATAAAGCTTTATCTCTCCCTTTCACCACCTTTCGCTTCTTTACTATCCCCTTTCCAAAGAAGGTAACTCAACTCGTATATACTCTATATACAATTGTATAGGCAGTATTTGCCTGAGTGTTCTTTAAAAGAAAATTTTAAGTTTATTTTAAATAAATATTTTTTGTTGACAACTTATAAGGTGACCATATTTAACAAGAACTCATACAAATTTAATATTTACAGCAAAAAGAAAATACAGTCACTCTACCTACAGTCGTCGTTTGTATAAAATAGAAATAAACCTATCGCACTGTTTGATACGTAGAACGCATTTCGTCGTACGCGTCTTTATGTAAACCCATATATTATATTTCTAAAGACTAATATTTGTTCCGAAAAATGTGGTAATTCGTTCTAATTGTGTTTCATACTTTACATGCCTTTTCTAGGGATCGACTACTGTTGTTTTGTTAAGTCTGATACAAAAAAAAAAAAAAAATCGATAACATCCTGCTATAATAAGATACACATTAATTTCATATTTTTGCCATTACGCAAAAAGTTGACTTGCGAATTCTTTACAAAATTACTACTATTAAATTAAGTGACATAAAATTCTTTATAAATTCTGACAAAGATTGGCATTACAATAGAAAATTGCTGAAATATCGCCGAATGATCACAGAGAAGGGAGGAGGAGTAGAAAAACGACTTACAAACACACACGAAACCTTAATTTTTACGGATTCTTAATAAGGTCTTCAATTAATCAATGTTGATTTTAAAATAATAAATATTTTTAGTCGACTAAAAAATATTTGTAATATTACATTTGATTCGATTGCTTAACTTGCTTGTATTTCACACCTCAAGTAATGAATAGGAAATCTGACAAAAAATTGAATAAAGATGCATCATGACACTATTGTGCGGCTACCACACCCGAATACCGACAATAGCTGAGAATGATAAAATAATTGAATGAATGAAAAACTGACTGGCTGACTGACTGAATTAATGTAGGCATGAATATAACATTTCCAGTTGAAATCAATTTAACTTTGTTTCTTACCCACCTTTTTTTCTGCTAAAGCCAAAAAATCTTTACTGGTTGACTCCCACATGCTACTTTCATTGATTGAATGTCTCAGCAGCCACTCCAAACTATTTATTCAAACTTATCTGTTTTTTTTTTTATTTTTTTTTTAAGCAGAAATAAATGTGGTCTTCCTCCCTAGGTACGAGTGAATGACTAGATGTTAACATAAATATCACTTGAAAAGTCAAATTAAAAATAGCGAAATTTACGTAAGTAAAAAAATAGATATACAGTTATGATTATGCGAAAAAATATTAGTATATAAATAATTAAATTTTTTATTTTTGGTCCAAAGCATCTAAAACACGGACTTAGTTACTAAAATAAAAATGTTTAATCCTTGGTAGGTATGGTTGTAAGGTCTTGAAATATTGCCAGCAATATCAATTTTCTAACAGTGGACCAACGGTTAACCATTGTCAGATGACCAAAATTTCATGCAATAGACAACTTAATATATTCTGACAGTCTGAATAATTGTGTTTGATAAATTAGCTTTAGGAGCAGTTAATAACAATTATCTAACTATTATTTCTTTTTTTAATCAGATTTTTTATTAATTGTTGCAAAAATATTGTCAATGACAATTACCTAAGTAAATGACAGTCTGGAGATCAGACGTATTTAATAAAGGGTATTTACCCTAAATTACTCTTACCTTTGTCGTAAAGAATTTGTTGAAACGGTGGATTTTATTTATTGGCTATCCATTTCCTGATGTTTATTTGTCGGTTTTTATCCTTATTCATAAAAAACACACAACATAATGTGCATAAAAACTGATGATTTTAAATCAACTCCAACGAAATCAAATGTTTAGCCTTGAGCTTTTTATATGGTCATAAAAAATGCTGATCTAACTGGAAATTGATGTTATTGCATAATGCACCCGAGTTAGCCTTTTGATGAGTCGAGAGTAATTCGTGGTATATGTACCTCTTTTACAGAATGCTCTCTATTATTTCAAAAAATTATCATTTTATACCTTTTTTTATCCCCCCCCCCCCCCCCCCCCCGAAATCAAAAAAGTACCAAAAACATGTTCAATATTTTTTTCACATCTATTGATTGTAGTACAAAGTTCCTTTCTATATTCATTGGTTCAAAAGCTAAGAGTGGGTTAAAAAAAAGTGCCTAAAAAATTTGTTCACCCTTTCTTACCCGGGTACTAAGTAATAGTTTTATAGGAACCGGTCAACGGATTCAGAATCTTAATAGCTGTTTTTAAACAATACACAAAGTGTCTAGTTTACGTTAAACAATTTAAAAATTAAATTGAGTTGCTTTTTTGGAAACTACGCCGCCAAAATTGAAAAATTGGAAATTTTGTGTTTGATACTAAATCCCAACAACAACCATGCAGTTATAAAACAGCTGAAGATTCCAGAACCTGAAAAATATTGCAGAAGTTCCAGAACCACTTCACACTGTGCAACAAAATATCCCAAAAATCAAGGTTTCTAGCAAAACCATAAAATGCTCAATATCTCGAAAACCAAACATGATGGCATCAAATTCATAATTGGTGAGTATCGTTTTTGTACAAAAAAATTGTCAATCAGTGATATTAAAACCCAATTATTTTGTATGAAAATTTTGTGTTAAAGAAAAATCGCTGTATCTTCAGAACCCGGGTCAGCCCATAGCAAAATTTTTACTGAATGAAGTCAAGTTACAGTTTTCGAGATATTGCAAAACTACTGTTCGAATTTGTATGCTTAAAGCATTGTGTTTCGAAAATGATTTCTTTCTAATCGAAATACGCAGTTACCCCCCAGTTTTTTGCGTTTTCAAAAAATATGATGTCACATTAATAAAATTATTTTGCAAATAGTGCACCGCTTTCCTTGTTTTTTCTTTTTGTTGAAAGATAATTAAATTCTAGGAACTAACACAGATCGTTTGTAAATATAGTCTAGAAATGGATGAGTTTAGTCCATACATGATCTAAAAACTAAATCCGCTTCCATATTGGAGTTACAAAAAATTGCATTTTTGTATATTCAGAGCATCGTGTAAATTTTTTTTATTTTATTTATTTAGAAAAAATGTAATACCCATATTGGACTATTTCTGCGAAGGATTACCACACCATTACATTTTTGTTTAAACGCTAACTAGCTTTTAACGTGCTATGCAAAAGTGACTTAACGTAAGCCCATTGTAACAAAAATGGAAATGTAAATATCTTGAGGGCTCAAATAAGTAAAAAAGTCAAACTTATTAAAATTTTTAATAATAATTTGTTTATTGTATATGCTCAGGAGTGTTTTCAAGAATGTAGAATATTTTGGAAAACCTTAATAATTAGGAAAGTTTTGAAGCAATTTTAAGGTACAGTGGAATCTCACAAATTAGAACTCTCACAAATTCGAACCGTCCAGAAATTAGAACCGGTCATTTCAATGTAACCACAAGTTCTAATTTCTGGAAGTTTTCATTTTTATTTTTATGCAAATCATTTTTTAGCTCATTAAAGTAAAACATAACAGGGTCATATTTATGTAAATTTTGACAGGTTTGCGCAAATTTGAGTCAGTTGATACCTGAAGGTCAGAGTGAAGTGTTTATACGTGTGAAAGTTAAACAAAATAATGCCAAACAAACGTAAAAGAATAATGCCAAACAAACGTTGGATACTAAAGTTAAAATATTAAAAAGACTTAATGAAGGTGTAAGTGGAAATCGTTTAGCTCAAGATTTTCATATGGCAAAATCTTCCATCAGCTACATAAAAACATTAAATTATGGAAGCAGTTGCCAGTACCTATCAGGAAGCAAAAAAAATCTTTACATAAGGCAGAATATGAAGAAATGGAGTGGTTTTTAAATCAACGTGAAAAGATGAGAGCGCATTTACTGCTAGTAATGGATGGTTTTCCAAATTTAAAACACGATACGGAGTACGATTTTTAAAAATTGGTGGTAAAATACTTTCCAGTGATGTTAGTGAGGTGACTCCATTTCTACACAGATTTCGTGCAAAAGTCGAGCAAATTGGGTTATTGGAATCACAAATTTATAGAGCTGATGAAAGCGAATTGTTTTTTCGTTGCCTTCCGGATAAAACATTCGTCGCTGCTTGTGAAAAAAGTGCTCAAGGATTTAAAATTCAAAAAGAATGCGTTTCAATTTTACTAGGCACAAACTCTGACGGCTTACATAAATTAAAACCATTGGTTATTGGAAAGGCTAAAAAGCCAAGAAACTTCAGAGGATTTGATAACCCACTTCATTATGACTTTTCGAAAAATGCGTGAATGACTTCCCGGATTTTTCATGATTGGTTTCACAAGAAGTATGTTTCACCAACGCATATTTTACGTAAGTTCCATATTTTAAATTTATTTTTTATTCTGCAGGTCATTCGATTTTCTGAAGACAATAATTTAGCCCCAAAAGCTCTTTTGCTCATGCACCAATTGATAAACTCAAAGTGAGGATGAGTGATAATTGTATATTTCTTGCCGCCGAATGTAACAATGGATCAGAATCCTATTAAAATGACAAAACTTATTTACAAAAGTAAGTTGCTATCTCAGTTAATTGGTGATGGTCATATTGACAAACTTCAATCCGTGATGCAATAATATTGTTGAAACAAGCATGGTATGAGGTACCGCAGACAGTGCTAAAAAATTCTTGGTCCAAATTGATGATGATTTGCCACTAGCGGAATTATGCCAAACAATTCCGTAAATATAAATGAAATCGAAGAATGGAATATAGATGTCTTTACTGACGCATCTGATGCACATAGTAGGCAGATGAGGAGGCTGCAGATAGCATCGATATCGATGCTATTGACATAACGCCTCCTATTCCTCATTTAAAAGTCCTTGAAGGCATCAATAATGTTATAAAATGGTGCAAAACCAGTGATATTTTTTCCAGTAAACACATATCGAACCTTTTAGAAGTCCGTAACGATATCGTTGTATCCAGTTTAAATAAATCAAAAAAACAAACAAGTATTACTGATTTTATGTTAAAACCCAATTAAATATCTATGTAATATGTAATTAAAAAATCTTTTTTTATGAATTTAATGTGTTCCATTATTTAAATGTTAATAAATAATAAGTGTTTTGTGTAAAAATAAACTCTACATAAATAGTTTTATGTTTTAGAATCATTTTCTGTTGAAAAACAAAAACATCCAGAAATTCGAACTTTTCAGAAATTAGAACTGGCCAAGTGGTTCTAATTTGTGAGATTCCACTGTAATATATTTCGTTAGAAGGCCCATTAATTTCTCAGTGCTAAAGATCAATTTTCTCCATACATAGGTGGGACCTTCTAACATACATACTATATATTTACTTAGTTTTAATATTTTCAGCCCATTTTTGTGCATCAAATATAGATTTTTTTGTATGTAAATATTATGCTTCTGATCACAACTGTAACAAAAGTTCAAATATTTTGTTTTTTTAAGATTATTTCGATATTTAGTTGATAGATTACATTTATTACCATAGAAAATCAATGTTGTTTTAGTTTTTGTTGTTGTTTTGTTTTTTTTTCCTATATCTATCTGTCAGTGGTTTCGAAATTTATGCATCTCTTTAATTTAACAAGATCAACTAGATTGGATAATGTCATGTACAATGTCATATGTTAGCATTAATGTTTGGTCGTTTAGTTGCTATATGGAGCTTCGGTAATTGTACATTATATATCCACAAACATACAAATATGTAAGTGCATATGTATTAGTATATGATTTTTTACGAATCAATTCTTTTACATTAGAGTGATTCAGAGATATAAATATGTAGATTTTGTAAAATGTTGTTGATTTCTTTAAAATCAACTTTTATCATTAATGTGGAGTTCTAATTAATTACCAATGGGACTATTTGAAGGAAATAAGAATTTGAATAGATTTAGCAATATACGCATTCTATAAATATATGATATTAACATGGAGACGAAAACGCGACGTATTAAATGTTATATTTGGCCAGTTTTACTTTATGCGGTAGAAGTGTGGACTGTTAAGGCTGCTGATATCAAGAAAATAGAAGCCTTTGAAATGTGGATCTATCGAAGAATATTAAAAATACATTGTGCGGCACATGTATCAAACACCGAAGTACTAAGAAATGTGAATCGAGAGAAGGAACTTGTCTCCGTCATCTAGAAACGAAAGATCTTATACGTAGGTCACATTATGAGAAATGAAAAACATAAATTACTGCAATCAATTTTACAAATACAAATTGAAGGAAGATGTACCAGAGGCAAAAAAGAGATGCATTGGTTAAAAAACATAGAAGAGTCTACAAATTCTAACGATGTGACGAATCTCGCGAACCTATCAGCTTCGGGTTCGAAATTTGGCACCGTAATTTCTGTTAATACAATTTATATTAATTGCTTATATAAATCGCTGACATGTATTTATAGCCTATTTATGTTAAAGGCATATTTTTTAATTTCGTATTCCAAGTTTTGAAAGATTTTCTTCTATTTGGTCTTTCCATTGAAGTTTCGGACATCCTCAGAATCATTTTTGAACACTTATTTTGCACAATATGTCATGGCCTACGCAGACGCTGCTATTTAATGCGATTTACTATGTCGATGTCAGCGTATAGCTCATACAGCTCATGGTTCGTTCGATGCTGATATTCATTGTTGGTTCAGTTTTTTCTAATGCACATAGAGGCAAATGAAAGCTGTTACCAAACAAAAAATAAAACATAATCAGGTATGTGATGGGCATTTTTCGTTTTCGAATCGATCGATTTCAGACATATTTTTCAGCTAATTTTCGGTTATTTCCCCCAAAAAAAATTAAATTTTGGCTTTAATCCTTTTGACTGATATTTTATCTTTCATTTGGTTTGATTTTTTTTATTAAAATAACCGAAAATTATCTCAAAAATATATCTGAAATCGGTCGATTTGAAAACGATAGTTTTCCATCACATACCTGAATAACTTTTTTTCTGTGAAACCAACCTGTTTCATTTTTATTTTATAAATTGATATACAGATTTGTTAAAATTGGGAGAATTGGGACAATGAAGCAAGAACTAGGATAGTATGCCGCTTTGACGCTAATAACTTTTTAAACAAATGTCGCATATGAGCAAATCCTACGTGACGTACGATACATTTGTACGGATTTTGTTGTTCTTAAATGTATCCCAGATTTCAGAGAATGTGCTATCGATTGGCATTTGTTAATTTACATACTCCTTTTGGAGGAAAAAGATATTCGCTTTTAAAGTGCTGTGACGGACGCTACAAAAAATTTAAGTGACTTTTTTTTCAATACGTGTTTCTGTAATTTTCATCAAATCGGTCATAGTAATAAACAAAAAACAGTTTTTATAAAATATTTTAAAGTTTCCATTTTCACCAAAAATCCATAAATGAACTGTTGCGGACGCTACGTGACGGACGATATAGTTTTTACTTGAATGTTTTTTATGAGGAAAAAATTCATATTTCATACTTTTTTTAAGAATTCGTTAACCAGTGAAAATAATGGTTTTATTTCTTCCCGAATTTCATCTCCTTCCTTCTGATGTTCGCAGTTAAAATACGATTTTTGGTCACAATTTAATATTTCACAAAACGGCTACATACATATATTTATTTAAAGTTTTTTACTTTTTACATCTTATTTTTCGTCGAAAGAATGCTACGACTAGCTGTTAGAGTGTCCCAAAAATAAAAAAATTAAAATTAAAAAGCATCAAATTTGCCCCACTTTATATTTTTTTAAAACCTAATATATTAAATTTAATATGTGGATATAGACAGTGTTGTTGCTTAATAAATAAGACAGATATGTGTTCGTAAATATTGTATTTAATAAATATCATTTTGTAAAAAATATATACTGTGACGGACGCTACACACTTTCCTATGCATATTATTCTGTAAAATGATATATTAACATCTAAATATTTTTAGCCTAATGTAAAGCATACTATAAGTTCCCTTTATGAACCAAGTTCAATTGGAGAAAAAAGAAAAATTGCACTAGTCAAAATAAAAAACCTTTATTTCTGTGACGGACGCTACACACTGTGAGCCCTTTTTTAATCGACGTTATTTATAACACTCCGATTACTTTTGATGGGATCTTTTACATCTAATTGTATAAAATTAAGCAGACTATGAGCCCAAACTGAAACTAAATGCCTATGGATAATGGATGTTTTTGTGATTTTTATGAACTTTTAAAAAACCTATTTTTTAATTAATAAAAATTCGAGATGGGTGCAAATAAAGACCTGCCATTCATAAAGAGAGCAATCAAAAATTGTATCATTATATATTCTAAAGGATCAATATATGGTAATTTTTTCATAAACACAAATACGTTATTTTGACAGTTTTAAAATTTTGTACTTTGTTTAATATTTTGCCCATATGTGTCACAGAGGGTGGAGGCTATTTGAATTCAAACATTAAAAAAGAAATTAAATTTCTTTAATAAAAACATAAACTTTACAAAAGTTATTAGAATTAACTCAATTAACTCTGACATTGAAAAACTTTTAAAATTTCGTACGATTTGAACCACTCTAATGTATGTTTGTATATAGTCTTATATATAAATAGGAACATAAAATATATACAAAAAAATAATAAATATAATTAGAATCTGTTGTTAGTTTAACTAGCTGGTGCTTGAACAGCAGCTACTGTCTTGCTTGATAAGCTTTTCCTAGTGTCCACAAGTGGATAAAAAAATATAACACAGCGAACATGACACAGCAGCAACTTTATAACTAAGTCAAGATCTAACTGCAAAATATTGCGCTCTGCAAATGTTCGTTTGTTCAGGCAGAAGGAGATGAAAATACAATATCAATATACATATGACCGACATGTATGAGGTAAGAAAAAAGGCCAACAAATAAATGGATAAAAACAGTTTTAGTTTAAGAACTTTAAAGAGGACCGGGGGAAGGCAATATATGTTCATTGTTAAGTTTGCTAACGAGATCAAAAAAGAAACTAAAGCAGCCAGAAAATAAAAAATAAATAAAATCGACAAAAAACACTTTAACAAACAAAAACACTAAAATTCTTATCGATTACACCTGAGACCTCAATCAATAAATCGACGACAAGATCAATCGGTAGATATATATTGATTTTATTGTATTTTTTTAATACGTATTTAAATTTAAGATTGCGCTAGAGATCAACGAAAACGAATGTTATAAAGAACAAAACATTTAATAGTCATTGTGTCCAATTGCACTTGTCCATTTATTGTTCACATTTTTGACCTCAACATTTGACAATAAAATTATTTATGTATTTTTCCACTTGTTTATTTGCCGTATGTTTTAATGCTTTTCCATGATTTCTATCAGTTTTTTTTAATGAAAGTTGAAGTTAAGACATTACTACACAGTTTATTTTATTAATAAACTACAAACTTTCAATTCAAGAGTTAGGATGTTTACCCCTTGCCTTATATAAGCAAACTATTACATTATCACCAAAAAATGTATATCCACACTACGAATGTCTTGTAGAAAGAAAATGTAAATATGTCTTGGACGTAAAGATGATTTCAAAGCCTACTAAAGAATCAATCAACTGCATGTGCAAAGTATTGGTGTTGGTAATCATTCTCTCGCTACTATCCATCGAGATTGCCAAGTAATACTTAATCAATGATTCAAAAAGCTTGTCTGGTCAGAAACCCATTTTAAGGTATTCTTATCGACTCAGAATTACTTCCTGAGGCCGTCAGTCCTTCTGGACAGAATACATTTGGTCATACAATGGCCAAAAGTTTAAAAACAAATTTAGAATACTCTGTAGAAATATTGCTTATAGAAACCAAAATCAGTGTATGCCAATGTAACAATATTACATTTACTACACTTGAGTACAAAAAACTCGGAATTTTCAACCGATTTTAAAAATTTTCTATGATAATTTAGTAACTTACTTACTTAAACGGCCTATATTTACAACCTGTTAAGGCAAAAAACCGAGCATTTTTTAGATTTCCATGCGATCTTGTGCGCATATTCTCCTCTTTCGTAGGTCGAGTTTCGAAAGATTTTCTTCTACATGGTCTTTCCATCGAAGTTTCGGACATCCAGTTTTACGAGTTCCCTAGGGATCATTTTCGAACACTGTTTTTTTTAATTATTTTCATCCATTCGCACAACATGTCCTAGCCAACGCAGTTGCAGCTGTTTAATGAGTTTTACTATGCCGATGTCAGCGTACAACTCATACAGCTCATGGTTCATTTGATTTGACGTGCAATCTTCTTCTCAAAAACTCCAAGAATAGCTTCCTCTGCCTGTACAAGAGTCCATGATAATAACATTAGGGCTTTATTACTTTGTTGCCTGATTAGGAAAGATGCGATTAGCATGTGTTTTTTTGTTGAAAATTGTTCCAGTTGTATTAACAGCAGCATCTCGCAGGAATTTCACAATGTTGAAGAGATTGTATGATAAACTATCGTCTTGCTTGCATCCCCGTTCAGTTGTGAAGGATTCCGATAGGTGCCTACCTATTATAACTGTTGAGGCTGTATCAGTTAATGCTAATGTTCGAATTAGGCTGTATCTAAATAGTATTTGTATCTATTTGTTTCTCTTGGGTCTTCCCCGGGATTTGACGTAGTATGAGGATCTGGTCAGTAGAGCTGCAAAAGTATCGATAGTCGGCACCATCTATAGTTTCGATAGTTTGAGTAAAAACTATCGATACTATCGGATCTTTTTAAGTCCGATAGTATCGATAAGAACTTTAGGGAAATAGATTACAAAATATTCCGCTCATTGACTTCAATTGTGTAATAACTAGATTTAGATTTGAATTAAATAAAACATTTTGTTGCACTACATACTTACTTCAAGTTGCATCGTCATTTGTAAAGAGAACAAAGTCTATTTGGTTAAAGTCGACACTTGGTCGCCGCCGCCGACTTAATGTGTCAGTATTCTATTTATTTATTTTTGCATTAACAAATTAATTAAATTACATTAAACAATTTTTATAATAATTTACTACTACGATACATTAAGCAAATACTAAAATACTTTACTTGTTTTGCTGAAATGCAAAATATAAAAATTTTAATTTGCAGGCGGCTAAAAAACCTGCGTTAAATTTGTTGAAAATTTGTTTTTGGCTACATTTAATCGACTTCGTATATTTGACGATAGTATCGATAGAGAAAAAAAAAACTATCGATAGTCAGTAAAAAATAAAACTTTCGATACTATCGATAGTACTATCGATTGTTTTGCAGCTCTACTGGTCAGTGGTAGATTTAAATGGTGTAAAGCCACATTGGTAGGTCTCAATTATTTCGTAAATTTGGGGCTTAAGCCTAATAGAATCTTTTATGCAATTGAAAGAGTCTAATACCCCTATAATAGGAACGAATGGGTTTTTCTCCTTTTTTGTGCACTGGATAAAAAACACTTAGACTTCAATCGTCTGCCTTATGTTTTTCTAACTATATGCCGGGATATTAGGGTGACAATTTTTTGTATGAAAGAAAATGTTTTTTCGAATTTTATAACTTTTTCAACGGAATATTATGACACTAGGTCTAAAAGTTAAGTTCTGAAAATTTGAGCCAAATCGGACAACGTTCTATAGGCGCGCATCGGGTCCAAAGTTTAAGAGCCCATTTGTATGGGAAAATTGGGTTATTTTTTTATTCTTGAGAAATTTCAACAACAACATAGCTTTATTTCAGTGGTCAAAAACAAAAATCCATGAAGTAGTTTTGGACTCATTCCATTTTTTCCCTGAAAATTCATGTCCTTGAAAACGCGCCTAAGGATATGCACCAAAAATTGTATGTTGTAAATGAAGAAATTTAAAAATTAGACATAATTTAGCATTAAATGACTCGTTAGTATTCAGTTTTGCTTAAATATTACTTAGTTTTTCCATTAATTACTTAGTTTTTCCATGTTGGAAAATGGTACATTTTTCTCAGGTCAGTTTCAAAAATCGTTTTTTATTTTTTCGAAAATTTTGTTCAATAAATATAACTAATTTAGAATTTACTCACCAGTGTATTAAAACACACAAATAGGTCGATATCTTGAACAGTTTCGCCGAACCTGCGACTTAAAATTTAAGAATTTCGCGAAAATGAAAATTATTGGACCTAATTCTAGTAGATGCTTGGTAAATTTTACTTGTATACAAGTAAAATTATTACAGTAACTGATTGTATGTTGTTTAGGAAATTTTCAGTAATGTTGTTTTTAAATGAATATTCAATTAAATTTATATGAAAATTGATTTTTAACATATTTATACATTTGTTTAAAAAACAACCTACAAAAAAATACTGAAAATCCGTAACATTTGAAAATATCAGTTGTTTAGTTTTTATAATTTTTTTCAATTATTGTATCAAATATAATTCGTATTTGTTTAATTATTGTTTTTCCTTAAGTATCTTAGGTTTGCTTACTGAAGAAACTTTTTATAATACTGGCCGCCTAAGCAAACAACAAACTTTGTTTTGTCTGTTTGGTTTTTTGATGCCTTAAAGGATATAACCTTTTTATGGTTTCGACTTTTATGTTACGTTAATTACAAAAACAAATGAAAATTGTCCGTTTAACGGAAATTTTACGTAGTTTTTACCATTCAATTTTTTAAAAATAAATGAAAATTTCCGTTTTTTCTACTAAAAATGTAGTTTAAATTTTTGTCAGTAATTTTTTTGAAAACAACTGAATATTCCGTTTTTAAAACTGAAAATGTAGTTTAAATATTTGTCAGTTAAATTTAAATGAAATATTTATTGAATTTGAATGAAAAATCAGTTGACCGGTTTTTAAATGAATATTCATTCATTTCAAATTACATTTTAAGTTAATTTTACTTACATAATATTCTGAGTGTATTAAATATTAACAAAAAACACTTAAAATGGACCATATGAAAAATCAATGTATGGAAGTGACACATCTGTATATTATAGAGTCTTTGATTTGAGTATGTAGTGATTTAAAGAAAAGTTGCTGTGCATAATCCGACGAAGGTTTTTAAGTTGGTGCGACAAATTTTCGCCATATGGGGCCACTGAAAATTAGTCAAAACGAATTGAATCGTAAACTAAGCATTCATCATGTGTTGATCGAACAAAATCAATAAAATTATTCAAAATGAATTAGATATTTGTGTAATGTTTTTCATTTAAATTTGGTGGTGCAGCTAGTTTTTACATACAAATTAGAATTATATGTGATTTTTAAAACCAGAAAATAAATATGTGACAGCGCATAGAGAAAGGAACCTAAGGGTATTTTGCGCACATAGAGAATGGAATCTAAGGGTAAAAAATAAGGTAAACAAATAATATTTAAATCTTTAAAATGGCTCTACTGAACAAAACCGTTTTTACCCCCAGGTCCATTTCTCTATGCGCTGCCACATATAAATTTATTATTAAAAAAGTTAATTTTGGGATTAGACCAAGTTTGATTAAGGAAAGTCGAAGAAAAATATTATTATATTATGCCGAGCGGACGACCATAATGGAATCTTCTTTATTTCATTTCGTTTGAAATTTATTTTTAAGAATTAAATTTATGATTTTAAGACACACTCAAAACTCTTGAGCCAGATAGCCCAGGTTTCCAAACAAATATAAGCAAGTGCAGAGGAAATGCATTATGGACTCCTCCTCCTTTCAATCATACAGTGTCATGTTCTGACTGACAAAACTTAGGATACATCGTATCTTGATAGCGACACACAGTGGTTGCACTTGTATGGGGAAGAGCGATAAAAATAATTATATCGAAGATTTAGTCTACAAATTTACTTGGTATATTTAGGATATAATAACCACAATAGTCTAAAAAATGGGCGTGGTCACTTGACTCTACGCCCATTTTTTTCAATTTTTGTAATAAAATATTCAGAATAAGTTTTTAGTTTTCAATCAATCTTCTAATTTTCACTTTCAAAAAAATTATCTGGAAAAATATATATCGTTACTTCAATATAGAAAAGCCCTAACCTAAATTACAGCAGAGTGAAAAAACTAAAAAACGTCTTAAGTTCTGAAGACAGAAATTTTTTAAACTGCTTTTATCTCTGTTATTTTTGGTCAAACCGAGTAAGATTGTAGGATTGTCTTTATAAAAATACAAAAAAGCGATTTAAAAGAAAAACGACTTAGATCCTTTCTATATTAAAGTAACGATATAGAAATGTTTAATTGAATATATAGAAAAAACCTGCACTTGAATTAAACGTTACTTAAATTTATAGATGTGTGTCAATATTTACAAACCAATTTGGTTATTGGCTTGCATTGGGAAACTAACTAAAACTCTAACTAAAAAAACAAACTATGTTAAGAAAAACACTTCTTACAAATCAATACTTTACAAAAACTACAATACAATTTAAATATTAAGTTATTATTTCTTAAAAATAATTTCAATACCATTCACATTAATTTCCATTTTAATTATTTTAATATGGCACTTAAGTTAAATAAATTTTAACAATTCAATATTCACTTTGACGCTTAATCAAATTTTTACTTCTATAGAAATTAGCAAAGCAAATTCAGAATAGAGAAATTTGATGACATTAGCGACTATTTATTTCGCTACGAACAAAACATAGACATCATTTTTTTATTTTTGTCATATGGCGCAACCACTGTGCGACAGTAGTTTGAAAGCATTTCATCATTTAATATATAATAATAAAGGTTTCCTGCTACCGTTCCCTAGTATGTCCCTGATGTCCGGTACCCCTATAATATGCAAAGAATAAATCTAGAGACTTAATGGCAGCTTAACTATCAGAAAATGTTTTTACCCCTATTAGTTTGAGAACATTACATTTCATTTAAATTGTACTTCTTTAATGGCCAAAAAAAAGTTGAAATTTAAATTAAGACTTTAAACATTTTAATAACACAAAAGTACTAAGTATCCATAAGCTTATAAAAGTTCTTCTGAAAGATTCTGAAGTTTTTATACTTTTAAAATTGGCGATATTTTTACATTAAAAGTTGTAAAACTTTAGCTAATTGCAAAAGTTATTCTATTAAACGGGATTTTCGGGAAAGTATGGTTGTATTCACAAATCCCTTTACTTTTGATACTTTTAATAAACCCATATAGCATTTATAAAATTGACTACAAAGTATTAAATTTTTCAAAGTATGTATTTTATTTTCTATTGTCGTAGTACTCAAAGGATTACATCCTTATTCTGACATAGAAATAGTATCACTGCTACTTAGTTGATTTCTTTCCTTCTGCCCACATACACAACGTGTATGCAAAACAAATAAGGCAAAATGTTACATTGGACTCTATTTGTCGAATTGTTCTTCCACCCACATGTCCTGACAATCTACAGATTATGTTTCAAAAAATGTTTGACCAAGAAAAGTACATAGTAACATACGAGTATGTACTATATTTATTTTATTTTATTTTTTATTTTTTTTTTTGAAGAACAACAACATATACACAAATATATTTAAAGGCGAAAGGGGTTTGTTTTTATTTTGGGTCCCATGATTATATTGTTAAATTTGTATTGTTAACCGCAATTAGTAACCTCGAAATGCCAATAACACAAACAAACTTTAATATACTCGATATTCCGCCAAATGTAACCGCTGCACTTACCAACCCACAGTCAAAGCTTGGTATCCATCCAACACGTACAATTATGTATACAAACTGGGAAAATTTAACAACAAAACACGCTAATAGCTTTAACATTGTCGAAATGCCTAAGGCCAACAAGACGCTCAGAGCCAACATCAATACAAAAAAAAAAAAAAATCACATAAGTATTTAAGTTGACTCTGTCAACAGAAACCAATTTGACTGGAGGCACTTTAATGCTATTCGGGATAGTCACTGGATGAAAGCATAATCCAGTGGCTAGAAGAAAAATAAAACATACTGACTATACCGAACGTTGTATACCCTTCTCGCAAAGACATTAATTTAAGTAGTCACTCGAGAATCGTGGCGAAGAGTTAAAACTAAAGGAATAGCAAATGTACTTATGTTTTATAAGTATTTGCAATTGATTTAACAAAATCTATCTATTTCACTGCTTTAGTTTAAGAGAATCTGTTTTACTCCTTTGTGTGTTTTAAGAAAACAGACGACAACCAAGTGTGGGTGCTGATAATGTGAATCCTCGTGTTGTTACATTCTTAGCAGATGCATATGCACATACAAGCAGTGAAATACATATGTATATCCTATCTGAGCAAAATAATATTAGGGGTATAACGAAATTGTTGACATGCATTTTTCAATTGAATTTTTTTTTATTAATATATGTATTTTCTCAAAAAATATCGAAATTGTCGGGATAGTAAATATTATTAAAAAAAAAAAATTATTAACACTTAAAAAATGTAATAGACTATTATTTTTTTTTTATTAATGCAATAGACAATTTATTGATAAAAGCCAAAAAATGTTTGTAGGACAACCAATACCAATACACGTTTCGATGGTTGGTTAGGCCATAAGGATGATGGCTTTTATCAATAAATTGTCTATAACACTAATAAATAAATATATTAGACTGGGATCAAGTGAGAACAATTTTTCTTTTTGAATAATATTTACTATACCGACAATTTTGTTATTTTTTTTTATAAAACTGCATACAGCTTACTTTTAAAATAAACGTCTGTTTATTTGAAACATCTTACCCCCTCTTCACAGCGTTCTGCACATAGTAGCCGACGGCTGCAGCAAGAATGTGGGAAGATGAATGAAGATGAAACTGAAAAAATTTTGTGTTTACTATTGTTCAGTCGATAATATGAGCTTTTACCTTTGAATTACCAACATAATTCGTAATGATTGTGTTTGTTGTCTCCACAATAGGGTTGCCAGACACAAATCCTGAAAAAGCTGGACATAAGGAAAACAGATGATATTTTAGTATAAGCAGGCAGATAAGAAATAAGCTCTCTCTCTGTAAGAACTTTAACTTATACGTTGTCATCGACATAGTAAAACGCATCAAACAGCACCGGCTGCGCTGTTGTGCGAATGTATGAAAATATGCCACATGTTTGAAGCGCATGGAATTCCAAAATATGCCTTTGACCTTAACAGGTTTTTGATATAAGCCATTTAAGTAAAGTAAGTGCAATGGGGAAATTTGAAAGAGGGTAATTTTAAAATGAACTTGATCAAGCAATCAATCAACGCATAAATCGCTTACGTAAAAAAGAAAAAAATACAGCTTTCAGCTGGACAAATTTAACTTTAGCTTGACACTGGACAAGCACTAAAAAAGCTGGACAATCCAGTCGAATCCAGCCTGTCTGGCAACCCTACTCCACAAACATTTTTTTAATATTATTAATAAATTGTCTATAAATAAATGTAATATACTGGAATCAAGTGCAAATAATTTTTCTTTTTGAAAAACATATTTTCGCGATAAGTGGTTATTGTTTAATTTTTTATTCGAATTATAGTTGTTTACCTTTAATTTTGTCTTTTCGTGCTTAATCCATTCGATTTTTAGTAGTTTTAAGTAAATCAAGCACGAGGAAAAAATAATGAACTCTTTTGGAGTTTCTGCGGTCAAAATTTTAATTCAATATCTCAAAAAATGTATAAACTATAAAAAGATTCCTATAAATACATAACAACTTAAAATTTTCATTTGTCAATTTAGGAGAAAGTGCTGTATTCGGTAAAGCTAGCTATTTAATACCCTTGACCATTGTAGTCTAATATGGACCAATTTTCAACAAATTTACAAGTTTAAATTTTTACCTGTATATTAGCCATAATTTTCAAAACAAAATATCTTGTATACTTGATTTCTATGCTTTACAAATGCTTGTAATTTTGCATCTCGAATGTTAGCATTCAAATACTCAATTTTCTCTGGTTTACCAGCATAACACTTATCTTTAACGGTGTCCCACAGAAAAGAGTTATCAATGTCAATGTGCACTATTCTGTAAAAACTACACATTGTTCACATAAATGCCATGAAGAGCGGGCACAAAAAATCGTTAACCATGATACCTCCGCTCCACAAGTCACCGCAAATTGGATGCATTGGCTTCTGTAAGACTGTGTGTGGCTCTGAATTTCTGACCAATGTTTTGGAACTAAATTTTCAATAAATCCCAATGTTTCGTTACTTACTTAAATGGCCTATATTTACAGCCTGTTATGGTCAAAGGCAGAACATGTTTTAGAATTTTGTGCTTTATTGAATTGTTTAAAGAAAATTTTCTATAAATTACTTTAATAATAAAAATTGTACTGTTAAATTTTTGTTAAAAACAATCTACTTAATGTCATATTTTATCATTTACCTACCGCGCCGACGAAGTCATGGCCAAATTCGGCGCTAAGTCGTTTAGCCGACGCTGAAATATTAAGCTCGGCTTGCTTCTCTATTGGTTACCTATAAAATAGGAATGGTTCAAGCCAGAAATAAATAGACGCCAGTGCCAGAATAGGTTTTATCGCGAAGCTCCTAGATCATTTATAAAATAGTAGAACCTCTTTAGTCAAGCAGAAAGTGTGGGAGCATATGTTTTTATTAATACCTTCATTTGGTGAAACTACTTTAGTGTGAACATTTTTTGTACTTTACTATTACTAATCTATTTTCATCTACAAGCAAATATACATACATACTAAATAGTAAGATAAACTTCATCTTTTTAAAAAGTTATAGGACTAATCTTTTTACTTATTTGCATGTATGTTAGTGAATATTGAACTGGTAGTTGGTGGCATGTACATAAATACAATTATGTACATATTTATATTCACACGAATATATATTTAACTACACATGCTTCATTTAAAGAAATAGTGGTACAACTCAAAAATTTATACTTATCAGACATGTCACAGAGCTCAATTCCATGCGAAAGTGGAACGAATTTGTATTTTGCTTCTATAGAAAAAGTAATCAAGAAACGAAATACCTTTTTATTTTCAAAGTGGAATTGAATTTATATGTATTTTATTGTTTCTTCAATATTTTAATAATTCTTCAATTAATCAGTGTTTTAGAGCATATCAAATTTTTCGGAATCTATTGAATCTAAAACCATTTAGATCGGAATTTTATTAAGAAATTTTTTTAATTCCAAATGGGATTTATGACATATCAGTATGTATGATATTGGAAATGTATTTTAAATGGCAACATATGGGTGAGATAAATGCCAAATTATGAAAATTTCGTATGCTTGTTCTGAAGATAATCATATGACAAAAAATCCTATTACATGTAAATTTGTCAAAATGTTCTAAATTTCTTGACAGCCTATCCAAATTTGGATAGGTTATCATATGACCAGTTTAGCCGACAAGAGATAATTAAATAATAGCGTTTTTGAATTATGACATTATTCATCTAAATAAGCAAAATGTTATATATCGATTGTTTTCCAAATTAGAGCATCATGACTACATTTACACTAGTGCTTCTGGCGTAAAAAGGAAATCAGTTAACGTTACTAAACAATATCCGCAGACAAAATTTCCAAGATAAAAAATACACAATAAACTAAACAACATATCTAACCAAATATAAACGGACATACATAGAAATTTAATTCCTTTTTAAGACTAAATATTACCAGGACAGTTGCAGTTGCAATAGTGATGAAATTATGTAGTTGTAGTTATCGTCTTGGTAGCAGGCAGACTATTCTGTTATTGAATCTGATGTTGATGCTGATGTTGTGGAGTTAGTAAAGCAATCACTGTAATCCATTGTTCTTAGAGATAATTAAGGCGCTCGTATGGTATTAGCAACATCAAAACTGCAACAGCTGGAGGTAACAACATAAGTACCCGACTATATAAGTCGGTACAATTACTTGATGTCCAAATGTGGAGTTGCATATGCTTACATACATACGAACACTTGAATATCATACCAATGAAAACTGAATTTGGCAAATGTGATCCTTTTTTTCAATATTAAAATTGTGGGCGTCCGCACCAAAACATGATAATTACTAATAATAATTTAAAAATAACATTTCCCAAATCTATCATATTGGATTGAACAGTTATTTATTATTAAAAAAAACTACATATATGTATATTTTTTGATAAAAGCATAAAATGTTGGTTGGGAAAAGACGCATTGTACAGGCCATTCTGATGGCCCTATGCTCCACTGGGAGTCAAGGATAACTGAGGAAGAAGAAGGCCATTCTGATATTAGCATTATTTTATGCTTAATACTGATCCAGGTTATTTGAATCTCTTTGTTTGAAGGTTTTAATGCTCAAAATACATGAATTCGTGGTAGTGTAGAGCAATTTAATTTAAGGAAAAAACTCAAATGTGGTATCTTATTATCTTTGTAGAACACTATACCTTCTGTCAGTGAAAACAAGCGTTAAGGCAAAACCCAGGACTTTCAAGTGGTCAGAAACAGTTGAAATCTATAAACTAACCTTCCAGCGTTTTCACATGTAGTTATTTAACAAATTGCATTAACTAATGGCTTTATTATGACTTCATATGTTTCAAAACATACATTTATAAAAAGAAACAAATTCATATATAATATAAGAAGGCATTAAACTTCTTTTATTAATGTTGAACATTGGTACAGTTTAACAAGCATATACTCAAGTTATTGACAAAAAATTCACATTTTCGCGGAACTCTTCGATTTGAAATCACAGGTACGACAAAACGGTTAATTATACGGACCTCATTTTTTGGTTTTTATTCTGCAATTTGTTTGTTTTGTGATATTGAGAAGCAAATGTATTATTTGTAATATTTTTTAAACAAAATTTTCAAAAAAAAAAATTAAAAACTGATTTAAATAAATTTTTTAGCTGCATATCCTTAGGCGAGTCGTCAAGGACACGCATTTTCTGGGAAAAATTGCAATATCTTTGAAACCACTTCTTGGATTTTTAATATTGATGACTTAAAATAAAGCTTCTTTAGTTCTCTTTTATATTCCAGTAAAAAAATAATTTGGGCAAAACCGAAAATACTCCCTTTTTTCCTATTCCAAAAAGTTTACCACTTTGTGGGCGGAAAAAATTTGTGTAGCATGTTTCTGTATTACTTAGAACATTTCTAGGGGGAGTAAAGGTTCAGTTGTGCACTTTCACAAAATAAAGTGCACCCTAAACTATACGAATAAGGGAAAAAATATGTAACTTACTTACTATGGAAAAATAACCTTTTGTTAAAAAAGGCAGAAAAGAACCTTTTGATTAGTAAAACTTTTTTAATGTCCATTGAATTACTAAATAAAAAAATATTATGGTTTCTTAATTGTATTTGAAAGATTTCAATGCAAATACTACAAAAATAACAAAAAAAACAAAATGTAAAAAGTATGCAAAAAGAACCTTTTGTTCCGCGACTCCACAATTACTATTCGAAAAACCTAATAGAAGCCATTTTTAAATTGATCGCACCAAATGCAACTTTGTTCTATTTTGGTTTGATCGAATTATTTAAATATATTGTCTACCACATTATAAGGCAAAATTGCCTCTTTTATACAAATTTATTATAAAACAAGTAAAAAAGTGCTATTGTCGGTCAAGCCCGACCATGTGATACCCTTCCATACCACTGAGGTCAAATGTTTTTTTCTTTTTCTTGCATATCTGCCAAATTTTGTCAATCTACGAACATTTGTTTAAAACTTATATGCTTAAGCTATTTCTGTCATTAGACCTTATAAGTTTGAGTGAAATATGGACCGACTGTCTTGAAATTTGTTAATTTGATTACAGCTTATACAAAATTAATGAGTGCAGAAAAAAAACTTAAAATTGTCATAATCTTCAGATGTACACTCATTTTAGTGTTTTTTACAAGATTTTAGTAAGGTTTGGCTGAAGAGTTTATATGGGAGCTATGGTAAAAAAATGGACCGATTTCAACAAAACTTGGTACAAGCAGTATTAAATTTCATGATAATATACTGATATTTGTGGCCAAAATCTCAACCAGACCAATAGCAATGGTCCCACTTTAATAAGAAATATCATCAAATTATCTTTAGAATTACGACCTGTACCTTGATTACAAAGTTTACAAGGGGGTTTGGCAAGGCAGCCGTCCAGGCAGACGGACTTAAAGCATAAAATCGACTCAGGAAAGGACTAAGTCTTTTGGTATACTAAAATTTGGGTCTAAGACCAATATTTCTATGAGTTAGATAGAGCAGCACAAACTTATAATACCATTTCCACCTATTGAAGTGAAGTGTATAAAAACTATTTTCTAAATTTACACAAAATTGTTTCGTTTTGGTGTGGGCTTCTACTAACTTAAGTAGGTTTTACACGATGTGTATATAATTTTCTACTTTACTGGTAAAATAAACAATTGATGATAAGAACTTAATAAGAAAATAATATAGATAAATAAATTAATTAAGAATACTTTTATTTGTTGCGCATTATATTATATTACTCATATATTGATAGAAATTATTTGTCTGACACCCAACTCTAAGTGCATCAATAAACTTAGAATCACCTTTCGAACGTTAGTTTTAAGTTCCTTTTATACAAACACGGACATGACATGTTAATGACAAATACATGTCGTCTAAAACTGGCTATTCTTTTTCGTACAACTGCCTCTATGTATGTACTATATATGTAGTATATATATTTATGTATTAGATATCCGTTCGTAAAAGAGCCTTATCAAGATTTTTCACTAATTTTGTTGGTATATTTATTTTTAAGATTAATGATTTAACTCATTTGTTCCTGAAATAATAGTTAGAAGAGCGCTCAAATTATCTTCATCGACTTTAATGGATTGATTATCACCTGATTAATATTATCTACATGAAATACATAAATTTTAATTCCTTCATACAGTTCCAATCAGTTAAATAAATAGTCAGATGTTTTAAATTGGGTGAGCACATCAGAGAAACATAAACAATCTATGAAATAATTGTATATGACCTCAAGCTTATCTTGACTCAAGGTAATTGGAATGCGGCGAAGAATATAAAGAAGAAAATAATGTAAAATAACATTTTTTGCGTGTTTGGGGTTATGGGTAGGGTGTTCATTTTACTCGACATTAAATTACTCGGAAAATCGATTAATCGTTAAAAATTACTCGAGTTAATCGAGTAAGATTTTTCTGTAAGCTTTTTATATATGTATATATATTTTTAATACAAGATTTTTTTTTAATAAAATTTTAGTGTTTTTTAACAAAAAAGTTTAACAATTCGCAATAAAAAATATAAAACAAAAATAAAAAAGTTTATTTTTAATACAAATTAACATTTGTAACATTGTCACCCTAAATATTTTAAGTGAGTTTATTTACTTCTATATATAAAAAGCAATCTTTCAATTTCATAAATCCTGAGTTTGATCTAAAAGATTAGTAGGCTCTACGTCTACCTTTTACCTATCTTTACATTGGAATCTTCAACATGACTAAAGTAGGATCTACGATTATATTGCGTCCTTTAACTGAACTATAGTAGAAAGTACTGTTACTATAGTAGGACCTACGATTACAAAGGGATCTTCAAGTAAACTAATAGTATCTACGAATATATTGGAGACTTCAACTGGACTATAGTAGGTTTTACGACTGCAATGGTACCTTCAACTAATCTATAACATGAGCTACGATTACATTAGGACTTTAAGTATACAATAGTAGAAATTACGAATACATTGTATACCACAACAGGTCTATGGTAGACTAGGCTACTTATATCTGAAATTACATTGATATATACTATGGACTAAAATCCATAGTACATATCAGTAAAATCATAACGGTAAATTCTACTGCCCTGATATTTTGTGAGATGATGCAGATGATCATGAATAATAAATTTTAATAATAAAACGAAAATCTTCCATCATGTCGCTTAAGCCCTTTTGGCGGTTATGGCTTAATAATATTATTAAAGCCCTCGATTATTGCTTTAAATTAACTATAGTAGATCCATCAGTTATTGTCTAAGATGGACCATAGAACGGTAGGTAATTGATTTAAGTGGTCTTTATTTGAACCCTTGATTATTGCATTAAATGGAATACAAACTTAACAGTTTAGAAATACGCTGAGACAAATTTTAGTCGTTTTATTTAAAAAAAAATATTTACAAAATTATTGAAATAATTTTACTCGAGTAACTCGATTACTCGTGGAAAATTACTCAAATAAATCTTTATTTGAAATTAGCCATTTTATTTTACTCGAGCGATTAATCGATTTTATTTTTCCGATTAATCGAGCAAACATAACTCGAGTAAACACCCTAGTTATGGGTTTAATTTCCACCCGAGTCTCTGGTCATTACACCACACCTAGCATATCGCAGAAGAATTAGGATATAAATGAACTTTGTATTGTAGTTTAAAAAAATATGGGCAAATCTGAAAAACATTAAACCAAGGACAATATTTTAAAAACTGTCAAAATCACATATTTGTGTTTACGAAAAATTAACCATATACAATATTAATCCTTTAGAATATATAATGGATACAATTTTTGATTGTTCTCTTCGTAAATAGCTGGTTTTTATTTGCACCCATCTCGAATTTTTATAAATTATTAAAAATAGTAGGTTTTTTAAAAAGTTCATAAAAATCGCAAAAACATCCATTTAGGTACAAGTTTCAGTAGGGGTTTAAATTTTATACAGTTAGATATAAAAGACCCTATCATAAGTAATTGGAATTATATAAATAACGTCAAGTAAAAAAGGTTTCATAGCGTGTAGAGTCCGTCGCAGAAATTAAGTTTTTTTTTTTTAATTTGACTAGTGCAATTTATCTTTTTTTTCCCAATTGAACTTGCTTCGTAAAGAGAACTTATAGTAGTAGATGTGAATGTAGCATTTTATATAATGATATGTATAGGAAAGTGTGTAGCGTCCGTCACAGTATATATTTTTTTCCCAAAATGTTATTTATTTAATTAAAAATTTACGAACACATTTCTTTCTTACTCATAAAGCAACAACACAGATTGGCTTTAAGATATTAGGTGTTAAAAAATACACAGTGGGGCAAATTTTATGCTTTTAAAAAAAAAAATTTGTTTGGTTTTTGGAACACTCTAACAGCTAGCTGCATTCATGGAAAGCAAAATAAGATGAAAAAATTATATAATGTAGTGTAAAATTTAAAATATACATGTGCATGTAGCCATTTTTGTGCCTAAAAATCGAATTTTGAACTGGGAACATTAAGAGGATTGAGATGAGATTCGGGAACAAAATTACACAATTATTTTCACTGCCTTACGAACCCTTTAAATATTTGAAATATGAATTTATCCTAATCAAAAACATTCAAGTAAAAATGGAAGCGTCCGTCACGTAGCGTCCGCAACAGTTTATTTATGGATTTTTTGATGCAACTGGAAACTCTTATGAAAGCTGTTTTGTAATTCTCAGATTTTCCTCACTCTTCAGTGTATGTATTTACAATTTTTGTTACTATGAATGATTTTCTGAAAATTACAGAGACACGTGTTGAAAAAAAAAATACTTCCATTTTTGTAACGTCCGTAACAATGGGTTATAATTCTCTGAAATCTGTGTAAAGACATCTCCTATAAAAAGACAATGGCATTTATTTAAGTACAACAAAAGTCGTACAAATGTATTGTCCGTCACGCAGGATTTTCCCATATGTATTTTTTTTTTATTTCTCGTTCTGTTCAGAAACTTTCCACTTATTCATATATAAAAAATAAAATTATTAAAGGCTTATACGAATTTTGTAAGGAAAATTTATTTTCATAACTTTATTTTTCGTTTATATGCTCAAAAAATCTAAATTTTTAATATTCACATTGTGGACTTTAGTCATAATATCCAAAATGTTTATCATAAGTTTCGAAATTCTGGTAGCATACATATTTGATACTTGTTGATTCATTGTTAAATATTCTTTTGAAAACATTTTTAATGATTCCGAAATTGTATTTGGTTCCTTTATAAAAAAAAACGGAGAACAATTAAAAAATATTATACAGGTATGTGATGGACATTTTCGTTTTGAAATCGATCGATTTCAGACATATTTTTAGCTAATTTTCGGTTATTTCCCCCAAAAATAATGAAAATTTTGGCTTTAATCCTTTTGACTGATATTTTATCTTTCATTTGGTTTGAGTTTTTTGGGGAAATAACCGAAAATCTCAAAAATAAATCTCAAAAATATATCTGAAATCGATCGATTTGAAAACGATCGTTTTCCATCACATACCTGATAATATGATATTTTAAAACAAACTTCCATTTCAGGTGTATACCCAAGGACGTATAATAGGTTGGGTGAATAGTTCATAAGCTGACGCAGTGAAAACAATTCTGTAACTTTTGAACGACTGGAGATAGGAGAGATAAGCAAAGCACCAATCTTAAGGAAATTATAATATTTGTATATTTCCTGATATATCTGTTACTGATTAAAAAAGTTTCTTATAAAACGCGTTGCAAATAGTGTCAGTGTTGCCATTTTTGTAAAAAAATAAAAATTTTTTTAAACACGTTTTTCCCGGGTTGGGAAATTTTTCAAATTGGGAATTTTTGTAGCCTATTACTTTTAGATCTTATAGATCTACATAACTACAAAATTTCATTGTGATTTTTTTATCCATGTCATAACTATAGAATTTCAAAGATTGAAACTATTTTCTTTAAAATGGTAGCAAAAATATTTTTTTCTGTTTTACAATACAAAGTGTAAAAAAAAATTTCGGAGACGAATGTAAGCATATAAAATTAATAGTGCACAGTTGTATTAACTCAGCAATTTCTAAGCTATTAGACGGATTTTGATGAAATTTGGAACTCTTTAGAGATTTATTTAATTAAGTAAAAAAACTCCAAAAAATTTAATATTTTTTTATATTTAAATTTTAAATACTTTGAACTTTTAAACGAAAGAAGATTTCTATATACAATTTCGACAAATATTTTTCAAAATTTCATTAAGTATTAAAGAACGTCAGATGCATCTGCAGGTTAAATAATAGGTAAAAAATAGGTAAAAAATCAACCCAAAATTAATTTTTACCCAAATATCTCGAAAGCCAAGTGAGATAGATTTTGTAGATCTTTTCAAGGGCAACTTTAAGTTTGTTTTGCAATCCATTAATAAACATATTTTTGTTTGAAAGTCGAATGCCCGAGGTGACCAACATTGAAGGTCCATCAATAACTTTCCCAATCCCTCAGAAGCATTAATTTGGATATCAACTCGAATGCTTCCTGACTAGACCATTCCAATGCTTCCTGACTAGACCATTCCAAATACCTCTAGTCGTTCAAAAGTTACAGAATTAATACTTGGAATGACGTGAATGACGTGTCTGGACAACCCGCAGGACTATAACGTATGTAGATTTTGAAGCACCGGCCAAGACATGAGAGTTGTTTTCCATTTTAAGACGGACGCAAGTGTTACAAATAGTGAGGATATCAGATCGAGTGAAGTACATCTTACACCGCTTTAAAAAGTTGAGACACTTGAATGCTTATTTCGACACAAGAAAAATGTATTCGGTCCATGGACATCGCACTGTATTTTCATCAAGTGTTTCTGAATTCGCAATACTTGTTCCACCCATGTTTGCCTAATGGTCCTGAAATAGGACATGTTAGGCCTACAGTTGAAATAATGCGAATGACAAACGCTGCTGACCTCTGCAAAAGAGTAAAAAGATTGTCATTTTCACACTTCTTTTCTGTTTTCAAAGATTTGTATATTATGGTTTAATGGAAAAATTACAAAAGGTTAAAAAATGTTCATTTTAGTTTCCTATTGTGATCTACCAAGCTCCGCTCCTGTATGATTTTGACGAAGTACATTGTATATTCGCTGTCTAGAGGGAAAAAGCAGCACGACTCTGTTATTGCGCGGGTGCTTTTGGCACGATCTAAACAGAAATTCTTTTCACAGTTTTAAACATATGCAACAATTTAGCATTGACTTCTTGAATAAACATAAATACATACTTGTAAAATGTACAAATGTATGAATTTACTTTTATACGGATACTAATACACTCTAAACTGAATTATTATTGAAACAATGAAATCAGAAATGAACGAGTCAACAACAAGAGGCAAGAAAACAAAAGCAGTCAGTCGTATATTTTGCATTTGTATATTAAAATTGGAAAGTCTGAATCATGTTTGTTGCATGTAGAACAAATGAAGAGACACTCCAAAGAGCAACAATTCATATACATATATACTTATAAGATATTCAGTCTTCTAACCTTTTAACCATATTTGTTGCTTTAAACATTTTTGCATTTACACATTTTTTTTGTTTGTTATTTTTATTTTGTTTTTTGTTCGTGCCAATTGAGGTTCACATTATGTGGTCCACCTGGTCAAAAGCGTTAAATTTTGCGCTTGCTGCTGTCGCATTTGTTTTTAACAAACAATGCAAATTGGTTTCAAATGAGATTTAACAGTGAATTTTGTCTGCCTGCTGCTGCTCTTGTTGTTGTTGTTGTTGATTTTGTTTTTTTGTTGTTGGTGGTGCTGTTATAGTTTCGATTTTTTTGTTGCTTCATATTAAAATACGATTGCACAATTTCTATCTAAGTCATTTTATATGTGTCTTATTGTTGTTTTGTTGTTGTTTTTATTAACTTTTTTATTTTAACTTGATTTTATTTTTTCATTCTTTTATTTCAACCAAATTTGCGACACATAAAGACAAATTTTTCACAATCTTATAATCGATGAACGCCGGTTGACTAGATGTAGATGCCAAATTACACATACAACGTTTATCGTACTAAGATTGTGTTGGAATTTGTGTAGTATTAGTACACGATTCCGACACAATATATACATGATCAATTCGAGAATTTCACTAATTGTGAACTCGTAAATGTTGCATTCACTTATAATCAAATTGTTTTATGTGTTTGTTGTGGAACTTTGTGTCAACTGGTAAATTATGTTAAAAACTATTTTTCACATAAAGCTCGACTGAAAGCAAATTTGAATAATCAAAATTTGAACATCCGAAACTATGAAGATCAATAATTGTCACAGCTTGGCTTTTGTCGTCCTTTTAGTTGCACTAATCAACTTAAAGTCCATGAAATTTTAATAAAATGTATAAAACATTGTTAAGCAAATGCTAACTATTTTACATAATTGATAAAACAATGAAATACATAGTATGTTATTACAATATATTGTTATAAATTACTTTTTAGAATAAATGTGGCAATATTTCAAATATTGAATTATTTGTATCAGTCCGCTATAGTTTTTAGATATCCTATATTAGTGATCTATCGTAAAATCAGTTTATCTCTAACTTTTTATAATAAACTTTGCATGTTTATTTTCATATTTATATTACATTCTAATACAAAATATATTTTAATTACGTACTGAATCAGTTTTAGAATTGGATGTATGCGTCTAAGGCAACTAATAAAACGATTGATGATGAACTAATAAGCCGATTGATAACATGCTTAAAGCTAAAGGTTTGACACTATTCTAAATCGTTTCTAGTCCTCATAGAGATTCCTAGTACACGACAAAATGTGGATGCTCGTCAGATAAATCTGCACCACTAATGCTTCATCCGCATCATTGACCATCCTTCTGACGCATTAAAACTTTTATCCAGGGACCTTGAATAAGTTTTGTGGATTAAGGACTACTGGCTTAAAATTGTAGGAATATTATTTACCTTTCCTTGTTTAATTTTTCAGTAATGAAGTCAAAATAATTGCCAGCATTGAATGCAACAATTTTCAAATATGAAAAATATTGACAGGGATAAAAATTCGTATCAACAAATCTGGGAAGTTCAGACAATAACGAGGTGAGTCAAGAGGCAAGTCACTTATTAAATACATTCTAAGAAGAAACCTTCTAATTTATAATAGAGGTAATGGAAAACCGTTGCCAGGTTAAGACAAAAGGTACTGGGTGTTAATATTAATATCTAAGGAGCTGATTGCCAAGATTTCGACAATGATTGTATTTGTGATCTCCGTTTTTCGTGGAACCTCAATTACTTAATATAAAACATGTAAGAAAAGCTACAGTCGGTCAAGCCCGAGTAGTTACATGATACCCTTCACTTATAAGCTCAAATATGGACCAACAATTTAAAAAGTTTTCCTTAAGTCTTAAAAACATACATATATGTAAGTGTTTTTTTCAAAACTTAAAAATTTAAGTAGATTTACGTCATTACAGTTGAGGGTCTGATGTGGGAGCTAGGGTAAATTGTGGATCGATTGTTACAAAATTTTCGGTTATCGGTTTATTTTTACAAAACATTTATCTGTGCAAAGTTTTAGTTATAAAATGAAATTCTCTTTAAATGTATAAGCGTTGCTGTGTTCCTATGGCTATTTAAAATACTTTTGAGAATGTATCTTGTATGGGAGGCATGATAAACTAAGGGCCGATTTCTACAAAGTTAGTTACACTGATTTCGGTTATTATAAGCAAAATTTTTGCTGAATATTATTAAAATACATTAAAATAAAGGTCCAAAAACTCTATTCCGGGAAGTCATCCTTATGGGAGGTACCCGAAATAGTAATCTGATTTTGCTCAAAAAGTAGGGACCATCCTTAGACTAAAATCTGAGACCGTGCCAAATTTTATCAAATTATCTTCAAAGATACGACCTGTCGTTTGATAAAAAGCTTACAAGGATAACCGGCCAGCCAGCCGGACGGGAGTGATTCTGAGTCGATTGGTGTACTAAAAAGGGGGTCTCAGACCAATATTTTTGTGCGTTACAAACATTAGCACAAACACAATATACCCTTTCCACCTATGGAGGTGAAGGGTAGAAATACATTAAGGATGACAAAGACCGTTCCTGAATGAGTGAAATATGCAGCAATATTTAGGACGCCTCCTAAGTTGCCCTTTGATAGTTCAAAAGACTTAACTGATTTAAGTAAACATTGGGGTGTGGCAAAAGAATGCTCTATTAGTAGCATTAAACTTTTTAAATCACTTATGCCGGACATGATATCACCTGGAGAACTACAAGTTCTTGCGGTTAATCCAAATAAAACTAAATTAGTTCTGTTCACATTCACAAGTTGCGAGACAAAATAAATACGAATTATAGTGTCTATACAAAATGTCAACATAAAGTGAAGATTATAATCTAAACAGAGTTAAACACACAAGATTTTTCCGTTTTATGCATAAATAAATCCGGCTGCACCTGTACCAAATTTTAAAAATAAACTTTTGTTTATCGTTTTTGAAACCTTTTACAGCGCTTTTGTCACAATATATACGAATTATAGTTTGTAGTTACTAACTATTAGTAAGAATTCACTGTTTATATTTATATTATTTTTATATTTTTTAAATAGTAGATATTTGATTCTGTGAACACAAATATGGTAGTGAAATTTTAAAGTTAGCTCTTGTTGTCGAGATATAGCGATTTTATAATGTGAGTTTATATAAACTTTTTTGCAATGTTTTGCTCAATTTGCTCAAAGTTAACAATAGACTTATTTTTTGCTATTGGGAATCTACTTTCATTTGACTATGATCATGCCTAAACGTGTTCAGAGGTGCAATGGTGGCATTACAATCAAATATTTAACTTTTTAAAAAGTTTTACTGTAGTGTATTGCACTAAGAATCCCAATTTATTACAATTATTTATTATTGTAATAAATAGTTTTTTAGTTTTTTGTTTAGATTTAAAATAAAAAATCAAGATAAGTTCTGGTACCACATTTCACTTGCAGTACTTGTTATGTGGAGAGATCCCAATAACCATGAAAATTATTGCTATTTTTGCTTTACTCCACAAAACAAGCGACACTACCGATTTCGAACGGAATTGATTTGCCTATACCTCAGCGAAATACTATCAAGAGGCTGCTGCTGAAACTGTTCTAATGGAAGTTGATTAAGCGGAGTCAGATCTGATTCCAGAAATGTTGGGAGTTTTGGTTGAAAATGAAGAACTTCATAGCAGGGTCATATATCAATAGCCTATAGTGTCATATACCAATAGATTCGTATTGACGAGCTTGTGAAGAATATATAATAAAATATCCCAATTCAACAGTTAACGGTTATTTTTTAACGGAAAAATAAAAGTTGGTTTAAAACTGTTAAAAAGGGAGTTTAATTTTTCCGGCCAAAAATAAAACTCATTTTAGGAGTTTTATTTTTCGTCAAAAAATAAAACTAATTTTAGGAGTTTAATTTTTTCCGTCAGAAAATAAAACTCATTTAAGGAGTTTTATTTTTTCCGTCACTCATATTTTTATTTGTTTTAATAATATTTTGTTTATTTATTCATAAAATGATAATAAAACATATAAAAAGCAAATTTAATATCCCAATTTTACATGTTAAATTGTAATTTACATAAAATGAGTTTTATTTTCTGACGGAAAAAATAAAACTCCTTCAACGAGTTTTATTTTTTGACGGAAAAATAAAAGTACTTTTTTAACAGTTTCATCCGAACTTTTATTTTTAGGTTCAAAAATAACTGTTAAGATGGAGTTTTTTCATTTAACTCACAAAATAACTGTTATTTAAGAACTTATTTGATAAAACTTATAACCGTTATGGTTCTTGTTTCATAGAATTTCTCAGAAGAACTTAGTGACCTTATACTAGACTTAAATTTGACAAAATGTAAAGCTGAAGTACTAGGGTTAATATGCAATGGAATTTGCTACAACCAGATTCCAAAAAAAAGTTTGTATTGAACCTTGAAAAAGAATTGATTCCCTTTTTTAATTTTAAAAAGCGCTTTACAAGTTGTCGCAACGTGAATAGATTAATGGACACATTAATAATTGATTACCGACCTCAAGAATATAGACTTTTTATTGACGCGTAAAATCTAAGTTTAAAAACTGTTTTGCTTCATAACGAAGAGGTATTATATTTAGAGCACCACTAGCAGCCTTTTTTAACTACAGGTTCCCTTAACATATTGTGAAAATTTCAGAAATAACCTGTGACGACACAGTGGTTACACTACGGCAAAAATAGCTTTTGCCGTGGCACAAACATTTAAAATAAATTGTAATTAACTTTAACCTCATGTGTTTGTATGTATATGATATATTTGTATGTATAGGTTATATTTTTTATACAATACACTACCGTAGGGTATAATTTGTGATCGTACAGAAATATTGGTTTGAAACATTTATTTAATCGAATGTGCTATGACCAGCTTATTGAAGCTGGTAAGACTTCATAAGTATACAGAAATCTGTAGAAAATGTTCGTATGATCACAAAATAAAGAATAGATACTTTTATAGGATTTAATCTCCAAATACGAAATTTTTTTGCTGTAGAAATTAGCTACCATTAACATTTCAAACTACCCTCCATCAATTAATAAACTTTCAATTGTATTTTTTGAGTTGTGGCATTTTCCATGCAAACTACTTGAAAAACTTGCCCTGGTTATGATTTTATATTGTGGGAAAATTATTTTTCACAGACGTTTCATGTCAATGCATGAATATAGTCAAAGTAGTTTAAGTGTTTGTGTAAACAGAGTAAAACAAATACTGCTCCTAAATTGGAGCAATCACAGATTCCACAATAGGTCATCAAATGTTTGTTTTAGGTCATGATGATGTATTTGTTATTCATTTTGTCTATCAATCTTATCGATTTGTAGCGAAGGCAATGATACTCCGAAGTATTGGTGCATTGATAGTCGTCAATTCGAAAACAATGAAAGTCTTAAAAATAGAAAAAAAAAATGATTGGAAAAAGAAAAAATTATCGAACTAATGATTATGATTTACAAAGAAGGTGGAATACGTTAACATGTCACCGCTTGACAATTTTGTCAACTTTCTGATATTGTTGCAGCACGATTTAAAACAGGCAAAGCGAACGTTTAAACAAACAACGAGTGAGTTAGCAACCACCAGTAAGTGCAACAATAGTGAATGCAAAGCTTCGTCAGCCAACACAAAATTGTGGTGAATGTCGTCAGCTAATGCTGTGGATGATACAATGGTGTTGGTGGTTATAGTTGCTGCTGCACGATCCTATGAGACGAATTGTCTCCACTAATATCAACTTGTGCTGTTCAACTATGCGGCAGAGTTCAGAACAAGAAAAAAATACTAGCATAATAAAGAAAAAATGCCTTTGACAATGTTGGCAACATCATTGAATGAATGAATGTTGTACTATAACGAAGGCTTCAACGTCACCAACTCCTTAATTTGGCTACAGACACCATAGTACAAGAGATGCAGTGGCAGTTACAGTCACATTACTTAGGATTATGAATAAAACAGAAACGTGGTGCGGCGGTGGCACGTTCATCTTCAATTTTTCTTTGTCGTCTCTGATGATTCAAATGCTGATGACGAAAACGTCGTCTTAGTTTTCGTAGTCGTCGTTGTTGTTGTTGTTGTTTTGAATGAAAAATCTCTCTATGGCCTTTAAAGAGCTCAAATACTAAAGATTTGCCAAAATGTTTGAATGCGATCACGAACTTGACCTTTCACATAACCTCAAAAGAAACAAAAAATAAAATAACAGTCAGTCGTCAGTTTAAAACGTTCAACTCTTCTTCATTTAACCCACTATTCCTTCGTAGTACTAAGAGAGTTTATGGATATATTGTACATATGTATGTGTGTATGTGCCCCATAGATTCATACGTAAATATGTATGTATTGAATCTTACTTTAGCATAAAAATAGTGAATATTATTAATATTCCATACTACGAGTATTTTTTTTTGTTTCTTCCATTTGAACGTTAGTTCGTTACTTTTCTATTTGAAATATTTAATGACTCTTTGTTTTGTTTTCCTTTTAGTAGCAAATTTCATAAAAATCATTTGAAATATCGGCTGTCACATTGGTTATCATTTGAGTCATGACAAGCCGTAGACACATGTTAGTTGACACCCAGAATGGAACCTCTATTTGTTTTCGCCAGGAGTATTTGATATACATTCAAACGTACTCCTTTTACCATCATTTAACATAGCTTATTTGGAAGGAAATTCTTTTATAGTCCAGTAGAATGAAATGTGACCTAGAAAATATATAATGTAGAAAAAAAGGCAATGAATGTGTAATTTTTATACCCACCATCAAAAAGAATGGGAGGTATATATGAGTTTGTAATTTCCTTAATATTGGCTCAAAAACCAAAAGCGATATATATTGTGAATCCTTATAAAATTGTAAGACGATTGAACGATGTCCGTCCGTCTGCCTGTCTGTTGATATCACGATAACTCATTAGCAAAATAAGCTATTTGACTAAAACTTGGCAAATATATTCCTCATTGCTGAGAAAATTTCGGTATTGAAATTGAGCAAAATCGGTTCACATTTGACCATAGCTCCCGTATAAACTGGTTTAGGCTCATCGCTTATTTGCCAATAAATGACAAATTATAGCAGCATGTAAAATTTCATCGAAATCGGTTCACATTTAACTATAGCTCCCATTCAAAACACTTACGGAAACAGCCTAAATTCCACCTGAAATACACTTAAATTTCAATAAATGATAAACTATAATAGCTATCGCAACTAAATTTGGCCAATTTGATCATAATTTGACCATAGCTCCCATATAAAAAACTTAGGGAAACACAAAAATACAAAAAGAAAAAGGGAGTTTATGTCCGTCTGTCCGTCAGATAAAAGCTCAATAGCTCCTTAACGAAAAGAGCTAGAGAAACAAAATTTTACAATAGTATTTTATTGTGTACTGAAACTGGGCGAAATCGGTTCTCATTTAGTTATAGCTGCCATATAACCGCGCCCCGGGAATTACATTAATGCTGATCAATTTAATACAATTGTAATAGTTATGACGATTACATTTAGAACAGAGTAGTTTTTTGCAACTGTTGGTCAGTATATCAAATTTTATAGGAATCGGTCCATATTTGACCATAACGTTCATATAAAAATCACTCCCGGAAACCACTAAAATGCCACAAACGCCAGTTAAAAGCTATAAAATTATAAACTATGACAGCTACGGCCACTATATTTAACATAAATAAACTTTACAAATACCAGCCAGTATATAAAATTTTGTAACAATCGGTCAACATTTGACTATATTTCTTATATATACAACATCCCCTTTTTATATCCACAATTAAAAAAGATTTGGAGGTACATTCAGTATATTAAGATTGCACCTACGAAATTAGATAGCTATCAATCAATGTTCAGCCCAGACTATATATGGTGCATGTATTAGGAACTCCTAACAAAATATATGGACCTAACGTATTACTATTAACATGTTTAGGCTAACTAAATATTAAGCACAATGAAAACAACTTAAAAATGTAAAACTATACCCGGATATGAGACCGAATTTTGATCAAAGTAAATACTAGGGAAACCACTTAGATATTTTTAAATGTTGAACTATAAAGCTACTGCAACCGAATTTAGTCCAAAGATTTTACCAACAATACCAATTAGCTTAGCGATTTTTTTCAATTTTGGTCCACATTTTGAATTAGCTGCACCCTCGTAGATATATGAGATATGTTTCTAAATTTAACACAACTTGATGGTGGGTGTATAAGATTCTGCACAGCCGAATATAACACTCTTACTTTTTTTGTATTACATAGAACATTTCTAGGGGGAGTTACGGCACTTTCTTAAAATAGGTGCACCCTAAACTAGTTGAATAGGAGAAAAAATATGTAACTTACTTACTATAGAAAAAGAACATTTTGTTAAAAAAAGTAGAAAACAGCCTTTTGCTTAGCAAAATTTTTTTAATGTCCATTTAATTACTAAACAAAAAAAAAATATTATGGTTTGTCAATTGTTTTTGAAATATTTCAACCTAAATATTACAAAAATAAAAAAAATGTGAAAAGTATGCAAAAAGAACCTTTTGTTCCGCGGTTCCTCATATGTATGTAACATAATTTTAAAATATAATAAGAAAGCGACTTAGCAGGTTTGCATATTACACTTTATGGTACATTTTGGTGGCTAAATAAAATTTGAAACACAATATTTTTTTATTTTTTAATCACTGTTTTCGACTTTGTACAGCTTAATTTTTTTTTATTTCTTGTGTACTAATCATTATTATTCCTTAAATTGTCAGCGAAATTTTGGAGTGGCACTTTGTGCAGCGATCACGGATTGTAGACGTTCACATATTACATACATAAATATATTCATCTCAACATTTAAATTTTATTTGGTGTCTTATTTTTCAGGTCGTATGTATTTATGCACGAAACTGCAAAGACTCGACCCGCGTGTTGCAGCATCTGCTTAACCTAGAACCTATGCACCTTTCATTTTACGCTTACAACCCAAAAAATATTATACAACATGAACAAAAATTCAAAACACTATTGAATAAAAATAGATACATACATACATACATACACTCAATGAAATTTAATGCTGCCCGATCCCCAAGGTGGAGAATAACTGGCGAAGTAAATTGAAATAGCACCACAATAAAAACAAACAACCAACCGACCAAACAGAAAAGTAAAATAACAAAACCAATAGGTAAAATAAGTGAACAACGGATTTATTTATGAGATATTTTGGTAGCATAAATAAATCAAGTTGTGGGGTATAACGTTGATTTTCCCACCGCTCCTAACTTTCAGACCAGCTTACCTTCTTACGAGTAGTTCATTGCTGCAGCTCTTAGCTGCTCTGCGCGAATTTATTTAACTTTGCTCTTTTTCTTTATATCGGGTGTTTTTTATTGAGGTATAGAACTTTAAGTTGGCATCACTTTTTTAACTGGCGGCCATTTTGTCAGCTGTCAAGTGATTAATATTTAGTTTGGTTTGCCATTTCATCATGAACAGGTTGACAAAAGAACAACGCTTGCAAATCGTGCAAATTTATTTCGAAAATAATGGTTCAGTTCGCGAAGTTTACCGCAAGCTCCGTCTATTTTATGGTCGACATAATCGTCCATCACAGCAATTAATTCGGTTAACCATGGATCGTTTTCGCACTACATTTACTCTATGTGATAATACGCATCCGCAGCGACGTCGAACAGTGCGCACCGAAGAAACAATTGCCGCTGTAGAGCAAAGTGTTGAAGAGGACCCGAATGAATCGATTCGCCACCGTGCACAGCAATTGGAGCTTTGCCCATCAACTTTATGGAAGATTTTGCGCAAAGATCTTGGCTTGCGACCTTACAAGATCCAGCTTGTGCAAGAATTAAAGCCGCGAGACCATGCAATGCGTCGTGATTTTGGTGTATGGGCCGAAAATGAGATTGATCTCGATGCTGATTTTCATCGCAAAATTTTGTTCAGTGATGAGGCTCATTTTTGGTTGAATGGCTACGTCAACAAGCAAAATTGCCGCATTTGGAGTGAAGAGAATCCACATGAGACCCTTGAGACGCCATTACATCCACAAAAACTGACTGTTTGGTGTACTCTATGGGCTGGTGGAGTCATTGGGCCATACTTCTTCCGAAATAATGCTGGAGAATCAGTTACCATAAATAGAGACCGGTATAGAGCCATGATAACCGACTATTTTGTTCCCCAATTGGATGGCATGAATGTGGATGAGTTGTGGTTCCAACAAGACGACGCTACATGCCACACAGAGCACGTCACAATTGATTTATTGAAGGAAACATTCGATGAGCGCATAATTTCGCGGAATGGACCCGTCAATTGGCCACCAAGATCGTGCGATTTGACACCACTGGATTATTTTCCTTGGGGATATGTGAAGTCGCTCGTCTACGCCAACAAACCAGAAACGTTAGGGGACTTGGAAGCCAACATTCGTGGCGTTATTGCCAACATACGGCCCCATATGCTCGAAAAAGTAGTTGAAAATTGGACCTGTAGAATTGGCTTTATTCGAGCCAGCCGCGGCAGCCACATGCCCGAAATCATATAAACATTAATGGCATAAAATTATCCTTCCAATAAAGCCAAATTGATGGACATTAAAACGATTTTCTTGTGTTTTATTTCAATTCGAAGTTCTATACCTCTAAAAAAAACACCCTTTATAACTTTATTTTGTTTCAGTTTCTCTGCTGCACTTTTTCGCTTTTCAACTTACGATGTTAACTCCTAATCACTTTGGTCATCCATCCGTTTGTTTGCCCATTTGTCCGTCCATCAGTGGGCAATTTATGCCTGTGGGAATTCACACAAATCGTGTTGAATTTGGGCAAATAAACTTCTTCACGTAAACGCCACCACTAAGAACATGTAATTTGAGGATTACCTTAGTCCATATCAATGCTGGAAAAATTGTTGCTATTGTTGTTGTTGTTGTTGTTTTAACACAAGCGCCGCTTTAACTTACTGATCACAGTAATCGCCATCGTCATCATTATCATCATCGTCATTGTCGTCGTTTATTGTTCAGGTCTCTATTTCTCTAATGTTTAAAATAAACATAAATGCAACATAAACAACAACAACAACATCCACTGCATTAGAAGCAACAACAACAAAATACCAATGATAACTTGATACCTAAAATGTATACGAGTATGTACGTACTTATTGTATGTATATGTATTTATTTCGATTTAGTTGTTGTTGCTGTTAGTACGTTGCATTCATCACAGTTAAACACGGTGTCTTGCATTTTAAACAAATTGTTGTTAATATGGTATTAACATGGTTTTAACATAATAAGACTTGATCAATTACATGCCTATAAAAACGTTACCTTTGTACGTAAGTATCTAAATATGTACCTAATAAAAAATATATAATTATTCTATGTACGAGTATGTTAGAACACTCCACCCTGCAGAAATTATTGGACAACATGATCCGTTTTAAGTACATAAATAAGGTGAAGCTTATTAGATAGGACGTGTTGAAGGCGCTTTTTCTTATTTATCTAAAGCGGATCATGTGGTCAGAACAAAATTTTGAGATTTCATGACAGAACCATACACAGCCATGTCAAATGAAACAAATTAATTTCTCAAATTTGGCTTATGGTTGGATTAGCGACAACGTGATGTTTCCTAAACAGATTGATTTTTTATTTGAATATACTGTCGCTTTACCTTAACATCTGAATCTGTTAAAAATACACAGTGTTCAAAAAAAAATGAGAGGACTTTTTGCGGATATTAAAAACAATTATATTTCAGTTCAATAAAAATAGGTTCCGGTAAATGAAATTAAAAATATTTTGGCTCCCAATTTTTGACCATAATATGGTCAATTGGTTCTACTCGAACACAAACCACACCAAACTTTTTTTGTTAATGTAATGGTTGCTCTAAGATAACTCTTGGAATCTCTTCTTGATGTACCCATCGAGATGGAAATAGGTTTCGTCGGTGAAAATAATTTTGTTGTTATACCCTTCACCACAATAGGTGGAAACCGAAACCTCGGTTTTTTTGCTTCAAATCCAAAAACCGTAGAAAAAACCGCGGTTTTAGCTATTTATTTTTCATAATTTTTTGTTGGTATTATTCAGAAATAACATTAACTTATCATAAATTTGCACGTAATTTGTCTATGAAATGAACAGAAGAATGAAAAATAACAAAAGGTGACTTACAATGGACTAATGAACAAGTGCAAGGGGGAGACGGTATATGACGGTATATTTTATAACCTGGGACTCAGCCGTATTTTTGAAACGTGTAACTCCAAGCAAACGCAAGAAACCATTAGCTAAAAGCTAATGGAGTTTATTATTGCAATTGATAGAAACATCGTAGCATGTACTACAGATGGAGCGGCAGTCAATATCAAATTTGGATCTGAAAATCAAACACTGCTTCAGTTATGGTTGGTACACGGAATTCATCATGCAGTCACTGACATTTTTTATGAAAAAATTCTTAAGAGACAATTTTGAACATGGCGACGAAGAAACTTTGAATCATTTAAAACCGATTGCCCATATAAATTTTAACCTAGAGGTTGTAAGAAAAACTGTTCGGTATTCCAATAATTCATCAGTTCGTAATAATATTTTACAAACAAGCGATAAAAAAGCATCATAATCGTGAATTTAGTTTACTCTTAGATTTCTGTTTCAAAAAGAAAGTATTCATGAAAGTTTAGAAAACCTGTCGACCTTAGATTTTCTGCTAACGACTTTGAAATGTAAATTCTTTTAAAGATTCGTTGCTGTTCGTAAAAATTACTTTTAAACAGTGTTGCCACTTTAGGTGTAATTACACATATCATGTGTAATTTTTATTTTCATGTGTAGACGATGTGTAACTGGCTGCATGTGTAACTCATGTGTAATTTAAAAAAATTTAAAATTTTTAACAGTTTTCAACACATGCATTTTAAAAAGTTAATATTTAGAAATCGAAATAATTAATATAATGCAAACTTTTTAATATAACTACTTTCATAAAAATGGATGTCTTAAAATCCCAATACTTATTAAAAAAAATAAACTTCAAGATAGCAGAGAGTTTTATATCGAGGCAATTCGTCAAATTAAAAAAACATTTAATTTTAGTGACGATATTTCTACAATTGTGGATATTGTGATCCCAAAATAGCAACAGCACTCTTAGATTTTAAAATTTTGGGCTTCACAGCAATTTGGAGCTAGAAGATTATTGGATAAAGTTTTTTGATTTAAAGAATACCTTGGAAGACAAGTTGCTTCCTACTTTGCAAAAATATTTTAATTTCGCAGTATTTGAACGCTGCTGCCAGGGAACTAATTTAACACTCGTTAATGTAATGAGTTATCATGAGCCGCGAGTTCTTCCATATGTTAGAAGTTGACGTCCGAAACATTAATGGAAAGACCATGTAGAGGAAAGTCTTTCAAAACTTGGCCTACGAAATTTGAGAATATGAGCACAAGTTAGAAACGCATAGGATTCTAAAATTTGCTCGGCCTTTGACCTTAACAGGTTGTAAATATAGGCCAAGTAAGTAAATTTTTCAAAAAAAAAGCATGTGTAATTCCTAATTTCATGTGTAATTTTGATATGATACATGTGTAATTTAACATTTGGTTGGTGGCAACACTGCTTTCAAAGTAATTTGTCGCTCGTATGCAATTTTTATACAAGCTAATGGGGCTCCGCAGTTTCTCTAAAAGAAACAAGAATTAGTTAAGAAATCCCTCATATATAAAAAACCTGAATTAGTTTCCTGAATTTTAGTATTAAATTATAAATATGAGCTTTATTAAATATACCTTATATTTTGTTTTAATAAAATTATATAAATTCTACTACAAATTCAAATCAAAATACCGAAAACCGAACCGAAACCGGCCGTTTTTAGGTGTTTTACGGTTTTTTGCAAACTCTAGTGGAAAGGGTGTAATAAGTTTGTACATAGATACCTATATATAATTCCCACGACAACATTCCAATTGGAAAAAGGTGTACTTCTCTCAGGCAATGAGCTGCATCCGATTCTATTGTTAGACTCATTGAACGGACCTACGTTTTAACTCCGGCTCCGAACGGCAAATGCATTAATTAGAGAAGTTTTACATAGCCTAATACTTAATGATCAGTGGCTAGCTGAGTTATGAGGTGAACCGCTTTTTTTGAAACTTTTTTTCAGGATTGTCGAACTTGCGACCTCAGGTATGCTAGACAGATGACTAACCTGCTTTACCACGGCGGTTTACATACATACATACAAGACACAGAAATATTGGTCTTAGATCCTTAAGTGGTGTAGGGGATGTTGGTTACCAAGCAACGGTTCTGATTCGTCTTAACTTGGTAAGCCCAGGCTTATCTTGGTTATCCTTCATCTCAACTGTGGACACTGATCTCCTCGTGGTACCACCCAGGGAACTACGTTAACACCCGTTAATGTAGTGAGCCAACTAACATGAGCCGCGAGTTCTCTAACAAGAACGATAAAAAATATGGGTAAGGGAGCCGGGCTGGCTCCCTTACCCAGAAGACTGTCAAAGACTGGTAGATTGTCAAAGACTGGTATCCTGTCTTGTCAGTAGGGGGCCATTTTACAAAATGTTTTTTTAATTTCATTAACCGGAACCTATTTGTTATAAACTGAAATAAAAATATGTATTTTTAATTTCTGAAAAAAAGTATTCATTTTTATTTAAATTAAAAATACACTTATGGCCTGTTCCACGATCTCGAAAGAATGCTTTCTTTCTTATTCTATACGAAAGAAATTTGTTTTTCGTTTCACTAACTTCATTTTATGCGAAAGATAAGTCGAAAATCAAGTCGAAAGAAAACATAAGTATTTTCATACAAATTTCTGTTTCACTATTTCGAACAAGTTACCAGCAATGCGAAAGCAAATGTCAAAATGAGTCACTTGATATTTTGCTTTTGAATAGAAACGAACGAAAAGCTTCGAAATAGTGAAACCAAAATTAATTCGAATTCGAGTTACTTACTTTCTTTCGAGTAGATTTTCTTTCGAAATCGTGGAACAAGCTATTAAATATTTATTTGAATATGGGCAAATCCTGCGTGACGGACGATACATTTGTACGGATTTTGTTTTACTTATATGAATCCCATTGTCGTTTTACACGAGATATCTCTGCACAGATTTCGGAGAATTATAGCCCATCGATTCGCTTTTAAAGTGCTGTGACGGACGCTACAAAAAATGGAAGTAACTTTTTTTCAACACATGTTTCTGAAAATTTTGTCCAATCGGTCATAGTAATAAAAAATTGCAAATACATTAAAGATAGAGGAAAATCAGAGGATTACAAAACAGCTTTCATAAAATATTTTAAGGTTTCCAGTTGCGCCAAAAATCCACAAATGGACTATTGTAAACGCTACCTTAAATTTAATCTGTGGATATAGACAGTGTTATTCCTTTATGAATAAGACAGATATGTGTTCGTAAATTTTGTATTTAATAAATATCATTATGAAAAAATATACTGTGGCGGACGTTACACACTTCCCTATACATATTATTCCGTAAAATGCTATATTAACGAACCAAGTTCAATTTAAGAAAAAAGTAAAATTGCACTAGTCAAATTAAAACAAACTTTTATTTCTGTGACGGACGTTATACACTGTGAGCCCTTTTTTACTTGACGTTTTTTATATCACTCCAATTACTTTTGATATGGTATTTTATATCTAATTATATAAAATTAAGCAGACTTTGAGCCCCTACTGAAATTTGATACGTACATTTATGTTTTTGCGTTTTTTTTTTATGAACTTTTAAAAAACCTATTATATGAAAAAATTTATAAAAATTCGAGATGGGTGCAAGTAAAGACCTGGCATTCACGAAGAGACCAATCAAATATTGTATCCATTACATATTCTAAAGAATGAATATATGGTTAATTTTTCCATAAACGCAAATATGTGATTTTGACATGTTTTTCGGATTTGCCTATATATATATATATTTTTTTTTTGGTTTATTGCGGGTTTTTCATTCAAAAAATTCTTTTTTTTTTTTTTTGCATTAATATTTTTGATGCGTGTTTCCTTAAGCTATATTTTTTCAACAAAACCTCATTTTATATATATAATATCGAATATGGAATATTCTGTTATTATACGTCCAAAAATCAATAACTTGATTTTTTTAACGGATATACCCAAATTTATATAAAATGTATGAAATTGATTTGAAAAAACTTTAATTTGACCGTACGTACAGTTTGTCAGATTCGGGTGAGTAGTTACAGAGTTATATTTAAATAGATGTAAAAATGTTTTTATCAGTCAAGAGGTATTATAATTAAAACATGACTTAAAGTGGAGTGTTTGAATTAAACGGTTTTTAAAATGTCTGAGAGAATTTTAAGGAGGACCCAAGATTGTTTTAATTTTGTATTTATGATTACCTTGTGTTTTCATGGAATGAATCATTGGGCGTCAAAGTAGGCCAAAGTAGTTAAAAAAGCGTTGGCACAGTGTAGCTCCTACAATTATTGTCCAATATGGTTAGTTTTTTACATTTTGGAATGAACTTGACTTTTTTAGTTTTTGACCCATTGTGCATTCGATATTAAACCCATAATAAACTCAGATGCTGACATACAGCCAACAATTCAGGAAATAAAACAATGAAAACCGTTTTTAAATATCTTGGACCGTTTAATGTTGAGAAATCTCTACAATCAAATATTTTTCGATGATCGAAAAAAGTGCATTTTTTTCTCAAAAAGATTTTATAAATTTTTTAATTTTTTCGAAGAAGTTTTTTTTTATTAAAAGTTAATGTTTTATTATATATTAGTAAAGAATGGTGTTCTAGGTTGATTTGAAACCAAAATTAAAGTCATTGCAACATTCCCTTTACGAACGAAATTTGTTAAATTTTTAAGAAAATTATTGTAATTTCGAACATAAAACAAAAAAGTCAAGCCGATTTTGCAATGCAGTTATATGTATATTGTTAAATATTCTCTTTAGATTTTAAAAATTAAAAGTAGCTCGAATTCATAAACGAATCTAGAAAATCGAATTTTATAAAAAATGGCAAATTTCTACGCACCATAATTGTATTGCAAAAAGTGTTCAATTGGGTTTCCTTTTTTGAAATTTTTTGCAATCAAACAATTTAATCTACATATGTAGGTTTTAGAAATATTACCTATAATTTTATTCGATTAATTTGAACACATACTTAAATATTATCATAATGTTTAAAAGTCAGACACAAAATTAAGATAAATGCAAAGTGTCTGTCTGCTGAAATTATATTTGTGGAGCCGACATGAATTTTATATCAAATTTTAGAATATCGTCCCACCATTAAATATCATCATCGTCAATTAAAACATCTGATAAGGAAAAACATGCTCCTGGATCACAAGAGTTTCGTAATCCTCCCGAGAAGAACGCTATTAAATTTCAACAAAATCCGTTCATAAACATCTGAGATATCGACAAAACAGTCACAAATCGATTCTATTGACGATTCTGAGTCGATCGGCATTATTTTAATGGTATTTACGATCAAATTTGTGGAGTTCCTAAAGGGTATATATATACATCAAATTTTAGGAAATCGTCCCACAAAGGACGCTGTCAAACTTCATCACAATCGGTCCATAAACACCTGAGGTATCGCCGAAACAATACTTTCGTTAAAAGTACCTATTTTAAAAATTTTGTTAAAAAATACAAATAAAAAACCCACGCTGCTAGTGCACGAACCTATATAAATTATACATCAGATTTTAAGAACCGGTTTTAAATTTCATCAAAATCGGAATATAAACATATGAAATATCGCCATAAAATTAAAAAAAATTAAAAAATAATTTAATAACTTTTACAATATTAAAAAAACATTAGGACATACATTCTGCACAGACTGGGCAAAAATATTCATTATTACTTTTATTAAAATTGGACTTAGGTACAATTTAACAAGCATAAAATCAAATTATGTCCAAAAAATTACATTTTCGCGAAATACCAAGATTTCAAATCGTAGGTACGGCGAAACGGTTCAAGATATCGACACCATTTTTTCTGTATTTTATTCTTTCATTTGTTTCTTTTATGAACCTGAAACGATAATTGATTATATGTCATATTTCTGAACAAAACTTTCAATAAATTCGATAATATTTTGACAAAACTCAACTACTTTTTATACTCTTCACCACCATAGGTGGAAAGGGTATTATAAGTTTGTGCTGATGTATGTAACGCATAGAAATATTTGTCTTAGACCCACCTTTTAGTATACCAATAAGCTTAAAATCACTGAGTCGATTTAGCGATGTCCGTCAGTCCGTCTGGCTGGCTGGACCCCCCCATGTAAGCCTTGTAATCAAACTACAGGTCGCAATTCTAAACATAATTCAATTCAATTTGGAACAGAAATTTTTTTTTGATAATGGGCTATTGAAATTCGTCAAAATCGGTCCATTATTTATGGTACCTCCCATAGGTCCCACTACCCGGAATTGATATATTTTCCACAAATATCAATATTTTTTCATGAAATTTGAAACAAACACTGCTTATGTAAACCAAAATCACTGTACCAAATTTCGTTGAAATCGGTCCACATTTCACCATAGCTCCCATACCAACTCTTCTATCAAAACGCACTAAATGAGACAAAAATCACTAAAACGCTCCTAAGTCTAAAGATTATGAGAATTTTAAGTTTATTTTTTGCATGCGCAATTTTTGTAACAACTGTAAGCAATTTGCAAAGTTTCGAGATAATCGGTTCTCATTTGACCCTAGCTCTCATATAAGTCCAAATGACGGAAACAGTTTTAATAAATAAGTTTTGAGGAAATGTTTGTATGATGGCAAATTCAGCAAATTTTTGTCTTTATACAGATAAAAGAACACCTTTGACCTTAGTAGTGAAGGGTATCGTATGGTCGGCCTTGACCGGCTATAGCACTGTCTTACTTGTTGTTTATTCTATAGTATTAATTTTATATTCTAAAGTATTAATTAAATTATTTACAATCAAAGTAAAAATATCAGGTATTTTGCAATTTTGGGCGGGCCTAGGGCACGCTTACCCCCATCCGATTGATCTCAAATTAACAAAGGATTGGCCGGAAACGTAATTCTTTAATAAAATTTCCCCATATACGCTATTGGCACTCTACAGCACATGCATAGATAGATGTTAAACTAATTATTTGCTTATTATTTTGCAAGGCTATTTTCGACTGATTTTTATTCAAATACTCATAACGGTTAAAATTTTAATAAAAGATCAACTTAGTAGATACCTACTAGGTTCGTCTTTAAGAACTTTTGGCTGAAGTCAACTAAATAAATAAGTTTTTCCAATTACACTCAGTGTGTAAACAATTTCAAAACTGAGGTGTCAACCAGCAGCGATGTGTATTTATGGCCAAAGTGAAGTTTAAAATTTATAGGGTTTACATCGATTTAATACTGTCAAAAAACCGCTCCTCTGTTAGGTGGTGACATACATACGAGAACATCAATAAGACTTACTACATAAAAATGTTTGGAGTTTTCTTTTTTTATTTAGTTTTAATGTTCTTTTCCATCATCATTGGGCTTCTTTTTAGTTGAACTCGTTAACAGTGAAGTTAGTAGTTGAATTACATTTATATCTACTCGAAAGTCAGAACACGCTGTCGACACATAATTATGTTAAAGGATTGACAAAGTCTACAAAGTTTTAGACGATTTTGATGAGTACTATCACAATACACAGCAGACTACTCGTCCGTATAAGTGAGCGCCAAGACGGCGATCATCGGGCTGTCATTTGGTGACATTTGGACAACATTTGGCGACAACAATTACGTGTGGTTACATGAAAATAAGGCACATCTAAGTAATCGTACGAACACCTAGGCATACAAAAAGACTTACATATATATATACATATACATGTATGTACATAAATACCCAGCAATCCAATTAAAGGGTTGCCTCTAAGGCTAATAAAGTAGAAAGTTAGTGGACTACGTAATATGGCTGTAGACTATGAATCGTGTACAGTCAATCTCAAAATCTTTAATCATTTTTCTGCTTTCGGAGACAATATTTTAATTTAGAACTATTAGGTATTTATTTTATTGTAAATATATAAAACTTTAGTAAGTATATGTAAAATTCCATCAATACGTTAACTCAAAACTCGTACTACCTAGTAGTCAATATCAATTGATTCCAAGAAGTAAACAACCATAGATCAACGATGAAAATTGACAGTAAAAAACAATGAAAACAAAGGAACATTTTCACTTACACAATAAGTGAATACATTTCGAAATTATGGGTGAACAATATGTGATAATCTAAATGTATTTATAATTGATAAAATTGCACGTATGTGTTCACTAAGATCCTTCTCATTAGACAAACACTTTAGATAGAAAACACTGTTATAGCATTAAATCAAATATGTAGCTTAACATAAGAGCCCCTGTCGATAACGAGGGAACTACCGAACTAAAATAAAATTACAGCTATAGCAAGCGATGGCTATAAATTCGATTCCAAATAATACTAAATAATTGTCATTTTAAATTTTATCAAATTAGTGAAAAGTATTGGTTCTGATTGGTCTTAACTTAGTAAGTCCAGAATAATCTTAGTTCATCTTTCATCTCAACTGTGAGCTCTAACCTCCTCGAGGTATCACCTGGGTAACTACGTTAACATCTATTAGCAGAGAAGCGAGCTAATATGTGCCACTATTTTCCTCATAAGAACCATAAAAATATGGGTTTGGGCGTCTGGTTTGTCGGTAAAAGTTAGAATTTACACGGTCCCTCCTAATGTTGACTACTGCGCAAAACGATAATAGGGCAATGATTTAAGGATCAGGACCTGGAACAACCGTCGTGGTATGGCAGGTTAGTCATCCGCCTAGCATACCAGAGGTCCCAAGTTCGATCCCAGGCCAGACCCACTTAAAAAAAAATAAATTAAAAAAAAACGGTTTTACTCATAACTCAGCTAGCCACTAGTTATCGAGTATTAGGCTATGTAAAACTTCTCTAACTAATGCATTTGCCATTCGTAGCCGAAGTTAAAACGTAGGTAACTTTCAATGAGTCTAAAAATATAATCGGATGTAGCTCATTGTCTGAGAGAAGTAACCCTTGTTCCAATTGGAATGTTGTGCTGGAACTATCAATAAATCTGGAACATCCGAACCCTTCACAAAGATGCTGCTTTGATCCAGTAGAAGGGTATTATTGATGCTTATAAATGTAACTGCTGTCCAGGAGTCAAGATGAAATGGCACAGGCGTCGCCAAGACACTAAAAGATGACCTGTATTACAGCTGACATGGGAGTAGCATGAATTTGGTTGCGGATTCATGATCAGAAAAATAATGCGAAATCGACAATACTTCCACCTCATCCTGATTTTTACCCACGTTCCCACAAAGGAGAAAGATGATGATATAAAAGAAGCCTTTTATGATCAATTTGAAGAAGTGTAAGATAACTGTCCCAATCATGACGTCAAAATAATACTGGGTGATTTTAAGGCAAAGATTAGGCGGGAATGTTGTTTTGAACCCACTGTTGGCAAATTCAGACTCCACAGCGTAACATAAGACAATGGTTTGAGGTTGATCTCCTTTGCGGCGGCTCGCAATATGGTAGTGAGCAGTACAACGTTTCGATATCTTGATATTGACGCAGAGACGTGAGAGTCTCCCGATATAATTACAAATCAAATTAAATTAAAAATCAGATATTGTAGTTGACAGATGGCACTCATTAAGTGTATTGGATCTTCGTACAAATAAGGTACAAACACGTCTGAGTATATCGCGGAACATACAGAGAGAATCGCAATGAAAATTTGACGTTACTAAGCTACAATCTCATAAAATTGCCACCGATAACTCGCAACTAACAGCTTTATTACTCAGAGAAATTATTAACGGTTAAAACGCCATGAAGAACTCGCACAAAATCTGTTTTAGGCTTCCAAAACCCTCTTAATAAAAACTCTTGGAATGACGAGGAGTGCCACTGCTAAGAAAAATGCAGCCTATATGGCAACTCTACAATCAGTAGAACGCGTAGAACTTCAAAAAGAAATGGAGAGAAAAGAAGAGAAACACCTATTCCGAAGAAAAAGAAAGAAATGGAGAGACGTTTGTTTGAAGATGTATAAGAGTCGAAACGAAACAGATGGTTTTGACAATTGTATCTTCTCCTGTAAGGACGACCAAGGACAGATGCAGAAAGCGTACTGAAACCATGAAAGGAGCACTTTTGCAAATTACTGTTATTAAATGTAAGCGATGAAGATGACACGCCTGAGCAAATCAATGATGATGGCGTTATATGTCCACCACTCAACCAAAATGAGGTTAGAATTGTAGTAACTAGACTGAAAAATAACAAAGATTGCTGGTGCCGAAGGTTTGACAGCAGAACTTTTTAAGGCGGGAGGTGATGAGTTGATAAGCTCTATGTGCCAGCTTATAAAAACCATATGGTTAGAAGAACGTACGCCTGATGATTGGAGTCTCATTGGAGTTATTTGTCCAGTGCAAAAAAAGGAGATAAAACTGTATGTGCCAATTATAGAGGTACATATAAGCCTTCTTTCAATTGCATATAAAATTCTATCGACAATACTGTGTGAAAGGTTAAAGCCTAAAATTAGCGAAATAATTGGGACATACCAATGAGGCTTCAGACCACATAAATCAACTACTGACCAGATCTTTACTCTACGTCAAATTCTGAAGAAGACCCAAGAAAAACAAATTGATACGTATCATCTCTGTGTAGACTACAGCCCGATACGGAGGAAGGGGTTTGAAGCAATGTCTGAGTTCGGCATCCCTACGAAGCTATGCGGGATGACTCTAACTAACACAACATCATCTGTTAAGATAGGTAAGAACTTATCTGAGTCTTTCATGACTAAACGGGGATTCAGGCAAGGTGACAGTCTATCATATGATCTCTTCAATATTGTGTTAGAGAAAATCTTGCGAGATGCAGCAATTAATTCAATTGGTACAATTTTCAATAGAAAACATATGCTACTAGCGGTTGCCGATGACATTGATATTCTAGGACTCACTTTGCGGGATGTAACTGCCTTTTCCAGTATCGAGAAGGAATCAAACAAAATGGGTCTAGCTGTCAATGCATTAAAAACAAAACTGATGGTTTCTACAGGCAGACAGACCAGATATAGACAGTATAGCTTCGAGGTTGTAAAAGAATTTGTATAATTTGGTACCGTTGTGAACATCAACAACGATATAAGCTTCGAAATCAAATGTAGAATCATACTTGTCAATAGATGTTATTTTCGCCTAAGCAAACAGCTAAGAAATAAAGTCCTCTCCGTAAAAACTAAAATTACGCTCTATAAAACGCTTACACTACCCGTGTTATTGCATGGCGCTGAATCATGGGCACTTGCACAGGCAGATGAAGCTATCCTTGGTGTATTTGAGAGGAAAATCCTACGAAAAATGTTTGAACCAGTTTGCGTCAACAATGAGTTTCGACATCGAATGAACCATGAGCTGTATAAGTTATACGCATAAAGGTACGGTCAGACTCATTAAACATTTAAATCAAATATTTTGAGTAAAATATTGTCAAAACAATATAATAAAAAATTTGTGGTCACACTTGCACAGAAAAAATACGTTCAAAGTATAAACAAAAAAAAAACAGGTTTTATTTATGGTCACACTGAAGATTAAATATTTTTCCAAAAAATATTTGATCAAATTTTTTTAAAACAAAATTGTGTATCTAGCAATTTCTTTCTCATATTTGAGTTGTTGTTTCTCAAATTTTATGTTGTTGTTTCCCAAATTTGATGTTGTTGTTTCTCAAATTTGATGTTGTTGTTTCTGTTTGAATAGTAAACAATAGAAATGATCAGCTGTTATTTGCCCCTGTTTGATGTTACAAAAATTTTGTAAGATTAAATAATTATTTGATCAAAATTTAATAAAATATTTGCTCTTGCGTGGTCACATTAGGAAAATTTTTATTTGATGGCAAATGATTTTGTTTTGTTCAAATCAACATGTTTCTTGTTTGAACCTCAAAAATATTTTGTGGTCAGACTACGAGGATCAAATATTTGATAATTTCGATTAAATGTTTAATCAATGTGACCGTAGCTTAAGTTATGGCATAGACATAGTAAACCGCATTAAGCAACAGCGTTGGTTAGGACATGTTGTGCGAATGGATGAAAATACTACGTTCAGAACTTCGATGGAAAGACCAAGTAGAAGAAAATCTTTAAAAACTTGGAATACGAAATTGGAGAATGTGAGCACATGAAGTAAACGCATCGAAATATGATCGGCCTTTGACCTAAACAGGTTGTAACTATAGGCCATTTAAGTACGTAAGTATGAAATTCGTTAAACATTTACCAAAGATGTTTTTCGACTACTTAACCTGTTTATCCCCGGGGTCAAATTAAATTTTTTTCTTTTAATTATCCATAGCAAAAGAGCGGAATATGAAAAATATATTGTCGAATTTTAACTCATATGCAAAAAAGTATTTATTTTGTATTTGTATTAAAAAAAAATATTTTAACCTTCCCTCGGCCGAATGAGCTCAAATTTTCAAAGATCTTTTTTTAGCAATTCGAACCAATCTGGGAGTTGCTGTTTAGGGTTAAAATATTTTTTATATTTAAAAAAAAAATAAATACTTTTTTGTATTTTTATTAAAATTCGATAATATATTTTTAATATTCCGGTATTTTGCTACAGAAAATTAAAAAATAATAATATTTTGACAAAACTCAGCTATTTAATATTTACAGGCCATAGAATTGAAAATCATGCCTTACTTTGGAATTTTTTATTCTAAATTATTAAATTATTTACAATGAAAGTAAAAAAATCAGGTATTTTGCAAATTTTGGACACAGGTACGCTTTCTCTCCATCCGATTGACCTCAAATTTTCAGCATTTCGAACAAATTTAGTGGTTGGCCGCATGTAAATTTCAACTTTGAAAAATAACTGGCACTCTACTGATCATTTACTCCCATTAACGAAAACAAATTTGATTCTCATAAATACTTTTTAAGTTAGATTAAAGTGTGTATATATTTTTATCTAAAACAAAAATGTTAACCTGTTATATTTAATAAATGTCGAAGAATCGATAACTCTAGTAAATCCACAATCATTGTTACCTTGTTCTTTTTATAAAGTGTCAAATGTGTTGTATATCGGTAGCAAAAGTGACAAAATACAACTGTTGTACAAATTTTATTGTTATTTTCCATATCAAAAACTGATACAACTTTTTCATGTTTTTGAAATGTTGTATGGGTAAAACTGTTTGGTTTACACAAAAATAAAACAAAAAAAATGTATGCAAATGGGTGTAAACACGCGAAAGCGTCAATAGCTGTCCTTTTTTTACTGCTTGGCCAACTTACATAAAGTTTTGAACGAACACGTGTGAAAACCGATGGTTAAAATGAAGACGGGACAGATTTTTGGTACGTTCCAAAAGAACGTCGGTTTTTGCCCACACACTAACAGTTTTAATCGAACAATTTGAACCGTATGGTTAAAACTGTGCAAAAAGAACGAAGTCTGTGGGGCACTTTACATTTGCAACATTATATCACACGAAAAGGTGTTCATAAAGTGAAATGTCCTTTAGCTACGATCTACAACACTTTGTGAATTCAGTAAATGTTTATGTGGTAAAATGTATGTAATTAAGATTTTATAAAAAGGTTAGAATATGGTCTTCATAACGTGACAAAATGTGTATCTATGAAAAACGGTTAAACTGGTGAAATAACTAGTAATTTTAACAATTTGAGTGGTCAATTAACACTTTTTTAAGCTTAAAATACATATGTACGTTCGAACTGTTAACCGAGAGAGTATATGTAAATGTATATGTAATAGTATTTATATAGAAAATATTCGCCCTTTCAGTTCCAAATCGTAATATCTTTAGTTTGGAAAAAATCATTAGTATCAAATTTGAGGCAAACCGTTATTTTTTTTAAATACATATTATTTATGGTTTTCTTATGCATGTATACAAATATATATCAAATTAATTATCTGTATAGATGAACTAACTTTAGTACGAAATACCTGCATGTTAAAAACAAATTTTTAAATAAGCTATTAAGTTAACGAATTTTTAACATAAGCTAATAAGTAAATTTCGTTCTTTTGGTTTCAAAAGTGAACAAGTGACACTACAAATATAGCCTAAAGACACTAGAATATGAAATAGAAAAGTCAAAAATATAACGAAAATTTAGAAATTTTATTCAAAATTTCTTTTATTTCTCTACTTTTATTTAAACCAAAAATAACAATACACAAGTTAATTAATACAATATTTATACATAAATAATATGAAAATTGTCCTTCCGTATAACCCAATATAATTTAAATTGCGATGGGTTCTATATCTACTAAATCTAGTACAAAGAAAATATTTAGCAGAGACAATTTTGTATGGTTCACTTTTATTTTTTCGAATTCAGATACGCATATGGGCAAATCCAAAAAACATTAAAGCAAGCACAAAATTTTAAAACTGTAAAAATCGCGTATTTGTGTTTACGGAAAAATTTACCATATATTGATTCTTTAGAATATATAATGGATACAATTTTTGATTGCTCTATTCGTGAATGACAGGCCTTTATTTGCACCCATCTCAAGTTTTTATACATTTTTAAAGTAATAGGTTTTTAAAAGTTCATAAAAATTGCAAAAACATCCATTTAGGTATCAATTTTCAGTAGGGGCTCAAAGTCTGCTAAATTTTATAAAATTAGATGTAAAAGTAATTGGAGTGATAAAAATAACGTCAAGTAAAAAGGAGCTCACAGTGTGTAGCGTCCGTCACAGAAATAGAGGTTTTTTTAATTTGACTAGTGCCAATGAACTTGGTTCGTAAAGAGAACTTAAAGTATGCTTTACATTAGGCTAAAAATATATAGGTGCCAATATAGCATTTTACAGAATAATATTTATAGGAAAGTGTGTAGGGTCCGTCACAGTATATATTTTTTTTACAAAATGATATTTATTAAATACAATATTTACGAACACATGTCTGACTTATTCATAAAGCAATAACACTGTCTGTATCCAAAGATTAAATTTTAGATATTAGGTTTTGAAAAATATACAGTGGGGCAAATTTGATGCTTTCGAAATTCGATTTTTGGGACACTCTAACAGCTAGCCGTAGAATTCTTTCGACGGCAAATAAGATATAAAAAGTGTAAAACTTTAAATAAATATATGTATATAGACGTTTTGTGAAATATTATATTCTGCCCAAAAATCGCATTTTAATCTTGAGCATGAATAGGAAGGAGATAAAATTCGGGAACAAATAAGACCATTATTTTCACTGATTAACGAATCTTAAAAAAAATATGAATTTTTTCCTAATAAAAAACAGTCAAGTAAAAACTGTATCGTCCGTCACTTAGCGTCCGCAGCAGTTCATTTATGGATTTTTGGTGAAACTGCAAACTTTAAAATATTTTATAGAAACTGGTTTGTAATCCTCTGATTTTCTTGCCGGTTCGGAAACTCCTTAGCCTAGCACAAAAAGCGTGGTACAAACAGAAAAATGTTAAGTGTTTTGGAAACTTCCATCTCTGTTATAAACACATATTAAATTTTGTTTCGATCTGGTAACTCCTTCATATAGAAACAGGTGTTCACAAAAGACGCATCCGCTATTTTTTTACAATGGAAAAATTAGAAATACGTGGTGTCATTAAATATTTACATAAAAATGGTTTATTATCATGGGCATCTCAAATGATCGAGTCCATTTCATTTTGTATGAAAAACTACAGATGAAAAAGCTTTCTGCAAGATGTGTGCCGCATTTGCTAACAGTCGACCAAAAACGCATAAGAATGAACATTTCTCAAGCTTGTTTGGATCGTTTTAAGCGAAATAAAATGGATTTTAAGCGCCGTTTCATAACTGTTGATGAGACATGGATCTACCATCAATCAATCAATCGGCTGGTAAGGTTATGGCAACGGTTTTTGTTTTGGGACTTCAAAGGTATTTTATTGATTGACTATCTGCAAAAGGGTAAAACAATAAATTCACAGTAGGTACTATTGCAACCTTTTGGATCAATTAAATGTACAAATTCGAGAAAAACGTCCTGGCTTACAACACAAAAAAATAATTTTTCATCAAGATAACGCACAAGCGCACAAGAGTGTTTTAACGATGGCTAAAATCAACGAAATAAAGTACGAGTTGCTTGACTACCCACCTTATTCTCCTGATTTAGCTCCCAGTGACTTTTACCTGTTCCGAAATCTAAAAAAATTCCTTGCTGGCAAGCGTTTTACCTCAAATGAAGATGCAATTACAGCTGTAAACCACTATTTTGAAGACTTTGAGGAAAACTATTTTAATCAAGGGATAGAATTGCTAGAAAAGCGTTGGACTAAGTGTATTGAAGTTTCAGGAGACTATATTGAAAAATAAAAATATTTTTGAAAAACTAACTATTCTCTTTCATTGGTAGGCTAAGAAGTTTCCGAACCGTTTATTTAAAATTTTTTGATTACCATGACCGATTTGATGAAAATTACAGAAACACGTGTTGAAAAAAGTGACTTCCATTTTTTATAGCGTCCGTCACAGCACTTTAAAATCAAATATCTTTTTCCTCCAAAAGAAGTATGTAAATTAACAAATGCCATTCGATGGGCTAATATTCTCTAAGATCTGTGCAAAGATATCTAGTGTACAACGACAATGGGATACATTTAAGTATCGTCCGTCACGCAGGATTTGCCCATATCCTAAATTTTTTTCCTGTTGATATAAATAATAGAAAAATGAAATATGATTGCCATTGGATAACGTACACGCTTGTCACCTTGGAGCCAAAATTTGAGTTTTAGGTCATTATGAAAGCCATTTTATTTTAATTGAAAATAACAAACTTAAATAAATCCAATATTGGTTTTCTATGACACCCGTGAATATATTTTATGACTCATTCACATTAAGCTCGAAAACTTAATATAGTAGTTTTCGGCTTAAAACAATATTGAAAGCTTAAATATTCACATACAAAATAAAAACTCCTAGTATGCCAGTTTTCAACGAAAACTTATTTGAAAACATTTTAAATACCGATGCAACACTGGTTTAGTCCTCTTTGGTGACCTTTTTTTTAAGAAACTCGCGAGTGAAAAGTTCATTTCTGCAGAAAACCCAAGTGTCTAACCTTAAAAAATGTGAACGGCAGACTTTTCGAAAATGTTTTTATTATCGAAAACTCATACAAATTCATAATGTGAATGAGCTATTAGGCATGAACTATGTTCATAAATAGCATAACTTTTTTGCACGAGTTCCTTTGTAACAACATATAGGGTTTTTCAATAAGAGCGCTAAAAAAGTTTTTTTTAATAAAATAAAAACTGTTTCGGAGATCAACGAAATTTTCATTCCTGTAAAAGCATGTTTAATACCATTATGTATGGAACTCGATTTCTTTTGAATGGCCACCACGGGCATGCTTGCAGAAGTCCAGGCGCTGCACCCAATTTTCAACGGTTTTCAATAATAAAATGGCCGATACTGCTGCAATTTCACGTTCGATATTCGTACGAAGTTCAATCAATCGGCATAGACCATAGACTTGGAGTAGCCTCACAGGAAATAGTCTAATGGCGTCAAATCGCACGACCGATGTGGCCAATCGACTGGACCATTTCGTGAGATAACACGTTCTCCAAACTTGGTTTTCAATAAATTGATTGTGACATTTTCTGTGTGGCTTGTGGTGCTGTCGTGTTGAAACCATATTTCTTCCAATTCTATATCATCCTATTGGGGCCAAAAATATTCGGTATTCGGTTGCGATTCCCATTCACAGTAACGTGCTGGTCTTGATAATCACGGAAGAACTAGGGGCGCCGCCGGCCCATAAACCGCACCAAACCGTAATTTTTTCGGGATGATGACTTATGGAGTACGTGTGGATTGCTACCTGACAAATAACGCATATTATGCTTATTGACGACTCCAATCAGCCAGAAATGAGCCTAATCGCTGAAGATGATTCCCGTTCTTAACGTTAAGGCCACTGACTCCGAATTTCGGTAGTACATTTAAATAATTTTGACTCGTTGTTGGCTTGTATGTATATCTTTCCATCATGAAATGGCAAACCCTACTGAAGAGAAATGTCAAAAGAGCCGCAAGAATTATGGCGTCGTCTGCTGTCGCTGTACTTTTGTACTGTTGAAAAACCCTATACGTATCACTTATTCGCTATCGTGAAATTGTTCTCGCACAGTTGTAAAGTCTTTAATAGAAAATATTTTTTCACAACACTTATACAAAAAATTTCTAAAATAATACGAATTGGAAATCTTTTGTCACAAGATTATAATCATTATATTTTTCGTTTAGATCGTTTCAATTCAAATTTAAAGTAAAATTTAACGTTGTACAAACAAGATTTTTGTTTTAATTTTTGAAAATTTTTCTTAGTATTTTTGGACTGATATTTTGTCGATGAAAAAAGTTATGCCCCTATCGTACATACAAATATATACAGTTAATTTACATACTTACATATATAAACTAGAAATGTTTCCATTTGACAAAAATTAATGATGATTTCAACTTAAGCTTCTACGGCTATTTCACATAAGCTGCAATTAATTATTAACCAAAATAAAATAAATATTTAATGGGTTTTATTCAACAGCCTATTCATTATTCTTGTTTTAATTCGTAGTTCTCTGAAGTTTTACCATCGGCATTTTGTCTGACACAGATATTGACAAACACTTTTTACACACACTGTCTTCCACTTACTCTAATGTCTTTGCTCCAAATTGAAGGTAAAATTAAAAGACGAAAAAATAATTATGGATTTAACATTATGGGTATTAACCGTTGACTGTGTATCTGTTAAGCGATTCCCATGTTTGGATAAGTCTTATTTACTGTTCAACATTTGTGAGTATTATCAGTTTATCATTTGTATATGACTCAATTGGTAACTATGTATGTGCAAATTTTGCAAAATATTGGATAGTCAGCTAATGTTATTCTAAGTACATATGTATGACAGAAAGTTTTTAATTCTTGAGAAATTATTTGCTTTTGGGTGGAAAATTCATTTTAACACATAAAATGAAAAGTCCCGAACATAACAAAGAAAACTCGTGTCTTGAACGTAATCTTCATCAAGTGTAGCGAAATCTTTCTAGCGCCGCTCCACAGTGTGTTGCGTAGAACATGGTAGGTGGACAAAATTTATTTTAAAATTTCCAATTTCTTTTTTTGCAAAACATAAATAACACTTCCAAACCCCGAATTCCGAAAAAGGTTATTGTCAAATTCGGAATAGATGAGTTAAATCGGTCAGAAGTCATATTTTTGATACAAGTTTTTCAAACACTCAATTTGAATTTAGTGACTTAGTAGCAAATTATAGTAGCATTGTGTAATATTTAAAAATTGTTTGTGATGGATATTAATAATGAGGGTAAGTACTATTCTTTAATGTACTTTTTTAATCAAAATCTATTAAGTTAAATTTTTAGTATTATTTTAAATACCCTATATATTTTAGCGTATTTTTTTTATAAGAAAAATTTGAGAATATGCAGAAATTCACCTCTGTCCGGGCTAGTTTTTTGACATTACGCAGAAATATCTTTATTGTTCGTAAAAATATACATATTGTTAAGCAGACTTCAGTAGAACATACTATTTTTTAATTTTTCAGAACACCCTATTTGAAGGGTAGCCTTTTTTGAGAAGTGGTTATAATTCTTGAAGAATGAAAAAACTCGCGTGTTTATGACTACAACTCATCACAAGACTCCGATGATAGTAATAATGTTAGGCAGCTATTTATTTATTTATTTATTTGTTCATTAGTCTATGGATACAATGTTATCCTTACAGACTACTTAATATAAAAAAGAGTACAATATTATCCTTACCAACTAATTAATATAAAAAGAATACAAAAAACGGGTCTAACAAAGTTAAAGTATATTATTTAAGATTATTTTAAAGTCATTATTAGGTATACTTATGTCAAAAAAATCACTAAAATCATTAAATAATCTCATTGATCTAGTCAGCGGTTCATTTAATGCATATTCAGTATTGTGAAAGTCAATATAAAACAAATTTCCTCTTAGTCTGAGAGATCTAGAAGGAACATAGAATTTAATTGATTCAAGTAGAGCTGGACAGTCAATAACTCCACAAACAATATTATTCAAAATGTTTAAAGAAAGCATTTTCCTCCTAGACTCTAATGTTTTCATTGAGAGTAACAGGCACTTTTCGGAATAAGTAGGAGAACGAGAGGGAGGTTCTGAATTGGAAAAATTTAAGAAGCTTAAAGCATATTTAATAAATTTCTTTTGTATTTTCTATAGACGGTTACTGTAAGTAATAGCACTAGGATTCCATATTATCGAAGCATATTCAAGTCTTGATCTAACAAAGGAAATAAAAAGAACCTTTTTGGTATAATGGTCAAAATATTTATCACAATGTCTTCTTATAAAGCTGAACATGGACCATGCCTTGGGAATGATGTAATTCAAGTGGTTACAGAAAGTTAATTTAGTATCATAAAGAACTCCTAAATCCAAGATTTCATCAACAGTTGATAGTATTTTTACCTTGGCATGTAAATATTTCCCCATCAATTAAAAAGGATTTCAGAATATGCATGTATTTTAGTTTTTAAAATATATTTATCTAATTTAAACAAAATAACCCACACATAAAATAAACCAAAAACTGTCAATACTAACTCAATATGACTACCACTATGTATAATTATCTTTACATAACATAAAACAATTTTGTCCACCTAGCATTTTCTACGCGACACACTGTGCGCTCTAACATTTCAATACCACATTTGTAAAACGATTTATCTTTTGTCTCAAAAAGGCCATTGGATGAGGTTACAGTTGCTGTCCACTTAGATAACAATCTTTTAGGTTCCGAAGTGAAGTGATGAATCTATGTTTTAACACATTATTTTTATTCAAAAGTGACCAAATACGGTAGACATTGCAAAGAGATTTCTCACAATCAAATGCTCATGCTATATAACGATGATAGCTAACTCACAAAATTTCACTTTCCGATCATTTAAAATTATTTTAAGGATTTTTCAATGCTTCCTTGTGCCTCATTTGTATTCTGCAAACATCAAACCAAAGGAATGATAGTGCGAAATCAATATAACACTTCTCAATTCATTATTTTGCTTGTTATTAGTTATTAAATAAAATACGAAATTGGTTTTGTTCCATTGTTTGAAAATAATAAAAGCAGTGCCACCCTTTACACAATAAGTCGAAAACTAATGTATAGAATATAATGAAATTTGGAGGGTAGAACTAACGAAAAAAGTGGTGAATGCAATTAAACTAGCGCTATCTCATGTGATGGTAGATGGTTAAATTGTTAAAGATGGTAAATCTTTTAAGTCGGCAGATCAATTTATATAAAAAGGTATTATAACCATATTTCTTCTTACAATTTAGGAATATTAAATCAACATTTTATATTTTTTGTACAAAAAACGTCATATTAGTCACATAATCGAGAACATATATTTAATATCGTCTATTGGTTAATTTTTTTTTATATATAAATCAGAGAGAAGAAATCTATTTTGTCCAGAAAACTATTTTGATGGTTTGCAAGCAGGGACCTAAAACATAATTTTGCTTGTTTTCCAAAATATTTTCAGAAAATTACATGCTTTTTAAATGTTTGATTTTTATTATTTTTTTCAAAAATAATTTTTATTTTACAATTTTTATTTTTTTTTTTGTCAAATATATTTGTCAAATTCTGACAAATATTTTTTTTGGCAAAAATATTTGTCAAGATCTGACAAATATTTTTTTGGCAAAAATAGTTGTCAAAAATTGATTTTTATTTTATTTGTCAAAAATATTTGTCAAGGTCTGACAAATATTTTTTTTGGCAAAAATATTTGTCAAGATCTGATTTTTATTTATTTTTAACAGAAATAATTGTTATTCTGACTTAATTTTTTTTGTCAAAAATATTTGTCAAATAAAAAGCGCAAAAATAAAAAAATCAATACAGAATTTAAAAAACAAATTAAAATTTCCCATAATAACGGTAAATTTTAAAAATTTTCAATAAAAATTAAAATTTTGAAAATTTCCCATAAAACGTAGTATTTGAAATTTTCCCATAAAAATGGAAAATTTTGAAAATTTCTTGTAAAAAGGGGAAATTTTTGATATTCTTTTTTAAAATGTGAAATTTTAAAAATTTCCTATATAAATGGGAAATTATAAAAATTTTCTGTTAAAATGGGAAATTTTGAAAATTTCCCATAAAAAAGGGAAATTTTGAAAATTTCTCATAAAAAAAGGAAATTTTTAAAATTTCCCATAAAAAAGGGAAATTTGAAAATTTCCCATAAAAAAGGGAAATTTTGAAAATTTCCCATAAAAAAGGGAAATTTTGAAAATTTCCCTTAAAAAACGGAAATTTTGAAAATTTCCCATAAAAAGGGGAAATTTTGAAAAGTTGCCATAAAAAACGGAAATTTTAAAAATTTCCCATTAAAACGGGAAATTTTGTAAATTTTACATAAAAAAGGGAAATTTTGAAAATTTCCCATAAAAAAGGGATATTTTGAAAATTTCTCATAAAAAAAAGTCAAATTTTGAAAATTTCCCATAAAAAATGGAAATATTGAAAATTTCCCATAAAAAATGGAAATATTGAAAATTTCCCATAAAAAAGGGAAAATTTGAAAATTTTATATAAAAAGGGAAATTTTGAAAATTTCCCTTTTTTATGGGAAATTTTGAAAATTTGACATTTTTTATGAGAAATTTTCAAAATTTCCCTTTTTAATGGGAAATTTTCAAAATTTCCCTTTTTTATGGGAAATTTTTAAAATTTCCATTTTTTATGGGAAATTTTTAAAATTTCCCTTTTTTATGGGAAATTTTCAAGTTTGCCTTTTTTATGGGAAATTTTCAAAATTTCCCTTTTTATGAGAAATTTTCAAAATTTCCCTTTTTTATGGGAAATTTTCAAAATTTCCCGTTTTTAGGTGAAATTTTCATAATTTCCCATTTTTACAGAAAATTTTTATAATTTCCCATTTATATAGGAAATTTTTAAAATTTCACATTTTAGAAAAGAATATTCAAAATTTCACCTTATATGGAGAAATTTGTATACCCTTCACCACCATAGGTGGAAAGGGTATTATAAGTTTATGCTGATGAATGTATCGCATACAAATATTTGTCATTTGGTATACCAATAGGCTTAAAGTCCATCCCTCTGGCTTGCTGGACCCCCCATGTAATCAAAGTACAGGTCGCAATTCTAAAGATAATTTGATGAAATTTGGCACAGATAATTTTTTTGATAGTGGGACCATGGCTATTGGAATTCGTCGAAATCGGTACATTTAATAATAGACTGATTTTAGGTCCCACTTCCCGGAATTGATATTTTGGTCAAAAATATCAATATTTTTTCATGAAATTTAAAACAAATACTGCTTATGTAAACCAAAATCACTGCACCAAATTTCGGTCCACATTTGACCATAGCTCCCATACAAACTCTTCTGTCAAAACGCACTAAATTAGACAAACATCTCTAAAATGCTCATAAACCTGAAGGTAGTGAGAATTTTTGCAAAAACTGTAATCAATTTGCCAAATTTCGTTATCAAAGGTCAACATTTGACCCTAGCTCTCATATAAGTCCAAATGACGGAAACAGCTTTAATATAAGTTTTGAGAAAATGTTTGTATGATGGCAAAATTAAGCAAATATTTGTCTGTATACAGGAAAAAGAACACCTTTGGCCTTGGTGGTGAAGGGTATTGTATAGCACTTTCAAATTTGTTTGGTAGAAATACCTTTGTTCAAAATACAAACAAATAGTCCCATGAATTGAGCTCATTTTGTTTTTTTGAAAATTTTGTTCATTAAATATTATGAATTATAAATGATCGTTTCAGTATCATAAAACAAACAAATAGGAGTATAAAACTCAGAAAAAATGGTGTCTATATTTTGAATCGTTTCGCCGTACCTACAATTTGAAATCTTAGAATTTCGTGAAAATGTGATTTTTAGATCATAATTTGATTTAAATTGTAACTAAGTTCGATTTTAAACAGAGTAATAATGAATATTTTTGCTCAATCTGTGAAAAATGTATGGTTATGTTTCTTTAATATCATAAAGGTTTAACACTTTTTTCCGGGGTTAAAGTCTAAATAATTTTTTTTTTTTTAATTTTCCATACTAAAATAGTGAAATATTAAAAATATATGAACGAATTTTAATCCAAATGCAAAAAAGTATTTATTATTTTAAATAATAAGTATTTTTTTAGATATTAAACAAAAAGGTAACCCAATTCGTATATAAGCTATATACAACGGTATAGTTTTGCTATTATTATTAAAATTAGGCACTTCACCTGAGGGTCACGGAATTTTAAAGACGTTGTAAATAAGGGACACCCTAATAAATGTATTCAAAATCTCATAATCACTATTTGGATGAAAGTTTTTTGAGTGTTTCAAATTAATTTAAACGTTTGACTTCTTTATTTTAATAGAATTAACAAACACTTAGCGAAACAAAACGTATAAAGTTTGACAAGGTTTTTTAAAATACAGTTTGTCGCGAAAGTTTGTTAACAACAGCTTTTACAAATAGTTTTATGGTTGAAATATAAAATGAATAAATAACCATTACTTAAGTTACAATGTTTAAAAATAATTGTTAACTAATTACTTCGAAATTATATGAAATCATACAAAATGTTGGCAAAATTTAAAATCTATGGAAATCACTATCAACATAAGGTATTCAACTAAGTCTTTTAGGTTCTGTTAAAATGTATTAAATAAATATTGTCTTAATACTTTCGTAACACATTTTATAGATGAAATCTGTTTGTTCACAAGATATCGATATTTGGTTGTGCTTCCTCCTTTGCTTACTCTGGGCGTTTCTTTAGTTATTCTCTTTAACGTTTTGAATGAAGATTTGTGAAAGGTTATACTGCGGTCATGTAGACAGACATACATACTTATAAATCTATAAATATGTATCGTAAAATCCAAAATTTAACATTTTCCTAAAAGCAAATTGTGATTTTGTTAAACTCTCTGGCACAAAAGTTGATTAATTACCTATTCGTATTTTTTGTATTTAAATTTTTGAAGAAAAAAATCATAAGTTTTGTTTTTAAAATATTTAAAAATGTTAACTTACTAAATATGCTCAAATACATATAACGGCAAAAGGGCATAAATACACTTTAAATTTTTTATAGCAAAAAAAATAAATTTTAAACTAAAATCATCAAAAAGATTCTTATTCCGTTTATAATTCCCATATTATTATCCTCGATCCATAAGAATATTGCATATGGGCATTTTCTCTTGATGGTCAATCAGTATCGAAAAATAAAACGATGATTATCATCGTGTTTTAATTATTTATAATTATAAAATAGGTATATTTTTTATAATACAATGGAATATGGTTTCATATCGTATCTCAACTGTTGTACTTGAGAAAATTAAGCTAGAAACTGGAAAACTTTACTTTACATTCTAAAAAAATTATGTCATTTCTTGTTATTATTCGATAGTGTTGCTTCATACTATAAATTGAGTATTAAGTTTTTTAAGGAAATTTTAAGATATTTATGTGAAAACGCATGAAAATAGTAATAAAAACAACATATGGAAAAAAATCGTACTCTCGCGACCAGAACTTAAGCCAATTGAACAAAAACCAAAAGAGATATTTTAATGTCTAAATACTGGATGCAGCCCTACTTTTAAAATAAATTAATCACTTTTGAATATTTGGTTCCATTTCGCAGATTTGTAGTTTCACTACAAAGTTGACTTCTATTTTTGCACTGAACATAGAGCTACCAAAATGCTGTCGAATCGCAAAAAAAAAACGGTGTACATCAAAACCGTACGAACGTACACTCGTGATCCCAGGAAATGCCCGTATACGTCTGTGCTTGTCCGTCCGTATGTCCGCTGAAAGTACGATACGTCCCGAAAGTAGAGTTGCAAAACTATCGATAGTCGGCATCAATCGATAGTTTGAGTAAAACTATCTAATACTATTATCTATTTTTTATCGAACGAATCAGCTGATTTGATCGGTAAAATTAAACAATTTTTGTATTAGCAATTCTATTATTTTTCTATGCTTCTATTTTACATTGCACATGTTATAATATTACCGTAAAAAATGCCGGCGACTAAAAAAATTCAAAATAATTTGAAAAAAATGTGACGTTGGCTATATTAAATCGACTTCATATTTACTATTAAAATTTTTCAATAGTATCGATAGTTAAAAAAACAATCGATATTTTATAAAAAATAAAACTATCGAAAATCAAACAGTTTTAATTCCTTTGAAACCGACTTTCAACTTGAATAATTTTTAGGAATTCGGAAAATCTAATTACAGATTTTGAACTCCCAAGAGGTATACGGAACACAATATCTTAGTAGCGCAAGCTTGCACTTATTGGCATGCAAATTTAAAAAACGTTAAACAAATCGATTGAATCATTCACATTTTTTTCATATTTCGTCTTCTTCTTCATTCGTTTCAACATTTAGACTCAAGTCATTGTTCTACGAAATAGATACTATACTTGGAGGAAGAATCCATTCCCTTTTAAAGTTTAATTTCGTCACTTCTAATACTACTTAATGGCTACCGAAATTTGAAGCTCGTTTTCGCCACTTTTTAATTTTTTTCATATATTTTTTGGCCGCCTTAATTAATTCCAAAAAAATAGATAAAGATTTGTAGATCTTTCTGTTTCGCATTGCTTGATATATATCTCGTTAATGTGCTCCATATAGGTATAACATACGACAGGTGTAAGTGACGAAAACTTGAACGTAAATTTTTCAAAATACCGGTTTTTCGTGGAGCACACTCGCAAATATGTATGAAAATTTCTAAACTACAACTTAAACCGAGTTTTTTGCCATTTAGCACCTAAAAGCAAAAGCGCACCAAAAAATCATTTTTTGCTAAAATTTTATGAAGTTTTTGAAAATCGTGCCAAAAAGTACATACTGCTTTTAATGGTTTTAGATATCAACCTGAGTCAAAATCACATAAGGCATGAAAACGATCTCATTTAAACCGATTTGAATCAAAAGTTTGTCAAAAATCTCTTAATTAGCTGAGAATGCGAAGGTTTTATCTAAAAACTTTTCAATGAAGAACATCGCAAAATTTTGCTCAAAATCGATCAGGAATGGTCTTAAAACTATTCTTTAATAAAGTTTTACCTTAGATCTGAGATAAAATAGTTTTTAATTTTTTTTTAGAAATTTTTGTTTTAACTTCATATCTTCTGCGCGCATCGCGTTTTATCATTAATGCAGGGATGTCAGCGTCATACACAATTTTGTAAACCAAACTCACATTCATATGATTTTTTACTGAGAAACACTCTTATTCAGCGGGAAATATCGCAAGGCCTGTTTTGATGCCTCTAAATTGAAATAATATATTTATATCAATAAATATACAATAATTATAAAAAAGGCTGGTTGAAATAAGCTGAAGCCCTTATATGTAGTAGGTGCATCTTTTCGAAAATTTCTTAATGTAGGGTTTTTGTAAAAATTATTTTTTGTTTGTATTTAAAATATCCAAATGTTCAAGTAAAAACTGGAGAAATATTTTAAAATTAAATATCTGTTTTTCTGCATAAAATTAGCTGTGAGCCAATGTATTTATGTATGTTGACTGTATTTGCCTATTGCAAAGTTCAAATTATATTTATTCATCATTTAGACAATAACGGTAAAGTAAAATTTATTTAATAATCGTGAAGACTACGATGTTTCTACAAGAAAAAAGTAAAATTAACCTCTTATTTATTCTTATTTATCAAAATCCGCATTGATAAATAAAAAATACTTGCTTTCGCATTTTTCTGCATTTTTTTCGCAGTACAAATCTCAAGGCCTCGCAACCGCACATTTGTCCCGCTAGGAATGTAAGAGTCAAGAGTAATCTCACCTACACAATCATAATTGACACCACTGCATTAATGCGAACGGATTTTACATTCACTAAGCTCCCTTAATAAAACCTCAAAAAATATTTAGTGTGCGATCAAAAATTTTTTTGAATTTATTTAATTTCGAAAATTCAAACTATTCGATTTTTGACCATATATTTTATTTTATTTTATTTTATTTTATTTTATTTTATTTTATTTTTTTTTTTAAGTTGTCACAAGTTTGAGTTGGCATCACTTCTTTATTTGACCACGTATTTAACAGCTGATATTTACTTTTTATTTTGTTTGCTCTGAAATTTCATTATGAATCGACTGATATCGTCGCCAATTTGGCGAATGGGCTAAAGCAGAAATTGAAATAGATTTTGAATTTCCATTTTTTTAAAGCTCCTTTCATGTTGAATGGGTACGCAAGTAGGCACATATACAGTGGAATCGCAATAGAGTGAACTAATTCGTGCAAGGCCTGTTCACTCTATTGAAAAAGTTCACTCTAAAGAGTCTATATGTTCAAACACTCACATTAAATTTCTGTCTTATGTATGTCTGTGCGTTTGCATAAATCTACATACATACATATGACTTCACGAAATTAGTGCAACAACCTTAAATTGCAAGTTTCAGCTATTTTTTAATTTTTAATTAAAAACCTTCAACTTCGACTTAAATTACAATTTTTGTTTGTCAGTTTTATGAAATATTACACTTTAAATTTTGATGAATTTTAATTTAATATTTTTATGTTATTATTGCAAATCAGCAATAAAATAGTATTTAAGAATTTAGTTTATGTAAATAAAATGAGAATCAATAAATCAATCAAAGAAAGCGGTTGTTTTTACTTGTTTTTCCAATCATATAATAACCAAGTTTCAAGTGCTTGCGTTATTAGCCACCAACCAAGTTTAAGTGCTTGTGTTGGATAAATCACTTTTCTTGGAGCATCTCCTTGAAAAATCAAAACCCACAAAATAACAAAGCGCCTTCTTGGTATATTACCTAGAAGCCATCAACGGAGGTTAAGCAAACTAGCTTAACCTAATTCAGCTATACTGAATTGAACATTTGGTGACCCCGACGTGATTCAAACGCGCAACCTCCTGATCCTTGCAAATTCCTCAAAGGTTTTACAATGGCTACTGGAAACACCAACTCGATGGAACAGCTAGTAACTTCTCAAGGAACAAGAGGACAATTCATAGAATCCATCATTCGGAACTTCAAAAAGGATTCCGCATCCCGAAAAACCGTCTCCTACTATGAAGAGCGTATCAGAAGATTAGAGGATGCTTGGGATGAATTCGAGCTCAACGATAATAAAATCCGATGTCTGGATAAGCCCCCGTTAGAGCACAAATACTTTACCGAAGGCTACTATCAACAAATAGAGGAACTTGTTACTAAATACAGGACAATATTTGAAACAGCGAAGAATGAGGCATCAAAAATGGGCGAGTCTCAAGGTACTAAGGCTGAGCATGTAGCACCAAAAGGTGCCGCCTTTCCGCCCACCTCAACAAATGCTGCAATGAGAAGACAAAGAGCCATGCTTTCTTCACTAAAGCGCTTGTTAGCCACGGATCCTACAGGAACCAATATGAAACTCAAAGAAAAACTGTGGGGCGAAATCCAAGAGCTACATTTCAAAATATGGGAGTCCAGTGACGATCCACTGAAGGAAGGTTACGACATGGACTCCTACGAAAGTCTGGAGAAGCTAGTTATTGAAAACTTCCAGCTATCTTCCTCCAGTCCAAATCTGGATTCCGAACCTAATCAAAATACTGTGCTACCACTGCCAAAAGTAACAATTCCAAAATTTAATGGAGATTATTTAAGGTGGAGCGCGTTTCACGACTTGTTTACGCAATTAGTAAACAATCAACAAATTCCTGCGGTACAAAAAATGTGGTACCTTAAGTCGAATTTGGGAGGCGAAGCTGAAAGGCTAATTAGTCATCTTTCAGCCACAGCCGAAAATTACACAACCGCGTGGAACCTCTTAAAGGAACGATATAATAATCAACGCGTTCTGGTATCCACAACAATGCAACAGCTTTTGGATCAACCCAGTACTGGACCATCGGCTACTGCCATCAAACAACTACATGACACAACTAAAGAATGTCTTCATGCACTCAACAATATTGGGATCGATACGACCTCGTGGGACCCCATGCTACTTCATATACTGATAAAAAAATTGGATCGGGGTACTCTCATTCTATATGAGAGGACCATAAGTAATCCAAAAGAGCTTCAAAAACTCAAGGATTTCTTAACATTTCTCGAAACTCGCTTCCAATCCTTGGAAGTTACAAACCAAAAGGATAAATCAACAAAGGCGTACGTTTCCGCTACCTCAGCTAAACAAATAGAAATTATATGTCCTCTTTGCAAAAAAGGCTCGCATCAGTTGCATCAGTGTCAAGGAGAATTGTTCTCCATACTCCTAAGGTTTCGAATGCCAAGATTTGTTTTCACCACTGACGTTGAAAAAATGTATAGACAGGTATTGATTGCTCCGGAGGATCGTAAATTTCAGCAAATAATTTGGAGAAAGGATACCACAAGACCCATTTCATACTATCAACTCAAC